>JAPVLO010000162.1:1257500-2515000 GCA_027257055.1 Cephalopachus bancanus | reverse complement strand
ACACCTGGCTAATTTGATTTATTGTAGAGACAAGGTCTTGCCACATTGCCCAGGCTGGTCTTGAACCTGCAGACTCAGGCAATCCACTCACCTCGGCCTCCCAAAATGTTGGAATTACAGGCTGAGCCACCAAGCCCAGCCTATTGCCCACTTCTTGATAGGGCTGTTTTATGTTTTCCTTTCGGTACATTTGAGTTCCTTGTAGATTCTGGATGATATGCAGTTGGTAAATATTTTTTTCCCATTTTGTGGGCTGTCTCCCCATTTTTTTGATGATTTCTTTCACTTTGTAGAAGCTTTTCAGTTTGATGAGGTCCCACTTGTCAACCTTCTCTCTTATGGCATGGGCTTTTGATCAGGAATTGTTGCCTATTCCAATATCCATAAGGGTGTGTCCTGCATTTTCTAAGATTAACGTTTGAAGTTTTATGTTTAGATCTTTGATCCATTTGAAGTTGATTTCTGTGTATGGTGATAGGTGGGGTCATGCACATGGTCAGCCAGTTTTCCCAGTACCATTTACTGAATAGGTTCTCCTCTCGCCAGTGGTTGTTGTTGGAGGTTTTGTCGAAGATGAGTTGCTTGAGAAATTGAAGTTTTGCTTTTTTTTTTGCTTTTTTTTGCCAAGGACTCTTTTGGCTATTCATGGTTGTTTAATTTTCCATATGAATTTCTGTATTGCTGTTTCCAGGTCTGAGAAGAATGATGTTGGTAATTTAATAGGTACAGCATTGAATCTATAGATTGCCTTGGGTAGGACAAACATCTTAACAATGTTGATTCTTCCAATCCATGAGCATGGAATATTTTTCCATCTGTTTGTGTCATCTTTGATTTCTTTAAGCAGTGTTTTGTAGCCTTCATTATATAGGTCTTTCACTTCTCTGGTTAGGAATATGCCGTGCTATTTCATTTTGTGTGTGTGTGTGTGTGTGTGTGTGTGTGTGTGTGTGTGTGTGTCTATTGTGAACGAGATTGTGTTTTTTATTCGGTTCTCTGCCTGTTTGTTGTTGGTGCATAAGAATGCAACTGTCTTTTGCACATTTATTTTGTACCCTGAGACTTTGCCAAAGTTCTTTATCAGTGCCAGTAGGTTTTTGACAGATTCTCTTAGAGTTTCGAGGTATAGAATCATATCATCAGCAAAGAGGGATAGAGAACTTATTTTAAATTATGCATTCTGTTCAAATGAATGGAACAAATGCATCTATGTCTCTAGATTTCCTTGCCATACATACACCAAAAAATCCTGCATCGATATCTTCAACACATTTCTCTCTCCTAGTCTTCAACCCATATATACTATTATATTCCAAACTTCTCTAAGGGATATCTTATAGAAATTGCAAGCAGAACAGATTCCCCAACCACACCTATTATAATCCTAAAGTTTAGCCTGTGAAATACAGTTTATTTTATATTTCAGAAGAACCCTTGAGACCTACTAAGCCACTATAGATATAAAGTAGAGAGCAGGTCAAGAATGCCATATCTTCTTTGACATATATTTTTATCAAATGCAGTCCAAGATTCCATTAGATTTTGTGGTGTTCATATCATTTAATTGACACATAAACTGACTAAAAAAGAAAAGTTTCTGTTTTCTTATAAATATATTGCTATAACTGTTTCCTAGCCCTAGGGGTATAGAGAAGAATTAGGACATACTATGTTACTGTGCTTAATATGGTCCATCACTCTAGTTTGATGTAATTTGAGATTCAAATGTAGTCATTCTATTAGTTGTTAAATCAAGATACACTTAGCAAGCACTAGGTATGTGACACTTCGTGAAGTACTGAAGAGATACGAGGGCCCACAATTAAGTTTGAAAACTCATCCTAGAAAAAGAGCTACATACTTCATTGTTGAATATCACTATGGTCACCTTCAAAGTACTCCCCTTTGGAAGCTGTGCAGCGATACCAGTGCCTAGTCCACCCATCAAAGTAATTTTGGAACACTTTTTCTGGAATGGCCATCACAGCTCTCATTGCATTACCCTTGATGTCCTGAATGTCAATCAAAATGTCTTTCTTTCAATATTTCCTTTATCTTTGGGTAAAGAAAAAAAATCATTGGGGATCAGATCAGGTGAGTAGGGAGGGTGGCTATTCCAGAAAAAAGAGTTCCAAAATTTTTTTGATAGGTGGACTAGGTGTTGGTGTCAGTGCATAACTTCCCAAGGGCGGGACTTCGAAGGTGACCGACCGTAGTGATATTCAGCAATGAGGTATGTAGTACTTTTCCTGGGATGCTTTGTGAACCTAATTGTCAAACCTCATAGAAGTGGGGCAGATTATTAGCTGTCCCCTCAATCCATTCTTGCTTTTTCCATGTTATTGCAGTTTCATCTGGGTTCCTGGCCATTAGACAGTGCAATGCTATCCAACAGAAATATAATGGGGGCCACATATATAATTTTTAATTTGTTATTAGCCACATAAATAAAGTAAAAGAGGTAAAAATATCTTCAGCAACACATCTGGTTTAGCTCAATAGATGCAAAATATTATCCTTTCAAAATGTACTCGGTATAAAAATATTGATGAGATATTGTGCTTTTTTCCAATCTGTCTTTGAAATCAATGTTTATGTTATACTTAGAGCATATCTCAATTCTGACCAGACACATTGCAAGGGCTCAGTAGCCTTATATCTCCAGTGACTACTGTATTGGATAGTTAGAGACAGAGAGACTGTGTTTCTCAAAAAGGTGTAGCCATGTTCTTACCAGTGAAATGAGTGGAAGTTACATTTGCAACTTACACTTCACTCATTTAAAAGAAAACTACTATGTATTTTGAAGTCTCTGGTAAAGCAGCTTAAACCTTTACCTAACATACAAAAAGGTGAATAAGCAACCACATTCCAGGCCCTGAGTTTGCCTTTTCTGCCATCTGCAAATTTGGTAGCTGGTAGACTTCTGAATTTCAATACAGGAGATAGTCATATCGTGTGTATATGTGTGTGTGTGTGTGTGTGTGTGTGTGTGTGTGTGTGTGTGAGTGTGTGTGTGAGTGTGTGTGTGAGTGTGTGTGTGTGTGTGTGTGTGTATGTAGAAGGGTATGGGAGATACATAAGAAAACCTGTCTTCAATGTAAATTGTACAAAAAGAAGCTTTTTTTGGTTTGGAATACATGTTACCAATCAATAAATATAGGATATCTGAAAATGCTTTTATTCATTTTTACATAAAACTCAAGAAACTGGTATTCATATTAAAATATGATCATCACTGTGATTGTTATTATCTCTTAGGTTGGGACAGACATTGCTCATTCCTAAATTATCCACTTCATGTTCTGCAGTGGCAGACAGCCTGGGTGAATTAATAGCAATGCGATGTTGCCAAGTTTGTTTCAATCACTGCCTTAGCACTGTGTCACAAACAAAAAATATATATATTTTTTACTTATATATCTCAAGTGCACAGGAAAAGAGAAAGGAGTCAAAGTCAGTGGCAAATAACAAATCAATAAATAAAACATATAGTGCTCAAAAAAATCTGTTGATCTAGTTCCGGGAAGTCATTACTGTCTATTGACAGCAGCTTTCTCTCCCAATGTCCATTCTAGTTTCCTGGAGGAAGGGTGCCTTGTGAGTGGAGGGGAGGATACGTCACCTACCAGATTGTACTCCTCATGTTGGCATGCCTATAAGTCCCATTAAAGGGCTGGTCAGAATTAAAATGTGCTCTAAGTGTAACATATATGTTGATATCAAAGACAGCTTGAAATAAAGCATGATATCTCATCAATGTTTTTATGCTGATTTCTTTTTTTGTTATTATTAATCAATATTTCTTATTTTGGTATTTGAGGTACAGTTATGGGTTAGGTATACAAATATGTTTCATTCAGGCACCCTTGTTAATAAGGGGTGTCTCCCCATCCCCAGACAGATATTTACTACCGTTAATCCCACTTCCCTTCCCCTCCCCCCATAGTTTCCCACCACTGTCAGTTATTTTCTAATAGCATTACGATAGATTTTCAAGATCCACTATATGAGTGAGAACATGTGATACTCAGATCTTTGTTTCTGTGAGAGGTCACTCAGTATTATACACTCTAGTTCCATCCAGTTTGCTGCAAAATTCATGATTTTGCTCTTTTTTATGGCTGCGTAGTATTCCATTGTGTATATGTACCACATTTTTAAAATCCAGTCCTCTTTTGATGGACAGCATGGTTGATTCCAGGTTCTTGCTATTGTAAATAATGCTGCGGTAAACATACGTGTGCAGGTATCTTTTTCATAGAGTGATTTTAGTTCTTCAGGGTACATTCCCAGTAGGGGGATTGCCGGGTCATATGGGAGGTTGATATTTAGAGCTTTTAGGAATCGCCACACTGTTTTCCACAGAGGTTGCACTAGTATGCACTCCCACCAACAGTGTATAAGTGTTCCCTTTTCACCACACCCTCTCCAGCAACTGGAGACTTTTTTAATTTTCAAAGCATGTGACTATCTTTCTCAACAAAACTTAGAAACACGAGATGGAATAATACTCAGCTATAAAGAAGGAGAAACTCACAAACTTCACAGCAACTTGAATGGATTTAGAGTCTATTATACTCAGTGATCTATCACAGAAACAAAGAACTGAGTGCATGCTCTCACTCATAAGTGGACCCTGAACATTTATCGTAATACTACATGAAAGGGATTGGCAGTAGCAGGTCATTTCCAGGGGAGGAAGGAAAAGGGGGCAAACAGCATGAATAAGGGTACCTGGTCCCGAACCAGGCCAAATAAGGACCAATGAAAGGCCCAAACTTCACCTATACAATAATCACTTATGTAGCTAACCCCGAATTGTACCCCACATCTTTTAAAAAAATGAATAAAAGAAACACGTATTTTGGTACTTTCATTTTATATAAAATACTCTTCTATTAGTTTCTTTTCTCAAGCATTTTGTGGCAATTCCCTGGCTAATAGCAATATCCAAGAATTAAAAGCCCTAGCATATGTTGGATAACTGTATCACATCATAAATCATATTTACTGCCATTTGTTAACATGCTGTTTTAATTTCAGAAAATTCAATGACAGTTCATGAATTTTGCAGAATCTCAAAAAAAAGATATGATTTTTTGTTGAAGACTAAAGGGATGTTGTCAATTTTAATGTGTACTTTGAGGTCACGTGATATTCTCAAATTTAATGGTAAAGCTAATTCAGTTAACTCTGCAGAAACATAAGGATTCTTGCACAGTCTCACGGCTAGCCAAGGGCGAATAGGAATCAGGACTCTTAGGAGTTTAAATTCAACACCTGAGGCATGCTTTGAAAACTTTTCTGTACCAAATGCAGCTGGTGGAAGGAGCTGCTCAAGGGGTAGGAAAGGAGTGATACAAAGGCACTTGATAAGAGGCGCTTGTCACCACAGTCAAAAAACTGAGACAACTATTTGCAAAAACTAATCATCTCCGAATAATCATTCTTGATACTAAGTCTTCGATCTTACACTAAAGGACAAAGCTACTTCATGTCCAGATATGGGTAATTTCCCATAGGACACTGGTTGCCTTAGACTTTCCAGGCTGCTACAACAAAATGCTTAGATGAGATGGCTTAAACAACAGACATGTATTTCTCACAGTTCTGGTGGATGGAAAGTCCAAGATCAGAGTGCCAACATGGTCAAGTTCTGATGATGGCTCTCTCCCTGGCTTGCAGGGGCTAACTTTTTCTTCTTTATTTTACTTATTTATTTATTTACAAACCCTTGTGTCGAGGACTGACTTTTAATAGATTGCAGCAAGAGAACTGCTTTGCTATGTACAAAACCCCGACCCAGAAGCAGGTGGTCTATCAATGGTTTGGCACTGGGTTCCCCACGAACGTTCCATGTGTGATAGATGAGAGGGTGGCCAAGAGACTACCTTGCTGCTGTATCACATGACAAAAAGAGGAAGCTCTAGTAATCTTTGTATGAAGAGAAATCATACGAAGGCACTAATCTCACCATGGAGCTCCACCTTCATGACTTCAGCAAAACCTAATTACCTCCCAAAGGCTCTGATTCCTAATCCTATCACACTGAGGATTGTAGCATTTGACACATAAATTTGAGGGAACGGAGAAAGGACAAGCATTCAGTCCATATAGCACTGGTCATCAAACTTTAGCATGCCTAAGAACCACCTAGGGAGATTTAGAAAAAAGCAGATCACTGTCCCTAAGACACTTGAGATTCTAATTCATTCCATCTGGGAGATCACCAGAAAACATTTCCAAAATGAAACCAGGAAAGTTTGATGTAAGGGTCCAATGCCCACGTTGTGAGAAATCCTACCCCAAGTTAGCTTTGAGCAGAAAAGACTGCTCACACATCTCTGTGCTGTACCCTGTACATGGAAGAGTGAGATGTATTCAGTACTCAGACTACCCTATGGATGGTAAAAGCTCAGAGGCACTTCTACATAAACGTCAGCCAAATGGTGCTTGATTTGAGTAATGCATATATACTCTTGCCAATTTCCACCCTGCCCCCATTTTCATGGCCTTCGGAAAACTATCTTTAATAGTGAGGAAGTAAAAAAGAGACCTGGATAGCATCCTCATATCCAATCTAGATGAATTTTTAAGATTTTGGGAGGGAGAGTAGATGAAAACTGACTGTCCATTGGGGGAATTCAGTTGTACATAGTTCACTGGGGTCAGTCTGGTCAATAAGAACTCACCCTGAAAAAGTAGATATTTTCCCTTCAATGTGATGCCAAAGAAACAACAATAATAACAACCCTATGAAGATTACATTTAAGTACATATAATATTTTTCAATGTATCAGTTCATTTTATCTTCTGTGCTAAACATGAAGGAAGATCTATGGTTATAAATGGTTCAAACTAACAAAACAATAATAATGTTCAGAAAAAAAATCACAAGGAGAACTGATAATTAAATTTTCCTAAAGATAATGCAGTGTAGTCAGATTTAAAACCCTGAATGGATAAGGTTTTAGTAGAATTAACTTCTGGTGCTTAATTTTTAAAATACTGAAATCACAAGCTTTAACAGCTTCCAAGTATTTTGCAACACACGTAGATTAACAATTTTTAAAACCATTATTGTTCATAAGCTTAAAAAGAAAGCACCAAAAGAAACAATAATGGGGGAAAGAGCAGGAGGGGGGCTGAGAAAAAAAAACAATAATACTGAGAAAAATTAAAATTACTTTTAGCATGTGGTATATTTCCCAACAAAATTTCAAGTAGTCCTTTAAGTAAAAATACATAAAACTCTGGCTGTTTCAAGTAAAAAAAAAAATGAATGCCTTCATAGTGCTGTTTTGTATTAAATTATTTCTATACTGGATTTACTCAAGCTATGTTTTAGTGAAAGAATAAGCAAGTAAAAAATAAAGTATAATTCCTACAGGCCACTTTAAAGATAAGGACCTTCTTGACAGCCACTGAAGTTGCCCACATCAACGATTCTGATGAAATATGCCTGGGTAAATATGGGACTCAGGAAATAGAATAAAATCTGTCAGCTGGGTTCCAAGTGCCTAGGCATTTTCCCACTATCACTAGTATATTGCAGAGCAGTTTGATAAGCATTAAAAAAAAGTTTGTAGTGATAAATGATCAACTACTGTTGAAATTAAATTGAATACTTATATCTTTAAAATCCATTTAATTTCTCTGAAAACACGAAGTTTTTGTAAGGGTAAGGTTTATTATGGATTTTGGTCTCAGGCGATTTATAAGCGCTGGCCTTTGAATGCCATTGGGCACACAAATTGATTCTCTCAGGAAAACAAAAATTGTGTGGATAATCCTATCTCTCTGTCCTTACTGTCTCTCTCTAAAACTTTAGAAAATTAATTCAAAGCACAGAAATATCGGTTGTTTTTAAGCAAACAACTTCAAAGTGAAGACATTTCTCTGCTTTAAAACACAGACACAAACTCATCTCTAAAAGGGTCAGTCCATCTTCAAGGACAGAATACTTGTTCAACAACTAGGTATAGCCTGTTAAGATTGATGAATGAGAGTGGAGGTGAGAGAAGAAGCTAACAATCTGTCAAGGGCATCATCCCTTATCGTTAAAAAAAAATTCCTTCTTTGATCATCTCATTACATTTTGATAAAAAGCATCATGCAACCACTTGTTTCACAAAATGAAGATATTATGTCAAAAGTCTAAGCTAAATTCCATATTACTAAGGCTCATAGAGAATGAAATGCAAGTTTCCCTAGAAACTTATATTAATTTCCTAGTCAGAATTAAGTCCTCATAAAAGATTTTTTTTAATCCTCTCAAGAGTCACCAGCTGTGGCAGACAACAGACCAAACCCCTCTATATTTGTTATACATAAGAAATATAGTATATTAAAACATTTGGTAAATAAAGACAAGAAAACAAGAATTCTAGGGAGCAGCACCAGAAGAATGATGATGCATGATGGTGGTAGTCACTAAACTCGGAAGCAGAATACCTGGCTCAAGCTGGATCCTGCCATTCCCCTACCTCCTGTGTCACTTACGTGAAATTCAAATTCCAGAACGTGGCCCACAACACATGGCATGGGCTGCCCTCTCTCTCTTTCCAGTCTCTTCACCCATTATCTCCGCCTCAATCCCAGTGGCCTCCCTTCATAGCAAGCTTCAATCTACTTGGCACATACTCTCTGGTCCCTCCTCTGCCTCATACTCACCTGCCTGTCTGCTGCTCATCTTTCAGGTCTCAGATCACACGTCACTATTTGATTTGAGTCCTTGCCTAACCCATGCTCTTCAGTGGGTGTCTCATTTTCTTTTACAGCATGCTCTCCTTTTCCTTTGACACATTTGTGGATACACATGGTCTCATATGTTTGCGTATTTATTTATTTAATTTATCTTTCCCACCTCAAACCATAAGATTTATAAAGACCTATGTGGTAACTAGCACATAGCAAAAACTAAATCAGTGATGTTAAAGAAATAAAATCTCGTTTCTGACACTTAACAATTATGTTATCTTTGGCGTCACCCCACTTATCTGAGCTTCATTTTCTTGTTTATAAATATGGGCAATTCTTATAATGCTATAATTCTATATATTTTAGCATAATAGCATAATATTTACAAGAACATTTTAAAAATTGGAATGTACCACTTGAATTTAAGATAGTATCATTTTTGTTAAATCAAGATTATAAACCAAAAAGCTGTTTAATTGACTATTATAGTCTTCATCTTCATTTAGTCAGTTAGACATATCCAGAAAGGCCTCACATTTAGTACTAATAAAGCTTGCTATTTAAGGAATATTATAGACTGTGAACAATAAACAATGATTTCTTATAATATATAGCTAAATTTGATGCCATATCAGGTTTATCAAATTCTTGATTAAGACTATTCCCTTTAATACAGTTTATGCTATGATGTCAAAAAAATCGACTGGTTTTTCTATTTATATGGATTATTTCTGCAATTTAGAAAACAACATAGGGTATATTCTACTTTATTATTCAAATATGATTTGACAACTATTTGGATAAACATGAAACCTGTAAGCATACTTTATAAGCCAAGATTATATAAATGGCCAATCATGAGTGGACTTACTGTCTGAGTTTTCCTATGAGAGCGGAAATCCAATTATGTTGATATGCACAATTCTCACTTCATCCCCTCTTCCAATGGCAGGGTGAGAGCATCTATGTCTAGAGCACTTTTTATCATCGTGCGGGGGGCCAACAAGTGAACAGATGGAACATGACCATGGTCTCATCTTTTCTCACCTTAACCCACTGGCCTAACAGGCCCAGACAGCTGAAGATTTGTGATGCTAAAAGAATTTACTTCTGCCTGGATATTTTAGGGATTTGACTCCTGTCAGGTATTGCAACAAAGTCAAGTGATTTCAATTTACCAGGCAAGGACAAGAAATGGTTTCAGGAAAAACCAAGGTGATGAACTATTGAGCATTCAGTTCATTAGCTGTCATCCATCTTGACATCTTCATCTTTCAAGCGGTACTGCAGAAAATCAAAGACTTGTAGTGCTTCCCTTTAAAAATCTGAGAAGGAAAACATATCTTCTTAAAGTTAAAGAGACCATGAAGGCTATTTCAAATGGATTATGAAAGATAACCACTGCCTCAAAAGTGAAAATCTTGATAGATTCTCAATTGTAAATACTTCCTGTGCCCTTAAACACACTAATCTTAAAAATAATAGCATAAAAAATATGTAGAGCGAACTGCTAGAGTATTTTTAGCTTATTCTAATTTGATGCATTCGGCATTTTAATATGCAGTAATAGTGATATGACAAATAACTGACCTTTTAGAAATAGCATCTTAGAAAAAAGAAGACCCAAGGGAGGAAACAAAAGTGTTTTCCTAAAAAATCAGCCAATAAAACATGGGTAGTAAGACTCCAGTGACAAAGCCAAGTGTTGGTGATATCACCTTCCTTCTTTTGTTTCTCTACTCTGTTTGTTCAGCATTGAGGTACTGAAACTCCAGGTTTTTTGCACTTATGTGCAGAGTTTCCTAGAATTACAGAGTAATGTAGGCAACCAAAGACATTAAAGGAGTGGTTATAACCTTCCCCAGCTACCAGGCCTTACCAAGGAGAAAGAAATTTTCATTTCAGGTTCTCCAAGACCCCTAGAGGTAAAGGTGAGATAAACATATGTTCTACTTTCTATCTTCCACATACTATTTTATTAATGCTGAGAGACATTTTAATGTGGCACTTGAATTCTCCCTTTCTGAAATATTCACTGAATATTCCTCCAGAACTGTAAATACTAACAAACAAAATAAAGCAAAACAAAGTTTCTTTCCCATGTCTTTCCCTTCTGAATTTGCCACTTAAATCATCTAAGTCAGTCTATGAGAGAAAAGGTTTACTCAAAGCTGGTATCTTATCAGGGACTGGACCGCAGAGCCTAAAACAGTACCATGGGCCCTCAGAAGCCTCTGTAGTCTTAAATTACCAGAGGACAACTGAGGTACTATCCAGGTAAATGCTTTGCCCATTAAGGAAAGCCCTAGGTCTGGGCAGTCTTCTTGTGAAGGACAGCATACAGTGTTCAAGTAAATTCCTGCACCTAAAAATTATTTCCAAGGCCTTTGGTCTGATATTTCACAATATATTATTAAAACACTTGTTATCATCATACTACTTACTACCACCATACATTGCACGATTCTTGACCAGGAACTACACCAGGCACTTTATGTAACACCTGTAGCAACCAGTATGAGGTAGGCATACTTTCAGTTGACAGGTGAGAAAACAGAGGCAGATAAGGTGTTCCAAGTTTTTGTCAGAAATGTAGAACCTCAGGCCCAACCTCCAGACAGCTGAGTGAGAATTTGCATTTTAATAAGATAGTCAAGAGACTAATATGCACATGAAGATTGGAAAACACTTTTCTAGGTACATTTGAATCACTCGAATTCAAACTTGGGTGTCTTTAGCTCAAAGATTCCGATAATAAAATAGCCAGCTCTTCTTGATGATGTAATGACGTTTAAAGAATGAACAACATTGAGTCCACCTACACTTAGTCACAAGTTTTTCATTAGCTGACAAAATCTGATACTGAGAACTATAAGTTTTAGAAGAGAAAAACGATGACCTGGGAATCACAGAGGAAGCAGATCCTGTGAGGGAACGGGAAAGAACCACTGGGAAAGGAAGTTGGGTTAAAAGCATGCTTTGTCCATTTCAGTTTGCCTAAGAACTAGGGGTTGACTCTGTTACCAGAACTGTCCCAGCTCACCTGAAGTGGTCCTTGACACCTGAGAGCCTCACTGGGAAGCTTAACAATGCTTAATTAAATTATGAATGAGATCACTTTCTCATGAACCAAGCATTCTGTATCCTATTAATAAGGACCCAGAGACATTCCTTTGCGTAATGCACACATTCATTCTTCAGGATATTTTTTAAATTATTACTTTATTTCAATAACTTTATGGGTTACAAATGATTTTTGGTTACAGGGATGCACTGCATAGTGGCAAAGAAGTCTGAGCTTTAAATGTACCCTCCACCTGTGCACATTATACTCAGAAGGTTTAGGTCCTTACAACAGACAATCAGCTCAATATTGAGCTTTCTAGAGATACCAACTACGTCACTAAGTCTGACAAATGGAAACATCTGCATGGGTGGTTTTTTTTTTTTGAAATGCAATTTTAGTTGGTTTTTCCACCATATACAATAAATCAAACTGTATTAATCCATCAAGTGTCCATCTGGGATCTGCTTTGATGGTATATTCAAGCCTGATAAGTAATTAAATGTTATTTTTATGCAAATTAGCATCTGATCTTGAAAACAGTCTTCCTTAACCTTAAATTGTTTAAACATTTTCTCTACAGTCTTGTATACACTATCAAAATTTCCAAGTAAATCTTTTTGTTCCCATAGTAGAAAATCAAACTTCAGGTCACTCATAAATCAAGTTATCATAATTAATTATGTTTAACTCTATTGCCTTTATATTAAGACCTAGTTAGATACTACTTTTCTTCTTTTTGTACTAGAGTACTTTAGAAATTGACTTTCATGATATCTACTCTAAAAATGTTTTTAACACTTTTAATGACACCATCTTTTTGTTTTTTCTTAAAGAATAATTGAAGCTGCTTTTCAGTATATATTTTCTTATCCATTGTATTTTTTTTATCATAACCTTGTGGCTTATGTTGTGTCAATACCTATGTCTTTGGAATTTTTTTACTTAAAAATGAAGTTTTGGCTCTGTGCTTTTCATTGTGAAAACTTTCAGGTTCCACATTAGAGCATGGTTTGCTAATAAATATATTTACACTGAGAATAAAATGAGCTTTATGCAAGTTTAAAATGAAACTTATGCAAGTTTCAAATATAAGTGAAAAGGAATACAGACAACTCACTTTTGAAAGGAAGATAATTTCCCATCACTCTTTCACTTTAGTAGTGGAAAGCATACACTAATTTTATGCCACAGATGAGGTTACAGCTTCTGTTTTTGTGATCAATATTTGTTAGATTACTTGAGCCCCTATCAGAGGAAGACTTGAAATATGTAACAAAGAAAATATATTTCATTTTGTGTAAGTAGATGTGTACAAGAAGATTAAAGGCTCTGGCAGTGCCTAAAATAAATGAAGTCCTTTAATGTACTAGAATAATGCATGCATTGGTATGGTGACAGCTTTAAAATTCTCATAAAATGGGCCTTAACTTGTACACATGATTCATTTTGGGGCCCAGAAAGCCACTGGGTGATATTCCAGTCATCCCCCGCTATATAACAAACTACTGCCAAAATTTTATGTCTTATAACAATGACCATTTTACCATCTACTATAAATGTGTGGATCAAGAATTCAGGAAGGACCTGCCTGAGCAATTCACTGCTCCATATGGCACAGACAGAAATCACATGGTGCTATTTAGCTGGTGGTTGGCCAGCTGTACTTATATTTCTGGAATCTTGGTGGGAAGGGCTCACAGAATGGGCGCAGCTGACTGCAACACCTACATTGGCCTCTCCAATAAGGTGGTCTCAAGTAGTTGGGTATCTTATGTGGCAGCTTAGTGTTCCCAGAGAAAATGTTCTAAGAGACCTGAACAGAAGGTGTAAGGCTTCTTCTGACTTAGCCTTGTAAGTCCCAGAATGTCACTTCCACTGCATTTATTGACTCAGTGTAATATAGATCTCAGGACAGAAAAAGGACATTAGGTAAAACCAAAGAAATAGGAAGTGTGGCCTTTAGTTTAAAAACAAATATTGCTTGAAGAATAAAGCTCACATACCTACATTGGCAGATATGATCAACAAATTGTTTAACCACCTGACACTTTTTTCTCCAAAAAAAGAACACAATAATTTGAAGGAAAACTTTAAGAATAGTTTATCTGCCTATATCGAAAAGGAATTGGGAAGAGAATACTCACTAAAGGGACAAGAGGTTCTCAACAGCAAGACAACACTACAAAGGCACAGCTGGCTGAAGAATCAGGAGGAAAAGCAGGTCAGCCTTGTGCAGAAGGATACCAGAAGGAGATGTTTAAGAGTCCATAGGATATCAAAAACCAGATGACTCTTTACAGTTAATCTGATCCTGAAAGAAGGTGATTTCTAAATCACAAACTGCAGACCAGGAGAGGCATCCCCACCCAAAACAATGCAAGAAGAAGAAAAAGACTTGGTAAATAACATGTCACCTCAGAAAGGAGGAGGGGAGGAGGGAGAATCACCACATATTTGTGGTAGGCAGAATAATGACCCATACAAGATGTTGTACTATTGCAACTCCAAATCTGAGAGGGCATGTGCATGATGTCTACATATTCCAAAGAAGTCACCCAGAGGTCCAGAAGGGAAATACACTGGTTTATTAGTACTTATAGGAGGAACTAATGGCAGCCTACCAGTGATCAAAGAATCTGCCAATGAGAAAGAATCGGTGCCTCAGGACAGTGAAGCAAACAGTTTGATAGGCAAGCAAGTCAGTTACTCAAATTCCTATCCTGTGTTTACAATTACATTGATTCCATGTGACGACCACATTGCTTTCAGCTTTGCTTGGTCACCTGCACCCTATGACTCATTATTGGGACTGTGCATATCCTTCAGAGTCCAGCTTTGGTCAAAGGCTGTTTCCTGGAGGAGGGCAGGAAGAAGCCAGATACAGGGGGAAAGAGGCACTGTCTGGACAACTACCTCGCAGATATACATGTCCTACTCCCTGCAACTTGTGAATGTTTAGGTTACATGGGAGAATGAAGGTTGCAGAAGATATTAAGATTGCTAATTATCTTAATTTAAAATGAGAAGATTATCCTGTATTATCTGAGTAGACCCAGTTAAGATTATAAGGGTCCTTAAATGGGAAAGAGGGAGGCAGAAGAGCCAGACTGCAGAGATGGATAATGAGAAAGACTCAACTGGTTATTTTTGGGGATAGAAGGTTGCCCTGAGTCAATGAATGCAAGCAGCTTTTAGAAGCCGGAAAAGGCAAGAAAACTGATTCAGAGTGTTCAGAAAGGAATACAGCCCTGCTGACGCCTTGATTTTAGTTCAGGGAGACTCATTTCAAAGCTTCTAAGCTCCAGAACTGTAAGACAATACATTTGTGTTATTTTTAAGGCAATACACTTGTGGTCATCTGTTACAGCAGCAATAGGAAACTCATACAATTGTGAAAAATGTATGGGAGGAATTGGAAGGAAAAAAATCATTTACATTGCAAGCAGTTGTTCAAAGATGATAAAAATGATATTGTGACTTATAAAGGAAGATAACTTTCCTGAAAGATAACTATCCTTAGCACATAATGCTTGGCATAACCCTGTCAGATTCATAACAAATGTGCCCCATGTAGTGTTTGGAATGCCAGTCTCCTGTTTTATTCAATGTCAATTTTGGCAGATCTGGACTTCAGTAACTAGCACAGTGCCTGGTACATGGTGGAAGTTCAATAAAAAATAAATCCATTATATAAATGAAACGAAACTATAAAATAACAAAACTCATTATCACATATGGCTTGTGAGATTAGACACATTAGCAAAGGAAGGAAGAGAGAACGGAGCTAAATTTATGTGGAATAAAAAAAGAAATCAAATTGAGCTCCAAGTAAAATGCTAATACATTTCTAGTGAGGCATTTTTAACCATTGACGAAGCTTATGAGTTGCAGTTGGGTCTTCATAAAATCTTGCAAAAAATGCATGGCAGAGCTACAGCTGAACACCCACCAGCTGAAGCTGAGCTATGATTTTTCTGGCAAACACATAACCCAGAGTAAATATTGTCTTGCACGAAGAAGTGAGGAGGTGGATTAGGCATTGTAATTACCATTTTCTGGGTATTTGGCATTCTTTTTAAAGATTTAATCATTTAGATGAGACTTAGTATCACTAAAAAAGGAGTCAATATTTCTGTGAGCCGGGGAGGAACAGTGCTGATGTTTGACTTCTGCTCAGCTGTTCTGTGTGCCTACAGAAAGACAACTTCACCTGCTACTTATTTATTTAAGACAGCACAGATAAAGAATCATGAGCAGTAACTTCCTTCAGTTCTTTTTTTTTTTCCTTCGGAACATGCTGTGTTCTCCTCATATATTATTGATCACAAAGTGATATTTAAATAGGGTGGCAACTTATAAAAATGCACAGTAATCTTGTTATATTATCTTAATTAATTTTACAACCAGCACCCACCCACTGTCCTCTGTACTTCATCTGAAGTATTTGCACGCAGATTAACAATAGCCAAGGCAAACTCTGAAAGCAGCTTTCAGATAAGGACTTCTGTTAATCTTCTCCTTGTCGATTGGCATCTACTGACATAAATTGCTTTAATCTGAGTTCCTGGCATTAAGCATTTATAGAACAACACTTTGTGACACTGATTAGTGTACCATTCCTTTGAGGCAGTGTCCCTAAATTTTGGTGTACAAAAGCTCACCTGGAATCTGTTACAATTCATATTCCTCAACCCTTTCAGACAGATTCCAATTCCTTAGGTTTAATGTAGGCCAAGAATCAACATTTGTAAACAAGCATTCTGGGAATCTCTGATTCATAGGGTCAGGGGTATGTAACCAAACCTGTTTAGCAATCACTGGCAAATCTGGATAATATTTTTGCTCAAGCACTTTTCTTCTCTATATGTCTGAGACCTTATGCCTATGATAGCCTTTAATCGTCATAATAATCTTGTGAGGTAGGTATTATCCCCATTGTAACAAAGAAACAAAGGGTTAAGTCACTCACTGTCTTAATCTGCTCAGGCTGCTGTAATAAAATACCATGAACAGAAACGTATTTTCTCACAGTTCCGGAGGCTAGCCATCTCAGATCAAAGAGTGAGCATCATAGGCTTCTGCTGAGGGCTCTTTTTCTGGCCTGCAGATGGCTGCCCTCTGGTTGTATGCTCACCTGGCATTTCCCCAGTGAGGGCATGGAGAAAGAGAGGGACATCCCTTTCTTTTCTTATAAAGACACCAAACCTGTCAGATTAGGACCTCACCTTTATAACTTCATTTCTCTTAATCACTTCCCAAAAATCCTCTTCCCAAATTCAGTCATCTAGGGGTTAGGGTTTCAACATATGAATTTTAGGGGAAACACAACCCAGTCGATAGCACTTGCCTATTACAAATCATAAGCGGGATTCAGAGTTTGCACCCTAATTGGCCTGACTCCGGAATCCATACCATTTCCACCCCACCCTTCCCCTCTTCCCTTCCTTTCTGGACCATTGGCAAGGAATTGTGATAGGCCACCCAGAGCCAGAGGCATGGAGGCTGGCTGGATGACTATCCAGACCTCCATTAATTGAGATTGACTTTAATGTAATCAGGTTACCTCATTAAACTTTGCAGACTGCATTATATTTGTTAAATACGACTATTTTATTCCTGCAACTTTATTACTAGTGAAGTGTGCACTCATGGAGAATAGTGGTTCAAGAAATCTCTTCTAGACAGGGATTTTCAGCTGTTTAAGAAATGGTATTGGAAGAGGCTGAGGTTGCATTTGCCTCTGTGAGAAGCTGTCATCTATCTTCCCTTCCAGCACCAGGAAGATCCTTAGTTTAACCTGGACAGATTTTCTCTTATACTTTTTTTTAATATCTCATTTTATATTCTTGATATTGATAGTGTTTTCTTTTTATTAATTACTCTTGCTAGGTGTTTTGCAGTTTTTAGTTTTTTTAACCTTTTCATAGATAACTTTCTATGTTTTATTTGTTTAATTTGAATTAACCTTTAGCAATTTTTGATTAAGACAAGATTATATATTCCAACATGGATGACCAGGACCAAATGTTTTGCAGTTTTTAATAATCTTTTCAAAGCTTCAGTTTTGACAACATGGTCTATTTTCTATTTCATTGGTATTTATTTATTTGTTGTTTGTTTAAGATTCAGGAGGGTACACATGCACATTTGTTAGGACATATTGTGCAGTGGTAGGGATTGGGTCTCAGGTGGCTCATTCCCCAGACAGTAAACACTTTTACCCCATAGCTTGTTTCTGAATTCTAGACCTCCACCTTCCCTTTTTATAGGTGTCTCCAGGGTATATTACTTCCATCCTTGTAACCGTTTCACTCCTCCATATGAGTAAGAACACGTAGTGTTTGGTTTTCTGTTTCTGAGTCATTTTACTTAGGATGATGATCTCCAGGTCCATCCATGTCACTGCAAAGGACATGATTTCATTCTTTTTATGACTGTGTAATATTCCATGGTGTACATATACCACATTTTCATTATCCACTGACTTAATGGCATTTCTCCAATTCACAATCAGCATGGAAATGAATCATTCATTAATAAACTTTCTTTACATATCAAAGTCTGATATGAAAACAAATAAACCTTGAAGAAAAATTTAAAAAATAAATTTTCACAATCTCATACCGACACCTAGGCAAGGTCAAGTAGAAAAGCATATATTTAAATAATCATTTCTTATGAATTCATAAATATTTTTATCTTTGTTGAGAACTTATATACTCAAAGATGATAAACATGCATCACAAAAATTGCATTATTTACATAAGATAATGGAGAGAAAATAATTCCATTAAAAGAAGGAACCACGCTGGGTACAATAATTCATGCCTATAATTCTAGCACTTTGGAAGTCCAAGTCAGTAGATTTCTTGAACCCAGGAATTCAAGACCAGCCTGGACAACATAGTAAAAACTTGTCTCTATTTTAAAAAATCAAAAATTTAGCAGGACTTGGTAGCACCCACCTGTAGTCCCAGCTACTCAGATACTGAGGTGGAAGGATTGCCTGAGCCTTTTCAGGAGGTTGAGGCTGTCATTAGCCATGGTCATCATGATCATGCCACTGCACTCCAGCCTAGGTGACAGAGTAAGACCTTGACTCAAAAATAAACAATCAAAAAAATCAGAAGGAACCCAAATCCTTTTTGTAAGGATGAGTTATTGTCCCTGTATTTGAAAGTCTAGCTATCATGTAGGCATGCATGAGAGAGAGGGTTATGCTGAGGTTGAGTCCCTTAGAGTAGTAATACAGGAAAGAAAATGACTGTGGAGGAGGGTAGGTTATCATCACTGATTCTACTCTTCCTCCTATGGGAAAAAAAATGGAAAGAATAGTTATTAATTTATCTCCTTTTATGTGCCCAACACTATAGAATATACATAATATATAAATATATGTTATATAAACACATGTGGTCTATTTTATTTTGCTAAATCTTTCACAAAAATCCTGGCTATTGTTTCGATAATTGGGGCTAAAAAGACCAGTTAAGTTGCCCAAGTCATATAGATACTAAATATGGAAGCAGAAATTACAGCAAATTCTGGAGAAGCAGAGTATGATGTTTTAGGTTTAGAATTTGTCAAAGAAAATTTGGAAATCTACTGTCAAAACTCAAAATTAAGTTCCTTCCCTCACAATTCAACTATACAAGAGGCAAAATAATTTACCAGTAAAATCAAATCTAGGAAAGAATGATCACCTTCCACCCAGTGCAAATTCTCACTTAAGGTGAAAAATCATTTCTCCTACAAAATAATCACCTAGTGTGAATTTAAATGTAATGGCATCCATCTTATCTTGAAATAGTGGTGTTAAGCAACAGTACAGGAAGGAAATTTTGGTTACTGAAAAATATAGCCCAATGGCCTACATTATACCAAGGAAATAACAAAGATTTCCTGTAATGAGTTTTCTGGTGAGCATAGACCTCTGTACCCCTAGAATTGACTAGTAGTGGCATATTTTTACATAGTTGACATTCAAAAATTCAATAAGAGATACTGCTTTATGGACAGTAACATCATGACATTTAACTTCCCAATTATTTATTAATGAAAATATCAAAAGCACAAATGTGCCATACAAAGAAAAAGAAAAAACAAAGAGAGAAAGAAAGATGAAATAAGAGACTAAAACCAGAAAGGGCCAAAGCAATTTAGTTCTAAAATGGAAGGAGAGCTTCACAGGTAGTCAAGTCCACTCTCTCGTGTTGCTTAACATGGTAGGGCTAGGGCCAGAACACACGTCAAAAGTACAATTCCTACTCTGGTGTTTTTCTTACTGCAATACTCTTACGAAAAGTGAGAAACCATAATTTCTACTTATTAAATATAATACTAAGAAATAAAGGCAAATTATCTTTACACAATTAGCATACAGCATTGTTTGTTTGTTTTTGAGTCGGTTCTCACTTTGTCACCCAGGCTGGAGTGCAGTGGCATGATCACAACGATCACAGCTCACAGCAGCCTTGACCTCTTGGGCTCAGGTGATCCTTCCACCTCAGCATCCTGAGTAGCTAGGACTACAGTTACATGCCACCGTGCCCAGCTAATTTTTTATATCTTTTTGTAGATACAAGGTTTCCCTATGTTGCCCAGGCTGAACTTGAACTCCTGGGCTGAAGCAATGCGCCTGCCTATGCTTCCCAAATTGCTGGGATTATAGGTGTGATCCACCATGCCAAGTCAACATACAACATTCCTTATTTGTAAAAATAGTTTTCTTTAGGATGGTAGGTTGGTTAAGGTAAATACATATAAAAATGATAGTGTCTTTCATACTTGGCATTCACAGAATCTCTTCTTTCTTTGTCTACTATATCTCAAATCTCATTTTCTATGCAACACAAGAAAGGGGCTAAAATGGTAAAAGGTAATTGTTAATCCATTAGTTCTTTAGTGAACACTAGCTTTCTCTGGTTGTAGGTATGTGCCAAAGAGCTATTCCTATCACCTTAAGTCCATAATGAACCTCTTAGGATTAAGGTAGATGATAAACAAAGGATAAAAGTGGGAAGTGACAATTATTCCAGATAGCTAATACTGTGTATCAAAAACACTCTAAATTTAATGGTTAAAGGCATCAGCAAAATGCATTTTGCTTATGAGCCTAAAATTTGGGTAGGACTTGATGGGGAAAGCTCATCCCTGTTCCACGCGGCATCTGCTAGGGACCTTTGAGGTGTGGAGGCTTGAGGTGTGGAGGCTTTGAGGTGAGTCATCTGAAGCCTCAAAGAACCAGAGCTGTAGTCAGAGATCCCTGGACATCTCTGTCTCTATGTGGCCTTAGCACATGAATTCTCCTACATGGTTGCTTTAGGATAGCTGGGCTTTCTAATGTTGGCTCATGGCTCCCAAGTCATGTGTCCAAAACAGAGAGTCAGGTAGCCCATACTGTTTTTTATGACCTAGCCTGTTCGGTTACAAGCCTTTCCAGATTTAAGGGAAAACATGAACCTCATCTCTATGTACAGACATATCAACCACACATTGCATGAAGAGAGCATGTGGGATAGATATATTGATGGATTCACTTTGGAAACTACAATCTGCATAGATATCCTTCCAGCAAAGTTTAAAGTAACATCATCAAACCTGAGTTCAATAGGGTTATTATTTTAAGAGAGAATGGAGAGGAAATTACAAGTGGAGAGATCATTTAGAAGGTTATTGTAATTGTCCAGGTAGAAATTAATCATGGTGAGAACCAGCGTGATAACAGGAATGGGGAGAAAGAGACTGTTCTGACTCTTTTCTCAATGAAGTATAAGAGGAGGAAGTAAGATAGAAATTAAGTTAGCCGGGCTCAGTGGCTCAGTCTGTAATCCCACGCCTTTGGGAGGCTGAGGTGAGTGGATTGCCTGAGCCTGCGGGTTCGAGACCCGCCTGGGCAGTGAGACCTCATCTCTACAATAAATCAAAAAATCAGCCGGGCATGGTAGTGCATGCCTGTAATTCCGGTAACTTGGAAGGCTGAGGCGGAAGGATCACCGGAGCCCAGCAGGTGAGGCTGAGGTGGCCGGGAGCGGCCACTGCACTCCAGTCTGGGCGACAGAGTGAGACTCCAACTCAAAAAAAAAAAAAAAACAAGAAATTAAGTAAAGACAGGAAGAGCAATAGATTTGAGCAGATATGATTGATTTGGTTTGGGAAGTGTTCAGGTGTCCTTGCAGGATATTGAGGCAAAGGTGTCTAGTGGTCTCTAGGTGAAAATAAGTCTGTAGCTACATGGTCTATTAAGACCACATATGATTACTGAGCTCTTGAAACGTGGCTGGCTTGAATTCAGAAGTGCTCTAAGTGTAAACCACACAGTGACATTTGAAGACTTAGCACAAAAATGTAAAATATCCCAATTTTTTATATTATTTCTTGAAATTATATTTGATAGGTGCATTAAATAAAATATATTATTAAAATTAATTACCTGGTGTATTTTCACTTTTATTACTATGGGTACTAGAAAATTTTAAATGTCCAATACTTGTTCTACTCTAATTCTCTAAGATGATTGGTCTATAGTTTTGGTGAGAAAACATATATGTGGCCATACTTGACCCTAAATCTAGACTCTACTTGAAAGTATGCGGTTAGATGACACTTAAAAGGAGAGAATTTGAAAAGAGAAAGAAGAGGAGAGAAACTGAGGGAATTCTTGCAATTGGAGAGGAGAGGAGAGGAAGAGAAGGAAGAGTTCATTGCTTAATCTCTCACATTTACTATTTTGATGTCATGCTTATGTAAATATTTGCTGAAAGAATAAGTCCATGTAAAAATGAATGAATTAATGAGTGTTTGCTTCCTTCAAGTGGACTCTTCCTGCTGATCAGTAATCACACTTAATCTTCCTAGACCTCATCTACTTCCATTCTCCTAGACAACGTTTTTCCTTCTATATCCTCAAGCCCCTAACCTCCAATCTTTCCTCTCCTACCTTCACCGTTGGGTGTCAGCTGACAATCTTCCATCCTTTTTCACTGAGAACTAGACAAAATCAATAAAGGAATCTCTTCCTCAAGCTCTGTACCCACCCACCTCATCTGGTCCACATTTCTGCATACCCCGCTATTCTCCCTTCACCATGCTCCTGCTTGGCCAACACTTTCTCTTGTACAATAGATTCACACAAGGATACAGCTGCAACAGTACTTTCTCTCCTGCGCCATAATTTCCCCCTCTCTGCTGGATT
Source organism: Cephalopachus bancanus (assembly GCA_027257055.1). Lineage (NCBI taxonomy): Eukaryota > Metazoa > Chordata > Mammalia > Primates > Tarsiidae > Cephalopachus > Cephalopachus bancanus. Next base: position 2,492,036 of record JAPVLO010000162.1, on the reverse strand, counting down.
GTTGTTCCAATCAGTATAGAAAAATTGTTATTTCTCCCATCTAAATGAAGCCCTAGCTTGATTCTACTTCACCCTCCAGTTGTTGCCCATTTTCTCTTCTTCCATTCACACCAAGATACCTTGAAATAGTTGCCTGTGCAGGCTGCCTCGAGTTTTTCTTTTTCTGTCCTAAATCTATGGCAATCATGGTTTCCACCATTCACCTGTCCTTATCAAGGTCACTCATAACTTAGTAAGTTGTCAAATCAGTTCTCAGTTCCCCATCTTACTTGGATGCAGTTGATTATACTCATTCCCCCTTGGCTTCCAGGACAGCATACATTCCCTCTTCACCTTCTATGTCCCTGGTCGTTCTTCTCAAGTTTCGTGATTGGTCCCTTTTCATGTCCCCTTTGTGTGTTGCAGTACTTCAGAGCCCAGTCCTTAGGCTCTTAAACTATTTATACCTTTACAATGCCAATCCCCTCCATCCAAATACATCTAGAACACACCTGTAGCTGAACAAGCTGACTTTATTACTCTCAGTGGTAGGGAGACCACAAACTCATACATAGGGAACCCTGAGAGTTTTAGTAAGATGGGGTTAGAAAGGACTATTACAGGGTTTGAGATCTGGTTTGGTGATTTGGGGGAAGGATCCAAGAAAGTGAAGCTTCACTCTGGACTGAGTGTTATCAGGAAATTTAATGCTTGAGTATCTCAATAAATTTTGTCCATAGGGAATGGCAGACCAGAGTAAGGGTAAAACTTCAATTGGTAAAGAAGCAACAGTCAATCATTAGAAATAGGAGAATAGCTGGCCTTTTTCGTTTGAAGTGTTCGTGGTTTGCCTGTGTTCAGGCGTGATTTTAGAATGGTCTTATTCTTTCTTGATCCATCATTGTAAGAGTGGCCTTGTCTGATGTTGGTGATTTGTGTAATTGTTTGTGGTCAACAAGTGAACACTAGGGTCTAGCTGATAGAGTGAGGCTGACTCCTGGATGTCAGGGGTTGTTTTTGCCTATTCTAATTTAATCCCATGACTTCAAATTGCATCAATAATGCTGAATATTGTCAAACGTATATCTCTTGTTCTTATAGTCAGAAATTGACATGACTAGAGAGCCTTTGCCCACAAAGCTTCTCATCTTGGACATATCTGAATCTGGGGTTCTGATGGTCCCCTCCAAATATGCTTCTCGTGGTAGATTTCTTCATCTCTGTTTAGATAACTCCATCCTTTCCAGTTGTTCAGACCCCAAACCTCTTCCTTCTTTGACTCTCACATGCCTTCTCTTTCTCTTATATCCCTTCCCTGATATTTGGCAAGTTTTGTTGGCTGTTTTTACAAAATGTACCTGGAATCTGACTACTTGTCCTCTCTCCAGAGCTGTCCCTTTGTTTCCAGTCACCGTGATCCCCTCGCCCCCCAGAGTATTGGAGTAGCTCCTCTCTATTCTCCCAGCTTCTGAGTCCTTTCTCCACGAGTCAATTCTCAACTCAGTAGCCAAAGTGATCCTGTTAGAAAATAAGTCAGATCATGTCATCCATCTACGGAAAACCCTTCAATGGCTTCCCATCTCACACAGAGTAAAAACCAAGAGCCTTTCTACAACATGTTTGATCCAAATCGTCTATCTGACTTCATCTCCTGCTACCCCCACCTTTACCCAGTCTGTTTCAGCTGCACCAGCCTTCCTGCTGACCTTTGCAAAGATCGAAGAACTGCCTGTTGGGTATTACATTCACGGTTTGGGTGACTAGTTCACTATGCTGCCAAGCCTCAGCATTAATAATAACTACATTTATTATAAAATTAGATAAAAATCCCACCTTGCTGAGTACTTTTAAGTTTGGGGTTGACCCCAATAATGATTAAGATTTTAAATTTAGTTTTGTTCAAATAACCTAATTTTGCTCCAAACAGTTTAGGAGGAAGCTGATTAATTTTGGCAGCATCTGCATGATTTTCAAAGTTCTGAGAAAACAATTTCTGATAAATGGTATGTTTTGAAAATACTGGCTTCAAGTCCAGGTTTTTGAAAAAGGATGCATCGAATGGAGTGATACCAGTCCTACTTGCTGTCTCTGTTTTTTTTCCTCTGTTTTATGTTAACAGTGATGTTACTTGACTGGTCTTAGAGGATGAAAGAGTCAGATCACTGAAGACAGGGCATGCTAGATCTGGCATCAGATTTTCCCTTCATCATCAGTTACTGGTGTCCCATTTGATCTGTAATATGTAATAACAGATGATGAAGGTCATGGAGTTTTTTTGCTCTTTGTTCCCTTTACTTTGCAATGTTAAATTTCTGTCTACCTGATCTGTACTTGCTTAAGAGGTCTCAGATCATAGAAATAATAGGTGAGCTTCTGATGAGCCCTTTTCTGGAGACAGGAAGCCTGGTTTATGACTTGACCTATGAACCCATTAGGACTCTTTCTAGACCCAGAAAAACTTCCAAGGCAACTAACTCCTTTCATGCATGGCCCATCCTACATAACTAATATTTGATGCAAGATTATACATACATATATATTAAAACTTGATATCATCGTGCCTTGATGAGTAGCAAGTAGCTTAAGTAAAAAGGACACTTGAGTATAAGGATATAGTGGTGGTACATGAAACCTAAGGATGGCGCTGGGCCTCAGGAAAGGGCAGGACCCAGAGGCTGTATGCCTGGGGGGGCGCTCCTGATCTCTCCCATGCCCCTCTTCCCCACCTGTTCTCCAACTTCCACATCATCTGCCTTTTACTCTTCCCCCTTTCTCCTTTGCTACTCCCATTACAAAATCTTCTTTTCCCTATTCCAGTAAAAAGGAATGGCTTCTTGTTGGCTTCTTATTGACTGAGGTTGCGGCCAATTGGGAAAACAGAGCTGTTAGGAGGTTGATAGCTGTAAAGTTGTGGATGCTATGTGGACCTTGGAGCAACAGAATTATGGTGGGGTATGGATACTTCCCAGAGGAAGGAACTGGGAAACCTATTTAATAGGTCTACTATCATTCCTTTATGGTTCATTGAGCTTTTTAATGGTGGGCAGAAAATGAGATGGTCCCGATTCCAAAAACCTCTCACAGTGGCTTCGTCCCTTTTCCTTCAGGGACAAAGTCTTTGATAAAAAATAAAGCAAAAACTCTTTTTTTTTTTTTTTTGAGTTGGAGTCTCACTCTGTCGCCCAGACTAGAGTGCAGTGAGTGGCCGCTCCCGGCCACCGCAGCCTCGACCTACTGGGCTCCAGCGATCCTTCCACCTCAGCCTTCCGAGTAGCCGGAATTACAGGCGTGCGCTACCACACCCGAAGCTTAACATGAAAATCCTTCATCTAGATTATACCAACCTAGCTTTTTCTTTCATTGCTGCCTCTCTAACACCATAAAATTCAGAAAAGTCAAACTATCCTCCGTCCCTTGAGAAGATTTATGTTTCACTTGAATAATTGTAGCCAGTGGTTCTCAATTTCAGTATGCATCAGAATCACCTGGAGGACTTGTTTAAACACACATCATCCATAGAATTGCATAGAACCATCCATAGAACTGCTAATTCAATAGTTCTGAGGTGGAGCCCCAAATTTTACATTTCCCACAAGTTCCCAAGTGATGCTGAGGCTGCTGGTGCTGGGATCACACTTTGAAACTCACTGATTTACTATCTCAGGAATGCACTTCTACACATTTACATGTATGCAAATGTTAACCTTACTTCTTTCTTAAGTATTATGTCTTGTTTCAAGTCTTCCCTAGCTGTTAAACCAAAAATAATGTCTTTCTTCTCTGTGCTGCTGTAGCAGTGGGACTTCTCTTGAACCTCGTATTAGAACGAATTTGTATGTGAATATTCCTTATGAGTAATAGTAACAATTCACTCTCTTTGTGTCACCCTTAGTACATTTCAAAAATATTTACTAAATATTTTTATTGAATTAAAGATGTAGACCATGACCTCAAGAATTTTTAAATTTTCAGAAAAAAATGCAGAGCCTCTCTTTAAAGCAGAAAAATGGCCTCGATAACTAAGAAACGTGGACTTTCACCAGTTTTTTTATTTGCTCCAAGTATTGCTAAAAATCTACATTTTTCCCCCCAAAAGTAAGTTTCCTCTCAGTTTTTTTCCTAAATTCAAATAATTAATGAAAGATCAGGCTTATATGCAGAATGCTATAGCTATGGATCTTACTGGTTTGAGTAATTACTTTAAGATATATCATATCTTAAAGTATTTCCACCCAGTGCATCCTTTTTATTAGCACTCTATAAATTTGCTGTCACTGTGATATCTGCAGGGAATGCCTGTAAATTAAAAAATCAAATAACGAAAATAACATTGTCACATTTTTTTCCCAACAATCTGTTCTGAAGGATCTGAGTAGATGCCACCAAAATATAGACTTGGAGCTTGAGTGATTCGAATTTATAGGAGAAACAGTAGTATTTCGACATGACTTTCATTTGCATTTATTTGCTATTCTCCTACTTTTGTCTGGAGTAGCTTCAAGGATGAATTCTGTTTTGTGGTGATAGCTTCCTTGATACAACTAAGTTTAGAGGTCAATCAGACCACTGAATAAATTCATATCTAATCCCATGATTTAGATAAAGGGGAAAACATTTTAGCTAACTCATTTAGGGGTGACTTCTTGATGCAAGGATTTGAAAATGGGAACAAATCTACAACAACACTAAGTTATCATCTAAACCAAACAATAATAAAATTTTGAGACCCACAAATCAGGAAAAAGTTGCCAAGTTCCATATTGCTTTTTAATTCATGTTTTGAAGGCTATGTCTCAAAATGACATGCTATCCACTCTAAGAGCCGTGCATTATTTCATTCTGCTCTGTAGGTGGTAGACTTCTTAGCTGGGACAATTACTTCTTCTCTTGTAGTATTGGGGAATTCAGTATACCTTTTCTCCAGTCCTTTGAGAAAGTTCTCTGAGACCAGATTCTTGATGCAAAGGTCTTAATGATAAGGAAGTCCTTTGTAATTGCATGGTACATTTACTTTGTGGCAAAAGCAAAATAAACTTTCTTTCTGTAAGTACGAAGATCTTTACTCAAAGGATCTTAAAAATTGACCTAATTACTTACCAAAGAGAAACTATGCCTATTCTAGAAGGGACAAGGGAGAAATTCAAATAATAGGGAAAATTTTGCATACTACCATAACAACTACACGGTAGGGTATCTTTGCTTTTATTAGTGCCTGGAGAAGTCTGTCTAATCTTTTAAAACCTCTTAGCCAAATGGTGCAATTGCCTGTAATTCTGCAGGCAGAAGAGGCAGCTGCATTTATAAGCAACCATTTTTCACGGAGTTAGCCAGGTAAAGAAAGGAAGTTAAATATGTGATCCACTGATGGAAGAAATGCCTCAACCCCTTAAAGTGCATAATCACAGTGATCCATCTTTTCTGCCTATCATCATTTACTCCCTAAAACTGGATCATCTCCATCAACATACAAATATGTCCTTAATAAATTCATCTTAAAGAAAAGAAAAAAAGAATCTCCCAGGCTTGCCTCAGCACCAACTTCTGCCTACACCATCATTTTCATGCTTTCCTTCAGAGCAACACTCACCAGGTGGGATGGACTACCTACCCAGGCCCTCTTTGCTTTGCTGTCTTATTCATCCTGTGGCTAAAATATCATTTGTTTATTGCAGGTTGTCAGTTTTCATCTCAAGGCCACGCATGTCCTCTGCACTTTAGTCTCATACCATTCTATCACTGGATGTTTAGTGGGCACCTTCAACTTGAAATTCAGAAAACAGAATTTCCCACTCTCCACATATTAAAATCTGAAGCTTCCTAGCCTTTTCCAAAGAAAATGATATCCCCCTTCACTCAGTTATTCAAGCCCAGAAGAATAATCAACCCCTTCCCTCAACCACCCATTGACAAAGAAGAGGTTGGAGGGGTACATATACTGTATCTGTAAGTGACAGAACATACATGATATCTTGGAGGTTTGGATATAGGGGTCTCCCTGCCTCTGCTATTGACTCCTATGCACCATTTCCCAAGGAACATCTGGAAAGAAATATGTGGATTCATAGTTTAAACACTAAATCAAGTCATTCACTCTAATCAGAATTTTTAAATTTATTCCTATTTCTCTTACAGCCAAACCCAAATCCCTAATTCTGGTCTATAAGTATATGCATGATCAGACTTCTGCCTGACTCTCCAGTCTTACCTCTTACCTGTCACCCTCTCACACAGGATGCTCCTGTTATATAAAAACTATAGGAAGTCATTGTTTTAGACAAAACTCCTGCACTAGACCCCATCAGACCAAACTAAAAATCAAAATGGAATCACTCATGCTAAAATCCCATCACCAAACTAAAACAAATTGTTGTCTGACCTTTGAAGAAATCAGGACAAAGAGATAGCCTATTCCCAAACAGGCCAGTTTCATTCTTCAACAGGCATGATAATGAAATTTTCTCTGTATTTAATCCTTACACACAAAAAAGGTAGACTTAAGTAACCTGATGTTAACTCATCAGTTATTTTTCTGTTTCTCTGTCTCCTGGCTCCTACATTACAAGAAATGTAATTCTGAAATGACCGGTCTAGTTTTTGTTCATTGTTTCTGTTTGTTTCAGCCCTTTCAGTCTATAAAATCCCCTCTGCTCAGTTCATTGGAACATCTAACCTATTTTACCTATTGTATAGAATGAAGTACCACCCCATTCTAGAATGGCCAATAAAGTCAAATTAGATCTTTACATTTGTTGTACTTTTGTCTTTTAACACTCCTTTCTGTGCCTGGAGCAAGCCATATCCTTTCCAACTTACCCAAGGCCTCTGCCGTGGATGGTCTTCCCACCTCTTTTCTTAGTGGGCCCAGACCATCACATCATAAATAGCCTACCTCAAGGCAGCAAGGTTGGTTTTCATCAGGGAATACACACCTCTTCCCACATACTTCCACACCCCCACAGCTAGCCCCCTGCCTCTGTAATTTAAAACCTTCTTGCTGGTTTATTTGCTTAGTTCTGTCTTATGGTCATCACCTCAGTGCCTAGCATAGATTTTAGTATACAGTAGATTTTCAATTATAATGTATTAAGTGTCAATGGATGAAAGCTGGGCTTGTCTCTACTAAAGTTAAAAAAGTGAAGCCAACTCCATGTCAGAAGCCCTTCATCATCACACCTCAGATTCCCAGTGAATTCAGATCAATCTTATCTTCCCCAAGCTATCTGCACTTTAATGGAGGAGGAAGGAGAGAGGAACAAGAGGGGTGTGTGTGTGTGTGTGTGTGTGTGTGTGTGTGTGTGTGTGTGCATGTGTGTGTGTGTGTGTGTGTAATTACCATTTTTTAATTCAAGCCAAATTGTTTATCCAAATGTGAACGATATCACAGATGATCCTCAGTAACTCTCTCTTTTTGCCTATTCAGTAAATGGTTGCTGGGAAAACTGACTGACCACACACAATTAAAACAAAACCCCTACCTATCACCATACACAAAAATCAACTCAAAATGGAACAAAGATCTAAATGTAAAACCTCAAACTATAAGAACCCTAGAAAATGCAGGAGACATCCTTATGGAAATTGGAACTGTCAATCAACTCGTGATCAAAACCCAAGTGCCCATGCCATAAGAGATAAGATAGACAAGTGGGACCTCATCAAATGGACAAGCTTCTGCAAAGCCAAAGAAACCATCAAGAGAGCGGGGAGACAGCACACAGACTGGAAAAGATATTTGCCAACGGTATATCTGACAAAGGCCTAACATCTAGGATCTACAAGGAACTCAAATGTATGGAAAGGGAAAAAACAAACAGACCCATTACAAAGTGGGCAAAAGATATGAATAGACACTTCTCAAAAGAAGATATAGGAGCAGCTAACAGACACATGAAAAAATGCTCAGCTTCACTAGTCATCAAAGAAATGCAAATTAAAATCACACTGAGCTATCACCTAACTCCAGTCAGGATGGCCACCATCAATAACTCAAAAAACAACAGATGTGGAGAGGATGCTGCAAAAAGGGAACCCTTCTATACTGTTGGTGTGAGTGTGAACTAGTACAACCTCTGTGGCAAACAGTTTGGCAATTCCTAAAAGATCTAAAAATCGCCCTTCCATATGACCCCACAATTCCCCTACTGGGAATATATCTGGAGGTACTCTATGAAAAAGATGCCTGAACATGTATGTTTATTGCAGCATGACTCACAATAGCAAAAACATGGAACCAACCGTGCTGCCCATCAAAAGAAGACTTGATTTAAAAAATGTGGTACATACACATGACGGAATATTATGCAGCCATAAAGGACAAAATTATGAACTTCGCAGCAACTTGGATGGACTTAGAGTCTATAATACTGAGTGATCTATCACAGAAACAAAGAACTGAGTACCACGTGTTCTCACTCATAAGTGAACCTTGAACAATTATTGATTGGCAGTAGTGAGAAACTGCCAGGGGAGGAGGTAGGGGCTCACCTCACTAACAAGGGTACCTGTATAATGAACATTTGTATACCTAACCCTGAATTGTACCCCACATCTTTAAAATTTAAGATAAAAAAGAATATGTCCACTTATGTTTAAGAGTCAGAGCATATTAATCTATGAGAGGTCTTGGGTACTTTGAGAGTCTGATGCAAGTTTGGATTGAAATCTGAAATCAAATGCACATATGTAAAAAATGCACACACAGTTTGAGCGGTGCATGGGACCCCCTGAAGACTATCTATTATGAACCCTGAAGATCCCAAATAAAAAATCCTTCTATTCTACTACATGAACAACAAGATTCCACTTTCTCCCATGTTAACTCTTGGGTCATTGATTTTGCTTATAATTCTTCCTTAAGCAATTTGAGCTTCCCCATTGCCCTTATAGACTGAAGAGCAAGAATATGTTAATTGGGAGGAGTGAAAGGAAGGAATACTGATATTTGTTGGGCACTAATATGTATCCATCCGTCCGGTACTCTGCGATACAACTTCCATGAGATCTAATTTGATTCTCAAATTCAATTATCATATTTATTCATTATGGAATTCAATTCTCTTTTCTAGAATGGAAGGTTGTTAGCAAGAATAACAAAAAAATTAAATCTTCACACTTAATTATCAAAACAATCCTGTGAGGCTATGAGTCCCATTTTTGCAGACAGAAAAAAATAAGGTCAAATAACTTACATATAAAAAGTCCATGATGAAGCCTGGATTTATATACAGATAAAAAATTCTCAATGTTGTTCCATATTGCATATTTTAACAGTGGCTCACTCCTTTCATTTAACTAGTGATCTGGACCCTCATCCTTAACTTTCTGACTTCATCTTCTGTTACTGATCTCTTTGCTCACTTCATCCAAGACACACTGACTTCCCTGTTATTCCTTAAACTAAGATCCTTAAGGAAAAATCTGCTACAAAAACAATTAATAGACTCTTGGTAGTGAGTCTGTGATATATAATTATTTATATGTATGAGTAAGAACCTATGCCTTCTTAAGAAATGTATATTGATAAAAATGTTATAAAGAAAATGATCGCCTCTACTAAGATATTTGCAATATAGATATATTTGTGAAAATAAAGTATATTATCAATTATGGATAAACAATTACTAATTCAAATGATTAAAGAACAAATAGTTTTATAATAAAACATAAACATAACCTCATTAAAAATTTGCTAATATTTTACCCAGTTTATACATATTAACTCCAATTCTTTTGAGCAGCAACAGATTTATTTATGAAAATCAGAGGCCTAGTGAGTTCAAATGCTCTAACTCCATTTCAATAAACATATGTACTGGACAAAGCATATATATTAAATTGGGAATATTGGAGAAATACCATACTTTTTAATATATTTATGCCCTTTTGTTTATTTGAATATATTTTTATATATTGATGTTCATTGCTTTACTGGATATGAAATCACTCTCATGACCTGTGAATATTAGTGTACAACTGAGAAGACTTATAAAAAATGGAGAATTCATTTGCTATGATGACCATGCTAAAATTGTTCTATGGTTTGTGACTGTAGCAATTATTGTAAATCTTTTATTGGTGAATTTTTCTCTGTGGCCTCCAGACATGTTCAGACATGCCTTTTTCATTCCACACCAGCCAGCTATCCTCCTGCTGTTTGATCCCAGAAGTTCATAAGGATGCCATGCTGTCTGAGACTTTGTTCATACACCTAACAAGCAAAATTCTTTCATATAATCCTTTCATACAAAGAAGATTATATGAAACACCACCCAACTTTAATAATCTTCCCCTTCCTTCCTCCACAGGCATAATTACAATACTCAAGTTGCTGTGTAAACTTCATCCATATTTTTATTTTCCCTCATATGTGTGCATTAATAAAGAATGTTAGCCGGGCTCGGTGGCTCAGCCTGTAATCCCGCGCCTTTGGGAGGCTGAGGTGAGTGGATTGCCTGAGCCCGTGGGTTCGAGACCCGCCTGGGCAACTTGGTGAGACCTCATTTCCACAATAAATCAAAAAATTAGCCGGGAGTGGTAGTGCGTGCCTGTATCTCCAGCTGCTTGGAAGGCTGAGGCGGAAGGATCGCCGGAGCCCAGCAGGTCGAGGCTGCGGTGGCCGGGAGCGGCCACTGCACTCCAGTCTGGGTGACAGAGTGAGACTCCAACTCAAAAAAAAGAATGTTTAAGTATCACACCATACCTTTATTTTTTTTCTATCACTATTATGCTTTCATGATCTGGCCAATGTGGGTACATGAAATTCTAGTTCATTTAGTTTAATTCTAATATAATATACCACAATTTGTTTTTCCTTTCCTCTATAAATGGTCAGTTATTTTGTTTCCAATTTTTCACTGTCAAAATCAATGCAGCAATGAACATCCAAAGCACATATATGAGACTTTTCCTATATGTCTGTCTAGAAATGTAATTATTACTATAGAAGGCAAATTTTAAACATTACTAGATATTGCTAAATTGCCCTCTAAAGTAGTTTTACCAATTTATTCTCTAACTAAAAGTATGTGCGTGCTTCCAATACTTTAAAACGTTCTTCATGTGTGGTACTGCCAGATATTTTTAAATTTTTTTTTGCTTATCTGATGGGACACAAAATTATATGTCCTTGATTCTTTAAAATTTATATTATCTTGATTACTTGTGGGCTTGCACATTTTCATATGTATTGGCCATTTTCTTTTTTTTTTTTTGAGTTGGAGTTTCACTCGGTCGCCCAGACTGGAGTGCAGTGGCCACTCCCAGCCACCGCAGCCTCACCTGCTGGGCTCCGGCGATTTCCGCCTCAGCCTTCCGAGTAGCCGGAGTTACAGGTATGCGCTACCACGCAGGGCTGATTTTTTTTATTTATTGTAGAGATGAGGTCTCGCCAAGTTGCCCAGGCGGGTCTCGAACCCGCGGGCTCAGGCAATCCACTCACTTCAGTCTCCCAAAGGCACGGGATTACAGGCTGAGCCACCGAGCCGGCTTGGCCATTTTCTTATCCACTTTTATAAACCACCTGTTCCTGTTCGTTTTTTTTTAATTGTACTCAGTAAGATGTTTTTCATTTTTCACTGTCTCATTGGAGTTATTTATATAGCCTGATACCTAATCTTTTTTTAAAATTTGTTTTGTTTATTGTATAAAAATGTCAAGTATATATAATACGATGATTATTTTTGGTCCATAGCTGGCCTTTCAACTTTTTTTTTTTTTTTTGAGTTGGAGTCTCACTCTGTCGCCCAGACTGGAGTGCAGTGGCCGCTCCCGGCCACCGCAGCCTCGACTTGCTGGGCTCCGGCGATCCTTCCTTCTCAGCCTTCCGAGTAGCCGGAAGTACAGGCATGCGCTACCACGCTCGGCTGATTTTTTGATTTATTGTAGAGATGAGGTCTCGCTGCCCAGGCGGGTCTCGAACCCGCGGGCTCAGGCAATCCACTCACCTCAGCCTCCCAAAGGCGCGGGATTACAGGCTGAGCCACCGAGCCCGGCTCAACTTTTTTTTTTTTTATATACATTACAGTTTTTAAGTATCTGTGATGTAGTCAGACTCTTAATCTTCTCTTTTATCTTCTCCTCTTTTTTTTGTTCCAGGAGGCTATTTTTTTTTAAAGAAATACTTGCTACTCCAAGGCAGAATATATACATATTGCTTTCCCTATATTTTCTACAAGATTTTAATTCTTTTTGTTTTCTTTTTTTTTTTTTTTTTTTTTTGAGTTGGAGTCTCACTCTGTTGCCCAGACTGGAGTGCGGTGGCCGCTCCCAGTCACCGCAGCCTCGACCTGCTGGGCTCCGGCGATCCTTCCGCCTCAGCCTTCCAAGTAGCCGGAATTACAAGCATGTGCTACCACGCCCGGCTGAGTTTTTGATTTATTGTAGAGATGAGGTCTCACTGCCCAGGCGGGTCTCGAACCCGTGGGCCCAGGCAATCCACTCACCTCAGCCTCCCAAAGGCGCGGGATTACAGGCTGAGCCACCAAGCCCGGCTCTTTTTGTTTTCAACAGTTTTAAATTTGAATTTAATTTTTAACATTTTAAATTTGTCCAGGTCTTATTAAAATAACTTATGTTATTTTCCTATTTATATAACAAATTAATCCAATACCATCAATAATCTATCCTCTCCTCATTAATTTGATATCTTATATAATCCGTTTATGAGATATCTGTTCTGTTTTGTTATAAAGATACAAAAATAAATTAATAACTAGGTATCTTACAGGCATCATAGATATCATTGCCACGTTGATCTTTTAATAAAATATTTCTGTTTCTGTATTATTAAAAAATTCTTATTTAAAACCAATACTAGCCACTTAAAAAAAAACATTGTTTCTTATATCCTGTTGCTTCTTTCGAATATTAATGTCCATTCTTTTACAGTTAGTAATTCCTTTAGCAAGAGTCTTTAAAAGGCAAACTTTCTAATTATTTATATAACAGAAGATATCTTAATTTCCCTTTATTCCTGGATGATAGTTTGAGTACAGATTTATAACTATTGTTATTTTTTCCTCAACATTAAAAAAAAAATTTTTCTTGGTGATGTCTCCTGGCATCTATTTGTCTAATTAGAATTCAGCTATTATTCTTATTCTTGTATCATAATGAATAATATTTCTTTTCCCATCTGTATTTTTGGATTCCCTTTTGTCTATAGATTTTACTTTTTTGAGGTGACATTTCTAGGTGGGCTTGGTTGTTCAGTCTGGGGATTCATTTCTTTCTACACATCTGTATTATTCTCTACTAGAGTTACCAATGTGGCTACTGTCTCCCCTTCATTCTTTCCATTCCCTTATTCTGGAATGCCTGCTTTAGATTTTCTTAATCTAACCTCTACTTTTCTTTCATATTTTCCATCTTCCTGTCTCTATATATTCCATCATGGCTGGTTTCCTTATTATTATTTTCAGACTAACTAATTATTTCATTGGCTATCTCTGGTCTATTATTCATCCCATCTATTGACAATTTTATTTCTAGAAATTTCATTTTTGTTCATTTTCATAATTGCCTTATGGATTCTACCTTTAACTCTACATCTTTTAAGACTTTAAATTTTGTCCTTTAATGTCTCAGATTATTCTACATTTCTAGAATTAATTATGTGCTGATTCTACCCAAGGTTGATTCATTTTTCTGATACTATTTACAATTTTCTACTGAGCTGGATTTGCTTTTGCTTTTGGGGCAGTTGTTTTACATGAAACCATCCCTATAAGAAATCATTCCTACAGTACAGTTAGTGACCCCTCCTGCAGGGGCCTCATATATTTTTATCAGTTATAGACCAATTTTTGCATTATTTTCTCAGCTTGGGATTTTTATATTATAAGAATAGTGTGATTCTGATGTAGGAGATAGATGTGGTCTTTCCAACCATTCTATATTCTTTATATTATAAGAATAGTGTGATTCTGATGTAGGAAATAGATGTGGTCTTTCCAACCCATAACATTGGGCAAATAACTAGCTTTTCTTCTGCTTCCTAAGGCTGTAGAGACTGTGTTTCTAGTACAATGTGTACAAGCCAGGCAGACTGCCTAGCTCCAAGATTCGTTCAGGGATCTTGGCTCCAATTCCAAGTCCAGCTTCAGCATTCAATATTAATTTCTTTTATCAATTTTGGTACTCTCTGAGTTCTCTTCACTGAGTTTCTTCTTTGTTTATGGAACCTGAGAATTTCTCTTAGTTTAGATATTTGCTGGGTGTATAGTTGTGTTTGGTTTTTTAAATTTTTTTTATTAAACACTTAGGTTGGTGGCAGCTTTTCAGTATTTTAAACAATATTGCAACGCACATCTTTGTGTATAAAATGTTCCTTTATTTTTTTAAGTCAGCGTCTTGCTCTGCCACCTTAGCTGAAGTGCAGTGGCGCAATCATGGCTAACTGACGCCCTAACTTCCTGGGTTCAGGTGATCCTTCTGCCTCATCCTTACAAGTAGCTGGGACTACAGGCACATCCCACCATGCTCAGCTAATTTTTTTTTAATTTCTTGAAGAGACAAATTCTCACCATGTTGCCCAGACGGGTCTCGAACTCCTGGCCTCAAGCAATCCTCTGCCTCAGTCTACCAAAGTGCTGGGACTACAGAGTATGCCAATGGGTTCCTAAAACACTTACCTACAAAGAGAAGCTTGTACTACAAGGGGCCAGCCCTCCAAAAACTAATTCCATTTTGGGGGGGTTATCTCTTATATATAATTTTATTATACTTGTGTTATTATGTTATTGTGTTTATATGATTTTAGTGGTGAACAAAGAAACTCCTATGTCACCTCCACTTTGGTGTTCCCCAAAATATTCTCGCCCCCATCCCTGTGGGAGCACTTCCTTAGGCTTATCTTCCTCTCATAGATAAAGAAAGAACTTTCTGATCATTGTGTTTTGATTTGGTAACAGCTCTATTAAGATATAATTCACGCCGGGCTCGGTGGCTCAGCCTGTAATCCCGCGCCTTTGGGAGGCTGAGGTGAGTGGATTGCCTGAGCCCGCGGGTTCGAGACCTGCCTGGGCAGCGAGACCTCATCTCTACAATAAATCAAAAAATCAGCTGGGCGTGGTAGCGCATGCCTGTAATTCCGGCTACTTGGAAGGCTGAGGCGGAAGGATCGCCGGAGCCCAGCAGGTCGAGGCTGCGGTGGCCGGGAGCGGCCACTGCACTCCAGTCTGGGCGACAGAGTGAGACTCCAACTCAAAAAAAAAAAAAAAAAAAAAGATATAATTCACAATTCATCCATTTAAAGTAAGTATATAATTCAATGGCTTTTAATCCCATCTATCAACACAACCAATTTCAGAACATTTCTATTATTCCAAAAAGCAGCCCTGTTTCCCCTAGAGATCATTCTCCAATCATTCCATTCCCCTCCCTCCAACCCTCAACCCTAGGCAACCACTAATCTACTTTCTATATCGATGGGTTTGCCCACTCTAGACATTCCATATAAATGGATCCATGTAATAGGTGGTCCTTTGTGACAGACTTCTTTCACTTAGTATAATGCTTTCAAGGTTCATCTATGTTGTAGCATCTATTTCCTTTTATTGCCAATTAATATTCCGTTGTGTGGATATACCACACTTTATTTACCTGTTCATCAGTTGATGGCCATTTGTGTTGTTTTCATGCTTTAGCTACCATGAACGATGCTGCCATGAACATTCATGTATAAGTTTTTGTGTGCACTTTCATGTACAAGTTTTTGTGTGCACATATATTTGTATTTTTATTGGTATATGGTTAAAGTAGAACTGGTGAAATATATGATATAACTTTAGTTAACTGTTTGAGAAATTGTCAGATTGTGTTCCAAAGTGGCTATCCCCCTTACATTCCCACCAGCAATGTATGATGGTTTCAATTTCTATGCATCTTTGCCAACACTTATTATCTGTCTTTTCTTTTTTCTTTTTTTTTCTTTGAGTTGAAGTCTCACTCTGTCACCCAGGCTGGAGTGCAGTGGCACACTCACGGCCACCACAGCCTCGACCTGCTGGGCTCAGGCGATGCTTCTGCCTCACAGCCACCCTAATGGGTGTAAAGTGGCATTTAATTATGGTTTAAATTTGCATTTCTCAGGTGACAAATGATGTTGAGCATTTTTTCAGGTTCTTATTGGCTATTTATATATTTTCTTTGGAGAAATGTCTATTCAAATATTTTATCCGTTTTAATTGGGTTGTTTGCTTTTTATTATTGATTTGTTATCATTCTTTATATATTCTAACTGCAAATCCCTTATCAGATATAATTTGTAAATATTTACTCTCATTCTGTAGGTCGTTTTTTTCACTTTCTTGATGATGACCTTTGAAGCATGAAAGTTTTTAATTTTGATGTTCCATTTATCTATTTCTTTATTTTGTTTCTTGTGCTTTTTGGTGTCATATCTAAAAAATCATTGCCGAATCTAAGGTCACAAAGATTTACGTTTATGTTTTTTTCAAAGAGCTTTATTGTTTTACACCTTACATTTAAGTCCTCAACATATTTTGACTCAAATTTCTAAAATATGAATTGAATTCAGTGGTAATTTTTAAAGTGGTTACTACCTGGAAAAGTCTTCTATAAATTAAAGATTTAACAGGAAATGACATGATTGAGATATACTGTACATAACTGCTATCACAGCAATATTAGAGAATATGAGACATCAGCCTTTGTGATACTTTGATCTTTTTTAAAAGCATGGGATTCTAAAATCTTAGTTCAAAGACTGATTCTCTTACACATTTCCAGATGTGTATTTCTTTGTGGTTAACAGACTAAAAGAAGCCATCATTATGGCAATTTTTATATAAGAGAGCACCAGAAGTGGAATAGTTCAGTGAACGCTAACCAACCTGAGTCACTGGTATAAAGAAGGACTATAAGGAATTTTTAAAATCTCATTTACATAGGCTAATTTCTTACAGTGTCCTGATACAGCAGCCTTGTTCCAAACATTCACTGTTGTGACTCACAAGAAAAAAAAGGAAAGTAATAAATTGGGCACTTTCTTACCCAAGCCACAGGAGGTTTATTTGAAATTTAGTTGTATTGACTAGAGACTTTTATAAATTTCTGGAAACTGATGTCAGTATTTTCAAGTAGTGAATCATTGGCAAAGAAGAAAAAGTAGAAATGCTTTTAAATCCCAGGAAGTAATTCTTATCTGCATTTCTTTCTATATTGCAACATCAGAAAAATAAGGGATTATAAGGAGGAAGACAGAAAAAGAGCCTATCCAGAAGGTCAGAGAAACAAATAATAATAATAATGCTAACAGAGAGAAGAGTGAACGGAAAGGAGGAAGGCCAGAGAACAGAGACGAGGCAGAGATGATAATGGAGGTGAAAGAAGGAACAAAGACAAAAAACCCAAGACAAGATATTATCATCCACCTGTATTAAAGAGTATGCAGTTTTTGAACCAGGGCCAAGATCTTAAGTAGAATTCAAGAGAAGTAATCAATCAATAATAAATCTAAAAGAATCTATAAAATGTCTCAATATTAGTAACAGCTTACAGCAGAAAAAGAAAATCACATAATCAGGACCTCAATATACTTATCCATCACGAAATGCTAACCAGAGGGAAAATGAAATATAAAAATAAATGCATGAGTTCTGATAGAGAGCACGATTAAGATATAGGGTGTGGTTGTGACCTGAGGACCCCCAGGTGACAGGCTATGCCCAGGACCCGAGAAAATGGCAATCCTTGTTTCACCCATGACCTCTCCAAGCCAGACTCACTGGCCACCCTGTCTCCTTTCCCAGCTCTGTGTGTCATAGTTGAGCCATCACCATGCCCGGAAGAAGCAACAACATTGAGCGACAAGTGTAGCAAGCGGAGAAGAACAACAGCAACCGGAAGCCAGCAGGGGACTCAGGAGCCTGAAAGAGTGGGCCTGTGTGGACTTTTCAGCCTCAGGCCACGAACCCATATAGATCCATGACCTGAGTGACCCTGTGTTCCCAGTGGACAAGACATGACTCTATACTATACTTCCCCTTAGGGGTCTGGAAGGTAAGCTGAGCCCAGAAGAGTTGGTTGGAGAGGCCGGCACCAGGCCTTGACACTGGAAGAAAAAAAGGGTAGAACCACTTGCCACATTTGGCCAACAGGAAGTATCCACCACACTTCGGGGAGATTTGTTTGCCATTAATAGAAGACTTGTGTACACAGGCAACCCATGGACCAAGAGATATTGCAGGTTTTGTTCTAGACTATTGCAATAAAGCAAGTCACATAACTTTTTTTTATTTCCCAAAGCACATAAAAGTCACATTTATACTATACTGTAGTCTACTAAGTGTAACAGCATTATGCCTAAAAAGCAGTGTCAATACCTTAATTTAAAAATGCTTCATTGCTAAAAAATGCTAATGATCTCTGGGCCTTTAGTGAATCCCCTTTTTGCTGGTGGAGGGTCTTTCCTGGATGTTGATGGCAGCTGACTGATGACGGTGGTGACTAAAGTTTGGGGTGGTTGTGGCAATTTCTTAAAATAAGACAACAACGAAGTTTGCTGCATTGATTGACTCTTCCTTTCACAAAAGATTTCTCTGTAGCATACAATGCTGACAGTAGAACTTCTTTCAATATTGGAGTCAACTGTATCACTGCCACTGCTTTATCAACTAAATTTATGTAATATTCTAAATTCTTTGTTGTTTTCCCAACAATGTTCATAGCATCTTAACCAGGAGAAGATTCTATCTCCAGAAGTCCCTTTCTTTGATCATCCATAAGAAGTAACTCCTCAACTGTTTAAATTTTATCATGAGATTACAGCAGTTGAGTCACATCTTCAGGCTCCACTTTTAATTCTAGTTTACCTGCTATTTAAACTGCATCTGCTGTTACTTCTTCCACTACAGTCTTGAACACCTCAAAGTCATCAATAAATGTTGGAATCAACTTCTAAGAATATTCTGACCTTTTCTCATGATATGTTGCCCTCATCCCATGTATTATGGAAGTTATTAATGGTATCTAGAATGGTGAATCCTTTCCAGGTTTCAATGTACTTTGCCCAGATCCATCAGAGAAATCACTATTTATGGTAGTTATAAGTTTATAAAAATGTATTTCTGGAATAATAAAGCTTGAAAGTCAAAATTACTCCTTGGCCCATGGATTGCAGCGTGGATCCTATATTAGCAGACATGAAAATAAAGTTAATCTCTTTGTAAATTTCCATCAATGCTCTTAAGTGACCAGTGAGCATTTGTCAATGCACAGTAATATTTTAAAAGAAATCTTTTTTTCTGTGTAGCAGGTCTCAACAGAGGGTTTAAAATATTCAGTTAAGCTTTACCTTTACCAACTTTTGAGTTAAAGTGAGAGATACTTGACTCTTCCTTTCACTTGAAAACTTAGAGGTTACTGTAGGGTAATTGGTCTAATTTCCATATTGTTGTGGCTCAGGGAATAAGAAGGCCCAAAGACAGGGAGAGAGACAGTAGGTAGCAGTAGGTAGGTGAAGCAGTCAACACACACACAAAAGTTATCAATCACAGGTAGGGTTTGTGGTGCCCTAAAACAATTATAATAGTAACATCAAAGATCACTGATAACAGATAGTCATAACAGGTATTATAATAAAGAAGCACATAATATTGTGAGAATTACCAACAAGTGAAGGAGAAACACAAAGTGAGCACATGCTGTTTAAAAATTGGCACTGATGGACTTACTCAATGAATGGTTGACAAAGATCTTAAATCTATGAAAAAGTCAACATCTGCAAAGTGCAGTAAAGCAAAGTACCACAGAACAAGGTTTGCCTGTATCATATAAAATAGTTTCTCCCATTTTTTAAAAGGAAAGCTTATTTTGCTATATCTGGGCCTTCTAGGTGTAATTGTCCTGATGTATGCTAGAAAACCCCAAGTCTTGTAAATGTCCATTTGAAAAAAGAAGAAGGAAGAAGAAATAGAAAATTCTTCTGAGAATGACTTGTGGAAATGGAATTGTTAGACTACCTCTTAGAAGGTAATGCCAGGAGCCACATAGGTCCTTTTCTGTTTGTTCAGAAGGTTTTAGAGAAGATGGAGGAAAAGTCTACAAAGAGGAATAGAATGGTTCTCCATGTCTAGGCCAAACTGGTCATATTTAGAAGACATTTTCATATTACACCCATTGTTGTGTGTATACATCGCATTGCTAACACGTGTACACATAGTAAAAATGCTAAGTGCATTGAAATATTCATTCTTTATAGATGTTCTGAAATGCCTTACCAGTGATAGTAAAATAGTGCATTTTATAAATTCTTTTGTTAAAATTCATATGAAATTTGTCTTTTGGAAATTGAATAACTGAAGTGCCTCTGTGAGTGATCCACATTGTGTGCATGTACTGGTTCAGGGGACAAGGAAGAAGAAAACTGTGTAGAGGGCTCCATGTCAGCTGTTTTATAGTGAGGCAAGATTAACCATCTTGTCTTGAATGTTCTGTGCATTTTGCTTTACTTTGCTGTGTATATAGTGTATATAATGGACAAACGAGTCTTAATTTGACAACATCTTGTATTTCCAGATATCAATGAGGTTGCCAATATATGACAAAAGTAGAGTTCATGATCTCATGTACCTTCTGTGTTATGTAGTAGACTGCTGTCTGAAAACAACTTGAGGAAGTGAAATTAAATCCATCTCTAAGCATGATACTTATACTTGCACACAGTAAATTCTACAAGGGCTGAATAAAAAGGAAAGTGTTAAATAGAAGAGACAACTTTGTGGTTGAACATGACAAACTAAACTACTTCTAATACATATGAGTCATAAGGTGTTTTGTGTTTGTGGGTCCAAATTATTCTTTATATTTTATCCTTTGCATGAAGCATATGCAGACATTGCCACCCCACACCCAAAGACCCTCAGAGAGTAAACTCATGTATGTCTGTGAATGTCCTGGGTGTTTGACCTGTAGCTTGGCATGAAAACCTGCTCCTGCTCTTGGTCTTTGTGTTTGTATAGAATGAAGGAGCTCTGCTCTTTTGGAAAGACCTACAACTCTTTGTCTTTACTTTTCAGGATGAGCAAACTCTTATGAAGGCTGTTCTGCCATGTCTCTTCCTTCCCGCTTTCCCATTCTTTCCTTTTTTCCCACTTCATTTTGAAATGTCAAAGAGGTTTGGGAAGCCAGAAGGCACGTGGTAAAGACCATAGAAGAAAAAGAAATTTCCATTCCATGTCTTTGTCAGTCTAGGCCTTCTTTATCGTGCACAGAGGTCATTTCCCTAGCACTAAAAGAAATATTAGGAGCATTAATTCTTTCAGCTGCTAAGATGCTGTTTAGGGACCCTAAATAAACAGAGCCTGTGTTTTAAAATTTAAGGGTACTAGTACGTTGTTATTCAAGTTGTATGGGAAAAATATCTTCACCTTCTTCTGAAACCATGTTAACATTTTGAAACTGTGCATTATTCTTTTCAGTAGGTAAAACATTTAAGGTCAGAACTATGCTAGAATATCCAGATTCCCTGCCGTTGATTTTCTGCCACTGAAACCTCAAAACCAGATATTCTCAGCAGTGTACTGCATATATTACACAGATGCATCAAAGATTTATCACTCCTCTTGGTCCACCTCCGGGGAGCATTTCATCATCAAAGAAAATAACTAAACTCATTTGAGCCCCTCTTTAATTTTTAAAATGAAAATCTATATCCATCAGGCAGATGCTATAGTTTCAGGGTAAGAAAACTAAGATCACTTTTGTGAAATACCTTTTTTTCTATAAGCACAATCACAAGGTGCTCAGATTATAAATAACTTAATTTATAAATATAAAAAAAACTTTATTTTATATTAATAAAAAGAATTTATCAAGTTCCCAATATTATACTAGATATTTAGACTCTCTATCACAGTTTAAAATACACACACACACATACACAAACATACATGCAACATTGATGTATTTTTCCTCTTCGGGCATGTCCAACTATTGCTTCCCCTTTGATAACTTTCATTGAAGAGCACTTTTCAACCTAAATTGTGTTTGCACAGTGCACTTAATTTGGCTTTTTGATGGAACTGACAGATCAATTCAAAAACGAACAAATTCACTGTTTTTCTTCTATTCTGAACATAACCAAATCCACTAAGCTCATGTTTCCTTTAAAATAGAGAATCTTTTAAAATTTTGACTCGATAAAAGCAAGACTTATTTTAATAACTAAGGGAAGAAAAAGAGGTGGTGCTTATGCATACTATCTAATTTGATTCTTACAAACCCTTATATGGTGGATATTGTTATTAATTGCCTATATGGAGAAACTAACATTCAGAGAGAAAAATAACTTCTCTAAAGTTACAGAGCTTCATAGATCACTTAAAACTAGGAAGGTTTTCTCCAAAGTCAAATGCCCAACTCCTGTGCTAATACAACCTCTCTGAGAATAAGCACTCATGGAGGAGAATAAGCAGAGAAATATCATTAGTTCAAATTAACTGGATGCAACTGAGGACAAATAAGCCAAAAATATGAATCTCTCAGTCCCTGACCTCATCTTTCCAGCGTTTTCTTTTGTCTTGAGCAAATAGGTTGTCTTCAGGCTTTCAACCTGGCAACCTATTTGCCTGAGACACATAAAAAATTCATCCATGATCTCAAAAATCAATTAGCCTCATCTATTTCACGTGTCAAACATTTACTGATTATTTTAACAAAAATATGTGTAAATTTAATTTGTTTTATAAAATTTTATATTCCAAGTCAATAGTTTGCAAACATTTTGCAATTAATAATAAAGTCTTACCTAAGCATTGATTTCTTAATGGGTTACCCATGCTATGATTATTAGGGGAAAAAATAATAATGTAAAATTTACTTGCATACCTTTTTGGTTTGTTTAAGGAAGTCACTTTCATTCTTTAAATTTCATTTGCACTGTTAAAATCCCAGGTTTTTTAAGCTTTGACCTTCCTGGGTTTCCTGTCTAACTGCCTGATAGAATTCTTCACCTGAATATTCATGATGCTTTTCAAATAACATGTCACCACTCCTAAAGTTTCACAGTCTTTTTAGATCCAATACATTCTCAATGCTTATACAGGAGTGTATGACTTGGAGTAACATATAACTTTTTAAATAATAAATTTTCTGACACAAATTAGATATCACTCACATAAATTACTGAATCCTAACCCCAGTCATCAAATTTAGAATTCATTCAATCTGCTTCATTTTATTAACGAGAAGGCTCAGACTCTGAGAGAAAGTGTGACTTGTCCAAGATCATCATGAATGTGTCGCTGCAAACAGAATCTTGAATCTTAATTTTTTAAAAATAATTGCTGTTATTTTTACACTGGGCATACTATGAGTCAGCTGCCACACTGACAGTTTTACATGCATTATCTCATTTAATTATTCACCTAACTCTGTTAGGCAAGCTTATTATCTCACATTGGAACTGAGGAGAGCAGAGCTCTGGAAGGTAGACCCATTCATCCAGATTCATGCAGTGGAAAATCAGAGTTCGAACTGTGTCAGCTCATCCCAAATTCCTTCACTTTAGTAAGTTGCTTTAAGCCAACATTCCTTCTGTGTCACCCACTTCCTTTCTAAGAACTCAAGTTATATAAACATAGAAATACATTTGATCATTTTAACTGTTTAACACTTCATGCTATAGGGCTTTTCACAACAGAAATGATACATTAAAATATTAACAATTACATATTTCACACAAATGCTATCAATCTTCAAGTTGTTCCAACTTGTAAAATATGTCTACAAATCACAAGGTGACCAGGTATTTTATGATGTTTTGTATTCCATTGTCAGTAAACTGGATGTCATGTATTCAGATTCTATTAAACTGTTTATTAAAATGTCCGATGTCTCTTTTCCTGCATTGCCATAAATATTGCCATTATAAGTCAGCACCTTTCAAACTTAGTTTCATGACTACTCAAAATATCTTAAAATATTTTAGAGAGTATCAAAAAGACCCTAAAATAATTCATTTATTTCTTTTATATTTTGGAAATCTGCATGCCTTATATATTAACTTGAATCTGGAATTGGTCAAGGAAGAGATATAAAATAAGTTTTAAAATAGAATTACAAATGTAAGTAATCAGAGAGAGAAAAACAAACAGAACAAATTATTAAAGAACTAGAATACTAGGAAGAATTTAAATAGGAATTAACCAATATATACTTCCTCATTTATATAAAATCAAAGAGTTTGAGCTAGCCACAAAAGCAAAACCTCTAGACCATTTTCTAGGTTGGTGTCTCTTTGAGTCAATGGAATAATAATACAGGAAACCTTGTCCAATAACAATCCAATTTAAGCAATGATATAGCTATAAATAGCAAACAATTATATGTTCCCTGGTATGGCCAAAATGCATCATGTGAGCCAGCTACACAATCAATTATTCAGCAATCCAGTTCATCTTATTAAGACAATCTTAATAAAATAATCAAAAGATCTATCATTTGATTATGTCACTATGCATTATGTCATGCATAATAAATAAGTAACTACACTGGGTGATACATTCTCAAAAATGTCCTTTCCATCCTACCTCTGTGGCTATTGCCTTAGGTCAGATACCATCACCTCTTACCTGAATTACTGTATTAAGTTCTTAATGGGTCTCCCTATCTCCAATCTCATCAGCCCCACATTACCCTTTAGTGACTTCACATCACCTTGAAACAACTAGAAGCTTCTTTTTGTGCTCTAGCCAGTGCCTTTGTTTCTAGTCGTGCTGACCATTCTCTATGGAAAGTCTGTTTTCCAGTTTTGTTGAATTCAATACTATTCCCAGACCCAACATAATCTCTTCTTCCTTTTCATGTGATGTTTCCCAAATCCAGTGCTTTTCTTTTCCCCTATCATCCAGTTGATTTACCCTTGAACAACACCCTGCTAAAGCTTTATCTCCCCCAAGCAAAGTTTTCCATAACCTCCTCCAGACTGAGCTGGCTCCTCTGTGCTCCTGTTGCAATACCCATTCCATAATGGCAGTCACTGTCTCCACCACCAGAACAATTTCTTGAGGCCAGAGACTATGTTTTAATTATCTTTGTGTCCCAATATCTAGTTGAGTCCCTATATGAATATGAAAAAATGCAACAGAAGAAAAGTTCAATTGATGTTTGTTTAAACGATAAATAAATGAAATAAATCAACACTTCCTAAAAGTGCCTGATCTTAAGAATCATTTGGGTGCTCATTAAAAATGCAGATTTTCAAGCCAAGATTCATATTAACTAGTATGGACTAAAGCAAGAGATTTTAAGTGTTTACCGAGTATCCCAGATAAATTTCATAACAAGGAAACTGAGAGAATTACCGTAGTCATGAGAGATAGGAAGATCAATGTCTTCACACAAAATATCTCTGTCTCTGGGTTACCTCTCTTTGAGATATTCATGAGGAGGGCCCTCACCCTTTATTTGGTACCTATCTGCACAGTACAAGGAAAAAAACAGTTTTCATCATATAAAACTAAGGTCATAAAGATAATCTTTCCTTAGCTCAGAATATAAACTCAGCAAGGGGCTGGGTTATGATTTCAACATTGTCTGTATTCTTTCAGCTAGTGCTTTCAATGTGGCCTAAAAATGTCATGACTCAGAGTAGTTATTTGTAGAATTGCCTCAAAATTTTTTCTAAACCACTATAATTTCACACCTGGCATTGAAACTACCTAGTTTGCCTGCAAGAACCCACTTGCTTGGCGATTATACAGCTGAAACCAACTTAGTGTGTAAATGTTTTATTCCCCAAATCTAGGAATACAAATTTATTCAAAAAGGAGGCTGTGTTCCATGTTGCCTCGACTCAACATTCCTTACTCCTAAATTCATGCAATCTTTTCACCTCCACCACTCTGAATAATCTTTTTTTTTTCTGTAGGTGACTAATAATTTCTGAATTGCCAAATGTAATCAAAATGTTTTCCATACTTATTGGCCTCTGAACTGACAGTACGAGGCAAGCCTTTCTTCAACACTTACTCCTTGCTGGATTCCTGCTTCTCCTACTCCTCTCTCTGCTACTTTTTGAGCTCTTTTGCAAATTTATAATTTTGTTTTTCCTGCTTCTAAATATATTTAGTTCCATTTTGGAATCTAAACTTGTTGGTCTAGAAGTTAAATTTTTCCAAATTTGACAAGCTGTTTGGATCTTATCACACGAAACTCCTCTCCAGCTTGTCTCAGTGGCCCATTCCTGTAATACCAGCACTTTGGGAGGCCCAGGCAAGAGGATTGCTTGAACCCAGGAGTTTGAGACCAGCCTGGCAATATAACAAAAACTCCTCTCCACATTTTATGGTCCAGGTTGGCAATAGTCGGATGTGGCTTTAAAATGTATGTTAATTAAAATTAAATAAAATAAAAAATTTAAGCCCTCAGTCACACTACCCATGCGCCAAATGCCCAGTAGCCACATGTGACTAATGGCTGCCATATTGGAAAGCACATTTATAGAGCATTGCCTTCATGGAAAAGGTTCTATTGGGCAGTGCTAGTTTAGGCAGCTGGTCTACTCAAATGTCTCACATCTACACTTTTAAGTCATTCCAGTCTCCGTACCTGGAATGTTATCCACCAAATCTCTTTATACTGAAATATAATCCTTTCTTCAAGATTCATTCTGAGTGTTTACTTCTCTCCCAAGTATTTACTGAACACTCCAGCAGCCCTACTCTAAACTTTTCAAGTGTAGCAGCCCTGTTCTAAATTCTCAAAGTTTTCTGTACTACTCTTACTCATTTTGCTTTGTTCTGTCATTATTGGTGTGAATGCCAGCTCTCCCTGATTAGAGATTAAAGGGTCTGAAGAGTTGACAGTTGCCAAGTGTCACTGAGTGCTTTCAATGTGCTAAGTTAAGTGCTTGGTGATAGTTCTCACATCCTCATAACTCCCCTGTGAAATATATGATGTTTTATCACATTCATGTTAAAGAAACTGGTATTTAAAATGATGAAATAATTGGCCAAATTAAGGTCTCAGGGCAGAAGATCACAGAGCAAGCCCTGAATCACTCCAGGTGGATTTAATTATAAAGCCATGCCCTTAACCACAAGAACACATTGCTCCCTGATCTTGTACACTGTATTAATGCCCACCCCAAGTCTCCAAATACTAAGGCACCACTCACTCCATTGTGAACAGTGAATAGATGACTAATGCCTTAATGCATAGGGTAATTTATAGTTCATAAAACTTTTTAACAGCCATAATTTATTTGCATATGATCTCTCCAACATCTCTGAGGCAGCTCCACAGGAAATGTTATCTCTATTTTACAGAGACTGAGAGAGTTCAGAGGCCTTCTGAAATTCAAATGGCATTTAGTGACAGAGATAGAGAGGAATTAAGTCCATGTCTTCTGTCTTCAAGTTCCATCAGCCTTTCTTTGAACCCCCACGGAGAGTTTAAAACTCATCAACAATCAACAAAGGCTCAAAGTGCTATATCTCAATATACTCCTTTCTACTTGCCCTTTTTATTGTTTAAAAAACATGATGAGGTTTAATTGTTTATGTCTGTGGGAGGGGGAGAGGCAACTTAGTCAGGTTTTCCATGTTGTTAAATAGCCACAAACTTCAATCTTTATCATATTGTTTTTGCCCTAACCTCATTAAGATAACTTGCTTATATTAAACAAAATTCTGGGAATGTTAATTAGCAATTTAGCTATGAATATGCATGATTATTTTTAAGTCCACTAATAATATGCATGGGTCTTATCTGTAATTATATCTAAATGATCTCCTTTTCTGTCTCTCTCTTTTTCCTTCAGGAAAGTCATTTAAAATGCATTCGGGAAATATTTGAAAAAACTAATTCTATTACTCTTATTTTCCACAATTTTCTTGAATATTTTATGGTTATAATTATTTTTTCCTTCTCAAGGCAAAGCAATATATCATCACATACATTATCATATTTGTTGACAAAATGTGAGATTCAAGAAATTAATTTTATACCAGTCAAATAACAGAAGAAAAATTATAGTCTTTTCTTCTTTATTATACTAATTTTCTCATATCCTTAAATAGTTTCGTATGTAGTCTCTATCTCCAATTACATTTAAGTATGAGTATCATACTTCTATTTATTTCATATCTAACTTACAGCATTGTGTATTTGTGTGTGTGTGTGTGTGTGTGTGTGTGTGTGTATGGTTAGTCAGGGGTAAGAGATAGGATGATAAAACTCAACTATTTTGAGTGCCTTTTCTCAGTTATTATGCACATTCTTTGTAAAAAAAATTTTTTCATCTAACCTGGAAAGCTAAAAATAAGTCTAAAACATAATTTGTCCAGGACAACCTTTCCAGTATAGTGGCAAAGGTGTGTTTCAAATCCAGGCCTGCCTTATTCCAAAGCCTCTGACCTTTTCACTATGAGTGACCAAATGGTTGAATAGCTGAATATTAAATAAAATATCTCTTGGGTAAAACATAAATGTGCCTGATAACTATTCACTAAAATATTTATTAGATGAATAAAGAAATAAACAAATGGTAGCTATACATTTGAATACATACAGCTCAATACACATTAGCTCCCCACCAAAAGAGATCATTTTCAAATAGACATTCAGGAGGAATACACAATTAGGAAAATGTTTCAGCAATGATGAGGCTTTTATAGAATTACTCTTCCCAAGTTCAACAGTCTTAATGCACATGCAATTTGTTTGAAGTCTATAATGCCTTTGGATTTCAAGATGAGGAGTCTGATCATCTGGAAACAGAAAATTAAGGATCTGAAATATTGTTAAATAAATAGATTGAACTGAAATTAGCCTCTTAGGACTTAAAGTGCTTCCACATAAAGTCCAAGAGATAAAAAAAGAGTGATGTTCTCTACAACTAAATATTGCCTTAATTCTAAATTTAGCTTCTGCCATTTGATCTAATGTTGCATCAAAGCATATGGGCCCTCGACATAAGAAGAGTTTGCACCAGTTTAAAGCAAATGCATCACATGGGCAAGAATGCAAAACCAAGTAGTAGCAATGTTTCTTTCACTACTCGTTTCATTACTATTTTTCATACCCACCGCCACAATGTGAACTTGCCTCCAATCACTTTACATTGGCTTATTTTAAAAGCCTTCTAACTATTCTCCCTACTGTCACCCTTTCTCCCCATTTTCACTCTTACTACAAATGGCTGCTAAAAAAAAAAAAACAAAAAAAATCTTCCCCCAAGACCGCTTTTATCACAAGCTCAAAAACCTATCACAATTCTCTAATTCCTGGTATATACAACTCTTAAAGCCTCTATCCCCCCACTATCCTAGCCTCTTCCTGAGGCAGATTCTCTGTTAGTAAAAAACAATCTTCTGCTATGCCCTATATTTTCTATTCTGTGGCATGCCAGTGATCCTAAGGTAGAGCTTTTGAACATGATTTGCAAGTTATCTTTAACATATTTTCATATGGTTGTATTATCAATCTCTGTATTAGTCAGGGTCCCAAAAGGAAACAGAATTCATTCCAGAAGGTTCAAACAAAGAGATTTTAATGAAGTTATTTGTATACGTTGCAGACAGAACTAAGGAACAAATGAGATGATGACAAGGCATCCAAAGACTAGCAATGGTGAGCTGTCAATACTGACCCTAGGGGTAAAGAGATAAGGAGGAGTAGTGTTTCCTGAGGAGCCCCGGTACAGGCGGAGGCATGGAGGAAGGCAGGCTAACGGGAGTTACAGCCTGAATTGACAGTAGCGGGGAAACTGTGGCGGGCGGGCAGGCGGGCGGGGCGGGCGGGGGGGAGGGAGATTAGCAGTAGTGGGAATCTGCCTGGGAAAAGGGAGGCACACCTCATCAACAAAGGTACCTGCACAATGAATATCTGTATGCCTAACCCTAACCCTGAATTGCACCCCACAATTTTAAAATAAAAAATTTAAAACTTAAAAAAAAAAGACACCGCCATGGCCAGGACATAGGTTTAAAGTAGGAAATTAAGAAGAAATAGCCCAAACTCTTCCAATATCCACACTAGAGCCTCCCATTGGTTCAACACAAGATGAAGACAAAGAGAAGAGAATCCTACTAGTACAACAGACAAAGGTCAGCTTCCCAGAGCACAGGAACGACATAAAATTGCCTTGAATGGATAGGGCCTTGCAAATAGAAAACAACTTGCATAGAACAACTGGACTGTGTTGTAGGCTTCTGGAGAGTGGCAATTCCTGAGATACCCTGCATCTGAAGTCACAGAACAGTTACAGACCTCACTCTACATGTCACTTCTAGCAACTGTATCTAAGTAGAGGCTCAGTTTCCTTACCTTTAGTATAAGAATAATACTTTGTAGAATTGCTCTGAACATTAAATGAAAAAAGTGTATTAAATGTTTTCTATGATAAGTACTAAATAAATGATAACTACTGTTACTGACTAAATGAAAGTTACACACACACATAAATATACAGTCTCTTATAAAACATCTTTTAATAAAAGAATGAGTTATCCAAGACAAATATCAACGAGTGTTAATGGTCACCTTTGTTACTCACTTCTACCCCCTATCCCCCAGCCTTAAAAACATGTGGCAGGACATCTTCAGGACTTGGCAGGCAGATTATTTTATTTTACACTAGTGACTTGGATGCCATTCCTCTTCCTTCCACTCAGTAACAGACGGTGCCCTGGACAGCAGTGACATCTGCAGCCCCAAGGGAGAAGGGTCAGCACAAATTTTAATTTTGCTTTTGGTTTGGGGCTTTAAATACACAAACAGATTTTTTTTTCTCCCTGTCAGTTTGCATCTAGCTTCGTATCTGACATTTTTTAATGCTTTATGTATTTGGATTGACCCAGAAATTTATAGCTTCAGGTTTTTGCTTATTTTGCTCTGTCTCTAATTCAATCTCCTAGATTTAAAAATAAAAGGCAAAAAGAAAAGTGAAAAACTATTCTAGCTGTCATTTCTGTATCACGACAGGGGTAAGAAAGAGGGCACTCTGCTCTTTTTGAGCTTTCCTGTATTACAATATGTTAATATTTGAATATTTCAAATAACAAAAAATAAGAATACTGAAAATAACCTATAAAATTTTAGGATAATTGGACTCAACTAGAAAAAGAGAACTTAAAAGCTGAGAGAACATTTAGAAAAATTACGTTGTGTTCACTGACAAGAAATTCAATTCTACACTAATCTCTACTATGAGAATAGAAATACATACATGCATACATACATATATAAAGCTTTATTCTTAAAAGGTCAAGTGTCTGCACTGGAAACACTGTCATCTTCCAGAGTTCAATCTCAGTAAATCTCTGTTATAGGAGAATCTCCTGATGTTTGTGGTAGGCACATTTGGGGCCATCAAAATTTCCTACACAGGCATCCCACAAAAAAAAGCATCTATCCCTAAGCATATAAAACAGTATCCTCATTACTGAGACACTATCAGCCTCAATCGTATTTGTAATTTCCCTTTACTCTGAAGCAGTCTTCAAAGGTCAAAGAGAACACTAAAGGCTGTGTCTGTAAGATAGTCAAATCAAAATAGAACTAAAGACTGGCCTCAGGTAGCCATATCTAATAAATCAGTCACAGGACCATGAAAACTACAATTCATGCCCAAATGTTCTCCTTGGTCAAGGAGAGACTGACTAGACAGAGTCAAAACTCAAGGGTCATTTCTGATTAGCTTTTATCCAGAGTATGATAGCAAAACTCAAGAAGCTTCACAAATAATTATGCAACTAATTTTGCTGTTTGGATTAGATAAATCATTCAAAGTCCCCTTCATCTGTTCAGGCCTGATGTTCTTAGACTAGATAAAATTCTCAATCACAAGAGAATGTTGAGCCTCATTTCAACTATACAACTGGTAGAAGAAGAAAGTAGAAGTAGGCCTTCTTTAATTTTGATGCCAGAATGACAAATAAAATGGCATCCAGAAGTCATTTGGAATAGTACATCAAGTAATTCGTCAACAATTCACATGACTGAATTGTATGAAAAAGAGAATTATGACATCTCTCGGTCTGGTTCCTTTCTCTGGCCCGAGCCAAGTTATTCCTCTTGATTCTAGTTTCCAATTTGTAAACAAGGAATATAGAATCACAATCTCTAAAATTTCTTCCCACTCTACAAAAAAGTTCTTATTTCATACATCAAGAAGGATCAAAATATAAATTTTTAAATTGTAGATGTTCCCATGAGGCTGCATTTCAGGTGAATTTGTTTTGTTTTGTTTTCTTTTCCTTTTTCTTTTTTTCTTTTTTTTCTTTCTTTTTTTCTTCAGATGAATTTGAAGCAGCCAAATGTATAGTCAAAAACTCCCTAACACCAGATAAAAGAACTCAACCAGAATCATGCAAAGTTGAAGAATCCAATTCACAGAGACAGATTAATCCCTTAACCAAGATTATCATACAGTTATACTGCTTGTATATTTCACACTCATTTGTTGACTGTGTATCAAAAAATCAGGTCTAGAGATAGGGCAGGTAGATAGGTAGAGAAAAAGAGAGAGAGACAATTGATAGATTGATAAATTAGATAGATAAAAAATCAATAGAGAAATGGAAAAATGACAGATATTTTTAAACCACATTTCTAAAATATGTATATCCAATGAAAAATAAAAACCAGATTAGAGACAAAATACAGATAGTTAGCAAGAAAAGATCAAGAATGAATAGTATTTAGATAAATCAGTCATAAGGTTCTACACAATACAAAAATGAGGTGTGATTTTTTCTTAGCTACCTGAGATTTTATTAAAATCAGCATCCGCATGAGCACTGATTAACAATATGGTATACATCATTTACTGATGCTGTAAATTAAAAAACAAAACAAAAACCTTTATTCAAAGTGACTGAGCATTAGGAACATTTCCTTAAAAGATGGAGGCATGGAAACATAGTTGAATGTCTTTGATAGGTTTGGAAGACAGAGAGCTGAAAAAAAACACCCTGGTCTTTCATACCAGCAGAAGAATCTATTGATGTTTTTGAGAAAGCAGAGAGTCATGGGATGTTTAAACCTAAGGAAGAGAAAGTGAACTTAAAACGCTTTTAATCAAGAAATTGGGTTTAGATAATTTCATACAAGTCTGATTCAATTTTTAATTTTTGAATAATTTTTGAACTGGATGTCATTCACCTATGGATTAAATAAAAGAAAACAAAGGGGGAAAATGAGCAGTCAGATTGATTACATAAGCCTGTGTCAAAGATAGAAAAGTTTATATGGGAGTTTCATGACTAAACAAAATGTAAACATTCCTAATACTCTTTCAACCAACTGGACATTAATAGCTTAAATAAAATCTTTCATCTTTCCCTTTTTTAATCCTTATCTTAGCTTTAAAAAGAAAATGGAACACATTACTTGTTGAAGAGTTTATGCACATATTGAGTCAGAGCCTAATTTCTCAACCTCAAAGTCAATTTAGCAACTAGAAATGACACGGAGAACAAGAAGATATACTGTTTTTTTGGGGGAAAGTGTCTCTCACTGCAGTGTGAACTTGACAAGTGCATCACCTACCTTGAAGTATTTTTAAATCTAGTTATTCATTTAACAAATAATTATCCAGTGCCTTCTATGTGGCAGGCATAGTAGACACAAAGATAGGCAAAAAAGACATGCTCCTTGTCCTCATGGAACTTACAATTCAATGGGGTGTAAATATCAAACATTTCCACACATAAATGTACAGCTGTAACTATAATAACAGCTAAAATGAACATGGTGCTCTTTGAGAACCAACCTAATCAGAGGTATCCTATTCTTGGAGTTTTGCTCATCAGCATCAGGTGAAGGAAGTATTTGTAAGAATAGTATGTTCTTCTGGACATTCCAAAATCCTGTTCTGTGAGCAGCCACTGATGGTATGCCTCACCATCCCAAACAGGCTTGGTTTCAAGCTGGACTTGTTCAGAGTGAGCCCAGCACATCATGGAAGATGAATTCACAATAATGTGGCACGCACCCCACATCATCCAACACCTTCCTCAACTCGATCAGTTCAATCCTGGTCGTCATCCATGAGTGGCAGTTGCAGCACCACAGCTGGCCTTACAAGGATCCAGGTAGGACCCATTGCCCCCATCCCCAGTGTATTCCTACAGTGACATGCTATATATTAGGCAGATACACAAATTCGTGGCATTTGTTTTTGGCATGGCAACCCTGCAGTATTGGGAGTTTATCGTTTGCCATTTGAGTGACAATGTTGTGCTTGTGAATGCACCTTGCATTTTGCAGATTTGAAGAAAGTTAGTGCTATTTGTGGTCTAAATACGATGGGGTGTCAAGCAGAAAAAAAACAGACACTTCCAACG
Source organism: Cephalopachus bancanus (assembly GCA_027257055.1). Lineage (NCBI taxonomy): Eukaryota > Metazoa > Chordata > Mammalia > Primates > Tarsiidae > Cephalopachus > Cephalopachus bancanus. The sequence continues at coordinate 2,457,744 of JAPVLO010000162.1, read as the reverse complement.
TATTCTTCTGATTGAGTTTAACAGTAAAGGCAATGGAGGTGGCTCAAAACATTTGTGCCATGTACAGGAAGAATGTCACTGGGGAAATCATACCAAGAAAATGATTTTGTCATTTCAGAGAGGGTCACTTCAACCTGAGTGATTCTCCATGTTCAGAAAGACCATTGGGCTTTGATGAAGACCGTTTAAATGCTTTAATCCACAATGATCCACATCAGTCAATCCAGGAATTGGCAAATGTGATGAACTGTGACCAGTCAACCATTGTGTGGCATTTACATTCTATGGGCAAGCAAAAACCACTACAAACTTATGCATCAATCCAATAGTTTAGGAGCTTCGGTTAATAAGTCAAGGGGAAAACCAAATAAAAGAACTTTTTTCAGGTGAGAGGTATACATCAAACAACAAAGTCTTAACTTCTAAAACCAGAATTTCCTAACAAGAAGCAGTTATCAATATCAAATTAGGGTACAAAACCCATCCAAGATTACCCCCACAGGCCCAGCCTGTTCTTCCTCATTCCCTGTGCCCTTAAAGTAATCAAGGGAGTACCCTAGCCATACCTAAGTAGTTGAATGTCTTTGATAGGTCTGGAGGAGAGAGAACTGGAAAAAACACCTCGTCTTTCATACTAACAGAAGAATCCATTGATGTTTTTGATAAAGCAAAGAGTCATGGATTGTTTAAACCTAAGGAAGAGAAAATGAATGTAAAACACTTTTAATCAAGAAATTGGGTTTAGATAATTTCAGACAACAAGTCTGATTCAATTTTTAATTTTTGAATACATTTACTAATTCAAGAATAGTTTTAAATCCTCAGGGGGTGAAAAGAAGGACAATTATGATCTTCTTCCTTCAAATATAACTTTCCTGAAATGAAATGAGGAAATCCAATTTATAATCACAATGAAAGTTCTTATCTGAATCCCAAAGTCAGCTTGTTTTTTTCCTTGGAAAAATACACGACTGAAGGGCAAGGGCTGCAATTTCATATTCTCGGTGGTACTTGGTACAGTATCATTTCTGTGAAGATGCCTTATAAATGGCTGGGGATATAGTTTTAACCTATTTTTTTATATAACCACAGGTAACCCAGGTAACTCTGTGCAGGTACAATCATGTTCTGCTTAAGCGGCCTTGTTTCAAACAAGGGCTCTATTATGAAGCCAAAGCAGGTGTTATAAACACATCAATGCTAGGGTCATTTTGCATAGTGACATGCACTGTAAAGTTAAATCTAAGCTTTCCCACATTATTTCCAGGAATTATTGTGTACTTAAGATCAGCCAATTAAGAACACAAACCAGCAAATGAACAAATTTTGCATCAGTAAAATTCCTGACACATTTTATACCTCTTACTCTGTCTAGACTGAGTTTTTCTACAAAGAAAGGCTTGCTTATTTTGCATTTTTTATTAAAATTTCAAAATGATTTGATCAGAGATCTAACACCACACTAGTCCCTTAGTGTATGATAATCACCAAGAAACTTGCCTCAGCTGCAGCAGTTGGGATTTGCAACATCTTTTAATGATGCCAAACAGTGATGTCAAGAAGATACGAGAAGAGGAAGGAAACTAATGAGAAAATCCATGGAATAAACAGGCTTCATTAATTTCTGAGCAGGAGACATAAATTCATGAATGTCTACCAATTAATAGCATGAAATATAAATGAAAACATATATATAAATGAAAAGTCACTATATGCAGGTTTTTCTTTAAAAAGTCACCTAGTTCTTCTTATACACTCAAAATTTCATTATACACAATGTGTATATATATATATATATATATATATATATATATATATATATATATACACACTCAATATTGTGCCAATAACAAAAGATGAATGCAAGTAATGTTTGACCTCTGCAGTTATAAGAGGTGCTCAGAGTGATTACTATCAACATCCAAGCCGGGCTCGGTGGCTCAGCCTGTAATCCCGTGCCTTTGGGAGGCTGAGGTGAGTGGATTGCCTGAGCCCACGGGTTCGAGACCCCCCTGGGCAGCGAGACCTCATCTCTACAATAAATCAAAAAATCAGCCAGGCGTGGTAGCGCATGCCTGTAATTCCGGCTACTCGGAAGGCGGAGGCGGAAGGATCGCTGGAGCCCAGCAGGCGAGGCTGCGGTGGCCGGAAGCAGCCACTGCACTCCAGTCTGGGCGACAGAGTGAGACTCCAACTCAAAAAAAAAAAAAAAAAAAAAAAAAATCCAGACACTTCTGATTACGGGGAACTACTGCAGGACTTGTTGCTATGCAAGGCCTCCCGGATCTTCTCTTGTGCACATCACACAGAGCACCAGGAGTCTCATACTTATTACAGATGTGAGCAATTGTTAGGTGTGTTGAGGTTCTGTTGCATACTCACGCCTCCATTGTGTTGTACTTCCACAACGTTCTCGAATTTCCAATACTACTTCAAAACTGTCCTGCGCTCCTCAAACGACAACCTCACTTCCGCCATTTTCTTTGACTATCCTGCCTGTTGTACAGTGATGCTAGCAATCATTTGATTAATGCCATCTTTTGAGTGAACGTCATACTACACATTGCTACCATAATTCAATTCAACTTTGAAAAATAATACATAGATAACATCGCTTAAAATGTGTATACATTTTTTGGTATCCCTGGTATATCAAGACTTTCTTAGGTAATAACCCCTATGCCTAAGAACTATTGTAGCTAGTTTCCACATAATAAAATAAATAAAATGTGGAGTTGAACCTTAGATGTCTATCTAGTGTTTATTCTGAGTGGTAATGAGCCTACACAAGAGCAAAGGGACAAAAGAAGGAAGGCTGCACGTTGGGAAGGAAGAGAAGCATCGTTTTGAAAATGTGTCCTAACCAGGTAAATCCATTCAAGGCATGTGGATAAGAGCCATGTGGACAAGGAAGGAAGGGTCCAGTCTGGGTGTCTCAAAAAGGAAGAATTCATTCTAGAATCCGAAAGGAGGGTAAATGCACCTGAAAATCAAACCAGGAGAGACCTGTTTCAAGAACTAGAGTTAAAGAGAAGGAATCTTTTTACTGGAGATAGATACATAAGACCTAGGAAGGGAAACCTGTAGCCAACTTATAAGATTCCATAAAGACAGACTGAATAATGAGACTGTGGGGAGTTTACAAATGCAGACAGTATTTTCCTGGAGGTTTCACTGAAGTAAACCTGCTCTTTTCATAGTTGCCATGTTACAGATACTACTGAGCTACCCAGAGAACAGTCAAGGGGACAAATTCTCTGGCCACAGGGCTGTTATCCTTGAAAGACCCTGGAGTTCCTGTGTGATTAGGAATTACCAGCAACAGAGCAGGCTGTGTGTATGTCTATGTTTGAGAGTGAAAGGAGGGAGGTGGTGATGAGAAACTCTATTGAGTTTGCCCTCTTTTGGCATATCTTCTTCTCAGCTTATTTATATCAAAATTATAACTATCATCACCACCATCCTTGATGATTACCCAAGTCTCTTGTTCACACTCCTCCCAACTCTGTCTACACATGTACATCAAAGACACACCATAGTCATTAAGAATTGTAAAAACCAGTTGTTTGCCCATCCTTATAGTCATCTGTCCTAAAAGGTCATTTAAATATTTAATCAAACCTGTGACCCTCCAGGGATGAGTGTGAGTCATGTAGTTCATGAAGTGGGCTCTGTGTCAGTCTTAGGGATAATGCAGACTAATCCCACAAAGAAATCAGTAACAGGGAAATATTCTGGCATTGGGCAGAGGAGAAAAGAGCTAAACAGTTTCCTGTACTCTGCTGAAATAAACCTTCACACCAATTAATGAAACCTCCATGGAAAGCATCATGCCAGAATCCAAGAAGGTTGGCAGCATATTGAAATGTAAACCAATGCTCCTTAAAAAGGGGAGGGGGTAGGTGGGCATTTGAAACCAACATGAATTATTTGTTTTTCTGCTACTTTGGATTGGCTACACTGCTGCTCCCTTTCACAGGTACAAATACACAAAAGAAGGCTTCTGTTTCATAAAAGTGGCTCAGACAAATGACACTCCTCAGGGTGCTAAACCCGATGCTGGCAGCCCGCCTGCTCTCGGTCTGCTGGTACTTTTCACTTCCACAGTTATCAGCCTGCTTCAGACCTATGCATTCACTCTGACTAGGGACAAAGAAAAGATCACAGTGGAAATCCTTCTGTGTGCTTCTAATAGGCCTATTTAGAGTCAATGAGAAAGCCTCATTTTGCACCTTCAAGGGTTCTACTGAATCAGTAAAACTGAAATGTTTCTGTGTGCTTCCTGCCCTAATTTTACATCAGTCTGACAGGTGAAGCTCAGCAAAGCACTGGACACAATGACCTCCAACATCCTTCTGATTCTCTGTTGGTTAGCGGGATTTGGGTTTTATTTAAATTAGCCCATTCTCTGACGGATTCCTGAGCCCTTCTTTGGTTTTAGATAATCTCAGTGTGGTCTGCTGAACTGGCATATTTGGAGTCTTGAATCTCTCTTGGCAAAGAACTGAACATTGCTCCCATCCAACACTGCCTATTTTCTTTCTGAAAGAGATCTGGGTAGGAGACAGATGTAGAGCATATTTTTACCTCCCACAGCAAGGCTGGGGAACTTGGGAGTTCACGAGCCAGGAACAAAAAGGGAATTCAAACCAGCAATAATGTCCTTAATGAATGATATTAATCATTTTCCCAAATGAGAATCTTCAATTCCAACCATTTGACCATAGTGATGTAAGCAAATAAGCTTGATCTAAAAGGTGATGGATGGGTCAGTGAGATAATGGAAAATAATAAATATGTGCCTGGATGACATCATCTTTGTCAGAATACCAACTCCTCTCCCAACAAATACCATATCCCATGTCAGCCCACCGTTGGGGTGTAGTGGAGAAGTTCATAAAGAGGTAAGTACCATTTCTAAAAGCAATGCAAGTTCTATTTTTAAGCTCAATGTTTTGGCCATAGAGCATTTTGATAACATAAGGGGAAGCCAGAGAAATTTGAGTGAGCTTTATGAAAGGCAGGCATACTTATTAACAACCACTACCTTCACCACCAAAATCCAAAAACAGGAAAAATTAGCATTTCACAAGAATTATTAGAGGTTAAGTTACCTGCCCAAGATCCCATAGCTAGGATGCAGTGCTCAAGTGTCTACCAACAAGGCTGAGAATTTTATTAGACACAGAAAGCATAATAGAAACATCTAGTTCCTCTTAGGTCTTATGATCTAGTTAATAAAACTGCCAGCGCTTTGAACAGATTTTCCTTACACTGCAAAGAAAAATGCTTAGCTGAATTACTGTCTATCCGGGTGACAAGAAGCACACCACCACCATCTGTAAAATCATACTCTGGTTGACTAGAAAGCATGTTGTTTAAAAGAACCCAAAAGGGAATTATTTTGAGAGATTAAGGAACATTGTTTAATACATGTGTTTTATAATTCTGCAACTTATGTAGAAAAATGTCTGAATGAAATATTGCTGAAAAGTTGCATATCATTTTAATTTTGTTAAATCAAATCACATTTTATATTCACCAACTAGAAAGTCAGTATTTAAGAAACCTGTAGGAATTTCATTTAATATAAACAATTTGCTGTATTGCAAACATTCACCTCTTGACTTATTTCAGAATTCTCATTTTTACAAAAAACCAAAAAAATTAAATTTTAATACCTTCTTAAAATTTGGCATGTTTATGCCATGTTAAATAAATCATTTCCACATGCTTATAATACATTACTATTAGTTAGGATGCTTTCAGCTGCAAATAATAAAAAATCCAATGCAAATGACTTTAACATTGGATGTATTATTAGCTCATATAACAAGAATGGGAGGACATTCCAGGACTGGTTAATTTAGAGATTCAAAGATGTGACAGAGGTACCCTCTACTTTTCACTGCTATCCTCAGCATGATTTCTCTGCTATGGGTCCAGTCATCAATTACAGACATAACAATAGACTCAAGAACAAAAAGATATGCTCCCCTCCAAAAGGTCCTGGAAGACTTTCCCATCTATCTCATTGACTAGAACTGTACCACAAGGTACCCGCTCAACCAGAGACTGGCAAGCAGGCTAGGACCATTATAATTGGACCAGATCAATCAAGATTAACTGAGTTACTATGGGTGTACACTAAAACAAAATTGTTGTTCTATAGGTCTCTCAGCCCAGACTTCTGCTGTCCAATATGATAGCCACTAGCCATGCGTAGCTACCGATGTTTATAAGGCAATTAAATATGATTTAAAATTCGTTTTCTCAGTTTGCACTAGCCCTATTTGAAGTGACCAATAGCTACATGTGGCTAGTGGCTACTTTATTGGACAATGCAGATATAGAAAGTCTTCCTTACCTCAGAAAGTACTAACTGAGAGTGCTGACCTTAGATCAATAAGTAACAGTGTCTGTTGTATTCCCTATGTAGCAGGCAATAATCTTTGTGCATATTATCTCCTTTAATTTCCAACAGCTCTGTGAGACAAGTATTACTATCATGTGTTACTCTGGACTCTAGGTTGCTAGCAAAAAATGGGAAAACCTAATTAGAAGAACCTTGAAAAATCTCACATACCTGTAGGAAGGACAAGATTAAGGTCTTCATCACTGTCAGAACTATTTCCATCTGTCATCTTTATTCTTTTTTCATGTCAATATTATTCTTCCAGGTCAGCTTTCTCCTTGTAATGGAAACTCCCCAGTCTTGTATCTCACACACTCAAACTACCCCCCACCCAGAGAGACTGATCCTCTTTTTTGTTCCAATTTTAAATATTCTTCAGAAGGGCTCTGATGGTCCAGCTTGGGTCAAGTGCCCAGTCTTAAACCAATCAATTGTAGTTGAAGAGATATTAAGGAGGGGATTAGGGTTGTAGAACAAAGATAACTTCATGGGCAGGAGTCCACTCGTGAATATTGAGGACAATTACCAGAGAAACTGAAATACTGAAGTCATCTCCTTCAACATGTTTTTTAAAGACTGAGTCCCTCAAGGTTCTGTCTCCAACCCTCTGCAATTTGCTCTCCACATACTTTCTGGGTCTATCTCACCCAGTCACATTTCTATACTCCCAACGTCCTCTCTACAGCAAGACTTCGTTTTCTCATGCTCAGTTCGCATAACCAACTCACTGCTTCCTGGACATCTGCAACTGTGTAGTTCACAGTATCCTTAAATTCAGTATATTCCACAGAATTCATCATCCTCCCTTTTTCCCTTCTCCCAATCATGCATTATGTCAGGAATGCTCTTTCAACCAATGACCCAATTTCCCAGTCCAAGGTGTCATCTGTGATTTGTCCCCTTGTTAAACACCAACAAATTGCCAAGTCCTAAATACATCTCTTAAAATGTGTTTTATATCCATATACTTCTGTCAATTCCCAGGGTATGCAGCCATAATAGCCTGGGCCACTATCATCTCTGGAGGGATCACTGTAATATCTAACCAGTCTTCCTTCCTCCAGTGTTATGCCTCACCAATATATTCTCCACATTACAGCCAGAATAATCTTTCTAAAATGAAAATCCAATTATGTCACTGATCAGTTTAGTGATCAGTGCCCATTCATTGACTTTCCTTTTTTTTTTTTTTTTTTTTTTTTTTTGAGTTGGAGTCTCACTCTGTCGCCCTGACTGGAGTGCAGTGGCCGCTCCCGGCCACCGCAGCCTCGACCTGCTGGGCTCCGGCGATCCTTCCGCCTCAGCCTTTCAAGTAGCTGGAACTACAGGCATGCGCTACCATGCCCGGCTAATTTTTGATTTGTTGTAGAGATGAGGTCTCATCAAGTTACCCAGGCGGTCTCATTGACTTTCAAAACACATTTCATCTCCCTTATGCTACATTTGTTCTCCCTGAAATATGTTCCTATTCACCTAACATAACATATGTCATTGCAAAGACTTGACTCAATTATCTTTCCAATTAGACTGAAAACCCTCTAAGGATAAGAACTATTTCTGTTTTGTTCACCAACATCTCCTTGGCTGTTAGTAGGCAGTGCTTGATTTTAAAAAAAAAGGAGATAATAAATAAGCTAAGTTTAATGTATTGATCTATTCCATAAATGTTTTAAGGAAGTCTATTTGTGCCGGATGCTACCCAAAAGACTGGAATGCACTAGCAAATGAAACAAAATCCTGGCCCATTTTAAGCCTATGCTCTTATGGGAAAAAACAACAGCAATAAACCAATAAATAAATGAGCAAGCTTACATTGAACAAACACATTCTTAACTGATATTTTCGATCATGTTTTTCAAGTTGTTTCTTCATTATTCCGTTATCTCATTAACGTAGCATGGAAATAAAGTACTTTCCCCTCAAACTGTATGAATTTAATTCTTTTTTAAAAACACAACACTACAGAGTCATGGCATCTATAATCAGGAAGCCAAATATTCCAGTTAAAATTTGACTGATGGACACCGGCCTATATGTGTTTCTAGAATCATATTCCCATGTAGCAGTGCAGTTGGGAGTTCAATGACAAACTACCAGAAGAGTTCATTCTCCTCTTAAATTACAATAAAGGCCTATTTATAATGGTTTGTGTTGAACTTCTTTCATTTAAAAAAAATGTCATTCCAATAATTAATACACTTACAAAAAGTCATGCCCAAATGGGCATCATGTATCATATTTACATGAACAAGAGGACTATTTGGCCATTATTATAGACAGATTAATTAATTTAACAGACCCATAATGCTAAGCATATGCTGAGTTCAGAGGATACAGACCTTGCCTACCAGCAACTTACAAACTATTGTCTAACTAATGTCTTCTTCCTAAAATATAAGCTCTTTGAAGGCAGGTGGTTAGCATGATACAGAGGTTAACAAATAACAAAAGCAATCAAAAAATAACCAAGACTCTTTTATTTATTATAAAGACGTGGGGTACAATTCAGGTTTAGGAATACAAACGTTGATTATGCAGGTACCACTGTTAATGAGGTATGCCTCTCCCTCCCCTAGCAGTTTCCCTCAACTGCCAATCCCACACCCTCCCCTGACAATTTCCCACTGCCAATCCCTTTCGTATATTATTATAATTGTTCAAGATCCACTTATGAGTGAGAACATATGGTACTCTGTTCTTTGTTTCTGTGATAGATCACTGAGTATGATCAACTCTATCCATTCAAGTTGATGCAAAGTCCATATGTTTGTCCTTTATGGCTGCATAATATTCCGTTGTGTATATGTACCACATTTTTTAAATCCAATCCAGCTTCGATGGGCAACATGGTTGGCTCCATGTTTTTGCTATTGTGAACAGAGCTGCAACAATCATATGTGTGCAGGTATCTTTTTTGTAAAATGATTCGAGTTCCTCCGGGTATATTCCCAACAGGGGAATTGCTGGGTGATATGGAAGATCAATTTCTAGTTCTATCAGAAACTGCCACACTGTCTTCCAAAGAGGTTGCACTAGTTTGCATTCCCACCAGCAGTGTAGAAGCATTTCTTTTTCTCCGTATCCTCGCCAGCATCTGTTGTTTGTTTTATTAATGATGGCCATTCTTACAAATGGTGGTATCTCAATGTGGTTTTGATTGTATTTCTCTGATGAGGAGTGAGGCTGAGCATTTTTTCATGTGCCTGTTGGCTGCCTGTTTATTTTCTTTTGAGAAGTGTCTATTCATGTCTTTTGCCCACTTTTTAAAAGGACTGTTTGTTTTTTTCCTTTCAGCACGTTTGAGTTCTTTGTAGATCCTAGATGTTAGGCCTTTGTCAGATATACAGTTGGCAAATATTTTTTCCCATTCTGTGAGTTGTCTCCCTCCTCCCTTGATGATTCTTTTGCTTTGCAGAAACTCGTTCATTTGATGAGGTCCCACTTGTCTATCTTATTTCTTAAAGGTTCTGAATAGGAATCGGTTCCCAGTTCCAATTTCCATAAGAGTATCTCCTCCTCTTCTAAGATTCTTATAGTTTGAGGTTTTACATTTAGGTCTTTGATCCATTTAGAGTTAATTTTTGTGTATGGTGATAGGTAGGTGTCCTGCTCCAATCTTCTGCACTTGGTCAACCAGTTTTTCCAACACCATTTGCTGAATAGGTTCTCCTCTCCCCAGTGGCTGTTGTTGGAGGTTTTGTCAAAGATGAGTTGGTTGAGGAATTGACACTTTGCTTCTGGAATCCCTATCCTGTTCCCTTGGTCTATGTGCCTGTTCTTGTACCAAGACCAGGCTGTTTTGATTACTGTAGCCTTATAGTAAAGTTTAAGTCTGGAAGTGTGATACCTCCTGCTTTGTTTCTTTTGCTAAGGATTGTTTGGTTATTCGTGGTCATTTATGTTTACACATGAATTTCTGCATTGTCATTTCCAGGTCTGAGAAGAATGATGTTGGGTATTAATGGGTATTAATGGGTATTGCATTGAATCTGCAGATCACCTTTGGTAGGATGGACATCTTAACAATGTTGATTCTTCCTATCCGTGAGCATGGAATATTTTTCCATTTGTTTGTGCCCTCTTGGATTTCTTTGAGCAGTGTTTTGTAGTTCTCATTGTAAAGGTCTTTCACTTCTCTGGGCAGGAAGATGCCGAGGTATTTCTTTTCTTTTCTTTTCTTTTCTTTTCTTTTGTGGCTATTGTGAATGGGATTGTGCTTTTAATTTGGGTCTCTGCTTGCTTGCTGTTGGTGTATAGGAATGCAACTCTTTTTTGCACATTTATTTTGTACCCTGAGACTTTGCCAAAGTCCTTTATCAATGCAAGCAGGTTTTTGACAGATTCTCTTGAATTTTAAAGGTATCGGATCATATCATCAGCAAAAGAGGGATAACTTGACTTCCTCTTTTCCTATTTGGATACCCCTAGTTTCCTTCTCTTGTCTAATTGCCCAAGTTAGGACTTCCAACACAATATTGAACAAGAGGGGTGAGAGTTGGCAGCCTTGTCCCAGTTTTCAGGGAAATGTTTCCAGTTTCTGTTCTTTTAGCAATATGCTAGCTGTGGGCTTATCGTAGATGGCATTACTATTTTGAGGTAGTTTCCTTCTATACCTAGTTGTTTGAGGGTTTTTATCAAGAAGGGATGCTGGATTTTATCAAAATCTTTTTCTGCATCGAATGAGATAATCACGTGGTTCTTGTTTTTATGTCTATTGATGTATTTAATGACATTTATGGTCTTGTGAATGTTGAACCAGCCCTGCATCCTGGGGATGAAGCTTACTTGGTCATGGTGGATGATTTTTGAGATGTGTTTTGGGATCCGATTTGCTAGAACCTTGTTGAGAATTTTTGCATCTATGTTCATAAGGGATATTGGCCTGTAGTTCTCTTTTTTTTGTTGGATCTTTACCCGGTTTGCGTATCAGTGTGATGTTAGCTTTGTAAAATGATTTGGGGAGAATTCCAACATTCTCAATTGCCTTGAATACTTTCAATAGGATTGGTATCAGCTCCTCCTTGTACGTTTTGTAGAATTCTGCTGGAAAGCCTTCCGTTCCAGGGTTTTTAGTTTGGTAGGTAGTTTTCGTATGACAGAGTCAATTTCCTGGGTTGTTATTGGTCTATTTAGTGTATCATTGTCTTCTTGTTTCAACCTGGGGAGGTTGTGTGATGTCAGAAAGTTCTCCATTTCATTTAGGTTATCAAGTTTATTTCCATATAGGTGTACATAGTAATCTCTGATAATGTAATCAAGACTCTTCAGTAGGTTTTCTCAATTAGCCTTCGTAAGTTCTGATAGCACTTTATTTTTTTCTAATGTTTACTTTTAGTTTTAAGGGATACATGTGTAGGCTTGTTACATAGGTATATTGTCTGATGGTGTGATGTGGGCTTCTATGAAGCCCATCCTACAAATAGTATGCATGGTACCCAATAAGTAGTTTTTCAGCCCTTGACCACCTCTCTTCCTCCTTCATCCCTTTAAGAATCCCCAATGTCTGTTGTTCCCATCTTTATGTCCATGTGTAACCAGTGTTTAGCTCCCACTTTTAAGTGAGAATATGCAGTATTCAGTTTTCTGTTTCTGTATTCGTCCAATTAGAATAGTGGCCTCCAGCCACACCCATGTTGCTGCAAAGGACATGATTTCATTCTTCTTTATGGCTGCATAGTATTCCATGGTATTTATGTCCTTTATTTTATGTCTCCTTTCCCCTAATGTATTCTTTGTTCAGCTAGACAGTTCTTTTGTTTAGATATGTTCCTAAGAGTGTATGGTAATTCTCTTTTATTTCACCAAGTCATAATAGCAATGATTCCCTCAAATTCCATAGGTTTAAAGGAATCCCAAGGTATAACTTAGAAAGTAAATATTGTTTTTGTAATATAAATAATTATCCCTTTGTATTTATCTGTTTTGTACTTTTTTGAGGGAGAGAGGAAAAATCCAATTTTCCTGATTCTGAGCCATCCATATATTCTTCCTTTGTTTATTTTGTTTGGCTTGGTTTTAATGAAGTAGTTCCCTCTACTGAGGTTTAATAACCACTGAAGGGAGGACAATTTCTTTTGACATTTCTGTACTTTTCTAATCCCCTCTCTCATCTTCACTGATCCAAATCTTACTGTGGTTTTTCAAATAATTGGTTCTCAAAAATGCTTAACGGTCACCTCTTTGTCTATAGTCTCTTTTCCATTTCTTAATCCTTCAGTGTAATATTCTAGATACAATGTTTATTCAGATCCATTCGACTTCCAGTATCTGCTAATGCCAGTATCTGCTATGGACTGTGCAGAAAGGTATTCCTGGACTTCTGAATGTATTTTCATTCTGTAGGATGGACATTTTTCTGTTTTAAGTTACTGTCCAAAAAAATGTGAGCGTTTATATAACCTTGAAGTTTACTCTAGTTGCTTCCACAACTCTAGCAGTATGTGTTCTCAGACCAAATGCATAAATCTGACGCCCTTAGTAGTCAGAAAGCTTCACAAAAAAGGAATACTTAACCTCAGATGGCCATTGAAAAAATATCCAGGTCACTACAGGAAAAATAGTGGAATAGGTCAAGAAAATTTAGCCTCATTTTGGGAAAGGACTTCAGAGCAGACAAGGGTCAAGGAAAGAATCATGTATCAAATCAGATTTCAGTCCTGTCATCCTTAGGCAGCCACAGGGTTTTAAACTAACTTAGGCCAGGTGGGTCTCAATTTCCTTTTCTGCAAAGTGAGGAAATTAAGCTAAATGATCTCTGTAGACCTGTCCAACTCCTTACCTCTATGTGAATTTGTGACTGACAGTACTTTTTCAAGTTTTCAGAATATCTTTGTTTCCTGCCATGGCAGACTTTGCGATCTGCTTTGCAGATTTTGGAGAGACAGGTGCATCTGTGCACCTTTCTTCAAATTTGGTAATTAAGCTTCTCACTTTCAGACTTCCTAATGAGAGAATCACACACACACACACACACACACACACACACAACACACATATTCCTGTGTTTTTACCCTTTCTGATCAAAATACATGGAAGTTAGTGTATAAAACACAGGTTACTGATTGCATAGTTTTACACTGACAATTTAGATTTAAAGTCTTACTCAGAAGATTTTCTGTAAGACAGCTTGAGTTTATCAGTAATCTTTAGCACAGTTGAATATGTATTCTGCTAATTAAGCTACGGGTAATATTGTTGTCACTATTAAAGTGTAGCCCAGAGCTCACTAGCATCTGCATCACCTGGGAACTGCTCAGAAATGTAGAACAGCATCATCTTTTCTGGCTGTCTGTCCATGATGTTGTTGGAAGCTGAAACTTAAACTTTCTGAGGAGTGTATCTAGGCTTCAGATTTCCTACCAGAATGTGCTGCTTCTCCTTATTTTTTAAAAAGTTAATGGTAGAGATCCAAGATGGCCAATGTGGAGCAGCAGATTGGCATCACTAGCACTTGAGCAAGGCAAAGAGTAGGGACCCAACTGCCAATAAACAGAAACACTTTGAACATTTTTGGAAGGGTGGTACACCCATGCCCAGCAAAGCTCTCTTGGAACACCCAGAGACCAGAAAGCCACAGCAGACATGGGAATCCAGGAGACCGCATGCCCCATCATGCCTCAGGCTAGCACAAAAACTAAAGCCCTACCAGGCAGACGAAAGTGGGTGAGTGAGCCAAAGACGTTTTGGGTCAGTTCACTCCCTCCCAGGTAGGTGTGGGTCATCAGTCCCATGCAGGGGAGTCCTAAGCAGAATACTGGACTTTGAGCAACCACAGCCCAAGTGGAATGAGAGAAAGAGCTATGCTGGGGTGGCCATTGTGGGTACAGCTGGGACTGGTAACTCATGGGATGGAGGGGATAGGAGGTGGGAGGGGAAGAGGGTGGGGGCGCTAAGGGATGAAGGTGGGCCTGCCTGCATAGTGAATCCAGCAAACGTGCACCACAACAGCAGAGTACAGACCTGAACAGACAAACACAACACAACAGACACCAAGCGGTTTCTCAATGGGAAGGCACCTGGGCTGTAGGCTGCAGTCAGACAGGAGACCCACCCTCTTGAAAAAACGGGGATGGGGGGCTGAAAGCTGAAGGCTGCTCTGACAAATTTAGCAGCAGCGAGAAGCTCTGCAATAACAGAATCCCGTCACAAGGTGGAGCAAGAAGCAGATGTGAATGCTCCTTGCTCTCCTGTTGAGGAACATACATTGAACCACAGAAAGAACTCTAGATCAGAAGATAATTGAACAGCTTCAAAACTTTAAATCAAAAGACAAAATATAGAGAGTAAAGAGAGGCCTTCCACAAATGAGGAATAATCAACAAAAATATACGGGCAACCATCAGAGTCCTAAAGAGGCAGTGCCCCAAAGAGCAGCTATCAGAGCACAAACAACGGAAATCCCTCAGAATGACCTGCCCCAGATGACACCTATGGAAATCAGAGAATGGGTGACAAAAGTGAACAGGAGCCAAGAGAAACTAGAAGGAAAACTCACTGAAGTTGTACAGGAGGTAAAAGTGGAGGTGGCCAATTTCAAAAAAGCTCGTTCTGAAATAATGGAAACAAAAACCTATATCCTGGAAATCAAGAACACTCTATCAAGCATAGGTAATAAGGTCAACCAGGCAGAGGAAAGAATTCAGAGTTTGAAGATGAAAATATGGAATTAATCCAATCTGTCAAAAACGTAGAAGAAAAGCTTAAAAAGGAGTAAGGTCCCTGAGGGATATGGGACTATGTCATGAAGCCAAATCTATGCCTGATTGGTATCCCTGCAGCAGAAAGAGAAATGGAAAACACCATGGAACAAGCATTCCATAAGGTCATTTAAGAAAATTTCCCATGTCTAGCCAGAGAGATGACCATCCAAGCACAAGAAATTTAGAGAACTCCTGTAAGGTATCATATGAGAAGACTATCCCCAAGGAAAATTGCAATCCACCTCCAGAAAACAAGCATGAAATTAAAAAATCCTAAAGGCAGTATAAGACAAAGATCAGACTACTTTCCAGGGAAAACCCATCAGAATTGCTCCATGCTTACTGCAGAAACACTACAAGCCAGAAGGGACTGGAGTCCAACTTTTAACATTTTGAAGATAAGCAATTACAGTCAAGAATTTCCTATCCTGCCAAACTAAGCTTCATCAGTGATGGGGAGCTAAAATTATTCCCAAACACTCAATGCCTAAGAAAATATGCCATCTTAAGACCAGTCCTTCAAGTGACACTTAAAAAAGTGTTGGACATAGGGGAAAAAAGAATGATCATACCCATTACAAAGGTGAAGGGTTCAGGCAAATACAGAACTAGCAGAACATACAGAGCACTCACAAAAAATGAAAATACATACATATATAAATACAAAAGTTTAAAAAAACCACAAAGCAAACCTCTAAGCACCCTATGACAGGGATAAATTCTCACATTTCAATAATCAATCTGAACATGAATATACTAAATGCACCACTGAAAAGACACAGAGTGGCAAATAGGACACAGAAGCATGATACAACAATCTGCTGCCTTCAGGAAATCCATCTCACTGCAAAGAACACCCACAGACTCAAAGATGGAGGCTGAAAATGATCTTTCAGGCCAGTGAAAAACAGAAGAGGGCAGGTGCAGCTATTCTAATATCAGACAAAGCAACCTCCAAACCATCAAAAGTTAAAAGGACACTATATAATGGCAAAAGGCTCAATTCATCAGCAAGAAATATCCACCCTAAACATATATGCACCCAACACAGGAGCACCAAGTTTTATAAAATAACTACTAAAAAAACTAAGAGAGGATATTAACTCTCATACAATCATGATTGGAGTTCTAAATACTCCACTAACAGTATTAGATGGATCATCAAGGCAAAAAAAATCAATAAGGAGATCTGGAATTTCTACTTAATGTTAAATCAAATGGATTTAATAGACATTAATAGAACACTTCACTCAACATCTACCGAGTATACATTCTACTCATCAGCACATGGAACATACTCCAAGATTGATCACATTCTTGAACATAAACCAAGTGGAAACAAATTTCAAAAGATTGAAATAATACCCTGCATCTTCTCAGATCACAGTGCAATAAAAATAAACATCGCCACCAACAAAATCCCCCCAAAACACACAAAGGCATGGACACTAAACAACATGCTGCTGAATGACTTCTGGGTCAACACAGAAATTAAGACAGAAATAAAAAGATTCTTAGAAACAAATGAAAACGAAGACACATATTATCAGAATCTCTTGGATGTCATGAAAGCAGTGTCAAGAGGAAAAATCATAGTATTGCATGCACAACAAGAAAACAGAAAGAACATAAGTAGACAGCCAACATCACACCTAAAGGAGCTGGAAAAGCAAGATCACCTAAATCCTAACTTCGGCAGAAGAATCCAGATCACTAAGATAAAATCCCAGTTTCAGACATAGAAAACAAAAATGCCATTGAAAGGATCAACAAGACCAAAAACTGTTTCCTTGAAACAATAAGACTGATGGTCCCCTGGCCAGACTGACTAAAAAAATGAGAGGGAACACCCAGATAAACACACTTAGAAATGCAAAAGGCAAAGTCACAACTGACCCTGAAAAATTTCAAAAGATTATTAGAGCTTACTATGAACACCTGTGTGCAAATAAACTAGAAAACTTAAAAAAAAAAATCAAGGACTTTCTGACATCACACAACATCCCAAGTTTGAAGCAAGAAGAAATTGAAACTTTAAGCAGACCACTAACAATCTAGGAAATTGACTCAGTCATAAAACATTTCCCCACCAAGAAAAACCCTTGATCAGATGTCTTCTCTGCTGAATTCTACAAGACATAAAGGGAGGAGCTGATATCAGTCTTACTGAAGTATTCCAGGTAATCAAGAAAGATGGAATGCTCCCCAACTCATTTTATGAAACCAACATTATACTGATACCCAAACCTGACAAAGGCCCAACAAGGAGAGAGAATTATGAGAATTACGGTCCAATCTCCTTGATGAACATAGACACAAAAATTCTAAACAAGATTCTACCAAATTGATTCCAATAACACATCTCAAGCACCGTCTACCATAACCAAGTGGGCTTCATTCCTGGAATGCAGGGTTGGTTCAGCGTTCACAAGACCATAAGCAGAATTCAGCACATCAACAGATATAAAACCAAGATACACATGATTATATCAATAGTTGCAGAAAAAACATTTGACAAAAGCTAGCATCCCTTCTTGATAAAAACCCTTGGACATCTGGGCATAAAAGGAACATTCCCCAAAACAGTAAGAGTCATCTCCAATAAACTCACAGCCAACATTTTGGTTTAATGGGCAGAAGTTGGAAGCATTCCCCTAAGAATGGGAACAAAGCAAGGATACCCACTCTCATCCCTCCTGTTCAATATAGTGCTGGAAATCCTAGCCAGAGCAATCAGGCAAGAGAAGGAAATCAGAAGTATCCAAATAGGAAAAAAAAAAGAAGTTAAACTATCCCTTTTTGTGGATGCTATGATCCTGTATCTTGAAAACCCTAGAGAGTCTGTCAAAAGCCTCCAGGCACTGATAATTGACCCTGGTAAAGTATTGGGGTACAAAATAAATATGCAAAAAAAGTTGCGTTTTTATACCCCAGCAACAAGTAGACAGAGAACCAGATAAAAAGCACAGTATCATTCACAATAGCCACAAAAAAGAAAAAGAAATACCTTGGCATTCACCTAACTAGAGAAGTGAATGATCTTTACAATGAGGACTACAAAATGCTGCTCAAAGAAATCAAGGATGACAAAAACAAATGGAAAAATATTACATGTATGCTCATAGATCAAAAGAATCAATATTGTCACGATGTCTATCCTACCCAAGGCAATCTACAGATTCAATGCAATACCCATCAAATTACCGATATCATTTTTCACAGACATGGAAATGACAATACAGAAATACATATGGAAACAAAAAAAGCACAAATAGCTAAAACAATTCTCAGCAAAAGGAACAAAATGGGAAGTATCGCGCCTAAAGATTTTAAACATTACTACAAGACTACAGTAATCAAAACAGCCTGGTATTGGTACAAGAATAGATACACAGACCAATAGAACAGGACAGAGATTCTGAAGGCAAAAACTCGCTCTCTCAACCAACTCATCTTGGACAAAGCCACCAATAACCACCACTATAGAAAGGAGAGCATATTTAGCAAATGGTGCTGGGAAAACTGGCTGGCCATATGCAGAAGAATGAAACTGGACCCCTACCTATCACTATATACAAAAATCAACTCTAATTGGATCAAAAACCTAAATGTAAAATCTCGAACTTAAGAATCCTAGAAGAAAACATAGGAAACACTTTTATGCTCATTGGAGTAGGCAATGAATTCTTGATCAAATCCCCAAAGGCAAATGCCCTAAAAGCTGAGATAGACATGTGGGACCTCAACAAACTGAAAAGCTTTTGCATAGCAAAAGACACCATCAAGAGAGCAGAGAAGAAATCCATAGAATGGGAAAAAATATTTGCAAATTATATATCTGACAACAGCCTAACATCTAGGATATACTAGGAACTCAAACAAAAGTGAAAGAAAAAAACAAACAACCCCATTAAAAATGGGCAAAGGACATGAACAGACACTTCTCAATAAAAGACACACAAGCAGCCAACAGATACTTGAAAAAATGCTCAGCCTCACTAATCATCAGAGAAATGCAAATCAAAACTACAATGAAATACCACCTAACTCCAGTAAGGATGGCCATTATTAACAGATAAAAAAAAAACAGATGCTGGTGCGGGTGTGGAGAAAAGGAAATGCTTCAACACTGTTGGTGGGAGTACAAGCTAGTTCAATATCTATGGAAAGCAGTGTGGGGATTCCTAAAAGAACTAAAAATTGACCTTTCATCCAACCCAGCAACCCCTCTCCTGGGAATATAACCAGAGGGACATAAATTGTTCTATAAAAAGATACCTGCACACTCATGTTTACTGCCACACTATTCACAAAAGCAAAAACATGGAACCAGCCCTACTGACTATCAAAAGTGTACTGGATAAAGAAAATGTGGTACCTATGCATTGTATGATGTAGTATTATGCAGCTATAAAGAAGAACAAAATCAGAGAGTTCACAGCAAATTGGATAAAGTTGGAGATCATAATACTTAGTGATCTACCACAGAAACAAAGAACTGAATACCACATGTTCTTACTCATAAGTGTGACCTAAACATTAATCACATTAGCACAAGAGAGGGATTGGCAGTTGCTGGGTACTGCCAGGGGAAGGAGTGAAAGGAGGAAGCACGTCACGATACAAAGGGTCCACTACCGGGGGAGTGAGGGCCAGTTGGAGGCTGAAACTTCACCCTCATGTAGCCTACTTGTATTGTTAATCCTTACTTGTACTCCACATCTCTATAATAAAATCAAACTTAATTAAAAAAAGAAATGTAGAATGGCTCCTCCTGGAACTATACAATCAAAATCTGCATTTAACAAGGTGTTCGGGTGATTTGTATGCACACTGAAGTTCTAGAAATGTTGCTGTACCTTATAGTACTTCCCATGCTGCTTTAAGGCAAATTTTTTTTTCCTGAAGGGAATTTTAAAAATGGGTAAACTAACAGTAATTTAGCAAAGTGAAATGCTATAACTCAGTGTCACTGGACTTAGAGCTATAGAAGCTTCTAGTTGATATGTTCTCCTGCTTTGTTTTTTTTCTTAATGTAATCCTAAATTTCTTCTTATAAATGGCAGGGGGCCAGGGAACTGGATGAAAAGGTTTATACACTTCAAAACCCACTAGCAAAAACTACATATATCATTGAAAAGCAATATGAAGACTATTAAAATATTTACTACTTTAGACAGAATTAGGTGACAACCAACATGTTATTTTTGTTTCACTTTATGACTGGTGATTAAAATCCCACAATGCATTGCATCATACATAAAGTATCATAAAGAGCAAAAACAAAAAAATACTTTTCAACGATGTGGTAAAAATTCTAAAATAAGCAAATAATGAAATAAATGGAGGATATAAATGTCAAGGACAAATTCAAATAAAAGAGACCAGGATTCTAGCTGTAGCTCTGAGGCTAACATTGCAATTTCTCAACAAGTCACTTTACATATCTGGGTTCTGGGTTCTAGGTTCTTTATCTAGAAAATAAGAGAATGATTCTAATTTTTACATCCCAGCTCAACATTCTAAAATCTAGAATATCTGAAATCAATGCCTGTTTTGTCATCTCAGATGGATCTATTGAAATTCAACATAAAATCTCAGGAATGGCATAAATAAGTCATTCTGGAAGTTCTGCTATTTCGTTTGCCAAGAACAGGAACATATGGGCCAA
The DNA here is from genome assembly GCA_027257055.1 of Cephalopachus bancanus. Classification (NCBI taxonomy): domain Eukaryota; kingdom Metazoa; phylum Chordata; class Mammalia; order Primates; family Tarsiidae; genus Cephalopachus; species Cephalopachus bancanus. The sequence goes on along the minus strand of JAPVLO010000162.1, from coordinate 2,436,959 downwards.
TGGCCGCCTCATAGTGCTAATATAAAGATATTCTCCTTGACAGAGTTTTACTCTAGGCAAGAGGACAAATGGAGATGGCAGAAAAAAAATTTTAATTCAGGGAAGATTATCTTGGTTTTCTTTCATTCTGAATCACCAAATCAAATTGGGTAAATCCATCCCCGCAAATAATTATCTAATTCATTCATGGTCTCCATGAGTCCTGGGTGAATGGGGGAGAGCGCCCCTCTTTCATGGCCTCCCAAAGCAGATAGAAAGCTGCTGAGAAGTAACCACACCTGAAAAGCAACCTAGTTACTCTGGCACCAGAAAATAAACTGACAGGCATTTCAAAGAGCTAATTATTGAGCCTGCTATTTGGTTCACTGACAGAATTGCTTGTTTGTGGGAAGAAACATATTTGTGCATTGCTTTTTCCATTACTGCTATTTCTATCATCATAAATAAGAATCAATAGGCCATTTTGTGTAGCATATGCTCACCACCATTTAGAATCTGAGTGTCAGCTGTATGCAGGCTAGGCAGCAGTGCCCCAGCCTCCTGTCTGAAAAAGAAAACCCAACGGACAAAGAAAACACTTCAAATTCCATAAGACAGCATCAGTGTCTTTGCGAGCACCTTGAGGGCAATGGAGGTCTTTTGTCTCCGTGTCTGTAGCACAGCGCCTGGCACATGGGTAGGGGCAATCCAAAATGAAGAAACAAGTAAATTTAAAAATGAATGAATAAATGAATGAAACACAGAAAGTTTTTAAGACGGTACATGGAACTGACTGGATTCATGGGTCAGTCTAGGGATGTTGTTTTGATAAAGTAGAGCTATTTACATTTCATGATGGAGAAATAAAGGCAAAGACACAGTTTGAGCCCAGAGGAAGCCGGCCTTTGATGAGCAGCTCAGTCCACATACCCAGGTTCCTACAATATTAATTATCAGGTCGTTGCTGATAGAAATCAGAATTACAGTCATTTAAAAAATAAAGCAAAACCTCTGACAAACAAACAAACAACAGAAAAAACCTCTCCACTGCCAGTGAGAATCTTGCTGGACAAACAATGTCAGGTAAAGGACAAATCAGAGAAAACACAGAAACAAGAAAAAAAAGGAGGTGAGAATGGAAACAGCATAGGAGGATCTGAGGCAGAGCCTGAATGGGGGAAATAGGTGTGTGAAAACGTGTAGAGACGAGAAGAGGAGGAAGACACAATTCTCAAGTGAGTCTGTGGGTGTCTGGGTTTTAGAAAGTGGAAAGGCATTAAGGCTGAGAGTATCATGAGGGAGGGAGGGAGAGGTCAGCTAAGTGCCTATAAAATAACACCCATCATCACTGATAACAAGTATAAAAGAGTCTTCTTTTTCTTCATGAGGAAGACAAAGGGAATTTTAAGTAGGATTAAGTCGTAGTAGCTTTCAGAACTCAGCAGCTCTCAGAAGCAATAATAACTACATAAATAGCTAAGTGGATGGTAAGAATTACCTCACTTGGAATTTGGCCAGCAAATCAAAAGTTAGCAGTAATATCACATCTTTTTGAAAGCTTTCCTGAGATTCTAGGGGGGAAATTATCTCCGAAAACTATTTGAACTGAGTAAATTTCAGGAAGAAGATGCTCCTCACTGCTTGAAGATGTTCTGTCTCCCGAAAATTGATAAGACAGAAGCCCTACCCTGCTGAGAAGCACTCTCTTATCCATGTAAATACATTGCTAATATTGCCCCCAATGGAAGCAAATAATTACGCTCACAGATTACTGTCACCTAATGTAAAATTTCACCACAAATGATGCTGAAAATGCACAAAAAGGGCCCTATAGCTATCTCACATTCAGAGAGTCCCTCACAGCTACCATAGCCTCGACCTACTGGGATCATGCAATCCTTACACCTCAGCCTTCCAAGTAGCTGGAACTATAGGTGCGTGCCACCACGTCCAGCTGACTTTTTGATTAATTGTGGAGATGAGGTCTTACCAAGTTGCCCAGGCTGGTCTCGAGTCCCCGGGCTCAGGCAATCCTCTTAGCTTAGCCTCCCAATAGTGCTAGGATTACAGGCATGAGTCACACACCTGGCATTAACACATGAATTTTTTTTTTTTTTGAGTTGAAGTCTCACTCTGTCACCCAGACTGGAGTGCAGTGGCTGCTCCCGGCCACCGCAGCCTTGACCTGCGGGGCTCAGGCGATCCTTCTGCCTCAGCCTTCCAAGTAGCCGGAATTACAGGCATGCGCTACCATGCCGGGCTGATTTTTTGATTTATTGTAGAGATGAGGTCTTGCTGCCCAGGCGGGTCTCGAACCCGTGGGCTCAGGCAATCCACTCACCTCAGCCTCCCAAAGGCATGGGATTACAGGCTGAGCCACCGAGCCCGGCTAACACATGAACTTTTTAAAGCCAAATTTGAAAACAATTTTCAATCCCTGGACACCTCTACTAATGAATTTCCTATAAATTTTTCCTCTTAAGTACATGCTAGGTCATCTTCCCTCCTCCTCGAAAATAGAAATGAAAACTGGGCATAATGGTAATTTGGGGCACAAATATCTTCTTGCACCATCTGGAAATTGTCATGTTATTTTTTTTTAAATTAAGTTAGGACATTTCATTATTTATTTGTTTTCTATACAGAGACAAGTTATTTTGGTATCACCTACAATGGAATTTGCATGAAAATCTGTTTACTGCCCCAACTCTCTAAGGGTGCATTTGCCCCAGCACTGGAATAAAAACACCATCTTCATTGCACCAGAAATAGTTCTGGTTGGACAAATTGTGACACTTTTAGCAACACCCCCAAAAAGAAAAGGAATCTGAATCAGACATGCAATCAGGATTCTACAACAAATCGGTCCAATACTGATGCCTGAAATTAGTAACTAGTATAGACCCCACCTACAGTTGCAGAAGGAAGTGTCTAGTTTAGAGCTCATCAACAGATGCTAAAGGAAAAGCTACATACCTCAACGAACTTGGAAAACATGAGTTTGGTGAAACTGGTTATTCTGGAAAGGGTCTATTAGAAAGTTATGTGATTGGTTCATAATTAATTTTCTAGCAATTACATGTGTGTATGTGTTCATCCATTTCATTAACTTGCAAATTTTCACTAAAACAGCCTAAACAATAGAATATGAATTTGTAAGGGACCAAATAATATAGAATTCAGAACTCAGAGTTAAGTGCAAAGTAAATATAGCTCTGTAAAAAAAAACACATACATTACTCTGTAAAAACTTTCCCTTCAAACCCTTTGATAAACAGCCCCTCCTTCTAGTTCCCATTATTCCATGATATGCTTCCTTCTCTCCGATAAGCTGGACCTTTTCACTGCTGTTCACATACTTCCATGCCACATCCTACTCTCTGCTATTGTCCTGCTGACCCATCTTTCCCCTCATTTTGGATACTCTTTCCCAGATCCTTCTTGCTATCAAATTCAACTCTTCCCCGAAGCTTCAGATTGGACAACATGAGCTTACATACATTTTTCTGAACTTCCCTGATACCTATATCCAAATTTAGCACAGAACTCTTCACTCCGATGATGGATATGTTTGAGGCATCTTTTTTCCCCTCAACTAAATACCATTATTTAAAGGGAACATTGTGATCTTAATGCCTCACCTTAAAGTTTCCATCAAGATCCTACATGGCATTTAATCTCTTACTCTGGTTATTTCTTCTCTTTTATCTGAAAACATGCTTAAATGTGCCATATCCTAAAGAAATCTCCTCCCCTGATCTGTTCTCAAGCTCTCCCACCATGTCTACTTTCTTTCTTTGCCAGAATTCTTGAAACAGCATCCTTTCCTCCACTTACTCTCTGCTGTTCTCTCTCAACTCCTCCCTATTCAGCCTCTATATCATACGTCCTCAGCCACACCTCTCTGCACACTGAAACTTTGTGCACCTGTTTTCTCTCCTAGAGACTGAGACAACCTTGACTCCCAGTGCATCGCCTTCCCCCAAACTCCTTAGTCTCAGCATCCTTTTCTAGATCCTCTCCTTGAGGATAAGAGCAGAGATGCAACTGGCCTAGGAGATTGAGAAAAGTTGAGCAATTCCTTCTCTGCTCTTGTCTTTAATTCCCAAATCTCTATGACTCACTAATTTGAATTTTAGTGAACTCTGTGCAGGGTCCCAGACCTTATGCTGCCACCTTCTGGATAGTTCCATGGGGCTATCTCAGAAAAAAATTCAAGTTAGTCCCCAAATAACCAGTTTGTTCTGCTTTTTGTCTCTGATAATTGTGCTTTTTGATGACATCACCATCTTCCTAGACCTCCTGATAGAGATTTAATGTCTGACCCCCTCAGTAACTCACTACCTCACCCCTTAGTGTTAGCCACTCCACCTGAGCTATAAATACTACATACTAGACAGAACGTCTACCCTGTATGTTCTGCTCCTAACTCGCCCTTGCTTAAACCATGACTGTGAGTTCCCGGGATACTGGGATACTGGCTGAGTCCTGACTAACCTGCTTCCTTTTTCCCCCCTGAACTCCAATCCTCCTTACACGTCTGCCAGACAAGTCTTCTTGAACCAAGCATTTGAGCAAGTCTCCTGGTGAAAAGCCTCAAGTTTTTTTGTACTACAGATAGGATAAAGTCCACGTTCCTCAACTCTGTAACTTCCAGAAAGAACTAGACCATGCCTGACTTGGCTCTAGCATATCACCTCGGCCTCATTGGCCACCAATCTCCCTCTCACTCATGGTACTCACGCCAACCTCCCTGGATTTTTTTTTCCTGTATTTTAAACAAAAGAGGCTCATCCTAGCCCTCGATCCTGGAATGTACTGCCAACATAACTGCACATGACTGACACCTTCTTGTCATTCAGGTCTGGCCTGAAATGTCTCGGCAAAGCATCCTTGGACCATGCAATCCAATGGCTGTCCTCCCTCCCAATACCACCCAGTCACTCTCTCACATTTAATCTGCTGTATTTCTTGTAAGCACAGCTCAGCATTTGGGTGTATGTGCTCATTTATGTTCCCTTATGGAGTGTCTATCTCCTCACACTCGAATCCAAGCCCCATGATCATAGACTGTGTCTCTCTGCACTCTCTCCAGCTCCTGGAATGGCGCCTGGTGCACAAAGTCAGACTCCACCCCAGCATGGCACCTATTTCCCCTCTCTAGTCCTCCCTCTGTTTATATGCCTGCTCTCGCATTTAGCACGTTACATCTTTTATTTCAACAGCTGTTTCGGAAAAGAAAAAGGTAAGGTGGAGTTAGAGAACATAACAAAATACTGGACAAGGTCTAGAGGAAGAAGTGAATTGTTTATAAAACACATATTCAACTTGTATAGTTTTAAGTATACAAGATTTATGCATCTTGGTTAAAATTGGCTCTACCAGGTTTTGTAAAAATTCTGCTAGGAATCATATTCTTTAAACTTCATTTTCCATGTGTTAGTTTCGAATATATAACTTAAAAAATAGATGTTTATATTGATTGTGTAACCTTGCAAAATTTACTACTTGGTTCTAAGTAATTTTTTTAATTCCATACTTGTTTCTTTCTATGTACACAATCATACTATCTGTAAATAAATATAGTTTTATTCGTATGTTCAAGAATGCCCATTCAATATTATTATTATTATTACTATTATTATTATTAAGCACAAGCTACAGAAAGTAAAGCATCAAAAAGTCATAGATATTCTAGCTTAGCTGCTATGCAGGATATAAAAAATAACAGTATTATAGGCAACATGGATCTAAAAAGTTGAAAAATATTGTCTTATAGCAACTAATTATGATACTTAATACATTTTGAACTCCTAGAGAGCAATATTATGTCTTATTTATTTGTCTGTATCCCATCAAACTTAATAAAGTACTTTTTTTCCAAAGTAGATACTCAACAAATTTTTTCAAATAAAATTGAAAGTCAGGTGCTTCTTACATAGTATAGGTTCAGTAAATATAAGAATCAATGAACAAACTTAAGTTTGTTTAATGATCAGTGTATGCTCAGCCCTCCTGAGAAACTGTAACAAGGGGCACGAGAGAATAGAAGATACACTCACCATTATCCATAGAGAAAAGTGTCATATATCAGGGCATACTAAAACAAACACATCACAGAAAACATTAAAGTGAGTACCTGTGCATTTCTTTATATGACTGTTCCTTTTTCCGTGTGATCCTAACTTGCATCCAAAATTCTCCTCCCAAAATTCTGCAAACCACACATTTCTTCGATTATTAGCAAGAGTTCGGCTTCTAAAGTATCGGTCAAATCCTATTTTAAAGAAAAATGGTATGATTTTAATATTTTAAAATATTTTAATCAAAACCAAATATCATCAGAACCTTTGAATGGATATTATGTTGGGATCATTGCATGAAAACAAAAATCCAATATAACAAATGACAGTGAGTCAGTAGCCCAAAAACAAGGCTTCTTGTATGGCAAAGGCAGAGGAGGATCATTCTCCCCCCCACCCCCCACCATCACCTCTCAGGTACCTGGCCTAGGAAGCTGTATATCAGGAAAGCAAGGTGTTATCCTTATAACTTCATCTAGTCTGCATCTTCCAGAAGCAGCAACCAGTGACCTCATGCTCAATTCCAAATATTCAGAACCCAGTTTAGCCTTGTCTAATTCCTTTGTCTCTTCTAGCATGAATCAATGTTCAAGAATTTCCTATATTTCCACCCACCTCAAAATGTATCTCTCCTATATGTTCCACTTTCAGTTAGTCCAATAAAGCAATCGGTGCTAATATAATCTTATGGAGTCACGGGCAAATGGATTAAAGTGTAAGTTTGCTCAGGTAACCACCTCATTGAGGGAAGATCACCTGGAAATAATGCCTTACTTCAAAGGATAATGTTTCAGTCACTGTCAAAACCATTGGAAAAGATATTTGGGAGACAGACAGGCTTCCTTTCACGGATGCTCCAAGACTTTTCTGTTGCATTTATTTATCCATAGGGTCAGCCTAGCACCATCTATTCATTTTCCATAAATCAAGCATTTTCTGTAACAATGTTATAACCATCATATATGCCCATGGAAATATACAAACTCAAAGTGCAATTACTAACATCATGGAAATAACTAAGTATGGTTCTCCTTCTTAAAAAAATCTAATGGATACTCTTGCCTTAAACATATATGTAAATATATATATATATGTGTGCATTTAGTCAGAGAGAGAGAGCCAAAAAAAGTATATACACTTTAAGAAAGGAAAAAACTGTATTAAAATTATAATACTTAATATATACCTATTAACTTCTACAGTTACAAGAGGTGCTCAAAGTGGTTACCATCATCACCCAGATACTTCTGATTATGGTGAATTAAAAGTAATACATAGATAACATCTCTTAAAATGTGTATACATTTTTGGCATCCCCAGTAAATATGTAGATATAAAATAAGATGGGTTAAATGCTAGTCTTGACTATCTGTCATCAGAGCTAAAATTTCTATCCAGGGTCATCAGTCACGAGTGCCTTTGATCATATTCTGATACTCCAGTTCTGCCTTTGAGTTTTCATTCAACTGAAATGAAACAAATTCTTTATGGTGCATCCTTACCGTCAATTGATGCTCTTTTGGGCAAAATTGTCACAGCCCCTTCTGCAATCTCCTCCTGCTGATAGACAGGTGCTATTTTGGATCCCCAACTATCTGAGCCAATCCAGAGAAAATGCCCACTTTGGTTCAATTTTTTTGCTGCTTCCAATATCCTCCTACAGAAAGAAAAATAAATAAAACATACTACATTTAGCAAGAAACACCCCAATTATGAATGTTACAAGACTGCTTTTAGGAAGTTATATATGACTCAGTAGGTCACTGTTAAACAATCAACGATCATTCCAACTGCCTGAGTCTTATCATCTCCTAGAGGAAATATAGTGGAAGCTAACTCCAGAACATGATAATTAGCCTTATCCTTAACCTCATTCACATCATTCTGTCTATCACCCTTGTTTGTCTTAACTCATTCATTCCTCAGGATTTACTTTATTGACATTTCAGACTTAGAGACTAGAAGGCTGTTGTGTCTGTGTAGCAGAAGGCAGTCTGTAATTGCAAGGGAATTTTGCAATTCCTGTAAAATCTCACAAGATTTTACAGTGAACATTGAAATACATTTAAAAAAGGAATGCAAGCCATAAATATGATTCTATATACAGAAGAAAAGTAATCAGCACCTGATGTCATCCTCATTGGCAAACATAATCACTGCTCGAGCATTAGGTGTTTCTAGTAGGCGTCTGATAATTTTTTCAAATTCTCCAGGTCTTGGTTCACGTGGGATTTTCTGTGATTGAGCAATGCAAACACCACCTATTAAAAAAAAAAAAAGATGATTCAGGAAGAGAAATTTATTTAATTATCAAACAATGAGGTAAACTATAAAAGCACATGATTCAGTAGAGATAATATTTCTCAAAATATGTGTCACTCTCACCTATTAAAAGTGATCATGTTTGCCTTATAATATATAAATGGCATCAATTGCTGAATCATACATGATTCTTTTCAAGTTTAAACATCATTCTTGTGACTGTTCATAAGAAAACCAAGGTGTATAAGAAGTGTGATGAGAGTCAAGGGGTGGAAGAAAGGTCTATTAAGTGACAAAATCCATAAAAATATGAATATGTCTTAGAGTTGAGACCCCTATTAACTAGAAATGCCTTTTGTTAATTTTATTTATTGTGGGTTTTCTGTAAAGCTAATTTTATTTTTTAGCTAGTAATATTCTCATGTGTCAGCATTATGATGTATTATGAGACAAGTGGTCTTCAAAACTATTTGAGTCCCAAAGATGCAAACCGTTAGTTAACTTATGTCTCCACCATTAAAATCAACATGGCAGAAATCCCATCTCACTATCATAGAAGAAAAAAAGAAAAAGAAAAAGAAATAACTCTTCTTTTGGCCTTTTCTTCTAAGGCAATGAGAGACCAAAGAGAAAAGTGTAGAAAAGATCTCTGCTTCTGGGCTGGTGGAGGAGAGTGATTCACCCAATTGCTGTGAAGCAAAAAGATAAAATACTCTGATACTAGAAGAAAAAGCAATATTAGCAATAGATTTCAATTGTATTATTGTTTGAACAGGCTTTCTTTGAGTCAGCTGATAATTAGATCACCATTTATAGCGTTGTTTCAGTAGGCAAAGGCATTTTTACTTCCAAAGAATAGACAATGATAATTTTACTTCCAAAAAATTGACAGTCATCCAACCATGATTGCATGATTGGATGCCATTATGTGCTGTGCATTGGGCTCAACACTGGGAGTGCACAGTCTGGAGTTACCATCACAAAATGTTTCTACTTTTTTCAGCTTTGAGTGCTCCATAGGAATATGTCTCATATAGGAACCATGCATTTCATGGAAGGAAAATGGAGAAGACCACTGATGTTGAGGGCAGGCTGACGTGCTAAAGTAGGAAGAACAAAAGGCAATGAGCCCAGCTAGGAAGTTATTGGAATCAACAATGGGAAATGATGAGTTGAGGCAGTGCTGATGGTGCTGGCAGGAGCAGGTGATGCTCAGGCAGAATCTCTGGGTTAGAATCAATGGGATTTTGCACTGATTTGATGTAAGTAATGAAACAATTGGAAACCCTAAGTATGACCCTACAGATTTGGTCTTTATGATCAGTTATATGATGACACCATTAAACAAGTCGGGAATCCAGGAGACTAAGAAGGAAATCCTTGAACCCTGATTGGAGATAGGTTGTCTGCAAAGTATGCATGGGACAGCAAACTGTAAAAGTGAGTCTGGAGCTGAAGAGAGAGAAGGGGAATGTAATTACAATTTTGTCAGGGTTGAAGTGTTGGGTGTGAATAGATCACTGAGAGAGAATATGCAAATCAACAATAGGAAAGGGTGAATGACCGAGCTCTAAAAAAAATTGCCAGGTTTGGAGAGAGAGTGAATGAGATAGGGAAGGAGTGATTAGGTGTTTTGAGAAAATGTTTGGAACAAGAGGTAAGTTGAAGACTATGTGTAATTTCTTTAAAACTTAAACAAAAAAAAACCTTGGTGAGTAGAAGCATTAGGTAACTGCAGAAATGCAAAATTAAATAACACTCTCTAGGGAACAATAGCTGTTTCAAAATATGACTGCCCTTTTAATTAAATTGCCATGATTACTTAAGCATTCCATTAAAGACATGTTATATCCTCAGTATCATTCTGAGACTATTACTGACTCTGTAGCCAGAAGAAATGAAGTGCAGAAAAAATTTTTTGACTGTTTCAGATGAGACAAACAGGCAATCCAAACATACAGCTTAGTCTGAATTCATTGATTTATTTATCCTCTAAAGACCTATTGAATATTTTTGTTTTAAAAAAGCTGAGTTAATTAGGTTTTAAACATAGTTTAAATCTATTTCACTTTTGTCTAGTCCTTTATCTGTCCTCCTATTTTTCAGCCTGGTCAATTTGTATTTTCCTGAAAAGAGGTACCATCAATTGGTGCCTTATGGATATTTTATTAAATGGTAGACTGATTACATTTCAAGTGATTGGAGCTAGAAGAATGGAATTCTTTCCTTAACCCTGTCACTCATTCACACTTTCTATGTTCATATCAGTAAAAAAAAAGCCAGATAGCTCATCTGTTTATAAACACTCACTGTCTACCATGTTTCAGAAACTACAGACATTCAAAGATTGCTAGTTCTCAGCTGTCTTAGGATACAATTAAGTGACAAGATGTATACATAAGAAAAGTCAGACAAGGTTATATTTAGATAACAATGAAATATAATAGCATAAGACAAATCAAAATGCAGTAATAAATGACACACAAGTCATCCCCCAAAAGAGTCCTATTACTTCATAAGAGGAAAGAATCATTGCATACATATGGAATTTGATTAAAAAATCCAGTGAAATTCAGTCAAACATTCAGCCCTAATCAAAGATGTTTTCATCCAATACTTAATACCTATTGTTTGACTCTTTAAAAAGACTCTCTGTCTTGATTAAAACTCCTGGGGTGGGTGGAGGGAAAAGAAGTTTCCCTTCATCAAAGAAATTGTTTGTTGCATCTATTTTTTCATATCTCACTCTGAAAGATTATCAATTTTATACAACTCAAGAGGATGCCACTTTCCAATTCTGCAGGTATGTTTCTATTCTGTAATATTTAAAGCATAGGTCTTGGGGGGGGAAATGTTGTAAGAAGGAATTTATAAATGGCTGTTTTCCATAATTTCCAGTTTAGTTGACATGCAGCCTGTGTCCCTTTTCTCCTTTTGATTATTGAACGATAATTAAAAGATCATTTGTTGAACTGAACACTTTATGTACATTCTATAACACAAGTGATCACTTCTTTCCAAGTCTAATTCACTCAGTGATACCATCACTATTCCTAATAGTAGTGCTCAAAGGTTGGTATTATCACCATCTTTTTGATGAGGAAAACATGAAACAAAGATATCAACAGCTTGCAAGAGGCTGGAACTCAAGTTCAAAGCCAGATCTGTCTGTCTCTAAGTCTAGACTTTTTCCCATCTTGCTCATCCACAATCGATTGTATCCGGAGCTTAGTGATTTAGAGATGGCAAATGATTGATAGATAAAATAAAGCAAATTTAAAGACTCATTTTAAAAACACAGCCAGTTGTCTCTTGCAAATCTAACTGACAGCTACATAAATACAGTGCTTGTATTGAATATTACAAACTTAATTAAGGCCGAAGACAGCTCACACCGCAACCCCTGAGCTTTAGGAGACCAAATAGGAGGGTCATAGGTCACTTGAGGCCAGGAGTTTGAGACTAGCCTAGGCAACACAGTGAGACCTTGTCCCTTAAAAAAGTACAAAAATTAGCCAGGCATGATGGTGTATAGCTGTTGCAGTCTCAGCTACTTAGGAGACTAATGTGGGAGGATGGCTTAAGCCTAGAAGTTTAAGGCTGCAGTGAGTTATTATCATACCACTGTATTATAGTATGCTTTGGTGACAGAGCAAAATCCTGTCTCAAAAAAAAATCATCTATTGGATACAATTTGCACAGGTAGGGGTGGTGAGTTACTATTCGTATCTCCCAAAGGTACTGAAATTTTAAAAAGTAAAAATAAAAAAAAAGAACGTATTTAAGATACTCGGAATTCATGCAGATTATAGAACTAACTTAATCCTCTTCACCATATAATCTACTCTCAAAACTTTCCAAATGCTTCTGTTAATGCATATTCTCAGGAAGACTTTTCTGAGGTCCTTCATCTTCTACTTCCCTTTTGCACTGTAGCAATTGCAGTAATTATAATTTTATTTGTTTTGTTACCTTTTTATCTTTCTCTCCCTTGGCTAAAACTCCATAATTACTGAACTTTGTCTTTCATGTTTATCACCATACCATCAACACGTATTACTGTGCTTGGTACATGGAGACTACAACAAATATTTGTTGAATGAATAAATGCAAGGCTTATGATAGGCACTTCTGGGATACAGAAATAGAAATGAGACTGTCCTGCTTTCAAAGACTCCTTAATCAAGTAGGGAAACAAATGGCTGCATGTGAATATATGTTTAAAAATAAGTGTCATTAAAAGAAGTAAATATATATATGGACCATGATAATTCAGGGGAAATTGCCACTGAATGGGGCTTTGCCTCCCCAAATAGTTTTTGTATCAAGGTACCATGAATTAGAATACCACCTAGGCCTTAGTTTATTCTTCTATAGGGTGACACTACAATTTGCCACAAAGGCCAGGAGATTATACCTGCACACCAGTCAATATGATGGTTAATTTTGTATGTCAACTTCATTGGGTCATATGCTGCCCAGATAGTTGATATGAGAACATATTTGTAAACAATGCTATTTCAGAATCTTTACCTCTTTAGAAAACTGAGACTCCTAGGGAAGTGGTCTCATGTCTCAGGCATGAGAGATAAATGGCTTGAATATATTGGTTTGCTAGTACAGAGAAATAATGGGGGAAGAGGGAGAAACAGATTTGGTGTTAGAAGATCCAAGCGTGGTCCTATGTGATCTTGAACAAGTCTCTCATCTCTCAGTTTTCTCATCTCTGTAACGAGGTTCAGAATAACTGTCTCCCAGAGATGTTGTGAGAATCCAGTTAAAAGAGTAAGGTTCTATACAAATGTGGCACGTTATTATCTCTTATTAATAACTGTAATAATCATAAATAAGCAAGCATCATCACTAACACTGAAAGGGAAGGCAGTTGATGTTCAGATCTAAAACATGGGATTTTTAACAGATTATACTCTTGAACCCTTCGCCATTCAAAGATTCTAAATTCTAAATAATTGTCTCCTTGGTCATTAAATTGCCTCAACGTACATAATTAAATACAGAGTTAAGGTGCTATATTCAAAATGTGAACTATTCCAAAGTTCACAATTGGCCTCAATATCCTGAGGCCTCGATATCATTATATAATTATATAATATCATTAGGCCTCAATCGTTTAGAAAAATATTTTGGTTTTGGTCTAGTTCAGGTTGAACAGAAATTTCATTACTAACATACTCCCAAAAGAGCATCCTTCAGGCTTCTTTCCCCATAAACTCAGGTTTGCCTGCCATCACTCATGGAGCATTGACTGAGCTCTTACTATGCAGGTACTTGCTCACTTACCTATGCCAATAAATAAAACGTCTAGATTTCACTTTTCATCTACTATTGATCACAATGTGATCAGGGCAATTTTAAGGTAAGAGAATGAGAAAAAGTACTTACATTATGTTCCCAATCCCCAATGCCTTCCCCAAGAATCCAAGTCTCCTTTCAAATGGAGTCCATAAGATTTGAAGATTTAGCCGGGCTCTGTGGCTCAGCCTGTAATCCCGCACCTTTGGGAGGCTGAGGTGAGTGGATTGCCTGAGCCCGCGGGTTCAAGACCCACCTGGGCAGCGAGACCTCATCTCTACAATAAATCAAAAAATCAGCCAGGCATGGTAGCGCATGCCTGTAATTCCGGCTACTTGGAAGGCTGAGGTGGAAGGATCGCTGGAGCCCAGCAGGTCGAGGCTGCGGTGGCCGGAAGCGGCCACTGCACTCCAGTCTGGGCAACCAAGTGAGACTCCAACTCAAAAAAAAAAAAAGAAGATTTGAAGATTTGATACACAAAAATTAACTCTAAATGGATCAAAGACCTAAATGTAAAACCTCAAACTATAAGAATCTTAGAAAAGTGCCTGAGACACCTTTATGAAAATTGGAACTGGCAACCAATTCCTATTCAGAACCTTAAATGCCCATACCTCAAGAAATAAGATAAACAAGTGGGACCTCATCAAACTAATGAGCTTCTGTAAAGCAAAAGAACCCATCAAGAGAGCAGGAAGATAGCCAACAGAATGGGAAAAAATACTTGCCAGTTGTATATCTGACAAAAGCCTAACATCTAGGATCTACAAGGAGCTCAAACATGCCGATAAGAAAAAAAAAAACCCCATTAAAAAGTGGGCAAAAGACATGAATAGACACTTCTCAAAAGAAGATATATGGGCAGCCAACAGACACATGAAAAAGTGCTCAGCCTCACTCATCGTCAGAGAAATGCAAATCAAAATCACATTGAGATACCACCTAAACCCTGTAAGAATGGTCATCATTAATAAAACAAACAACTACAGATGCTGGCAAGGATGTGGAGAAAAAGGAACGCTTCTACACTGCTGGTGGGAATGCAAACTAGTGCAACCTCTTTGGAAGACAGTGCAGTGATTTCTGAAAGAATTAGAAATTGACCTTCCATGTGATCAAGCAATTCCCCCATTGGGAATATACCCGGAGGAAATCAAATTATTCTACAAAAAAGATACCTGCACACGTATGTTTGTTGCAGCTCTATTCACAATAGCAAAAACATGGAACCAACTGTGTTGCCCATCGAAGCTGGACTGAATAAAAAAAATGTGGTACATATACACAATGGAATATTATGTAACCATAAAGAAGGACAAACATATGGACTTTGCAGCAACTTGGTTGGATTTAGAGTCAGTCATACTCAGTGATCTATTGCAGTAACAAAGAACACAATTTCATTTGTTCTCACCCATAAGCGGACCTCGAACAATTATAATGCTATAACAAAGGGATTGGCAGTAGTGGAAAACTGTCAGGGGAGGGAGGGTGGGATTGGCAGTTGAGGGAAACTGCTAGGGGAGGGAGGGGCATACCTCATTAACAAGGGTACCTGCATGATCAACGTTTGTATACATAACCCTGAATTGTACCCCACATCTTTACAATAATAATAAAAATAAAATAAATTTTTAAAAAGATTTGAAGATTTGGTTGAATATCTGGGTTGAAATTTTGAATTTAACTCTTAAATAGAATGGCTAAAAACTATGAAAGCATTAATGGTTCCAGCTATTAAGCAAAAGTTGTTGTGTAAACAACCACATGTTCTGTTTCATTTATGTATTTTCTCTGTCTTATTAGAAGGCTGAAATCTGAAGTGATGAGATAATACCATTGCAGGTTGGACTCTCCTGGAAGCAGACCCTCAGAAGGAGTTTGAAATTCATGAAATCTGCCCTTGGCATCTACCCTATGGAGGACTCAGGAAGAAGCAAGACTGAGCATAGTCCAGCCAGCTGTGGCCCAAAGACAGGTTCCCAACACTACAGAGAATTCTGAGACTAAAATGACCTTCAGAGTTGCTTTGAAACCGGCCACAAATGTGATGGTTAATTTCATGTGTCACCTTGATTAGGCCATGTGCTATCCAGGTAGCTGGTTAAACATTATTTCTAATTGTATCTGTGAGGGTGCTTCCAGAAGAGATCAGCACTTGAATTGGTAAACTGAGTAAACGGTAGCCTTTCTAATGTGGGCTGGCATTGACCAGTCTGTTGAGGGTCTGCATAGAACAAAAATATAGAATAAGGTTGAACTGACTCAGCCTGACAGCTTGAGCTGGGACACTGATCTTCTCCTACCCATGGCTCTTCTGAGTCTCGGACCTTCAAACTACACCATCAGTTTTCCTGGGTCTCCAGCTTGTAGATGGTAGACTCTGGGACTTCTCAGCCTCCATAACTATATGAGACAATACCTTACAATAAAACAGTTGGTTCTGCTTCTTCGGTACACCCTGACCAGTATAAACTAGTCATTGAATGTGGGCTGTTCTGTGAAGAGGGGAAGGTGGCTTGGTGCAAAGCTGGCTTTGTGGCCCAGATAATCCTTCAAGGGGCTAAGAGATAAGGCTCTCTGTCCACAGCAGTCCTACAGATATGAACAACGGGTTCTTCAGTGACAGACTCTTAAAGGGCAATTCACCATATATACAAATTGAAATTTTCAGAGCAATAAAGATATTTTGTTTTCTTTTTTAAAAATATTTTATTTTTAAAAAGATGTGGGGTACAATTCAGGGTTAGGTATATACATGGACATCGTACAGGTAAAGTTTGGACCTCCCTTTGGTCCCCACTTTGCCTGGTTTGAGATCAGGTACCCTTTTTGATGTTATGTGCCACCCACCCCACCCCTCACCCTGCCAGTATCCCACTACTATCAATCCCTTTCTTACAGTAATATGGTAAATGTTCGGGGTCTGCTTATGAGTTAGAAGATGTTGGTTTTTTCTAAAAAATAGCCTAAGTCAAATAACTAATAAAACAAAAGTCCTGAATATTAAAACCCCTCTTCAAATTAGTCTTGCTCCACAAAGAAAGACAATCCACACAATTAGTAGAAAACGAAAACTGGAGCAAACAGATAAAATAACAATCTTTCTGGCAGTTCAATAAGGAAGTTTTGTTAAAACAATCTAAAAGGATAAAAAAATTATGTTTTTAGTTGTTACTTATTTTTAAGACAAAAATCTCTATTAATAATATGGTGGGAGAAAAATTAAACAAGAAACAATGCCACAGCACCAAGTTCCAACTGTGATGGAAATTGAGGATTAACTTATCAGGATGAAATTACTTATAACGCTGTGTATAGAATACTAAATGTGATTTTTTTTAAAACATGACTACTGTACTATCAGTAACTCAAGTTAGTTCACAATGTCCATAAAATTAAGTTTTATATAAATCAAATCAAGTCTCTGGTTATATGACTTGTTAGTTCTACATGACAGACTTTTTGAGGGGTGCACAATCAAATAAACAAAATTACCATTTTATTCATTGTTAAAGAAAATGAATAGACTATTGGTTAAAAAATGAGTAGCTAAACTTACAGGTTGACCATAAAACATTCACGCAGAATTGACCATTTCATTTTTGATTCAATAAAAATGTTAGTCAACTATTATTTCTTTCTTATGAATGTACCTTTAGACAATAACAATGGGCAAAACAAAATAACAAGGCATTTTTTTCAAGCAATAGAAAGACATGAACTCTCCACCCTAAATATTCTTAGTATCATTTATTTCCATCTTTTTGAAGACATAAGTAAAATAACAATTTGACCTAAGGTAATTGGCCCTTTAGTTATATTCGAGTAAAATTTGTTCTAGGGTTCAAATAAGTGTAATCACACCTCCTATAACAATATTTTCACCTCCTCATGTGGTATACAACTGGGACTTAGCAGGAAAGTGCGCAACACGATGAAACTGTGTAAATGTACCAGCTTAAAGTGTATTTTGTGAAAGGGAAGATTTATCTCACACATCACTGTAAAGAAAACGTGTTGTCTTTACCAACATGGATTAAAAGAATAAAATGACACTTAAATCTATGATCATTTTCTCTCTCGCTCACTCTCACTCTCAAACTGGTTATAATTTTTCCTCTATCAAATGCCATGTGGACTCTTCAAGGGACTCCGTAAAGCAACTCAACAGGGAATGAAACTCCTGGTACGGAAGAGGCCATGTGTCAAAAGCTACTCTCCTACATGTGCCCTGCAGGGGGCAGTAAGAACAATCCACTATGGAAGAGACCTGCACAGAAAACCCATCCCCTGCCTGTCGCCACATGTCCTCTCAGAGAGATGCTATGCTCTGGAGAAAGTTCGGGCCTGGGTTTAGGCTCTCTAACTCAGCACAACTCACCACAGATCTAAAGGTCTGCTCAGAGGAACAGAGTGGTACGTTGATTACCAGTCTCATCTCTGGGGTCAAATTTCCCAGTTCCAAATGAGTTGTTGGGAAGGGATTAAATAGACACTCAACAGATTATTTCAAGAAACCTCACATTTCTTTACTTTATTTAATTAATTTATTTATTTGATTTTTTTTTTTAGTTGGAGTACAGTGGCATGATCACAGCCACTCCAGCGTCGACCTGCCGGGCTCCAGCAATCCTTCCACCTCAGCCTTTCAAGTAGCCAGAACTATAGGTGTGCGCCACCATGCCCGGTTAATTTTTTGATTTATTATAGAGATGAGGTCTTGCCAAGTTGCCAGGGCTGAGGCAATCCACTTACCTTGGCCTCCCAAAGTGCTGGGATTACAGGCTGAGCCACCGAGCCCGGCCAAAACTTCACATTTCAATCACCAAATAAACACAGAATAATAACTCTTACTAGAGATTCCGGTCCAGGGGGGGCATTGAGTCTGCTGCAGAAGGCTTCACTGTTAGAGGGAAACTCATGCCTACTATACCACAGAACTGAATTTCTCATGGGTTGCCTCTCCTCACTCCTTTGAACTGGAAATGTCTAAGGAGACATGAGCACCACAGGTGGCAAAGATTTAGGAAAAGAAATAAAGCAAGAAATGTAAAAGAAGAAAACCAGAACAGGGGAAGAGTGAGAAAAAGAAAGAGAACAAATGCAGAAGGAGGGTAGCCAAGAAAGCTTAACACCCAATCCAGAAGTACCTTTGGAACTAAGGAATAAAACGGATTCTCTGTAGGGTCAAAACAGCAGATGTGGAGTTAGGAATGGTTTGGAGAAGGAGCACTTGACTAGGTTTAAATAAATTTCATTAATGTGCTGTGTACTTTTTAACATTATTTTTAATGAATGATTTGGGATCTTTATTTTGTTTTGCCTGTTTGTTTTTGCCATTTCAAAGTAGTTTCCTGAATTCTGGAGTTGACAATATGACAAGAGGGTTTCAAAAGAGAAAATGAACTCCCTCTCAATGCTCAAATGCTTAATATAAACAGACTCTCTGGGAGCAGAGAAAGGCCATATTTTCCAGTCTGGAAAAACCATTTTACCAATAACAGTGTCAAAATCAAAGTGAGCACTGTTTACATTTCTTACTCATTCTGTACAAAAAAAAAAAAAAAGTAGTATTAGACCTTGAATTAAGTCCATTACAGAATTAGTAACTTAGTTACAGATTAGGAATTCATGATAGTATTATACCAATTAAGTTAGTGAAGGAGAGAGAGGATAGTTGTGGTAGCTATTCTTCAATTATTCAACATAGTTTTTAAGCGTCTACATATCAGATGCTTTTGACACAGAGGTGACAGCAGTGAACATTATACAGAAAGCCCCTCAGTTCATAAAGCTCACACCCCAGCATACTTCTCAGTTTAGAGAAGCTGCTCCCTGTCACTCACTGGATCTGTGATGAATAGTTGAATGAATGATGAGCCTCTATTTCATGACAGAGTGGAATGATGTAGTAAAGAGATAAGCATATCCACGTTTTAAAGTCACCATTGTTCAGAAAAAGGCAAAGCATTCTGCCATTTTATGAGGGAGGACCCAAAAAACCAGGAATTTATTTATTTTTAAAATGTGTATTTATTCTCACATGTTTAAACTTCAGTCACCTTCAAAGTACTCTCCATTTGGTGCAATTCAAAACACCTACTGAGATGCTCTTTCCACTGCTCAAAACAGTTTTTGAACCCGTCCATTTGGATGACTTTTAATGCTTCTGCCGTTTTTTTGTTTCATCTCTCCACATTGGCAAAACGTTTCCCCTTGAGGACTTTTTCCATCCAGGGAAACAAAAAAATGTTGCTCAGGATGAGATTGGGGGAATAGGGAGGGTGGGACATGGGGGTCATGTCATTTTGGGCCAAACTGCTGAACCCTCAGTGTGGTGTGGGCAGGTTGTTCATGTAAATCACCCATCATGAAATGGGCAAACTCGTTGAAAGAATCTCCAAAAAAATTCACCAAAGCCGAACGCAGCTTCTCACAATTCTAGCTGGCATACTGATTCTGATGGGTTTCTGGAACACTTACCTAGTGGTAGAAGCCAGTATTGCAAGCGGCCTACCCTCCAAAAAACAATTGTGGGGTTTTTTGGGTTTCCCTCATATGTGTGTATAGCATAATGTCATTTTCAAATATCTTTTCAGATAGGACACTTTGAACAGTATCTAAACAGCAGCTATTAGAGTTGCAAACTATGAGCATTCTTCCATTCAGCACCAAGTAATGTCTTATTCTACTTATGAGCATTACCTGCATTCTGCTATGTATTAGCTTTCAATCAGTGGTCCTTCCTCAAAGTACCATTTTCAACAGATACTCAAAGTGAACTGATATCCCCAATTTAAGGAAAAAGAAACTGATAGCAGAAAGATCATGATTATTTTAGCCAAATAACACCTTAGAGCAAGAGTTGAACTATAACCAATGTACAGCAGGGACCAAACTAAGAAATGGACTCTGGAGAACAAAAATAGACAGGAAAAGATTTAAAAGCTCAGTCTTCAATAAATGCAAGTAACTCAAAGTGTTTCTCTAGGTAATACAAAATCATTCTCCATAGCAGGATCACATCTATACACACACACACACACACACACACACACACACATATTTAACTTTTGGGATTAAGATAGCATGAAAAAGAAAGGAGAGGGAGGCTGGACACAGTGGCTCACACCTATAATCCCAGCACTTTGGGAGGCTGAGATAGGTAGATTGATTTGGCCAGGAGTTTGAGACCAACCTGGACAACATAGCAAGACCTCAACCCTACAATTAAAAAAAAAAAATTAGCTGAGTGTGGTGACATGCACCTGTAGTTCCAGCTACTTGGGAGACTGAAGTAGAAGGATCACCTAGCCCAGGAAGTTGAGGCTGTGGTAAGCCATGATCATGCCGCTGCACTCCAGTCTGGGTGACAGAGTAAGCCCCTAACTCAAAAAAATAAAATAAAATAAAGAAAGAAAAGAGAGCAAATAGATATGTTTTAGATGGCAAGTCATCTAATATTTTTATCCTTTAAAAGACTCTTGTTAAAATAAATTTTGGACTAGATTTTATTCAAAATAGAAGACAATTAGTAGCTTCCCCTTAATGAGAGATCCATTTTTAAAACAAATAGAAAATAATAAAAATAATATATCTGAATAGAAAAATACAATTTCACCATGTTTCAATATCTAACTTCAGCCTCATATATCCTAGTGCTATTGGGTAAGTAGGGTTGACATTATAAACTTTTTACATTGAAAAAGACTGTTCCCAATATCACACAACTAGAAAGGACCTTGTGAACCTAATCTCAAAAGCCACAGATAATCATTTTACTTTTCTATTATCTCTTAATACTTGTCTCCTCGGTCATTAAATCTCCTCAATGTACATAATTAAATACAGAGTAAATAATGAGGTAGTATATTCAAAATGTGAACTACTCCAAACTTTTACACCACCAAGCCTAAAGAGTTTAGAAAAATGCCTTTTTTGGTCTGGTTCAGGTTGAACAGAAATTTTACTGCCAACATCCTCCCAAAAGAGTATCCTGCAGGCTTCTTTCTCCATAAACTCAGGCCTGTCTGTCACCACTCGTGGAGCATTAACTGAGCTCTTACTACATGCTGAGCTCTCTGTTGGAATCAGGAGTTATAAAAATAAA
Source organism: Cephalopachus bancanus (assembly GCA_027257055.1). Classification (NCBI taxonomy): domain Eukaryota; kingdom Metazoa; phylum Chordata; class Mammalia; order Primates; family Tarsiidae; genus Cephalopachus; species Cephalopachus bancanus. The sequence continues at coordinate 2,415,209 of JAPVLO010000162.1, read as the reverse complement.
TAAGAAGACACAGTCCCTGGTCTTAAGGAGATGCAGAGAATAACACAATATGCAAACAAATATTACAATTTGATGTGAGAAATGCTGTAATACAGAATAGCCTTAGGGACATGGAAACAAGAAAATTGAATCTGGTAAATGTGAGTTAGATTCACTGGCTCTTGCAATGGCCTTGGAAATACACGGTCAGAGAAGTATAAAATATAGCTGCATGATACATTGATAAGCATTGGAATTAACAAGTCAGAAAACATTTCAGAAGTGAGCTTATGATTGATTTAGCCAGCCACAAACCAGCAAAATCTGTTTCTAATGGGTACTACCAGTCAGCAGACATGTATATTTCCTGTGAAAATGTGATTGTCATTTAAAATTTTAATATGATGTTATAACCACCCTGAATTATGTACTAAAGAAAATTTAATCTTATTTTTCCACGATGAGAAACAGACATCTCATATTAGCGTAGCAAGAACACGGAGAAAAAAATTTTAAAAACCATTAAAATGGCCACTTGAAGGGACAATATCAAGGCACCAATTTTAAGAATCAAGGATTTCAGCTGGGTTCAATAAGTTTTAATCACAACTAATCAAACAGCTATCTACAAGGCTTTATTTATTTTATTGTTAAAATATATCAGAACTTGTGAGAATTGGTTTTTAAAAATTTATCCCTATTATTGGAAATTCTGACAATGTGCAAACCAAGTCAATATTGCATCATTTAGGTGTGCACCATCAAACAATCTTTTAGTGAAACCAAAAAACTTCTGCATCTTCAGTGTTAAAGGAAATATAGCAGGTGTGTTATAACATTCTGTGTTAAATTATATCGTTTATCTAACAAGGTTCTTAGAAAAGAACATTAAGCTTCCAACAATCCCAACACCATCCAAGCACAAAAATGAAAACCTATCAGAACTGCAAATGACAAAAAGGATAACAATTTGTTACCTCATAAATTTCTGTGATATAATTTCTACAATTTCTGTTCATGCAGTGACTCCCACATAAAACTCATTCTGCCTTCAAATGCATTATATCACTTATATTAACCATGCACAGCATTTGAATGTCTACAAATGAAAATCAGTTCAACTTCGTGCACAAAAAAATTCTAGAATATAAACGGCCTAACAGAAGCACTAGTTCTATCATTATAACAACAGATTTACTCATGACATCTTTTTCTCATTCCTCCATTGAAGCACGACCATGCTTCCTTTGCATGACTCTGAGCCAGACCCATAACCTCTCTGGCTATCAGTTCCTTGATTTGTAAAAAAGAAGTATTCTTGACAGGAAGATCTCAAGACTCCTTTAAATTTCAACATTGTGTGTTTCTATGAATATACCACATACGCTGCCTCCCATGAGTACTGTGAATTATGTAAGTTCTAATATGGGAATAGAACATCATGTAAAATATAATAAATCCCTTTCTTAAAAGCCTACAAGAGCAGAACTAGAGGACACATCAGAAAATGTGTCCAATGCAACATTATAAATCCTGGCTTCACAAGTCAGAGCATTACTGGATAACTTAAAACTAATTTTAACAAAAAGATTAGAACCTTGGTCAGTTTCTAGGGGTTTGGTGACCAGTCCATCAGGAACTACAGTCTCTTGCAGTTTCAAAAAAATGAAATGAGTGTGGGGATAGGCTGAAGATGAAGACAGCTCATGCTGGTTTGTCCATTAATGGCTTCCATGTCACTAGTCAATAATTGTCTTCCTTCTCCTTATCAACCAATATTCTTGTAATATTTCTTTATCCTACTCCACTTTTCTTCCTTTTCCATTCTCTTTCTCCACCCTTTTCCCTTACCCTTTTTGAAAATAGTAACAGATCACCTGGTATAGTACCCTTCCAATTACTTCTGTCCTGTTACCCCGAGACTCACTAATAGCACCAACCAAAAAAGGACTGTTGCATGACCTGGCCTCCAGTTAAGCATGAAAAATATAACACATTTATTTACCGGTATTGTATGCACCAAATGTTTGTATACCTGTAAAATTAGCATATTGAAGCCCTAACACTAATATGATAGTATTAAGAGATGGGACCTTTAGGAGTTAACTAGGTTTAGATGAAGTCATGAGAGTAGGACCCCCAAGATGGGATTAGTCTTTAATAGAAGAGAAGAGGAAAGACCAGATCTGTCTCTGTCTCTGTCTGTCTGTCTGTCTGTCTCTCTCTCTCTCTCTCTCTCTCTCTCTCTCTCTCTCTCTCTCCCCCCACCACCCACAACATGACAACACAGCAAAAAGGCTACCATCTGCAAGCCAGGAAGAAACCCCTCACCTCCAGAACTCTCACCTCCAGAACTATGAGAAACACAAATCTACTGTTCAATCCACCCAGTTTATAGTATTTTGTTTTAGCAGCCTAAGTTAAGACAATCTACTCTGTCCAAATATCCAACCACATTGTCAAGTATAAAAAAAAAGTGGGGCAAACAGGAGAGAAATGTCATTGATGTTTTAAAAGCTGAAAAGCAGGCTGGGCTGGTGGCTCACGCCTATAATCCCAGCACTTTGGGAAGCCAAGGTGAGAGGATTGCCTGAGCCCATGGGTTTGAGAACAGCCTGAACAACATGGTGAGATCTCATCTCTACAATAAGTTAAGAAAAAATTAGCGAGGCGTGGTGGCACATGCCTGTGGTTCCAGCTACTTAGAAGGCTAAGGTGGAAGGATCACCTGAGCCCAGTAGGTTGAGGCTGCAGTGGCCATGAGCGTACCACTGCACTTCAGTCTGGGTGACAGAATGAGACTTCAACTCAAAAAAAAAAAAAAAAGCTGAAAAGCAGCTGATGACCAAGCTGTCACTGACTTACCAGAGTAGAACACACTGAAATGAGAGCCCAAGAGGAGTTGAGGTGGGGCTGGAACCAACAGAAACAAAGCAGTCTCTCCACCTAACACCAGGAAGACCCTGGAATTGGAGATGCCACAGTCTAGAAGGTGGGGCTGAAAACAGAATTTGCTGGAAATCTTTATATGTCCTTGTCCCCAACTCCAGTCCCTCTTCACAGAAGATAGAAGGATCATTTTTTGCAGGGTATGAACCCAAGGACGTACAGCTAAGGATGTAACAAGTTTCTATAAAGTGAAAGACTGCACAATGAGTGGAGAGTACTTGGTCCCCTCTCCCTGTTTACCACCCACAATGCAGCAGCCTAATTTACCCCCTACACCCCCAATACAGGAAATTGAGGGAAATCTCTACAGAAACTGGGCCAGGTGTAATGACATAGTGATCCTCATATACAATGTCTTACAACGACATGACCAAAACTACCCACTCAAGCTAAAGTAAGGCCCACATGTCCAGAGATTTCAAACACCATGTCAGCACATCATTCTTAACGTCACAGCAGGCATTTGAGAACAACCCCTACTATGAAAGTCAGAAACCAAAACAAACAGAAGAGATGAACTCAGAGGACACAGAAACAAGACATAAGTAGAAGATGAATTCGAAAATATTAAAATCCTCAGAGAGAAGATGTTGTGCCCAAATCAACAAGAACAGGAAGCTAGAAGAACAGAAACATTCAGAGAACAAGAAAGAGCTACTAGAAATTAAAAAGGATAAGAGAGCTAGGAATATCTCATAACAGAATGCTGAGGAAATAATTCAGAAAGTAAAACAAATGGAAATCAGATGATTCATTCAGGCGGTTCAACATTTCAGTTTTGAAGTTCCAAAAAGAAAAAATAAAGAGAGCCCATTATCAAAGAAAATTTGTAAACATATTTATGAGAACTGAAGTACATGAGGTTTTGGACTGAAAATACTGATCAGATGGCAACAAAAAAGAAAGAGAAGGAGGAAGAGAGAGAGAGAAAGAGAAGGAAGGAAGAGGAGAGAGAAAGACCTATATAAAAGAACATTAACACAAGCGTTTAAAACACTTGAAAGTGAAAACAAATTACAGAAAAAGAATTAAGACTCAGAATGGCTTCAGGATTTTCCACAGCAATACTGCTAGTCAGAAGAAAATGGAACAACACCTTCAAAATTAGGAAGAGAGATGAGTTTTAGTCTAGATGAACAGAAAGTCAGCCAAACTATAAATCAAGTGTGTAGGTAGAATAAAGCCTATTTCAAACATGTAAAAATCCCCCCTCCCCCCGCCCCACCAAACAATTATTTGCCTCTCATGAACTCTCCATAGGAAGTGTCTTTTTTTTTTTCACCTTTCAATTTTTTATTTTAAAATTGTGGGGTACAATTCAGGGTTAGGTATACAAATATTCATTGTGCAGGTACCCTTGTTCATGAGGTGTGCCCCCCTTCCCCAGGCAGTTTCCCACTACTGCCAATCCCACCTCCGCACCCCTCCATGCCCCCATAGTTTCCCGCTACTGTCAGTCCTTTTCTTATAGTATTACAATAGTTGTTCAAGGTCCACTTATGAGCGAGAATGTGTGATACTCAGTTCTTTTTTGCTGTGAAAGATCACTCAGAATTACAGACTCTAAGTCCATCCAGGTTGTTGCGAAGTTCATAATCTTTTTCTTCTTTATGGCTGTGTAATATTCCACTGTGTGTTTGTACCATTTTTAAAAATCCAGTCCTCTTTTGATGGGCAGCACAGTTGGTTCCATGTTCTTGCTATTGTGAACAATGCTGCGATAAACATACGTGTGCAAGTATCTTTTTTATAGAGTGACCCGAGTTCCTCCAGGTATATTCCCAGTAGGGGGATTGTGGGGTCATATGGAAGGTCGATTTTTAGAACTTTTAGGAATCATCACACTGTTTTCCACAGAGGCTGTAATAGTTTACACTCCCACCAAAAGTGTAGAAGGGTTCCGTTTTCGCCACATCCTCCCCAGCATCTGTTATTTTTTGAGTTATTGATGATGGCCATTCTGACTGGAGTTAGGTGGTATCTCAGTGTAGTTTTAATTTGCATTTCTTTGATGACTAGTGAGGCTGAATATTTTTCATGTATCTGTTGGCTGCTCATATGTCCTCTTTTGAGAACTAATCATATCTTTTGCCCATTTTGTAATGGGGTTGTTTGTTTGTTTTTCTTTTCAGCACGTTTGAGTTCCTTGTAGATTCTAGATGTTAGGCCTTTGTCAGACATATAGTTTTTTCTCAACCTGTAGGCTGTCTCCCTGCTCTCTTGATGGTTTCTTTGACTTTGCAGAAGCTTGCCAATTTGATAAGGTTCCACTTGTCTATCTTATCTCTTATGGCATGGGCACTTGGGGTTTGGATTAGTAATTGGTTTCCAGTTCCAATTTCCATAAGAGTGTCTCCTGCATTTTCTAAGGTTCTTATAGTTTGAGGTTTTACGTTTAGGTCTCTGATCCATTTAGAGTTGATTTTTGTGTATGGGGTTAGGTAGGGGTCCTGTTTCAATCTTCTGCATGTAGTCAGTCAGTTTTCCCAGCACCATTTACTGAATAGGTTTCTTCTCCCCAGTGGGTGGCGGTGGAGACTTTGTCGAAGATGAGTTGGTTGAGAAATTGAGGTTTTGCTTCCGGAATCTCAATTTTATTCCATTGGTCTATATGTCTATCTTGTACCAGTACCAGGCTGTTTTGATTATTGTCAATTTATAATACAGTTTAAAGTCTGGGAGTGTGATACTTCCTCCTTTTTTTTTTTTTTTTTTTTTTTTTTGCTGAGGAGTTTTTTCACTACTTGTGGTCATTTGTGTTTCCATGTGAATTCCTGTTGCTGGTAATTGTTGGGTATTGTTGCTGGTAATTTGATGGGTATTGCATTAAATCTGTAGATGGCCTTAGGCAGAATGAACATCTTAACAATGTTGATTCTTCCAATCCATGAACATGGAATATTTTTCCACTTGTTTGTGTCATCTTTGATTTATTTGAGCAGTGTTTTGTAGTTTTCATTGTAAAGGTCTTTCATGTCTCTGGTTAGGAAGATGCCAAAATATTTCATTGTTTTTGTGGCTATTGTGAATTGAATTGTGCTTTTTATTTGGGTTTCTGTGTATTTATTATTGGTGTATAGAAATGTGGTTGTCTTTTACACATTTATTTTATACCCTGAGACTTTGCCAAAGTCCTTTATTAGTGCAAGGAGGTTTTTGAAAGATTTCTTAGGTTTTCAAGGTATAGAATCATGTCATCTGCAAAAAGGGATAACTTGATTTCCTTTTTTCCTATTTGGATACCCTGGTCACCTTCTCTTCTCTGATTGCTCTAGCTAGGACTTCCTAAACTATGTTGAACCGGAGGGGTAAGAGTGGGTATCCTTGTCTTGTTCCAGTTTTCAAGGGAAATGGTTCCATTTCTGTCTGTTTAGCAGTATGCTGGCTGTAGGTTTCTCATAGAGGGCACTTACTATTTTGAGGTATGTTCCATCTATGCCTAGATGTTTGAGGGTTTTTAATCAAGAAGGAGAGCTGGGTTTTATCAAAAGCTTTCTCTGCATCTAATGATATAATCATATGGTTTTTGTTTTTACTTCTGTTGATGTATTTAATTACGTTTATAGTCTTATGAATGTTGAACCAGCCTTGCATCCCACAGATGAAGCCTATTTGGTCGTGGTGGATGATTTTTGATATGAGTTGTTGAATCTGGTTTGCTAGGATTTTGTTGCGAATTTTAGCATCTATGTTCATCAAGGATATTGGCTAGCAATTTTCGTTCTTTGTTGAATCTTTACCTGGCTTGGGTATCAATGGGTATCAATGTGATGTTAGTTTCACAAAATGATTAGGGAAGAGTTCCATCTTTCTCAATCACCTGGAATACTTTCAGTAGGATTGGTGTCAGTTCCTCCTTGTATGTTTTGTAGAATTCTGCTAGAAAGCCAACTGGCCCAGGGCTTTTTTTGTAGGTAGTTTTCTTATGACATAGTCAATTTCCTGGATTGTTATTGGTCTATTTAGGGTCTCGATTTCTTCTTGATTCAACCTAGGGAGGCTGTGTTATATCAGAAAGTCCTCCATTTCCTTTAGATTTTCAAGTTTGTTTCCATACAAGTGTACATAGTAGTCTCTGATAATATTTTTTATTTCTTCAGGGTCAGTTGTGACTTCATCTTTTGTGTTTCTGATTGAGTTTATTTGGGTTTTTTTTTCTCTCTTTTTCTTGGTCAGTCTAGCTAGGTGACCATCAATTTTGTTTATCCTTTCAAAGAACCAGCTTTTTGTTTCATTGATTTTTTGTATTATCTTTTTGTTTTCTATGCTTTGGATTTGGACTTCTATTTTGGCGATCTGGATTCTTCTGCTTAAGTTAGGGTTTTGGTGGTCTTGCTTTCCCAGCTCTCTTAGGTGACTTGTTAGGTTGTTAACTTGTGGTCTTTCCATTTTCTTCATGTGTGTTTGTAGGGATATGAATTCTCCTCTTAAAACTGATTTCATGGCATCCCAGAGGTTTTAGTAAGGCGATTCTTCATTTTCATTTGTTTCCAGGTATCTTTTAATCTCTGTTTTGATTTCCATGTTGACCCAGGAGTTGCTTAGCATCATGCTGTTTAGTGTTCATGTCTTTGTGAGTTTTGGGGGAACTTTGTTGGTGTTGATATTTATTTCCTCTGTGGTCCGTGAAGGTGCATGGCAGAATTTCAATCTTATGAGATTTGTTTATGCTTCATTTATGGCCAAGGATGTGATTGATCTGAGAGTATGTTCCATATGGTGATGAGTAGAATGTATATTCTGTGGTCGTTGGGTGGAGTGTTCTGTAGATATCAATTCAGTCCATTTGGTCAAGAGTCACATTGAGGTTCTGGATCTCCTTGCTGATTTTTTATTTTGATGATCTGTCTGGGGTGGTCAGTGGGGTATTAAAGTTCCCAGCTATGATAGCATTAGAGTCAATATCTTTTTAAAGTTTGCCTGGAAGCTGCTTTATGAAAGTTGGTGCTCCAGTGTTGGGTGCATATATGTTTAGGATGGATATTTCTTGTTGATGGATTGAACCTTTTATCATTATATAGTGACTTTTGTATCTTTGAATTTTTGATAGCTTAAAGGGTATTTTGTCTGATATAAAGGCTATAACTCCCACTTTCTTTTGTGCTCCATTTGCTGAAATTGTGCTTCCCATCCTCTTACTCTGAGTCTGTGAGTGTCCTTTCTGGTGAGATGAGTCTCTTGGAAACAATATATTTTTGCCTCATGATATTTTTTCCATTTTGTCATTCTATGTCTTTTCAGTGGTGCATTTAGTCCATTCACATTCAGGCTAATTACTGAAATGTGAGCGTTTATTCCTGCCATAATATTCTAATAGAGTTGTTGTTGTTCCTGTTTGTTTTTGTCTTTCTTTTGATTCTTGACTTGATTCGTGTGTGTTTTCAATCTTTTTCCTGCACTCTTGTGAAGAACATTGTTGTTCTTTTTTCCCTTTCTTCTATGTTTAATACCTTCTTAAGTGTTTCTTGTAGAGCTGGTCTAGAGGCAGCATAAGTTCTTAGGGATTAAATGTCTGGGAAAGATTTTAATCCTCTCTCACTGATGAAGCTTAGCTTAACTGGGTAGGTTATTCTTGGTTGAAATCGTTTATCTTTGAGAACTTTGAAGATTGGGATCCAAGCTCTCCTAGTCTGGTGTTTTCTGTAGATAAATCTGCTGCTCTTCTAATTGGTCTTCCCCAGTAGGTAGTCTGACCTTTTTCTCTTGCTTTGTTAGGATTTTTTCTTTTAAACCTACCTTTTTTTTAGGTGAATTACTATGTGTCTAAGAGTTGCTCTTCTCATCTGTTGTCTTGCAGGGGTTCTCTGATTCTCTTTTGTTTTAATGGTCATATCACTGATGAGATGAGGGAAGTTTTCTTGAATAATTTCATGGAATGTTTGTTCCAGGGTGGTCTCTGACTCTCTTTCTGCCTTAGGAAGTCCAATTACTCTTAGATTTGGCCTCATGAAATAATCGCTCATCTCTTGAAAGTTTTGTTCTTTTTTAAGCTTATTTTCTATGTTTTTGACAGTTTGGGTTAGTTCTATATTTTGGTCCTCAGTTCTGAGATTCTTTCTTCTGCTTGGCTAATTCTGCTCTCCATGCTTATCAGTTTGGTATTTATTTCATTCACAGTATACTTTACTGCTGTTATCTCAGTTATCAACTCCTTCCTATTTTCTTCTTGTCTCTCCTCAACTTTTTTTATTCTCTCTATTAATGTCTTGATATCTAGGTTTGTAGTTTGAGACCAGTCATTCTGGGGCCTCTTCATTGTTTGCATTCTGAAGTCTGTTTTCTCATTGTCTGACCTCCCAGGGTTCTGTGTGAGACCCATATTCTTCTTTTGGTTTTTCTTCATTTGTGTAGATTTCCCCCCCCTTCCTTTTTTCCCTCCTCTTCTTTAATTCTGTTGCTCAGGGATGGTAGGGTTGCTTTTACTTCTGTTTTCTCAGTCTCCCATTCTTCCTTATGTGGATCCTCTGGCTTTGTTCAATTCTGAAGCTGGACTGTGGGTTGGTGACTATACTTTTTGCAGTTTTGAGATATAATCGAGGGGGGAACTATGATTCAAAATCTATCTGAAGATCCCAGTATCCACCAACAGGTGTATGGGCCCCCTGGAACCCACTTCCCACTGCCTTACAATCTGTCCATGCAGTTGGGAGTATAGGTTTGCTCCCTGGAAGCAAAATGAGGTAAGAAAAAGGAACATAATGGAAAAAGGAAGGAGGGGCAAGAGGAAGTGGAGAGAGAGAAGAGTAAGACAGATGTACCAACTAAAAAATGAAAAGAGACACAAAGACAGAAAAGAGTAAAAAAAAAAAACCTAAAACATACAGATAATCATACAAACACACAGTCCAACAGAAACCTGCCTATTGATGTACTCTTCCAATACACAAACAGGGAGTCTAAAGAATAGAAAAAAATCAGTAAAATAACAGAAACAAAGCAAGTATGAAAATGTTATCAAAAACAGAAAGAGAAAAAAATAAAATAAAAAAACAAACAAAAATGAGCAAAACAAACAGACAAAAAATAAAACCAAGGACCCAAACTCACTCTGAGGTCATTCCTGTAAGGACATGTCCTTGCAACTCTGATCTCTAGCCCCTCTCCTCTGCTCTCAGTGCAGGCAGATAGGGTTGGGTCAGCTGCCCCAGGCTACTTTGGAAGGAGGGGAGATGAGATCTGGACTCTCCCGGCTTGCTGCCTGTCAAGTCTGCCACTCAGATCTGACCTGTCTGTGTCATATCCAGCAAGGGAAAAGGGCTTCTGTCTCTTCCACTTTGAGGAGATTACCTTAGGCCCCAAGTTGGAGGCTGGGTGGAGCTGGGCGGGCAATGCAGATCTCTTCCTAGTTCTGGGGAGAAAATGGTTGTAGGTGAGGCTTATCACCAGGCATGGGGCTCCTCTCTGTGTCTCCCAGATCCTCTCTCTCCACTGATCAGATCCAGGGCTCCAGCTGATCCACTATAACAGGTGATGGTGTGGGTCAGGCGCCAGGCGATGAGAATCAGCTGGATTTGGCAGGCTCTTCTCAGGTGCATCCCACGACCAACAGCAGACTATCTTGCGAGCACCCGTGCTCCAATCTCAGGGTGGCAGGGGCTTACAGTCGTCCTCAGGGGGGTCCCCGGGTGCATGAACCCGAGTATCCCCTCAGACGTACTTTCACTCTCCCACCAGCGCACACATACTCACACAAAGAGTCTTTATGGACACTTGCTTTTGCAGTGACTCTCACAGTCTGACCTGTCCAGTTGCCATCTTAAGCTCCGCCTCTAGGAAGTTTCTGAAGGATAGATGTCATCCAAACAAGGAAGGAAATGAGAACAAGAAGGACCCCAAATCCAAGTAACAGGCAATTTGACACAGGGGAAGTACAGGAGATTTCTCAAAGTGATGATGAGAAGTCAGAGTTAACAGTCATGCAACTGGTCTATAGATCATCCAGTCCTGATTACAGCAGGAAAATGGAAGACTTCAGAAGGATTTCCAGGAAGGAAAGAAATAGAATTGATGGGCTGTTGGGTGCATTTGGATGTACTGAGAGGATACATACAGTTCTGTCAGAGCTTGAGGATGGATTAATAATCATCATATAGAAAACCAAGCATATGACAAAGCAAAAAATGATTAATTTCAGGAAAAACAAAATGTTGTATAAGAATATAAATGGTATGTTTACACTATCTAGATTAACTTTAACATCAGGTGCACAATCATGATACTATAAACACAAAATAAGCCAAAATTATGATATAATCATACTGCAAAGATTGGAGAAGAGGGCGTGTATGTGTGTTCATATGCACATGCATGTGCAATTTTTGTATTGAGAGGAGTTAAGGCATCATCCTCCATAGTGGACAAACAGTAAAGATGAAAGCAACAAAGTCAAGAAATAGAAGCATAAACATGGGGTATGGGAATATGGAGACAAATACCAGAAAAGTAGCTAAAGGGGTTGAAAACAATTGTTCTTGGAGATCAAGATTCTAAAGTGGGAGGAGGAGGATGTATTTTTGTCAACCCCAGTTGCACTATATATGATATCACTAAGGTAAAATACATGTTTGGGGCATGGGTCATTAAGTGAAAGAGGGGGAAAAGGGTATAAAGTAGCAAGCTGATCTTAATATGATGTGTTAGGGAAACATTGTCCATAGCCAACCATTCTCCTAAAAACTTTTCTGCATCTTTTTGCCTGTGCCTTATTACCTTACATTGATTGTTTGATTGTTTTGGTGATATAATAGATGCCTGCTTAATCTTTCTAGGAACAAAACCTAGACAATAATGTACATTAACTAAGATAATTAAATAATAAAAACTACGTGACAATCCATATTGTCAGGATTTTTAAAGCATCAGCTTTCATGTAAGTCAATGCTAACCTGTCCCTAAGTTTTTTCATATCCAGACTTGAAATTTATTTTCAGAGATATCAACAACTGATTTTAATGACAAATAAGACCCATCATGGAAGAAAAGCTCAATAACCCTTCATCTGGATACTATTTGCTCTATCATATTGCACTTGTTGCTATGATAAAGCACATAAGAGTTCTCTTACAAAAAAGACACAATTATTATTCAGGTAATCTTTTTTAAACACTTCAATGGTTTAAAAGAATGATATTCGATGGTGAAATAGCTTTAGAGGAGGGAAAGGACACGTGAGGACCCAGAGGTGGGCATTCGCAGACATGGGCATTGGTGGAGGTTACATTAGTGTTCCAGCTATGAGGTATAAGATTTATAACTTTGGTAGGTGTTCAAGTGTTTCGGAATAGAGAGAGTAGAGTGGGAAATCTAACAGTGGCTGTCATCCAAACTCTTTCAGATAGAGTTTGAAACTCTGGTTGCTTTTAGGAAGAGATTAGAAGGGTTCAAGGAGCTTCGTGGCAAAATTTTGGCTAACCCATTCAGATGGAAACTTGATGAATTCTATGTGATAAATAAATCACAGATTTTATTAGTCTGTGATTTAAATACATCTATGTGTGTTTTTTTAATATATGGTATACATCAAAGCACTGGGAATTAATTACCTCACAGTTCTCCAGAAAGAATTTGCAATGGTTTCCTTTCCAACAGCAAATGGGCCACCTACCTCTCAAACATAAAGTGAGGGAACGACAAGGCCCCTTGGTCCTCAGCACTTACACAAGAGAAAGGAAAATCAAACACTAGCAACAGGGAGAAATGTCCCATGCTGGGACCACAAACAGGCAGGGCGATGAGGGACCAAATTCTGATTTTCAGAGAATTCAGGATCCAAGCAAATTGAAGAAGTAAAAGGTGTTGGACTCATAAGACTTTCCTTCATTTTAATACCAAATAATTTAAATCTTGTGGCTTTTCTAACATCACTTGGGCATAAAATTGGGAACAAGCATGTAACTCAAAAGGTGTTAAGTTCTTTCCCTGCATTATGTCACTCAACAACAGGGATTAGACTGTATAATCCCTCTGGGTCTTGTGGATGTCCCAGATATAGTAACTCATATGAAATCGGGTTGTTGCACTGGCCTCTAGTAACAGGTTTTTCTCACCCTCCACCAACTACGTATCCACAATCTTCACAAGGGTGATAATGCTTGCCTTTCTCTCTCTCTCTCTCTCTCTCTCTCTCTCTCTCTCTCTCTCTCTCTCTCTCCCCCTCCCCTTCCCCACACCCTCCTTCCCTCCCTCCCTTCCTTCCTCTCTCCTTCACTCTTTCTTACTCTCTGTGTCTACCTTTATTTCTTTTTAGAAAAAAATACTAATCTTCTTAGACATGGATGGCATCAGTAAGAATCAGGTTCTTGTCAGGCTCTAATTGTACATAGCACTGTACAAAAGAAACTCATGGACATGGGGGCCTCAGACCTTAAAATGCATGTGAGAAGTTTAATGAGAAATAAGAATGGGAATGATGTCCCTGACTCTTAAACAACCAGATCAATAGCCAAATAAATACTACTTCACAGCACTCCAAGAAAATAAGTCTCCAGTGAATATCTGCGGGACTAAGGCAGGCAAGACCACAATTTATGTGACAAAAGCAGGCAAAGAAGAGATAAAAAAGGGAAGAGCCTGTAGAAATGGAAGAGAAGAAGAATGTTCTTTAGAACTTCAGGGGGCATGAGACAGAAGAGAGCAGGACCTCAGGACAGGAATGCTTTCTTCATACTTTCCATTTATTATTATTAGGCATGAAAAACTCTTCAAAAGAGCACTTGAATCATCATTTTTAGAGCTCATACAAACGTTTCTTCTATCTTTCTGCAGAATGGTTAGCATTCCATTTATTTCTGCATGGTTGCAATAGCACAACACAGGCATAAAAGTGTGCGAAATTAAATAGCTCAAAAAGTGTAGGTGGGCTTCTGTGAAATTTGTGCTGAATGAATTTTTAGAAAGCAGAATGCAGTACTAGAATTGCTGCACATGTGTTCTATTATTAAATATCTAACTCTTCTAAATTGGGAAGGATAATAACAAGCAATCTGTAGAAAAGCTGAAGAACTAAACAATACAATTTGGAAACCAAAATAAAACTGTTTTGTTATTTTTACTTTTATAATTGTTAAAATAACATTACAGAATCAAAGCACAAAAACATAACGAAAATTTTCAAAGGAGAAAAAATGTTGCTCATCTTACCATCCTGGCTTTAAAAAGTTATGATTTATTTCATTCTTTAGCCACAAAACCCATAATTATCCCAGTTATTATTAATGTGCATTTTGTGTGTGTTTGGTTTCCCACTGAGCATTATATCATTAGTATTCTTCCACACTATCCCAAGAGAAGCAGCAGAAAGCACACTCAATTTTGAGCAGAAGATGTGGTTTAAGTCTCGGCACACATTAGTTCTTCATATAGTTCTGGTAGTCATTTCCTTAGCTACCTAATCTCCCATGGAATTGACATAATCATTTTTACTTACTCTTCTCCTTATTCTAGGATATTTAGGTCATGACCAATATTTCACAGGTCTAAATACCACTGCAATACACACTTTCTTGATATAGCTTTAATCTTATATCTTTTTTTCTATATCCTTGATATAACTTCATGGCAGGTTGAATATATTTATAGCTTTTGGTACACAGTACCAAATTGTTTTCCAGAAGACTTAAACCAATTTATACTGTTACCAGAAATACATGAGTGTATAGCAGCCTTGCCAATATTGAATGCTATATGTTTAACGCTTTCCTAATGTAACATCTAAAAAATGATATACCTCCCTTCTATATAGATGTTATGTGTTAGCTTTATTATATTTTATGATAATTCATGGAAGCTGTCAGGAGTCCTGAAAGTTAATAAAATTTTAAATTAGGGTTCATAGACCTGTAAAGTCCTATAGATATCATTTAACCTCGTCTTTCACCCATGAAGAAAATTTTGCAGCAGTATCTTTGATGGAGACCTGATAATTATCCTCGACTTCTCACTGTGCCGCATTGCCCTCATTCAATGTGTTACTAAGTGCTACTGTTGCAAATCTCAAATCCCTTTGAAATATACCCCATCCATCTCTGTATCTTCACCATAGCTTTAGTTAGTTCAAGTACTCCTTATCTCTCACCTGAGTTACTATAATAACTTCTTCTCCAGTATTTCTGCCTCCAGTTCAATGGTGGGCCTTGTATGCGGTATAAAGTATTGTCCAGTAGTAAATTTTACTCCTCTGATTAAATATTTCAATAGCATACCACTTTCGCAAGACAAAAATCTGAACTTTCATAGCATACAAATAATCTAGCACAGTTTTTAGGCCCACACCAGTAAACCCACACCCATTTAACACCCACTAAGTTCATCTCTCACAAACCTTCGTGTAAATGTGTCCTGCAAGACTCATTTTAAGGGTCCACTCCTCTGGAAGACCTTTCTAACTTCATATCTTTCCAGCATTCATTGGTCATTCATAATTCCATCAACAGAGATTATAAATCTCTAATAAGCTCTTTTATTCCATAGCATTGTGATTGCCTATTTAACTATCCATTTCCCCAACTATCCTGTAGGCTCTTAAGGTTAAAGATGTGCATTTGACTCTGCATCCTCGGTGCTCCGCTAAGTGTGAGCCCTTTGTAGTGATAAATGCATGCTTATTGGGTTAATAAATAAATGAATGAATGGTCTGCTCTCTGTTCAATGTCTTCCAGTGATAGGACCTCACCAAACAGTACATCTTGCTTTTTGTTACTTTTAAACTAGAGAATAGTCTTTAAATTTCTGCCACCTATGACTGAACAAATGGTTTGTTGAAATGTGAAAGGCACTGTTAAAGCATTTGCTGGCCTGAAAGATTCATGAAATTGGTCATCTTGGGTGACTTACTAAATAGAATACTGGATACCATGTTTGACATGTCCATTAAATACAAAGTCTACCCTTATAATAATAGGAAGAACAGCAAGAAAAAATAAAGAAGAAAATGTGAACACTTTCAAGGGAAAAAAAAAATGTATTCAAGGGTGATGCAGAACCTCAGGTCCAGTCTGGCTATCTCAGAGAATCCTCTAGCAGGTCAGAAAAGGTTGTCTGAAGGAAGCAAGTCTGAAAGCAGGCTGCCTAGAGGCAAAGGTGTTGATGCATTTAATGGGCTCTGGCAGCTGCTTTCACACATATTCAGTATAGAAGGATGTGTTGAAGAAAAAAAAAAGGATAAAAAGGAAAAAGAACTAGTGTATTTGCTTAAAGTAAAGGAATTAATAAGCAAGAAGACTGAGGAGAAGAGACATTATATCATATTTATTCCATAAGCATAAAGAAAAAGATTAAAATTAAGTTATCCCAATGCCAAAGTGATTAAATTAGTATGTTGCTTCATTTGAAAGGAAAGTCTACCTTTATGTAATCTGCCTTGAATTGCCCAATAGAACTTTCTGCTGTGACGGACATGTTCGATGGCTGTGCTGTTCACGACAGTGGCCACTAGTGACATATGGCTAATGGGTATATGAAATGTGGCTACAGTAGCTAAAGAACTGAGTTTTTTTATTTGATTTGATTTCAAATAAATAGCCACACGCAACTGCTACCTACCCTTTTCAGGGAGAGCAGAACTCTATACTCACATACGATTTAAAATATAAGGAAACAAATTTAAGGAGGATTTAAGGACAAGCTCACCTGTTTGGGAGATAATTAAATAATACTTTTGTGGTCTTTGCGATCTATATTGCATGTTCACACATTTTATTTATTTTTATTTTAGAAGTCTGTGGTACAAGTCAGGATTAGTCACACAAACATGCTTCATGCAGGTAAAGTAGGACCTCCAACTGGCCCTCACTTCCCCTGGTTTAGAACCAGGTACCCTTTGTGATGCTATGTGCCCCCTCCCACATTCATATATTTTATTTAATAAGAGTATAGAAGATAAAAATGAGTGAGGAATCTCCATCGACACAGGCAACTAGAAAGGAAGTCCAGCCCTGTGTCCTCAGCTAATTAGAATATGGTTTCTGAGGAGCAAAGCCCTGACAGAACCATATTAGATAGGAAGAGAACAACTATGACAAGAAACACAGACTCCAGAGAGCTCTTCTGTGCTCAAAACCCAGTTCTGATTTACTAGCTGTGACCTTACTCAAGTTACTTAATTTCTCTGTGCCGCAGTTTTATCTTAATAGGGATAGTGGTAGTATTGACCTCATAGGCATTAGATTATCAGAGGAAGTGAAAACTTAGTTGAAGTCCCTCTATTATCATTGGTCTAATATTGTGCTCTCCTTTGTCTGGGATCTTGTCTGAGACTTCATCTGACATTCAGAAGGTAAAGACACATCACAGTCAGAAGGAGGACTGATCAAGACCAGAGAAGTCCCCCCAAGATCAACTCTTCTGTCACAGGGTTGATAGAACTTAGCATAAGCAAAACAGCTAGAACAGTGCCTGCATATATAATACATTACTCAGTGTAGATAAGCAATTAACTACAGTCCACCATTGAAAGGGGAAAACTCTTCTGGGGAGACTGCTTTGGTCTTGATTAGTCCTCCTTCTGACTGTGATCTGTCTTTGCCCCCTGAATGTCAGATGAAGTCTCAGACAAGATCCCAGACAAAGAAAAGCACAATATTAGAACAATGAAAATAGAAGGACTTCAACTAAGTTTTCACTTCCTCTGATAATCTAATGCCATCATTCTATCCTAACAGCCTAATTGGTTTTGTTTTTGTTTTTGTTCGTTTTGAGACAGCATCTCACTCTATTACCCAGGCTGGAGTGCAGTGGTGAGATACCAGCTCACCACAGCCTCCTGGGCTCAGGCAATCCTCCCACCTCAGCCTCCCGAGTAGCTGCGTCTATAGGCACATGCCACCATGTCCAACTAATTTTGCACTTTTTGTAAAGATAAGTTCTTGTTATGTTGCCTAGGCTGGTCTCAAACTTCTGGGATCAAGCAATCCTCCCACCTCAGCCTCTCAAAATGCTAAGATTACAGGCATGCAGCACCTCGCTGGGCCCCCTAATCATTATTCTATTCAATTTGCATGGCTACTTTTCCTTCCAACTTCTAATGGGTTACAAATTACAGTGAAAATTCTGAGCTGATGATTCATATCAATGATTAAATATTTTTGTGAACACAGCATTGTAAATGATATCCATAGACTTCTTGAACCCTCACCCCACATACACACACACACACACACACACACACACACTTTTCATCTTGCAACCGGGGTGTGCTTTGTATTCACAATCCTTGCTCTTGGCTATGCCCTGGCCTGCTCCTGAACTCTCTTTCTCTGCTTTTCCAAGCCTCTTCTGTCTCCTTCCATCTGGCACTCATATACCCCCTCACCTCTCCTGCCACCTCTCTCCAGCCAACTAAGTGCTTGGTGCAAGTGAAAGAGATGCTTATATGTATCACATTTTTTAAATCCAGTCCTTTTTTGATGGACAGCATGGTTGGTTCCAGGTTCTTGCTATTGTGAACAATGCTGCGATAAACATTCGTGTGCAGGTATCTTTTTGACAGAGTGATTTGAGTTCTTCAGGGCATATTCCCAGTAGAGGGATTGCAGAGTCATATGAGAGGTCGATATTTAGAGCTTTTAGGAATCGCCACACTGCTTTCCACAGAGGTTGCATTAGTTTGCACTCCCACCAACAGTATAGAAGTGTTCCCTTTTCCCCACACCCTCTCACACAATGGAATACTATGCAGCCATAAAAAAGAACAAAATCATGAATTTCGCAGCAACCTGGATGGAACTAGAGTCTATAATACTGAGTGATCTCTCACAGAAACAAAGATCTGAGTATCATATGTTCTCACTCATATGGTGGACCTTGAACATCTACCATAATACTATAAAAAAAAGGACTGACAGTGATGGGAAACTACAGGGGGGCTAGGGAGGGGAAGGGATGTGGGACTAGCGGTAGTCAATATCTGTCTGGGGATGGGGAGACACCCCTTATTAACAAGGGTGCCTGAGTGATGCACATTTGTATACCTAACCCTTAACTGTACCCCACAATTTTATAATAAAGAATATGCTAAAAAAAAAGAAAGAAAGATGCTTTTAAAGTTTTTAGGAAAAGCTCTCAAGGGCAGTGAAATAATAGGTCTGTAAGCAAAACTGATACAAAATGCATTGGAATAGAGGTGAAATTTAGAATACCTAAGGAAACAAGCATTAGTTAAAATAGAGAAGTATTTTTTAAAAATCATTTCCAGGAGTAATGTGAAATAAATTAAAGATTTTCAAGGTGTGACAGAGCTAACAAGCCACAGCATATGACAAGAGCTCCCATAATTGCCAAGAAAAAACACAGGAATATGTTTTATTCTCCTCCAAATACAAATTCAATGATGTGCTTTGAATCAGTAGATGAAAACACTCAGGTTGCAAAGATGCGATGAAAAACGGTAATCTCTAGAGGCTTTATGAATTAATCCTTACCTGAGGCATGCTTTTGCATGCTTAGTGTAAATTATTCTTTACAGAATTACACTGAGAATAATAGGAAATGTAACTAGGTTAACAAACAATAGATTAATAGTATTTCATGTCAGCTATAGATAACAAAAAAGTCAAAAGTCCAAATCTATATTTATCAATAATTTATGAAACATCACTTCAAATAGAAGAAACTAAGCTCTGTCCTTCCTTTTTTGAAAAAATACTGATGATTGTCTCAATAATTTCATGGGGCATAAACCTCTCCAGGACAACTAAATAATGTAAATATGTCTTACAATTCTTTATTTTCTAATTTGAAATAGAAAAAAATAAAAATTTTTAAGAAGAAAAACAGTCTCTTGCAACAATCTGCATTACTAATGAGTTCATTGCTTCCTCAATCTCACACAATATCTAGATAAATGCCTCAGCCAGTGCTGTTTAGTGACATCGGCTCAAGTTGCAATATATTCTCTGATGTGTGTAATAAATTACAAATACTTAATAATTCACCATGGTTGCTTTGAAAGCATCACATAGCACTTAGCATCTAACTCAAAATAACTATAATGCCTTCTCACAATGAATTCCAAAGCCCTGATATTTCATCTCACTTTGCTAACTAACATTTCTTTTAACCCTCATCTTTAATTTCTCCTCTAAATTTTAAAACGTCTTCCTTAAAATGAAATTTAGGTGTTACCTAGAGCCAACCCTCTCTATGTAGGAATCTCACTAGCATCTTCAACAGGTGGTTGTAAATCATTTTTCTCTTTTCCTCAGCACTATTTTGTTTACTGGTTAGTAGGTCAACTACTCTGTTTACTTTGCTTTTGCTATGAGTCTTTTCTTAAGGATCTATTATGTTCATTGCAGCAGTAAGACATTTATTTTAAGGACAATCAGTGGAAACCAAAGTGTACAAAGGCTAATACTCCTCAATACCAAAAGTAAGAAAGATCAATCAATGAACAAAATTGTTTCTCCTAAGTTGATATCAAATAAAGGGTGCATTTTTAGCTGACAAACTAAAGTCAAAGTTGGCACTACATAGAGAAAATCACAGACAACTGAATAAAGACTTAGCACAGTATTAGTTATTTAAGAAAACTTGTAGAGTATTCACAGTTGGTCAACATACAGGATTCTGTGGAAAATTATACAGAAAAAGCACCGTGCTCACTCTTGAAGAGTATATCATCTAGCTAGAGAAAATCAACAGGCATACACATGAAGGCATATTATAGAAGTTAAAAGGTTTCATGTAAATAACATACATCAATTTCTAGGGACTTGGAATCAAGTTTAATAAATTAATTGGTACAAGAACAGGCACATAGATCAATGGAACAGGATAGAGATTCCGGAAGCAAAGCCTCGATTCCTCAACCAATTCATCTTTGACAAAGCCTCCAACAACAACCAACCACTGGGGAGAGGAGAACCTGTTCAGTAAATGGTGCTGGGAAAACTGGCTGACCACATACAGAAGACTGAAACAGGACCCCTACCTATCACCATACACAAAAATTCACTCTAAATAGATCAAAGACCTAAATATAAAGCCTCAAACTTTAAGAATCTTAGAAAATGCAGGAGACACCCTTATGGAAGTTGGAACTGGGAACCAACTCCTATTCAGAGCCCTAAAGACCAATACCTTAAGAAATAAGATAGACAAGTGGGACCTCATCAAATTAATGAGCTTCTGCAAAGCAAAAGAAACCATCAAGAGAGCAGGGAGACAGCCCACAGAATGGAAAAAAAATATTTGCCAGCTGTATATCTGACAAAGGCCTAACATCTAGGATCTACAAGGAACTCAAAGCACGCTAAAAGGTGTTTAAAAAGTGGGCAAAAGGGGTGCTGCGGACCCCAACATCAGCAGCCTGCTCTTCACACAGAGCTCAGCCATTGCCACTGCTGGGGCATCACAGCAGTCTGGACAGTCACTGCAGCCGCAGACACAGCAGCTGCCAGTGCTGGGGCGGCCTCCATGGCAGCCATAGTGCATCGCGCCACCCGTGCCTGAGGTGATCCACGACTTCAGTCCTTGAAGCCCCTGCAGGCAAGATCCACTGGGATCGCTGCCACCTGTACTGCCACCTTGATGTCCTGCCGGCTGCGGGTCTCCTCCCATGTGCCCTGAGGCAGGCTTCCATCAGCCTGGCTCCTGTTGGGCCCCAACTCCTCTGGGACGAGCAGCTGAGATAGCGCCACCTGCTGGCGATTCAAGGTAACAACACTGAAACGGGAGAAACAAGCTTGAAAAAGAGACACGGGCCAGATTTGAGTGGTGAACAGAGGGTGATCTGAACTGTCCTTCACAGCAGGCCAGGGGCAACTGACCCTAACTGTGAGCTAATTTACCAGCTTGAAAAGAAAGCTAGAAATCAGAGCTAAAAGGACATTGGACTTAAACAAAAAGTTTCAGAGTGTGCTCGATTGGTTCTTTTAGTTTAATGACTTGATTCTATTCCTATTGTTTTGTTCCTTTTTTTCTCTTCCTTTTCTTCTCTTTATTCCTCTCTGTAAACCATATCTTTGTATAGAGGAACAGCACACCAATAAGGTGGTTGAATAGCTTGTATGTTAGCATCATTGTATGTTTTATTTTTATTTTTTTGTATGGGAGCTGGTTAGTCTGTAGCCATGGTCTATTGTTTTTTATCTGATTCAGTTTAGGTCTCTCTCTCCATTTGTTGATACACTCGTCTGTTTCCCCCCTTACTCCTCTCTCTCCTCACCCCCCACTTCCCCCCACTGTCCGCTCCATTCTCTTCCCTCTGCTACCCACATTTTATTTCAGGGAGTAAACCTACAGCCCCACTGCATGGACAGATTTCAAGGCAGTGGGAAGTGGGTTTCAGATTATCCATATACCTCTTGGCAAATACCAGGACCTGCAGATAGATTTTGAATCACAGCTCCCCCCTTAAGTAAATCTCAAAACTGCAAAAAGGACCACCCCCAACCTACAGTGCAACTCCAGAATTGAACAAAGTAAGAGGGCATATATAAAGAATAGGAGATTGAACAAACAGAAGTAAAAGCAATCCCTCCACCCCTGAATAACAGAATTAAAGAAGACGGTGACGTGGAGGGAAGGAAAAAGTGGGGGGGGAACCACACAAATGAAGAAAAACCAAAAGAAGAATATAGGTCTCACACAGACCCCTGGGAGATCAGACACTGAGAAAACAGATTCCGGAACACAAACAATGAAGAGCCCCCAGAATGACTGGTCACATGCAACAAACCCAGACATCAAGACATTAATATAGGGAATTTTAAAAATTGAGGAGAGACAAGAGGAAAATAGGAAGGAGCTGATGTCAGAAATAACAGCAGTAAAGAATACTGTGATGGAAACAAATAACAAACTAATAAGCATGGAAAGCAGAATTAGCCAAGCAGAAGAAAGAATCTCAGAGCTCAAAGACCAAAACACAGAACTAACCCAAACTGTCAAAAGCATAGAAAAGAAGCTCAAAAAGACAGAACAAAACCTTCAAGAGATGAATGATCACTTCAAGAGACCGAACCTAAGAGTAATTGGCCTTCCTAAGGCAGAGAGAGAAACAGAGGCCACATTGGAACAAACATTTCATGAAATCATTCAAGATAACTTCCCTCATCTCATCAAGGATGAAAAAATTCAAACACAAGAGATTCAGAGAACCCCCGCAAGACAACAAATGAGAAGACCAACTCCCAGACATATAATAATTCACCTAAACAATGTAGGTATAAAAGAAAAAATCCTAAAGGCTGCAAGAGAAAAAGGTCAGACTATGTACCAGGGAAGACCCATTAGAATAGCAGCAGATTTATCTACAGAAACCCTCCAGGCTAGGAGAGATTGGAGCCCTATCTTCAAAGTTTTAAAAGATAAACAATTTCAACCAAGAATAACCTACCCAGCCAAGTTAAGCTTCATCAGTGAGGGAGAATTGAAATCTTTCCCAGATATTCAATCCCTAAGAACCTACACTGCCAGAAGAAAGTACTGAACACAGAAGAAAAGGAAAAAAGAACAACAACGTTCTTCACAAGAGTACAGGCAAAAGTTTAAAAACACACATGATCCAACTCTAAAACCAAAAGAAAGACAACACACAAACAGGAAGAACAACAACTCTGTAAGAACATTATGATAGGGATCAACTCTCACATTTCAATAATTAGTTTCAATGTGAACGGACTAAATGCACTGAAAAGACATAGAATGGCAAAATGGATAAAATATCACCAGGCAGCAATCTATTGCCTTCGAGAGACTCACCTCACTAGAAAGGACACTCACAAACTCAAAGTAAGAGGATGGGAAACAAATGGAACACAAAAGAAAGGAGGAACGCGATCTTAATCTCAGACAAAATACCCTTTAAGCTATCAAAAATTTAAAAAGATACAGAAGGCCACTACATAATGATAAAAGGTTCAATCCATCAACAAGAAATATCCATCTTAAACATATACGCACCGAACATAGGAGCACCAACTTTCATAAAGCAGCTCCTAGTTAAACTAAAAAAAGATATCGACCCCAATACCATCATAGCTGGGGACTTCAATACCCGACTCACAACCCTAGACAGATCATCAAGACAAAAAATCAGCAATGAGATCCAAAACCTCAATATGACTCTTGATCAAATGGACTTAATTGATACAGAACACTCCATCCAAAGACCACAGAATACACATTCTACTCATCACCGCATGGAACATACTCTAAGATCAACCACATACTTGGCCATAAATCAAGCATAAGCAAATTTAAAAGGACTGAAATTTTACCATGCACCTACTCAGACCACAGTGGAATAAAAATAATCATTAACACCAACAAGGTCACCCCAAAACCCACAAAGACATGAACACAAACAGCATGATGCTAAACAACTCCTGGGTCAATGATGAAATCAAAACAGAGATTAAAAGATACCTGGATACAAATGAAAATGAAGAAACATCTTACTAAAATCTCTGGGACACCATGAAAGCTGTAGTAAGAGGGGAATTTATATCCCTACAAACGCACATGAAGAAAATGGAAGGATCACAAATTAACAGCCTAACAAGTCACCTAAAAAAGCTGGAAAAGCAAGACCACAAAAACCCTAATTTCAGCAGAAGAATCCAGATCACCAAAATAAAAGGCCAAATCCAGGACACAGAAGACAAAAAGATAATACAAAAAAAATCAATGAAACAAAAAGCTGGTTCTTCGAAAGAATAAACAAGATCAATGGTCCCCTAGCTGGACTGACCAAGAAAAAGAGAGAAAAAGCCCAAATAAACACAATCAGAAACACAAAAAATGATGTCGCATCTGATCCTGAAGAAATACAAAAGATCATTAGAGACTATTATGTACACTTGTATGGAAACAAACTGGAAAACCTTTCAGAAATGGACGACTTTCTGTCATCACACAACCTGCCTAGGTTGAAACAAGAAGAAATTGAGACCCTAAATAGACCAATAACAATCAAGGAAATTGACCATGTAATAAGAAAACTACCTACAAAAAAAAGCCCTGAACCAGATGGCTTTCCAGCAGAATTCTACAAGACATTTAAGGAAGAGCTTATACCAATCCTACTGAAGGTATTCCAGGTGATTGCAAAAGAAGGAACTCTCCCCAAATCATTTTACAAAGCTAACATCACATTGAAACCCAAGCCAGGTAAAGACCCAACAAAAAAAGAGAACTACAGGCCGATATCTTTGATGAACATAGATGCTAAAATTCTCAACAAGATTCTAGCAAACCAGATTCAATAATACATCTCAAAAATCATCCATCATGACCAAGTAGGCTTCATACCTGGGATGTAAGGCTGGTTCAACATTCGTAAAACCATAAATGTAATTAAATACATCAACAGATGTCAAAACAAAAACCACATGATTATATGATTAGACACAGAAAAAGCTTTGGATAAAATCCAGCACCCCTTCTTAATAAAAACCCTTGAACATCTAGGCATATGGGGAACATACCTCAAAATAATAAATGCCATCTATAAGAAACCCACAGCCAGCATACTCCTAAATGGACAAAAACTGGAACCATTTCCCCTGAAAACTGGAACAAGACAAGGATGCCCACTCTCACCCCTGCTGTTCAATATAGTATTGGAAGTCCTGGCTAAAGCAATCAGAGAAGAGAAGGCAATCAGGGGTATTCAAATAGGAAAAGAGGAAGTCAGGCTATCTCTCTTTGCAGATGACATGACCATGTACCTTGAAAACCCAAGAGAATCTGTCAAAAACTTCCTTACATTGATAAAGGACTTTGGCAAAGTCTCAGGATACAAAAATAAATGTGCAAAAGACAATCACATTTCTTTACACCAATAATAAACAAACAGAAACCCAAATAAAAAGCACAATTCCATTAACAATAGCCACACAAAAAATGAAATACCTTGGCATCTTCCTAACCAGAGATGTGAAAGACCTTTACAATGAAAACTACAAAACACTGCTCAAATAAATCAAAGATGACACAAACAAGTGGAAAAATATCCCATGCTCATGGATTGGAAGAATCAACATTCTGAAGATGTCCATCTTACCTAAGGCAATCTACAGATTTAATGCAATACCCATCAAATTACCAGCAACATTCTTCTCAGACCTAGAAAAAACAACACAGGAATTCATATGGAAACACAAACGACCAACAATAGCCAGAACAATCCTCAGCAAAAAAAAACAAAGCAGGTGGTATCACATTACCAGACTTCAAACTTTACTATAAAGCTACAATCAACAAAACAGCTTGATATTGGTACAGGAACAGGCATATAGATCAATGGAATAGAATTGAGATTCCGGAAGTAAAACTTCAATTTCTCAACCAACTCATCTTCGACAAAGTCTCCACCACCTACCATTGGGGAGAGGAGAACCTATTCAGTAAATGGTGCTGGGAAAACTGGCTGACCACATGCAGAAGATTGAAACAGGACCCCTATCTATCCCCATACACAAAAATTAACTCTAAATGAATCAGAGACCTAAATGTAAAACCTCAAACCATAAGAATCTTAGAAAATGAAGGACATACCCTCATGAAATTGGAACTGGCATCCAGTTCCTGAACAAAACCCAAAACCCACAGGCCATAAGAGATAAGACAGACAAGTGGGACCTCATTAAACAGACAAGCTTCTGCAAAGCCAAAGAAACCATCAAGAGAGCAGGGAGACAGCCTACAGACTGGGAAAAAGTATTTGCCAACTCCACGTCTAACAAAGGCTTAACATCTTGGATCTACAAGGAACTCAAACATGCTGAAAAGAAAAAATCAAACAACCCCATTATAAAATGGGCAAAAGATATGAACAGACACCTCTCAATTGAAGACATCCGAGCAGCCAACAGACATATGAAAAAATGTTCAACCTCACTAATCATCAGGGAGATACAAACCAAAACCACATTGAAATACCACCTAACTCCAGTCAGAATGGCAATTATCAATAACAAAAAATAACAGTTGCTGGAGAGGGTGTGGCAAAAAGGGAACACTTCTGCACTGTTGACGGGAGTGCAAACAAGTACAACCTCTTTGGAAAACAGTATGGCGAGTCCTAAAAGCTCTAAATATTGACCTCCCATATAACCCTGCACCCCTACTGGGAATATACCCTGAAGAACTCAAATCACTCTATAAAAAAGAT
Organism: Cephalopachus bancanus; assembly: GCA_027257055.1. Lineage (NCBI taxonomy): Eukaryota > Metazoa > Chordata > Mammalia > Primates > Tarsiidae > Cephalopachus > Cephalopachus bancanus. The sequence continues at coordinate 2,388,166 of JAPVLO010000162.1, read as the reverse complement.
ACCTGCACACGTATGTTTATTGCAGCATTGTTCACAATAGCAAGAACCTGGAAGCAACCATGCTGTCCATCAAAAGAGGACAGGATTAAAAACTGGGGTTCAAGCCGGGCTTGGTGGCTCAGCCTGTAATCTCCTGCCTTTGGGAGGCTGAGGCGAGTGGATTGCCTGAGCCCGCGGGTTCGAGACCCGCCTGGGCAGGCGAGACCTCATCTCTACAATAAATCAAAAAATCAGCCGGGCATGGTAGCGCATGCCTGTAATTCCAGCTACTCGGAAGGCTGAGGCAGAAGGATCGCCAGAGCTCAGCAGGTCAAGGATGCGGTGGCCGGGAGTGGCCACTGCACTCCAGTCTGGGTGACCGAGTGAGACTCCAACTCAAAAAAAAAAAAAAAATGCCGTACATATACATGATGGAATACTACACAGCCATAAAAAAAAGAACAAAAGCATGAATTTTGTAGCAACCTGGATGGAACTAGAGACTATAATACTGAGTGACCTCTCACAGAAACAAAGATCTGAGTATCACAAGTTCTCACTCATATAGTGGACCTTGAACATCCAATATATTACTATAAGAAAATGACTGACAGTGGTAGGAAATTATGGGGGGGAGGGGAAGGGAGATGGGATTAACGGTAGTAAATATCTGTCTGGGGATGGGAAGACACCTCTTATCAACAAGGGTGCCTGAACGAAGCATATTTGCATACCTAACCCTTAAGTGTACCCCACAATATCATTATAAAAAATATTGATTAAAAACAAAAAAGTGGGCCAAAGACATGAATAGACACTTCTCAAAAGAAGATATATGCGCAGCCAACAGACACATGAAAAAGTGCTCAGCCTCACTCATCATCAGAGAAATGCAAGAATGGCCATCATTAATAAAGCAAAAAACAACAGATGCTGGCGAGGATGTGGAGAAAAAGGAACGCTTCTGCACTGCTGGTAGGAATGCAAACTAGTACAACCTCTTTGGAAGACAGTGTGACAATTTCTGAAAGAACTAGAAATTGACCTTCCATATGACCTAGCAATTCACCTATTGGGAATATACCCAGAGGAAATCAAATTATTCTACAAAAAAGATACCTGCACACGTATGTTTGTTGCAGCTCTATTCACAATAGCAAAAACATGGAACCAACTGTGTTGCCCATCAAAGCTGGACTGAATAAAAAAAATGTGGTACATATACACAATGGAATATTATGTAACCATAAAGAAGGACAAATATGTGGACTTTGCAGCAACTTGGATGGATTTAGAGTCGATCATACTCAGTGATTTATCACAGAAACAAAGAACACAATTTCATATGTTCTCACCCATAAGCGAACCTCGAACAATTATAATGCTATAACAAAGTGATTGACAGTAGTGGGAACGTCAAGGGGGGCGGGATTGGCAGTTGAGGGAAACTGCTAGGGAAGGGAGGGGCATACCTCATCAACAAGGGTACTGGCATGATCAGTGTTTATATACCTAAGCCTGAATTGTACCCCACATCTTTATAATAAAATTTTTTTAAAAGAATAATAATGACCTATGACCAGAAAGGACTAAATATTATCAGGTCACATAAAAAAGGGAACTAGAGTCTATAATACTGAGTGATCTCTCACAGAAACAAAGATCTGAGTATCACATGTTCTCACTCATATAGTGGACCTTGAACACCCAACGTAATACTATAAGAAAAGGATTGACAGTGGTGGGAAACTATGGGGGGGGAGGGAAAGGGAGGTGGGATTAACGGTAGTCAATATCTGCCTGGGGATGGGGAGACACCCCTTATCAACAAGGGTGCCTGAAAGATGCATATTTGTATACCTAACACTTAACTGCACCCCACAATTTTAAAATAAAAAATATTGATTAAAAAAAAAGGAAAATTCAAAGGAACTGTCAGAAATGAATTTTTACCATTTAAATTGCAGCAGCAAGACAGAAACTTAGAAATGGATTTCCTCCAATGTTGACTGTGACCAGATTGGCTATGAAATGAAGCAGAGAAGAAGTCCAGATTGTGGAGTTATGCAATATCAAGAAGCAATAAGTTAAGAGAACTGTCGGAGTTCCGGTGCTGGAACACCTAGCCTATCCAGGAATGACTGAAACCAAGATGAGAATGACTCTGATGGTGAAAAGCCCAAGATCCTTTTTCTCGGGAACTACATGCTGTTGCCTCTTATAGAGACCCATCCTTTCATGGTTGTATGAAGGAAGTCTTCATCATCACATGCATAGTTGCAATGTGGATTAGCCCCCAGCAGGATGCAATTAATAGAAACATTTAACTAGCTCTTCTCTAGAAAACATCTGTAAAAGGACAGCATTCAAAGCTACATGAAAGCAAACAAAGGGACTGTTTAGGTTGTACACAGTCATGTAAGTATGATGAGTAATACAGAAAAATAGTGCATCTGAGGAAAAGTTAAGAGCATAGAGATTAATAATTGGATGGAGGTTACCAGGAAATTTCCTCTAGCCAGATAAAAGCTGAACACACCAAGCCCCATGACTTGGCCCAGTGTCTGTTCCCTTCCCACTTTACTGGCCACTTTTAAGTATTCTCATGTGGCCTTCTCTGAACCACCTTCCTTACCACTCCCAATTAGTTTCTCATAGCGTCTAGTGCTCTTCCTTCTTAGCACTTATCATTTACAGGATAATAACGCTGCACGTACTGGCTGATTTTGTAAGAGGACAGTGTGGAAGATGGCTCTGTGCTATGGAGAGAAATGCTTGGGTTCACAACTTCATTTCAACGCTTCCTTGTTCTAAGTAAATAAAGTCCATGCCCCATAATGTTAATGCAAAGATTAAGAGTTAGTACATGTGAAGGAGGCAGAAGAATGCCTGGCATGTAATAAGAGCTCAATAAAACAGGTTAACATCCACCGGATTCAGGAGAGCAGGAGCCTGTCTGTTTCATTCTCCATCATCTCTCTGAGACGTAGCACAGTGTTTGGGAAGGAGCAGAGCTTAGTGAACACATGTGGAGTGAATGAATAAGTAATCACTCCCTTCTTTATTACCCATGAAGTCCTTAACATATGTGTCAGTACATGTTTGCTCTGTCCCCTTATTCCCCAGGTACTAGGGCTGTCAAGACAGCTTTCCTTTCATATTCCCTGCACAACTATTTAGGATGATCATACCTAAACTTAACCAGATACTTTCCCAGTACTTATGGAGCCAAACTTAGAGAAACGTGGGTGAATGCAAAATCTCCCAGAGTTCTCAACTATGCTATCAAAATGCTTTTACATTGTAAAATGATTGTAAAAATACACAGCTCTAGTATATATTTAAGAAAGGCAAAGAAATGTTTTACTTCTCTAATTTCCCATCTGAGAGTCTTTTGGCCACAAAATGTAATTATTTAGCCCCAAACTAAATCATTCATAAAAATGTTTAGTGATGGGTCTCCACAGCATGCTTATGACTTTTGAAAATTGATTTTAATAATGGTATACATGGAGGTTAAACCACAGAGTTAAAAATGAACATACTGGTAATTTCTAAGCTACAGAAGGCAGCAATACAAAAAAATTGAAAGGCACATGAATAAAATATATCTTCAAATGACTGGCGATATTAAAGTCAGAAAACCACTAAATAGCATGAGGTTACACTTAAGGGTCAGAGATAGAAATCTCAGGTTCTTTGTGTCTACATTTAGGGTTAGAAGTGAGGCAATATACACTTAAGGGGTCAAAACATGAGTGGAAATTAGAATTGTTGGCTGGACTGGACCTATAAGAAGGTAATCCTCTCTGCAATATGATTTCTAGGCTTCTGAGAGTCTTGCCCTTCAAAAAATAACATTCCTTAGCACAAATCCCACAGTTAAAGCTCAATTTCTTTGACTAGGAAAACATGTGTTTCTCAAGCTAGAATACTTTGACTCCCTGGAAGTCTGGAGCCATGTGCCAAAAGATTGTGCAAAGCCACGGGATACACATGGCTTATTTTCCTGCCAAATAGGTTTTTCTTGAAGACAGCAAGCAGAGGGAAAAGAACATTTTAATGGGTCATCACTGAAATCATTATTTATTTATCTATTTAAACAAATTAATAAATTGTGCTGGAGAATGCAAGATTTGCGTGCATTTCTTTTAGTTTTTAATTTTTTCCTCTTTTTTTTGGTGAGAAAGTAGGATGTTTTGAGAAGAAAGGAAAGCTTCCACAGTGGGAGGGGTCCAGAGAGGTTTGCCCATGTGCATTTTTAAAAAAGAAAACATAAAACTACAAAGAAGCATCATGCCAGTGGTGAGTCACTGCAAGCAACCCAGAGGTTTGGGCTCAAGAGGGTGGCTTCGATGGGAAAGATTCAGAAAGAGGAGGGAGAGGAAGCGAAGGGCTTAAAGACACAGTTCAGTGTCTGGCTAAGACTCAGAACTGCTCAGGCATAAGGAAGTGCAAACAGTCAAGGTGTCAGAGATATGAGGGTGGAGTCTGGGAAACCCACACATAACAGAACCAACAACTCTTGACATCTCAGCAGGAAGACAGTGACTAAAACTGACAAAAACACTAGCAAAGTTTATTGTCAGAGCCAAGAAGATGCTATGTGAGCATGGGGAAAAACAAGTTCAGGGTTGGGATGGGACAAGAGCCAGAGCATCAGAATTGCAGCTACTGGGTGACTCAGCTGCTGGAGAGGGAGGCACAGACTCAGAAAAGAATTTTGACAATTGTGTTTTAGGGAAGATAATAGAGTTCAACCAGGATAATGAGAAAATTGCAGATAGCTGTCCAGACAAACTTACCATATCAGAAAACAACACATATGTCTATCTCTCAAACTACATCTTGGTTTTTTTTGTTGTTGTTTTGTTTTGTTTTGTTTTGTTTTGTTTTTTGAGTCTCATTCTGTCATCCAGGCCAGTGGCATGGGCTCACTGCAGCCTCAACCTTCTGGGCTCAAGTGACCCTCCCTCAAGCTGAGATTACAGGTGTGCACCACCATGCCTGGCTAATTTTTTTTATTTATTTTTATTTATTTATTTAGAGACAAGGTCTCACTATGCTGCCCTGGCTGGTTTCAAACCCCTGGACCCAAGCAATCCTCCTGCCTCATCCTTTCATCCTCCCAAAGTGCTGGGATGACAGGCATGAACTACCAAGAAGGGTCTACATTTTCCAACTCTACTCACTTTTCCAGGGATGATGACTCTTCCATGTTTTTCTTCTCCTCTCATCTTAAATAAACCCTGTGCCCCAGTATAAACCCTATAAGCAATTTTGTTGACAGGTTCAGTGTTTTCAGGGACAACAGAGATTCAGACTAGGTGAGGTGGCCACCCATCTCATCATTTTCACATCTTCACTCACCCTTATAAGTGCGCTAGCTGTCAGGCACACATCACTGCTACCAAGTCTGAATTACTCCATTTGGGCTGGCAGCAACGTCAGTATTAAGAAAAAGATGAAAACCATTTAAATCATGCTGCTCAGAACTAGTTATAACCACCTTTCCAGACACACAGATAAGTTTCCATGATGAAATTATAATGTGGTTGGCTGAAAGGAGCTCAAAAATGATGGATATTTGAACTTAAAACGTTTGATCATTTGTCCTATGATACTTTTTCTTAAGACTCAATTCACAGTGTATTTGTATGAACACAGGGAGAGAGCTAAATGACAGGGCCAAGAGGACATTTTTCTTTCCTATCACTTTTCATGACGGATAAGGCTTCTTACAAAGGAGAAAGTATTTAAAGGCCTGCCAAAAATCCAGCCATGTTTCAACCTCATTTTATAATCAGTCAGCAGGAATGTGTTGGAGACTATATGACCCCTCAGTATCCACTCTTTGTTCCTTATTTTAGTTGTAAAGTCTCCTGAATTTTATTTAGACACATGGCCATCCCTCTCAAGACTGTCTCCCTAATTCCCCTACCCTCCTTTGCACCTAAGTGTGGCTAAACAACTAAGTTTTGACCAATAAGGTATAACTAAGAAGGGTGTTTGTAACTTTCAGCTCTTTTTTTTTCTTTTTATTTTTCTTCTTTTGTGTGTGTGTGTGTGTGTGTGTGTGTGTGTGTGTGTGTGTGTGTGGTTCTCACTCTGTCACCCAGGCTGGACTGCAGTGGCATGATCATGGCTCACCAAAGCCTCAACCTCCTGGACTCTGGACTCAGGCGATCCTTCTTCCTCAACCTCCCAAGTAGCTAGGGCTCCAGGCATGTGTCATCACGCTCAGCTTTTTCTTCTTTTTTTTTTAATAGAGACAAGGTCTCACTATGTTGCCCAGGCTGGTCTTGAACTCCTGGGCTTAAGCAATCCTCCTGCCTCGGTCTCCCAAAGTGCCGGGATTACAGACATGAGACACCACAACCAGCCTCAATTCATGTTTACATAAAGACATTGTTTGCCCTCCACTTCATCTGCCACCCAACCCATCCCCTCCTTCAGACTGCAAGGTGAACAGAATGGTATGAAGCAGTTTCACTGCTGCCACCAAGAGTAACACCTTGGGATCTGGTGACCCCTGCTAGAAAAGCCAACCGCTCCTGTTTCCCAAGCTGTAGAAGATAAGGTTGGGGCTCAGCGCCTACTTCCAGAGCCCCCTATGGAGTGTTCTCTCAGGCCACACAATGTGAGCCCACTCAGCTGCAAACACTGACTTGGGGCAGCTCCAGCTTTCGCATTCAAGTCTGTCACTTCAGATGACCTCGAGGTAGAAGCCTTTACATTGAGGGAAAGTGTTAGGAGTGGGCTGCGAAGCCAGTAAACAAAAAGGTGGACTCTACAGGCTTAAAATACTATGCAGTCTTAAAAAAGAATGAAATCATGTCCTTTGCAGCAACATGGTTGGAGCTGGAAATCATCATCCCAAGTGAACTGACTCAGAAACAGAAAACCAAACACCTCATGCTCCCACTCATACATAGGAACTAAGTGGTCACAAAGATGGAAATAATAGATATTGGAGTCACCAGTAAGGAGGGGAGATGGGGAGAGGGTTTAGGGTTCACAAACCACCTATGGGGTATGATGTTCACTAGGAATGGGCCACCTGCAACCCAATCTCCACCACTATGCAATATACCCACATAATGAACATGCATGTATACCCCCTGAATCTAAAATAAAGATGAAAAAGGGAAAAAAAACAAAACTATTGCCCAAGGTTCTTTTCGTATGGAACAGACTGGAAGCAAATAGATCGAATTTTTGTGGCTATTGCATAGCTAAAGAAAACAAATGCCTGGCTGGCAAAGCCCATGATTGCCCAATCAGTAAAACCAGACCTCAGGTTTCCAATCCTGACCCCGTAGAAAGCAAGCTGTACATGGTGGGCAGCTTCCAGCAGGGGCACACTCTCCAACACCCACCACAGATGTGGCCAAAAAAGATAGGGACTGTCAAGGACAATGGACAGGGAGTTAACACCCAGAAGGTGAATCCAGAGTAGGCAAGAAGGCCAATCAAGGACTGCCAAGAAGTTCCTGCCCAGCAAAATGTGATAACAATAACAACAAAAAGTGATAACTCCTCCTGTCTAGACTTGCAGTGTGCTTGCTACTCTCCTCCTGTCCAAACAGGGATTTTGTAGAGATATTGTCCTCAGTGCAAGGTCACTGGAGCCATGTCTTACTGGATAGAGAAGGCTAAACGTCTCACAGAGACCCCAGACTGTCAGCTGGTACAGTCAATGGGTAGACTTTGGTTTGTCTCTTTTGGGAAGAAAATGAGCATGTCCTCTATGCGGGACAAAAGGTGGGAGGGGATACTTGGATACTACAGGGGCAAACTGTGGCAGAGACCGTTAATTCATCCAGTGTCCATTCTCTTCTTGTTATTTCAGGGAAGGAGCTCTCAGAGAGCTATGAATGCCCCTAGCCAAAGTCTACCTTTCACAGCCTGTCCTGTAACTAACTAAACATGCCCACATAACCAAATTTTTGCCAATAGGATTTACATTTTGGTCAATGGAGTATATGTTTGACCTCAACTGTCTCTCTCTCTCTTTTGCCCCTTCCTACTGGCTAGAATGAAGATGTGACCCTGGGTGCCATCAGTGAGCACACAGACGGGGCTAGTACCCTAACAGTGCAGGGCAATAAGACAGAAAGAACCCAGGTCTCTGGGTGACCACATGGAGTCAAGTATCCTACCCTCAGTGGACTGCCTTCCTAAACAATGTCTATGTTGTTTGAGGCACTCTGTGTTGCCATCATATTTGTACAGCAGCTAAGCCTGCACCCTAAGATAGGGGAAAAATTGGAAAGCAAAGTGATTTGAGTACAAAGTTTATCTTGTGTATACATATTCATGAACTGAAGGTGAGGACAGATGGGTAAGTGACACATGGACCTGCTCTCCCCTCAGTAAGTCCTGGACACCACCACATAAGCCAGGCCCCACTCACTTTCTAACAGTCTTGTCTCTGGATCTACACAGTCACTCTGCAGCTGGCATCATTAATGTTCCATGTTTGCTATCCACATGTGGACAGGGAGGGCTTCTGGGAGAAGAAACTATCCAGGCCACACAGGTGGTAAGATATGGAGCTGGGATTGGGCCAAGTTCATTGGACTGGGGTCAGGGCCTTTTAAAAAGCCTTTTAAAAAAATTCCTTTAAAAGAAGAGGCAGTCATAAGAGGAAGTAGTGAGTGCATTAAAATCCAGGAACTCTCACCAAAGCACAGCTAAGAAAATTAATGTGAATAAGTGAAACCACATTCAGTATGAAAACATTTTCTCTAAAAATAATAATAAAAGGAATTGTAAAACTAGGGCAATTTTCTTATTTTTCAGTAGTTTAAAGGTGATAATAAAGGTCACTTGATCTAGTCAAGAAGAAATTCCATAAAGAAAAGGTAACTCACTTGAGAAATAAATGGCTACATGCTCAAATATGTTATAATAACTATCAGAAAAGAAAATCACACAGTAGAGAGGCAGTTCACCACAGCGGTTAAGCCCTCTAATCCTGAAGACAGATGGGCCAGTTATACATCCTAATTCCCCAATTACTGGCTACCTGATCTTGAGCTACTTACCTGCATCCTCGAAGTCCCAATTGTCTGTGCTTCATTTTTCCCTGTGGATTAAATGAGATAATGCACAGAGCACTTGGGGCAATGCCCAGCTCATAGTAACACTTCAGTGAATAGTGTCTAAAACCATTACCACCTGGTTGTGAAAAGTTCACTATTAGAAGATAAGCATCCTAACCTTTGGTCTTCTATGACACTAACTTTCCCAGGTTGACAAGTCACAAAATGCCCAATGGTTTTATGTGTTTTATAGGAAGACAACAATTTAATCAGGGAATTCACTCATTTATCAAGCATGTTGATACCTTAGCATGAAGTACACAAGTCATGTGATAAAATAAATACTGCTGGGTTTGAGAAGCCAATTCCCATTTCCCCAGGCTAAGTCCACCTAAATAAGAACTTCAAGTCTCTGAACAATCATTACCTAATTAAGTAATTCTGGCAAGTCTCTGAATACCCTGAGACTAGGTTTCCTCATCTAGAATGTGGAGATAATAAGAACTCCCTCATGGATTCCTGCGAGCACTATATGAGCAAATACATACAAGGTGCTTACTATGATACCTAGATACAGAAAACATTCAGATAATGGACAATAGATGCCTTTTGATTAGTATAGTTATTGATGCACAAAATAGTAAAACGCTGTCCTTATCACACAAGGAAGGTACCTGCATGAGTTTGAGACCCACTGCCTGTAGGGTACATGCTTAGTGCTGTTTATCTCATCATACTGATGGGCCATACTGACCACCCACCCAAATACATTTTCTCCCAATCTCCAGCAATGCCAACACACTGTTTTTGCAAGCCTGTTGTCCAGGGATGGTATGCATTCCTGAAGCACAGACTTTTCTCCCTCTGTGAAGCTAAATAGTTTGCATGAGATTGTATCCACAGTATTGTTTCTTATTAGTGCCACATTCTATCCAACTAGGCTGACCACTCCAGGCTTGGCTAAGTTAACTAAGACCAGAATCCATAAACTTTGTTGTTACCATGCAGACAAGGACGCTTGATCCTCAATAAAAAAAAAGAAAGAAAGAAAAATTAAAGAAGAGTTATCAAGTGAAGTATTCTCCTGGTGGCTTCATATATCGTCTTATTCCAGGATTCTTAGCTGAAAAATCATTACAGCAGTGAGTGTCAGCCAGTACCCTCCAAGACTTTGCTTCACAAGTTCAAAATTACATTTGCAAAGAAAACATCCTCTTTGCCTTTAGGGAGCTGATTGAGACAATTAGTGTCGTCAGCTAACCCCAAATCCAGGTGGCTTTCTCTTTCACTCTTAGCATGGAGATGAACTTGAAACTAAAAAATATGCTTGAAACTGAAGGGAAAATGAATCTTGTCTTTTCTAGATTAAAATAGAATCTTTCCTCCCCCATCTGCAATTCCAATTCCTCATCCCATTTCTACTAGGGCAGAAGATATTTAGCATTGCTTCTTTTAATTCATTGTTTCATCTTTATTTTTAAAACAATCAATTTTGCCCAGACTAACATGTTTATAGTGCTTCTCCTTGAAAGGTTCTGATTACAGTCACCACCCCGGTCTGACCCAATTTTCTAAGCTGATTTTTCTCAACTGGTAAGCTGCTCGCTGAGTGGCTTCACAGTTCATCTGCTTCCATCGCCTAATGCCATAGTCCCTGGAACCATCTTGGCTGCATCTGGTGGGCACTTATGAGCACTCCATGGAATGGTCACTGCCCTTCTTCACTGAGGCCCCAGGAGAGTATGTAGGCTCACGTCACACTGCTCAGCAGTGCCAGAACAAAGACTAGAATCCACTAACTCTGTTGTCACCATGCAGACAAGAGCTCTTGATCCTCTATCAGTAATTTAAAAAATTTAAAGAGTTCCTTACTGAAGTATTCTACTGGTGGGCCACACATGTAGTCTTATTCTAGGACTTCCGATTATGCTGTAACATCCCTTGTGTTGATTGTCTTCTATGATTGTTATTGTGAATCCATCTTTTTTGTTCTTTCTCTTTCTTTGAGGAAGCTTTTGACTTTGTCCAGTTGAATTGTTTGTTCCTTGGCTGGTTGTCCCAGCTAAGAACCCAGCCCAGAGCAAGAGCCCACTGTGTAAGCGTTACAGATGATGTTATTTAAAAGGGGACTCTAAGGCCAGGCACAGTGGCTCATGCCTGTAATCCCAGTGCTTTGAGAGGTGGAGGTGAGAGGATTGCCTGAACCCAGGACTTTGAGACCAGCTTGGGCGACTTGGCAAGCCGTCTCTACAAGAAATTCACCAGGCATGGTGGCCCGTGTCTATGGTTCCAGTCACTTGGAAGTCTGAGGTGGATCGCCTGAGCCCAGAAGGTCAAGGCTGTGGTAGCTATGATCATGCCACTGCACTCCAGCCTAGGCAATAGAGTAGGACTCCTACTCAAAAAGGGGGGGGGAGTGGACTCTGTATAGCATTATTTGCTTGTTTGATCAGTTTTCTGGCTATCTATTTGCATCTACCTTGACACAAAGACCATGATAACGGGGCACAGAGTTTTCCACATTCTAGTTCATCATCTCCACAGCAAGTTTTTCTATAGGCCTGTGATCAATGTTCAAATCTCCCCATTGATCCATACTGAGCTGATTTGGCCCCTGCTCCATGGAGCCTTCCCTTGCCTCTCACTCCTATGTCCTCCTCTGAGCAGGTATGGCACTTCTTAAATCTCCCATGGCAGCTGTTTCCCATCCACATATTAAATGGCTCGCATCATGTTTAGTCTGACCAACTCATCCACAGCTCTATGAGAAAAGTCTCCATGCTCGCTTCATCCACAGAGCCGTCCCAGAGCCCTGCACTGCCTTTGCCACATGCTTAGTGAACATTGGCCCCAGTATGCACAGTGGATACCCAGTATATGCGATGGATCCCTTCAACCTGAGCAGAAACCATTCTAATTCTTCCCTTTCTAAGTGCATTTGTGGTATGGTGGAGAGCATAGATGCCTTCCATTTCTTCACTTTCTGAAATAGCAATATACTATAATCAAAGCAGTAAATTAAAGCCCTTCCTCAAAATAAAATAAATTATATTTATTTGACTCCGTTCCATTATCAGGACAAGTTCATGTCATTTAAAAAATATTGTTCTACTTCCAGAAAAATAGCAAAGAAGATAATATTCAAATGCAACAGTGGTTTGAAAAGCCTATAAACAGTGGTTGCAAAGCCATTGCAAAAGTTCAATGCAAATAATCAATATTAAAAACAAAAATTGTATATACCTATTTTAGTAAAAAAAAAATCTGTTGGTAAGCTCCCTCACTCTTACATCCAATAGGGCATAAATATTTCCTTCCAAATATATTGGATAAACAATCTCTTTCTTACAAAAAAAAAAAAAAAACCAAACGCCGGGCTCGGTGTCTCAGCCTGTAATCCCACGCTTCAGGAGGCCAGGGTGAGTGAATTGCCTGAGCCCACGGGTTCGAGACCCACCTGGACAACTTGGCCTGACCTCATCTCTACAATAAATCAAAAAAATTAGCCGGACGTGCGCCTGTAGTTCCAGCTACTTGGAAGTCTGAGGTGGAAGGATCGCCAGAGCCCAGCAGGTCGAGGCTGCGGTGGCCGGGAGCGGCCACTGCACACCAGTCTGGGCAACAGAGTGAGACTCCAACTCAAAAACAAATAACAAAAAACAAAACAAAAAAAAAACAAAAAACAGTTTATTGCTAAAATACACTTTGGCTTTTTTTTTTTTTTTTTTGTAATATCTTTCCTCGCTGGAGTTGGAGTACAAATTTGAGAGAATTAGTAAAACCTTGTTAACCTCATGAATTGTTTTCTGGGTAAGTGAATTAGAGGAGGTGATTTATTTGGTTTTTTTAAATTGTCAGGCTGGAAAGTTACTTTCTGAATGGCTTGATTACACATCCCCAACAAGCAATGTCCATGGTTTCTACACTGTATTGAGAATGTGTCTATTTTTTAAATGCAAAAACTACTACTTCCTGATAATGAAGTAGTCACCATGTGGTCCAAGATAACCACCTGGCAGGCCTATGTGCTGTTATTTTTCCATTCCACATGTCTCTTGTCCTCTCTTTTTTATATCATTTCCCCATTTCCGACTGGAAAGTAGCTTGAGGGCTGAGACCATATTGCCAATAATTCATTATAATTGGAAGCAGTGGGTGCTTAAGCACTCATTACCTGACAAAGAACATCGCAATAACAAGTTCAGTTTTGAGGTCAGTGCTAACAAGGCCAAGGTCCTGGACCTGACATGGTTGGACATTTGCTCTGCTCCGTGACAATAAGCCAAATGCCTTGGCCTGTGCTACTGTTCATCTAGTGTGCAGCAGGAAGATGCAGACCATGAGGAGTATATGAATGTTCTGACGCAAGTCCCCACCACAGCCAGGACTGGAAGAACACAAACAAATATTGTTCAGCCCAAAAGAATCAGGGTGTGGTCCAGGTCAGAAGCAGGCATAGTGAAGAGAAGATGGATTCGTTCTCACCTTTATTTCCTTCCTTGACACACCTAGGTAAGAATCACACTTCCATCAGTAGCCTAGATTCATGAGCACTGACATCAAACAGAGCATACTCTCACTGGACAAGTGAAGGGGGGCATACCCTTCATTTTGTGGGATGCATATTTTGAAAGAAGGACCCTAACCAATACTGATACCCAGTATGGAGTTGAAATTCAGTCTAGAAGAGCAGCATGTATGAATCACTTAGGGAGCTTACTAAAATGCAAATTCTGATTAAGTAGCTCTTGGGTGGGACCTGAGATTCTCATTTCTAATAAGCTCCCAAGCAATGCCAATGCTGCTGGGTCTTTGGAAGTCTTGAAAAATGAGACTCCATTGTTTCTCTGATCAGTGTGTTCATGGGAATCCTGGATCTCAAGGAGACTGGATTTTCAGGAAAGGTTTAAAGAAACTGACAAGTTACTAGGAGTAGTCAGAGTCACCACACGCTCAGGAATCCAAAGATGAGACCAGGCACAATCACTCAGAAGGAGAGAACAGAATTCAGTCTCAACCAGTACTCGGGGCTTCTGAGTCAAGTGTTTTCCTGACTTCACTTCCCATAGCATGCAGCCAGGGACTGTGGGATGCAGGGCAGAGGCCTGATCTTGTGGGCATGGGTAGATAAAAGCAGTTGAAGATGATGCTAGAGACAGGTGTGGTAGACACTGTCTGGAGGCAAGGAAGAAAAAGGTCCTCAAACCCCATGTCCCTATTGTAAGGGTAAGACCAAAGGTTGGCACAAGGTTTACAGATCCTTTTATACAAAAGTTCATATATGCTTGGGGCTTTGTGGGCAACTTTCTCCATCTCACAAAATATGAAACCATTGGCCAAGACTCCACTTGACTCTAACAGGGTGGAATAGCTCTTGGGGTAATTTGAGGTAAAATGTTACCATCCTCTAGCTGAGGTCGTGTATGTACAAGACAGTGAAGCAGCTGAAATTAGGCCTATAGAGTCATTCATGTTCACAGAACAAGTACTGCAAATGGGTGTGAGTCAGCCATGAGCTCAATCGAGAGTAAACAGAGACAAATTTACATTCATATATGGATTGATTTAGACATTTGTCAAATATTTGCCAAGAGAGATTTTCATTTGTCTAAGGAATGCATAGCCTTAATATTTTTCTTTCTAAAGGACTCATTTCACATGAGCTTGATGAAAGTTTAAATATGAAATGGCTGAGCTGAAAATGTATATTAATATTTTCTATATATTTCCAGGTAGCCCAGTCAACCCCCTTCCTGTGTTAAATCTATTAATATGCAAATAAAACTGAGCTCCTTAAATCAGTACAGTACCCAAGAGACACTAATAGTACCCTTCAGAATCACGAACGTAGATGTTAAGCTTTTACAGAGAACTCCAAGCAACATGAGAAACTAAGCTGACATGAACATTCCTCTGACTACCAATGCTGGAAAATTGGATCAAACATATTAAAATAAATATTTTAATGTGATCTGAATTTAAGAGAAAGATAGGATATTTCCAGAAGCCATGAATAGAGAAATACAAGACAGGGTCATGAGCTAGACTTGGGCTACAGGTAGCACCCCAAAGGTATATGATTCAAGAATGTGGGCCCTAAAGGCTGGGCTTAGAACTAGACACCTGGTCCTCCAGGACTGCCCACGTTTTGAAGAGAAGATTGGAAAACCCCACAGAGGCTAAAGCAAAGCTTAGTGTCTGCCCTAAATATGCAAATTATTGAAGATGTTACAACAGTTGTAAAAAGGAAACTTAGAAGTGAGATTTGCCAGAATCCATCTTAAATTAAGACTGTTCCAGAAATTTAAAAAATAGAAAAAAATGTTAAAACATTTTTATTATGACCTTGAAACCCAAAAGATAACATAAATTAAGCTAAAAGACAAATAAGTGAATGTAGACAAGACACAGAGAATTAGTATTAAATATATATAAAGGACTTATAAAAATCAGTAAGGAAAAACCAAACAACTCCATAGAAAAATGAACAAAGGTTATATAGATAGATTCTTCACTATATAAAAGATTCTAAAGTCTAGTAAACCTGTAAGAATATGCTCAACTTCAATAAAAATTAGAGGAATGTAAAATGACTAATAGTGTGGTGACATGTTGTACTCATCAGGTTGAAAAATACTAAAAAGTGAGATACCATCTGTGAGTTCAAATTAGGTAAACCTTTATTCCCTGCTGGTGGGTGATGACATTGGTACCAATCTTTTGGGGAACAAACTGAAAATATCTAGTACAGATAAAAATGCAAAGAATCTAAATCTCATAAATTACATATATAGGTGTTTACTCCAGAAAAATTCAGACACATGTGTCCAGGGAGACCTAGCAAATATGTTTTCTGCAGAAATGTTTGTAATGGCAAAAATAAAAGAAAAATTAAATATTCATAAATAAAGAGCAATTAGTAAATAAATGGTATATTCCATTTATAATACTTTATTTCTTTATAAAGGTAAAATATCTGATGTGCTTATGTTATAAATAACTACATTATTCAATCAAAGTGAAGGCTGTATAGGTTTTAGTTTTTATTTTTTCTGTGTTTTATATAACTTTAAAATTATTTTATTTTAAATCTGAAAATTTGAAATCCAAAATGCTGTAAAATGTAAGACTTTTGAGCACAGACATGATGTCACAAGTGGAAAATTCTACACCTGACCTCGTATGACAAGTTGCAATCAAATGTCATTTCATGCACAAAATTATTTAAAATATTGTATAAAGTTACCTTCAGGTTATTTATATGAAATGCATATGAAACATAAATGTAAATGAAATATAAAAGTGCTTAGATTGGGTCCCCTCCCAAGATATGTCTTTATGGTTATTCAAATGTTCCAAAATTTGAAAAAATCTGAAATTCAAAAAACTTCTGGTTCCAAGTAGTTTAGAAAGGAATACTCAGCCTTCAATTAACATTAAATAAAACTATTTTATAAAGTCTATGCAGAGCTATACATACTGTCATGAGAGGATATATATCCCAGTCCTGATGATATATGCATAACATCCTGGAAGAATACAAAGAATTGTTATTAGTGTAATTTTCAGAAGAAAGTAGAATGGTAAAAGGTCAAAGGGGAATTTTTCCCTTGCTCTCCCTAATTCTGTATTGCATGCATGCACACACACACACACACACACACACACACACACACGTTTTTGCTGTTGTTGTTGTTGT
The DNA here is from genome assembly GCA_027257055.1 of Cephalopachus bancanus. Classification (NCBI taxonomy): domain Eukaryota; kingdom Metazoa; phylum Chordata; class Mammalia; order Primates; family Tarsiidae; genus Cephalopachus; species Cephalopachus bancanus. Next base: position 2,371,441 of record JAPVLO010000162.1, on the reverse strand, counting down.
TGTTGTTTAAGAGTTGCAATCTCACTCTGTCGCTCAGACTGAAGTGCAGGTAGTACAATCATGGCTCACTGTAGCTTCATCCTCCTAGGCTCAGGCAGTCCTTTTGCCTTCTTCTCCCAAGTAGCTAGTACTACAGGCATGCACCACAATGCCCAGTTATATTGCTTAGGCATGTCTCACACTCATGAGCACAAGAGATTCTCCCACCTCAACCCCCAAAAGTACTGAGATTTCAGGCATGAGCCACCATGCCCAGTTGTTGTCCACATATTAAGGAACACATATTCATATGATATATAGACTAGATAGTAGTGAAGTCCCAATTAATGCCCTTTCTCTATTCACACTCTTTGCCCTATAACTCTGTAGTCTTCCTTCTGACTCCGGCTGGCCCTGTGACTTGGTTTGACCAATGGAATGCAAACAAAACGATGATGTGCCAAGTGTAAGGTCTGGTTTCAAGAGGCTGCCGCGCTTCTCCTTGACCACCCTCTCACACAGTGAGACTTAAACTCTCTTGGCAAAAGCTGGGACTAGCCTGCTGGAGAATGATAAACCAGGTGAAGGATAAGCTATTTATGCTAGCCAAAGCTATTCTACATCAAGCTATAGATACTTAATCCAGGAATAGACATTATCAGCAGTCATTATCAGCAGATCTGCCTATCTGACCCACCACAGCAACTGCAGATTCACACTTAGACCAGAAGAAATGTCCAGCAGATCTATAAACTAATGAGCAACAGTCAATGTTCATTGCGTTAAGCCACTGAGTTTTGTGGTGGTTTTGTTATGCCTTAATAGTTAACTGATGCATATACTCATCATACATAAAGCTTTTAAGGGTGAAAAAAAGGTATATCCATTCCTGCAAAGGTGACCTGCTGAGTCATACCTAGACACAACATAACCATTCCAAGCCTCTATGAGTAATGTCATCGTTAGGGTTTAACATCAGAACTTGCCCTACTTTGTCCATACACTGTCCAGTTTCTTATCTAGAAAATGTTGACTTCATTCTCAACAAAGCTGGTACCCCATCAACTGACAGTAAGTAGAATAGTTTGGCATATCTTCTAGCACGGTTGTCATGTCAAATACCCTTTGTGATACTTCTCTAACTGATATTAGAAAAAAAGACAACAAATAACATATTGTTCATAAACTTGTGCTGAATTGTGCAATAAAGTCCAAGCCAATATGAATATAAAAGGTGTCTGTATCATTAAGCCTTCTCCAATCTGAGTCTACTATTAAAAAGAAGTTTGGAGAGTAACATTAATACTTTGCTCCCTGTACATAATAGCAGATGATATTATTCAACATCTGGCATTAGTTATAGAGATCAAGGGCTTCGTATGGCAGAAGGAAAGAAACCTGAGAATCCAGAGGCTGCGTCACTCATGCTATGACTTTGAGCAAGATACGTAAACTCTCTAGGTCTTAATATGTGTGCATGAGTGTGTGTGTATACATATACATACATACACAGACACACACATGCATAAAGAGGCTAGATCTTATCTCTTAAGTTCCTCCCAACTTGATCAGTCCAAGATCTTGTAAGAGTGAAGCAAGGCTTGAGGCCTTCCTATTATCAGAGAAACCTTTTCATTCCACTTTAGTCTCTATAGATTTTGGTGTCCGCTCTCTCAGTCCAAATCACTCATTTGAAAAACTTGGACTGAAACGATGATTTTAGCCAAAAGCAAGCAGAAAAGTAGTTGCCATCAGAAACTCATTAATACCTCATTGTCAAACTGGCTAATTGTCCTTTAAGGATGAAACATTAGGGGAGATAATTATAATGAGGAAACTAAGCCCTGAAAGGTCGTATAATTACCAAACATCACACAGCATCTTGCAGGCAGGGTAAGTTTTACCTTTATGTTTTCCAATTTATGTCTTACTAAACTCCAGGGAAGGAACGAGCACTAAGACAAACTCATTGCCCTCACGGAGCTCACAGTCTGGTGGAAGCAAAGAACAAGGAAAATGTTGAATCCCACCACATATGCTAAGGCAGAAGGATTTATGGGATGCTTTGAGAATCCAGAAGAAGGAACACCTCACTCTGCTTGAAGAGACAGGAGAAGTTTTGTGGAGAAGGAGACAAATGAGTTGCATTTTGAAAAGCAAGGAGCTTTACAGTATACAAGGCATGGGAGGAAAAGGCAGAGAACACAGCACATGCAAAGATATTTAAAACACACACATGCCAGGCATGGTGGCTCACACCTGTGACCCCAGCACTTTGGGAGGCCCAGGTAGGGAGACTGCTTGAGCCCAGGAGTTCAAGAACAGCCTAGGCAACATAGCAAAACTATCTCTACTTGAATGAATGTATGAATGAGACGGGCATGGTTGTGTGTGCCTGTAGTTCAGCACTTTGAGAAGCCCAGAAGGGCAGATTACTTGAACCCAGGAGTTCGAGAGCAGTCTAGGCTACATAGCAAAACCCATCTCTACTTAAGTGAATGAATGAATTAATTAATAAATGAGACCGTTGTGGTGGCATGTGCCTGTAGTCCCGACTCCTCAGGATTCTGTGGTGGAAGGATCTCCTGAGCCCAGGAGGTCGAGACTGCTGTGAACCATGATCATCGTGATCATGCCACTACACTCCAGACTGGGCAACACAGTGAGATTCCAACTCAAAATAAGTAAATAAATACACACACATTTTGGGCAGATGGTATGAAGCTGGATAAGCTTGAACCTTGGGTGCAGGCTGGAAATTTCAGGAGACAAAAGGGAGAAGTAGGCAAGAATAGATTATGCAAAGGAAAGGAGTTTTGATCTTTGTCCAGGGAAATGAGAAACGAGTCGCTGAAAGAGAGGTAAGGGGCATGGTTATCCTTGCTTTCAACAAAAAGCGTGCACCCTAAGAGGAGACAAGAAGGCCTAGTTAATGATTTGGGGAAAATTGATTAGAAAAGGAATGCAAGCAGTGGAAGCTTCTTTGTGCCTACCTTCTCTTGATGAGTCCCTGCTGGGTTTCCTTCTCTCCAGCCTCAAAGTGCCATTCCCCATCTGTGACCGCATTCCACGGGGAACATTCTGGAGGTGCACGGGATTCTCAGAGGGTCCAGGCCTAGGACCGGAGCCCACGCAGCTGTCTGGCTCAGTGGGGAAAGGCTGTGCTGGTCCCAAGAGAAGCACGGCCTTGGCAAATCCCAGAGACCCACAAGACTCAACCACAGGTGACACTGAGGCAGTCAAGAGTCTAACAGCAGGTGGTTTGCTAACATAATAACTGTGTGACTTCAACAAAGCTATGTCGCTTCTCCAAGCCTCAGGGTCCTCATCTATAAAATGAAAGTAACAATAGCCACCGCGCATCGTGGCTATATTAAATGAAATGACGCATGTGAGGCACTTGGCACTGACCTTGGCACATGGCAAGCACTCAGTAATCCATAATCATGACTGCTAACATTTGGCGTCATGCAAGCAAGCACCTTGCCTATTTCCAAAGGAGCTTGGAAGCTGAAATATGATCCTAGAAGAACTCTCCTCAATGTCTCCCTCCGGTTCCTCCCCCTCCAGAGCCCTCAGAGACAAAATGTTACATTTAAAGGCCTCTTCCCTGCTCGACAGCAACATTCTTTATATTCTGATGAAACAGATTTAATCTAAGGTCAAGGTCAATAAAGAATGTGATCTACTCTTAGAGTAGCTAGTAAAAATCTGTAAGCGATTCTCTTCTTTCCACCTATAAGAAGACCCTATTTTATTGTTATTGTTTGTTTGTTCGAGTTGGCATCTCACTCTGTCACCCAGACAGGAGTGCAGTGGCATGCTCATGGCTACCACAAACTCCACTCGCTGGAGAGATGAGGCAATCCTTCCACCTCAGCCTTTCAAGTAACTGGAGCTACAGACATGCAACACCATGCTCCCGGCTAATTTATTTTTTATTTATTGTAGAGAGAGAGAGAGACGAGGTCTGGCCGAGTTGCCCAGGCTGGTCTTGAACCCCTGGGCTCAGGCAATCTTCTAGCCTCTGTCCCCCAAAGTGCTGGGATTAAAGGCATGAGTCACTGTGCCCAGTCTAGAAGACCTTCTTTTAAAGGGTTTGATTCTAGTAAGAATCAAAATATATATTACAGGTGATGTTTTACATGGAAAAAGCAGTATGCCTACCTCTATATCCCTATGGCATGGTGGTTTTGAGAGCTAAGAACTGGTGTTAAGAATGCTCCTCTAGAGGGGAACTTTGCTGAATTTTTATCCAATCACTCCTTACTCGCGTAAGTTAAAAAATCAGAATAAAATGAAATCTTTTACACGGCTGGAAATTTTCATATGTCTCAGCACCATCTACAATTTTGGCAATATTTCTTGCATAATGGAGCCAGAGGAATGAGGAAGGGTGGGAAGGAGAAAGGGAGCAGAGAAAACCTTTGGAGGACTTTTACTTGACTGGTACTTCTTCCAAAATGTGAAACTTTACTTATGATTTCTTAAAAAAAAAAAAAACCACAGTCATGATGAAAATGCTCCCTTCAGAACTGCAGCCTTAGAGGAAGCCTGGAGGCTTCTATAGAGCATTTTAGATCAAAGACATGGGTTTGAAGTTGAGGTTAATTCCCTCACTTTGCAGGACCACTAAAATGAACATCACAAACAAATTTTAAAAAGCAAGGGATCAATCCCTTAAATTTAACTATACCTTTTTTAGGAAAGTACTTGGCAAATACTGAATTTACAAAAATATATAGCTGATTGAGTTGAGGACCCAGGTAATTCCAGCATCCAAATTCACTGAGCTTTTTGGTTAGTTTGTCTGTCTGCTTGTTCATTTTTGTTTCACATTTGATTGATCAGATCTTAGACAGAAAGAGCCAAATGATGTGGTGGAGCTTTATGGTAGGAAGAATAAGACTGTGGAAAAATATGCATAATAAAATTGTAGATGAATGATACAAGTATGTGGAATATAATAACGCTTTGGCTAAATTATACATCTCTTGTCAAAAGATATACACTTGGTACATAAGTATAGAAAATTATTGGGAAGGAGTTATACTAACATATTAACAGCGACTTTCTCTGGTTAGTAAAATTAAGGACAATTTTCATGTTCCTTTTATCTACTTCTCTCTCTCTCTCTCTCTCTCTCTCTCTCTCTCTCTCTCCCTCCCTCTCTCAGCATTGTTTTGATATAAAATAACTACTATTATTTTTTAAACATCAAGTGTTGTTGATTGTGCATACAAACCAAACTATCAAAAACTTTAGCACAGAGTAAAACTTAGTACAGCATTAAGAGCAATGATCAACACAATAGAGATCATGCCCAGTTTCAGCCTGTCGTGTTTCATACACTGTACTTTTTTTTTTTTTTTTTGAGTTGGAGTCTCACTCCGTCGCCCAGACTGGAGTGCAGTGGCCGCTCCCGGCCACCGCAGCCTCGACCTGCTGGGCTTCAGCAATCCTGCCGCCTTAGCCTTCAGAGTCGCCGGAATTACAGGTACGCGCTACCACGCCCGGCTGATTTTTTGATTTATTGTAGAGATGAGGTCTCGCCAAGTTGTCCAGGCGGGTCTCAAACCTGCCGGCCCAGGCAATCTACTCACCTCAGCCTCCCAAAGCACTGGGATTATAGACTGAGCCACCGAACCCAGCTCACTGTACTTATTTTTAACCTTATGAGGTAGGTGTTCTTATCATTCCCATTTTACAAATAAAAGAAGCTGAGGCAGGAGAATGTTAAATAACTTGCTCAAATTCACAGCAGTAGCAAGTTGTAAAAGTCCAAAATGTTTGATGGTCCAAAGCATCTAATGGCAGAAACCACTCTTAACCACCATAATTCCAAAAAATTATAAGACACGGGCAAAGATTTATCCCCAAGAATGTTAAGCTGGTAAATTATTATGACTAACTTTAATTTTGTTCTACCTGGATTGATACTAAATGCAGCAGCTACATGTACCAACATTGCCCAATTTTAAGTTGTTTTTAAGTTTCCCACTCTTTTTTGGTGATAATATTAAACTTCCCTAGTCTGTTAACTGGCATGCCATTCTCCTAAGAAAAGTGGTACTTGAAGAAGATATTGTTAGACATCCATACAATGGAGTATAATACAACTGCAAAAAAAGATGAATGAAAATTACTATGAACTGACATATGGAGTGATTTCCAGGACACACTGTTAAGGAAGAAAAGCAATATGCATGCAAAAGAGTATGCTACTCTGTGTAAGAAATAACTGATTATAAGAAAATACATACATAACTGCCCATTTGTACAAAGGAAATATGGGAAACTAAAGAGATTGTTTATCTACAGGGTATGAAAGGGCTGGAAAGAAAAGAAGAATGAATATCAAGGACGAGGGAAATGACAGATACTCCTCTGGGTATAACCATAATTATAGTTCATACGTCACATATCCCCAAGTAATAAACAATTGGGAACCACAAACGCAGTACAAATTCTTTTTCTGTTCATGGGCTTTTGTTTATTTCATGGGGTATAATTATAATAGTTGCTTTATTTATATACATGCATGTATTTTAAAGATGTGGTATACAATTCAGGATTAGGTATATAAGTGGTCATTGTACAGTGAAGTTTGGGCCTCTCACTAGTCCCTACTTCTCCTGGTTTGGGATCAGGAACTTTTATTGATGCTATGTGTACCACCTCTCCCCTGGCAGTGCCCCGGTACTGCCAATCCCTTTCTTACAGAATTATGACAAGTGTTCAGGATCCACTTATGAGTGAGAATATGTGGTACTCAGTTCTTTGTTTCTGTGATAGATTACTGAGTATGATAGACTCTAAATCTATCCAGGTTGCCACAAAGTCCATAATTTTGTCCTTCTTTATGACTGCATAATATTCCATCCTGTATATGTACCACATTTTTTTAATCCAACCCACTTTTGATGGACAGCATGGTTGGTTCCATGCTTTTACTATTGTGAATAGTGCCGCAATAAACATGCATGCACAGGTGTCTCTTTTGTAGAACGATTTGAGTTCCTCCAGCTATATTCCCAGAAGGGGGATTGCTAGGTCATACAGAAGGTTGATTTTAGATCTTTTAGAAATAACCACATTATTTTCCACAGAGGTTGTACTAGTTTACACTCCCACTGACAATGTAGAAGCATTCCCTTTTCCCCACATCCTCTCCAGCATCTGTTGTTTTTTGAGTTATAAATGATGGCCGTCCTGACTAGAGTTAGGTGGTATCTCAGTGTGGTTTTGATTTTCATTTCTTTGATGATTAGTGAGGCTGAGCATTTTTTCATGTATCTGTTGGCTGCTCATATAACTTCATCAGAAGAATCCAGATCACCAAAGTAAAAGCCCAAATATGGGACATAGAAGGCAAAAATATTATAGAAAAAAGTCAACAAAACAAAAAGTTGATTCTTTGAAAAGATAAACAAGATTGATGGACCCCTAGCCAGACTGACCAAGAAAAAGAGAGAAAAGGCCCAAATAAACACAATTAGAAATGCAAAAGATCAAGTCACAACTGACTCCAAAGAAATACAAAAGATTATCAGAGATTACACTATACACACCTGTATGAAAACAAACTCGAATACATAAATGAAATAGAGGACTTTCTGGCATCACACAACTTCCCAAGGTTGAAACAAGGAGAAATTTAGGCCCTATATATATATCAATAGCAACCCAGGAAATTGCCTCCATCAAAAGAAAACTACCTACAAACAAAAGCCCACCCTGAACAGGATGGCTTTCCAGCAGAATTCAACAAAACATGATGAGCAATAATAATAAACATAGCTAGTATCAAGATCGCAGTCTCTAAATACCATGCTTCAATAAAAGAAAATTTGGAAAAGTGGTTGATTCTAGGACTAGAGTAAAATAAAAGCATAAGCCTGGAATATAGTGTGAAGCAAAAAAGTGAGGAAGTGCTCAAAATAAGAAAGAAAAGAATACATAAGGGTTTATCAAGAGAGCACAAGCACTAAATCTGAAGAAGATTCTAAAGGACAGAGTTGGAACAGTTAAGTAACAAATTCGATGACGACAATATTGAATTATAACCCATATGATCAAATAAATATCTATGAGTCCATACTCATGAATACAAACAATCTGTTAGCTAAATAGATAGGAGAGAAAGAAAGCTCTTCTTTGTTGTAGTATTCCAACTGATAAACGTTGAAAGAAAGAGAAAAATCTAAAATTATTGTTAAACAAACACTATCATAGAATTATTACCAGAACCAAGATCCACTGACGTTTGCTAAAATAATTGGGTGAAAGTTTGAAGACAAACAGGATTTATATAGTCTTAAAGCATTTACCCCAAGATTTTGTTAACAATAAGGAAAAAGAGAGTAACTGCAAAGTGGAAACACCCAGCAGAAACTACCTTATCCAAGTGATTATGACCAGAAATAAAACATCACAAACCCCCATAATGTAATGCACTCAGAAGAACACAACACTGCTGTGGAACTCTTATCAAAAATACCTAACCTCAATCCAAGCGCCAGACATTTCAAATTCAGGGGCATTTGGCAAAATGACTGATCTGTACTTTTCAAAAATGTCAAGGTCATGAAGGTTGAAGAAAGATGAGAAACTGTCACCCATTTCAGGCAACGAAGGTGAAATAACAAAATGCAATGGATCCTGAGTGGAATAATAGAACAACAACAAGACATCGATGGGAAAGCTGGTAAAGTTTAACTAAGATCTTTAATTTAATTATTGGATCATATCAATGCTGATTTATGGTTCTGATCATTACAGTCTGGTTAAGTAAGATATTAACATTGGAGGAAGTTAGGGCAGAGATATTTGAAAACTGTACTATTTCTACAACTTTTCTGTAAGTCTAGAAGTAGTTTGAAATCAAAAATTGGAAAACAAAGAACTGCGTATAAGTAGACCTTGAGCAACTATTGTAAAACCCTAAGAAAAGGAATGACAGTAGTGGGAAACTGTGGGGTGGGGGAGCGAGGAGGTGGGATTGGTAGTCATGGGAATCTGCCTGGGGAAGGAGGGGCACACCTCATCAACAAGGGTACCTGCATAATGAACATTTGTATACCTAACCCTGAATGGTACCCCATATCTTTAAAATAATTTTTTTTAAAAAGGCATTACCTTTACTCCAACAGAATTTAAAATGCTTTTTAAAAAGTTAATCTCTTTTGAGTAGAAAGGCCAGGTTTTCGGGGAAAAAAACCCACTCTAATGTGAAAATAATTTCAGAGAAACCAGTTGGTCAAAATTTTTCACTTTTTGAAGTTATACAAGAATCTGTATCAACAATTCTGTCCCTTGCATTCAACACACTATGTTGTTATTCCTCAACTATAATCAATCTTAATTTTTCGGTTTCGACAGAAAGCCAGAAAGCCATCTTTCTCTTTCACAGAGACAGGGACCTTAAAGCGCTTTTGTCAACTCTTAGCTGCCTGCAACTCCAATGGCGAAAAACCTTCAACACATTTGATATTTGGCTTAAAGAAACCCTATCACTAAGATGGACAACTAAGGCAGTGTTTTTCACTTGTGTTTGCTGAGGTATTACATGTATTTGCTTTCTCATGAAAAGAGCTAGGCTTTTATTTTTATTTGTTTTTTCTTTTTCTACTCTTCCACCCTATGCTTTCTTATTTAACAGTGTCTGTCAGAAGGCAAGCTATCAAGAGGATGCTGTGTAAGTTCATCAGTCAGGGCCTGAGCACCTAGGAACTGTTTGTTACAACAGCAAAGTGAATGAAGCATATATAATGAAGCCTCCAAGCAACAGACTAATTAATACCTCTTCTCCTCTTTGAAGAAAATGACCCAGTATTGAACTCTGGTGGATTATACAACATTTCAATTTACTATCTGCTAAAAAGATGACTACTTTATAAAATGCATTCCTATTTATTCATTTGCTGATAACACTAGCAGTCATTCAAACTGAACTCCTTGGACCACCCTTTGTGGCCAGTCACGGGAACATACTGGAACATAAAAGTCTTAACATTCCTGAGCCTTTCCTCATCTGTTTCCCGAGATGATGGGGATGGGGCTGGATGGCCTCAAAAGAACTTTCTGGCTCAAAATTGATGCTGCAAATAATCAAGTGTCCCTAGGGTTGTCAGATCTATCAAGTAACAATACAGGATGTCGCTACAACATTTAGGACATACTTATAGTAAAAGTTATTCATTGTTTATCTGAAATTCCAGTTTAATTGGGTGGCCTGTATTTCATCTGGTAACTCCTCTCCCCTTTCTGAGACATAAATAAGCAATGCTACAATTTAAATTCCTGGCCTGAACTTTTATACAGAGTCACTGCTTTTGAATTGTGCTGCCCAGTCAATTTATTTAATGTCCCTAACCTCCATTTTCTCGTCTGTCAAATGGGAAAATAATAAAAATGTTCTCATAGGGTGAATGTGAGGAGTAAATCAAATAATCTATACAGAACTTAGCACAGTACCTGGATATACTTGTTATATATAGATGCTTGCTCTTATTATAATTACTTTGTTATTACTGTTTGCATTAAATAAATATTTTTTCGAAGAGCAAACAGGTTAATAAACAAAACTTAGATTTTATCAGAAAGCTAGACAGGGTTTTGCTAAACAAGGTAGAAGAAGAGTCTGAATAAATTGAGAATTCCTAATTACACTGTAAGATTTTCCTGTAATCCCTTAATAATAATTACTGTCAGATTCCAAACTGAGAAAAGCTTATAGAATTTTCTTGCAATGTTTTATATATTTCATTTTCCATTTCAATTCAGAATAAAAGGCAAAAGAATTGGAGTGAAACAAGCAAGATAAGCTCAAACAAAAATGAGGAAAAGGTATATATGTAAATGAAGAATACACTTATTACTAGCCTTTTTTAAAAGAAGAAATTGACAGTGACCTCTAGTAAAATATTTCTGTCTAGAGGCAAGATTACCCATGCCTGGATAGCGGCCAATGTTTAAGCTCTTCTCTTAGAAGTGTCCTATCTACCTCTCCCACCTTCATTTCCTCAAGAAATCGACTAAGAACCCATCAACACCAATACAAAGGCTGTAAAATAACATTTTCCTCTTGGCTGGATGCAAAAACTAGAACTGCAGAAAGGTTCTCAATGAAAATTGTTTGAATTACTATCAACTCATTCTTTCTGCTGACTAGGAGGATAAAAAAATAAATTCAAGGGGTTCCAAGTCTCCAGTCATACCAGCAGTTTCCAAAAACCATCCCCTCTTTCCCAAGAGCCAGGATCAACATAAATGCTTTATTTTCTTTATAACTAGTATTTCTAAGTATTTGAGGGTTCTCCATAGACTCATATGAGTTCTTTTTTCTTTATCTGGCCTCAAGAGATTAATTATTCATGTCAATTCAAGTCTATCTTCCTGTTAACAAATCCCAATGGGTCTTTTTCCCTACTCAATCAGACAAACTCCAGATTCCAATATTTTAATGAAAAATTTTTTTCTGCATTACGCTGCTGCATAATTTTCCAGTCTCTAAAGAATATGTGGAGCTCTGTAGGGCTTTCCATTTTAAAAAGAAATTACTTAATAAGGGAATGGTCTGACAACTTTGTCAACTTCAAGTGTACATGTTGATTTTTTGTTGTAGAAGATTTTTCCAGTGATTATGGGAATTCTGTTCTGCACCTTATATTCCCATTTTTATGGTTTTTTTTTTTAAAAAACTTGGGTGGTTAAGTTGAAACCTGAGTAAGTTAAATGGTAGCCTTTGCACATGTATTTGTGACATGCTCAGTAGAAAGGACCAAGTTCTGTCAATTTTGCTATATTATCAACTACTTAAAAATAAATGGCACTTTAAAGCTTTGGAAACAAAAATGAGTATGTAAAAATATTTTATAAAGTGTAAGTCTATCACTCTAAAATTAGGATATTACTAGTTTTAAGAGAAATGGGAAGAAACATGGCCACCCTTAATGTTTGAAGATGTCCAAAGAGGCAATGATGAGAGAAAGACAATATACTGTGCAATTAGAAGGACCCTACTATATTGCTTATGATTATTTTATTTTTCTAAGCCTCAGTTTTATCTGTAGAAGACAAATAACAATGACTATTTTGAATATGATGTTTGATTAAACATAATATTGTATATAACACCAAGATAGTGTCTGATCATTAGTAGGTGTTCAATAAATGCTACTTTCCAATATGCTATTTTTCAGCATTCTCGTTTGAAATGAAAATAACTGAAGAAGTCACAACTAGATTTCTTTATTACTTTCTAATACTTTTGTTATTGACCTGACAGAACATGAACAGGGAAAAGCAACAGGCACATGATAGGAAGAGATCAATAACATGTGATAAGAAGAGATGAATCTTGTCAGAATCCACCACAGAATATACTAGGAGCAAACTTTATTCTTTCACCTTATACTGTTTATCTTTTCTTCTCTCTCATCAGGGAATACTTCACTCAAGACAGAGCCCACTATCACCATGGAAATTAATCATTAAGTTAGATCTAAAGACAAAGAATCTATGCAACTAAAAACCTATAAGTACATGAATGTTTTTCAACTCTGGATAACAAATCACAGAATCAGAAGCGTAGGATTGTGGCAATTGTGCAAACACTTTTTTTTTTAATTCCACAGTTGATTGAGGAGCCTGATGAAGTTAGACCACTGCATCAATGCAGCCATAGATCAGTGCACTGATATGGAAAGAGTTTGTGCCTACCAGGTAAATAAGCCCTCAATATGAGAATTTTTTAAAAAATTAATAAGCACTAAAACATGGCAGCTGAAAAGGTAGAAAACCTGTCATATAAACGTCACCTCCAGCTGGGTTTGATGGCTCATGGCTGCAATCCCAGCACTTTGGGAGGTTAAGGCTAGAGAATTGTTTGAGCCTAGAAGCTCGAGGCCAGCCTGGGCAACAAAGCAAGACCTCATCTCTACAAAAAATTTAGAAATTAGCCAGGCGTTGTAGTGCACACCTGTAGTCCCAGCTACTTAGGAACCATGATGGTGTCACTACACTCCAGTTTGGGCATCAGAATGAGACTCCGACTCAAAATAATAATAATAATAATTTTTTTAAGTCCCTTCCACCCCTCCCAAAGAATAAGATAACCATGGGGTCACTTCCCTAAATGAATCTACATAGAAAAGAGCCAAGCACATCTATTATATTAAGGGTTTTCTCTAGTTATTCTCAATCCCATGTACTAAAATACCAAATAATCAGCATTCTATCCAGTTTATTTCATAAATAAATAAATTCAATAAAGTTATTCAATGCTATCAAAACCATGAGGGAGTAACCATCATGGAGGATATACTTAAACTCCAGTTTTACTTCACTGACTCTAACAAGCTTCAGAAACGTGGTGAAATTTAATGTGGACAGATGGAAGGAGGAAGCTGGAAGATAAAAGAAGATGAGGTCAGTGAGCTCTTAAGAGTAACTCTAGGAAAAGACTTTGAAGCAGAGAGTCAACACTATTAACTCTCATTTATAGGGTCTTGTGGACCCACAAAATTTTAAGGACTAACTTGATATAATCTTTAATTGAGAGAAAAACACCACAGTGATGAGGCAGTAAGGACAGTGTTGAGTATAGCGCCAGATGCTGACAGAAAGAAAACTACCATCAACCAAATCGGAGATGGAAAGTCCCCAAGCTAAAGCCATGTCAGAGGACGGAAAGAGAGGAAAAGAGAAAGTATCTAAAAGCAAAATGTAGCAACATTGAATTTGAGGGGTAATGGAGATCATTTTAGTTAAAGATTATTTTTGATTCCTTATTTGAAAGATGAACATTGTGCTGGGATTGGGAGAAAGTTATATCTTTGTTATATTCAGTTAAAACTAATGAAAATGGGACCCAGGTTTTATAGGATAGATGTATACTTTCTAGGATTGAAAGATGCGGAGATTTCAGGTAAAGGGGGCTATCATCAAGGGATAAACTGTAAAATTCGCTTACAATTATTACTCAATTATTTGTGTACATGACTTTTCTTCCTCTAAGGGACTCCAAACTCCTTGTGTCTTTGCATCTTCCATGATGGTTAGTAAAATGGTTGGCTCAGATATCTTGAATTTAATTTGATCATAAGTTATAATTTGATCAGAAGCCATCTGGTCAGGGCTCTGAAATCAGATAAACCTGAAATCAGCTTCATCACTCATTAGATTTGTGACACTGAATACATTAATTATACTCTCTAAACTCAGCTTCCTCGTCTATAAGATCCAGTTGTTATGAAGATTAAAACAGCTAATGTATGTGAAGTCATTGTCACAATGTCTACCAAATTGTAAACATTGACAAATGGTACTTAACTATTTTTATTCTTGAGCTCTTTATTTTTTCTTCTCACATATATAATCCATGGTACTTGATGCTACACATTTATCAGCCAGGCAGAAACCCAGGTAAGTCAATGGAAAAGAAAAGGACACCAATCACTCTTCCAATTTTTCTACTCTGACAAGATCCTGGCAGCTGGTGGTGAGGAAAAAAAAGAAATCCACTGCAAATATATATAGGTCATCTTTGTCATCAAAATAGACTCAGGTGATGGCAACTAGAAGAAGTCTTTGAATGAACACCATTTACTAATGCAATGCTATTTTATTCAGATCTCTTCAAAGGTCCAAGCCAGGGGAAAAAAAAAAAATCTTCCTTAAAAAACAATTCAAGCCGGGCTCGGTGGCTCAGCCTGTAATCCCGCGCCTTTGGGAGGCTGAGGTGAGTGGATTGCCTGAGCCCGCGGGTTCGAGACCCGCCTGGGCGGCGAGACCTCATCTCTACAATAAATCAAAAAATCAGCCGGGCATGGTAGCGCATGCCTATAATTCTGGCTACTTGGAAGGCTGAGGTGGAAGGATCACCGGAGCCCAGCAGGTCGAGGCTGCGGTGGCCGGGAGCAGCCACTGCACTCCAATCTGGGCAACAGAGTGAGACTCCAACTCAAAAAAAAAAACAATTCAGATGTCTTGGCTTTTGAAAAAATGCAGAAAGCAGAAAGACAGATTTTAGTTATTAAAGGGTAGATAATGTTTTGTTACAAGAATAAAGACACATTAAACTAAGATTATGGCCCAAAGACCATACTATTCTTAGAATGTTGGTTTAGAACTGAAGAACTTATTTTATACTTTATAAAATCCTGTGTTCAAAGGAGACACTATCAGGGAAGAAGAAGAGGCAATCATTTATTTTGGGCACACCCAAGAAAATAATGTTGAAGTCTTAGACTAGGATCTAGATTTGGCTTTGTTCTATGCCCAGAAAAATTATTTTTGCATGCTGTTTTCCAGATAGATACGAAAAAAATGAATTCAAATATGTGAATGGCCTTTGACTATGTCATTTTGAAGCAGATACTTTTTTAAATCCGCACTACTCCTATTTTGAAAGCAGGTTCATTTAATTTTGTACTTTTCTTTCTACTCCATCTTTCTCCATAAATTGAGTGATATCCCGAATCGCCTTGCTAAATGGTTTAGCAATACTTAAAATTCAGCAAAGAACATTCCCACCTCCAGGAGACACCTCTCCTTCATCATTATGGATGACTAAGATATAAACAAATGTGATGTCCAGAATTGGAGTCAGTTCTGCTCTTGCAAATATTCACACATCAAACAATTCTCTTCCCTCATTTTCATAAAGACAGTTCTGACCATATTATCATAGCTAAAGGACAAAGTGTATAGCTCTCAAAACTCAATTGATCTTAGTTATCTAAGTCTTACTTTTAAATGAAGATAACAGAAATCCTTTCCCTATGTAAAAAGGTTAAGCTTAGAAAAAAAGTGAAAGATTTTCTGGTTCATTCTAAATAGGCTTTGGAGGAAGAATTGCTAAGTGTGAAATTCCTCCCCTACTGCATTTCATTGATCAAAGTGTTTTGTAAAACAAGAAAATGCAGAATTCTGAGAAGCATTTAAAGGGCTTGTCTTTTGGAAGTTAATACCCTTTGCTTAATTTATCATTGATTTCCATTCTCTTTTCTTCTCTTATACCATCACCATGTGTAAGGGAATATAACAAGATTCTCGTTTGTCTAGAATAAAGCTTGAATTGTTTATCCTCCAGATACTCAAGAGGCCTGTCAACTGTGGGATGTGTGCATTCATTCAGATCCTATCAACCTTAGGGCGTCCCGGCTACCTGCCAGGCTGAGTTTAAGCAGGCTGGTGCTAGCTCTACCCCTGCCTCACCACAGAGCAGGTGCTCTCAGACATGTCAGCCAATCCCAAGAAAGGCAGCTTTGTACATGTTCTGTTCACAAACTGTCTATCCAAAAGCATATGACTAGAGTACCAAGAATCTGAAAGAAAGGACCTATCCCCATCACAAAGCTTGGGGGGCAGAAAGAGAAGTGCCTACTTCTTCATGCTATTTTTGCTTGAACATCTGCTGATCAGGCACAGCCGAGCTCTGTACCCTGGTCAGAAGAGGATTACCTGGCTGGGCTACACCTCCTCACTCATCTGTTCTGCCTCTGAGTATTTCTCTGTATCCACTATCGAGGATCACTGAACTTCCCCAATGGCTCTAACTGGGAATGGGACAGTTTTCTTTGCTGATTCCATGGACGCCCCTTCTTCCCTGCCCAACTTTCTCCCCTATAGCCATTTTCCCCTCCTTCCAAAACCCTGGGGATCAAAAGTAATAATAATATTGCTCACACATTAAATACTCATTTTAATTACAATGTTTTTAATTGCACAAAAACTAACTGTCCTGATCGGAATGTTTTTCAACCTTTTAATAATAATAATAATATTTATGGACACTGTGCTAAGCAATACATTTTACATTTCTTCCCCAAACAGCCCTGCAAGATAGGTATCAGGTCCAAGCAAAGTGAGGCTTGGGTAGTTTCAGTAACTGACTAGGTCAAGGTCAAACATAGTAACAGAGACAATATTCAAACCAGGTCTGTTCAGATGCCAAAGCCCAGCTCTCCTCAATGCCCCCATGCCGAGTCATATGGTCAAAATGTAAGAAGCAAAGCAAAAATAAGATTACAGCACCAGGAATTTGTTGAATACAAATTTGTTTCCCCCAAGTTTATCAGAAAGAAGTATTTCATTTTATTTCGACAAAAGACAAACAATGCAGAATTAAAGTCACCTAAACTTTTGACTTGTACTACTGTGAGTGAAACATACAGCAGTTTATGTTTAAATGAATACTGGCAATGGGATAGAATATAATGCACCTTAATTGATTTATGGATACTGTGCCCCTTAATAACTCACAGTTAGCAATTTCCAATTTTAACCAATCTCCTTCAATAAGATCCTGCTCAAAACACTTAACATCATTTTCTTTGAATACCTGTGGTTAGAGCAAATGTTACCCACCATGATAACCTGATCAGCTAAGCCCAAAGTAAATGTTTTAATACTACCACCCACATATTTACTCTGTCCAGTAGTTTACTCTATAGGTCAGATCATTCCTGTGTACTTTCCCCAAAACTAAGATTTGTACTTAGTACTCAAGATGACTTTAAAGCAATTCTCTTTACTGTTGTTGTTTGAGTCAGGGTCTCACAGTCACCCAGACTGAAGTGCAGAGGCACAATCACAGCTCATCACAGCCTTGACCTCCTGAGCTCAGGTGATCCTCTCTGCTCAGTCTCCAGAGTAGATGAGACTACAGGCACATACTGCCATGCCTGGCTAATTTTCATTTTTTGTAGAGACGAGGTCTTGCTATGTTGCCCAGGCTGGTCTTGAACTCCTGACCTCAAGTGATCCTCCCATCTTAGCTTCCCAAAATGTTGGGATTGCAGATGTGAGCCACTGTGCCCAATCACTAAAGTCTTCAATTCTATAGTCACCTCTCAATTCATGAAAACTTAGACACTTTTGACTTTAATTTCTCTTTCTATATGACATGTTCCAACCTTTGTCAAGGTACATATATGTTACTTATGTTTATGTGAATGGATTTATTCATCTTGTCTGCATACAAGACAATAACTTACTGGGTTTTGTTTATTTTTGAAGACAAGATAAACTTTTGTTTAGAAAGAATGTTTCACTTTATCATGAGAATGTAATCACAAAAACAATACTCTTTATGTTCTCAGTTCCTCCTTATTTTGGTCAATTTCAAGTGACTATTCATTTTTAACAGGGTTTGCTGATTCATTTTTACATATCTGATCCTGTGCAATCACTGGTTTAGTTCTGTTTACATCACAAGCATTATTTCACTCTTAGCACAGTAATTTCCAGAACTCACAAAATTGATAACTAGTAATTGAATCTGAATTATTCTAAATATAGATAACTAAAAATAGAAAACATTTGTATACCAAGCATTATTCATGGATATTATCAATTAATGTGTCAGAAACATTTCATTCATTAAGCATTTATTTTGTTAATTAAACATCTCTGTCCCTTCCATTTCAAAACTTATCTAGGTCAGCATTCATCAATAGAAATATGATACAAGTCACATATGTAATTTTACATTTTCTAGTAACCATATAAAAAAGTTAAAAGAGACAGGTTAAATCAAATGTTGTTTTATTCATTAAATTTTAATATAATCAAATTAATTCAAAGGGAGGCCCAAACATTACCTGTACGATGACCACTTGTAGACCTAATCCTGAATTGCACCCTACATCTTTAAAATAAGAAAATTTTAAAAACCAAATTAATTTTATTTGACCCAAAATACCTGAAATATTATCATTTCAACACATGTATAATAAATATAAAGCTATTACTGACTAGAATTCTCACATCTTCCCTACTTAAAAGGCTTTTTATTTTTCTGACAAATATATCCTTATTCTCTTTTTTCTCAAAAATGAGTTCGGGATCCTCTTCCTCTATGAAGCCTTCCATGACCACCACCATCACCCATGGACCTCACCTGGTACACTGTGGATATTAGTAATTAGACATAAATGCAATTAGGTTCTCATTACATTTGTGCACAAAAACAAATAAGCAGGAAACTGGTTGGCTTTTGTTTGTGTTTTCTTGCAACTGTGAGCTACTTAAAGGCAAGCTCATGTCTTTTCATCTTCCCGTCTCCAGTCCCCAGCACAATGTGTAGAACATAGGAACCATCAAAAAAAATTATTCAAGGTATGTGGAAACAGAGAAATAGCACTTTGTAAAACAAAAGAGCCAAAGTGTATTTCCATAATAATAAAAGAAAGGATGCATGCACTAAGTAAGGATGTAGAGATCTTCCTTAAAGTTATAAGGTGACTATTTCACCTTGAAAGGTGAATCAATTACAAGCATCAGCTTGCACACTGGACATTTTTCCACAGAATAATGTTATAATGACCTCCCTAATGAAAAAGAGAAACATATCTATTATGATTTCTATACTTAGGGTTTAGGGAGTGAACATGTTTTGTTCTAAGAGCAAAATAATCGAAGATACTCTTATACTGGTCAGCATGACCCAGACAGAAAACTTGATTTACTAAGCTGTCTTCTTAATAAAGCAAAACCATTGGTCAATAAAAATAATAATTTGCTACTCAAGTCTCTCCCTAAATCTTCAGGAAAAAAACATAAGTCAATGAAAAATGAAATTGTCATTGGAAGACATGGACCAGTGAGATTCTGGTCGGTTCTGATGGGGCAGGAACAGGGGTCGAGGTGGAAAGTGAGATATCCATTGTTCAAACTGATGCTGCCAGCTTTGTAAAAAAATGATTTAATGCAACCTCAGGCCCTACCTCCTCTAATCTCCCTAGGGAAAAGGTAAGGCTTTTCAGGATGGAGTCCTAGTCCATGAGACTCCTTCATACCACATTTGTTGTTAAACCGATACATCCTGAGATAATGCCTGGACCATAGCATATTCTATGTTGGAGTCACAGGTTATTGATGGAATTTTGGGAGTTATTGGCATTGCTTTGTTGACTGTGTGTGTGTGTGTGTGTGTACCTTTTTCCCCTTATATACCATGTATCAAGATTATTGGACTTGATCAAATATATGGTCAGACCAATAAAGATTTAGATAAGCTTATAAACTTGACTTAAGCAAATTCATAATCCATGTAGCAGCAATAGAAGATTTTTTTTCCTTTTTACTTTACTCATATCAATTCAGAGATACCACTGAATTATTAAGGCTTCCTCCTATGGCTCACAGCATCAAAGCTACGTATACACATTTTTTTTTCAAAGAGAAAATAGCCCAGACTTTATTTCTGTTAAGTCCAATGGACAACCATAATCCGTTCCACAATTAAAAAAAAACCCACAAACTCAGATTATCCAAAAACCTCTTAAATCTACCCTTCCTGAGAAAAAAAAATAATACAGTATTCTCAGATGCATTATGTGAACTCTTGTTTCTTAATTTTTGTCTTTCATTTGAAAATCATCTCTTCCCTTGCCCTCAAATCCAAATTCTTCTTCAAAGCATTTTAAAATAAAGCAGAAAGTAGCCTTCATGATTAGAAACTTACAGTGTTTCATATGCTATTTATTTAATCCAATTTGTCAAGACTTAAATAGGTCCAAAACTCATATATAGTCCTAATAAGCTTTGAAAATAATAGTTCTCTCTTCAAAGAGAACAGTACTATTAATATACAACTGGTTAAGTTTAAACTAATAAGTCATAATCAAGCAAAAGTAGGTTCTGAGGAAACTTGCCTTAAGCCTTCATGATTTCACAATTCCATATTCAGCACTAATAATAAATCCCAATTCAAATGTGTGACTATATAAATATTCATGCAGAGTTAAATGTGCACCTATAAATGTACAGGATACAGATACAGATGTAAAAGTATTTTACGACTTCAGCTTATGAAAATATCTTATAGACATCTGTCGGTCTTAGAGAAAGTACCACTTTGATAATCATTAGATGTAATTTATGAGTTTACCATTGAATCATCATCATGCTACAATGTTATTGTGTAAGATTTATTCATTAGATAACTCAGAAGTATGTAAATGTTCTAAAAATGAAAAGAAAATCCTGAAGCCATTAAATCATAGTCAATAAAACATCCCTGTGTCAGTCATAATCTCATCCTTTAACTTTATCAAGTTTTAACTGCAAAGACTTCTAAACCCATTTACTACTTCTGGCTCTTCTTCCGCATCCTGGTTGTAAGAATGACAAATTGTTTAGATGGCTTGACTGCCACTATAAGGCCAAGCAAAAGCCAAGCTTTGTAATCAGACCAGTGATTTTATCTAGAGTTAACAAGCAGGCAATCCTAAGCATTAAATGGATAAGCTTTAGCACTCCCTGAGTTCTACTATTTACTCAACCCAGGAAGCAAGAACCATGAAACTAAACATTTGTACTTTGTTATAGTTTCTTCCCAAAATATTCTCCCAGAATTTTGGGAGAAAAATGCCAATAAAAAACTTTTATTATTGCACAGATTAAGAAAATCATTGATTCAAAGGTCCAGCGCTGATGAGCTGTAGCAGACAATAATAAACTTCTCTAAAGAAACATTTTAATTCATATTAATTTATGTTGGTCTTGTCAATGACAAGATATGTGGAGTGGAGGTAGACGAGACTAGCCAACAGGAAACTGACAAGTATGTGAGGTAATGTAAATGGCAAATAGCTTGATTTAGTCATTTCATAATGTGTACAGGCATGTCTCAGAGATAGTACAGGTTCAAGACCACCACCATAAAGTCAGTCACATAACTTTTTTTTATCTCCCAGTCATATAAAAGTCATGTTTATACTATATTGTAACCTATTGAGTGTGCAAAAGCATCATACACTTAAAATGTACATATCTTAATTTTTTAAAAAAAGTTAATAATCAGCTGAAAGGGAAGTTTTTTAATCTTTTTGCGGGTGGAGGGTCTCCCCTAAATGTTGATGGCTGCTGACTTATAAAGGTAGTGGTTGCTGATGTTTGGGGTGGTTGTGGCAATTGTAGACAATAAGAGAACAATGAGGTTGACTGCACCGATTGACTCTCCCTTTTACAAAAGATTTCTTTGTAACATGCAATGCTGTTTAACAGTATTTGACCCACAGTCAAACTTCTTTCAGTGCTGGAATCGATCCTCTCAAACTCTGCCACTCCTTTATCAACTAATATTATGTAATATTTTAATCCTTTATTGTCATTTCAATAATATTCACAGCATCTTTACCAGGAGCAGATTTCATTTCAAGAAATCACTTTCTTTGCTCATCCATAAGAAGCAACTCCTAATCTCTTCAAGATTTATCATGAGATTGCAGCAATTCAGTCCCATCTTCAAATCTTCAAGCTTCACTTCTTTTTTTTGAATCTGAGTCTCACTCTGTCACCTAGGCTGGAGGACTGTGGCACACTCACAGTCACTGCAACCCTGACCTACTGGGCTCAGAAGATCGTTCCACCAGCTATTTATTTATTTACTTATTTATTTATTTATTGTAGAGACAAGGTCTCACCAAGTTGCCCAGGCTGGTCTCCAATTCTTGGGCTCGACCAATCCTCTCGCCTCCACCTCCCAAAATGGTGGGATTACAGGTGTGAGCCACTGCACCCAGCTTCATGCTTCACTTCTAATTCTAGTTGTCTTGTTATTTCTAACACATCCACAGTTACTTCCTCCCCTGAAGTTTTGAACCATTCAAAGTCACCCATAATGGTTGACTCTACTTTCAAACTCCTCCAATGTTGAATGTTTCTAATGGCATCTGGAATCTTTTCCAGAAGCTTTTCAATGAACTCTACCCAGAACCATGAGAAATGTCACTATCCAGAGCAGCTATAACTTTTTTTAAAAGTCTTTTCTAAATAACAAGACTTTAAAGCTGAAACCATTCCTTGATCCATGGGTTCCAGAATGGATGTTGTGCTAGCAGGCATGAAAACAACATTTAACTCCTGTACATTTCCCTCTGGACTCTTGAGAAACTAGATGCATTGTCAATGAACAGTAATTTTTTGAAAAGAATCTTTTTTTTTTCTGAGCAGTAGGTCTCAATGGTAGGCTTAAAATATTCATTAAACTATGCTGTAAACAGATGTGCTGTCATCCAGGCTTTGTTTTTCCATTTATAGCACACAGACTGAGTTGATTTAGCATATTCTTTTTAGATTGGAAAATATAGTTTATTTAGAAAGTAAATTAGAGAGAGAAAGAGAAGATTCACCTCCCCCAGGGGAGGAGGCCAAAGTTTCGATTTAGCATACTTTTTAAGGTTCCTAGGATTTTCTGAATGGTCAATGAGCATTGGCTTCAGCTTAAAGTCAACAGCTGCATTAGCCCCTAACAAAAGAGTCAGCCTGTCCAGCTTTAAAGTCAGCATTGACTTTTCCTCGCTGGCTAAGAAAGTCCCAATAGAAGGCTGTTTTGTCTGCATTGCAAATCTATTGTATCCACCTTTATCAATAATCTGAGGCAGATTTTCCGGACAATTTGCTGCAGCTTCTCCATCAGCACTTGCTGCTTCACCTTGCACTTTCGTTACAGAAATGGCTTCTTTCCTTAAAACTCATGAACCAACCTCCACCAACTTTGAGCTTTTTTTCTGCAGCTTCCTCACCTCTCTCAGCCTTCATAGAATCGGAGAGAGTTAGGGCCTTGCTCTGTGATTAGGCTTTGGCTTAAGGGAATGTTGCAGCCACTTTGATTGTGTATCCAGACCACTAAAACATTTTCCCTATCAGCAGTAAGGCTGTTGTGCTTTCTTATTCATGTGTTCACTCAAGTAGCACTTTTAATTTTCTTCACAGACTTTTCCTTTGTATTCACAGCTTGGCTAACTGTTTGGCACAAGAGGCCTAGCTTTCGGCCTATCCCAGCTTTTGACATGCCTTCCTCACTAAGCTTCATCATTTCTAGCTTTTTATTTAAAGTGAGAAACGCGACTCTTCCTTTCACTTGAACACTCAAAAGCCATTGTGGGGTTATTAATTGGCCAATTTCAATATCATTGTGGCTCAGGGAAAAGAAAGGCCCCAGGAGAGGAGGAGAAATGGGAAAACAGCCACTCGGTGGAGCAGTCAGAACACACACAAAATTTACCAGTTAAGTTCACCATCTTACATGGGCACGGGTTGCGGTGCCCCCAAACAATTACAGTAGTAACATCAAAGATCACTGAGTAGAGATCACCATAACAGATATAAGAATAATAGTAAAAATTTTGTAATATTGCAAGAATTACTAAATTGCGACACATATGCAGTGAACACCTGCCAATGAAAAAATGGCACCGACAGAATTGCCCAATGCAAGGTTGCCACAAATCTTCAATTTATAAAAAACCGTTATCTACAAACTGCAATAAAACAAAGAGCAATAAAGTTAGGTGTGCCTGTACACATATTAAAACATGATGTTGTATACCATAAATATATACAAGTTTTAGAAATCATGGCCTGAGACCAGACTGTATACATAGGGACTAGGTAATAATAATGCTAAAAACAAACAAATCACCAAATAAACCAGAGGGGCCAAACCAAGCCATACTAACAATGGTAAACATAACTCCTATTTTATTTTATTTCCATCAACATTTCAAACATTCATTCATATATATATATATATATATATATGATCTTCCCCAGTAATATTACAAACTTTTTACTATTATTCTTATATCTGTTACAATGATCTCTACTCAGTGATCTTTGATGTTACTATTGTAAACTGTGACCATATAAGATGGTGAACTTAATTGGTAAATCTTGTGTGTGTTCTGACTGCTCCACCAACTGACTGTTTTTCCATATATATAAATGAATGAATGTATGAAATGCTGATTTTAAAATATATGTAGATGTGACTAAATATAAACCAGATAGAAAACTGAGGTCCAGAGGATTGCCCCAGATTTCACAAATACTGAATTATTGATGAGGGCTCAAACAATGCAGGCCAGCCTTAGGGAATCCACTTAACCAGTACACTGTAACATCCCTCTCCCAATAGGTCTAAGCAGAGGGTTGATGTCCATTTACAAGAGGCAGGTCCGACTGGAGACTGTAGGCAAGATTCAAAGCTTGGACAGGTGATCTGGGCTCCCAGTTCTGAGATCCAAGCTGGGCAAGGTCACAGGCAGCAAGAGGATCAGAGTCTATAGCGAAGTCCAAAGATTTATTCAAGGCAGAAAGACTCAGGAGGAAAGAGATCTTGAGTATAAATCAGGTAACATTTTGAGATTCAAGCCACACATCAGAGAAAAGTTAGAAACAAGTATCACAAAGGAAACATTCCGGGATTTGCAACAAGGCCCTGAACCTCTTTGCCCTATTTATAAGACACAAATCTGCATTAACGTGAGCACAAGCCTGTGGAGATAGAGACAGGGTCTGCAGGTCACCACAGCTCTCAGCTGAGGAGTGCTCACGCTTCTAAAATCTCCACTCCCGAATTCCAAATGCTATGTGTTCCCCTTTTCCAATTATCACTCTCTTCATCCCCATCCACGTCTATTAGGAAAACAACAACAAGAAGATATTTACTTAGTTCAGTCATCTGGGGAAATGCTGTACATAATACAGTACTGTTGGTCAAATAATGCATTCAAGAACCAACCAATTTAGTGAAAAAAGAAAAATCAAATTGTTTATTTTGCATTATGCAGGGCAAAAAAAGCTACTATTTGAATGTTGTGCTTTCCATATCGCTGTACTGATGTTTGATAGACATGATCATATTCACCAGGCATCTTCACACTTTGTCACTTCGGTATATTATTGTTTAAACTGCCTTTTTTCTTGGAATTAAATTTATTTATCCTTTGGGTATGCTTAATTCCTTAATGTCAATCAATTTCGTTTTTTTTTTTTTTAACTAAGCAAGCAGGAAGCAGGTTCTTTGTTTTTTCAACTAAATTCTTTAATCAGCTTTTGTTCAGAAACTGTTTATTTCTATCTGCATTACAAATGCTAGATTTAACCAATCTATCAAACCAGGATAATACAAGGAGGGATCTTGTCAGTTTGTCCTTTGCTCTTAGGAACAAAGATACAGTATTTTGTACTTTTAAAGAAAGGAAATAATAGGATTAAACTAAGATTGAGGACAAGAGGATGTCAAACCAAAGAAAGGCATGTGGTCCTTCTAAATTGTAATCCATTCGTGTTAAATGCTTTGACTATGCTCATTATTCAAAAAACATTACAGCCTAATATATTTTGTTACCATAGTTCTGCCTACTGGGAACTATAATTAAAGCACATTTGAGCAAATGCAATTTTATTTGTTATTAAGCAACTAAAAGCTTAGTCAACCTTGCAAATATGGCATTATCCTAAGATTACGATATGAGTCAGTTAGCTAGCCAATCAACTTTATTAGGTCCTATCTTTATCAGCCATGCCTCCTATTACTATCATAGGAGCATTGTATACTATGCAACAGTGGACCTCAAACTTTAGGTCACACCAGAATCACCTGGAAAGTTTGTTAAAACACATAACTGGATCCCACTCCAGAGTTTCTCATTCCTTAGTTCTGAAGTAGGGCCCCCAATTTGCATTTCTAACATGTCCCCAGGGAATGCTAATACAACTGGTGTGTAGACCACCCTTTAAGAACCCTTGATATATAACATAGTGGTTAGAGCTTTGAAGTCAAACCTACCTATGTTCATACCCTTGCTCTTCCAATAACATGTACATGACCTTGGACAGGTTACTTTATCTCTCTAAACCTCAGTTTCTTAATCCACATAGGAGGATAATAATACCTTTCCAACAGGTTTGCTGGAAGAATTAAGTGAGATAAAAATATGGAAAGTGCTAGCCCAGGTCCTGGCAAGGGAGAAATAAATGAATGGTAGTGATCAGTTTATTATTTTTGTTAATTGGAGAAACATGCCAAGTTCTAGTTTGACATGCTTATAACCAACGGTGTGCATTAGACTCACCTGGAGAACTATTGCAAAATTCACACAGTGAGACACCCCCACTTCAGAGTTTTTGATGCAATCAATATTTCATTGATTCCAAAATACCATTGACTAGAAGATGCACCATTATTTTATGTAACGCTAAGAAAGAAAAGCCTGCAATTAAACCATGATTACGCTAAGTGAAATAAGTGAGACACGGGAAAAAAAATATTGCATGATCTCATTTGCATGTGGAATCTTAAAAAAAAAAAGGTCGACTCTACAGAGACAGAGAATAAAACAGTGGTTATCAAAAGTAGGAGGGGAAAGAAAATGGGAAGATGCAAGTCAAAAGACCCAGAGTAGCAGTTATGTAGGATGCACAGGTCTGGAAAATCAAATGTACAACATGAAGACTTAACAGGTTTTGTATTCCTAATCCAAAACTCCAAAATCTGAAATGCTCCAAAATCTGAAACTGTCTGAGCACAAGCATGATGCCACATCGGTGGCTGAGATAGTGACACCTTTGCATTCTGATAATTCAATGTACACACATCTCGTTTCATGCACAAAATTATTTTAAAATACTGTGTAAAACTACCTTCAGGCTATGTGTATAAGGTACAATAAAACAAATTAATTTTGTGTTTAGACTTGGATTCCATTCCCAAGATATCTCATTATATACATGGAAATATTCCAAAATTTTTTTTAAAATCCAAAATCCAAATATTTCTGGTCCCAAACACTTCAAATAATAGATAATCAACTTGTAGTTAATAAAATTGTGTATATTAGAGATTTTTGATAAATAAGGAGATTTTAGTTGCTTTTGTCACAAGATAATTTAATGAGCTGATAGATATGTCAATTTGCTTCACTATAGTAACCACTATCTATGTGTCCCATAACATTATGTTGTAAGCCTCATATATGCACAATAAAATTTATTTTTTTAAAAAACTATGATTAAACTAACATAAAGTACATCCAGATTTTAGAATGAGAAAATGTGGGGGGGAAATGCATCCTGGAATTGATGAAATAGAGTAGCTGGGAATGTGCATATGGGCTTGCTTCCCAGGTTATTGGGATGTGCAATTTTTATTAAAAGCCATTAATTTAGTCAGTGTGACAGCTACAAGAGGAACCAAAAGCTCAGATGCCTTGAAGCTGAGCGAGCCCACTGATTAGAAGCCCAAGATTAGAAAAATAATGTAGCTCAGTCTCGTGTTCTACCATATAATTCCATGGGCTGTTTAGGAAACAAAAATGTTTCCTTTTGATATACTGGAATCCACTCCCTAAACTTAAAAGAGAACTTCTTCCACTCAACAGCAGTGACCTACTTGATGGGAACAAATCAGTCTATTGATATAGTCAATCAGATCAAAGGTTAATAATGCAGACAAGTCATCAGGAAGGTGCAATGTGTTGGGCCAAGATTGTTTGTTTCATAAACATGAATTCCAATCTTGAGATATGAGGATCAGTTGGGGACAACTTTAAGGGAGATCAAACATGATTTCCATGGTGAAGGTCACACACATTACTGGGACTTGGTCCTGGCAGGTTTTTATTTCCCATTTTGATTTTTAAATTGTGGTTTATAATATGTTGCAAGACAAAGAAAGCCAATTTGGGGTAATCTGATTGTTCTATCAAGTCTGTGTCAATTGCAATTTCCCTTCACTCTAGGAATCTTGAATGAAGGCAGGGGAACCATGGGCCCATCCTCAACTTTATGCTAATACTCTCACCCATAGGAAATGCATTCATTCTGCAATGTATCACAAAATAGGGCAATATCTTCTGATAGTTTTATTTGGGAACTCAGAATTTCTAATAACTTCAATAAATGGTCTCTGATAGTCTCTATGCACATGAGTTAATTATTACAAGAAAATAAAATAATATTAATTTCAGCTTCTAAAAATTATAAGAATGTAAATCCCCAAGGAAATGCTGAAATAATATCATAGCTATATTTGCAAATTTTCAACTTTGAAAATTTCATTTTGATTCTTGCTTATCTCATGACTACCAAGTCATTCCTTTGACAAGTAGGATCACTATTAATTTTTAAATTAGGACTCAACCAATATGGACAAACAAGATGTTTAAGTCAGGGGTGGCAAGGACATATCTGCAAGGCCCAAATAGTGACAAATCATAACAATAATGATTAAAATTAAAAAGTAAATAAGCATGAATGATTTTTCTCACCATATTGGAAACACACTATCAATGAAATCTATACTTTCAAAAATATATTTTTGTACCTTGGGAATCTCTTTTGGTCCTGGCCCATATGAAATTCCGTTCTAAAATCATATATTATTTTAACCATAAAACTCTTTAAAATTGTGATGTTTTTAAATTTTCATGTTTCTAATTACTGAATAGGAAATACAAGATATCACAAAATTTAACAAAAAATGACATTTTTCCAAAGAGAAAAGGTAGCATTACTTTTATTAAAATGTCTACATAATTTAAATGATGACAACTGTGAAATAAAATTTAATGTAAAACTCAGTCACCTGAATAATGACAACTTGAAACAGGCACAAAGGTCATAGAGAATGTCTATCAACTTGAGCAAGAAGGAAGCGGTCATGTCTTTTAGGAAACTAATCCCTGTTTTTCTATAAATAGAGATGGCAGGGATTTATTTTTATTTATTTTATTTTTTACAAATCTCAACTTAAGAGATTTAGTTAAAGAATACAACCTCCACTTTCCACATAAGAAGATAAAGACTGATCTTGAAAGTCTTCGGTTCCGTCCATCGCTGCAGAATCCAAATGACTCATTAGCATATACTTTGCACAAGAATTTTATCTTTACTGAGGGATTCTTTGTGTGCCTCTTTTATTTCAACCAAATGTGTAAATCTCCTGAAGTTTCATGACATTGGTGTGACTAATGATTTTAAATATTTTCAGTTCTTTGGAAGTATAAGAAAAACCTTAAGAAATAAGTATTAGCAGTGGTTCAGAGGTTCTGATCTGTCTTAACAAAAACATGAATTATTTCAAGTTCTCTGCTGATTAGAAAGTAGCAAATTTCACTTGTATGTCAAAACAACTTATTATGTTTTATACTCCCATAAAATGCCCTACTATTTCTAATCATTAACTGAATGTCCAATTTGCTTTCAATAGCCTTCTCAGTCATATGTGTCCTTTAGTATGTTGCTTGCCTAAGGAGAAATACGTATGCCAAAGAAGGAATGACACAACAATCTCAGGAGAAAATGAAAATCATCAAATGCCCTTTCCTCCTTTGATCGAGTTCCTAGGATTATAGAAAATGGAGTGTAGAAGCTGCATGCATGGACAATGAGTTAGATTAGTAACAGTTTCAAGCTATCCACGGGGTTATTAACCAATGGATCAGCACCAAACTGGCTCTAGAATTCCAGCATCATAAAAATTCTTTCCTGGGTTCCATTTGTTTCAACATTTTATTCAATGCCCTGGATAAGAATATAGACAGGACCTCATGAAATGTGTAGAAAGGAGAGTGGCCATATTGGATAACTGAATGGAGTTAGAAAAAGGCTAAAGTTGACAGGTTAAAAACAAGGGCTATCCCTAAAATAATAGAAATAAGTTGGAAAGTAATAATAAAAATAAATCATCCACACATTAAAAGTAAAAACAGAAATAAATTGAAGAGTAAAAAATAAATTTAAAGTGATGTGATTAAGTGCAAAAAGACAGTTGTTTTGTACAGAATGGAAAAGATGTAGCATAGCAACAATACAGGTAAATAAGGCTTACTGATATTCGTCTATAGAAAGCTTAATGTGAATCAACAGTAAACAAAAGGCTTGGGCAACATAGCAATACCTCATCTCTACAAAATATCAAAGAATTAGCTGGTATGTTGGCGCACCTATAGTTCCAGCAAATGGGGAGACTCAGGCAGAAAGATCGCCTGAGCCCAGGAGGTTGAGTCTGCAGTGAACCAAGATCACACCACTGCCCTCCAGTCTGGAAGACCAAATAAGACTCCAATTCAAAAAAGAAAAGAAAAAAAGAGTAAATGGAATATTTGTTGAATGAATGAATAAATATAGTGTAGTATTACTGGGAGAGGACAGAAAAAGAAGGGAAAAGAGCAGAGAAGAGGAGAAGAAGGAGAGAAGAAAAAGAGAAGAGAATTTATACAAAAGGAAGCAAAGGTCCCACTTCTTTCTGTGCAACGCAGACTGGCCTTGAAGTACTGCATTATAAATACGAACAAACTGGACACCCTCAGAAATGACCTGAGCTGTACAGCCAAATCAATAATATCCAAGAACTTCTCAAAGTAACAGAGCATATTTAACCTGGAGATTGAATAATCATGCTCAAATATCCTAAGAACTTTAACAAGAAAAAAAAAAGTGGAGGTGTGTGTTTGGCCCCAGTGGTTACAAGTAGGACAGATGAATTAGACTAGCGGTCTCCAAACTTTTTGGCATCAGGCACCAGTTGTGTGGAAGACAATTTTTCCACAGCCAGAGGTGGGTAGGGGGTGAGTAATCGGGCATTAGATTCTCATAAGGAGCATGCAACTGAGATCCCTTACATGCTAAGTTCACAATAGGGTTCATGCTCCTATGAGAATCTAATGCCACCACTGAGCTGACAGAGAACAGGGCTCTATTCTAATGCTGCTCACCTCCTGCTGTGCACAGCTCAAGCCACAGACCACTACCGGTCTGTGGCCCAAGGGCTGGGAACCCCTGAAATAGATGTTGTAAGTGTATCTTAGTGTCAATGTTTTCCAAGGACAAAATTGCTCAGCTCAGAAGGACTCTCAGAGATACTGAAGCACTGACTGGACAATCCTTCCCAAGACTTTTGCAAAAATAATTCAAGCATTAGATAGGTGGTAGAATGAGATGATCTTTGAAAGTCCCTCCAAACCTTGAAATTTCAACACTTAAATGATTTCCAGTGGTGCAAATTAAACTCTCGCAAAAAGTTTTCCCTTACAAGGCTAATGAAAACAAATAGTTGGCCTAGGAGACATGAAGCAAGACTTCAGGAAATCTTAAGAGACTTCCCTATTGTCTTGCTTGTTTGCTCTTTAGAGAACTAATCTCCTATAAAACAGGAATGTATTAATATCTCTTTGTTCTCTGTTCTGCTTTGGGATTTTGCATACACCATGCTTTATCTTGCTAAATATAATAATCTGTCCAGCATTCTTCCTTTGTGTGAAATCCTTATTCGCTTTCATAAATTATGTGAATGAATCTGAAGCGTACTTCCCTTTCTTCAGTAGACACTATTCCCAGAAGTAGTCTGAAACATGCCAAACATCTGCTCCTACACACAGCTCAATACATGATATTGATATGTATTATCTCTGGGTGAATTCTAAATACAAGGCCAATTTAACACTCTCCTGAACAATTCCCTCCTCCCCTCCCATGGCCCAGCTGCAGGAAGCTCAAGGAAATCAGAATAATTCCAGTATTTGCCGACTCGAGCTATATGTAACCAGGTAAATTTGCTGAAACAAAAACCACCACGGGGCATTACAAAATCTAATAAAAATCAGATACACATAAGTATTTGTCTAATTTAATGAACATTTAGATATATATAAGTATTTTTAAGAATCTACTATACTTATAACATTCAAAGATGCTGGCTTTTCAAACTGTGAATTCTTGGTTGAGCGTTTGTTATGAGTTTACAAGTGTCCAGTCAATCTTTTAAAGATCAAATGCAATTTGTTAATGTGGTACAAAGTAAGGTGACCAGATCCTCTAAATACTGAATTCTTTTTTAGTTATCTACAAAGGCCTCTAGTTTCCTAACTGTAATTTCACAAAAACCTTCAGAGTAAATCCAATTTTACTGCTAACTAGGGCTTTGAATTCAAATGCTTCTCTGGTCTCCTTTTCTGGTGAAGTAACCTGGACCTCATGTGAGCTTGGCAGATGATTCCTCGTCTCTTGAGCTAAGATTAATAAAAACAGCACTAGCAGTGAATCCTCTCTTTCCCAAGCCCCATTCTGATTCTGACCACTGGCACAGGTTACAACTGCCCAGAAAAGGAAGGTTTTCCTAGCTGATGATGCCCTTGTATACACCTGCACTGCCCAGTACAGTTGCCACAAGTCACATGTGGCTAATAAATTTAATTTTTTAGTTAATTAAAATGACACAAAATCAAAAATTCAGTTCCTCAGAATTACAAGTCACATTTCCCCACATTTCCACTGCTCCATAGCCACACATGGCCAGTGGCTAGTGTATAGAACATCCATCATGCTCTGTTGGAAGGCACTTTCCTGGGATTTCATTTTGTTCTTGATTTGTGCAAACCTTGCTCTTGGATTTGGACAGACTTTATTGCCTGCTAAAGATCAGAGAGTGCAACTATTTACCCATCTGTTCATTCAGCAAATATGTATCCATTCCTTGTCTAGCTACTGAACACATAACCATGAGTAAAACAGACATGGTACCAACTCTCATGGGGTTTACATTCTAGTGGGAAAACCAACAATAAAAAAGTAAACAGCCAATAAGAAAGATTATTTCAGTTATGAATTTTAATATTAGTTTATTTCCTTTTAGCCTCATAGTAACAAGATGTTTTTGTTTCTTTAAAGTGAGTCCATTCTCCACTCCCACAGTAGTTGGCCTGCTTTCTCTCGATTTTCTGCAGATGACAGCCAGTGGTGGTTTTAGGATTTACTTAAGTCAAGTGTCTCTTCAGCTTTTGTTTCTTTAGAACTTCAACTCAAAGCTTAATTTTTGCATCTGTCCTTGATTCCTTCCTGAAAGGTTCTCCAGATTTTAAAGTTTCAGTCATCACAGTTTTAAGTGTGATTCAACAAACTACCAGACACTCCTCCCCACTTGGAAGATCTCACCTCTCCAGCTCCTTCACCTCAGCATTACATCTTCAGAATCTCTTTTGAACTATTTCATTTTTTCCATTCTCAACTGGCCATTC
Source organism: Cephalopachus bancanus (assembly GCA_027257055.1). Lineage (NCBI taxonomy): Eukaryota > Metazoa > Chordata > Mammalia > Primates > Tarsiidae > Cephalopachus > Cephalopachus bancanus. The sequence goes on along the minus strand of JAPVLO010000162.1, from coordinate 2,337,650 downwards.
AATCTGGGCTCTCAATTCTCACACCTGAACTATTAAAAGAACCTCCCCAAAGGTTTAAAGTCTGAATTTCTTTTCCTTGCAGCTGATCATGCACACTAAATCACTAAATCAGAATTCATCTTAAAATCGACAACCATTGCCCCTCTCTGCCTTCTCTGCACTGGGGTGGCTCTCTTGCCACAGTCTACCACACCCTGAAAAGGTTCACCTGTGCCAAGTGTGTCCCTGCTCCTCCATGGTGAGGCACACCTCTCAGGTGCTAAGAGCACCACTCTCTGCAGTGATGTTCAAACAACCAGAGACACCAACAAATGAGAGCCTTGGCAGCTTGGCAGTCCCTTACCTCACTATCCCTAGTCACGGCTCCCAAAACAGCACCATTTCAAGGGACATCGACACAGCAGTCAAGTTCATTGGGGCTGGGGCTGCCAAAGTCAGGTTCACTGGCTATGAGGCTAGGATTAGGACTGTGCTTGAGAGCCTCACCACTGGTTATACCAAGAACCTCTCTGAAGCAACAGCCCTTCTCCTGTGCCTTTCTGTAGGAGAGGCTTTGCCTCTATATTAGTCTGTTTTCTGTTGCTTACATCCGAATTCTTGAAACTGGGTAATTTATTCAAAAAGGAACTTATTTCTCACAGCTACAAAGCTGAGAAGTCCAAGGTCAAGGAGTCACATATGGTGACAGTCTTCTTACAGGTGAAGACTCCACAGAGTTCAGAGGAGATTCGGGGTTTCACACGGTGAGGGGGTTGGGCATGCTAGCATGCTATATGGGATCTCTCTTCCACTTCTTATAAAACCTCCAGTCCCCTCCCATAGGAACCCACTAATTCATGAATGGATGAATCTACTCATGAAGGCAACATTTTCATGATCCAATCGCCCCTGAAAGGCCCTACCTCAAAATACTGCCACATTAGGATTAAATTTCAATGTAAGGGGCTGGGTGCTATGGCTCATGCCTGTAATCCCATCACTCTGGGAGGTCCAGGCGAGAGGACTGCTTGAGCCCAGTTCAAGACCAGCCTGGGCAACATAGCGAGATCTCATCTCTACAAAAATTTAAAAATAAACAAACAAAATAAATAAATAAAATCAGGAGAATTGGTTGGGTGCAGGGGCTCCTGCCTGTAATCTCAACACTTAAACAATCCAACATAAGTTTTGGAGGAGACAAATATCCAAACCATTGCACCCTTGCAGAGGCCATGAGTTTCTTCTATCTGATGGTGGCCCTTCTTAGCTTCTTTATTAAGTGGAGAAGCTATCTCTACCTCTCATGGTTCTTTCTTTAATATCTCATCTGCTCTCTATTTTTCTTTCCCTATACTTCTCCAAACATCCTGGGGAAAGTGGTTGGCTCAAAGTTTGACAGAGGGAAGACAAACAAATATTGTATTAATTTTTCTAATCCCATCATTGCCCTACCCAAGAATCCACTATGGCTCCCTATGGAATCCAGTTAGTTTTTCATGAACTTATTGTTTTGAAAAGACAACCCTAGAATTCAATAATTCTGTTATTAAAGTACCATTTCATCTAGGAGCAAGAATTATATTCGTGACCCGCCTGGGCAACTTGGTGAGACCTCACCTCTACAATAAATCAAAAAATTAGCCAGGCGTGGTAGCGCACTTGTAGTTCCAGCTACTTGGAAGGCTGAGGCGGAAGGATCATCAGAGCCCAGCAGGTCGAGGCTGCGGTGGCCAGGAGGGGCCACTGCACTCCAGTCTGGGCGACAGAGTGAGACTCCAACTCAAAACAACAAAAAAAAAGAATTATAACCTATTTGGGCATCTGAAAGTGATTTTAATTTTTTCAGAAGGATGCATCTCTTGGCTCTTGTAACATTTTTGTATGTCTCCTTATTTTATCTAGTTAAAACCTTCCTCCCAAAGTTTCTACCAGCTCTTTCTTCTGACACACACACACACAAAACACACACACACACACACACACACACACACACAGTAGAAGGGAAACTTTTAGAGATAATTTACTGCATTCATTGACACAATGAGAATTTTAAGAAGCACAAGCAAACTAGTTAAGCATATTTTGTCCAATTTTACAAACCCTCCCCAATTACTTGAAACCCACACATAGCCCACACTATGTCTTTTTCCATAGGGTCCCATACTCAAAAGCTCAAATTAATCACAGAATGATTTTCTGTCAGCAACTTTTGGATTGACGTGCACAAACTAGAATCATCTCAGTCCTTGACCAGAGGATTTGGTTATCATTAGTACTTTTACCACTGGCCAGGATGATAAAAAAATAAAAAGAAAACTCATTTATTTATTGTGACCTAAGACTAAATATTTTTCTCTTATATGTGTCAAAGATCTGAAGAACAAAACTACAACTTGAGTTTATTAGTAATTGTCTCAGTCCATTTTCTGTTACTTATAACCGAATACCTGAAACTGAGTAATGTATAAGACAAGGAATTTATTTCTTACAGTTATGGGGGCTGAGAAGTCCAAGGTCAAGGGGCCTCATCTGGCAAGAACCTTCTTGCTGGTAGACACTCAATGCAGAGTTTTGAGGGTATCCAATGGTAAGAGGGCTGAACTTGCAACTTCAGGTCTCTTCCTCTTCTGATAAAGCCATCAGTTCCCTTCCCATGATAACTCATTAATCCATTAAGCATTTACCTATTCATCCATGAATGAATTAATCAATTCATGAGGGCAGATCCCTTAATCACCTCTTAAAAGCCCTACCTCTCAATACTGCCAAATCAGGGACTAAATTTCAACCTAAATTTTGAAAGGGATTTTTAAACCATAGCAGAACTGAAGTAGAACTACTGAAACATTCTTTGTTAAAATGTTCTAGTCACCTCTTCGAAAATATCTGATTTCTTTTTCATGAGTATTAAATGTATAAAAGAAAATTCAAGTCCCTTGTATTATTATTATAACCTGTTTTAGTAATCAAGGGAAAGGAAGTTCTTTTGATCATGATGTCATATTTTATTGCAGATGAATTAATTCTTGTGGTTATAGTACATTCTTTTTTTTTTTTTTTTTGAGTTGGAGTCTCACTCTGTCACCCAGACTGGAGTGCAGTAGTGGCCGCTCCTGGCCACCGCAGCCTCGACCTGCTGGGCTCCGGCGATCCTTCTGCCTCAGCCTTCCAAGTAGCCGGAATTACAGGCATGCGCTACCACGCCCAGCTGATTTTTTGATTTACTGTAGAGATGAGGTCTCGCTGCCCAGGCAGGTCTCGAACCCGTGGGCTCAGGCAATCCACTCACCTCAGCCTCCCAAAGGCGCAGGATTACAGGCTGAGCCACCGAGCCCGGCTGGTTATAGTACATTCTAAATATAACTGCAGGAGGTAGCTGATGCTTAAAGTTACTGAAGTCCAAATTATTTTTACTTTTCTTCATAACAATTTGTTTCTATTATTACAAATGTATAAACTCTGAAAGCTATGCACTTTTATATGTTACTCAGATCCCCTAGAAAATGTCCCAAATTATTAATATTAATATATACATATAAAATATTCATATTCTGGTCAGGCACAATGGGTCACGTCTATAATCCCAGCACTTTGGGAGGCCGAGGTGAGAGGACTGCCTGAGGCCATGGGTTCAAGGCCAGCCTGGGCAACTTGGCAAGACCTCCTCTCTACAATAAATCCAAAAAATTAGATAGGCATGGTGGCACACACCTGTAGTTCTAGCTTCTTGGAAGGCTGAGGTGGAAGGATTGCCTGAACCCAGCAGGTTGAGGCTGCAGTGGCCATGAGCATGCCACTGCACTCCAACCTGTTGACAAAGTGAGACTCCAACTCAAAAAAAAAAAAAATATATTTATATATATATGTTATATATCTCCATATACATCAATATAAATAAACAATTTCCCCTCAGTAAATGAGATTAGGTCACAGTCAATCAATGTTTAATCCATATTCCAATGCCATTTTACAGGAGCTTCAGGTCACTGGCATTATCTTCATTGATTTAGGAAAGTACAGAAGCTATATAAGTCATATCACAGATAGCACACAAATGTTTAATTGTGTTTAAATAATTCTGTGTTTGTATGACAATATTTATTTAACAAACACTGATAAAGCATTGTCTAAGACAGGCATTGTCTAAGTCTTTTATACATATTCCATCCTCGTAACAACCTTCTGAGTTAGGTAGTATCATTACCCCATTTTATAAGTGAGAAAACACAGCATAAAAGAGGTTAAGTGAGCCGGGCTCGGTGGCTCAGCCTGTAATCCCACGCCTTTGGGAGGCTGAGGTGAGTGGATTGCCTGAGCCCGCGGGTTCGAGACCCGCCTGGGCAGCGAGACCTCATCTCTACAATAAATCAAAAAATCAGCCTGGCGTGGTAGCACATGCCTGTAATTCTGGCTACTCGGAAGGCTGAGGCGGAAGGATCGCCGGAGACCAGCAGCGAGGCTGCGGTAGCCGGGAGCGGCCACTGCACTCCAGTCTGGGCTACCAAGTGAGACTTCAACTCAAAAAAAAAAAAAAAAAAAGTCAGAATTTGAACCTGTGAGTCAGGCTGCAGAGTCTGAGCTTTTAAGTGCCCTTTTAGGCTGCCTCTCAATATTCAAAATTGTTTTTATACTTAATATAATGGTATTATAGTTTTTAATCATATTTAAAAACTTTGCCTCTTGAGATCTATAATCCTTTCGTACTGCTCCCACACAGACACCCACAGTCCCCTAGACCCTCCTGCCATTGGCTCATCTCACTGAGCATCCACCAAACTCTGTGCTTTCTCTAACAGCACCTGCCACAAATTTCACATATGCACTGTTAAGTTATGTAAGGGCAGGGTGCACATCTTGCTCACCATTGTGTCTCCCACATGTGTACCTGAGGCATGAAGCATGATTATCAATCATTCAGCAGCCAGAGAGTTAGACAGGTTTCCTATCAAATTACAACACCTATAATGAATAGATGTCTTCTCTTTATCCATTCCAATTTTAAAATTAGCAAGTACGTGGAAATCTTGTGATTTAAAGAAAATAAAACTGCAGAAAAACACATTAATGAATGGACTTCCCCCGCATCTTGACATAAAGCTTGCAACTTTTGAGAGTTTTCAAACTTAAAGACACTACAATGTCTTGTTTAAAGAAATGCCAAAACAGCTGTACTAAGTATTTCAAGCTGAAAGTCAAGGAATACATCCCAAGCTACTGTAACAAAACGCTTCCATCCAAACTTTGCAGGAAGCAAATTGCCAGCAAGCACATTGCTCTCCATGAGAAATGATGTACATCATTGTGTGCAAAGGATATCAAAACAACTTGTCAGTTTAATGCAGGACTTAAGACATACCATGAGAAACATTTCATGCACCACTTTAAGCACTGCCAGTAAAATTTCTATAGAAGCTCTTAATGTACGATTTGAACCTAACTAGACTTATTTACCAACACAAACTGTAACTTTACTAAAAATGTCTCCTATATTTATAAATGAAAGAATTTAGTTATAAAAGTCCTAGTAACTCTTGGAGAATGTTCCACAGAGAAATGGTGATTCATTTGCTTTCATTCAGCAGCATTCATATGTCAAATTGTTAATTATGTACCTATTGTGTGCTAGGTACTCTGTTGGGTGTTCTTGTATAAATCATTTTTCTGCCAACGAAGTCATATTTTTTCATTGGGTTAGTAATTCCCAGATTTTCGTTAAATTCAACAGCATTATGTGGTGAGTTCTTGGCATATACAGTAAGGAAGAACAATTTTAGTTGACAAAAAATTCTGTATTTTATCATGGATATCAGGAACATACAAGCTATACACATATAGTTTGAGTGTTCTTAACAATTTATTTTTTCATTGATGCCCAATTTGACCAGGTGGGTCACTCAAAACAGTCAAATTGGCTTTGTCATTTAGGTAGGGCCAGTAGGTCCATAAAATGAGAGAACCAAACGACCACTGGAAGACCCACTCCCTCCTAGATCACAAGCTCCTGAGGCTAAGAACCATGATTTCTACAGCCCTGAGGCTTGATGTACTTCCTGGCACAGACTGAGCATGAATATATGATTGTTTCAATGAACAAATGGCACCACTAAGCTTCTCCCGAATGCATGAAACTATATCCCACCTATGAAAATTTCCAAAGGTATCAGACATGAAGATGGCCATTTGGTCATCACCCTTACAATATTAACCTTCTTAAATGCAGAAATCCTATTTTAGCTCTTAGGGCCCCAAAATTTCAACTTAACTATATGAATTAACCCCAAAAGAAGCTAAAACTTTACTAACAGCTATTAATTTCAGTTAGATTTGCTAAATTCTCTTAACCTTTTTTCATGGATTCTGTTTTTTATTTGTTTGGTTTTTCTTTTTGTTTCTTTTTGTTATCTTTTGGATTAGCTCTGATGATTAAGTTAAATGCTAACAAGATAACAAATAACTCTGCTTCAAACTTTACCAGCTTAAATTCTATTAACAATGCACGATTATTCAAGCTCATCACCTTCTTATAACTTTGATAATAAACTTAAATCTGTATCTCCAATACCTCCATCCCGTACCCTTTCGACTACATGTTTGCCTTGTCTCCCATTAAACCCTAAGCTAGGGCAGGAGTCAGGTTCCTGTCCCTCTTTCATGTTTCCTTACAACCTGACACACACTACTGCATCCACTCCAGGGGCATGTTCAGGAAAGATAATGTAGTACTGCAAAAATGGGGAGCAGGAAGGCAGAGAAGAGCACCTCAAAGCCCTCTGCTGGAAAATTGGATTAAAGCTTCCAAGAGAAGTAAAAGATTCTCCTTTACTCGCTCCATCCCAGTCACCGCCTTTAAATTTTATACACAAATTCCACTAGTGCTAACCTGACAGCATCAGCATTATGTAATCTTCACTGCTGCTTGGTCAACCAAAGAGTCATTCTCAGACCCCAGCCACCTTCTTCTGACTCTCGCCGCCAGGAGTGGTCCTGTGACACACTTCTGGCTGATGAAATATAAGCAAAACCCTGCAGAGGGTTTCTTGAAAAGACTTCGACTACTTGATTTTTTAAAAAAGAGAGGGAGAGAGTAATGCGACCAGCAATGCCACTTCCTCCTTCTTCCCATCAGTGTCTGGACCTACGTTGTGCATTTCATAACCATGAAGCAAAAGGCATGCAAGTGAAAAGCTAGCACACTGGGGACAGTGGAACAGAACACTAAACAGGATTATTGAACAACTAAACGAATGCAAACAATCCCCTATTTTCAGATAGCTAGATGCAAGAATAAAAGCCTTTCTGTTTAAGTGTTTAAGTTGCTGTTAGTTACAGACAAATGCCTTCCGGCTGAGATGCTGGTTAAGACAGTCATGGTTTAGATCCCGGTTCTGCCTTGTACTAACCATGTGACTAGGCAAGTTATTAAATTACTCTAAGCTTCAGTTTCTCATCTATTAAGTGGGCATGAGTGCAATTGTTACCACAGAATTTTGAGAAATAAGAGATAATGCACTTAAAGGACTTGGCATTGAATTTGGCACATAGTATTACTGTCAAATATTAAAGGCACACTTAAATACTAAAATACAAATATTTAGAAATGTTTTTCAAGTAAATGTTGCTTCTTTTTCCCCAAATAATGACATATACAAATTAAACAGAGTGGTAAAGAAGTTAAATGCTTTATAAAATAATTCTCATTATATATATATGGTTTAGGTCAAGATAATTCACAGTTAGCAATGAAATGTACAATGTAAATGCAAAAATGCACATTTGTGTGATTACAAAGGTATTACAAATATCAACTAATAATTACTATATAATGTATTTACATTTTTATATTATTCTTATTGTCATTAAAAAAAACAAAAACAATTTCTCCAGAACAAGGATAGACTTAAAATAGTTGGCAGTAACCACACAATTTTCTGTTACCACTACATTGAGAAACCTGAGACATTTTGAATCTTTTGTGTTTCATTTATTAGATTAGTTTCAGAATATTCAGCCATTTCCCTCAGATCATTAAAAGCAACAGCAGATCTCTGTTTTTTTGTTTTGTTTTAGTCAGAAGCATTTTAGCTTCACTTCAACAAGATCATCATTCCAATCGTTTCATTTTAGAAGCTTATCTTACAAGGCCAGTAAAAGACTGTGTTCTCAAGCCTAGAGACTTTCCATTTATAGCTTTCCATTAAGCCTCTTAAAGGTAGATATTTATACCAATTAAATATTTAAAAGGTAGGCCCTTTTATAAAATAGCTTTTTTATTAATTCAAAAAGAGATTATAATTTATACTTCCAAATCCTTTTTAAAAGGCTTACAACAAAAGTCATAAATAGATTAAGACTGTTAAAATAAATCAAAACACACTAAAACACTGGAAAAGAGGATGCAAATACAAAAATCATCATGGTCATAATTATGAAAAACATTTAACTCTGAGCTTCCACTAGACTAAGTGGAAAGTTGGTTACGAGTTGATAAAGCAATTCTCATTATTTTATAAAGTCTGCAATACTTTTATATGCTAATACTAAGTATAATTTCAGTACTAAATTTCAGTAGGAATTTATCTCATGGCCCTTCTTCAAGAAAAATTAAGTTTCATAATACACAGTGGTTTCATCAGTGAGGTTCAGTGGCTGCTTTGAACTTCAATAAAAGTCAATAGCATGACATTACACCAGTAATTTTTAAATGATTTTCAGGAATAGAACTTGGAAAAAAAATTATGCAGCAGCACAATATATAAAATAGATAAATAAGAACTTCTCTAATTGAAACAGAATTAAAGTGCCTAAAGCTACCATAACCAGTGATTACAGAATCTGGGTAAGAGACAGTACTGTAGCCAATAAACTAATCATATTGCCTTGTTTAGTTACGAATATAAAAATGCAAATACAATGTCTTACAGCTCATTCTTGTGGGGATGTGGCAAGATGTTGACTCTCTTCATTTCTACTGAACACTATACTGGACATCCCAGCCAGTGCAATCAAGCATAGGGGAAAAAGGACATATACAGCATATAGATAGGAAAGGAAGTAAAATTATCTTTATTCACAGATATGTAGAAAATCTTAAACATCTACTTAAAAAGCCACTAGATCAAATAAATTAATTGAGCGAGGTTGTAGGGTACAAGATCAATAGACAAAAATAATTTGTATTTCTATATATTAACAACAAGCAATTGGAAATAAAACAAAATATACAATAGCATTAAAAAGCACAAAATACCAAGGAATAAATTTAATAAAATGTGTGTGCAGGCACTACACTAAAAACCATAAAGTATTACTAAGAAAAGTTAAATGAGACTTAGGTAAGGACACTGCTACAGAGCAATTGTGTCCCTCTCCCTGCTTCAGTTCATTTGTTGACGCCCTAACACTCAATGTGACAGTTAGAGATGGACACTTTAAGAGGTAACGAGATGTAGATGAGGTCATGAGGAAGGGGCTCTCATGATGGAATTAATGGAAATAAGAAGAAACACCAGAGAGTTTGCAACCTCTCTTTCCATGTGTGCACAAAGAAGATGTTAAGTGAGCACACAGTGAGATTGGGTCACTTATAAGTCATGAAAAGAGGTTCCAGAACAAAACTTACTTTGCCAGCACCTTGATCTTGGACTTCCTAGAATCCAGAACTGTGAGAAAATAAATTTTTGTTTCATCTACACAGTCTATGGTATTTTGTTATGGCAGCCCAAGCTGACTAAGACAGAGGTATATGATGTTCATGAACCAGAAGAGTCAAGATTAAGAATTAAGATATCGATTCACTTCATATTGTTCTATAAATTCAGTATAATCTCAGTTTGAATCCCAGGAGGCCCATATAACCCAGGAATTCCAGTCCTAGGTAGATATGCAAAATAATAGAAAACAGAGACTAAAGAGATACTTGCAGCATTATTCCCAATAGTCAAAGTTGGAAACAACCCAAGGGGTAATCAACAGATGAATGGGTAGATAAAATGTAGTATTATATACAATGGAATATTATTCAGTCATAAAAAGAAATGGAGCTCTAAAATATGATACCACATGAATGAACCTTGAAAACAATATTCTAAGTTAAATAAGCTAGATGCAGAGTGAAAATATTGTATGGTCCCACTTATATAAAATTGTAGTGCCCAGAATAAACAAATTTCCCTAGAATAAGCTAATTCATAGAGACAAAGTTGATCAGTAATCACTAGGGACTGGAGATAATGAGGAGCTATTGCTTAATAGGTAAAGAGTTTCTGTTTGGAGTGATGAAAAATTTTGGAAATAGTGGTGATATTTACATGACAATGCAAACATAAGTAATACCACTGAATTATATGCTTAAAAACAGCTAAAATAGCAAACTTTATGTCATACATTTACAATTAAAAAACCACTCTTATTAACAATACAAAACCCTAGGAGGATTTTTCATTGGAAATCTGAAAGTTGATTGTAAAATATACATAAAGATGTAAAGGATCTATAACAGCCCCAATCATTTTGAAAAGAAGAACTAGGCTGGATGACTTATATTACCTGATCTGAAGACTCACTATAATGCTACAATAATCAATACAGTGTAGGATTGGTGTAAAGGTAGCTATGCAGATCAGTAGAACAGTCCAGAAATAAACACATATATGATCAATTAATTTTTGAAAAAGTGCCAAAGTAATTAAATAGGGAGAAAAGTCTTCTCAACAGATGGTATGGAATATCTAGATATACATATGAATAAATGAACTGTGGTCTTTACTTAGATCATATACAAAATTAACTCCAAATAGATCACTGATCAAAATGTAAAAAAATCTCCTAAAAGGAGAAAACTTTTCAAAAACTCAAAAGTGCTAAATTATATCAATTTTTTATTTAAAAATATAGATTATAGATCATATTTATTTATTTATATATGTAACATATATATATGTATGGAAAAGGACTTGTAATTCAGAACTTAGTAGCCTAAAGCTTAATAAAAAGAAGACAAAAACTCATCTAAGAAATTGTGAGGCCAGGCACGGTGGCCCAAGCCTGTAATCCCAGCACCTTGGGAGGCCAAAGTGAGAGGATTGCCTGAGTCCAGGAGTTCGAGACCAGCCTGGGCAAACTGTTGAGAACCCTGTCTCTACAATAAATCAAAAAATTAGCTGGGTATGGTGGCGTACACCTGTAGTTTCAGTTACTTGGAAAGCTGAGGTGGAAGGATCGCCTGACCCCAGCAGGTGGAGGCTGCAGTGGCCGTGAGCATACCACTGCACTCCAGCCTGGGTAACAGAGTGAGACTCCTAGTCAAGAAAAAAAAAATTGGGGAAAGAAGTAAATAGACACTTGTTTGTAAAAAATACAATGGTCACTAAACATATTTTTTAAATGTACAACTGGCTATTGCTCTGTTTAACTCTGGTGTGTCCACATGGCCATCATGTTTCTTGGCTTTGACCCCTTCCCTACTTGGGGAGGTGAATCTTTCTCTCTCTCTCTCTCTCTCTCTCTCTCTCTCTCTCTCTCTCTCTCTCTCTCTCTCTCTCTCTCCCCCTCTCCCTCCCTCCCTCTCTCTCCCCCTCTCCCTCCCTCCCTCTCTCGCTTTCTCGCTCTTTTGCTCTCTCACTCTCTAATTTACTTTCTAAATAAACTTGCTTGAAAACTTTTTTTTAAAAAGCACAACTACATAAGTCAATGGGAAAATGCAAACTTAAACATTTAGATACCATTACAAAGCCATTTGAATGGCCAAAAGAAAAAAGACTAGTACAAGTGGAAAACTCATACAAATGCTAATGGAAAAGTAAGATGGTGCAAGTACTTTGTAAAGCAGTTTGGAAGGTACTTTTTTTCTTTTTTAGAGACAAGGTCTCACTATATTTCCCAGGCTAGTCTTGAACTCCTGAACTCAATCCTCCCACCTCGCTTCCCAAAGTGCTGGGATTATAGGTGTGAACCACTGTACCCAGCCAGAGTCTTATAAAGTCAAACATACATCTGCTACATGACTCAACAGTAATGAAATTTTATGTCTATCCTGAAATGATAACCATATCAGGTTTATTCATAATAGCCACAAAACTGTAAAATAGCCCAACTATCCATCAATATGTGGTTAGATAATCAAATCATGATACATCCATTCAATGAACTACTATTCAGTGATGAAAAGGAATATCGTTACTATCATTACATGCAATTGCATGAATCAATTCCAAAAACATTTTGATGATCTAAAGAAGACATGCACACTGTATCATTCGATTTATATGAATTTCTAAAACAAGCAAAACCAATCTTTAATGACAGCACAGATCAGTGGTTGCCTGGGGTTGTGGCTGATATACATAGGTGACTGCAATGTGGCACGAGGGAAGATTTCTGGGTAATAAAAATGTTCTATATCTTGATGGTGATGGTGGTTACGTAGGTGTATACATTTGTCAAAACTCATGAAACTCTATACTTCAAATGGATGCATTTTATTAAATGTAAATAAAAAGGAAGTTTTAAGAGTGGAAATAAAAATCTATATCCATTACTGAATCCACACTATGTATTTGCGAGACTGTGACAAGATGAATCAAAGCAATATGGCTAAGCTCACCTACAGGTAAGCTGAAGTGTGGGTATAAATTAAGTTTGAGAATAAGCAGAATTATGGGAAACTGGCAGCACCAGAAGAAATCTCTCCCTCATGCTCTGCTGGGAAGTGTTCAGATTTTTATCTACTAGAAATGTACATATCCCAGGTGAAATAGCTTGAGAGTTGGGAGAATCACTATGTAGCATCCTCCACCTAAAAGAAGACAATTGGTGGCTCACACCTGAAATCCCAGCACTTTGGAAGGCTGAGGCAAGAGGACTGCCTGAGCTCAGGGGTTCGAGACCAGCCTGGGCAACTTGGCAAGACCTCATCTCTACAATAAATCAAAAAATTAGCCAAGCGTGGTGGTGCATGCCTATAGTTCCAACCTCTTGGAAGGCTGAGGCGGAAGGATTGCCTGAGCCCAGCAGGTCAAGGCTGTGGTAGCAGTGAGCATGCCACTGCACTCCAGCCTGGGCAACAGAGTAAGACTGACTTAAAAAAAAAAAAAAAGGCAATTGTGCTCTTGCCCGTGGGTACCTGCAGCAGAACTTAGGAAACCTCTACCATAATCAGCTCTCCAGAAGCATACTCTTTAGTAAATCCTTTTATCTGTAGGTGATAATATGTGGTTTGTACATTTCTGTTACTTCCATTGACTCCTTGACCAACCCACTAATACTCAATCTCCTACTTTACCTGAGGAATTTGTTCAGAAACCCTAGGTTTCAGCCAGGAATAATTTTTAAACCTTGAAAGTATAACTAAGAGGTGGTGTGCATATTCTCCCTTGCACAGATATAAATTCATCCTACAGCTTTTCTAAATGTTTAATTCTAGTTCATTTTCTCTGATGATCTTACAAGCAGCTTCTAATTCGACTACTAATAGTGATGTTAATATTACTACTATGGTTTTCAAACACTGCATGTTCTTAAGTTAAATCCCCAGAGGTCTGGGAAATTTGGAACTAAAATCTGCATTGTAATACCTCCCTGATAATCCGAATGCAGAGAGCCTTCCAACAAGTTGAGAAACACTGCTCTAATGGGCTCACTGTTTCCTTGCTCAGCTAGACATTAACTTTTAGTCCTTCAGTTAGGTTGGAGTGAATTAACTGATAGACTATAAAATAACCAACTACATAATCAAAATCAAGTGCATTCTTAAATACTTTCTACAAATTGTCCCTCATAGCCGGGCTCGGTGACTCAGCCTGTAATCCCGCGCCTTTGGGAGGCTGAGGTGAGTGGATTGCCTGAGCCCGCGGGTTCGAGACCCGCCTGGGCAGCGAGACCTCATCTCTACAATAAACCAAAAAATCAGCCGGGCGTGGTAGCGCATGCCTGTAATTCCGGTTACTCAGAAGGCCGAGGTGGAAGGATCGCCGGAGCCCAGCAGGTCGAGGCTGCGGTGGCCGGGAATGGCCACTGCACTCCAGTCTGGGCGACAAAGTGAGACTCCAACTCAAAAAAAAAAAGAAAAAAAACAAATTGTCCCTCATGAAGACATAGCATGATTATTTTCACAACTGATCACTGACCTTGACTTTTGTTAAAAAAAATTTTAAACACATGAGACATTCATTTTATAAACAACAAAATCTCAGGAAAATAACTCATAAAGAATCTTTACACTTAACTCTTAGAGAATGGCAACAGGGTTTGCTTAAAAGAACATGAACTAATTTGCTGCTATAGATTAAATTTCTTCTGAGAAAAGGTGTGAACTCTTACAGGTGGCATCCAGATGGAGAATCATTCCCTTCCCACCCACATGAAGAAAATCTATAAAATCTCTTCCACAGCAGCAGAAGAAAGGGAGGACATCGTGTGCCAAAAAAAATTGTAATTTGTGCATTGGAAGAGTACTGCGACTCTTTGGAGCACTCCATATTATGTATAACTGTGTAGTGTCAAATAGAACAGACACTAAACTTTAAAAATTGAGTTAATAGAGAAGTAATGTGTCAAGATCTAAACTTGAACAATGGTAGACAGACTGACAATTTTCTATAATCCTATCTGCTTTTGGTCTTGAAAATGACCAATCCCACATGAGCCAGCATGGGTCAGCACAGGATACAGAAGAGGATCCATAAACAAAATAAACTAGGAATGTAAGAGAGACAGGATCCAACTAGAGCCAGCAAGCGATACCCTCTTAGCCTCTCATGGTTAAGGGCTTCAACAATACCTTGACAATTAACTATAATTAATATAAATAAGTATATCTGTATACAACTTATATATAATTTTTTCTTTATGCCCAAGTTAATTAGTGGTTTAGTTCTATTTAAACGGTTTATTTTGCTAGGTGAGACGATTCATTCTGAATAAATCCTTTTAAGGACTTCATAAACACGTGCATTATTAAGAAAAAGTATTCAAAGTAGGTGAATCCAATCATCAAATGCAACTATTATCAGATAAGGGCACTTATTTTACTAGTGGCTCTTAACTTTTAAAATATCTTTTTATACTTTATTTCACTTTAAAGATGTGGGGTACAAGTCGGATTAGGTACGTAAGTAATCTATGTGCAGTGAAGTTTGGGCCTCCAACTGGTTCTCACTTCTCCTGGTTCAGGATCAGGTACCCTTTATGTTGTTATGCTCCCCCCCCTTTCTTCCCTCCCCTGGCAGTGTTCCACAACTGCCATCCCTTCCTTGTGCCATTGTGAGTAATGCTCAGGACCCTTAACTTTTAAGAAAGATTCCTAAAGAAAATCCACTAAAAATGCCTTATTCTAATAAAACAAATTATATAAATATAAATTTAACAAACACACTTCAGAGCAAGATGATGAAACAACAAAATGAAACAGAAAGTAAATTGCAGGAGTAAAGAAACAAAGCAAGATTCAATAGAATGCCATTAATAAAATAATAAGTAAGTTAATAAGACCAAAGAACTGGATAGACAGGGTTGAAAATAGAATTTCTCACTAAAGGAAACATTTGAGAAAATCACAGTGAATGAAGATTAAAAATAGAGAAACTAGGACAATTATTTAAAAAGCAATATACAGAGAAGATAGAAAAGATAGATAACACAATAAATACAGCAGAAAAAGTATTAAAAGATTAGGCGACAAAAACCTCACTGATATTAAGGGAAAAAATAAATAGGAAAGACACATGAAATTCCCAGAAAAACTGACAAACGAACATCTGCAAAAAAGTGCTTTGGTGAAAGCTTTTAACTTAATTTTAAGAATGAAAAAAATAACTTAGCCAACAGTCCTTGTTATTCATTCTTCTATTTATACATATACACATAAAGAGATTTCCAGAATGATAGCAATCAAAATTATAATGAATCCATCTAAGAGGCAAAATTGGAGGCAAGTTATTATATTTTTCTTTGGACTTTGCTCTATTGCTTGCAAACTTATTATGCACATGTGTTACTTTTACAAAAACAATATATCCATTATTAATATTTTTTTAAAAGAAGGAAGAGATAAAGAGGAAAAGAGACTATTGATTTGCCATGATACTGTTTTACCACTTTTCTAGAGAAGGAAAAGAAGGAGAGAAAAAATCATTCATCTTGTACAATCACAAATTATAGATGTGAATTCTTGTGAATTTCTGCTCATAACTGATATATTGGAACGTGACTTCATCTGGTAGCTGCCTCTAATTTGGAGTATCTGAAAGAGACCTCCATATTTGTAGAGGCCCAACTGTGCTGCTGATTAAAGAAGGTCTGTATTCCATAAATATTTACATTCTACTCTACAAGAGCAGAGAAACAACTTGATGTGCCTGTTGCTTTCCCATTTAAACAGACTCTACTCAAGAAAACTATTGGGGATCATTTTCTCCATCTAATTATCTTTGCTCCTAGGTCTCTGATAGAAGAATATCAAGTCCCTGAAGACACAGGCTGTGTGTTAGCTTGATCCTAGATAATGTGTGGCTGTGAGTGGTGGAAGTACTAAAAATTAAAAAAAATTTTTTGAGTCAGAGTCTCACTCTGTCGCCCAAGCTGGAGTGCAGTGGCATGCTCCTGGCCACCACAGCCTCCACCTGCTGGGCTCAGGCAATCCTTCCACCTCAGCCTTCCAAGTAGCTGAAACTACAGGTATGCACCACCACACCTAGCTAATTTTTTATTTATTGTAGAGATGAGATCTCGCCTAGTTGCCCATGCTGCTCTCAAACCCATGGGCTCAGGCAATCCTCTCACCTTGGCCTCCCAAAGTGCTGGAATTACAGGCTGAGCCACCGCGCCCAGCCATAAAAAATAAAATCTTAAGCTAACTGATGGTTTTGATTATATGGTTTCAATCCCCCTAATGTCAGGCTGTGAACTATCTCAACCAGACATAATTTCCACCAAGTTGCAGACCTGAATGATTCTGCCAAGCATGATTCTATTTGCAATGAGATTTTTTTTTCCAATTATCTTTCTTCCCCATCACTGTTTTGCATTTCATTTAGGGTGTAGTGACTGGTTCACTGTATCCTTCTCCGCCACTACTCCATGCACTATTTTAGTAACACCAATATTCCTTGTCCTCCTTTCTTCCCTGTGTTCACCTGGCAAACTCAAACTCTGTTAAAACCCACCTTTCTATCTGCTTCCTACTTGCGCCTGGGCAGCTGATGTGGCCGAAGAAAAACACTCATTTGAGTTAACTCATTTCATGTACACTTTTAAGAAAAAAAAAATTAAGAAATACCTTTCTTATCTTTTTATTTACTTATTCATTTTAGAGTTGTGGGGTGCATATGAGGATTTACTACATAAGGTGGGGTTTGGGCTTCTACTGAACCCTCTCTCCTCCTGGTAGTGGGCACGGCAGTGGTGGTTGTGAGGCCCTTATGCCCCCTCCATTCTTACCTCTTTTAGCAGTGCCCAGCATTTGTTGTTCCTACCTTTGTGCTGCGTGCCCAATGTTTAGGGCCCATTTATGAGTGAGAACATGCAGTACTCAGTTTTTTGTGTCTGTGAGAGTTTACTTAGAATGATGGCCTCCAGCTACACCCAAGTTGCTGCAAAGGATAGGACTTTGTTCTTCTTTATGGCTGCATAGTAT
Organism: Cephalopachus bancanus; assembly: GCA_027257055.1. NCBI lineage: Eukaryota > Metazoa > Chordata > Mammalia > Primates > Tarsiidae > Cephalopachus > Cephalopachus bancanus. Next base: position 2,320,042 of record JAPVLO010000162.1, on the reverse strand, counting down.
TCCATCATGTATATGAACCACATTTTCTTTATCTGGTTCACTTTCAGTGGACATCTGGATAGGTTCCATGCTTTTGCTATTGTGAATAGTGCTGCAATGAACATATGCATATAAGTATCTTATTTGGTTGAGTGATTTATGTTCCTCTGGATATATTCCCAGAAGTGAGGAAAATGGCTTTATTTTCTTTTTTCTTTTCTTTTCTTATTTTTTTTTTTAGTTGGAGTCTCACTCTTTGTCGCCCAGGCTGGAGTGCAGTGGCACACTCCCAGTCACTGCAGTCTCCACCTGCAGGGCTCAGGCGATCCTTCCACCTCAGCCTTCCAAGTAACTGGAACTACAGATGCATATAGCCATGCCCGGCTAGTTTTTGTGATTTATTGTAGAGACGAGGTCTCACCAAGTTGCCCAGGTTGGTCTCAAACCCCCAGGCTCAGGCAATTCTCTCACCTCGGCATCCCAAAGTGCTGGGATTACAGACTGAGCCACCGTGCCTGGACAGCTTTATTTTCTTAGCGCAGATGTATAACCATAAATCTTAAGAAAGGGCTCCTCTCCCCCCAGCATACTTTATGTTTCTATAGCAAATTCATTTTCCCAGTCTCTCAAAAACTTATCTTACATATTTTCCTCTCTCAATATTCCCTCCCTCCTCTGTCTTTCCCTCTCAGTTGATAACCTTGACTTCTACTTCCCTGAAAACTGAAAACAATCAGAAGAAAATGTCCTCATTCTGCCATCACCAAATCTTCTAACCTCAACTGACTCATCCAGTCTGTCTTTCCCCCTGATACAATGGTTGGAATCTCCTCGGTCCATCTAAGCCAACCCTTCACAGCACACTGAATTCTGGTACCAAAGTTTTAGAATTTTGCTACTGGAATTCTTCTCTTCCTTTTCTGCTTCCTTCTTGATTTTCCCCTCTCAGTTGGGTCATTTCATTAGCACATAAACATGCTATTAAAAGTTTCTCAATCCAGGCAATTGAAAAAGATGGAACTCTCCCCAAATCCTTTTATGAAGCCAACATCACATTGATACCCAAGCCAAGTAAAGATCCAACAAAGAATGAGAACTACAGGCCAATATCTTTGATGGACATAGATGCTAAAATTCTCAACAAGATCCTAGCAAACCGAATTCAACAATACATCTCAAAAATCATCCATCATGACCAAGTAGGCTTCATACCTGGGATGCAAGGCTGGTACATCATTTTGTAAAACCATAAATGTAATTAAATACATCAACAGATGTCAAAACAAAAACCACATGATTATATCATTAGATGCAGAAAAAGCTTTTGATAAAATCCAGCACCCCTTCTTGATACAAACCCTCGAACATCTAGGCATATGGGGAACATACCTCAAAATAGTAAAAACCATCTATGAGAAACCCACAGCCAGCATACTCCTAAATGGACAAAAATTGAAACCATTTCCCCTGAAAACTGGAACAAGACAAAGATGCCCACTCTCACCCCTGCTGTTCAACATAGTATTGGAAGTCCTGGCTAAAGCAATCAGAGAAGAGAAGGCAATCAGAGGTATCCAAGTAGGAAAAGAGGAAGTCAAGCTATTTCTCTTTGCAGATAATATGATTGTGTACCTTGAAAACCCAAGGGAATCTGTCAAAAACCTCCTTACACTGATAAAGGACTTTGGCAAAGTCTCAGGATACAAAATAAATGTGCAAAAGACAATCACATATCTTTACACTAATAATAAACAAACAGAAACCCAAATAAAAAGCACAATTCCCTTCACAATAGCCAAAAAAAAAAAAACCTCGGCATCTACCTAACCAGAGACGTGAAAGACCTTTACAGTGAAAACTACAAAACACTGCTCAAAGAAATCAAAGATGACACAAACAAGTGGAAAAATATCCCATGCTCATGGATTGGAAGAATCAGCACTGTGGAGATGTCCATCTTACCTAAGACAATCTACAAATTCAATGGAATACCCACCAAATTACCAGCAACATTCTTCTCAGATCTAGAAAAAACAACACAGGAATTCATATGGAAACACAAACGACCAACAATAGCCAGAACAATCCTCAGCAAAAAAAACAAAGCAGGTGGTATCACATTACCAGACTTCAAACTTTACTATAAAGCTACAATCATCAAAACAGCTTAGTATTGGTACAGGAACAGGCATATAGATCAATGGAATAGAATTGAGATTCCGGAAGCAAAACCTCAATTTCTCAACCAACTCATCTTCGACAAAGCCTCCACCACCTACCACTGGGGAGAGGAGAACCTATTCAGTAAATGGTGCTGGGAAAACTGGCTGACCACATGCAGAAGATTGAAACAGGACCCCTATCTATCCCCATACATAAAAATTAACTCCAAATGGATCAGAGACCTAAATGTAAAACCTCAAACCATAAGAACCTTAGAAAATGAAAGACATACCCTCATGGAAATCGGAACTTGCATCCAATTCCTGAACAAAACCCAAAACCCACAGGTCATAAGAGAGTAGACAAGTGGGACCTTATTAAAATGACAAGCTTCTGCAAAGTCAAAGAAACCATCAAGAGAGCAGGGAGACAGCCTACAAACTGGGAAAACGTATTTGCCAACACCAGGTCTGACAAAGGCTTAACATCTTGGATCTACAAGGAACTCAAATGTGCTGAAAAGAAAAAAACAAACAACCCCATTATCAAATGGGCAAAAGATATGAACAGACACTTCACAAAGGAAGACATCCGAGCAGCCAACAGACACATGAAGAAATGTTCAACCTCACTAATCATCAGGGAGATGCAAATCAAAACCACACTGAGATACCACCTAACCCCAGTCAGAATGGCAATTATCATCAACTCAAAAAATAACAGCTGCTGGAGAGGGTGTGGTAAAAAGGGAACATTTCTAAACTGTTGGTTGGAGTGTAAACTAGTGCAACCTCTGTGGAAAGCAGTATGGTGATTCCTAAAAGCTCTAAATATCAACCTCCCATATGACCCCACAATCCCCCTACTGGGAATATATCCTGAAGAACTCAAATCACTCTATAAAAAAGATACCTGCATGCGTATGTTTATCACAGCATTGTTCACAATAGCAAAAACCTGGAAGCAACCATGCTGCCTGTCAAAAGAGGACTGGATTTTAAAAATGTGGTACATATACACGATGGAATACTATGCAGCCATAAAAAAAAACAAAATCATGAATTTCGCAGCAACCTGGATGTAACTAGAGTCTATAATACTGAGTGACCTCTCACAGAAACAAAGATCCGAGTATCACATGTTCTCACCCACATAGTGGACCTTGAACACCCAATGTAATACTGTAAGAAAATGACTGACAGTAGTGGGAAACTATGGCGGGGAGAGGGGATTAACGGTAGTAAATATCTGTCTGGGGACAGGGAAACACCTCTTATCAACAAGGGTGCCTGAACAAAATGTACTTGTATACCTAACCCTTAACTGTACCCTACAATATCATAATAAAAAATATTGATTATATAAAAAAAGTATCTCATCTTGAAAAACAAACAAAACAAACTTCATTGGTCCTATATGCCCCTCCAGCTTCTGCCCATTTTTCCGCTTCTTCTTTGAGAAAGAGTGTGCCTACTCGGTTCCCTTCTTTCTTTAACTCACTCCAATCGGGTTTCTGTCTCCACCACTCCTGTGGAAGTGCTCAAATCAAGATAATTAACAACTCCCATCTTGCCACATCCGTGTCTCAAATATTCTACCTCTCAAGAGTGTTAACTTACTGGATAATAGTTTTGGTCTCAGCTGACTTCCCGTGAAGAAAGCTTTACTGGTCGTCGTCTTAATCTTTTGGCAATTTTTTGTTCTCAGTTTTCACTGCTGGCTCCTCCTTCTCTTAATACTAACATTCTCCGGGGTTCAGTTCTTGGTTGTTTTCTCTTCTTTATATTTACTTCTCCCCAGATAATTTCAAGTTTCATGGTATTATATAATAAATTTTTTGTCTCCTATTTGTTCTGTTTCTCTGGAGTCTTGACTAATACAATAACCTCTGTTTTTTGCCTCCTACAGAGCTCTCAAATCAACCCTCTCAGTATGAAAGATGTCTCACTAGTGCCAATTCCTTCCTTCTTTCTCAGTAACAGAGTTTTGTCTTATATAGCCAGCCCAGTCTATCAGCTAGAGTCAGGGTAGACACTGGAATCCTTGATGTAAGACAGAATCCATCCTTCTCTTAGGGAGAAACAATTCTAATTCCTCCCTCTACAAAAGAGAGAGCAATGTAAACTCTTTATCCCCTCTTCAGGATTGTCATTTTCCCCAGACAATCTCAGAATTGTTTGTATATAAATTAATACAAATTGTAGGTTTGCATGGTGACTATATAGTTGTTTCACTTATGGAAATGGGTTGTCATTTTTGCCTAATCACCAGTCATTTTTTAAAACTAAAGAATACATTCATCACTCATAACTATGGGAGAGATTTTATCTTCATATGAGTAGTAGAAATACAAAGATTTCTAGTGCTATTTTATGCTCTATTTCTTAAAAGATGCTAATCCTCCCATAAGAAAACATTTTACCCCTTAGGGAAGAATCCTTGATTCTTCCCATCATTCTGCTTTACTTTATATTAATAAATTTTTTCATTAATTTTTACTATTAACTTTTGACTTCTAGCAATGTTTTATCACTAGTGGATTCTCTCAGACCACCATAGGGTAATATGGTAAGGATTAACATCTTAATAAAATAATAACTTTTTGCATTCTTCATAAGTTCAAGTCCAAGATAATTTTCACATAATCAGAGTTAGAAAAGGCTTTTTCATGACTTTTTGTAGACACCAGGTGAAACTCTGTCTTAAAATATTTTATCAAGTGTCTTCCTAACTTAAATCTACACACAAAGCTATTATTGCCTAAGCAACCCCAGAAAGATCATAGGACTCAGAAGTCGAAGATACCCCAATTCAGAAGTCTTTGTAATAGAGCTACTGTCAAATCTCCTAACTCCCTGCAGATTTAACAAGAATGTTCAGAGCATTACCAAGCTTCTACTTTGCCATAAAACACTGTATTTTTACCTAAAGGAGTCACTTTACCAAATCCTTTTAAAACTGTAATAAGCATCCAGATTTTTGAAGATCACTCACACTGCCTTTCAAGATTAATTGTTTCTTTGGCTTTGATATAATAGTATAAAGGTAATAAAACAAAGAAAGACAAGCAAGCAGAGAAAATCAGACTAAGAGGTACAGTCCCTTCCAGTCATCTCCATATTTTTACCTTTCTGGCTTTAAAGGTATTTGATAGTATGATACAAAGAGTAAATGGTGCTCTCTGGAATTTGTTATGTAGACACAAATATCTAGCCAGAGTTTAGCATAATCTTTTCAACATTAACATGATAGATAGGAAGAATTTTAACCATAACCCTCATGTTGTTCCACTTTGCATCTGACTGATTCAAATAATGAGCTTCCTTTCAGAAAATCTTAGAAACACTTGGATATAAGCATGAAAGAAAAAGAAAAACAGGCCAAATTTCAACCATCTGTATTTTAAAGCAAATTCATACTTATAAATACACCACTAATAAAATTCTCCCTCATGCCACAGGACCTGGGCACGATATTGTTTGCAATGCATTTGTGAAAGGTATATGCTAGTGTCTAAATTATTTAAAATTACATATGGTTTTATGTTGAAATTTAATCTCTCAGTGTTTGTTCAGATAAACAATTAAAAGCAAAATATTTACCTAAGCCTTGTTTTTGTCTTGTAATAGCATTTCTGCTTGATTTAATTTAAATTTGTTATTTTAAGTCAATTAGCTGTACAAAAACAATATTCAAAAATTCCATAGCCATTTAAAAAGAGCCTGTTCTCTGTGATTATAAAACATCAATCATTAGACATGGGAGTATTTTCCACATATTTGCCCTCTGTGTAGTGCAACTGCTTTGACTTTTAAACCTTCCAAATTTCTATCTGCATCAGTGTAATAAATCATTTATTAAAATCCCATTAAGTACCATTACATAACACATGCTACCATCTTATCTAAAATTTCTAAATCATATCTTTCATTTGCATTCTTTCTCATTTAAATGTGCCAGACTGAGTGTTAAAACACAAAGCTTTTCCTGAAGTGACCAATGATGTAGAACTTACAAGTTTTCTTTTTCATCCCTGCACAAAATTAGTTTGACTTCAATTAAAGTGACACCACTGGGGGCTTGACTGAATTAACAGACTATTACTTTACTTGTTAGGAAATCAATTCTTTCTGTTGAGAGGGTCAAACTGATTGTGTTTCAAGTATGACCTAAAATGATCTTTATCAATGTTAATGTAGCCAATCCAAAGCAATAACTAAAGAATAAAGTGTTTCAAAGTCAGTATCGATGACTGCACCAATTTGGAACCTTGATCATTTAGACCTGAGTTAGTTCCATAAGACACTAAAGTGTTAATAAAATGCTTTATTCATACATATTACATAACTTCATGGGTGCTAACTCGAATGACATTCCCTGGGAAGCATTAATGGTACAGAAAGTACAAACCTGATTCAGTGTGTGGCACATTCATAGAAAACCTAAACATTGCTCATATGAACCATTGGACAGGAGGAAATAAATTCACTGTAGGAAACTGGAAGCTTCACTCCAACCTATGTTCTTAAATGTGAATATGTTTTAAATAAAAGTAAGAATGAGAGAAAGTTTATTTTATTGCAAAAATTATAGAATACTAAAATGTCACAAATTACAGCCCTACTAATGTGGAACTGTTAAAAATCTAGATTCCATTTTCTTTGTTGAAGTTTATATTTGCTCCAGTGTAGAAATAAGTTATTCTCTTTTAAACCCTTTTTTCTTAATTAAATAACATTTTGCTTTTTTTTTTTAAATCAGGATCTCATCCAGGCTGGAGTACAATGGCACAGTCCCAGTTCACCACAGTCTTGACCTCTTGGGTTCCAGCAATCCTTCTACCTCAACCTCCCAAGTAGCTGGAACTACAGGTGTGTGCCACCATGCCCAGCAAATATTCTGATTTTCTTGTAGAGACAAGGTCTCACTATGTTGCCTAGGCTGATCTCAAACTCTTTGCCTAAAGCAATCCTCCTGCTTCAGTCTTCCAAAGTGTTGGGATTATAGACAAGAGCCACTGTACCCAGCCTCCCTTAAATTATTTTTCAACCTTACAACATGGTCAGAGATAATGCTCAGTTTAGTGTTTATGTGTCTTTTATACTCCTTTACTGTTTTCCAAACTTTCTTTTTAAGAGAACTTATCTCAGGCTCACTCTTCCTCCAGGCAACAAAATCTGGAAAAAAATTTTAATAATGTCATTTTCATCACATTATTTTTATAGTTGCCTTCTGTTTGCAGAGAGGATACTGGCTTTCTATTCTCTTAAAGTTTTCTCTTTAAACAAATTTAGATTATAAAGTGAATCAATTTAAAGAGAATATTGAGAAATAACTGTACAGGTGGAAAGCAAGTATGTCAAAAAATCATAAGAGTGGTAAAAATGGCTAGCTGTTGGGAAGCAACTATATATAAAACCAAGACATGAAAGATTATGTACAAAACTGTAAGAAGAAAACCATATACTTGGTTGAACAAATTAACGTCAATCCCTTTCCAAGTATCTATTTGTATAACATTATGTTTAGTCATAAATAACTTCTTTTATTTATTAAGATGGGTCCCATTAGCACCTTTACTCAACCAACAAGAGTTGATTTCTCATTCAGTACCATACAAGCTCAAAAGTTATAAAACTGAGCCCCTTAGACAAAAAAACGTCTTTAATTCAGAAACTTCATTGAATAAATGCTTATCAATCATTCAGTATAGCCAACATAATGAGCCAGATCCAAAAAAGGATAAAAAGATTCATGTATTTACTCATTAATTCAAAAGCTATTTTTTAAGTAGCTATGATATTCAAAACCACTTGCTGTGTAGAATTTAATAAAAAGAAGAAAAGGAGGAAGAGGAGGAGAAGAAAAGTAATTATTACACAAAGATCCTGAGCTCAAAAAGATTACCATCTGGTTTATTATTACTTATTATTGTCATTGAGTTTTACTTATCGCATTATTTCATTTTCTCACATATTGTCTTCAAAAAGATCCAATGTATTATTCAGTCAGAGGTAATATTTAAGAGACATTTCCTTTGAGTGTCAGATCCTATGAAACTCAATAACAAATTCATGGAATACAAAATAGCACAACCTTAACCCCACAGCAGTATTTATAAAATTCTACAGCCTTGGCCTATCACATATTCTTTGTGAAAGGAGTGATGCTGTCCCTAGGAAAAGAAGAACTCAAAATTTAGTAAAATAAAGTCATAGTGCTAACTTGAACATATGCATTTAATATGAGGATCCACATGCAGAGCATGACTTCAAGTCTAACTACATAAATTAAAATTGCTAGAAGAAAGCTGCTATCTTTCACAAATACAGTGCTTCCAATTTTTACTAAATTTATACCTCTCACTTAGGGTATGGAGTTGTGATGGTGTAATATCATATTTATTAAACTACTTGCATTTATAGTCTTCTCTTCTTCCTCTTTATTCTGTGTCTGAAGCCTAATGAGAAGTTGTACATAAAAAGACACAATCTATTGTGTCCAAAGGAAGAAGTGGTAGTTTTTTGAAATATGAAAGTGGATTTTGATGTTCAATACTTAAAGAAAGTTTTAATTCTGATTTGCTGAATACAGATTTCCAACAAAAGCTTTATACCATATGTACTCACACATCACTATTTTAAAAAACTGAAATCTCAAAGAAAGATTACGAGACTTCCTTCATACCCTAAACTTTATGTGACAGTATTTTCTCACCTTTTCAGCAATCAATGCCTTCCCTATGCATTTTAAGCTGATGATGCAACAGGCATGAATACTATACCTGGCCTCTCATTCAGCCTGGCATTTGGATTGACTTTGCCCCTTCCCCACCAAAAAGCTTATAAAATAGTTCATCAAACTGATAAATACAAATATCAGCCACTTGTGAATCAACTTTGATTTCTTCATGACTTAATTGTCACCAACAGTATGGAAGGAAAGGTAATATTTGGTGTCAGAGAATGAGCCAGAAAACTGGCCCTGCCAGGGACGGTGGGTGTAGTGCTGCTAGCCCTGTGGCTCTCTGCCCTTCATGTCAATTCACCTGGGACCAACCCTGTTTTCCCTGCAGCAAATGAGGGAAACATGAAATGTGAACACCAGCAACTCCTCAACTCTGCACGAAGCCAGTTCTCTTGCCATGAGAAATCCCATGTGGTACTTACAGTTCTACCATGTGCATCCTTTACTGTCGTTCCTTCGCATTCAGCACACACATGGTGTGCCAGATACTGTGATAGCAATAAGACGCTAAGAAGAGCACATTCCTCAGAGCAGGGGTGCTCATTAAGTCCTATGATTTCATATACCTTGTCTCATGTGGCAGCTTCATCTAATTTTGCTTCCTATAAAAGTAAAAATATTGCAAATTTCTTCTCAATGTGAAATTATGTTTAATACTCCATAATTGCAGTCATTTGGGCCTTCAGTTCTACTTAAATAGCATTTTGCTGCCTTGGATGTCATAATTTAGAAAGCCTTTGCGTCCTTCTTGCCATGTTTTTACTTGAATCTACAATACAGCTTCTATGATCGTCTTGAGTTGCTGGCTTCCTAAATTTCTCATCACCTAGAATCACTGGAGTTTCCTACTAATTGAAAATAAGTACCTCCAAATTATTTTTATCATGAAACTATTTTTAATATTATATAAGATATGTCATTTACCTTTCATTCCCTTTGCCCTCAGTCTGAGGAGAGAATAAAGGCATCACTTCAGGAAAAAGAAAAAAGGGAGGCTTTCCATCCTTTCTATCACAAATTCAAAATATTCTTGGGGGGATGGGTAGTGTGCTATTTCCTGTTGTTTAGGTCTAGCACAGCCTTCTTGCAGCCAGAAAAGGAAGCACTATTCACACACTGAGGGTGGCAGAGAGGGGGCAAGAAACAGCTTGGGAGTCAGTCATTGAGGCCATTGATAAGACAGTGAACCAACCCTGGGTTCTTTATTTTCAGACTTTCTGTTAATTAAACAATAAAGATTCTTGTGGTTATGCTTTTACCATAAACACAGCTTGACGCATTCACTGGTTCAACCAAGGATGTCCAGTTGCAAGTTCAGCTACATGCAAGACAGAACCAAAAATCACTTATAAGGCAAGATACTTATAGGTGCAAATTAATTTAAAGCAAATTGACATGTAAGCACCTAAGACAGCGTGTGTCAGCCCATCTCACAAGGTGGCTGAAAGGCCCGAATGAGATCGCCAATGAGAAGACTTTTGGCGAGTTAGAGGCCACTAGAGGCCACAGCAGGAATGCAGAGGATCATTCCTCTTAGACTGCAGTGAAGCTAATCAGACAAGGCAGCATCTGGCTTCCCAGAACATGGTAATTGGTGATGACAAGGTCAAAGATGGAAAGGCAGGATGCCCGGGGATACTGAGAAGACAGAGCAGCAAACAGGGTCCACTGACCTCAAAGACAGAGAAATAATTGTGTTCACAGAGTCCAGTTGTTTTCTACCACACCACCACTATCATTTTCATCCCATTTATTACACAGCCATAACCAAGACTTAAACTTCTCTAATGTTCAAAAGTTCCATCGGCAAAACTGTCCTCAAAGGGCTGCTTTTAGGGTATTCAGGATGAAGAGCTCAATAATCTACATATTAGACCTCAAAAAACTCAAGATCTGATCATGGCTTAGTAAGCTAGAAGCACGGATTTGGGAACTGAGTTCTGACTCTGTCACCTGTGTGCCTTGTGCAAGTAACTTAAACTCTCAGTCAGTCTCTTTGTCTGTATACAAAGCAAGTAATATTTACCTCATCATATGGTTTCGTAGATTAAACAACCCAAAGAATAAAAATTATCTAGGAAAATACCTAATACAAAGTAAGAATTCAATAGCTGATAAATGCTATTATTATTGATCTTTAAAGTATTACATTCAAATATTGGATTAAAATTCTTAAATTGTAAAGAAATTATAGGCAATTAGTTTTGCCACCTCTCTTTAAATGGGATGGCTTTAAATCAGCTAAAATGCTTTCTACCTGCCACTAAGAGTCAGCTTCACCTTAAGTCTGGCCTTCTTGTGAATGAAAGTCAGTTAATCAGTAGCAAGAACTTCCTCATATTTCATGCACATTCAGCATGGGAGGGAAAAAGGAGGGGGTCTGGTAAACAGAGAGAGGGAGAGGAAGGGAGGGTCTGGTGAACAGAGAGAGAGAGAAAGAGCAAGAGAGAGGTCTGGTGAACTGGGGTAGTGGCGGTCTGGTGAACAGAAAGAGAAAGAGAAAGAGGTCTGGTGAATAGAGACAGGGAAGGAAAGAGAGAGAGAGAGAGAGAGAGAACCAAAGAAGAGAGAAGAATCCTTCTGATCCTCTAATACACGTGGCCTCCTATTAGGTCACATAATCATCCTAATACAAATTCTGGCATCAAGAGGGTTGAGATATGCTAAGTATATGGAGCTGGAATATTTGGGAAACTAGATATGGTCCTGGTGGGAAGAGAAAAATGTGGTGGGATGGATAGTAGATAGGTAATCTACAAACGGCCACTAGAGTGTCAAAACTATTTCCTCTATTTATCTGTTGACCAAAAACCTTGAGGTACACGCTATTGAAAACAGCATGTATGATTTGAAATTTCACTGCTTGCAATTCTGGTAATAGTAGGCAAAACCCTACTACTTTTAAAACATGAAGCTGAGCCAGACTCAGTGGCTCAGCCTGTAATTCCAGCGCTTTGGGAGGCCGAGGTGAGTGGATTGCCTGAGCCTGCAGGTTCGAGACCCGCCTGGGCAACTTGGCAAGACCTCATCTCTACAATAAATCAAAAATTAGCTGTGCGTGGTAGCGCGCACCTATAGTTCCAGCTACTTGGAAGGCTGAGGCGGAAGGATCGCCGGAGCCCAGCAGGTCGAGGCTGCAGTTACCGGGAGCGGCCACTGCACTCCAATCTGAGTGACAGAGTGAGACTCCAACTCAAAAAAAACAACAGCAAAACAAAACATGAAGCTGGCTGCTATCCACTCGTGTCCTTGGATTTTCCACCTGAATAAAATGATAGAGAAAGGGAAAGTTCCTTATAAACTGAATACTTGTTCTTTACCAGCTCCAATATTGGTTGTTACTGTATTTTTTTAATAAAGTTGATTTTTCTATTTCACTAGAGTGGCATATATCAAGGCAAAGAAGGTTGATATTTGTTATATATTCTGGCATCAGCCCAAACACCAGCCCAACCAGCTGAGAAGGGAAGAACTTCTTTTCATTGATGAATAATGACAACCAATCTTAATGATTTTAGTTGAAGTGACTGACTGAATTAGGATGAGAGTCAAAGAAATTGATTAGGCATTGTGCACATGTATCTCTTGCATACCTTTTATTCACTGTTTTTGTCATACAAACAAGATTAGATTTTTTGACTTAACACTGTTCTAGTTCTCAAGTTTCTCCTTATGACAGTAGCTTTCTATTATGATGGATGAAAACCTAAACAAATTTTGTATATCCCATTGGAAAAAACATGGCAATGTCCACGGGAGAAGGATCTCTAAAAATAATAAATGAAATGTATCCACCAATTAAGGGAACTAGAGTTTTGGACCCTGGTCTCTTTTGGGCAGTACTCCTCCCATGGGAGTTAGACTGGCAGAAATCTAATTATGGATTTAATTCCTACATTCCAATGCTAGATACAGTAAAAGGGCCAGACTTAGGTGAAGTAAATATAAAAGAAAACAAATGCCCTGTGGATCCTGTAAATAACACTTTCCTGCATATGTAATCACCACAATAAAATTGATACTTTAATGACAAAGCAAGAGAAAAGGTATAAAATCAGGGAAATTAAGAGCAATGTGAACATATTATTGATACCAGCTATGTTTCTTTGCCTTGTGCCCTATATATCTGAAAATCTATCTATCAAAAGAACCTATCCCAAAGAACATGGTGACAGAAATTTCAATTTGACAAATGCACTGAACTAAAAGATGAACTGCAACATAAACCATTGTTCTTTCTCAATTCAAACAAAAAACAAAATCCTAAAGAAACTTACATTATCTATAATAAATAAGTAACATAATATGTAATGTGTTCCCTAAATTTCTGAATAATACATGAGTCATTAATCTAAAGCCATGCAAAAGTTATACATTCACATGATGCTTTTAAAAGGCTCGTGTTAGCACTGTTGCCTTGCTAAGCTATGGTGTGACCATATGTTCTTTGAGCTATGGCCAGGCCATGTTTCCTGTCTTTGGCCCCCTCTCCTACCTTGGGGAGGTGAATCTCTTTCTCGCTTTCTCTAATTTACTTTCTAAATAAACGATATGTTCTAATATGAATAAATAAAAAAATAAAAGGCTCATGTTAAATGGGATTTTATTTGCTCATGCATAGTTTTTTCAAAACTAGTTTCTTTAACAATTGATAGAGCTTTTGATTACAAATACTAGATAGAAAGATGATTAATTTTTTTCATTTTTCAACCATTTTGTCATCATACAGATAACGTCTTACTAATTTATTCATCTAATCTATTCATATATGCACTATTTTTCTGTAAAATAAAAATGCGCATCTTGATTAATGAGATAATATGTGAAGCAATTGTGCTAACTTTTCTAAATTTTATATCTATTAATTTCAGTAAATTTCCACTACTTTCTGCATTATAAAATTGATTGAATGGGAACATCCAATCTGTCTTTACAAAACCATTTATTACTGCAACTATACTTTTATAGTTTCTTAAATGCCATTTTCTGAACTTTTTATCAATAGTGTAAAAGTTGTCCAAAATCCTCTTAAGTTTTTGCCAAGTAATCCCAAATTCTCTAAGTTGATTGTTCCATGACTCAGGAGCACCAAAGTACTATGTATAAATGAGTGTACTGGGATGGTGAACTGGCAAAATCTCTGCCCCATGCCTGATGGGAGACATTGATTAGTTGACTCCTGTCACTCTTTATCTTGCCAACCCATGTGTACCAGCAACCACAAGCCTGCGCGTTGTGTACCTGGATGACAGCAATGAGAATAGAGAAAGCTAGAGCTATTTTCCAAAGATATAAATAAATGAAACCACAAATGACACTAAGTTTTCAAGTTTAAGTAGCTAGAAGGTGTCATCATTTTCAGAAACTAGAAAATTGAGATAGGAGTTGATAAGTGTCATTTGGATCTTGTTGAGTGTAGAGTGACAGAGAGGCATTCCAATATAAAAGCAGTAGGCAGTGAGATGTATGATGCTGAACCCTCAGTAAGAGAACTGAGATGAAAATGTTAAGATAATGTTCATCTGAGAGGAGAAAGATTAACCCAGAGAAAGAAGAAGGGGCAGAGAGAAAAATATATAAATTAATGGGCAAATATGAATGAGAGTGCTTAATTCTTAAAGTGAGAATAGAGAAAGAAGATGAAAAGAAATGAATAAAAATAAAGGAAGAACAGCAGATTAAAGTCAACAAAATGCATTCATTCATTATTAATTTGTTTAATAAATATTAGCTGAGACCCACTCTGTGCTGGGTACCATATTAGACACTAGGATGAGGAGGGACATACAGGTGCAAAATAAACATGGTTTCTGCTTTTATGGAGTTTATAATCTAGTGGAGAAGACAGCAAGACATTGTACAAATAACACACAAACACACACAAATAAGTACTATTGTGATAAATGCTCAAAAACAAAAACAAGCAGACAAATTAAAATAAAATAAACAAGGTCCAGATGCTGGGGAATATGTAAAAGAGGATGGGGATGCCTGACCTTGTCTGGAGTGCCAGGGAAGGTTACCTTAAGAAAATTACACTACCTAGCAAAAAAGTAACAAAAAATACTAATTTTCATCACCAAGGGTACCTACATAATGAACATTTGTATACTTAACCCTCAATTGTACCCCACATCTTTAAAATAATTTTTTAAAATACTAATATTAATACTAATACTAATACTGAAAAGTAATCACCAAAGTTAGAAGACACAGAAACATCAAAACACTAAGGAAAAGAAGAGAAAAATACCCAGTGTAGAGCAATAAAGAGGCCCCTGGCAATCTTTAAAAGCCCTCCTTTTCTTCTTTATTCCTGTATTTTTCACACTAGTCCCAAAGCCAAGCATAAGTAGGAAGTTCAAGGTTGGGGTTAAGTTTGGGCAGACATTGTTAACTGTCTACCCAAAACCTATTCACCAGTTCTACTTACTGATAGAACCCTAAGTTTTTTAATTTAACATGAACTCAGCTAAATTACTAATTTTTCCAGCCTCCCTTGCAGCTAGGGGTGACTTTACGACAATTCAGACCAATAAGACATAAGTTGGAGATTTCCAGAGAATATTGCTTTCCCAATAGCAATAAAGCCCTTTCCCACTTGACATCTGTTTTTGTTTTTTATTTTTTCTACCTTGAAATATAATACAGGTTGGAAATGAACCAGCCATCTTGTAATGTGAGGTGACCGCAAGAATAAAAACCATGTACTAAGGAAGACACACTGAAAAATAGAGAATACCTCAAACATTGATGGCATCCTGGAACCACTGTATCAATTCCAGAGTGTTTACCTGTCATTTTTTGCTATGTGAGAAAAGTAAAATCCCTTTGAGTTAAGCCATATAGACCAGATTCTGTTACCTGAAGTCAAACACAACCCCAAATTGATACAGGGTTATGGTGGAATGAAAGAGTTGACTGTTAAGGAGGTGATCAAAGTAGTGATGGCATAGACAGAAATAGGGATAAAAAAATCAATTCAAGTCCTGGTCAATATAGACACTGTTATTGTCCAAATCCATGGGTTAATCAAGCTATACAATAAGTATATTCCCTTATTTAGGATAATGAGCTGGAACTGTAAATGTTATCCCTTGAAAAAATTTTACCTTTAAACTACAGAAAACTGATAAATTTAAAGACATATAGTCGTCACGTCTTAACATTTTCTTAAAAAAAGAAAACTTTCATCATTTTTCTACACTGCTCAAGACCATCTTGGGAATGCCCTTCTAAAAGCCCAGTCATGTGCTGCAACAAGTGGTTAGGTACTTAAATGGCATTATTTATCATAAATAGCATATAAAGGAGTATCTTAGTCTCTAATTCCAAAAATGTATGTCAATTTGGCAGAAGACCAATGCCTTTTTAATTATTTAAGGATAAATAGATTTCTAACATTTTCCTTTTCCCTAATTATACACATTGATTTGTCATGACACTGCCATTTTGCAGGAGATATAAAATCAGCTCTGCCCAGCTTGAACAACTATTGTAAACACCAAGGATCATTACACTGGCACATTCTATAATGTTGTCCACTGTAGCACACATTTCACCATACAGTGTGTCCAATCTGATGTAGCTTTGAAGCCCAAACCTTGGGATTTGAGTCCTATCTCTACTGAAAGTTAACTGTGTTACCTGAAGCAAGCTACCCAATCTGTCAGGGCTTCAATTCCCTGAATATCTATATTTTGTGAGTACTAAATGAGATCCTTTATAAACAAATGCAACAAGCACAAAGGCCTACCTACACCACTGTGAGCACTCTGCACACATTCTCTCCATTCTCTTTTGCCCTCTCTCTACAATGAACCGCATTTGAGAAATTTTCACTAACAGGAGTAAAATGGATTTCAACCTAATTAAGTGCAACATGAAAAGAGCGTTTCTACTTAAATTCTGAGGCAAAGATTATAAACATACAGACACTCAAGTAGGGAAGGTATAAATCAATTACATCCATTACTGGAAGAGCATGCAGACCATAAAAAGAATATGTTATGGATTGTTTTCATTTTCAGAATGCTAAATCAGTATTAGGTAATCGCAAAACTACACTAGAAAAGAACTTTGAGGAATCATCCTCCTTTTCCTAAAGATCCATTGTGGGTCATATGCCTGGGCCCAGCCCTGAGCAGAGAGGGATTAAGCATGAGTGATGCTTCCTGATGAATCCACCCTGCTATCATCCCCCTGTGACCCTTACATCCACAGCTGTCTGCCTCCCTCACCTTAAGCCAGTACAGAAATAAAGCAAACATCTCCCCTAGGAGAGAGTAGAGGAGAGTCCCTCACCAATCGTCATCTCCCTGGTGAGTTGTCTTTCTATTTCATTTCTTTTAGGGCAGTCTGGCAGGCAAGGGACATTGAGAGCAAAACGTTCACAAGTAGAACACTAGTGACAAAACAGAAGTGATATTTAGGAATACTTATAATTCATATTTTTCCTGCAGAAACTACGTGTGAATGGAAATGCTTTCTTGGCCAGTCTCAAAAATGTCAATTCATTTGTTTGTTTGTTAATACAAATGTGATTCCTCACTGGTTCCCTCCTAGGAAGGTGGGGAGAAAAACCATCATGACCTAGCCTGGTAATTATTCTGAGTACTTTTTGTTTTACTTTATGTGAGAGTGGCCAAATTTGTATTATTCCTCTGTTGCCCTAATCATCATCATAAATCAGGAAACAAGAATCTCCATGTCCAATTATCATTCAGAGTAGATACAGGAAGGAAATTAAAGCTCTTGTGCTAAGTGGAAGAAAGGGCAATTCCACAGAGCTTCCTAAGGGAATGTACACTGTACTGAACAGTACATTACCGAAAAAGAGATAAGCAATTGTGTGATGTACAATTGCCAACACTTTCTTTTCTTTCCACTTCAGTTCTAAATGCTTACAAGGAATAACAGCTTCACATTTTTCAAAAGGCTGCTATAGGAGAAAGCCACTTACACTCACATTCACAAGTATTGCAAATACAGCAATTATTATTTAAAGAAGAAAGAGACAGAGATGGAGATCAGGAGAAACAGAGAGACTGAAATCTTGGCTTCCACACTACAGGGGGCTGTGGCCAGGAATATTTTTCACCAAAACCCTGCCCCTACCCTTAGGTTCAAGGGTGTCCCATACCTCCTTAAATGCTTCCTCTAGGGACCTCAGGCCAGTATGGCAGAGGGAGAATTGTTTAAAGAAATAAACTTCTAGGGAAATACAATAAACCTAAACCTAAACATATTTCCTCTCCTTGATAATTTTTGGTTTTCTAGTAATAAAAGTGCCAACTGTGATACTAACTTCCAGCAAGTTCACTACATTTACTGGCCAATTTAGTCATTACAACTATGTAACTGTAGGTGGTATAAAATAAAAATGTTAAGTCAATTCATTTGACTTGACAGTTCAATCAATGAGTCAAAGTGATAGATCTTCTAATTCTGTGAAATTATATCTAAAGTAAATATTCCTAAGTAGACTTAACTTAGAAAAAGACAAGATACAACAATGATATCACTAGAAAGTTCACTACTTGCCATGGTATTTTAAAACAGGACACAAAACATTTCTTAGAAAAAAGACTAATTTAGCCACACAAGTAATAACTTTCAATTATTAAGTTTGTTGGACTAAATCCAACCATTTTTAAGATAGTAAATACAAGATTAGCTGCAGTTTAGGAAGGATACTGCAAAATACAATGAAAAGATATAAGCAATTTTTAGCTCCCTGACTGGAGTATTTCTTAAATTTCTGTTTCCTTCTATTTCCATTTTATAAAAGATTTGAATGCTGAAAAAGCAATCTATCATCTAAACCTAAGTCCTATGTTTTAGGTAATTAATCATTGGTAACAATATTAAAACTTCTCTTATCAGTTCTAACATTTCTGCCTAGGAAGTAATTGGCTCCATAGCCCAAACACAATAGTAATTCATAGTTAGAACTGTCTGGCTCTGCTTAGAATAAAACCAATAATGATCTTGCTCTGCACTGATGGTGTTGCTTTTCTTCTTTTTTGACATAAATTTTATGATGGCTTATAGGTCACTACATGGTAAATATCTGAATTCTAAGTAATCTTGGAAGCAGTAGTTCTTCAAGTATAGTTCCAATGTGGTCTATAAGTATGTTCCAGATATTGTGAAAGATTACTCTAAAGTTTCATTCATTTATAAATGGAGAAGTATTTAATATATTATCAAGCTTCTACTGGAAAGGTCAAAATGGAAAAAAAAAAGTGACTCTTTACCCAACCCAAAGCACTGTAGGTTGGTCACCCACACATCCTTGTCAGTGAAAGGAAATGAAAGGCATGGGGAAAGATAGGAATGGAGGAAGAATTCAAGATTTAGTCTGAGGCCAAAAAGTAAGTAAGAATAAGTCAAGTTCACCATTTCCAAGATTGTGTCTTCTAGGAAAAAATATATGAACTATAAAAGAAAGAAAGACATCAGTGACTGAGAATACGTTTTACTAATCAATCAAATCCCATTGATTTTAATGAAAGAATATTTCTAGTCATTTTGTTTCACCAATCACCTAAATTTTACAGCCTTTTACAATACCTAAAAGGCTGTGTAGCATAGCGGCCTGAGTTCAAAGCCTTATTTGCCAACTTAATTGCTCTAAGCTTCAGTTTCTCCATCTATAAAATGGGAATAATATGTATATTATGACAACATATGCTTAAATCCTAGCAAAATGCTCGATTTATGGCTATAACCCAATAATAGATCAGTTGACTTTCTAGAAACCACCTGTGCTCTTTACTCTTGCATGTGCTAGCATTTATGAAGTAGCCGCACACTTTCACTCATGGGGCTCTTTTTCATTTTAATATTCAGAAAGGATACTTCTTCTGTTATGTTTTTAGCAGTACTGTGGCTTTCCAAGATGTTTTCTTCATACCAGGCTTTGTCTTCTTTTATCAAGGGTGTTTTTTCTTTATTTAGAATGAAATTTAAATGTTTATAAAATTGTGTTTATTTATCCATTAGTAGTAGTTTATTATTAGGGTAAAACATATTTTAAGTCTTTGTTAACAATGAGTGCCAAGAGTCCTCTTGCTGTTCATGGAATCACACATTATCTATGCAAAAAGGACAAACATTCAGACTACTTTCCACCAGTACATAAAAGGGATAGATTAATGCTCAAACCTGGGTACTTATATTTAAAGAGAAATTTCTTTCCCCAAATATTCACAACAGTTAGTCATATTCTGAAACTTAAAACCATGATTATTTCTCCTTTAAGTTTAAACTATTAATTTTACATTTCAAAGGAATGTTAGCTTAGAGGCAAAAGGCTTTGATCATTTCATCAAGTAAAAACTGTAAAACTGAATTCATGGAGACAGACCAAAAAAAAAAAAAGAAATCTCCTTGGGCTGACAAAAATTTCCAATTTTAAATTCATGGCCATCCTTCCCTTCAGTGTTTACACAGCTTCATGGAATCTTGTTTGCTCATTAAAGTGAGCCCATCCATAAATAGTGGGTTCCAATGTGGTTTTTCTATATAACATAAAATTTCAGAATATTAAAAACCATATCACCTGAAGGACCTTTTTTGAGAATGATCGTGTGATTTTTCTGCGATGTATTCCTGACATTGCCTGTGACTTCAAAATATCTCTCCATCTAGAGAAGAATATTTCAAATGTTACTTTTGATATTAAAGTCTTTTCTCCAAGGCTAGGTCTGTAAATAAAGTGGTTTTTTAAAAAGATGGAATTTAGTCAAATATGGAATTGGTTTTAAATCACTGCACTGCTAATCATTTGCTTGACAAAACTGATAGCTTGTCAAGTGTTATATTTGGCTATTAACAGCTGCCACCTCTTCTAGAGTATTACTGGTACATATTCTTGTGAGGATTAAATAAGGTAAGATTAATTAATATGCCAGGCCCAGGTCATGGCACTTAGTAAGCACTCAGAACATGGCAGCTGTTAATATTTTAACAGCAATTATTTTACAATTGCTGTGAAACTGAGGGAGAGAGAAAGTGACTTGTCCAACATTCGCCATCAGGAGTTTCCACTGTTTTCTGGGGCTATTCCGTATTCATCATTAATTATGACAACAACAATTGAGATTTTAATATGTTAGTCAGAAAATAGAGTTGGCTGTGTTGAAATGATCTCTGTGTTTTCACGCTTGCCCGTCCTCTCCATTTTCCAAACAGCACTCAAAATATCTTTTTAACACATACGAAGGGGATCCCCCCCAAAAAATAAGAAATTATTTTTTGGAGGGTGGCCCTTTGTAATACAGGCTTCCCCTGCTAGGTAATTGTTCTAGGAACCCATCAGCATCAGTAGACCAGTTAATGTTGTGAGAGCCTATGTTCAGCTTCAGTTAAAAAAATTTTTTTTTAGATTCTTTCAACACATTTGCTCATTTAATGATGGGTGGTTTATGAGCACAACTACCCACACCACGCTGAGTATTCTACCGTTTTAAACAAAAATGGCATGGCCCCCACATCCACTCTCCCTATTATTCCAATCTCACCCCGAGTGACTTTTTTTTGTTTGTTTATTTACCTGGATGAAAGAAATCCTGAAAGGAAAATATTTTGCTGAAATAGAAGAGGTAAAACAAAAAATGGCAGAAGCACTAAAAGGCATCAAAATTGACAGGTTCAAAAACTATTCTGAGTCATGGAAAAAGCATCTGGATAGGTGAATTGCATCAAACGGAGAGTACTTTGAAGTACTGAAGTTTAAACATGTAAGAATAAATACACAATTTTTATAAATATACTCCAGGGTCTTTTGGATCCCACCTCATCCAGGAGCCCACATCTCCATCCCCTCCAAAGAATTCACACTAAGAATAAAATGCAAACTTTGTCCGGTGGCCTCCAAGGTCTTCCAGAAACCCATTCCTGCCCCATCTTGTACCGAGACTTCCCTCCTCCTTCACATCACACTGGCCTTTTTCAAGTTCCTGGCCTCAGCCAAGATCCCACCTCACCACCATCGCACCTGCTGTTGCTTTTGCCTACAGAACTCACTCGTATCTTCATATGGTGAGTCCCTTCTTGTGCAGGCTTCAGCTCAAAGGCCACCTCCTCAGGGCAACCTCACCACAGTCTACGGAGAAAATGCTCTCCCATCCCACTCCACTGCCCTCTCCCCCTTAATACTCTCTCACTTATTCCATTTTATTTCCATCACTTCTTCCTGTTGTTGGGTTTTTGGTTTGTTTGTTTTTTACATATACGTTTAGGATAGGTATTTCTTGTTGATGGCTTCCTGTTGTTCTTTTGCTTATATCACCAATGTATGGGGAAATCACCACTGGTTGGGACATAAACATAAAACCACTTCCCCTAACAGTATCATGTCAACTCCCTCTTCTGCAGAAAAATCTAAACTTTTCCAGTCACCTGAGCCTGAGAGCAATTCCACGTTGGTATTTAAAGACTTGGCTTGATTCATTTTAAAATACCCATCTCCAAGCTGACTCAAATCGAATCTCTTCCCTTTCCACAGCACAGGCTAGACTACAGGGCCTTCTGTTAGAGAGGGGAGTAAAATCTATTCTTTCTACACACTGCTTTTCATTATCTCCGTCAACTTCCTCCCTCTTCTCCTCTCAATTCATGCACCACACCCAGGAGAAGAGCTACACGAAGGAAGAAACATTCTTTTTTTTTGACTACTGGGATATGACAATATTTCCCCCATCCTCCTCCTCGACAACATGCAGTGTTTTAGCTCCACCCCATGATAGTTTAGGGGTCTAAAGCTGTCTCTCTGGTAGTTCACTAGTCCATTTGTTCATCCATCCATATGACCCACGTGGAATGGGTGCTTAGTATGGACAAGTACTATGGTGGGCACACATGCAAACATTCCTTGGTGTACCCCATATCGTCACTATTTACTTCCTTTTGTTCTTGCAAGTTGTGCACAACTCACTGACAGTCAATATCCTGTCTGAAGACAGTTCACAAGAGAGCTGGTCCAAAGCAGCCTTGATTATCTCAATTTAGCTACATCTTTATCATTGTGAGAAATAGAGACGCCAAGTTTGCTCTCGATAGAAGCCACTAGAGTTGCTGAAATGTAACAATTAAAATCATATCAATTCTAAGTGATTCTGGGAGATAGGAAGCCTCCTCATCAGATAAGCTACTTTTATTTCTTTTTGAGTAGGAGTGTCACTCTGTCGCCCAGGTTGGAGTGCAGTGACACGCTCACAGCCACCTCAGCTTCGACCTGCTGGGCTCAGGCGATCCTTCCACCTTAGCCTTCCAAGTAGCTGGAACTACAGGCACGTGCTACCAAGCCCAGCTAATTTTTTTAATTTATTGTAGTGATGAGGTCTCGCCGAGTTATCCAGGTTGGTCTTGAACCCATGGGCTCAGGCAATCCTCTCACCTTGGCCTCCCAAAAAGCTGGGATTATAGGTATGAGCCACCGCGCCCAGTCCTAGGTACTATTTTTAATAGACTTTATTTTTTAGAGTTTTAGGTTCAAAGTAAAATTGAGTGAAAAGTACAGAGAGTTCTTATATACACTCTGCCCCCCTTGCATGCATGCTCAAGCACACCCACCCCCCACACACACACAATCTGCCCCATTGTCAGCACTGAAGAGATTCTTTCTATGTTCCTGGTGATAAAAGATCTTCAGTGTTTTATTTTAATTCAGAATGGTCTTGAAATCTGCTGAGGTAAAGAGTGGGGTTTTCTAGAGGCAGCCCTCTCTCCTGCCCTTCAAGGGAAGTGGCCATGATAGTGCCTTTCCCTAAACTGAGAGCACCAAACCTTGGTCCAGCTCCTGCACCTCGGCCACTCTCCCAATGCCGATAAGTGGGGTCACTCTGACATCTTGGGTCTCCTTGCGTCCCCCCCAGAGAGGTGTTGGAACATGGATGAGGTAAAGACTACCCCATCTTCCCAATCGCACCACACACCCCTGACCTAGGCTCTGCCAGGGGACCTACAGGATCTAGCTTTAGACACATCTTCCTTCATCTTCAAGTACATACAAGTCAAACACTCAATTTTTATCTTTAGAGAGGAGCCAAGGATGGAAAAGAACAGCAAGCCTTACTGTTAGGCTCCAAGAAAACTCTTCAAAACTCTTCTCTCTCTATCCCTGCACCAGCATCAAAACAGTCCTATGATTCTGCCAAGGAATGAGATGTTAGACCACCATTCTGGAAGCACCCCCAGTATTGGTTCCCTAAGAGCCCTGCTCCCTTGGCTCCAAGCAGGAAAGAGAACTTCCTTTCTCTCCTTCATGGGGAGGGAAGGGAAGAGATGGGCTCTGAAAATGCACTCCCCAAAGGGCCCACCCCTCTCAGCCTTCTTCTTATACTACCTGGTACAGTGGGTTTGGTGGTAAGGCTGCTTCTTACCCAGTGTCTCTCAGGAAGGACTGCAAGAGGGCTGGTCCATTGGCCAGCAATGCCTTGAAAGAAGGACACTTAATTCTTCCAGTCCCCAGTCCCAAGCCGAAGCCCGAATTCCAGGACTAAGGGAAAATACCATTGTCATGAAGTGGTTTACTCTCTGCCAATGACAACTCATTTTTTATCTCAGTCTCCACTATCTCAGTCTATCCTCAGCACCTAGAACAGTGTCTAACACATAAAAAGTGCTTATTCAAGAACTGTCAAACAAATTCTGTTTTGAGCACTTCTAATAATGGAAGTCAACTACATCCTAAAAAAGTTCAATAACATGTTGAATAGCAAGAGTAGTTCAAAATAAAAAGCATTTAGTTTATATTTAGCTAAAATGTACATCTATTGTATCCTTTTTTGTGCCCAATACAACAGGATAATGATTTTATTCTACATAACATCCCCTAAAATATTCTTAGATGGAAAGGGTGTCCCTGACTCCTTTTCTTCACCAGGCTTCTCACATCACATGGTTTCCAGACCATCTTGGCTGACCCTCCTCAAAGTATTAATATTACTTTTAAGATGTGGTCTACCAGTGAAGAGCAGTCAGACTATTACTTCCTGAGAGTTGGACACTCCTTTTCTGTTAATGCAGCTTGTACTTGCATTAGGTTTGGGGTATTTGGTTTTGGGTATTTGTTATAATTTTTTTCAGCAGAGGAACCACACAGTTGGCTCATACCAAGCCAACTGTGTGGTCAACACAAACCCCAGCTTTTCTTTATATAGTCTACTGTCAAGTCACACCTCTACTTTCTACATTGGCTCTAGGGACTTTTTTTCAAATATAAATGTTGAATCTTATATTTAGCTCCATTACATTTCTTCCTTTTGTTTTTTCTTCTATTGTTCCAGTCTCTAGAGGTTTTATAAACCTTGGAATCATATTGAAATATTCAATTTGTCATTATCTGAAAATTTGAAAAACATATTTTTCTATGTTTTCACTAAAGCCACTAATTTTTTTCAATGATCTGTAGAGAATGTAGCCAAGTCAGGGCCCTGGAATGTTCTAGAGACCTCCATCTGGATTGGCCCTTTGTGAATATGACTGCTCAATCTATTGCAAATTCACCTAAATCTACCTCATGGTGCACTCAATTAGTTCACATTCTTATACACACACACACACAACACACACACACACACACAACTCTGGAGCTTTTAAGAAATACTCTGATAAAATAAAAATACAGAACATCTACAACAATCAATAAGATTACCTTATCCTCAAAGGTGAGTTTAAATTAGTATAATATATGTATCATTAGCTTATTTTCTTCATGAAAAAAGATTGAATTATTTTCTAAAGCAAACATCCTAACTAACATCAATATTGCTGTTCTGAACTTCCAAAAATCTTTCTACTTTTGTTGAAAATCTGGATATCTGTCCATCTTTAGATTCCTCTGAAGTTCCCTATATGCTTGCAAAATCCCCCTCCCAGGATCAAGTCTTCATATTCCTTTGCGACCCAGGAAGCTCTCCATCTGCACCTAGGGCACTGGCAGCACCTAGATCTTCAGTTATCTCATCTATCTTAGGAATTAATTAGTTTTTCATATTATTCATTTTGCTTATCCTGCCCTTTCCCAATTTGAAGACTACTTGCTCTACTGGAAAGGATAAAATAGAAGAAAATGAAAATTTGAATTAGTCTTTCTTTCCTCCATAATCCATTCTATTACACCTTCATCTCCAAGTAGCGAGCCTATTAATAGTCCTCTTATTTTGTTCTCATTGTGAACCCTGCCGATATCACTGTGCTCATCCCAGGAACTTAATCCTCACAGCCACATTCCAAGGGCTCTCGAGCTTTCTACTTTGGTGTTTCCTCTCACTGTGCATCACTATTTCCCTCAGAACCCTTGCTCTGCAACCTCATCATATTCAGCACATATTCACAGGTAGGTGACTGGCTTCTGGCAGCATTTCAGAGGACTGTGCTCTCTCTGTCTGTCCTCCACCCAGGCTGTATTCTCTGGGACACCCAAGTTATGCAGTCTTCTTACTTTCTAGTGAGGCTTCTTAAAGAAAATTGAAGCCCTGTACTTTGTAAAGGTTCATTTACTGCCTCAATTTGGGGTACTTAAAAAAATCAATAGCAATCTTAATTCCCACTGGAGATAAATAGCCCAAATCTTTAACTATGCATGAACACAGGAAATTTAAGAAAATAAAAAAAGACCATTTAGCCCTCAAATCATCCATTCCCTTCTCAGATCTCCAACTTTTCCCAATCTGGATAGCTTCCAGATTTGGGTATGACAGATGAGAAAACGAGGTTTGGGTTCGTTTTTGTTTTTGTTTTTTTTTCTTCTATAAGATAAGAAGGATAAGAGTTTTCTATTTTTTAATTTTGATTTTGCTTTTTGATGTTTTATTTTTACTAAAGGCTGAATTGAGAAAGATCTTTTGTTATACAACCTAGAAAGAAGAGCTTTTATCTAAAACTTTTCCCAAAGGTCATTCTATATATTTTTAATCAGTAGGTCTTCAGAAATTACCTTGAAGTTTTTCTTTTTCTTTTTTTTCCTGCAAATATGATGTCTTGCTTTAAAAATATTTTCATGACCATAGTGAGTTAAGAATTTCTTCATGAGAGTTGTCTTTATATTTTTGTACTTTTATCACTTGGATTTTGTTTTTTAACTCTTTGCAGTTGGAGACTTTTTGCGGGTCACCTACCAGCAAGTTGTCTACACTTTTTTACAAAATAGTGAAAAATGAATCACTTCATATTAAATAGTACAGCATTGGAACCAACTATTTTATTGCAATGATATTTGGCTTTTAATAGAACTTTGGACATTGAGGAATGTATTTATGACAAAAAAATCAAATTTGCATCTTATATTTTTCTAACATGGTAACATGTGAAACAGTCATTGATATGCATTGTAGTTTCATTGATACGTGATGTGCAATAGTAATTTGTTTGACATCTTCCACCCGGTGTTTTTCTATTCGAGCAGACAATGCAGTCTTGTTTTCTTCCTCCCACATTAATAATATGTAATTTATTGTCCAGTCTGTGTACCACTGTGAAAGTACTTTACACATTCTCTTTCTACATAATGCCAGCTGTATATTTTAAAGTATATCTCAATATATATTCCATCTCTGTATTTGTCTTTTTGTGCAATTTGAATGGAAAGCTTCAAGGAAACATACATTTTTGAAAAATTTGTGCTAGCATAAGTTTGTCCTGTTTAATCACTAACAATCTCTGTGTCCCCTGAGAGGGGACATCTGAGAGTAAAGGGTTAATTAAATATATAGATAATTTGTTTTCATAGAATATTTCTCTGTTGTATGTGTTGTGATTTTTCTCTTCAGGTCTGTTGTTTGTTTTCTTACTTTATTTGCAATATCTCCCCCACTTAAAGATTATAAAAGTGTTCCTCCGTGTCAACTTCTAATACTTTCAATCTGTGAAACTGAGTAACATATGCTTTAATAAGATTATATAGCAATATTCTCTTTCTTCAGCTTCATTTCTCTTACTTACAAATCTTAATTTTTAAAAAATGTCCTCCCAACATTCTGTATTCTAAGCCTTGTGTCATTCTTGAGACTTACTCCAAATAATCCCCATGACCCCATATCAGATGTGAACACCTATATCTCTGACAATAATATTAATTACAGTTGTAATAACAGAAATATCTAAACATTTATTGAGTACCCATTATGAACCACGGCCTGATCTGGTCATTTTACTTGTACTGTCTCATTTCAGTCTTATAAAAACTTCATTTATATTTTTTTTTAATTTTTATTTTTTGAGTTGGAGTCTCACTCTGTCGCCCAGACTGGAGTGCAGTGGCCGCTCCCGGCCACCGCAGCCTCGACCTGCTGGGCTCCGGCGATCCTTCCGCCTCAGCCTTTCAAGTAGCCGGAATTACAGGCATGTGCTACCATGCCTGGCTGATTTTTTGATTTATTGTAGAGATGAAGTCTCGCTGCCCAGGCGGGTGTCGAACCCACGGGCTCAGGCAATCCACTCACCTCAGCCTCCCAAAGGCGCGGGATTACAAGCTGAGCCACAGAGCCCGGCTAAAACTTCATTTTATAGATGAGGAAACTGAAGACCAAAAAGGTTAAGTAATTTCCTTAAGGTTGTGCAAGTCATACGTGTTAGAACGAGAATTCAAACTTGAGAGTTTGGGTTTTCTAACCTCCAAAACCCAAATACATTGACTATGACAAACACTATGCACATTTCTCCCACAAACCTCAGGGTAGAAGCGACTTTCCTAAGCATTAAACCACAACTCCTGAGTTTTAAGAGGTATAGTACTGATGATCCACAGAACAATCCACCCTCACATAAATTCTGGACACATACATTAAAAATAATATACTCCATTAATAATGCAAGCTAAAATCACATGTGTAAACACATTGCTTTTAATCTATTCAATTATTTCCCCATAAGCCCTAACTGTGCCTCACAAATTATGCTGTCTAGAAGACATACCACAAAAGTTAAAGCTTTGAAGATTCATTGCCATGGTCTAATGGAATAGTTTTCTGAGAGAATGAAAATTCTGAATCTCCAAGATGGAATGTCCCTATCCACTGTTTTCTCATTCTGCTAATCAAATTGGAGGACACAGAAGGCAAATTATACAGGGATACCACTGCATAATTAATTTGCACATCTCTTCAACAGTTACATGTAAATATATTTTCTTATTATGCACTTTAAGAGTTGCAAACTCATAATGCTCAGTGGCCAAATTCAACCTGCAGGAAAGCCTTAATTGTCCTACACAAATACATGGACAGTCTCCAGTTTGCCACAGGTAATATTATTCCCTATTTTATCACAGCTGGCCTGATATGAGATAGTTATAAAACTTGGACCAACCACTGTAGGTATTTGAGTTTATAACCCTTAAGTAGATCATATGATTATGCAGGCAGTAAGACAAAGCCCATATTACAGACTTTATCATCTGAGCCTAGTAGAGGTGCATTGTCCCCAAAATAAACTTAAGAGGTAAAACAGCTCTCCCACTATACAACCAACAGTCACTCTGATATCTTAACCTTTATTCTTCCAGCTCCTACCCCTCTCCTTCCCCCATACCCATTCCTAAATAACGGGCTTTATACATGTGCTTGTTGTTGACCCAAGCTCAGACTGGAATATTGCAGAATCAGATTACAAAGTTGGTTACACAATCTATGTCACAGAGGTACATCCCTGACCTTCCACAAATCCAATGTTTTCACCAGTACAGGTTCCAGGGGGATAAAAGCAAAATTATACTCACCTATCCTTCAAATAACCTTGAATAGATCGTGGAGACAACATTGTTGTTGTCGTTGTTGTTGTTTGAAAATAGCTAAATATTCTTCTTTCTTCCTAAAAATAGCACTACTATAGACCAAAGGAAAGCCCATAAAACTCTGAGCTTTCACTCAAGTCATTTTAAAAGTGCTTGGTTAGGGTGGGCATTAAAAAAAAATCTACAGAGCTTTAAAAGCAAATATTTTTAAAAGCTAGGAAAATGGGTGTGGTCATAAGGAAAAGCAGCTCGATTTAGATCGGTTGCCAGTGAATAGCCAGAAAAAGTTTAGCCTTCACAAAGAGATTTTAAGTATACATTTTTAAATCATAGAAATAATGACAATGCTGGAAATATTTGAAAATAAGTGCTGTGCTGTATTTGAGACAATCAATGATATTGCACTTTTTAAAAATTCTCTTTCCACCATGAGGCAGAAAGTCAAAACAAGGCTAGACAATACCACCAACCCAGATCCCCTGGAAAGCCCATAGAATCATTTCAAAGGCTAGAGATTACAGTGATATTTGCATTGTTAAGGCTGTGTCTATATGGTGCCAGCAAATACTTGATTAGGTTGATTCACTCAAGCAACCAGTCAATTTAGTAAAACATTTACTCAAGCCTGTGTTGTTTGCCTAAATTAGTCAAGTGATTGACTGGCTTGTTTGATTGGCTGCACACTGACCAGACCTAGACTGCTCTCCTATGTCCTCTTTTGGCCACTTGGAGCTCTGGCTCACAGCATTCATTTCCCACTACCACAATCAAAGGGTAATGACCTGTTTGTTGGCCAGTCTTCCTCACTAAACACTGGGGTGCTCAAAGGGGAGGAGCTGCTTCCTACCCATCTTGCACTTTCAGCACCTGGTTCAGCATCAGAGACTAGAGGAAATCAGTCAGTGGCATGACTACTGACAAGCTGCCTTTGTGGCATGATGGAAATCTTCCACATTCCTTAATCCCTGCATGGTATTTTGCCATGTCTAGAGGGTCCTCTAAACAAGCATTAGTTAACTGCTTCCCCCAAAGGTGCCACACAAGTTCCCATCTCCACACTGTTACCCTATCAGATGACTTGGTTGACTCTGTTCTCCACCCAAGTCTTTTCCTCTTAAAATTTCACATGTTATACCGTCCATGAAACATTCCTTGACATTGCGTCAGTTGCTTCTCTAATCTGACTTCCTCTGCCACTTGCCCTGGATATTTGAACATTTAATTACAAACTCCTGGCTTGCTCTGTATGTATCAGTACATATTGTGTATCACCCACCACAAAGATTATAAAGTTCTTTGAGCTTTGGACCAGTATACCAGTTCAGCTATATCCACCTGGCCTTTTGTGGAATAATTAAATAATAAATGATAACTGTCAGCTGGGTGCAGTGGCTCATGCCTATAATCCCAGCACTTTGAGTTCAGGGGTCCAAGACCAGCCGGGGCAACTTAGCAAGACCTCATCTCTACAACAAATTTAAAAATTAGACAATAGTGGTGGCGTGCACCTGTAGTTCCAGCTACTTAGAAGACTAAGATGGAAGGATCGCCTGAACCCAGAAGGTTGGGGCTGCAGTTTCCATGAGTGTGCCACTGTACTCCATCCAGCCTGGACAACAGAATGAGACTCCGACTCAAAAATCAATCAATCAATCAATCAATAAAATGATCAGTTGTCCAGTGTTTTATTTTACTTCACTCAGTTGCTATAAGGGCAGTTCTAATGCTTACATCTAACATATTTTTTAAAAACTGAGGCCTTGAGAAGTTAAGGAAATAGCTAATAACACAACCAGTAAATCTCTCTAAGTTCCGTCTTAGTGGAAGTGGGGTAGCTTTCTCTCTGGGTGCATATCCTAACAAAAATTCCTCAGTTTTTCTACAAAGACATCCACGCTTTCTCCAGCATTACTGTTAAGGCATATGAGTCTTAGAAGTCACAATCCTTTTTTTATTTTTTGCTTGAGATTATCTTAATAGGAGGAATAATTATTACTCCTTTTTAAATTATTTTTTCTGCCGGGTTCGGTGTCTCAGCCTGTAATCCCGTGCCTTTGGGAGGCTGAGGTGAGTGGATTGCCTGAGTCTGCGGGTTCGAGACCCCTGTGGGCAGCGAGACCTCATCTCTAAATCAAAAAATCAGCCGGGCGTGGTAGCGCATGCCTGTAATTCTGGCTACTTGGAAGGCTGAGGCGGAAGGATCGCCGGAGCTCAGCAGGTCGAGGCTGCGGTGGCCGGGAGCGGCCACTGTACTCCAGTCTGGGCTACAGAGTGAGACTCCAACTCAAAAAAAAAAAAAAAAAGATGTGGGAGTACAATTCAGGATTAGGTCATAAGTGGTCATTGTACAGGTAAAGTTTGGGCCTCCCTTTGGTCCCTACTTTGCCTGGTTTGGGATCCGGTACCCTTATTGATGTTCTGTGTCCCCCATCCCCTGGCAATGTCCTGCTACTGCCAATCCCTTTCTTACAGTATTATGATAAATGTTCAGGGTCCACTTATGAGTGAGAATATGTGTCACAATCTTAATGCAAACTCATGCCTACCTAATCTGTAGTAACAACTACGTGGAAGGAATCCTTTATTAGATGACCTGACTGGAGCCCATATACTCTCCAAATACTCGAAAAATCCACTGCCTACTGTGCCAGCAAGAGTAGTAGAGAACTGATCACTCAGATCTCCATAGTTCTGGCCCTTAGAAAATTGACTTTAATAATCTTTCATTTAGATAGTTGCCATTTGGTTTGGTCAATAAGATTTGACCAAGGGTTTGACCAAGGGTTTGATCAAGGGTTCACAGCAAAAAGATCATGAGACCACTGCTTGTTACACTGCACAGAGTTCCTTTCATTAAGATTCTTGGGAGAGAGTCCTGTCAGGTCTTGCACCAAGGACAGACCTTTTCCTAAACAATTGTTCTGCCTTTTCTGATAGACCCTATGGCATTTTTAACTAAGCAGGTTTCTCTTTTTGGTTAGAGCTAAATTTGTGATCTATAGTAAGCAAGTAAACAAGTTTTATAGTCATCTTAATCTTGTTCCTAATTCTATTTAATGATCCACATTTACTTTTCCTTTTAGTTTTCTCCTGCTTTTAATTTAAAGTAGACAAACAGAAGGATAAGCTATCAGAGAGATGGAATACTACCTATCCCTCAGTTTCTCTTAGAGCCCTTGTGCTCAACTCCACACTTCCACATCATCTCAAAAATAGATTTAAACAAATCATTTACACAATGGCAAAATGGTTTTTATCCAATTTGTGAGTCATAGATCTCTTTGCTAAAGGTATAGATTTTCTCACCAGAAAAAATATAAACCGCTACCCAAAATCTTTGAGTACACCTCCAAGAGCTTACAGATCTGCGAGGCTGGAGTTCAGAGGCTGAATTCCAGAGAACAAACCCTTGCTTGGGTGAATACATGAGGCTTCCAGAGTCCTCTCCTGGGATTTGCTGCAAGCCCAGAATTGGGGCTGATGAAATTTTCCAAACTCACCTGTCTGAATCTCTCCTTCACCCAACCTCACTTCTTTCCCCTCTGCCCAAAGACTGTGTAACATGTTGTTCCTCTTGCTATGTCCCTGACTCACTTTATGCCACCTTAACTGTTATTCTAGACACTCCATTCACTTTCTCTCAAAGGATGGCCATCCTGCTGTAACCATCAACCCAGGCCACAGGTCCCAATGTTTTGCTGCCTCACAATTTCAAAGGAGGATGGAGGGAGCAAGGAGCAGGGGATAGCAGGACCTAGGAAAGGAAGGGACAGAAAGGCAAACTGAGTAGATTGCAGAACCAGGGACCAAAGCAGATGACATCTCAGCCCTGCAGAGCACAAGAATTCAAGGAACGATGGTTAGATGCTGAACTCCAGGCATGTGAGTGTGTGTGTGTGTGTGTGTGTGTGGTGTGTGTGTGTGTGTGTGTTGTGTGTGTGTTTAGTTACAGTATATATATTATCAGCAAAAACCTGCCAACTCAGATGCTTTTAATATATACCTAAGAGTTAATGAAGAGAAGAAAAGCTGAAAACGTTGTTTGACTATGTAAAAGAAATGCCAATTACAGTTTTGTATGAAATACATTTAACATGTATGACTATTACCAGATGCAAAAAACCAGTATGACAATATATACCTATTTATCATTAATTTTATTGTAAATTGCATTTGATTTGCATGCTAAAAGTTGTTTCCTGTCAGTTGAGCATCAAGATTTGCTGCTCACATTTCCAGCATTAAGGGAGACATTGACAAGAACCATATCTTATACTCTTTTTGTTTTTCTCTTGGCATCTAAATAGCACAGTAAGAGATGCCTGTAAATTGTTAATCGGAAGGTGGGGACCAGAGTTTGCATATGTCCTGCAGCCACTGAAGAAAAATACGAAACAACATGTGAGAAAGTTGCAGTACCGTGATTTACAGAAAAGTAGGAGAAGAGATGATGGGCCAAAGATGAAATCTACATGAAGAATATGAGCTTCGAATTTAGCCTTAAAGAAAATCTAGGATATGAATTTGATGAAAGGACTTCTAGTCCAGGCAGAAAATTTGTTTTTTCTGATATAGAAGATACTCCAAATTTTAAAGAACTCTTTATTTCATCTTAATGTACCCATTACATTATAATGAAACAAGACAGACTTTGGAAAAATTCATATAAAGAACTTAAAAACATGATTTCTAAAATTTATTTACCTAATGTGTGTATGTGTGTGTGTGTGTATTTTAATATCTTGACTGTCAGCTTTTTTTAAAAAGCAAATGAAAAATTCAGAAGCCTATAAGAAAGGGATTGGCAGTAGTGGGATACTGCCAGGGTGGGGCAGGGAAGGGAACACAACATCAGTAAGGGGACCTGACCTCAAACCAGGCAAAGTGGAAACCAAAGAGAGCCCCAAACTTTGCCTGTATGATGTACACTCGTATACCTAGTCCTGAATTGTACACATCTTTAAAATAAAGAAAAAAGAGAAAAAATAATTAATTTTAAAAACAGAAAAATCCAGAAGCCAGAAAGCTGTCTATAAAACTTAAATAATAAAAACAATCAGGTTTAAAATGAAATAATAAAATCACCAACAGTGGATAACGCACAAAACTTGACATCCTCCACTTAAATGCAGCAGTAGGTTAACAAGAGGTATATCTTTTTGGTTTGAGCTTAGTAAAGCAATAGATTTATTTGCCCAAATAACAACAAATTAGTGACAATGGCTAGTAAATTCATATCTTTATGGTAACCATAGAAAAATTTATTATATCATATATCATGAAAGCAAGTAAGAGGTCTGATGGAGTGAAAGCTAAGGACTGTGAGAATCCACCAGAACAGCTAGAAGGTCAAGAAGAGCTCTTACCCTACTCACTCTGATGTCTCCAAGGCTTAGCAAACTCATTGCACTGCAATCTGAACCCAAGGAGACCCATTAGGGAGGCTTGGGTTGTTGGTCCAAGTTCTCCAGAAAGAAAGTTACAAGACTAAACATGAAAGTTTAAGAGATAAGGGAAGCACTAAAAATTCATATGTTGAAGTCCTAGTCTCCATTAGTCCAAAATGTGACTGTATTTGATGACAGGTTCTTTAAAGAAGATAGTTTCTAAGTTAAAATGAAGTCATTAGGGTGGGCCTTAATCCTATAGGACTGGTGTCCTCATAAGAAGATACAAAGGAAGACTAGTCGAAGACACAGAGAAGACGATCAACAACAAGCCCGAAGAGAGACCTCTGAAAAAACATACCTTACAACGTCTTGCTCTCAGGCTTATAGCATAACATTTTTAGAAAATAAATTTCTGTTCTTTTGTTATTGTTTTAAGAGATGGAGGTCTTACTCTGTCACCCAGGTGTGCAAGGGCATGATTATACCTCACTGCAGCCTCAAACTCCTGAGCTCAAGTGATCCTCCACCTCTTCTCCCAAGTAGCTGGAACTATAGGAATAAACCACCATGCTTGGGCTTTTTGCCTTTTTTTTTTTTTTGGAAACGAGGTCTTGCTATGTTGCCCAGGCTGTTTTTGAGCTCCTAGCCTCAGCTATCCTTTTGCCTTGGCCTCCCAACAATTTCTATTCTTTAAGCCACCCAGTCATTGGTATTTGTTGTGGTGGTCCCAACAGATTATTATATTAGGAGAAATTTCTGTGAAAGGAAGTGAGGAGAAAGCCAGTAAAGCCTGGGAAAACTATGAGTCCACAATGCTGGTCTGATCCTGAGTGAAGGAGAAAGGGAGGGACAGAAGGAAGAAAGGGTGAATGAAATCATCTAAGACTGTAGGGCAGGCCTAGGGCAGGCTTGACAAGTCATGTGTCTCCAGGAATGGGCTGCCTTAGTCTCCCTGCCATGCTGAGGCACTGGCTGAGATTTGCTCACCAGCAACATTAGTGATAGATTTCAGATCACAGCAGGTAGATTTGTCAGTGCGTTACACTCTCTATGTTAGGAAATATGGGAGGCTCTCTCTCGCGGTCACCACCCTGCTCTGGACAATGCCCAGGAAGGACTTCACATTCAGACATCATAAATGCCCATCTAGATTTCCACTGAACGAAGCACTTTTTTCTATTTGGTTACCAATGTGAAACTACAGAGCATTCTCATTTTCCCTCAAGCACAAATATGATTCCAAGCTCCATAAGAGCAAAAATCAATGATGTTTACTCACTGACTGAAGCATTCTAGCCACATAGAAAAGAACTACCCTGCAAATTACTTCTGTATTCCTTGTGAAAAGAGAGGTTGGCTACCATATTAATAATGTAAATAAGAACAGGGACAATCCTACTGAGGAACTTCCAAAGTCAGGAAGTTAAGTGGTAAAACCCAGTGGTAAAACCCAGTTTGCTGACCCTCGACCAAGAAGATCAAAGATAGGGTATTTGGGGCTTGGTATTTGGGGCTCCCAAAGTTCTACCCAAACTCATTCCATCGCTCACCTTCTGAGCCTGCCTTCTTTCCTCTGGAAAGGGAATCAAAATGCCTGTTTCTGAAAACTATGAGCTGTCTGACAACCTATATGAGGAGAAGAATGGGAAAAATAACTGCATGAATAGAGAATTTGCCAGAGTCAAATAAAAGAGAAAACACAACCAAATTAATGACATGTCAATTCCATCCTTGCAACCTCACTACCTAGCACAGTGGTTGGATAGTAGGTGTTCAGTTCATGCTTGAGGAATAAATGATGGCACACATACTAAATTCGAGTTTCATGGTCTTTAATAATAAATGAAAGTAGTTCCTGTAAATGGCTGTCATTAGCATGTCTGTGGTCAGGTGAGGAGGGGGTAAATTACAAAGAACAGAATTGCGAGGAGCCTCTTCTGAAGTCCTCTGAATCCAGAGCCAATCCGGAAAGCAGAAGAACAAAATGGGACACAGAGAGTGGACTGGAACCAGCAGGTCTTAGGGCATGATTGAGTCTGAAGGAGTGAGGAGGCTGAGGTATCTCATTTTACTTATGCCAGTGCAGTGTAATATTTAGGAAGAGAGAGTTGAAAAATATGTCACATGTGCTCCCCCAAACCAACATCACCTCAGTTCAAACATTACTGTTGCCTTCATTATACTGAAAAAATGGAGTTTCCATTTACTCATTCATTCAGTTCTCATGAGTAGACACTACCTATGTGTTGGGGAAACACAAATTAATACAATGTATCCTTTAACAATGAAGAGAAAGATATATGTACCAACAGGCATTGTAATACAACGGGTGAGATATAGCAATGGAGGTTATGTATTGTGAAGAGAATTTCTCTGAACAGAAATTTGGAAAATGAGACTTTATTCCACTAAACAGTTTGCCAACCAGGGAGATGCAGCCTTCATGTGTTCCAGAGAACAAAGAGAGATTCAGAATTTACAGAAAAAAGTTCCTGCCCAGGTTCTAAATCAGGTCCCTTTATGCAAATAAAAAATTGAAATACACTTAGTTCTGATTGGTTCATGCAGCTGAGTTTTGGTTGGTCAATACAGCTCAGCCCTGACTGACCAAGGCAGGTGAGCTCTTGTTGGTTGGTTTCTAAACCCAAAACCATGAGTCAGTAAGATGTTTCTTTACAGTGGGGCCAGGGGTCTGGCCACAGTTTACTTTGGCACCATCCATGGGAACGGGTCTGACTTGATTGCAGAAAAGGAGGCCCTTGCAATACCTTTTCAATGTCTCTTGGAGAACACAAACTAGGTGACCTCACCTTCACCCAGCTATGGTTACCTGGTTCTGTTTTAACTCTGAACACCTCAGTGAGCTGGAAGGGGTCTATTTTGTCTATTGGCCAGGGGCATATTAAATAGTGCAAAGAGCCTCCAGAGCAGAGACAGGGAGGAAGACATGGCTGCAGAGTAACTAAAGGGATGACAACAGGTTGGCATTCAAACTGGCCTAAGTGCAGCACCAGAGAGAAAGGAGGTAGGTTATATCTAGACAGAAGAACAGAGAAAGAGCAGGTGCAAAGGTCCAGAATCTCCTGCAGGAGATGCTGGATGGCCAAGGGTATGATAAGGCAATGGGCTTCTGGAAGAGCCATGGTCAGGAAGTTTCAAAAGATGAGGGACACAGAAGTCCTGAGGGGGAAGTTAGAGAATTCCAAACTTTTTGTTCTTTACCCTTTTCATATGAGTCATGCAAAAGCCATTTTTAAAAACACTTCTTAGGACCTAACTTTCTTGAACCCAGACCAATTCCTTGCTCAGAAGGGAGGGAGAGGTGAGCAGAGGAAGAGGCACCCCGGCAGCTGTAAGCTGGCTTTCTGATGATGGGAGGGCACCTGTGGGGAGGGAAAACAGAATTCAGCAGATACTGACAACAGCAGCTGCACAGGAGGGTGTCTGAGAGGAAGCTACTGTTCTCGGAATCATTCAATCTCTTCCGAAATCACCCCTAGTGATGACATGCATGCAAACACACACACACACACACACACACACACACACACACACACACACACACACACACATCCTGTCTCTGAAGCAGAAGCAAGCTCAAGCTGGAGTTCTTCTGTTCCCCACAATCAAGTGGGCAGTACACTCTCCCAGCCCTACCTGGCTGCAGAAATGGAAGATCAGTCTGGGTGGCTAACATGCCTTGCCCTGAAATAATCAAGTTTAGAAGGCTGTATCCACCACTTCACGTGGGACTTCAAATGAAGCCTGTTTAAAAGTTCCAGCACAATTTAGATATTAAAGGTAATTAAAATAAATCTTTCACTAGTGATTTACCTAAATTATGCATACAATGTTTCTCAGTATACCTTATAAGAGTTTATACCTTATAAACTCTTTAGAACTAGAGTTTAGCTAAAAATTAAACAATCGTCAAAAGAATTTAAGTAACAAAGTTTGGTTTGAAACTCCAAATCCCTCCATGTCAAGTAGGGCAGCAGATCTAATTCAGTGGGAAAGTCCAGCCAGGGGACAGAGTCTGACAGACTGAGGGCTAGATAAGGATGCTGCAGAGAGAGAATTAAATAGGAATAATTACAGCAATTATAGCAGCAACAGTTAACATTTACTAACCACTTCCACTGGGTCAGGCAGCACTGTGCTAAGTGCTTGATATGCACTCTCTTATTTGACTTCTTTCTTTAATAGGTAAAAAAGTACAAAGGAAAATATAGCAACACCTATGTACCCACCACCCAAGATTAACAAATGATATTTCATCATATTTGCTTCTAGTTTTTTTATTTTAAAAAGTTACACATGACTAATTTATATTCCCCAAATTCCATTTTCCTCTCTGTTTCTATTCAGAGACAGTCAATATGTCATGAATGTGCTGCATATTAAGTCATTAAGTCAAAGTTTCTTTTTTCTTTCTTTTTATTTTCTTTTTATTTACATATTTATTTTTTTGAGATGAGGTCTTGCTATATTGCCTAGGCTGGTCTCAAACTCATGGACTCAAGCAATCTCTCCCCTTGGCTTCCCAAAGTGCTGGGATTACAGACATGAGCCACCGCACCAGACTATATTTTCATTTGTTACTAAAATTATATGTGCCCATAAATATTATTGAGTATTATTTTAGATTTTTGTTTTATTCCTGAAATCTTCCTTCATCAACTCAAATGTATGACTTCAGCATCTATCACCATTGATTAATCTGTTCCATTGCATTTATCAACTTTGAACACACTATTAAGTTTATTCATTCAT
Source organism: Cephalopachus bancanus (assembly GCA_027257055.1). Classification (NCBI taxonomy): domain Eukaryota; kingdom Metazoa; phylum Chordata; class Mammalia; order Primates; family Tarsiidae; genus Cephalopachus; species Cephalopachus bancanus. The sequence continues at coordinate 2,280,250 of JAPVLO010000162.1, read as the reverse complement.
TTCATATATTATATATTGCCTTCTCCCCTTTAAAAGGTAAGGGAGGAATTTTTTTTTCTGTTTTATTCAATAATGTATAAATAGTATGTCCTATTCATATTCTTTGCCCACTTGTATGTGTGGCCTACTTATATTCTCTACCCATTTTTCTATTTGATTATTTGTTTTTTTCTCAACAATGTGTTTTTGATCTACCATATATGCCCATAGCTTCTATTAGAATGTGGACTAGCTTTATCTTTGTTTTGGTCTTTAGTTATTCAGGAGATTTCTAATTTCAGGTAGTCCAATTCATTACTCCTTCCTTACCCAATGTGATAAGCACATCTTCTTGTACCTATATCTATCTAGCTACCTATCTATTGTGTAACTGTATTCTTACTTATATTTATAAAGTCTCCTTTTTCACATTTGTTCTCTAATCCACGTTTAATGTATTTTTATAAGTGAAATAAGACAGTGACCTAATTTTATTTTTTAATAAAAAGATAATGAGTCCATTCTTTCTGCACTGAATAACAATCTCACCCCCACAATACACACAGAGCCCATGTGTCCAGGAATAACTTCTCAAGTCACATAGCCTGTTCTGTTCTCTTTGGTCTATTTGTCTATTTCTGTGCTAACTCCAAACTCCAAACTGTATCACGTCCTGCAGTTTCTTTGAAAATTAATATATAAGCAAGTTCTTGGTTTTTGTTTGTTTTATTTATTTACTTATTGGTTTTTGCTCATTTTAGAATTGACTTACTATTCTTACAAATTTTTTGTTGTTGTTTTTGTTTTTGAGTCAGAGTCTCACTCTGTCACCCAGGCTGGGGTGTGTGACACACTCACGGCTACCGCAGCTCCAACCTGCTGGGCTCAGGTGATCCTTCCATCTTAGCCTTCCAAGTAGCTGGGACTACAGGCAGGTGCTAACTTTTTTATTTATTGTAGAAACGAGGTCTCACCATGTTGCCCAGGCTGGTCTTGAACTCCTGGGCTCAGGTAATCTCACCTTGACCTCCCAACGGGCTAGGATTACAGGCATGAGCCACCATACCTGGCCTCAATTTTATGTTTCTATATGAGTTTTAGAATCTGTCAAGTCTCTTACACACACCACATCATAACCAGTTGGTATTTAATTAGAATTTCGCTTAATGTATAAACGTATTAAGTCTCGACAACGTTTCAACATTAAAACATCCTATATATGAATTTAAATATGCACAGTATTATCCTACTAATTATTTGGGACTTTTCTATCGCTCAATAATGCTTATATTTTCTCCATAATGGTTTTACAAATTTATTTTACATTTTTTCCTAAGTACCACATAGTTTTAGTTGATGTTACTAAAAGTATTTCTGTTACATTTTTAATGAGCCAGTTCTGGTGTATAAGAGGAAGAGAAGCAATATTACCAATTTTGGAGTTAGTTCACCCTGATTTCATCACTTACTGGCTGTCTCACTGTGGGCAAGCACTTTAATCTCTCTGTGCCTCAGTTTTCTCAAATTTCAAATGGGAATGATAACAGTAACTACCTTATAAATTGATTGGTTGTGAGAAATGAATAAGTTAACACATGCAAAGTGCTTGGCCCATAGTAATTAAGTGCAAATGTTTAGCTTTTACTATTATAAGAATCTTATTCATTTATATAACTTGATTTTATATCTAACAGCCTTACAAATATATGCATTATCTTGGGGTTTTTTTTCCAAGTAATGATATAATCTATAAGTAAGAACAAATTTACTTTCTTCTTTCTTCTTCCTTATACTGATAAAATATTTCTCTTCCTTGCCCTACTATATTATCCAAGACTAACAGTATCATGATAAATGAAGCAGGAAATAGCAATATTCCTGTCTTGCTCTCTAAAAGATAAATCTACAATTTCACATTTCAGATTTATGTTTGCTATAATTTTTTTGTTATTGTTGTTAGCTAAGGTGAAGGAAGACTTACTGCAGTCCTAGTTCAGTGTGAGCTTTTATCATTTACAGTCCTCACGAAGACATCTGATTTTCCTTAATTTAATCCCTGTATTGTAGCCTACACTGATCATTTAGCAACAATACACATTGGGCCAAGGGTCAGCAAAGTACAGCCTATACAACCTGTCTTTTTGCTTAAAAAAATAAAGAAAAGTTTATTGGAACACAGCCACTCCCATTTGATAATATATCATCCACGGTTGCTTTCATGCTCCAATGGCAGAATTGAGTAGTTGACACAGAGACCATAAGGCCCACAAGCCTTCAAATATTTACCATCTGGCCCTTTACAGAAAGTTTGCCCATTCTAATATACATTATATTAAATTGTTCTTGTTATAGCCTCTGCCATAAATTAAGAGTTTAAGGCATAAGTAGGCCTAAGAGATTTTATTTTTAAAGTATCTCTTCTAACTTCCCTAATCTCTGTTTCTTCTATCTTCTCTCATGTTTACAGTTCTTTCTTTCCTCTTCTCTCTTCTTCCCCTTTCCCTTTTTCCCTTTTCTCTTTGTTTATTCTTTTTCTTCTTACTTTTCTATACTTTTTTTGGTTTTTTTTTGAGTTGGAGTCTCACTCTGTTGCCCAGACTGGAGTGCAGTGGCCGCTCCCGGCCACCGCAGCCTCGACCTGCTGGGCTCCGGCGATCCTTCCGCCTCAGCCTTCCGAGTAGCCAGAATTACAGGCGCGCGCTACCATGCCCGGCTAATTTTTTGATTTTATTGTAGAGATGAGGTCTCGCCTGCCCAGGCGGGTCTCGAACCCGCAGGCTCAGGCAATCCACTCACCTCAGTCTCCCAAAGGCGCGGGATTACAGGCTGACTTTTCTATACTTTTAAAAGCAATGTAAAATCTTCTCCTCTGATTAAATAAAACATAAAACTGACCAATTGTTTCAATATCTAGCAATAGCCAGTGTAAAACTGTTATACTAAATTACTTTGTTCAAGATTCATTCACTCAACACATAAGTATTGAATGCTATTTGCCAGGTACTGCTGAAGGAGTTTAAAGTATATTAGTGACAAAACAATAATTCCTGCCCTCATAAAGCTTCCATTTTAGTTGAGGGAAACAATTAAAATAGAGCAAAATAGGAAGCGATAGAAAAGGAATACATAGAAGAGGGGTGGGGAGGGCACTCAGTTTTGTAAAGGGCACACAGTAGGACTCTGAGAAGCTGCCACCTGAGCACACTTGAAAGAGGTGAGAGAGTGAACCCCAAGGACCAAAGCAAAAGAGTTTCTGGTGTGTCCAGATAACAGTAAGGAGGCCAGTGTGGCGGGGTCAAATAAAGCAGAGAGAACAGGAGGTGAGATAGAGAAGTTGTAGAGACCAGATTGTGGAGGCCCTGGTGGACTTTCCTCCACCAAAATGAATGAACCATGTAGGATTTAGGGCCTGGCAGATTCTTAAAGGTTCACTCTGGCTACTGTGTGCAGAAGCCCAGCATCACTCAGGAGGCCACCCCAGTCCTGAGAGATGATCCATGTAGGGGAGACTAACTCTTCATTCCTGAAAGAGGATGGTGTCTGGCATCATTCCCTCTACCACTTATGCTGAAACACTAGGAAGAAACTAGCACTTACCAAGAATTGACTATGTACCACCTATTTTTATAAGGGAGACCTCCAGAAATACGGAATTATCTTTTAGAGGGCAAGCTCCTTATAGTACAGGCTTCCCCTGCTAGCTAAGTGTTCTAGGAACCCATCGACATCAGTGGACCAGCTAGCATTATCGTGAGAGGCTGAGTTTAGCTTTAGTGAATTGTTTTTTTGTTTTTGGTGGTTTTTTTTTTTGGAGATTCTTTCAACACATTTGCTTATATCATGAAGGGTGATTTATGAGTCACCAAATCTTCCAGCTGCTGGATAAGATGGATACTATCATTATGCCCATCTTCCAGATGAGGAAATCAAGACCAGAAAAGTTTAAAATAACTTACCAGGTCTCAAAACTAACAAAAAGCAAAATTGGTTTCAAACCCAGAGTCTGTCCAAGGTCCAAGGGTGGTATCTGGAGTCAGACCAATTTGAATTTCACCTTGTGAAAATGCTTCATAAATAAACTTTATTTAATGTATAAAGTTGTGATTATTTTAAACGTTTCATGATTTTAGATTAACCATATATATTATTTCATAGATTTTTAGATAAATTATATTTTTTAAAATAAAAACTAGTTGGATGCTATAGACCAAGACTCAGATTTTGAATCATTTACCCAAAAACATTTTTTAGCTTAGATTTTTAAATATTAGGTTTACTTCAAATAAACCTATAGAACTTGGAATTTATTTACTCTAGTCCTAGAAATTAGGAGCTCACTATTATATTCCTATTCTATAAAGTCTCAGATTCATTCTTTAAAAAGCCCTTCACCACTTGAGTGTTGAATCTCCTTTTAAAAATCTGCTGACTGATAGCTAGATACCCTAGGTTTGAATTCCATCATGCTATCATGCACATTGTAAATGCTGCCTTTCATCAGAATTTTGCAAGATCTAGAAAAACCATCTCTCTCTCTCTCTCTCTCTCTCTCTCTAACGCGCGCGCGCGCGCGCACACACACACACACACATACACACACACACACACACACACACACACACACATATTCACAGTACACCAATATTCTTTATTGGTAAGAATGATGGGATATATAGAAGGTCTTGCTAAGGAAATGTTTCTGCTTACTCTTCAGTAACAAATTGGGTGGCTCCAGGTTAAACAACATAAAAATAAGTCATAAGTCATACATAAATAGAATAGATCTCTATTCTATTTGTGTTTAATTTGAATTTTTAAACCAGGCACACTGACACAAGTTTACAGGTAAATGATGTTGAGAAATTGAAATATACTGTGTATGTGTGTTTGTGTGTGTGTATGTGTGTGTGTGAGAGAGAGAGACAGAGAGAGAGAGAGAGAATATCAGCACATGGAAATGCAGAATTTATATTCATCAGCCACAGATATTTATTGCATTTATTGAGTGACCCCTGGACATGATCTTAGGCCTTTGGGGATTCAGTGCTGAGAATAAAGCAAGGACTCCTGTCCTCATTAGGCTTACAGCCTAGTAGGGCAACCAAACAATAAATACATGGTTAGAAAATACATATTGAGAGAGGTACAAAGGAGGGAAAGGTGCACAGTTGTTCTTAACATGGGAGCAAAGCAGGCATGGTGGGGGGAGGATGGTGGGGGAAGACTGCCCTGTGGAAGTGACACTTAAGTTCCACTTGAAGCTCAGGTACAAGTTAGCAAAGAGAAGAAACAAGGGATGGGGGAGGAAGAACTTCTTAAGAGAAGAACCTGTGTTTGATACAGGAGAGAACTCAAGGCGCTTGAAAGACAAAGAAGGGTGGGGGGATCTAGTGAACAGATGGAAGGAGAGAGAGGTCTGGTGAAAAGAGAGAGAGAGAGAAGTCTGGTGAATGGGGGAGGCCTGGTGAACAGAGAAAGAGAGAGAAAGAGAGAGATGACTGGTATACAGACAGAGAGAGAGAGATGTCTGGTATATAGAGAGAGAAAGATGGAGGGAGGATCTGGTGAACACAGAAAGAGGTCTGGTGAAGAGGATAGGATCTGATGAAGAGAGAGGGAGAGATCTGGTGGAGAGATAGAGGCAGAGAGGAAGAGGAGGGGGTCTGGCAAACGGAGAGAGGGAGAGAGAGAGGTCTGATGAACAGAGAGAGAATGAGAGAGGGGGAATCTGGTGAACAGAGAGAGAGGAGGGGAGGAGGGGGTCTGGTGAACAGAGAGGAGAGAAAGGGGGGGTCTGGTGAACAGAGAGAGAGTGAAGAGAGAGGTCTGATTAACAGAGAGAGAAAGACAGAAGGGGGATCTGGTGAACAGAGGAGAAAGAGACGGGTAGGGGCAGGGGCGGGGCGGGGTCATGCTGGAAGAGTTGAATTTAATTCTGAGAGCAATAAGATGCCACTACGGGAGGATTTTTAGTGGTGGAGTGAAGAATCTTGCTCTCATTTTTTAAAGATCAGTCTGGTGACTATGTGAAGAATGGGCTGGAAGGCAACAGGAATGGAGAGCATTTTGATAGTCACTGCAACCACCTGAATGGAAAGTACGGTGCTGTGGACAGAGGCAGAGACAGGCAGAGGATGGAGGTAAACAGGATAAAGGTGAACAGATGCAAGCCAACAGGGACTGGACACCATGGCAAGAAGCAGGAGCCAATGAGGAGCCCTTATTTTCCAGCAGGGGAGGGTGTGAAGGCCAAGCACTGAGACAGGGAACACGGAGGAAGAGCTCCTTCATGCCAGGCATGAATCTATTTCAACTGTGCTTCAGGGGTAGAGGCAGGGGTGAAGGTCCATCTCAGCAATACTCCCCCCATACCAACCTGAGCTGTTGATTGCAAAACGTGTCATTGCATGAGTCTGTCTTCACTGAAGGTACAAATGGAGTGTTATCCTTGCAAAGGGAGAAAAACAGATGCCCTTTGAAAAGGGCAGAAGGAGAGAAGAGTTCTGAAGGCAGAGCTATACAGAGAAGCCTGCACCTGGATGGGGTTCAATGGAAGAAGGATGGGAGTGGATCCCAATAAAGACACACTGACCCCAAATAGGTGTGCATCAAAGACACCTTTCTGATTACCTTGCATTGCTTGCAGAAGGTTGGTAATGTTTTAATTATAGCATTATCATTTCTGCTTTCCCTTTCCTGGTGAATTGGTGATAGACCTATTGATTACACCATAAAGATAACAGGAGAAGGGAGGACTGCTTTTCTCATGGAATTATCTCTTTAAAGTTCTCTTCCTGGTTTGCACACCCAAAAGGGAACACAGATTTTACAATTATGGACAAGTTGTTTCTGAACATAATTACATGCTTTCCATCTTTCTATCACAAAAACTTGCAAAGTCAAAGGAGATTATAAAATTGTATCATTTTGATTCTAAAATTATGTTTTAGATTATGTGACATACTAATTAACACACAATATTTTGCAATAATGCAAATGCACTTGAATTATCTATTATATGGCTCATTTCAACTCCTAGATACCTTAGTGACTCTCAAAAATGTGGTCCCCACTTGGGATTTTCTTAGAATGCAAATGCTCATAACCCCCTCTGGACATCCTAAATCAGAAATCCAGAGGGTGAGGCTCAGCAGTTTTCACAAGCCCTCCAGGTGACTCTGGTCATGTGAAGTTTAAGATTCACTGCTTGAGAACAGCACTTCCCAACCTTTTCCTGTCATGACAGAAACAGAAGGTGATGACATTTGTACAATATCCCATGTTAACTGGATGAGGCTGCCACAGGCCTGAAACTAACTGCCCCAGGCCCTGTCCAGCTCTGTTTGACCTGAGCGGCTCCCTTTAACCCACTCATAACCCACCAACATAGAAACTCTAATCTGGAGCTAATCACACAAGTGCAGAAGGAAATACAGAGATGAATGTTCACTGTGGCACTGCTTCTAATAAAGAAAAATCACCTGAATACCAGTCACCAAATTGTGGGATATTTGTGCACTGATGTACCTTTCACAGTTAAAATGGATGAGTTGGGATTACACGTATCACTGCAGAGAAAGTTCAAAAAATATAATGCTGAGCAAAAAAAGCAGGCTGTAAAAGAACATTTTATAACACCAGAGGTGCCAAAAAAAGTATATACATTTTAAGAGACTTTATCTATGTATTACTTTTAGTTCCCTGTAATCAGAAGTGTCAGGACACCGATGGTAACCACTCTGAACACCTATTGTAATTGCAGAAGTCAAACATGACTTGTATTCAACTTCTGTTCTTAGTATATATTGAGTATTACAATTTTAGTACAGTTTTTTTCCTTTCTTAAAATGTGTATACATTTTTGGCACTTCTGTATTTATGCAATGTCTATAATATGCTGAACAGTACTGGGTATTGGGTGTGGCATGCTCTCATATAATAAAATCATAAAGACTGCATAAGGAAGGTAAGTAATTAGCTATGAGAAAAGGGGGGAAATGGGATGTGTATTCATGGGGCTTTATCAATTTTCTTTTTTTTTTTTTTTAACTCAGGCTTTCACTCTGTTGCCCAGGTTGTAGTCCAGTGGCATAATTATGACTCACCGCAGTCTCAACCTCCTGGGCTCAGGCAATCCTTCTGTCTCAGCCTCCTAAGGAGCTGAAATTACAAGTGCATGCCACCATGCTGAGCTAATTTCTTAAATTTTTTGTAGAGACGAGGTCTCTCAATGTTGTTCAGACTGGTTTTGAGCCCCTGGGCTCAAGCAATCCTCTCTTACCTCAGCCTCCCAAAGTGCTAGGATTACAGATGTGAGCCACCACACCCTGCCAATTTTATTTCTTTGAAAAAATATAGAGACAATATAGCAGCAGGTTAAGATTTGACCTGAGGAGGGAGGAAATAGGTACACGTGTGTTTTTTATATTACTTCCTATGTTTTTCTGTATAGTTGAAATGTTTCATTAAAATTTTTGATAAGAAAAAATATCAGTTAGAATCCATTATCAAATTACTTGAGTTTTTGCCAGGGGCAGTGGCTCATGCCTATATTCCCAGCACTTTGGGAGACCGAGGTGAGAGGATTGCCTGAGCCCAGGGGTTCAAGTTGAGCCTGGGCAACTTGGCAAGACCTCATCTCTACAATAAATCAAAAAATTAGCCGGGCATGGCAGTGCATGCTATAGTTCCAGCTACTTGGGAAGGCTGAGGCAGAAGGATCACCTGAGCCCAGTAGGTCAAGGCTACAATGGCCATGAGCATGCCACCGCACTCTCACAGAGTGAGACTCCGACTCAAAAACAAACAAAAATATCTGAGTTTTAAGCCCAATTCTGATATTAGTTATTTGGTACTGGGTAAATTATTTTCCCTCTTGGGGCTTCAGTGTTCTCATTTGCAAAATAGAGGAGGATGAGTTCAGTGGCCTCTGAAGTGCCCTGCCTCATGCACTCTCTACAGTCTATCTTGGAGTTAAAATATAAGTGTCTCCAGTTCCTTCCCTTCTCCCTGTCCGTCCAGAGGCTGCAGCCTTCTCCAAAGTTGCATCTCGTCCAGCTGTCCACACTAATAGCCCCCTTGTTGACAGTGGTCCCAGCAAATAGGATGGGGACTAATAACATATCACAAAGCAGGAATTTTAGAACTTGTGTTCTAAGATATATTTTAAGACAAAAAGAATAAAAATAAAACCAGAAAAGTTTGGCACATAGACAAGCGTGTTGTGAGATTTAGAAAATGACCTTGAATTTGCAAGCAACCTTTCCTTGAAGGAGAATTTTTTCCCTCAACAATAGATTCACTAAGTGAAAGAGAATTTCAAGTCAACATTACAGCAGTGTTCACTCCTTATCCCTGTTTTCTGACCATCATCCCTATCTCCTCATCTTCCACCCTAATATCAGATATGTTTCAACATGACTAACTCACTGACTTTTTCTATGAAGAAAAGCTTCGCTTCTCATTTTCAAGAATTGATTGTTTTGATCGTCCTTCAAATTATGTCTTGCATGAGAAATTCCCCATTTCTAAATAGGTTTGTTTGTAGATTCTGTCTTTGAATGGGATCAGTCACTTCAACAACATGAACATCATAATACCAGTGAGCCTACAAAGGGCAACCAATGTTGGCTAATTCATTATTCACTACAAAATATTTCAAATGCACAAAAAAGTATACCAAGATGTAGCATATCTTTTTAAGTTTTACTAATTTGCATTCTCACATCAGCAGGTCAGATTAGGATGGCGTCTTCTACCTTGTGGCTTGCAAGACCATATCACAAGCTTGAGGGCTTGGATTCCTAAAGGCACTTGGTCAATGTGATATGGTTGGAAACATATCTATGTGGTTGTAGCTGTAAGATGCACTGACCAAGTGGTCTGAGGAAGTCATTCAACAGCTCTTGGCTTCAGTGTCCTAATCTATGGCATATACAAATTGGACTTTGGTATTTACAAGGTCCCTCCATCTCTGAAATCCTTTGGTTCTATGCAATGACCAAATAAATAAATTGTTCTGGCCTTGTAACCAGTCTAAGTTTTCAACTCTTTTGGTTGAAAAATGATAAGCTCATTAATGAAATCTAAGCTAGATTCAGTACAATATGTGTTCATGCGTGTATATATATTTATGTTAACTATATACATATACATTTCATCTAACAGAAGGAAAATATACACATTGATTCTCGGTTATTATACAAAAATTTTCCCTGTATCTGGCACATAACATACAATTAGTGCTTGCTGAATTAATAGGATTAATTAAGTTCATACTATGTCATGGACTGTGTTAAGTATGCATGACAATTTCTCATTTAATCCTTGCAGTAACTCTGAGAGGTAGCTATTTCCTACCTGGTTCAGGATCACAGTACATTAAATGCCAGTCAGTCTAAGTCTGTGTTGGCCTATCTCAGTAACAATATGAATGCCCAAAAGACAGACATAAGCTTTTGTAAATGAACTTTTTAAGAGCTTGTCCTTGTGTATCTAACAACTTCTAGGCTCCCTTTCACACTAACCTACAACTTTATACTTCTTACTTAAATACTGTCCTGACATTTTATATTATTCATTGTTATGATGATGTACCTCTCTGGTGATTAGAAATCTGACTCAAAGCTAAAATAATGAGGGCTTACAATGAGAATCACTCAGTGGGATCCATCCAGATCTTATTCTCATTTAGATAAATATAGTTGACTTTTACCACTTGTGGATGATTGATTTTGGGAATTATCTGAGGTACCTATCTTATCTTCACCAAACTTCTAAGTATATCATGTTACGTACATCAGTTTCATAACTTTCTTTGAGTGGGACTATTGGTCTGTTTGACCAGAAAATGCAGTCAATAATGTGCATTGGATTACAGTAAAATGTACGACTGGGCCTTTCAAATCCAAACAGGTAAGATGGAAAAACGTAGAATGTATGCTATGGCAACTAGTAACTAGTTGGACAGCTGTACACAAAAGGCTAGTAAGTGAGAAAAGAATCTCAACCTGGATTGTGCCACAGGATTCTGTTCTTGACCTTTTCCTGTTGCCAAGAATTATTGATGGCTTGGATAAATAGCAAGGTCCTAAAAATGTAAAAATAACAAAAATTGAGTGAGACAATAATAAACTGTATAAACTGAAATAGATGTGATGGTACAGACATGGGTGAAGCCAAACAAAGTGAAATTTAACAGATCATTTTAAGATCCCAAAGCCACATTTCCCAAGTACAAAATACCAAAGGAAAAAAAAAGTTTGGCAGCTACCCTGAAAGAAACAGAAATTTTGGTTGACAATAAATTCAATGTGACTCAACAATATAGTAGGGTTACCCACAAGCTGGTGCCACCTTTAGGTGCAATAATAGAAATAAGAAATTCCTGTAGTAATAGAAATATAAAAAGTATATCAGAGAAGGGAGTCATAGGCCTGTTCTTCCTAGCAATGGTAATTTTACTCCATATTGAAGATGAGTTTCAGCATTGAACCTTAATGATACAAACTGGTGTTGAAACTTAAAGAAACTGACAAGCTGGATATTCAATTTCTCACACCAGGAGGGTATGGAAATGCAACCTTCCCCATGACAAATAAAGGGATGTTTAAAAAAATGGTTTTAGTCCAGAGAAAGGAAAACTAAAGGACTGATAACTACAATTAAATATGTTTAAAGCGGTCTATGGAATGAAAACAGTCTTACTCTGAAAGATCCAAAGAGGTCAAATAAGAATAGGTTCAAAGAAGGGAGATTGTGGCTTGCCACAATAAAGAAATGTATGGTATGGGCTTACGAGAATGTGAGTCTCCCCATGCTGGGTAAAGGGACAATGGGCTGAACAACCCATTAGTAGAATACTGTATAGGGAATTAGGGCAGCAGTGGGAGTTTTGACTGAATTAATCCTAAGGTCCCTTGCAAGCCTGAAGGAAAATAAATCCACAAACTAAAAATTGCCTAGAAGAAAGGTGACTGCTAAAGACTTACTCATGTTACTAATGGTCTCAGTAAGATACAGTTTGAAGTTCAATCTGCTACCCACCCCCAACACCAAATATGTATACACACACAAAATAAAACCACACATATGATACTTGTCAAGGTAGAATAAATACCAAAGCCTCATTAGCTCAGATTCTACCATTTGAAATTTGTAATAATTCAGCAGGGAATAGGATCAAAGTTTGCTATCTCTAAGGGGAAAAAAATGTTTGCAAAGTAAACTGTTAGTGTAAACAAGATTCTGGGAGGAAGCTTACATCTGAAGTCAAGAACATACACTATTAAAAATAATTAGCTTATGATTTCTCACAAATAAATCTGCCCAATTTCTTTTTTTTATCTTCATTGGTATTTTAATTTATTTATCTATTTTTTTAAAACATATTTTTTATTTTAAAATTGTGGGGTACAGTTAAGGGTTAGTTTACAAATATGCATCGTTCAGGCAACCTTGTTGATAAGGGGTGTCCCCCCGTCCCCAGACAGTTATTGACTACCATTAATCCCACCACCCTTGCCCTCCCTGTGCCCCCCTCATAGATTCCCACCACTGTCGATCCTTTTCTTATAGTTTTAGGATAGATGTTCAAGGTCCACCTATGAGTGAGAACATGTGATACTCAGATCTTTGTTGCTGTGAAAGATAACTCAGTATTATAGACTCTAGTTCCATCCAGGTTGCTGCAAAATTCATGATTTTGTTCTTTTTTATGGCTGCGTAGTATTCCATTGTGTATATGTACCACATTTTTTAAATCCAGTCCTCTTTTTTGGTGGACAGCATGGTTGGTTCCAGCTTCTTACTATTGTGAACAATGCTGTGATAAACATACGTGTGCAGATATCTTTTTTATTGAGTGATTTGAGTTCTTCAGGGTGTATTCCCAGTAGGAAGATTGTGGAGTCTTATGGGAGGTCGATATTTAGAGCTTTTAGGAATCCCCACACTGCTTTCCACAGAGGTTGCACTAGTTTACACTCCCACCAACAGTGTATGTGTTCCCTTTTCACCACACCCTCTCCAGCATCTGCTATTTTTTGAGTTATTGATAATGGCCATTCTGACTGGAGTTAGGTGGTATCTCAGTGTAGTTTTAATTTGAATCTCCTTGATGAGGTTGAATATTTCTTCATGTGTCTGTTAGCCACTCATATGTCTTCTTTTGTGAAGTGTCTGTTCATATCTTTTGCCCACTTTGTAATGGGGCTGTTTGTTTTTTTCTTTTTAGCACTGCCCAATTTCTTAATGACCCATTCTCTATCTCAGGTCAGGTAGGACTGAACAGTTAGAAGTACTTATTAGCAGTCCTTATTCTGAATACTGTACAAACTTGAAAATAATAAAGTTATTCCTAAAATTTTTTTAAATTCAGCTGTTGTTTTGAACTAGGCATTCACTGAGTTTAAACTAGGTCTCATTAACTCAGATTATTTAAGGAAATGTTTTATGATATCACATGTTGTTTGCACTCTTCTTCAGTACAGATAAGCAAGAAATGACCACAGAGCATCACCAGGCAAAATGAGTAATGATCATCTAGAGATAAAAGCGATTCCAAAATGTACCTTGAAGGATCCAACCAGTGCTGGAGATCACAAAAACTGGCCATAAAGTATTAAAGCACATACGCTCTAACACTACCAAATGCATGACTGGCAGGTCTGCACGGGTATACAACATGTACAACTGCACAGGGTCTGGACTTAGAAGAGCCAAGCACTTAGTTTAACGTTCAGCTTTTTTTTTTTTTTTTGAAGGCAGGATTTATTGAGAAGACAAAAGAGCTCCCACAGTGGGAGGGAACCCAAGGGAGTTGCCCGAAAGATTTAATTTTCAAACACTGGGCTCCACAGAATCTAGGTGGTTCTAGAGACTGCCACATAATGGTGACTGAGATATGAAAGGCAAGCAAATGAAATGCAAACACACTGGCAAAAATCTAAAAATAGCTCCACTTATTAATGGGCAACATATCCTGTAATCAAGACACAGCCTTGGTTAAAGTCATAAAGAATTATTTTGCTTGTGTAATGTGTAAACCAAAGATAATTCACAAATTTACTAATTGTTTTTTCTGCTGCAGATGTGAGCTGTCAACCAGTGGAACTGGAGTATTTAAAAGTAATCAGCCAGCATTTCAAACTCCATCAAAAAGTCATGTATCACTTTCAGGAGACACGAAATCTTGGCACATTTTGACTGGAGAAACAGAAGGAGTGATGGAGCAAAAGTGAATTTTAAGACAACAAGGCAATCTCTTCACTCACCATGGAAAATCAGAGGTAACAAAGAACCCTTGTGGCACTCCAGGCTTTCCAGTAATCCCTGGACTGTATACTGACAAAGCTACATGTGAATGAGGGAATTTTGAAACTTGGCTCAGATTATATTCACCCTAATGAGGATTGCAAAGTTCCTATCACTAGTGAGAAATATACACCTTTATAACCACATTTACAGGACAGAAGGGGTTACCAAAACTGTAAGTATCACAAATAAAACCTTGTCATGTCACTGTCTTCTATTCTTCAGCACTAAATCATTTCTGAACACACACATATATAGAAATGAAGCAATCAAAGGAAAAAGTATATAAAACTCCTCTTAGTTTTTTTTTTTTTTTTTGGAAACAGGGCCTCATTCTATAGCCCAGGGTAGAGTGCAGTGATGCAATCACAGCTCGATACAGCCTCAAACTCCTGGTCTCAATTGATCCTCCTGCCTCAGTCTTCTAAGTAGCTGAGAGTACAGCTATGTGCCACCACACCTGGATATTTAAAAAACTTTTTTCTTACAGATAGGGTCTCACTATGTTGTCCAGGCTGACCTCAAACTTCTAGTCTCAAGCAATCCTCCCATCTTGGCCTCCCAAAGAGGGGGATTTACAGGCATGAGCCACTGCACCTGGCCTTAGTTCTAACTTAACAAATTTCCCCATTTAATTTCAAAGTCATATGTAGAGCCCATATAGCTCTGGAAACAGTATTTAATAGTGGCCTGGATTTATATAACAACATCTTTTCCAAAGATCATGCAGGATATGTACACACAGCACATAATTGTTCCATACAATATCCCTATAAAAACCAGAAATAATTCATTATTCTCATTTTAAAGATGCTAGAACTGAGGCACAAAACATATATAAGGCTTTCCCAGACTACTAATACACACACACACACACACACACACACACACACACACACACACACAGTAAACCATATTTGCAAACTATTTCTCCTTTTTAACATTTTCATATTATTAAAATCTCAGTGCAAGATTATTATAAAATGTATGCCTGAAAAAGATAGCAGTTACACTGTAATTTCAATTATAAATCATTTTACCTAGAACTCTAAGAGGTACTAAATAATTTTTAACAAATATGCAAATTAAAAGTAGATTATATTTTCTAATTTTCATTGTGAAATTATATATGAATTTAGCCCAGCTCATATTCTACAGGCAAAAGAAAATTAATATAGGGACAACCTGTGATAGGAGCAGTCTATTAAATGAAATTGTATTTTGATTTCTAAAGATGCCATGGAAGAACAGAGGATACAATGGCTAGAAGGACCCATATACAAAAACAAAAACAAAACTCATGCAAAGAAACATTTTTCTAACCTATAATTTACAGTTCAGTGGCCTCTATACCTCACGCCCTTCATTAAATAACTGCAGATCTGTTGCTCAATTTAAAAAAAAAAACCCTCCAGGAATCAGGTCTTTAACTGGCGCTGTGATGTCTTACGTCATGATGTTGCGTCACCACGTGATGACGCTGTGCCGTCACAACACATCATCGCATATTGACACAATGTCATGGCATAATATCATCGGATTAATTCATCAGCACTCCCGAGCCTGGCCCCAGGAAGGGCACGAGCGATTACAACTTGATATTTGTTCTTGTCAACACTCCTGGTCGGGAGGAGAGAATGGCCACTGGGCAAATCCTTTCCTGGTTTCCTAACACTTCGAATTAGGAGGACTTGAAAATTGCAAGGAAGGGTTCCAGGGGAGCGTTTCCGTGGGGATGGTTTTTATGGCTCCTTGCTCACTTTGCCCCATAGCTCAGAACACTTGAATCCCATTTTAAAGATAAATATTTACGTCAGTCGCTCTTCTTCTTGGGGGGTGGGGGAGGACTAAAAAAGAAGCTTCGTCTTTTTGATCTGTTTTTCTGGCCCTCATCTACCCTCTTCCAATTCTTTTCACCCCAACTTTCCTTTTCTATAACATTCCAAAATAGCAATTAACAAAGGGCAGGAAGCAGGTGCAGTCAATATTTTCACTAGAGACCTTGATATAAGGCCAGAGGGGGTGTCGAAAGCTGTGAGGGAGGAACTTTTGCCATTACAGCCTTGGTGACAAGCGGAATTTCCACGTTATAAACCTGGCTGTTTGTCTGGGATCGCTATCTGAAAGTTGTCTGAATTAACTTATGAACCCTTCCAAAGAGAGGTAGTCATCAGTTCATTAAACACAATGGGTGGTATCTGCACACTGTCAGTGTGTGACTTCTCTTTCATTAATTCAGTCACTAGGTGCCAGACACTGTTCTAGATACACAGGCTTAGATCAAACAGAAGAAACAGTGTCACCTTGAGCAGCTCACAGAGCAATAACGGAGACAGGTGAGCAACAGATTTCAAGACAATCTGCTAAGGGCTCTAATGATGATAAGACAGAATGTTCTGGGGACTGGGAAAAGGCAAAGATGATCAGGAGTTGCCAAGAAGGTCCAACAGGAGAGAGAACATATTTTTGTATCTTGAAAAATGAATAGACACCACAGAAAAATATTCCAGATTCAAATGCAAAAATCTGGTCATGTGGTATTAGACTAACTTCATCATTCTGTAGATGCTTTCGCAAAATGATCTGTTCATGTAAATGCTTTTTTGAGGGGTACTGACTCACACATTCATATTACCGTAATCCTTCTTCATAATTACAAGCAGCCTCTCGATGACTCTTGAATACACTACATCAATGCAGTGGAGTTCTCTTTTAGGAATTTTCTATCCATGAGACTAAATATGTTTCCTCTTTCTTCATAACCAAATAAAAATTGGAAATCAAAGGCACTTGTGCTTTCTTGAAAGCTTTTGACTAACCACAAAAATATTGGTAACTTATTTTCTGGTATGTACATGAAGATGGATTAGAAATATCCCCTCTAATTTTTAATTCACCATTTAAATAGACAGTGAAGAATATTTGTTTTTAATATGCCGTGAAAGAAACACTTCAGCTCAGCCAGTAGTAAGTGGTTATATATTCTGATATTCAGCCCCACATGAAAGCCACTGGTAGATATTTTCTACAGCTACCATAATCCTCAAGAGGTGTTCAAAAGCTAGATATGACAAGAGAATGAAAACTCTAAGGGATTTCAGCCTCAAAAGACTTGCCTTCATCTTCCCGAGAATTACATGATGCTGAGAGACAGGTTTTCAAACAAGTTTCTAAAGTGTCATTTATAAGCTAGATATACACATGCCCTTTCAGAATTCAGGTGAGTAATTATTTACTTAAACTTGTTTAGTGTGTGGCTTTTAAACTCAACCAAATATATGCACGTGTGTGTGTGTGTATTCCTTAATATATTTATTTTTTAAAGTGATAAAAAGCAGAGTATCAGCATCTGGACTCCAAAGACATGTGATAAGTAATAACTGGTGAGAGAGAAAAATGGAGAAATACTTCCAACTAACAATTATTTTCCACATATAGTATATACAAAATTTTATTATGAATAAGATAATAAAGGTACAAGATGTGATAAGAAATTTGCTCGAATGAGTGGTATATTTTAGAAATTAGAATACAGAGAATACAAGGGAAAAGATCTGCTGGGGATGATGGAAACCCAATGGTATACAACAGTGGAATGCGGAGTGATTGAACGTCTTAAGATTTGTTTCTTTAAGAATTTTAAGTATTTTTTTCATTCCAAATCTAGAAATTCCTAGTTTCTGCAGATTTATTCAGCTATGTATTAGTGAACTTTTTATCCACATAGAATTCCGTTTGTGCAAAAGATATATGTGGCAAAATTTTTTCAACTCAATTTATATCTTTCAGATACAAAATCTTTTATGGTAGAATAATCAACCATCATTTGTTTTACAAGTTCAGGGTTTCACATGTTGGTTTTATCATATACCTTCTGCTTCCTGAGGATTTTCATAGTTCCATGAACTAAAGCAATATAGTCCACAGAGAGACTTTAAATTTTATTTACCTATGTCAATAATTTTCTTTAAAATATTGACTTCAGATAAAGGAAACATTCTCATTTATTGAGGACCTGCTAGCTACTGGAAATTGTGCTATGTGACTTACATATGTTATCTCTTTTAGTTCAGTCACATTTTTAATGATCTTGAAGAAGACGTGATTATTTATCAATATAAATGACAAAATTCAGCTGTTTGAATTAATCCTGTAGTGCATCATTTTTTAACAAAAAATCTATTAACATTTTTAAGCATTTCTATGAGCTGGGCGCTATTATTTTAATATTAACCCAACTTAGCATGTTCTCATAGTTTCTAGGTGAGTGGATACAAATCGAGTTACCAGTAATCTCTGGCTTTGGCGTCCCTCCAGCACCATCTTCCTCTCCCCACACCCTTGCTCTTCCTGTTAATGCTAGTGAACATTCAAGTTCTGCTGTGTCCCCCTGACCCACTCCTACCATCTGCTGTCCTTACTGATGACGGTACTTTATTAACATTATTGCAGGACAACCCTTCGGAACCCCTCCCACTGCTGGGAGCTCTCCTCTCTTCTTAATAAATTCCTTTCAAGCCGGCCTCGGTGGCTCAGCCTGTAATCCCGCACCTTTGGGAGGCTGAGGTGAGTGGACTGCCTGAGCCCGCGGGTTCGAGGCCCGCCTGGGCAGCGAGACCTCATTGCTACAATAAATCAAAAATTAGCCGGGCGTGGTAGCGCATGCCTGTAATTCCGGCTGCTTGGAAGGCTGAGGCGGAAGGATCGCTGGAGCCCAGCAGGTGGAGGCTGCGGTGGCTAGGAGCGGCCACTGCACTCCAGTCTGGGCGACAGAGTGAGACTCCAACTCAAAAAATAAAATAAAATTCCTACTTTTTCACCCCCCACCAAAAAAACAACAACAAAACATTGTCCCAGCTTCTCTTCGGTCACTGCCATATTCAGGGACGCAGAGGTTAAAGTTAGGGAGGAAGATTTCCCCAGCAGGACAGAAATGGTCTACTGCACTTCCATACTTGGTTTTTCACAATATAGAAGGAGGACCTCACACTGTGACTATCTAAAGAACCCCAAGTTGAAGTTGGGAAATCTCCATTTTTGAAGCAGTTTTTGACCTCCTTGATTCTCGACTATCCTATTTTTCCTATAGGAGAAAGGCCTGTCCCAGGGAGTTTAGACAACAAGTATGGCAGAGGAGAGCAGGCAGCTGACTGAGCTGGTGAAGCCAGGTATGCAGGTGCAGAGAATCTCAGCAAACCTGGGGAAACATACCTGAAAAAAAAAAAGCTATCCCAGGAGAGGAGCTGGGCTTAAAGAGAGTGCAATAGGGAGTCATTGCTATTTATAGAAGAAGAAATGGTGTAATGAAGGTGGTATTATAGAAAGATTCTGGAAGAACTAGAGGCAGCAGACCACTGGAGTCAAGGTCACCACGACACTACAAGAATGAAAGCTCGGTTTTAGCTGATGGCAGGGGACATGGGAGGGAAGGGGAGATGAGAGCCCAACCAACCAGAGAGACCTTCAGTAAAATACTGAACATACTGTATTTAAGAAATACTGGAGGGCAAAATGCTAGCTACAACTCCAAAGAATTTGAGCATGAGAGATGGGAAGCATGTCAGGCTGCTGACACAAATGGAATTATGTGGTAGTGGTGGTGGTGGAGGAGGAGGAGAAGGTGGTGGAGAAGGGACATGTTTTAATTTTAGCTGTGAGCAGTTTGAGATGACAGCAGAGAACCCAAGTGGAATTCTTATGCTGTTATGACTGCCATGACTCCATGGCCCACCAGAGAAGCTGAGGCAGAAATGGGGGTTGGGCAGACACTTATTTTCTAAGAAGAGGCTCAGCACAGACTTTTTCAACAGTTACTAAAATTCCTGGCCAACATGAACCAAACACTTTCATTTCTTCGTTTTACAACAACAACAATAAAATGTAACATGCCTTGCCCTTTGAAAAAGACATAGGTTTTTCTCTTTCTGACTCAAAACGTGATCTTCAGAAAATGGTCAAAGTCATTCATGGCTCTGAAACTTTGTTGAAAAGCTTTAATTTGTTAAAAGAACTAATACTTCAGAAAAAAATAGATGATTTCTTTAACACTTCAGACTGGAATTCGATGACTTTTTTTTCACAGTGATTTGATTAATTGGTTTTTCTTAATGTTTGATGGTAGCAAAGTCATCACATTGAAAAACTCTTGTGTGATTTATCAGCTTCTTCTCCAGAGCCCTGAGAACACCTGATGATCATTTCAATCTGACCGATCATTCACCAAACACATCATCATGAATAATTTAGTAGAGCAATAGATCTATTACTTAATATAGTGCTAACCTTTTATAATGCTTGCACCAGGGGAGAGGACTAATATCTGTGTCACAGAATAACTTATATCAGGCTTTGGGTTTTGGAGGTAACATTGTGACTCATAGAATACCTAAACACATGCAATTACAAACCACATTATGGGAAAATAGTTAACCTTTGTGTAGCATTTAAGAATTTACAAAGTACTTTCTGAGACATTAGCTCATCTGATGCTCAGATCAACCCTGTGAGAGAGGTATTTCTTTGTCCTGTTCTGTTTTGGGGAGTTTAAGATTTTTAATTGACACACAGTAATTGTATACAGTGATGTTTCAATACTTGTAATGTATAGTGATCAGATCAGGATATCAGTATATCTGTCATCTCAAACATTTATCATTTCTTTGTGTTGGGAACATTCAATAACCTCCCTCTAGCTATTTGAAACCATATAGTATGAAGGGCCCCCAAAATACAAAATTTATCTGTTAAAAATAGTGTATTTATTCTTACATGTTTAAACTTCAGCTACTTTCAAAGTACTTTTCATTTGCTGCAATGCATCTATTGAGACACTTTCTTCACTGCTCAAAACAGTTGTAGAACTCATCAATTTTGATGTCTTTTAATGCTTCTACCATTTTTGGTTTCACCTCTTCCACTTCGGCAAAGTGTTTCCCTTGGAGGACTTTCTTCACCCAAGGAAACAAACAAAAAAGTCGCTTGGGGTGAGATAGGGAGGACGGGACTCAGGGGTCATGCCATTTTTGGTCAAAAACTGCTGAACACCCAGTGCAGTAGGATAAATATGTACAGGCATGCTCGTAAATCACCCATCAAGAAATGGGCAAATGCATTGAAAGAATCTCAACAACAACAAAAAAATTCACTGACGTTGAATGCAACCTCTAACAACAACACTAGCTGGTACACTGGTGCTGATGGTTTCTGGAACACTTACCTAGCAGAGGAAGTCTGTACTACAAGGGACCCACCCTCTAAAAGATAATTCTTTTTTGGTCCCCACTCATATATTATAACTATAGTCATCCTACAGTGCTAGAGAACACTAGGACGTATTCCTCTTATCTAGCTGTAATTTTGACCTCTTTAACAAATCTTTCTCATTCCCTCCTTCCCCCATCTCAACCTCTAGTATTTTCTGTTCTACTTTTTACTTCTAAGAGATCAACTTTTTGGGAGTGCTTCCATGTATGAGAAGAGCATGCAGTGTTTCACTTTCTGTTCCTGGCTTATTCCACTTAGCATAAAGAGGTATTATTTTATAGATGAGGACAAGGCTCCGAGTGGCTAAGGAGTTTGTCTAAAACTGCCTATCTATTAAGAGATGGAGCTGAGAATCTCTTTCACAAATCCGTTCTCTATCTCCTGTGCCATGATCCCCTCTGGTGTGATCAATGCCCAGATGACAACAGGCTCTCTAAGGCAGGCTCTGTCCACACCACATACCCCCAACAGGCTTCCCGTGCCATGACCTTGCATCCCACCATCTTTGCTAGCCACCTCCCTCTGGTGGCCAAGGCCTCTCACATGAGCCACTACCATATGAGCATCATAAGCCACCATTTCTAGAGCAAAAATGCTTATTTTCTCAGGCATCAAATCACATGTGAGTATTTCTGCAGTATCCCCATCATCCCGTAGCAAAGGAAGCCACACATCTGCTAGTAACAGGTGCCGTATTCTTTTTTAAAATGATTTCTGCCATGTGACAGTTCATGTAAACAGCACAGAGAATTCTACCCAATCAGGAACTACACTTTATTTAAAACTCTTAAAGGAGACTTGTCTTGCTGTAAGCTAATTTTGTGAAAGTTTGTTTTGCCCATTCAATATTTAGTTTGATTCCTATCTGGAATATTCTTTATTAGGTTTGTTTCTCTCCCTCTCTCTCTAACCAAGACTGTCAATGATGGATAAAAGCAAAGCTTTAGTAGCCGGGCTCGGTGGCTCAGCCCGTAATCCCGCGCTTTGGGAGGCTGAGGTGAGTGGATTGCCTGAGCCCGCGGGTTCAAGACCCGCCTGGGCAACTTGGCGAGACCTCATCTCTATAATAAATCAAAAAATTACCCGGGCATGGTAACGCACGCCTGTGTTCTAGCTACTTGGAAGGCTGAGGCGGAAGGATCGCCGGAGCCCAGCAGGTCGAGGCTGCGGTGGCCCAGCAGCGTGCCACTGCACTCCAGTCTGGGTGACAGAGACTCCAACTCAAAAAAAAAAAAAAAGAAAAGCTTTAGTCTCATAATCTGTTCTTGAGAGTTCTTCATCATTCTTAAATTTCTCCCCTTTGTTTCAAGGATATTATTCTGCAATAGCTGCAAGCACCTAAGTGTCATTACTGACATTTATTTTATGGCAGAAGTAAACTCAGTCCAATTTAGAACTGGCCACATCTTGTTAGATTAATCATTACATTACCATAATCTTAATTTTCATCTTTTTATTATTATTTACATTTTCTGCTTAGGAATAACAGTGTTCCAAGGATCACGTAAGCCATGCTTTTAGAGGAAACCCCAGCAGAAGTGGCTCGTGATTTAAAGTGAACAACAAGGGAAGATATGGTTTATAATGGCACATATTTAGGTCACTGTCTGGGCCCGATCCTTTAGACCAATGAAAGCAAACAACAGAGCAGAAATGCTTTCCCACTAAATAAATCATTTGCTTCGTTATGGTCACCCTTGAGTTTTCCACACTCCTTCTGGCCCTCATATTAGTCAAGGATGACTTCCTGAAATACCTACTACATATTAACAGAACTCTGATGAATTGAAATTTTAATCATTTAGAATTTGTGTTCAAAAGATGTAGGTGGTTTGACAGTTGAAATCACATTATTTAGAGGAATTGGAAGCCACCGTACCAAATTCAATTTATTAATGCACTCAGCAATAGCTAGAGTTATTTTAGCAATTTATTCTAAGGTTTCAAACTTAGCAAGAAACAATAACAGCGCCAGGTTTCCCGCTAAGGGAATTCCAGGCACATTATGTAGGTTAACTGACCATTCTGGGATGTGTGGGACGGCAAGATTTCCTAGAACATGGAAATTTTCAGTTAAAACAGAGAGAGTCCTAAACAAACCAGGTTAGTCATTCTAGATTCAGGCTGAGGGAAAATTTTCAATTAGAACTGAGGCATACATGGAGAAGGACTCACTCCTGGAAACAGAGCAACAGCTGCCGTGCTGAAACTGTAACACAAGACCAGAGCTGGACTGGAGGCCTCAATGCCAGGGCACAGGAGTATTTAATTAAAGCTTTTTATTGACCCTTAACTGAAGATGAAATTGGCCCCAGAGCAGGAGACAGGCTGAATCTGCAGTTGGGGTAGAAAGGGCCATACAACACAGCAAGGAGCGATATGAAAATAAAATCCTCAGAAGACCTTATCCTCCTGGCCTGTCTTCTCTTTGTGCCTCCTGTTAGTCCGA
Organism: Cephalopachus bancanus; assembly: GCA_027257055.1. Classification (NCBI taxonomy): domain Eukaryota; kingdom Metazoa; phylum Chordata; class Mammalia; order Primates; family Tarsiidae; genus Cephalopachus; species Cephalopachus bancanus. The sequence goes on along the minus strand of JAPVLO010000162.1, from coordinate 2,256,246 downwards.
GCAGGCCACTGTTCTCTTGCTTTCATTTAAGCCAGGGTGTGAGGCTGTCACTTTATACTTGAACACATGTGGACAGAGTAGAGTTCCATCTACAGCATTGGCTTTAGGAGCTGAGGATCACACCAGAATTACAGAGTTTCCCTGCTTGTGAGAGGAAAAAATGTTATTAAAGACATAATCTTGGCCAGGTGTGGTGGCTCACGCCTGTAATCCAAGCACTTAGAAAGGCTGAAGCAAGAGAACTGCCTGAGCCTAGGGGTTTAAGACCAGCCTGGACAACTTGGTGAGACCTCATCTCTACAATAAATCAAAATATTAGCCAGGTGTGGGGGTGCATGCCTGTAGTTTTAACTACTTGGAAGGTTGAGGCAGAAGGATCGCCAGAGTCCAGTAGGTGGAGACTGCCAAAGCCGTGAGTGTGCCACACTGAATTCCAGCCTAAACAACAGAGTAAGACTCCCACTCAAAAAACAAATATTTAGATAGATAGATAGATAGATAGATAGATAGATAGATAGATAGATGATTGTATTCAGTTTGAGTTTCTGTTCTACTGAATCACTTTTCATTGGAAAACAGCCAAAGTTCCTCTCTACTCTTTACACAGGCCGCCAGTATACATGACTGTATCTATTATAGCCAATATTTAAAATTGTTTAAAAAGAAATTACCACCTTTTTTGTGTAGAAAATTCTTTTTTTGTAAAGACAGGAACCCATGAGTATGACTTTCTGCCAGGGTGGGGGTTGAACAGGGAGGATAAAGCAGATGAGAGACCCCTAACGGGAAAGGAGAACTGTCAACATTCAGCTCTTCCCAGAAGGGTCCTCTCTGAACTAAGAACTCATGGCCAAGCACAGTGGCTCACGCCTGTAATCCCAGCACTTTGGGAGGTTGAGGAGGGAGGATTGCTTGAGCCCAGGGGTCTGAGATCAGCCTAGGCAACAGCGAGACATCATCTACACAAAAAATTTAAAAATTAACTAAGCGTAGTATTGTGCATGCAACTGGGGAGGCTGAGGCAGAAGGTCCACCTGAGCTCAAGAGATCAAGGCTGCAGTGAGCCATGATCATGCCACTGCACTCCAGCCTGGTCAACAGAGTGAGACCATGACCAAAAAGAATTAAGCATTTGTGATATTCAATAGACTTGTTTATTTTACTATAAGAGATGACATTCCTTTACAAATGCAGCAGCATAGCATCATGATTAAGAGCATTCACTTATTCCATTAATTAAATGTATCATTCTAACTAGTTCTGTAACCTCTCTGAGACAAACTTTCCTCATCTGAAAAATGGACAACATAACTCACAATTTACAGAGATTTAGTGAGAATTACATGCCACCGCAAATGTAGGATGCCATGTCTGACACAAGTAAATGTTTAATAAATGTTAGTTCTTTTCCTTTCCTTTTTTCCTGCCAATAATCTGTCTGCAAATGAACAAATAAGTCACTCTCAAATTTGAAAAATTGTTCATTATCACTATTTATTACCAAGATCAGTAACAGCATGATGGAAACAAATTCAGTTCATTTTCTTATTCTTTTGCATTTATCTTAACCTTCAAAATCTGAATGTCTTTTAAAAATACCATTCATCAGAATAAATGGATATCTGGTAGAGACAATCTGATATCTGTGCTTGAAAAGTTCTAAAATGCACTTGGACAATCAATTCATGCACTTAGCTATGTGTGTGTCTGTTATAGAAGTGCGCCTCTTTCTACACAAGGATCCTTGTATATAACAAGCCGCATTCTGAGCACCTCACTGTATTTGACTGTTTTCTAAGTAAGATCATTCTTGCCTGGCAAAGGGCAAATACTACACTTAAAAACCTCTGAAGTTTATTTTTACCTATAAACACAAGCATCAAATGGGAGATGACATAAAGTTCACCACAATTTTTGAATGATCATAAAAATGACAGAAATCAGGGGTTCTTTCTGAATGCATAAACGTCAATACAGCCAATAACTCTTCTCATATGTTGTCCAAGTAAAGACACTTCAAGTCACTACAAACCAGGATGCGACACAGGAGCTTTCTGAAAAAAAGTGAGCTAGCATAGGGATTTTTCTCAGTTTTTATTCTTATTACTAGTGAAAATTAAGAGCTATTACCATATGCCAGGGATTATCAAAAGTACATCGTACATATTAAATTGGTTTAATTCTCACAAAATTGTGTGCTGGAGGAACTATGATTATTCCCGTGTTAAATTTGATGAAACTAACACTTGGAAAATAGCCTAAAGTCCCAGAAATGGTGACAGCAGAGGTAAGACTTGAACCTGTGTCTTTCCGACCTCAAACTCCATACTCTTTAGCTATGAAGCTGGGTAAGAGAAGAAAGGGCATTTTTATTCTTTTTGGTAACATCATAATTCTACCCATAAACAATTTTGAAAGAGTTAATTTCATCGTAAGTTTCTAGTTGCATTAAATGATGTACCAGGACAGACACCTTGGTTGTTCCCTCCGAAGTGTCTAGCTGGGCCACATATCAGCGTCTGCAGACTGCATTTTCCGTGTCTCAGGCTTCAGATTATCCTCACTATTCTAAAGAAAATAACATCACTGCCAGAGAAGTTCTTTCTCCATAGTCACTTCTTAGACTTGACGTAAGTAGTTTAAGCAAATGTCCTTTAATGTTCTCTTCATCATGGCTGCGGGAAAAAAAAACTAAAAAGCTCTGAGTTTTATTCACTTCAAAAACAGAATCTCAAAAGATTTGAAAAAAATGTCCTAGTTTTTCAACTCAACTTTCAAAGGTTTTTTTTTTTCAAATGGTTAATTTGATATCCTAGAGTATTCAGCAGGATCCCTTAATGAGCTTAAAAATGGACTTTTTTTCTAGACTTCCTTTTCAGATAATGATTTAAGACCACCTCATCCTGCCTTCTTTGTGTCGATGTCATTAGGCTCAAAGTCAAGCATGAAGGTGAACAGACTTTAATTTAAGACCATTCAGAGCTATGTTCTCTGCAACACTCACAAGCCTCCTCTATTAGCTCCTGACAGGGCCTTCATTAGTTAGTTGGGCCAGATCAAACACTAGGTGGAAACAATTCTGCCTGGCAACTCAGACGTTTTTCCTACTCCTCTTCTTATTTGTAGAGGTCAGCTCAGAAATCATGGGAAACACTGTAATTCAAAAGAGAAGGTTGCCTCTAAATGTCAGTCAACAATAGATTAAAAACAAGGAGACATGGCTGTAGTTCATGGACGACCCTTTTTATTTTTGGCAGAAATAATTCCAATTGGCCTCCTCCTACTATTTGAGATTTTCAAATGAAATGGCTCAAATTTAGTATGATAAAAATAGAAATATTCTGTTTTTCCTCCTCCACTCCACATGCCCAGCTTCGCCCTGCGGAATGCCACTGATGCTGCCAGTAAGTACTTCCTGAACCCATTCGTTTCTCTCCATTCCCTTTGATTGCTCAGTTTTTACTCAAGCTGTCTTCATTCCACCCACCGAGACATCATGAGGCTTGTGCTCTGTTCTTAGGGCTTCCAGCATCTGTCTAACATGTCATGCCTTCTCACCTGTGCTCATCTACTCAATACTTGGCTCACCCAAACATCATCCTGTGCCAACCCTCTAGCCTCAGCTCGGCAAGCATGCCCACCCCCCCCCCATTCATCTTCAGCACACTTGCATTTGATGGCCTCAAGAGACTATCTTTGTCTGGACAAGCCCTTCATTCACATTTTACTGAGCCACTTCTTTCATGGCCACCAAGAGTTCTTGTATGCTCACCTCTTCTGACAATATGCTTTGAGAGTACTAATGTATTTCCCAAAAGTTACCTATGATCTAAGGATAAGGCACAATCTCCTGAGACTGGTACTTAAGGTTCTCCAAAATCTCACTGTTTGTAGATTATATTGATCTTCCCTTCTCTGAAATTTTTTAGCATTTATAACTGTAACATGTATTCTCAAACTGGTTATATGCTTCCTTTCACTGTTTCATAAGGGTTTATGTATATCTCCTGCCCATCCTAAGAGCCTGAATGTTGAAACCTCACATTATACATTTTTGTAGCATCGGGCTCCAGTACCACACAAACCATAGGTTCTCAAAACCTATTATTAATTTGGCAGGATTAAATGAGTGAATGAAAATATGGTGCTACCTAGAAATATAAAGAAAGGCAAAGAATGTTCAGAGAGATAAAAAGTAGAATTTAAGAAGAGAAAGCTGTAGGTGTTTTTTCAGCCCACATGATCAATTTTAAACATTAGTTTAGGGAGTGTTTGAAAAAGGGCAAGATGAGGTCAGATGCTATTTCTATTCTTTTATTCTGTTTCCTTCTTTTATTTTGGCAAGGAGTCAGGGGAGGCAAAGCTAGCCTACTGGTTGCTTTCAAATAAGCCATCCTCCTCTCCTTTTTTCTTCTTTCCTCCTTCTTTAAAAAGTAGTATTCTACAGAAACAAGTCCTAGAGGAGGGTAGAGAAGGTGAAGGGGGAATAAGAAGGAGAAAGTCAGTCATCACTGCCACGGCTGGAGGAAGGCAGCTTTCCTCTGCCCAGAGGGCAGGAAAAAAAAAAACATCACTCTATTCCAGGCTGCTGAGCAGACCTTTGCAAAGGATAAAACTTCTAGGGTCTAAAGGGACCTGTTAGGGGGAAATTACTTCACAGCTGAAGAGAATCAGCCACACAAAAGGATCAAAGATGGTAGCCCAGATGCCTCTGGGTCAATCTGACCACACAAACAGGAAGAGTAGAGTAATAGACCATCGCTGAAAAAGGGACAGATGAGAAAGATGAGAAAGATAGTCTATGTTCAGTCAGTGAGATTCCTGAGACAGTCATTCAGGATGTCTATAATGGGTGCAGGTTTTGAAAAGTTGGTCACTCTCAGAGGGACTCAAGAGCTGCTGTCAGCCTAGAAGCTCCTCCTAATTCTTTCAGGAGAATGAAAGTATGAGCTGTGTTCTCTACCTTACCCACAGCAACCCGCCTTTATTAGCCTAGCCCCTGATGAAAGTCTCCATTAGTTAGCAGGGATGATTATTATTTTGTCTGATTCCCTTGGCTAGATGGCTTGGTTTTCACAAAGTCTGTGAAACTGAACTGACCCAGTGCACTAGTAGAACAGCATGAGCACATTTTGAGTTCATGTTTTAGGAACCACCCAGGCTCTCATGAGTCATGAGGAGGGAGCAGCCCACCAGATCAGGAGTACAGGGAAAGTTCCAGCCCCAGACAAACCTCTTGGGTGCAACCAGCTTTCTTAAGACATTTTTAAGCATATCATAAAACTGTGCTCCTCCAACTAGATAGAAAATACTGTTGAGTATGAGTCATTGACTCTTAAATAGTTTGAAGTTTCTGTAAGGAGGTTTTGTCCTTGAAAATTCCAGGACTGTAGCATTAATAAAATCTTGGATAAACAAAAGAGTATGCTTTAACTTGTTTTCAGGATTATAGAAGTTTTAGTAATGCTGGAATGTTTCACATACAAATTGCTGTAATGTGTTTGGTTTAATAAGACTTGGAAATGGAAGTAGTCGCTACTGGTAAGCCCAGATGGCAGTACAATAGTATGCTGAATTGATCTGATATTCCAAACAATATTGGACTTTTTAATAATAGAAGGTAGCAATAAAATAGTATTTTGATTCATTATAATCTGGAGTGTGGGTACCATTGGTGGGGTAGGAGGACAGCTTTTAGGACTTCAATATAAAACCCAGCTTTTTTGTCATTCATGAAAATTTAATTCCACATACTCCTTTTTTTTTACATTTCCAATTTTCATTCACACATCACATCTGAGCATGAAATTATGCAATATAGGCAAAGGACAAGGACAGCAGAAGGCCACAGATGTGTGTACTGGAAGGGAATGAAGCAGGGTGCTGCTCCTCCTCTGGGGACAGAACTTCTGAGATGTCCCCACTTGCCCTGTTCTTATACATTCAACGACTCGATTTTGTTAGACACCTTGGGACTGGCTCACATTAACCCATGATCACAACACTTCACGATCATTTGAAATTAGAAGATGATTTTGAGACATGCCTCTTGAGATAACATAAAGCATCCTTCCCGTTATACAAGTTGTCTTGATTATGGGGCCATAAGATTCTGTCCAGTCTACTGACCCTCTGTCCCAACAGTGCAACAGTGTAATTTCAATACATCAACAGCCTTCCATATGCTCGCCACCTCCTTTTAAATACTAGACCAATTCCATCTCCTGTTGGCACCTCCTGCTTTTGGATACATTTCATCCTTGCCAGTTTAATTCACTGATATGGTCAAGTTCTGTGTAGGGCTTAGCCTGATTTCTTGGTTAGAAATTGTGGAATTTAAGGTACTCTTCAGGTGCTCGTCAGTGTCCCATTTACAAGCACTCTCCTGGCTGGAGTGTTCCAACAGAAAGCCGGTCTCGTCCCTTGTGTATTCTTGAAATTGATCTCACTCTCAGTGTTTCAGGTGTGTTTCCTGCCGCTAGACACTCACACCTAATGTAGGGGTCCTAGTCATGCTGTGTGAAGGCTTATTTTATTTTTCCAAAGATTTCAATGGTGAGAAATGCTGCCCATAGTCAAGTTTCTAGTAAAGATCATAGAGGGAGAGGTGGAGGGTGAGATAGTGGCAGCCAGGATCTTACAGTTTCACCAAGTGAGGCTTTAAGCTCCATCTATAAGTTGCCCAGTTGACCACAGGTAACAAATAGTGTTTTCCACAATCAAATGTAGCACCGCTTCGAGTTAAGCCTTAAGTCCTTTTTAATTAGATATTCCCCACAATGACTTAGCTAATGAACCACACTGTGGAAAATGCGGCTGCACTGGTAGTTTAGTAAAATGGAAGTGATTAATTGAATAAAATAATGTTGGTAGAAACACATTACAAAACAATAAATGCATTGTTTTAGTTGGCATCTTAAACTTTTGGCAGAGAGTAGGGGTGGGGGTGGGGAAAACAGAACCAATAACAGAGAAACCAGAAATAAACAAGGGGGGTTATCTCATTATTTATAAGATAAAGACACCTTCTTGGGTTTAAGATGGCATAATGTGGAGGGGGCAGCAGTGACCTATGGAGTCTGCCAAGAATCTGTGGACTCTAATTTATGACCATAGTTGAGTTCTGCTTTTGAGGTGGTTGAGGGGATTTTCCTGTTACTGAGAGAGGGAGAGGAAGACATACAAATAGTGAGCACTGACCAACTGGTTGGGCCAATGCTCGCTATGATCCTGAAGGAAGGATGCTAAAACAACCCACTCACCCATACCTGCCTCCCAAGCTCCCATTGAATTTCAATCACAGGTCAGCACAACACCTTATTCATCTGTATACAACACAACAGCACCCGGCAGAAGGCCTCACACAAAGAAACTGCTATGATGGTTTTTGATTTGAATCCTATGGTGACCAATGCTATGCTGTAAAATTGTTAAAAGAGTGTTTGATATGCTTAGTCTTGTCCAAAATATTGTATGCAAGAGGCAGGAACTTGCAAAAGGTGGTCGATAGACAGCCAGTTTGGCTAGCAGTTTGAGTGTCTGACAGCTGCATTAGAAGCAGAAATGGTGAAGCAGCTTGCCACAGCATGGCAAAAAAAATCATTAAGACAACCCTGAGTCCCCAATAAGGATAGATAAACTGAGGGAAAAGAAAAAACAGGTGGGAAGGAGGTGCAAATAGACTTCTAATGCTTTAATATAAGTTCAACAAAGTCTATATCTGTTCCATGTTCAGATACATCTTGGGAACATAGCAAACAGTCAGGAAATCTGGGGGAAAAGGCCAGTTTTGAGTCATCATTATCAACAATAAATAGTCACTTAAAGAGGTGAAGCTTTAAGCCCAGGAAAACAGAAAGGGCAGACACAAATTTAGGATTGAACAGGAGGCTTCTGGGATGGCCTACTCAGGAGGTTTAGCACCCGCTGTGGAAGTGGTTTCCATTCTTTTCTTTTCTTCTTCCTGTTTTCACCAATGTCAACATCCAGATCTCAATGTTCTTTAAGGGACCCCTGAAGAGCAAGACCTGGCAGGGATCCTCCAAGAATCTGGTAGCTAACTTGTCCCCTAAACTACAAGGGAAGAAACAAAAATTACCTTTCGGAGGGCAGGTCCCTTGTAGTCCAGGCTTTCCTCTCTAGGTAAGTGTTCTAGGAACTTATCGGCATCACTGTACCAGTTAGCATTGTAGCATTGTTGTGAGAGGTTGTGTTCAGCTTCAGTGAATTTTTTTGGAGATGCTTGCAATGTGTTTGCCCATTTCATGAAGGGTGACTTACGAGTACACCTGCCCACAACGAGCTGAGTATTAATCAGTTTTTGACCAAAAACAACATGACCTCCCTATTCACCCAATCTTGCCCCAAGTGGCTTTTTGTTGTTTCCTGAATGAAAACAGTCCTCAAAAGGAAATGTTTTGCCAACGTAGAAGAAGTTAAGCAAAAAATGACAGAAGCACTAAAAGGCATCAAAATGACGAATTCAAAATTTGTTTTGAGCAGTGGAAAAAGCATCTCAATAGGGATACTGCATCACACAGAGAGGACTTTGAAGGTGGTTAAAGCTTAAACAAGTAAAAATAAATACACAATTTTTAATAATAAGTTCCAGTTTGAGAGCAGTCCCCACTCATATAACAGGGTCATTTGTTCCATGCTTGGCCATCATGTCCATTCCAAACCTGGGTTTGGCATTAATTGAGCTGGTCTGGCTCAGGCACTATAAACAAATGTCCTTCTAAGCAGGGCCTGCCCGAGTAGTGAACAGGAGCCACATCAGTTATGCCTTGTATTTTTCAGGGTTTCACAGGATGATAAAGCTGGAAAGGTCTGTGAGTAAATAGTGGGCAACTTAGGCCAACCAAAGCTATTGATGAGGATGAAATTAAAGGCTACAGCGATAAAATAAGTCCTAGGGTCACACAGAGAGTTGGAGGCTGACTCAGGGTAGAAACCTCTCTCCTGACTCCCAGTCCAGTGCTCTGACCACCACCCACCCATCATAGACATGTACTGTTCACCCCTTGCACAGTCTTTGCTGTTCTGTGTTCCAGACTATTTCCATACTATTTTCTAAGTCCAGGTCTTTAACAGAGTGTGTGTGCATATGTATGTGGTGGTCTCTATGTTGAACAGAGCAGCTGTACTGGAATAACAGCTTCAGGACATCTTGGGAGTGCCCAGGTGCTCACTCTAGTCCTCTCTCTGGTGTTCCACCTGGCAAGTGACAAGGCTTTTCATAAGTAATATTCCTCTAACTGGAATGTTCTTTACCGTGTAACCCAGATCTCAACCAGAGGTTCTCCTCCTCCTCTTGAGATCTAGACTGTATTAACCTAAGCCTCTATTTGATCCTTTATATATAGTCATGGACTTCTCCTAAACTGTAACTTCCAGGGCAGGCTCCAGCTTTGGTGTTATCTTGGGTGCTAGCTCCTTTTCTAACACATAGTTCCTGTTATAGATTAGCTACTGGGGTGAAGGTGACATTCTCTGCTTTACACCATATGTGGAAGTCAACCTCCTTCAAAAAACTCCTACCCAAACAAAATCCACCCACATGCTGTGAGTACAACAGTGTGAGGAGGGGAGGCAGCTTGTAATCAAACAATGCAAACCACTTCAAATCTGCTGTTCCTTAGAAGTACCCTCCTCTAGGCAACCCCTTTTGTAACCCAAATTTTACTGTCTCCTTGTCTCTGTTTTACTTTTTTTCCTGTTATCTTGCTCCCCCTTCTCCTCCTTTCAAGATTGCTTTGGGTTCTGTATTCTTCTCATTCTGCTATTTAGAACAGGAACACTCAACTAGAGGTAACTCCCCTGTCTGAGGGGGGAACATTTGATAATATCTCAAGACAGTTTTGGTTTTTTCAGTAAGTGAGTGTTGGCTGCTGGCATGTAGTAGGTAGAAGCCAGAGATGCCACCAAACATCCAACAATGTACACAACAGGTTCCCACAACAACAAATTGTCTGTCCTCAAATGTCATGAAATTGAGAAGGCCAGGAGTTGAGAAACCCTGATCTACAGCCATTTGGCTAGAGCCATTGCTATTCCCAAACGCAGTCTTAGACTTATCCACCCTCCTTCCACCCTCCTTAGAAGTGACTGTGGTTCAAAATAGCATTTTCTTTTTTTATATATAAAAATTGTGTATTTATGCTTATTTTTATTTTAAAGATGTGGGGTACAATTCAGGATTAGGTATACAAGTGGACCATTTTCTTTCTTTGGTTGCACTAACAAAATCTAGGTCAAATGTCACCTCTCCTGGCCACCTTCCCCAATCCTCCTTCCACTTCTCCATCTGTGCTTTCAAGTCACTTCTTCCACACTGCCAGGCCATCATTCATCCATCTTGTTAGACCACAGCCACTTAGCAGCATAGATCACTCCTTTTCAGCTCCCCTAGCACAGTCCCTGGCATAGAACAGGCATTGAATAATGCTTGTGGAGTTGAACTGAATGTTCACAAAACAGCTTCCCCAGTCTTAGTACCAAGCCTGGCAGAATAGTGGAGATTACATTGGCAGCTGAGGGCAATCATAATTCTTGCAAGACAGAGAAGGTACATACACATGGGGATGACTATATGATGATGCACTGTACAGCCTTGGTTGAAAAGATCACACTTAGTGAGGAGATCCAGAGATGACTCAACATGGCTCTCAGAGGCGCTCATTGTCAACAGAGGATATCGCCAGATGAGAGCGTCCCCATTCCAATTTTCAGTGATGGCATCACTGCTTGCAATTTGCATTGCAATCAGGACTATTTTAAAGGAAGAGGTGTAACAGCCTATCTAAATATTGCTAAAGCACACACAAATGCCCATTTTTCTTGACTGAGTAATGACAAGTGGGACAATTATTTTAGAATTAGCAGTAATTTTCCAAAGCATTGTGAGCAGTTCATGAAGCAATAGAATTTCAAATGGTAACTTCTGGATAAACAATCGGTTAGTGAAAAGGAAAAACTGATGTCCACATATAAGGAAAGGCATGGCAACTTGGCGAGACCTCATCTCTACAATAAATCAAAAATTAGCCGGGCGTGGTAGCGCATGCCTGTAGTTCCAGCTACTTGGAAGGCTGAGGCAGAAGGATTGCCGGAGCCCAGCAGTCGAGGCTGCGGTGGCAGGGAGCGGCCACTGCACTCCAGTCTGGGCGACAGAGTGAGACTCCAACTCAAAAAAAAAAATAAATAAGGAAAGGCACATTAAAAGAAATAAGAAGTTTCATTATAACATTTCTAATCAGCCATTTTGATCTCCTTTTCCAGATATTGTCACATCAAGTCATTCAACCATGATATACACAAGCATAATTGAAGTATTAGGAAATGTCATTTATTTTTTTAAAAGCCCATGACAATCAAACTTTGATGCTATCTAAGGATAGATACTTCATCACTTTGTTTATTTAAAGATGAAGTTAAAAAATCAAAAATAGTAGTGGGGAAGAAGAAACAACAGCACCAGAAACCATCTGGATTTTGTATGATTTCATCCCTGCCCAAGTTCATGCCAACTGATTATCCTTTCTCTTGCTTCAGTTTCAGCAACTTCCTTTGAGCAGATCTTGCCTACTATAGATCTAACAGCCATTTCCCCTTTTCTTTCCTAGAGGGTTGTGCAGGTGGTTGGACAAGGCCATTTGTTTCAGGGCATGTTGGTCTCTCCAGAGCCCCACTGGTGAACCTTGGATTAGTAGACTAGCCCAGTATTTTCCAACCAAAGAGGCCCACCTATGGAGCCCCTAGAGACTTTTTTTTCCCTCAAGTACTCCCCAACCTCCCTCCCTCTCCCATGAAATTTTAACTTCACAGATAGACTGCCCTTTGGAGGACCACAAACCATTTTAACATCTAAGGTTTCTTTTTGTCCCTGTGGTGGGTAGAACAATGGCCCCACAAAGGTGTCCAGGTCCTAATCTCTGGAGCCTGTGAATATGGTAGGTTACACAGCAAAGGTGAATGAAGGTTGTAGATGGAATTAAAGGGGCTATTCAGCTGAATCTGAGGTGGGGAGATGATCTTGGATTATCCTGGTGGGCCTCATGTTCTCACAAGAGTTCTTACATGAGGAAGAGGGAGGCAGAAGAGTCAGAAATGAGAAAAATCATCATGTAAAAGACTTGATTGGTCATTGCTGGCTATGAGGATGGAATAAGGCCTTGAGCCAATGAGTGCTGGCAGCTTCTAGAAGCTGGAAAAGGCAGGAAAATAGATTCTAAAAGGAACACAGCCCTGCTGAATAATTAACTCACCTTAATTATAACCCAGTGAGATCCATTTCAGGATTCCAACATCCAGCACTGAAAGATAATAAATCTGTGTTGTTTTAAGCCTCTAAATATGTAGTAATCTGTAATAATAGCACAAGAGTCTAAAAAATCACCTATCCCCACGAGCCAATTTTTGCCACCATGGCAGTGATTTTGCCACCATTGAGACAGCATGGGTCTAACAGACATTGTAATTCCATTCCCTTTTCCAAATACTAATTTAGAAGTAGGCATGTGATAGAATTCTGGCCAAGGAGGTATAATGAGGGGTCTTCTGGAAGTTTCTGGGAAAGGCTTTTTCCTTTAAAAAAAAAAAAAAAAGGAGAGATCCATAAAGAGAAATTCCCTATGTTTCTCTATAGATGCTTCTATTTGCATGTGATCCCTGGATCTGCTACAATGAGACGATGAGTACAGACTGATGAAGAGAAAGCCCACATGCTAAGGATAGCAGCACAGAAAAATGGAAAGAAACTGAGTGTTTGCTGCCTTCATTGCACATTGATGAAACCAGCCCTGGAACTGACACAATCCAGACTTATTTCGTAAGAAGGAAAACACACTTATTATTTCAGCCTGTTTGGGGATGGGTCTTCTACTGCTGCCATCAAGGGTAGCCTTTCTTCCCTTCACCAAAATTTAATTCATTTTATAAACAAAACACTCACCACCAGGCATCCCCTCATTAGCAGAGACATTTAAAGTAAAGATCATTTCAGTGTGACAGATTATAAGAATGAGATACTCATTACAGGTGTTCAGCAGACAGTTCAAAACCCCTGGAATAGCACAAAAGATCCTCCTCGAACTGGCCTCTCCCACATGCCCAGTCTATTCTCTCTAACTCACACCCATCCCTCTGCCCAGTTCCTGCCCTGAACTCCACATATCCTGTGCCCTCGTTGCACTGAACAGCTTGCCATGCAAACACAAGCCTTACCTCCTCCATCCCTCTGCAGTTGAGCAGGATGGTCCCTAGGGCCCTCAGACCTCACTTACACCTTCTCATTCTTCACAACACAACTCAGATATTGGCCCTCACGGAGCCAAGCCTAGCATCGACCCTACCCAGAGACATTAATAACCTAACTTTACCTGTATTCCCACAGAATGTTAGGCCATTTTTCAAACTGTTAGAGTGACTGTCATTGTGAGTCAACACCTGTCTCACCCCACCTAACTTGGACCTCAAAGGTAGAAATGGTGACCTTCATGGGTCACCCCCACACCTAGTACTGTGTCTGGCTCAGAAGGGGAGGAAGGAGGGGAAGAGAGGATGAATATGAGTGAAAGACCATGAGTCTGGAGCTTGCATGAGACATCAGAACTGAAGATATCCTTTGGGGAGTCATCAGCATACAGATGACAATTGAAATGGAAAGCTTGGACGAGATTTTCAAGAACAGATCTTTCAGAAACAATTGCCATTAGGAGCGGGAGGAGGTAAAGGTGCTGAGGTGGAGCATAGAAGGAATTCCAATTTCTGATAAAGGAAACAGATTCAACAGGAAGGTATCAATAATGCTGGAGATGCAAAGCAGTCCAGAAGAAGAGGGCTAGGTGTCATGGCTCATGGTTGTAACCCCAGTGCTTTGGGAGACTGAAGTGGGAGGATTCCTTAATGTCAAGAGTTCATGATCACCCTGGGCAACCAGCAAGACCCTGTTTCTAAAAAATAAAACAAACAAACAAAAAAGAGCCAGGTATGGTGGTATGCACATGTAACTCTAGCTACTTGGGATGCTGAGAAGAGAGGATCGCTTGAGTCCAGGTTGAGGTCGCAGTGAGTAATGGACCACTACACTCCAGCCTGGGCAAAAGAGTGAGACCCTGTCTTGAAAGGGGGAAGGAAGGAAGGAAGGAAGGAAGGAAGGAAGGAAGGAAGGAAGGAAGGAAGGAAGGAAGGAAGGAAGGAAGGAAGGAAGAGAGGAGGAGGAAGTGGGTTTTGGACATGGACTTGGACTTGGCTTCTGAAAGATAAACCTCCAAGAAAGTACTTTCACTAGAGTGAGGAGAGAGGAAGTCCAATGGCAGGTGATTGGGAGAGAGTGAACACAGCACCCACTGCTCACTCAGGTGTTCATCAGGAAAGGACAAGAACAAAATAGATGACTCTTTGCCTTCTTTCAGTCCATACTCATCCAGGCTGATAATTCTGAAAACACTTTTTTTTTTGAGTTGGAGTCGCACTCTGTCCCCCAGACTGGAGTGCAGCGGCCGCTCCCGGCCACCACAGCCTCGACCTGCTGGGCTCCGGCGATCCTTCCGCCTCAGCCTTCCAAGTAACCGGAATTACAGGCATGCGCTACCACGCCCAGCTGATTTTTTTTAATTTATTGTAGAGATGAGGTCTCACTGCCCAGGCGGGTCTCGAACCCATGAGCTCAGGCAATCCACTCACCTCAGCCTCTCAAAGGTACGGGATTACAGGCTGAGCCACTGAGCCCGGCTCTGAAAACATTTTTATTTAATTTTTAAAAATGTAGACATCTTTACACATTTGGTCTATTCAGGAATAAACCCTTTCGGGATTTTACCAAAAGAATACAAAATACTGTTTACTCTGCCACAGCCTGGAGATTGGCTACATGGGTGGATTCAGGAGTGAGTCTCTTTGTTCCACTATACCAGGAGCCCAGAAACCTGAGTCCCTGGTGCACTCCTTCCCCATAACTCACACTATGACCTTTATAAAAGTCATTCACCTCTCTGGGCCTCGGTTTCTCCCTTCTAACCTGCTAGGTCCTCTGATCCCATTCACTGGTACCAGGAAATAATTCAGCCATTCACTGAATATTTATCCTTTGGTTAAAAGTGCAAAGCATTAAACTAAAAAGCTAATTAATTCTTCCAATGGAAAACTCTGAGATCTATTATGACATAAATCTCTCCTGGGAAGGTAACAGTCTGAGTTGTTATTAGTCATTAACACTAATGTATAAATGTTTCCTTGGTTATAATAATAATGGCAAACATTTCTTAAGTGTTTACAGCATACTAGACCCTATGCTTAAAGCTTTACATGGGTTTTCTCTTTTAATCAACACAAAAACCATAGGAGGTGACGATGTGGCAGGCAGGGCTTGGAGAAATCATTTCCCCAACACTGTCACACCATCCAGCAAGTGCCATCCAGCAAGTGCCACAGCAGGACTCAAACCCTGGCACACGGTACCAAAGCCTGTGATATAGTCAGGGGTCTCCACAGAAACAGAACCAACAGGAATAGAAATAGAACCAGCAGGAATTCCCTCTTCCTCGAGAGAAGTCAATCTTTTGTTCCACTCAGGTCTTCAACTGATTGGATGAGAACTCACGTTATGAAGGTAACTAGTTTTATTCAAAATCCACCCATTTAAATATTAACCTCACCCAAAAACACCCTCACAGAAACATCCAGAATAATGTTTGACCACATATCTAGGCAATGTGGCCCAGCCAAGTCGATGCATAAAATTAACAATTATATGTGTGCACTTAACAGAATAATCGTTTTTAAAATATTAGTTTACTTTAGAAAATTTCCTTTCATTTTCCTTAGTTTGTTTAACAGCAGAATTGTCCACCAGGTGCCCAAGCCAAAAGTATGAGTGTGATCCCTGTTTACTCTGTACACCCAACTGCTTGCAAAGACCTATTGATTCAACCTCTTCACTGTGCTCCTGTTAGTCACCTCACCTCTATCCTTGCTACCACAGCTTTATTTAAGGCCTTGTCATTTGTTGCCTGGACTATTACAATAAACTACTAACTCATCCTGCTGTCTACAGATGGATTGAGCTTCTCCGTCCATCTTTCAGCCAACTGTCAAAGGGCCCTCCCTAAAACACAAATCTGGTCATGCTGCTGCCTTGTTTTAAATCATTCAATGGCCCTATCTTCTTAGTTTGGCGAAAAGTTGCTGTTCAAACCTGTCTTTATTTATTTTCTATTCTTATCTTCTGCATTCCCCCATAAACATCCAAACTTCTTTCACCCTGCCTTACCAAAAAACTGCATTCCCTCGAGATTGACATACCCTTTCTTGGTTCTAAATTTTTGAAAAAGCTGTTCCTCTCTTCCTCAAATGCCAGCACCCTTTTCTCTAAAATCAGTTCGAATACCATTATTTTGTGAATGTATTTCCTGATATATCTGGGCAAAATTAAGTACTTTCATACCTGTCCTCTCTGAGCCTCAATATAGAATTTGCCAACCACTGTAAGTGACATCCCCTCTAGACAGTAAATTCCTGGCAGACAAGTTGTGTTCTGTTCATTTTGGTAACCTGAACACCTAACAACATAGTATCTGGATATATGAGAACAAGTACTTTATACACATACTGGAGACCTTAGCAGAGATGTGACCTTGTAGAGAATACATTTGTGGTTCCCCCTCCCACACTTAGTGGGGGGGGGAATAGTGTTTAGTATCTCAAAATATAATACAGTGCTTACAAGTCCACTGAAGGCACCTAAAAAGAGTAAGTAGCTCTATTTCTCCTTAGGAAGGGTTATAATAAGATAATTTTGATCTTTTGAGAGTTAAAAAGATGCTTCCCACCAAGGAAGAAAGGGTTGGTAGAATATTAAAAATGGACAGCACGCCCTCCCCTACCTTGGAGAGGTGAATCTCTTCTCTCTCTCTCTCTCTCTCTCTCTCTCTCTCTCTCTCTCTCTCTCTCTAATTTTCTTTTTAAATAAACTGTATTTTATAATTTTTTAAAAATAAATAAGTAAAATACAAATGAACAGGACTAGACTGGGCTATCCCTTCAAGATACTTGCAAATACTAGAATTTCTAAACACAAAACAGATTAGGAGTTGTAATCTTTTAAGAAAATAAACTAAAATGTAGTCCTCTTGCTGTCTCCAGAAACTGTGCATTTAAGTATTTGAACTGCAGGAGTTGATGAGGAAGCTTTGGTGCACTCTAGATCACGTCTGTTATGATAAACAGCACATGAAACTACAGGGCACCTTCATCACAGAGCAGGTTAGCTTTACAGTCCCTGTGGACACAAGACCATTGATAATCTGGGGCATATGAGGTTGTAATAAACTTTAGATCCTCTAGGTCATTAAAATAAAGCTATGGCATAATTGTGCCACAACTGCAGAAAGGAAGAGAAGGTTACTTTTGAGGGAGACAGTGATTCCAGACCTAATTTACCTTAGCCAAGCCTGAGGTTATTAAGAAATGTTTCTGTCCCATCCCCATCTTACCCTCCCATCCTGCTCTCTCTCTGTGTGGTGTCGAGGCTACTGAAGGCTCCTGGAAGAAAGACCACAGTTCCAGTGGCAATGACATTCAACTACTAAATGTTTCAGGATGAGAACATCCTTTATCACCACCATGAACAGGGAAGGGGAAAGGATGAAACAATGCACACCAAGAATTTGGGGAACCCAAAAACATAAGTTTTGCCCATGAAGCATGTCCTTCTGGATCATGAAATTGAAAAGAGGAAAAAAAAAACAAGGGCCTCTTGCCAGAGGAGGTAAAGTTTTGGTTTTTGTTTTGTTTTGTTTCGATAATTGAGAAAACCATGTATCCAAACTCCAAAGCAATCTTGAGTATTCATCAATGGAAGTCTTCAAGTTGATGATGCATATATTATTGTAAATGCTTGTCTCTGTCTCTCTTGTCTCCCTCTTCAAGCGTCTCCCCTTCCTTCAGCACCTAGCCCAATACTTCCCTTCCATAATGCCCTCCCATATGTCCCTGGTTGGAACCAATCGCCTCATCCTCTGCACTTGCATAGCTCATGGCCTGTACATCCAGAAATTATTTTCCCATCTTGACTCTAAGCTCTGAAGGTCAACTGTTGTGTCCTTCTCCAGTGCCTAGCAACATGCCCGTCGCTGGGGTGCAGTACATCTTACTGAGTATGACCAAGGGACATTTTCTGTTGTAGCAGAAATAAAAGAAACTAGGGTTCTGCTCTTGTTCCACCTTCATTAATCAAGTCCTACCTCCAGCTTGTTGTTTACAAGCAAGGGAGAGAAAAGCTGAACTCACAAGTTCATGCTGCTGAGATCAAGACCCAAAGCATATGTCGGCCCACACGGAGGGCTCAATGCCAAAAACAGGGAGAAAACTAAAGTTTCTCCAAGGAAAAAAATGAATAAGGGTGGAAAGGAGAACACTTCCCATTAGGGACAAGTGCTGTAGTTGCCCACACCAGGAATACCTCTGTCGCTAGGTGCTTCTTTAACTGCTGTAGGGTGTTATACGAGAACTGCACGTGGGACAGGAGAAGAAAGAGCCCAGGGGGCAACAGGGAAGAAGCCAGCCTCAGCTCCATGCCCTTCTCCACTGTAGGATTCCATTTTAAAGTAGCCCCAAGCTGTGGCGGAAAGAAACTTCCAATTTGACTGATTTTCAGTTTTATTTTACAGGACTGAACATTTCAATAATGAAAATGAGGCTTTTCATATATTTAGAAGTGACCAGAGGACTAAGAGTATGAGGACAAGATGTCTTCCAGACCGAGGTAGGGAGCACTGGGCCATCACATGTGTAGAATCAGCAGGAAAAAGAAAAATAAAGAAGTTTCTGAAAACAAGGAAGTGGAACCTTGAGGACTTTATGGTAAATGGAATAAGCCTGTCACCGAAAGAAGAATACTATAGGATTCCTTTTATATGAGGTATCAAAAATAGTTCAATTTATAGAATCAAAACGTGGAAGTGGAGGAGGGAAATGGGGAGTTACTTATCAATAGGCATCAAGTTTCAGTCAAGCAGGATAAATAAGTTCTGGAGAGCTGCTGTACGACATTGTATCTACAGTCAACAATAATGCATCATGCACTTAAATGTTGGTTGAGGGTAGATCTAATGTTTAGAATTTTTACCAAAATAAAATGAAATAACATAAAGAAGTTGCCATTTTAAAATAAAGAGGCTGTACCATGAAGCCACACTCTTCCATATGCCAATTGCATTTCCATGTTTTAAATCAGTTCTCAATAAGAGGGATTCCCCAGAGAACCTTTCCCTCTTCAAGACTCATAGAAAACACATAAGCGTTCCATGCTTCCTGACAGTCACACAGAAAGTCTTTTTTTTTAATGAAGGAATGAAAAAGTTATTGCCTTAGACATCATAAAAAGAACTGAAATATCTTCTTTGAGAATAAAGATCATGTTTATGATAACCAAAGTTTCCACTTCTCTTCTTTGGTCTAGGTACCTCTGATTGCCATTCAATTAGCTTGTGGTCAGAACTGACCCATTGCTGAGAAGCCCTCTAGGACACTTCTCCAGCTGTTATGTGATTTGTGCTATTTTCACCAACTGGATTCAACTGGTGGTGGTGGTTGGAGTCTATACACTGTTACAGATAACTACTGAGTAGGTGGGCCTGGCTCTCCTCAATAAGCATGAAGCTCCTGGGGTTAATTCCTTTGGTTCCCAACACCCTAGGGCTGGTGGGGGTAGATGAGAATGGAAAGCATTTTCAAAGTTGAGGAGAATGCCCCAACAGAAGCCTTTATTTGTCCTTGAAACTGCTTTCTTTTTTGTCATTTAGATGGAGGCCAAAACTATTTCTGACAAATATTCTGATTCATGGATACATTAGATCCTATTTTTCAGGAGAATTTTAGCTACTGTACCTTAATTTAACATGTGTTGATAGAGCTCTTTCATGGCCCAGGCATTGATAAATAGGACAGGGCTCTGATACGCATGAGAAGGTGATGGTCTAGGGAGAAGGTGCAGATGTCAACAGCCAGACACCACATAGTGTGTACAGTAGACAGCTGTGTGTTCACCTGCCAGAGAGTCTTTTCCCCTTGTTCTAGAAGAGCGCCTCACTTGAGCTTTGAAGAATGACCTCTCCATGTGACTCTGACCATGTGTTTCAGTGAAGCTCATCCCACCTTCCTCTCTCCAGGTCCAGAGATGGGCATATGGCCCATACGTGGCCAAAGTGAATAGCACCTTCCCCAGGCCACAGCAAGACTTGAGTGATGAACTGTCACCTGGTGCACAGTAAGGGCCAAAGTTGGGACTTCTGCTAGAATACATTATACCCTGTCCCCTAAAGGGGCTGTAGTAGGCTGAGTGCCCCACCCCCACCCCAGAATATATGTCCCCCTGGTACCTCAGAACATGACATTATCTGGTATAAGAATCTCTGCAGATATAATTAAGATAGGGAATTCAAAATGAGATCATCCTGGAATCAAGTGAGCCCCAAATCCTATGACAAGTGTCCTTACATGAGACAGAAAAGAAAATACATAGACAAGAAAGTGATGTGACAACGGAAACAGAGATTGGAGTTATGCTGCTACAAGCCAAGGAATGCCAAGAACTACAGGCAGCCACCAAAACCCAGAGACAAAGAACAAATTTTCCCTCAGAGCCCCCACAAGAAGCCAGCCCTGTCAAAGTCCTGATTTCAGACTTCTGGCCCCACAGTTGTGGGAGAATACATTTCTGTTGTTTTAAGTCACCCAGTGTGTGGCAATTTGTTAAGGCAGCTCCAGGAAACTAATACAGCTGCTAAGCTGGTGGTATGCAAGCCTCCAGCTGCTGGTGACCATCTTCCCATCATGTGGGAGAACCTGAGGAGAAAGCCAACACATAAGAAAGCTGAGTCCAGGACTGGAGCAAGACATGCTCCTGCAGACTTCATTTCAAAATGTGGAGTTAAGCCTAGCTCGTCAGGTTTGCTCCTAGACTATTGTAAGTTTCTGAGCTCTAAATTCCCTCCTTGGCTTAAATCTGAGTTCTGACTGAGGCAGTGAAAAAATGCTTTACCAAAAGTAGGTAAATCACAGAAAAGGGCTCAGCTAACACTATTCAAGGGAATCCAGGAGGGCTTCACTAAGGAAGTTCCATTAATGCTGAGTCTCAAAGAATGAACATCACTCCAGGCAGACACCAAATGCAGCATTTCTAACAGATGGGAAAGAGTCAACATAGGCACAGGCTATATAACACTCAGGTCATGACAGCACAGTGGGTGGGGAGGGGGAAGGAAAAGCAAGAAATTAGGTTGTGTGAGGAGCATTGTCTCTCTGTCCTCCTTTGTAGCTTGCCAAGACAAGGATGGGAAGTGTGACCACAGAAGCCAAAGTCTGCAGCCTCAAAAGAGAAACAACAGACCAGGCATGGTGGCCCATGCCTATAATCTTGGCACTTTGGGAGACCGAGGTGAGAGAATTGCTTGAGCCCAAGAGTTGGAGATCAGCCTGGGCAACACAACAAAACCTCATCTCTACAGTAAATCAAAAAATTAGCCGGGCATGATGGTGTGCGCCTGTTGTCTCAGCTACTCAGAAGGCTGAGACAGAAGGATTACTTGAGCCCAAAAGGTCGAGGCTGCAATGAGCCATGATCATGCAACTGTCCTCCAGTTTGGATGACAAAGGGAGATGCTGACTCAGAGAAAGAGGGGGGAGGGAGAGAGAGAGAGAGAGAGAGAGAGAGAGAGAGAGATGACAAAAGGCAGTAAAAAAATGTGTACTTTGGAGTCAGAGAACCTTCCCTGTATCCCATACTACCCATACTACCATACACTAAGTAGGTTGTCTTGGGATGTTACTTTTCTTTTCTTTTTTTTTTTTTTTTGAGCCTTTGTTTTTCCATCTGTAAAACAGGGAGAACATCAGCCTCATAGCATAGTAAAAACTCAATCAGATGATACATGTCAAATAAGAACTAATAAATATTAGTTCCAGCTCCTCTCAATGAATTATCTAAGGAGAATTTTGGATGTGGGGACAATAAGACAGAGAAAGAAAACGACCCAAAAGGGCACCTGTCTTCCACTGAAGCTTTATGGAGACTTTGGTAAGCAAATCTTCTACATTTGACAGAATATCGTCCATGCTAGAATTTATAACTCAGAAGTAGTTAGGTCAATCACGTTTTACATGATTTAAATGAAGGACGCACAAAGCCTAATTTTTAGAGACTATAGTATCAAATCACCCATTCCTATGACCCTTGACTATATGAACCCAAGAATGTTTCCAGAATCACCACTGTATTATGAGAGCACAAAAATGTTCAGAAAAGGGCATGATGATTAATGAGCCCTAAAATGAATTAGAAACACAAGAGACAAAAAAAAAAGCAACAAGAAACAGGAGTCAAAGAGAAAGAGTTTAGAACTATTAAGAAGAATACTCTAAATTTTATGTCCTCCTAGCACCCAGGAAAAATAACAATAAAGATTTCTAAATAGATGTTGTTAAAAAGAAAAATTAACAACAACCTAGGGAAGCCTTACCATTTTAGTTCTTTTTCTCTGAGGCATCAGTTGGAGTAAAATTTTTCCAGGAGATAATTCACCTGATATCCACCCTGCATCAGCCTTCCAGAAGAGCCACACAGTCATTCCCAACACCCATCCCAATCAAAGGGTTCTAGGACAACCCTTCTGTAGGCCAAGGTGTCTTAGAGGAGTTTTGTTTCCCCACAGCCTCAATGACTCCATCCTCCATGCCTGGGAACTTGCCTCTACTTGTGCCAATGCCAGCTCACATCCTGCCTTTATTCCCACTCTGGTCCAAGCCATCCCCAGTCCTTGCCTGGAGACCTGCAACAAATTTCTAACTCTTTTTCTACTTGCATCTTCCCCAGCAATCCCATTTCTGCACATGATCTTCCTAAAGCCTCAATCATACCATGCCACTCTCCAAATCAAACCCCTTCAAAAACTTTCTGTTGTATGAGAATAAAATCCACACTTCCAGTCAAGTCCTACCCACCTATAGCCAATTACACCCTTGACTGCTCATTCTAGCCATACTGACTTCCCTGCTGCCTGTCAAATAAACTCTTCACATGCATGCTTCACATGCATTCATTTCTTTCATAGTAAGACACAATTTATAATCATTAACTTGAAGTTCTAAGTATTAACTTGTATACTTTTCTCTTTTAAAATCAACCCCCTCAATAGAATCTAAGCCATCAGGAACACACAAACAAGATCTGTGAATTCCCAGCACCTAGTACAGTCCTTGGAACTTCACACAGGCACCGATGATCTGTTGAATAAATGGTGAATAAGCAAGTTCCCCAGGGCCTGAAGTCATGACTCTAAATAGCAAAAGCTCTAGACCCTAGGACATCTTGCAGTCATGAATCACGTCACCCACTTATCTACCTGGAACACTCCAAGCCAACTGAAAGACGAATAATAAATTCAGCAGATGTACCTACTTCTAATTTTGCATCCACCCTATTTGCCAGACATAGCAGATTTCTGGTCCTTAACTCTTCTTTGCCCCCATGGAATTGTAGATCCACCACCTGGTTCTGGTTCTCAGAATCAAGTTTAGTAACCTGGGCGTCAAATTTGTCATCTACATGAGCCCAGGCTTCTGTTTCGTAACTTGAACCTGGCCCTGAACTCCGGTTTTCTGCCTCTCTCTCCTTCCCACATACCTTCCTGTTGTAGATCCAGTCATGCCCTGGTCCCCATGCCTCGCATGTGATGCTAAGCCTGACCCTTCAACAGGCTCCCATCCTCTGCATCAGAACACTTTCACGTTGACTGCTAGCCTGTCCATCTACCTTTTTTTAAGCTGCCTATTTCCTGACATCCTGTCTCCAGATACACTCACCTGCTGCGTCCATTTATTCACTCATTCAGCAAACATTCTTAGAGCATCTTCTGGACTTTGTAACTACAACACTAATCAAAGATGAATGAGGTATGCTCTCTACCTCTGAAGGAAGCGAGGAGAGTAATTAAAACACAAATTGGTAAGATATATGTATGGGACCTTCGAAACTGACCAAGTGTTCACAGCAGCCCCCTTCTCACCCTCTGCTTTGCCTTGACAGAATCCTAGTCAGCATTCTCTCCTTCCTGCAGGTCCCTGAACTCTGGCTGGTCCCAAACCTGAGCAAGTACTGAAAACTGGAACATGGCACCCTTATTAGCTTCCCCAGAGAATCAGCTGGCCACAGTAGGACAATTCCTGTCAGATCCCACCGGTCATTCCTCCTTGCTTGCTCAAACTCCCTTTTGAAAATTTCTGTTAAGCTTTTGCTTATCCCTCCCTCCTCCATCAGAGAAAAGCCTGTTTGGTTTTGTGACACTTGATGATTTCTAAGATTGGAGTGTTCTCTCCTTTGCAGTAGACTTTCTTCTGAATAAACTCTCATTATCTAAGTCTGGATTTGTTTTCATATGACAGAACACATAGAAAAGAAACCTAACTTAGCTGGAAGGAGGGGATGGAGGTCAGAAAAGGCTTTCTGGAAATCAACAGAAAACAGAAGGGTGGTCTACCAGTCTCTAGGCTGAGGGGTGCATGACTTTCTTGCCATGTGGTAGTATGTTCAGGTCCTCACCAAGAACACCATGCCTGATCCTTGCTCTGCAGGCCTGAATAAAATTTTCCATGCCACCTGCAACTGACGTTGCTCCCAAATATCTGTCCCTGATGAACTGACCCATCTTCCTTGGTCCAGGCCTGACCCTGTGTGTGCCCACACAAATACAAGCACACATGTTCTTCTTCTTTCAAATGCGCGCCCGCTCCCTCCAGCATGTCACAGACACCTCAACTGAACTCAAGCATCCAGAACAACCAAGAGGTGAAGTTGCTGAAGTGGCAGATGCAGACCCTCTCAGTCCTTCCATGGACTCAGTCCTTCCATGGACTCAGTCCAGAGCGCCTCACTCCACAGACTTAAACTAAATCCCCGTAGCCTAGAGAGATATGAGATGACAAGGGCATGAAAATATAAAGAGGGCAAGCTTGACTGGAAACTCCACGAGGTCAGAAAGCCTGTCTGACTCATGCAGCACCATACCCAGAATAGGACTCCAACGCATAGTAGGAGCTCAAATATTTGTTGAATGAACCGTCACATCAGCTCACGTGAATAGTTCCATCTAACACAGGATTTCTTCTGGCAATAACATCAAGCAACATTTTGAAGGGGAACACAGAGGTTGCCCTCCACGATATGAAACGCAAAAGGCTGGCAATGCACTCTGAACATCCCCATCTCCCTTAATAGCCCATTACACGCATGCCAGCCGTGATACACGATGCAAATATGACTCCAGAGTCGTATGGCTGTGAGTCCCACCGCCTTGGAAGTGTATCTAGGCTGCTGCAAGAGGCATTATTTTTTTTCTCACTGCTACCAACTGCCAGAAGATATGTTTAAATCATTACTTGAAATTCCTCTCCCGACCAAATCTCTTCCCAGAGCTGTTAAAGAGAAACAAAATGTGCTGACTTGAGTTTCACTTTCTCTCCTTTCCCCTGCCTCCCCTGGCGGGACCAACCTCCCCCCTCCCCAAGTGAATCACAAAGTGGCTTTGGTCAGGTAACAGTGAAAAGGGCAAAGAAAGAAGCCCGGTTGCTGTCAAACACATAGATGCTAGAGACCAGAGACTATACAGCATGGTCCTGCCAAGGGACGTAACCCCTGAATTAATTGGCACCTATTCCAATCAACTATGCATCTAACTGCCTTCTGATTTTATTATTCTCGAGCCATTTATTTTCAAGGAAACGATAATTGTTGCTTAGTGGATAAGTTATGAAGTAAACTGGGCAAACGCACTCCTAATTCTCAGACCAGTTCTTTCAGGGCCTACAAAAATGACATAAATGGAGTGTGATGTCGCCTCATTTCTTCAGAAAGGTGTTTTTATATTATGTTCTTCTACCAACACAGTAAGTACAGATTGCACCTTAAAGCTCTCATCTAGTGCTGGAGTTTTCAAACAGAATGACTTTAACAAGAAAGTGACTTTGGAGAGGAAAATAAAGGAATGTGATTTCTTTGCAGCTAAGCACAGAGAGAGAAGGACACTTCTCATCATGGCTTGTGAGACATGCATAGTCCAGCTGCTAAGGTCCTGATCACAGAAGCTGATCTCTCGGGGGAAAGCGGGTAGTCCCACGTACAAAATTCACCCAAAGAGCCAAGACAAATATGGGTCTAAGTCATACAGAACATCATAAATCAGGGCTCAATCCAGCAGCCATGATTGGTGCTATAGATTGAAATGTACTCCCCAAAATTAATATATTGAAGTCTTAACCCTGAGTACTTAAGGATGTGACTTTATTTGGAAATAGGGTTGCAGATATAATTAATTAGATTAAGATGAGGTCATACTGGAGTAGGGTGGGCCCCTAATCCAATAGGACTGGTTTCCTTATAAGAGGAGGGAAATTTGTACACAAATACACACAGGGAGATGCCCATGTGAAGATGAAGGCAAAGATTGGGGTGATGCTTCTGCATGCCAAGGAATGTCAAAGATCACCAGCAAACCACTAAAAGCTAGAAGAGAGGTGTGGAACAGATTCTCCCTCACAGTCTCAGAAGAATCTGGCCCTCCTGGAACCTTAATCTCAAGTTTCTAGGCCCCAGAACTGGGAGACAAGAAATTTATATTTTTTTAGGCCACCCAGTTTGTGGTACTTTGTTAAAGCATCCCTAGCAAACAAACGCAGTTAGTAGTGGGAGCTAGGTGACAGGAAAAAAACCAAAAAACTGAAAACAGGAACCACATGGCTGATATGAGAGATGCTAGCCCTCTCTATGCATTTGCACAGGAATTTCTGAGAGTGAGACTCAAATCATCACCCAAGGCTGAATTCCCTTATTCTAGGGAATTCAGAACTATTCATTCATAGTGTCATATTTATCAAAATGACACTAAAAGAACATGAGAATTGTAAAGACAACAAGCATAGTCAGGACCCCGGCACAAAGCCTGGGTTCTGCTCAGTGCCATCATGCCTATGTAGACCTTAACAGCTGTGTGAGAATACAAGCGGAGGATCAGACACTTCTGCCCAATCAGGTGATGTTGACAAGGAATAGGCAGTATGTCACGGTCCAAACTTAGGAGGCCAGAGTCTGGGGTCAGATCCAATCCAGCATCCAACTTCAGGATCTGGAGTATAAGTCAAAGGTGGGACAATACTGTAAATTTGTAGTGACAAAGAGACTCAGGGCTCGCCCAGGACAACCAGGTTATGGCAAAGCCATTCTAAACCCTGGCAACTTGTGGGTTGCGGCTGAATACAAACTATGGACCCTGGCACAGAGGAGGAACTAAACAAAACAGAAACTGTTGCCAAGGGCTTGGGTGATGCCGAGTAGGAGTGATCGCAAAAAGCAGGGTCTAATGATATCAGTGCAAGTCATATGCTGATTGTAAGAGGCTACATCTGAGTAATCATCAATAGATAAAGAAATAAGAATTGTCAAACACATATTAAACATTTCACCGATATGCAAGACATTACAAAGCTGGCATCATAGTCTATGTCCAATTTTTGTGCTGCCTTTTCTGTTCAGGAAACCGTTTCTATTTAAGTTATCTAAATTAGTTCAATGCACATCACACCATGTACTCTCTTTGAGCTTGAGGTTCACACATCGTCACCTTCCCAGGTCTTTTTGTTAAGTAAACTGCAGGATGCCCTCTCTCGGGCACAGAGGTTTGGGGAAATGCCTCTAAATGATGCTTCCATTAAGGCAAAGATCACACTAATTTGTAATTATTTGTTTGCCTCTCTACCTCTTCTGATACACAGTGACTGCTGGGATGCTGAGACTGTGATGAATCTCAAAGCAGCACAAGTACAACCCGATACATGCACTATAAACGCTCCCTGAATCGATTAATACTTAGAAGGTTCAGAATGGAAAAGAAACAAGCAGAGTCGGTGAGTCAACCCTGACTGGCATTGAATTAATTCATGTCTTTCAGTGCCAGCACTATGCTAGGTAGTATACAAGTATTAGGCATGTTAAGAAATAATAAGATTGGTCACTACTAGGAGTTACAAAGTAAGTTTCAGGAATGACAAGTACTGGCTACATTTAACTGAACACTTACTTGGCCTTTGTGCTGCCCCCTGCTCATTGAGCAATCAGATACGTGCTCAAGGCAGTTAAGATCATTCTGAGGCCAACCACTGATATAGATAGGCTCCTAACAAGATAAAAATTGACAGTTGTTGAGCATTAGCCATGAGCCACACAAGTTGTTATAGATGATCTCACTCAATTCTCATACAATTGTTATCCCCAGTCTACAAATGAGGAAAATGGGGCACGATAGATCTACAACCTCTTAACACTCTCCAGTGCTGTTTGGCTAAAGGACTAGGGGTGAGCTGAACCTATAGATTATAGGCTTTGGTATTTGCCAACAATAAAAAAATTGAATTATAAGTGACTCAACAGTATGGTAGCCCCTGAAGGTTCCCAAGTAGATAACTCATTTTTTTTTAAATCATTGTTGGAAATATCTCTGCCTTGCGGCTCCCAGAGCCTAGGTTAAAACCTGACCTCCAGACCCAAATTACTCACACAACCATAAACCTGGTGTCAATGGCCTCATTCAATGGAAATTCATGAAGCATTTATGTGCCAGATGCTTTGCTGGGTATTGGTGGATCCTTCCACAAGACAAATACATTCTAGTGGAAGAGATTTACAGAGAAATCAGTACAATAATCAGCGTGGCAGGTGGTAGCACAGGAACTTTGGAAGCCCATTGCTGAGGATGAGGCAAGATATCCCAAACTTGTCCTCAAACCTCAACCCTTTTAAAGTAGAAACAACTGTCAGACTTAAGCAAAGAAAACTGTCAGGTGACGTGATAAGTAATGCCAAGGGTGACAAGAATAAGACTTAGGGTAGAATACCTACCATGAAGAGGGGAAGATGTGATGAGAAGTAGGAAAGAGAGGGTGGGTGGTCAGGAGCCCCTCAAAATTCTGATTTTTCTGGCATAATTACCACATATGGCTAAGATTGAAGGTAATTAACAAATCAAACAAAAACTACTCTACTATTTCAAATATCCTATATACCAGGCAAGACACCTACCATCTTTATCATGACATACAGCTTTGCCATGCCTTGGGGAAGAAATCTGTTTTATCCCCACTCCTTTCTCTAGTAATACTTGATATTAAGTAGCACCTTAGAGTTTATAAAGAACATTCACAAGAATCATACCATTGGATGATCACGGAGCAGAGAGTACGCCATATTACAGACAAGGAAATTAATCCTCAGGGAATCTTGTTAACAAAGTCTCATAATTGAAAAGAGGGATTTAAAGAAGTTCTTCTGACTCCAAGGTTGGTTCCACTGCATCACACTACCATTGTTTACTAAAAACTTAACTACAGCATTAGAATACTGGATTGTAAAGCACTTATTTGAATGCTGTTCACTGTTTCACATTAACAGCAGCTGTTGCTACTTGGCAGTTATAAAGCCCTAAATATTAGGGGAGGCCGGGATGAAGAACGGTTTTGAAACAGCACTCTATTTGATCAGGTTCTGCAGTAATTGTTAAAAATCATATACACGTTCTTTGGATCCCTATAAAGCATCTACAGTGTCGCTGCACCTGCAGTTCCAATTTGCAATTTCCTAAGCCCTCCTTTGAAGTTATCCTTGCCAATTACCTAGTGTTAATATTAATTAAATATGATTTGTAACTCGAAATACGGTGTTATCAATGAAACTCAGCTGTAGGAACATAAAGTAAAATTTTCAATTGAATTAAAATGTTTCCTTTCATTCATAGTATTTTATAACATTAATACTTTTGTCAAATTGATTTTTGCCTGCTGGAAGTCATTTTTCCAAAGCAATGAACATCTGAGGGGAAGCACTGCTCTTTATGTATTCTTTCCTTTCTGTCACTGAAAATACTTTGTTTTAATCTTAAAGTGAATCCATTTCAGTTAACAGAAACTTGCTTCTTATTTATAACCCAAGAGGGAAAAAATGCTTTCTTTGAAAGTTGTACTAAGATACTTTAAAAATATGATCAGTGAGCACTTGTCCATTGTACACGAGGAATGAAATTTCCTTACTTGATTACTGGACCCCTAACCCCCCCAAAACATTACTTTTTGGCAAGTGTCTGTCATTTTATATACAAAAATGAATTAATTAAATTGTTTATTACATTAACATTTCAAACAGAATTTGTCAGTCCAACAACTCTGTGGGCCCTTCCAACTCGAAGATGTTAAGATTCTGAACATGCCAGACAACAGTCAGAAGCTTCCAGCATTTGCAAATTAGGAGGGGAAAAGTCACATATAGTAGGAGATTTGACAGAATCAGGTCTATTCTGCTCCCCATAATGTATGTGATGGCAACTCGAAGACCTGTCATCTTCAATAAGTCATTCATAACCATGATGACTGATTAAAGGAGGTGTGTCACCATACTGTGCAAATCCACAATGAAAAGGTATAATGCCTTTTATCTTCAAAGATAAAGCTTTAGCTTCCTTGCCCCTTATAATGATAGCAATAGCATTAACATTTATTATCCTGTCTTCTTTTAAAAATAATATAATAAGCTAAAACAAAGAAGAAAAAGAACCTGTCTACAGACTTAAGGAAGTCATTTATTGAGTCACAAGCTACCAGTCCCAGAGCTTATGGTGGAAAAGCATGAGTGAATATCATCAACCCCTTTATTACAATATCAATGAAACATTATATCAAATAACTAAAATAAGACAGAAGTAGAGGACTGTGGTTCTAATAACTGAGGGTGTGTAACATGGGTGATGAATATGTTTAGCCAGTAGCAGTTAAGCTGTTCCCTTCCCTCAAGCCAAAAGACCAAAAGAGAAAATAGAAATAAATTAGGCCAGAAAGGATTCTCTGAATGCCCATCATTGCCAGTATCATCAAAAAGAGAAGCTTCTTGGAATTACACAAAGCAGAGCAGTTAAACAGCAAGTACATACCTGTGTTGGAAGTGACTACTGTGATCCTACTGGGAAATTCTTGACTACCAAGGAAAGTCAGACACTAGGGGTCCACCACCTATTGCAGTCTGGCGCCCCTGAATTATCCATTGGATCACTCTGTCCACCCAAGTAGTCAAGAATGAAAGAATAGAATTCCATAACATTCCAAAAGGAACCTGTAACCTGATTCTATTATGGGCTGTCCATTAACGAAATTCTGTCTGCTTTAAATTCCTTTCATCCTTAACTGCTGACCTGTTGTCCTCCTGGCCTATCTCCCATCACTATCACTGGACATAATCCTTCTTGGTATACCCTTCTTCACCATCACCCCCATCAAGGGTTGCCTTATCTCCCCAAAAAAAGATACACTGAAATCCTAATTTCAGTACATCAGAATGTGACCCTATTTGGAAACAAGGTCATTGCAAATATAGTTAGTTAAGATGAGGTCATAATAGAGTAGGGTGGGCCTGGGAAATGCAACATGTCTGCATTTTGATAAGAAGAGAAGACGCAGAGACAAACAAAGGAAGGAAGAAGATGGCCATGTGATGACAGAGACAGAACTTGGAGTAGAAGCCAAGGAATACCAAAGATTGCAAGAAAACTACAGGAGCTACAAGAGGCAAGGAGGGATTCTACTCTACAGGTTTCAGAGGCAATGTGGCCCTGCCTACACCTTGATTTTGGATGTGTAGCCTCCAGAACTGCAGAAAGATTCAACTAGAGAAGAGCTGTCACTGATGTCTGTCCATGACCACCATTCACTCATAAACTTCATTCTCCCAGATTCACAATTTTGTTACAATAAAAAAATTCTAATTAAACTGTACAAGCAATTTATCACTAGACCAATCTTCATTTCACCATCATTCCATTATGATCAGACTGAATTAATCAGAGGTAAGACATAGGAAGGACCTCAATTTACACTGAACTCTCTTGGCAATCAATGCTGCCAAAGAGAGAAATTCAGAACAGCATATGTAAAAAATTATAATAGCTGGGGAAATATATAATTGTATTAATAGGAAGACACTCCAAATAATGAATTTATACATCTCTTTCTCAGACAAGCTACAGAGGTTTTTAAAAACATACTAGTAACATGATGACAGAGATGTCATCAGTGTTGTATTAAGAGCTGCAAATGTTACAGAACTAATGAATTTTCATTAGAGTCATCAGATAATTTCAGAATGGGTTAAGTTGCTACCATTTGCCATTCCCATTAATATCATTGTCATGTAAAAGGTTTAATTTTCAGCTATTTTTGTTCTAGATAAAATCTTTGTCATTAAAATGAGGGATGATTTTGATATTTAATATATTCCATGGCATACTCTAGTGTGGTACTAATTTGGCCTTTTCAGCATTCTGCATATTAATTTGACAATCCATCCCTCCTCCATTCCCCAGATAAGAGACAACTGAAATAGAATGGACAGCCAATCAAGTCACAGAATCCTGAAAGGATCAACATAGAAGAAATGTGTTGCTCTAATCAGGAGCATGTACAAGGCACTAAAATAATTTTCTCCCTTACTAATGACTAAGATAGAAACAGGAATAATGAATGGCACCATCTGAATCCTTTTATGTGACAGTGTTACCAAAGTATAGCAATGTTCCCGAAAAAGTAAAACTAAGTATTTCTTATTTTAGTCGAAAGAATAAAACTGGGTTCTCACTTAACTTTTAGAACAATGCATTTTATCAGATTCTGTAACAATTGACAAATTATGTCCTATATTGAATTTTTTATAGTAATCCATTTCATGCACACAAAATGTGTCCTGGAGTTGAAGAATGCCCAGGATCACTGCAGAAAACTTATTTCAATACATACTCTATTAGTTTCCATCTCTTGTTGAATTATCACTATGGTAAGAACTGACACCAGCTGCTTAAATAATACATTAACCCTGCTTCCAGAAGCTATCACTTCTTTTGAGTGGGCACTTCCTCTAAGGATAAGCCTGAGGTTTTTATCCAAGAAGATAATATAATTTGTCATAATTTAAAGTTCAATTGAATGTTTTGAATGATTTTTATAGCAATAATAATATAAATTTCCAAAGAGCAAAGATTACAGCACCATGAACACTTACAGCAGGTGTGAACAATTGTCTAATTAATTAATCAATTAGCCCAGTCTGTCCAGCAAGACCAGGCCTTTTCTACATTTTCTGCAGCAGCACAAACATAGAAAAAATAATAAGTATACTAAATATTGTGTATAATAAATTTCCATGACCTATTATGTACAAAACATATCCCAGTCATCTGCAAGTCTTTCAAGTGAAAATCCGTTTTCAATAACTCTAGACCTTTTGTCTTTGATGATTACAATTAAGCCTAAGTCACTCCCCTGGTCTTTTCCTGAGTTGAAACCTCCAAGAAAAACAATACATTTATCAAGATAATTTCTTCCTTCAGGTTCAAAATTACTGAAAAATAAACGATAGATATTTAATCTCTCCACAAGATACTGTTATTACTCTTACCAAAAAAATTCATTCATTAAGAATAACAGTATTTAAGTAACAGTAATGTGCCTCCTTTCACCCACAACAATATATTGTTGACTAAGATTTGTGCTCTAAGTTGTTTCTATGTTTTGTTTTGTTTTGTTTAAGTAGTAGAATGGATTTATTCAAATGTACACATACATGATGCCGAGATGACTGGAGATTGGATAAACACCTTGGGGAAAAAAAGGCCAGGATAAAGGTCATCAGCGCCTTGTTTTAACCAAGTTTTTATATCTTGCCCTTTATCCCAACATAAGCATTAGAGTTTTAGGTAAGAATGAGAATGCAGAAAGTCAAATATGACAATAAGAATATCGCTTAAGTATTGCCTTGGGGGCTATTTCAGCATTGTTTTAAAATGATTACTAGTCTTAATCCCTCTAGTGTTGGATGTTAAATTCCACTAGCTTTTTTTTTAATTTAATGACTTGCTAATGTAAACTTCCATCTAGAACAATCAAATAGTATGTCATTTATTCAAATTTACAGTGGCTCTAATGTGCTGGCAAACTCTCTTGTCAAAACAGACAACTTTAAAAAATGTTCGCCTGAGTCAGGAGCTCTACTTCCTAAATTAGCACCCAAGTGTCACCTTGATAGGCCTATGAACAACAAAATCATTTATAATAAACCCAGCTTCCTTCTAGAGTGGACAGCCTAGGTCATGCATACGTAGGAGTTCCAATTATTCCATACAGATCAGATAGTGGCGATGTTCAGGCAGCAGCAACCTGTCGCCTCCAAATACAATCACCTCACAAATATATGCTTACCAATCTCCCTCGAGATCTGGGTGAAGGCCTCCACACCGCTCTCTCCATAGTTCCCCTCGGAAGCCAGGGTCGACACATAATTCCATCCCAGTGCTGTCACAATGTCTACCATGGCTTGCGCTTGGTAGGAGTCAGGCGGGACCACTCGGGAGAAAAAGTCATACCTGGTGTTATCACTTAGCTCTGGGGCTGTGGATGCATAGCTGATTTGAGGTATCTGCAAAACAAAGGACAGGTCGTTTCAATCCATGAGGAATCTGGTAGAATAATGGATTGTCACAAGAGCTAAATAGCCAAATCTATCCTAGATACTGAAACTTACCAGCCTGAAGCCAAATTATAGTTTTATGAGCACCAATTTAATTAGGAAGTATTTTATAATGGTGTCTGATCTCACTTCCTTTCAATGCACAATATTTCTGAGCAGTAAGAATTTAATTTAGCTTCAGTTTCCATTGCTTCTAGAGTCTAGCAAGACATTTGTGCTTTTTGTTGTTGTTGCTTTTTTATTCTGTACATGATAAGTTCTGGCACAGAAATGAAAGAAAAATGAAGGTGTATGTATCAGGAAATGTCACCTCTAAAACCATCTCTGGTTTTAGGACATAAAGGCTATAGAATGATGAACAGAATTTAATAGGAGATTTCTTTTTGACACTTGATACCATTTCAGTCTCAAGATTGTATTTTTAGTAAATTACTTTAAATAGTTTTGAAAGTCTATCTGCTGCTTATTGATATCATCATTGAGTACCATAAAAATATTTGGGAATAGCCAACCACATATCCTCTGATTTAAAATATATATATATTTCTAACCCCCTAAGGAAAAAAAAAATCCCAGGGAAAAAAATCCAGACCATACACTATTTATAAAAAGAGACTATTTTCTGACATAAACAGGATGAATTGCTAGATTTTCAAAACTCAGAATCCTATGTTGTTTCTCAATAATGTGGAAACATGAGCTATGTAGTTATGTGTGTCATCACTCTACTGCCACACTGCAGTATGAGTGAAAGTTCAGAAATCTGAATGACCCCAAAGTGCCTAACTCAGGTGGCTTATTTGAAGAGGTAGTTTTGGCTCAGACACAAAATAATTAATTTTTATCTACATCAGATGCTGCAGCTAATGTCAGTGCTCAAAGAGAATGTCAAAGAGACTGTAGTTTCATCTTCTACCGGGGGTTGCACATCCCAGGATCCAGTGGTCACCCAACTGCATCTAGCCAGATGATTCCCAATCTACCCAGACGTTTCAACTCCATTCTTGACAAATTTGAAAAACTCTCAACATCTGGATAGTCTTCATAAGTCTTTCTCCATTTTGGTGGCCAGTGAAGTGACAGTGAACTTCCTGAGATACAAGTCACCCAAGGAGAAGCAGAACAATGTACATGGGGCTGTCCAAGGTGCTGCATGGTCCATTCAGCTTCTGCTTATCTGCCTACATTGGCTACAACAATGATGGCTCCATCTAGCCTACTGAACTCTTAATTCTTTCTGGTTCTGTTCTCCTGATGGGAGGGTCCTATTAACTAACTTACTAACATTGTTGGACCATGAAAACTATCTGACTTGCCTCTTTCTGCCCTTTGCTGTCTTTGCCAGATACACTGGCCTTGTCTTAAAAGACTGTTCCCTGAAGGGCAGGGAAGATGGCAGCCAAGTCAGTTACACTATGTGAGTCCCCATGTGAGTGAGTGAGTGTATGGAAAATTTTGTGTATGTGC
Source organism: Cephalopachus bancanus (assembly GCA_027257055.1). NCBI lineage: Eukaryota > Metazoa > Chordata > Mammalia > Primates > Tarsiidae > Cephalopachus > Cephalopachus bancanus. Next base: position 2,220,179 of record JAPVLO010000162.1, on the reverse strand, counting down.
TGGTAAGCGAGTGGGCTTGTGAGTGACTGACTGACTGAGGGCTAGGGAGCTAGCAGCCAAGGCTCTCCTAGTGCAGTGGCTGGTGCCACAGCATCTGAGCTTGAACTCTAGCAATTCCCAGGACGCAGCAGCCAAGTGCCATTTTCTCTTTCTTTCTTTTTTTTTAATCAACAAATCTTCCCTGGCAAGAAAACGCTGGGAGAGACTGTCTAAGTGGGGCTTGTGAGTGGGTGGCCAGGCCCCTTGTGCAACAGCAGGTGCTGCAGCTTTCCTACTTCGCAGGTCACAGAAGTGGAGCACCATTGTTTTTCAAAATGGTCAGAAGTTTTCCTTTGGAAAAGTGGCAGGGAGACACTATTGCCCCAGATGCTCTCTCACCATTGAAGCAAGAAAGAGATTGCTCCAGACTTTGCCTCATCACCAGTGCGTTGCAGGGCACTGGAAGGGGCTGTGGACAGAGTCCAGAGGCAAGTTCCCATGGAAGAGTACAAGAGAGGCACCCTACCACCATGTTGAAGGCAGTGCAGGAAAATGCTCTGACTTGCTCACTACGGACCAACAGATCCGATCTCTGTGACAGACAGATCAACTACTCACAGCTTGATTGTGGTCCAAATGGAATATCCTGAGAGCACAAATTTCAGAGGGACCTGATGTGTGCTGAGTTCCAGGTGCCCCACTCCCTACCCTGATCCAGCTGTGGGACAAAGGGTGTGGCCAGAAAAGGAGGAGAAAGAACTCCAAAGAGATCATGCCCCATCCCCCACTTTATTCAAATTTCAAAACTACAAGAGACAGCAAAGCTTCACATCCATCATCCTATTTCAAAATAGAACAAATCCAGAGCCCGGATCAGGGAAGAATGGAGGTCTGAGCAAATTCAGAAGGAAAAGCCGCTCCCATTGACACTGAATAACAGAACTAAAGAGAAAAACAAGAGATCTGTCACAAATGAGGAAAAAGTCAAAGGAAGACCTCAGGCAATTTCAAGTGTACCAAAGACAAACCTCCTGAAAAATCAGAACTTGGTGCCCAAACAATGGAAGTCACTAACTACTGGCCCCAGAATATGACAGAGATTAGGGAATGGTTGGAAAGAGTGAATAGGACTCAAGAAAGACAAGCTGCAACACTGAAAGAACTTGTAACAAAGATTTTGGCAATAAAAAATTTCATCCAGGAAATAAATAAGATGACAAGCATGGAAAGCAGAATTAATCTAGCTGAAGAAAGAATCTCAGAACTTGAAGACCAGAACATGGAATTAACACTATCTGTAAAAACATAGGAAGATGACTCAGAAAGAAAGAACAAAGCCTACAAGAGATGTGCAATTATATCAAGAGGCCAAACCTATGCCTCATTGGTATCCCAGAAGAAGAAAGGGAAATGGATAACAACTTGGAGCAAGTATTTCAGGAAATAATCCAAGAAAATTTTCCCCATCTCACCAGAGATTTCACCATCCAAGCACAAGAGATACAGAGAACCCCCAAAAGACATCAAATGAGAAGACCAACCCCTAGACAGATAGTAATTTGCCTACACAAAGTAGGCACAAAAGAAAAAATACTAAAGGCAGCAAGAGAGAAAGGTCAATTGGGGAAAACCAATCACAATAGCAGCAGACCTATCAGCAGAAACACTACAAGCAAGAAGGGACTGGAGTCCTATATTCAAAGTCCCCAAAGATAAACAATTTAAACCAAGAATTTCTTATCCAGTCAAGCTCAACTTCATCAGTAATGGAGAATTAAAATCCTTCCCAGATAGCCAATCCCTAAGAGATTATGCAGCTTCCAGACCAGCTCTACAGGAGACACTTAAAAGGTATTAAGTACAGAAGAAAGAAGAAAAAGATTGACCACACACTTCCCAAGAGAACAACAGAGCACAGAACCAGCAGAGAATACAGCACAAGAAACCTGAAAACACACACATACATTAACCCCAAAACCAAAAGAAAACAAGAAAATAAAGGAAAAACTTTTATAACAACCTCATGACAGGGATAAACAATCATATTTCAATAATCAGCCTGAATGTGAATACACTAAATGCACCACTGAAAAGACACAGGATGGCAGACTGGATAAGAAACTATGACCCAATTATTTGCTGCATCCAGGAGACTCATTTTACCTCAAGGGACACACACAGACTCAAAGTTAAAGGTTGGAAAATGAGTTTCCAGGCAAATGGATCACAAAAGAAGGCAGGAGTTGTGATCTTAATATCAGACAAAACAACCTTTAAACTATCAAAAATTTAAAAAGATAAAAAAGGACACGGCACAATGATAAAAGGTTCAATTCATCAATAAGAAATATCCATCCTAAACATATATGCACCCAACACAGGAGTACCAGCATTTATAAAACAACTACTAAGTAAACTTAAAAAAAGATATTGACTCTAACTCTATTATAGCAGGGGACTTGAATACCCCACTGACAGCCCTAGATAGATCATTGATGCAAAAAATCAACAAGGAGATCCAAAACCTAAACTTAACACTCGACCAAATGAACTTAATAGATACCTATAGATTATTCCACCCAACAACCGTAGAATATACATTCTACTCATCCCCACATGGAATATACTCCAAGATCGATCACATCCTTGGCCATAAATCAAGCATAAACAAATTCCATAAGGTTGAAGTCTTGCCATGCACACTCTCAGACCACAGTGGAATAAAAATAAATATCAACACCAACAACATTTTCCCAAAGCCCACAAAGACATGATGCTGAACAACTCTGGGTCAACGCTGAAATCAAAGCAGAAATTGAAAGATTCCTGGAAACAAACAAAAATGAAGAAACATCTTATCAAAACCTCTGGAATGCCCTGAAAGCATTTCTCAGAGGGGAATTTATATCTCTATGAGCACACATCAAGAAAAGGAAAAGATCTGAAGTTGAGAGCCTAGCAAATCACCTAAGGGAGCTGGAAAGAGAAGATCACCAAATCCCCAACTTTAGCAGAAGAATCCAAATCACAAAAATAAGAGCCCAAATATAGGACATGGAAGACAAAAATATCATAGAAAACATCAACAAAACAAAAAGGTAGTTCTTTGAAAGAATTAATAAGATTGATGGGCCTCTAGCCAGAATGACCAATAAAAAGAGAGAAAAAGCCCAAATAAACACAATCAGAAATACAAAAGATCAATCACAACTAATCCCGAAAAAACACAAAAGATTGTCAAAGATTACTATGTACACCTATATGCAAACAAATTTGATAACCTAAATGAAATGGAGGACTTTCTGCATCACACAACCTCCCCAGGTTGAAACAAGAAGACATTGAGACACTAAATAGACCAATAACAACCCAGGAAACTACTCTGTTATACAAAAACTACCTACCAAAAAAAGCCCTGGACTGGATGGCTTTCCAGCAGAATTCTACAAAACATACAAGAAGGAGCTGATACCAATCCTACTGAAAATATTCCAGGCAATTGAGAAAGATGGAATTCTCCCCAAATCATTTTACAAAGCTAACATCACACTGATACCCAAACTGGATAAAGATCTGACAAAGAGAACTACAGGCCAATATCCCTATGAATAGATGCAAAAATCCTCAACAAGATTCTAGCAAATCGAATCCAAAAATGCATCTCAAAAATCATCCACCATGACCCAAGTAGGCTTCAACCCCAGGATGCAGGGCTGGTTCAACATTCACAAGATGTAATTAAATACATCAACAGGTGTAAAAACAAGAACCACATGATTATTTCATTAGATGCAGAAAAGGCTTTTGATAAAATCCAGCATCCCTTCTTGATAAAAACCCTCAAACACCTAGGTACAGAAGGAACATACCTCAAAGTAGTAAGTGCCATCTACGATAAAACCATAGTTAACATATTGCTAAATGGACAGAAGCTAGAAACATTTCCCCTGAAAACTGGAATAAGACAAGGCGGCCCACTCTCACCCCTCTTGTTCAATACTGTGTTGAAAGTTCTAGCTCAGGCAGTTAGACAAGAAAAAGAAATCAGGGATATCTAAGTAGGAAAAGAGAAAGTTAAGTTATCCCTCTTTGCTGATGATATGATCCTATACCTTGAAAATCCAAGAGAATCTGTCAAAAACTTGCTTGCACTGATAAAGGACTTTGACAAAGTCTCAGGGTACAAAATAAATGTGCAAAAGACAGTTGCATTCCTATACACCAACAACAGGCAGGCAGAGACCCAAATAAAAAGCATAATCCCATTCACAATAGCCACAAAAAATTGAAATACCTCGGCATCTTCCTAACCAGAAAAGTGAAAGACCTTTACAATAAGAACCACAAAACACTGCTCAAAGAAATCCAAGAAGACACAAACAAATGGAAAAATATTTCATGCTCATGGATAGGAAGAATCAACATTGTTAAAAAGTCTATCATACCAAAGGCAATCTATAGATTCAATACAATACCCATTAAGTTACCAACATCATTCTTCTCAGATCTGGAAATGACAATAAAGAAATTCATATGGAAACATAAAGAACTATGAATAGCAAAAACAATCTTAGCAAAAGAAACAAAGCAGGAGGTACCACCCTTCCAGCCTTCGAACTTTACTATAAGGCTACAGTAATCAAAACAGCCCGGTATTGGTACAAGAACAGGCACATAGACCAATGGAACAGGATATAGATTCCGGAAGCAAAGCCTCAATTCCTCAACCAACTCATCTTTGACAAAACCTCCAACAGCAACCACTGGGGAGAGGAGAACCTATTCAGTAAATGGTGCTGGGAAAACTGGCTGAACACATGCAGAAGATTGAAACAAGACCCCTACCTATCACCATACACAAAAATTAACTCTAAATGGATCAAAGACCTAAACATAAAACCTCAAACTATAAGAAAATGCAGGAGCCACCCTTATGGAAATTGGAACTGGCAACCAATTCCTATTCAGAACGCTAAAGGTCAATACCTTAAGAAATAAGATAGACAAGTGGGACCTCATCAAACTAATGAGCTTCTGCAAAGCAAAAGACACCATCAAGAGAGCAGGGAGACAGCCCACAGAATGGGAAAAAATATTTGCCAACTGTATATCTGACAAAGGCCTAACATCTAGGATCTACAAGGAATTAAAATGCACCAAAAGGAAAAAAACAAACAGCCCCTTTAAAAAGTGGGCAGAAGACATGAATAGACACTTCTCAGAAGAAGATATACAGGTAGCCAACAGACACATGAAAAAGTGCTCAGCCTCACTCATCATCAGAGAAATGCAAATCAAAACCACATTGAGATACCACCTAACCTCTGTAAGAATGGTCATCATTAATAAACAAACAACAACAGATGCTGGTGAGGATGCAGAGAAAAAGGAATGCTTTTACACTTCTGGTGGGAATGCAAACTAGAGCAACCTCTTTGGAAGACAGTGTGGCGATTTCTGAAAGAACCAGAAATTGACCTTCCATATGACTCAGCAATTCCCCTATTGGGAATATACCCAGAGGAACTCAATTCATTCTACAAAAAAGACACCTGCACACGTATGTTTATTGCAGCTCTATTCACAATAGAAAAACATGGAACCAACCATGTTGCCCATCAAAATGGACTGGATAAAGAAAATGTAGTACATATACACAATGGAATATTATGCAGCCATAAAGAAGGACAAATACACGGACTTCATAGCAACTTGGATGGATTTGGAGTCGATCATACTCAGTGATCAATCACAGAAACAAAGAACAGAGTACCATATGTTCTCATTCATAAGCAGACTTTGAACAATTATAATATTATAAGAAAGGGATTGGCAGTGGTGAGAAACTGCCAGGGGAGGGGGCTGGGATTGGCAATTGAGGGAAACTGCTAGGGGAGGGAAGGGCATACCTCGTCAACAAGGGTACCTGCATAATCAATGTGTGTATACCTAACCCTGAATTGTACCCCACATCTTTATAATAAAATAATAATAAAAGATTGTTCCCTTGATTAGACTTTATGCCTTCATAGTGCATTGCTACTCAGCAAGGACATCCCTCCAAATCTCAAACAACATATCAAACCTTGACTTTTTCACTTTTTCTTGTTTGCTTTCAGAAGACCCAGGAAAGAGATCATGATTGACTCATTGAGCTACAGCTCATACCAGATAAAAGTACCCCGAAGATCAAAAGCATGTGCATTTCTATGTTCTAATGAAAGAGATTCAATCTAACCTTCACTTTGGAATGAAGTCTGTGTATGTGCGATTGTGGAGTGTGTGGTATGTGCGTGAGTATGGGGAGCGTGAAGGGGAAGGGGGGCATTCTATAGCAAATTCTATGGCACCATACCATCTCCTTGTCCTATTTGGATACCTAATCCTCCCACTTCCTTGGCTACTCAGAGTCCAACAGTAAAATGCCCTACACAACTCCTACTCTGCCTGTAATAACGAGCCACCCCTTCCTAACAATGAGCACAAAGTGTGAAAATTGAGTGTTTGAAACCAAAACTAATTATCTCAAATTACTACCTTCAGTCAGTCACTTCCAGGACTGTTTAATTAGCAGTCAGCCTCATGTTTAGGATTAATTAAACAGGTGTAAAGGGTATATAAAATAAAAGTGCAGAGAGAAGATGGTTGTTTGATTAATTCAGTAATTGACTTTCTTCCCAAAGTCTTGAAGAGTTTTCTCTTTGCAGATCATGTGTGGAAAAGTAATGTGAGAGGACGTGTTTGTATTTCTATTTGTTCATTTTTGCAGTCTACAATAATACACATCAGGGTATACAGATAGTATTTCAAGACAACTTTTCAAGTTGTCATGAAGTCACATCTCATTTTAATTTTATTGTGATAAGCCACTACGCACTGGCTAATTAAGCATTTTAATTTCTGTACCAACATCCCCGATATTTCCACCAACCTCAAAGTAAACCCCTACTGGCAACTGAAGCAAGAATTTTTAAAGACCCAGAATGTATATTTTGCTTTTCCCTATGAGGAGGGAACCCAAAAAACCTGAATTATCTTTTGGAGGGTGGGCCCCTGGTAGCACAGGCTTCCCCTACAAGGTAAGTGTTCTGGGAACCCATTGGCATCAGCAAACCCGCTAGTAGTGTTGTGGGAAGCTACATTTGGCTTCAGTGGTTTGTTTTTTGTTTTGGAGATTCTTTCAACATGTTTGCCCATTTCATGATGGGTGATATACAAGGGCACCAGTCCACACCACACTGTGTATTTAGCAGTCTTTAGCCCCAAATGGTATGACCCCATGTCTCATCCTCCCTACTCACCCGATCTTCCTGAGTGATTTTTTGTTTGTTTCCTTGGATTAAAAACAAAAGTCCCCAAAGTGCAACATTTTGCCAGCGTGGAAGAGGTGAAACAAAAAATGGCAGAAGCACTAAAAGGCATCAATATGGACACATTCAAAAACTGTCTTAAGCAGTGGAAAAAGCATCTCCATAGGTTTATTGCATTAAATGGAGAGTACATTGAAGGTGACTGATGTTTAAACATATAAGGATAAATACACAATTTTTTTTTTTTTGAGTTGGAGTCTCACTGTGTCACCCAGACTGGAGTGCAGTGGCCGCTCCCGGCCACCGCAGCCTCGACCTGCTGGGCTCCAGGGATCCTTCCGCCTCAGCCTTCCAAGTAGCTGGAACTACAGGCGCCTGCAACCATGCCCGGCTAATTTTTGGATTTATTGGAGAGATGCGGTCTCGCCAAGTTGCCCGAGCGGGTCACGAACCCGCGGGCTCAGGCAATCCACTCACCTCAGCCTCCCAAGGCGTGGGATTACAGGCTGAGCCACTGAGCCGGGCTAATACACAATGTTTTAATAAATAAATTCCAGGTTTTTGCACCCCCCCCCCATATCTCAAATCCACCCTAACTAGCCCTCTTAATCCTGGAGGCTTCGTCTTCCAGAAACAATATCAATGAGGGGGAAAAGATGGGACATAGAGAGAGAAATGAGAGGAAAAAGAAGAAAACCAAACCAAGAAAAGAGGGTATTAGGAAAAGCAACCTTCCTCAATTCCCCCATCATTTTAAAGAAGCAATAGCTGTTGTAAGCTTCTGTTAACTCCCACTTGCCAATGTCAAGAATAAAATCCAAACTTCAGTCTAGCTTACAAAGATTAATGTCCCATCCTCCTTCCCTGACTTGTGCCTTCTCTCCATATTCTTACCACGTCTGTTCCCTTGTCCATGATGTTCCATGTACGGTGACTTTCTGCTTTCCCCACCTGGTGATCTCCTACACAAATTCACTATCCAGCTCAAAAGTCACCTCTGCCCTGGGAAGCTTTCACTAACTCTATCAGGAAGACGTGTCTTTTACTATTGCTCACTGTCATAGCCCCCCTCACCTGACATTAAAATCACGACTGACCCTGCAAGGTGCGGGTTTATTTATTTCGTATCCTCAGCACCTGACAGAGCAAGTGTTCAGTAAATGTTTGGAGACAGTTAATTAAACTGTGGCAGGAATTTAATACAGCCTCCTCCTCTGCATTCCAGCAAAATATTGTGCAGGCTATTCCTCATTTGCCCCTCCCAATCCTTCCCAATCCTGCTGTACGTCCTAGGAGTCTGCTCTCTATGACCACACCACCTGGACTTTCTTGGCTCTCGCTTCCAGTTGGGTTTGGCCAATGGGAGGCACCAGCAGGACATAGAAGGGCAAGAGGAGACAGAGACAGTGTTTATTTCCCAGCTTGTTCCTCCACAGACTTGGTGTTTCTCCAAGCTTTCACTCACGACAAAAGCTCTTGCCAGATTCTAGTGACCACTCTTCATCCTTGTCCCCGCAGTTCTCCCCACTGTTCCTGGTTCCTGAATACTTCATTCCACTTAAAAAAAAAAAAGAACTGTGTCCACGCCTTGTAAGAAATCCTTTGTTAACCTCTCGCCCATGACCCTCGAGTGTGCTAGAAGTCTGACTAGTACGTCCCCTGTGGAAGGGACATCACTGCTGTGCTCCCCCCTCAGTCTTCCCTAGCCCCTTAACCTTTCTCCATACATCCTCCCTTCCAGCCTTCTTCACCACTGTCCTTACATGACTTTTTCCGGGTTTTTTTTCCTCTTTCAGTTCCTTAAGGCATCTAACTGCATATTTCAAAAACATCTTCCATTTTGCTTTTCTTCATTTCTATTTTCTTTGTCCTGAGGTTTCATAAGAATATGATATGAGTTTAAAATAAAGCCATATTTCTATTACTAAAATAAAGCATATTTGAGGTAGTTAGGACACACACCACCATACCCCCCCAACAAAATATTGCTTAGTTCCCTTTTTCCTTTTTTTTTTTTTTTTTTAATTCAGTCACCCGGGCTGAGTGCAGAGTCGCAATCATGGCTCACCACAGTCTCTACCTCCTGGGCTCCAGCAATCCTTCTGTCCCAGCCTCCCAAGTAGCTGGGACTACAGGCACATGTGACCCTGCTCAGCTCATTTTTAAAATTTTTGTGGAGATGAAGTCTCCCTATGTTGCCTACGCTGGTCTCGAACTCCTGAACTCCAGCAATCCTCCCGTCTTGGCTTCCCAAAGTGCTGGGATTATAGGTGTGAGCCATCATGCCCAGCTAGCTTCCACTTTTCTGGTAATTATTTTGATTAGGAAAAAAAGCCCTTTCACCTTTCCCACTTCAGTCCACAGAAAAGGAGACTCCTATCCACAAGCCCACCCCTCTCTTGGAGAACTCCAGAACAAAAATCTCCCATCTTGCACCACACTCCTTACTGATTTTCCCAACATGGAGGGGAAACTGAAACAAAGCCAGAGTTCTATGATTATTGGGCAAGAGTTGGAAGCATGCTCTCCCTTTATTATCAGACCTGTCCGCTTATATCCCAGGCTTCTTTTCTCTGTAAGGTCAAGAGACCAGGCAGAACCTCCCTCCTTGGGAAGAAAACCCATCCTTCTTCTCTCTATAATCCACTGGCAACCAGGTGTATGAGAAAGGCCTGAAGCCCATGTCACTAGGTAAGAATGTGAATTTAAAGTCTTCTGTGTAGGCAGAAGCAGGTTCCAAAGTTGAGAAAAGCTATGGGAATAGGAGGCACTATTTTGGCCTCAGGTTCAAGCTGAATTCACTCCAATCCAGTTCTTAACAGATAGTCACACATCTGCGGAGGTATTGGGGGCTTACCCAGCTGCTAATACATTTAACGAGCTATACTGTGAATCTTGGACTTATAAACTCTAAGAGACTCCAAAAATTTGACTTAGAGTTCAAAAGACTTAAGTTCTATTTCAAAAGAAAGTTATTTACACATGTATTTGTTTACATAAAAGTCAGCAGAGATTATTGTCTTCTTGAGTCTGCTCTCCTTCCAAATGGAAGCTCCCATTTTTACCTAGGCATTTGGTCTCTCAGAACAAGATGATATTGCCCAGTCTTTCTTACTATGGTCACTAAAACTTCTGAGGAGTGTCCTTAAAGGGATAGAGCATGCCTTTCTCATGCCTCTCCCTCTTTTCTTCTGGCCAGAATTTGGACATCATGTCTAGATCTCCATCAACCATCTTTGGCCGTACCCTAGCAAGGAAGGAGCAAAAAGCCACACCCTCACCCAAGTCATTGTGATATCTGGATCCCTAAAACCACCTGACTGTTCTTCCTGCTTCCATTCCTGCCCTTCTCAAATCTATGCAACACCAGCAACAAAACTGATTTCTTGTAAAGAAAATTTCAATCTTATTTTTTAAAATCTTGAGAATCCTTCAATCATTTCCTCATTCCTCTCAAGGTATAGCCCAAACATCCTGTTCAGAATCCTTTGATCTGGTTCCTTGTTCATCTGATCCCCAACTGCACAGGATTCCTTTTTGATCCCTGACCAGCCCAAGCCCTTTTGCTCCTCCAACACTCATGCGTATCATTCCACACATTTTCTCAAGTCCTTCCTGGCATTTCTCATCTGGTTCAACCTCAGCTCCAATGACTCCTCCTCAAACAGATCTTCCCTGACCACCCAGGCCAGTGTGATCTCCTCACCTCCCATCATTACCTCAACAACCTATTTATTTCTATCCTTACTCTTATCACAACCTGCATTAATTTTGGCATTGTTTCTCCTATTAACATGTCAATGCTTAATATTCCATTGTGCATATTACACAGTCATAAAGAAGGACAAAATTATGAACCTCGCAGCAATTTGGATGGACTTAGAGGCTATAATACTGAGTGATCTATCACAAAAATTAAAAACCGACTATTACATGTTCTCACTCATAAGCGGACATTGAACAACCACTGTAATACTATAAGAAAGGGATTGGCAGTAGTGGGAAGCAGCCAGGGGAGGGCAGGGATGGGATTGGCAGTAGTAGGAAACTGCCAGAAAGGCAGGGGCACACCTCATCAACAAGGGTAGCTGCATAATAAGCATTTGTATACCTAACCCTGAATTATACCCCACATATTAAAAAAAAAAACAAAAAACATCAATGCTGCAGGGATCGTCTCTGTGTCATTTATAGATGTCATATGAGCTCCTAGTACATAGTAGGAATTCAATAAATATTCATTGACAGAAGAATGAAACCATCCATCAATTAATCAAGAACCCCTTTTATTATTTTCTCCCAGATATTCTGACTTTGAAAGGCTTTTTTTTTTTTTTTAAGCTGAAGTTTCACTCTGTCACACAGGCTGAGTGCAGTGGCATACTCACAGCCACCCCAGCATCGACCTACTGGGCTCAGGTGATTCTTCCAAGTAGCTGGAACTACACGCACGCACCACCATGCCTAGCTAATATTTTGACTTACTGTAGAAATGAAGTCTCACCAAGTTGCCCAGGTTGATCTCGAACCCACGGGCTCAGGCAAATCTCACCTCAGCCTCCCAAAGTGCTGGGATTGTAGGCATGAGCCACCAGGCCCAGCCTGAAAGGCTTTTCTATAAAACAATTTAAGTGAAAAATCACCCACATCCCATACTTTTTATTAAGCCAAGGTCTATTCAACTACACTTTTTTCTTCCTTTTGAGTTGGAGTCTCACTCCATCACCCAGATTGGAGTGCAGTGGCACACTCACGGCCACCCCAGTGTCGACCTGCTGGACTCTGGCGATCCTTCTGCTTCAGACTTTCAAGTAGCTGGAACTACAGGCGTGTGCTACCACACCCAGCTAATTTTTTTTTAATTTATTGTAGAGACGAGATCTCACCAAGTTGCCTGGGCTGGTCTTGAACTCACGGGCCCAGGCAATCCACTCACCTTAGCCTCCCAAAGTGCTGGGATTACAGGCTGAGCCACCAAGCCTGGACTACAGATACTTCTGAACATCATGATATATGTTCTTTATCAAAATGAGGTGACAGAATTCTGGTTTAATTTCTACACTATTAGTGGGTGTGTAAACTAGTACAGCCTCTGTAGAAAACAGTGTAGCAATTCCTAAAAGACCTAAAAATCGACCTCCCATACAATCCCACAGTCCCCCTATTGGGAATATATCCAGAGGAATGCAAATCACTCTGTGAAAAAGATACCTGCACACTCATGTTTATTGCAGCATTACTCACAATAGCAGAAGCATGGAAGCAACCGTGCTGCCCATAGAAAGAGGACTGGATTTTTTTTTAATGTGGTGCACATACACAATGGAATATTATGTAGCCATAAAGAAGGACAAAATTATAAACTTCACAGCAACTTGGATGGACTTAGAGGCTATATCACAGAAACAAAGAACCAAATATCACATGTTCTCACTCATAAGCAGAACTTGAACAACTATACCATAGTAATACTATAAGAAAGGGATTGGCAGTAGTGGGAAACAGCCAGGGGAGGGAGACACACCTCATCAACAAGGGTACCGGCATAATGAACGTTTGTATACCTACCCCTAAATTGTATCCCACATCTTTAAAATTAAAAAAGAATTCCAGTTCAAATCAACTAAATGCCATTTCAATTGTAGACTTTGCAGACTCATAGTAGAAAACAATACAACTGCCATGAAGCTTTTTGAAATGCTAAAAATTGCATTAAAACTTCATAGCTATCTTGGTAACACCTTGACAGTCCATGAACTTCAATTAATAATAAATAATAAGAATGAAAATTACATTTTTAATCAAAGGTCAGTGTCACAAATTATTTCATCATTTGCTTCTTGCTTATCTTTATCTATAAGATAGATATTCTATTCAAGGCTAAAAGTGCTTATATGTCCCTCAAACTATATCTCTCCATATTGCCTTCACTGAGTCTTACAATACATGTCTGAGAGAGGAAATTGATGGTTTCTGAGACTCAAAGGGACTCGGAGACTTTTAAACACCATAAATACTTGTTCATGGTCCCAAAAATTTACAACTTTACTGCTTTTTTTATGGTTTCCCACTGTTTGAGTATCAAAATATTATGATCAACTTGAAAGTTGTCTTGCCTTCTCCACAGTTTTTGCTTTGCCAAAGATCCCAAGGAATCCAAGACACCCCTGACAAGGCTAGTAAAAAAGCCAGCACAGCTCAGAGGAAGCCCCTCAGAACTGTAGGAAATTTAGATCTTCCTGCAAGAAACTTGCACATATCTGAATACAAGTTTGCAGACAGAAGACAATTTAAGAACTCAATCACATACATTTTTCACCATCAAAAAGGTTTTTGTTACTGCCCAAAAAAAGGTATTGATCTTTTCATCTCTGCAAACAACCTTGGCCATTGGTTGTCGAACTTAATGGTGGAGAAGATTGATGAGGTAAGTTCTTCATGCCACTCAAAAGCACCACTAGTTTTCACTAGTGAAAGATTAGGTTAAAGCTGCACTCTTTCCTCAGGAAGTAGTGCTAGCCTGAGCCCTTTGCCAGTGACGGTGGCTTTAGCAACAGTGGCTATCAGGAAGAGGGTTTCCTGCCATCCAGCCTCGGGGTGAATTTGTTTTTGTTGCAAAACTCAGGTCCAGAAAAGCATAATGATTACAGTCACTAACTTTCTCTTTTCAGACTGGATTGCTCTCTAGTATTCAAACTACCAGTTGCTTGTGGCAAAACATGAGTATATAATCAGAAAGTAGATAAAAATGAGGATTTAAGGTTAGAAGTCAATATCTGGCACTGTCCCAACTCTCCCGACACTGCTCCTGTTTTCATGCTCCTCCTGAAAACAGACTAAGGAGACAGAAAAGAAGAACGGAAATGGTAGAGTCAAAAAGTTAAGTAAAAAGAAGACCGATGGCTACCCTGAGTTGCAACCAAAAACATAAAGTACTACTCCCCCCCAAATCAAGACTGGCTCAAAACAATCCTGCTCACAGAGTGGGCAGTTATTAAGATTCCTGTTTGTACAAGCTGGTGCCAAATGTAAAATTCAGTCTCTTTCTTCTTGGTTGAGTTTCCGCAGTTGATTCAGAGGACATGAGACTTTGGGTTTTGAGGCACAATGTAGCTTAACAAAAGAAAAGAAAAGGAAATCCTATTGAAATGGAAAATTGTGGAGGTCACAAAGAGCAGGAGAGATTTCGGTATTCACTGCACTAAATTTTGATCCTTCTCTCCAACATGAGCTCACTCAGACCAAGCAAAGCTTTACATCATACACGCCCACACCAAAGGACCTATGGTTTGTTAACACCGCTTAATACAACATAATGTTGGTAGGTATAAGGTCACAAGTTGAATTTCATTGTAGACCAGACCACCAAAATGTTCCTCTCCACAAATGCACATCACACTAACAAAGTCAACCAGAAAGAAGAGAGACAACGCCAACCCATCCTCACAGCTTGATGAATAATTCAAAGACGGTTTGGTATTGATGGTGAATCTACAATTTTAGCAGAAAGTATGAAGAAGATAAAGTCATAGGAGTCACACTTTCTTCAAAACATAAAGAGTGTATTTTGTATCTATGTATGCCTGAAAGTATAAATATATGTTACATTTACAAAGTCATGTGTTGGCTTCAGATAATCCATTTGGAGTCTATTGAATTATAAAAGGGTACATTTTCTCACCTCCTTTTCAAGAGTATGAGTCATGGAAGCAAAGAAAATAAATGGCACACTCGAATTAGAGCAACTCCAGGAGACTAAATAAAGGAACTATTTTCAAGTCAAGGACAGTATAGAGGGAATGGCAGTGGAAAGTCATAATCCAGAAAGAGTCAGAAGGTGGCAGTTGCCACCCGTGAGCCCTAAGGGTCAGGGCAGTTACAGACTCATGAATAGAAGCCACCATGAGGAAAATAGTGACCTTCTGAAGGGACATAGCCCATCCCTGGCCATCCGACAAGGAAATTATATCCTGACCTCTCCCCCATTCTCACCTCCTGCTGTGTCATCCCACTGAAAACTAGAGGGCAAGATAACTTGACATTGCCTGCAGAGAAGCCTCCCAGGGCAGCAAGCAGACAGCAAAAGAGAGAAAATGGATATGGAGGGCCATGCAGAAGCTATCTGGCCCAGGTATCATTAATCATTGCTCAACTGGACACTTGAAATAAATTTATGGATGGTTGTGCAGATTTTCAGTTTTCTATGTCATATTACTTTTTCATAACCTGATGCTTTCACATACTTTTGACAGAAAATCTACACTAAGATATTTTGATTTGGCTATTGGAAATTCCAACCCTAAAACTAGGCCAATGATGTCTGAATTTCTTATGGAAAATAAAATAACTAATGTGGTATTTTAAAAAGAAATGTAATGATTATAATCAAATTGGTAATGGCATTTGACTTCTAACCTGTTTATTTAAAATGAAAGACAAGCAATCCGTGAACATGAAATAATTTACATATAAACAACCATAATTATACCCTATAAGATTAATAAGCCTTTTTTTACATCTGCTAATTACATTTTACAATGAGAAAGCACAACAGCTCCTTAGGGAAAGAATTACTACAATCTATCAAATCACTAGTAGTATGGGGATTTCTACCCTACACATATTCATCCAAGAGCTTTACTAGCAAGGTGGACTTAAAATCTTCTTTTTAATGAAAGGGACTTTAATATTCCAATAGCTTTGTTTTGTTTTGTTGAGTTGGAGTCTCACTCTGTCGCCCGGGCTGGAGTGCAGTGGCACGCTGACAGCCACCCCAGTATCAACTTGGCTCTAGCAATCCTTCCACCTCAGTCTTCCATAGCTGGAACTACAGGCGGCACTGATTTATTATAGAGATGAGGTCTCGCCAAGTTGTCCAGGCTGGTCTCAAACCTGTGGGCTCAGGCCTTCCAAAGTGCTGGGATTACAAACTTGAGCCACTGTGCCCGGCCCTAATATTCCAATAGTTGTGTAACCTCTCTAGTTTGCAGCATCACCTGACCTTCAATTTTTTCTTTAAAAAAAAAACTCAAGGTTGGACTCAGTGGTTCAGTCTACAATCCCAGCTCTTTAGGAGGTTGAGGTGAGTGAATTGCCTGAGCCCGCGGGTTCGAGACCCACCTGGGCAACTACAATAAATCAAAATTTAGCTTGGCGTGGTAGCATGTGCCTGTAGTTCTGGCTACTTGGAAGGCTGAGGCAGAAGGACTGCCAGAGCCCAGCAGGTTGAGACTGTGGTGGCCGTGAGCGTGCCACTGTACTCCAGCCTGGGCAACGGGGTGAGACTCCAACTCAAAAACAAAAACAAAAAAAACAAAAACAAAACAACTCAACATTGCATTTCTAAATTTCCATATATTTCAGTGCTCTGTGACTTCCAGAAAATTATAACCCGTACATATGCAATAATGCACAGAAATTTAAAAAGCTAATTCAATACATGCACTTTTTCAGATTAGTAGTTAAGTTAAATTTTGTGTCTTTTGAATGGTTACTTTTTTATTAATTCATTCAACAAGGTTAGTTCCCACTATATGCCAGACATCATGACAAGTCCTGGAGATATGACTGCAAACAACACAGGGTCCTCCCACTCCCACAGAGCATATGATCAAATGGAGAAACAGGCATTCAATAAACAAGCAATGAAGTAAACATTTAACCACAATTGAAATGAGTGCTTAAAAGTGAAGTTCAGGCAGCTGAGAGCTACAGGACCACTCATCTGGTCAGGGGAACAGTGAACAGTGATGTTAAGCCCACACATAAAAAATGAACAAACACAGAGCACCAGCTACAGATTGACTTTTTCACTTGAGACTTTCTTCAAATATGCAAACTAGCCAACTCGTAGAAGTAAAGAGGACAGGCAATTAACTAACAGACACTTAATTTTGGAAAACTTGCCACAGGCCAAATAATATTAAACCAGAGGTAACTATTTCCCATGCTTTTTACAAATATTATTTTCAAATAGTATATGCATAACTGAGGTTTTTATACAAGGACTGTCAAGAAAATAGCTATATGATTATCAGCAAAAATCTGCATCATGTCCCCATAGACCTCTGAGTACTGAGACAGCTAAGGTAATGAATAAATGAACAGGTGAATGGATAGAGAGAGGGTGAATTAATGAATGAGTACAGCTGACACTAAAAAATAACTTTAGGCCAGCCAGGCTCGGTGGCTCAGCCTGTAATCCCGCACCTTTAGGAGGCGGAGGTGAGTGGATTGCCTGAGCCCGTGGGTTCGAGACCCACCTGAGCAACTTGACAAGACCTCATCTCTACAATAAATCAAAAACTAGCCAGGCGTGGTAGCGCACACCTGTAGTTCCAGCTACTTGGAAGGCTGAGGCGGAAGGATCCCCGGAGCCCAGCAGGTCAAGGCTGCGGTGGTAAGGGGCAGCCACTGCACTCCAGTCTGGGCGACAGAGTGAGACTCCAACTCAAAATAAATAAATAAATAAATAATAACTTTAAGTCAAGAGCTGGGGGGGTGGATAATGTTGACTTATATACTTTCAAGCTCTAATATTTGTTTCCTTAGGAAAGTGAAACTGATTGAAACGTAGGAGGAGACTCTCCCTTATTTGTATTCAGGAAGCAAAGGCTTTGAGACAGGATTCCAAACTATACAAGAAACAAGTTAGAATTAATCCCTGGAAGATAATCTGGTATTTTTGCTGTTGTTGTTTTGTTTTGCTTTGCTTACAAGGTGATATACATTTTCTGTAGTTCTCAGGAAGAAGAGAGAAATAAATGGATGTGTCCACCTCTGAAGACTCTGCTCAGTGACACAGCCTCCATTCCAGGGGAACAAGGAGAATGTCGTTGCCTGATTTCATTATTTCTAACCATTTCTGCCAAAAACCCACTGCATTCAGGAGTAAAAGATCTCTTTGATACCTTCTCAACAAAGTTTTCAAGAAGTTTGGGGTTTAAAAATGAAATCTATATCTGAGTATTCTTTAAAACAAAGTGTAGGCAAAATTTTGGAATGAGTTACTTAGGACAGTGAAAATGTTCTATACATGGTTTTCTTATATGAGTACCAAAAAATTATAAATTACCATGTGTTGTAATAGAAAAACCAAAATGATGCCATGGCACTTTCCTAGCATCATTTGCTAAATCGCTTAAAAATTTAGCTCTCCCACTCACTCATTCCTATCACTGCTGACTTCAAATTATCACCTAGCACTTCATTTTCCTCTTCTGCTGATTTTCTTGCTGTACAATTACTGCTGTGGTTCCATCCCCCCCCCCCGCCCCTGCCCCCAAGCACGTCAGCACTAGGACATTTAAAAAATAAAAAGTTAATAATTATAACCAACAAATTGAAGTCAATAAACCTTAAGTTGGCAAATATTCCATTTGGACTGGCATTTTGCCACCCAACAATACATGCTTTGAATCCTGAAAATATGGAAGAATATTGATAAGGACATTTGTTCATGCAAATAAGTTTCCTGGGTGACAACTTCATGGATTTTTAGTGATTATCCACATTCACTAAGATCTGCTCTTCAAGTCATTATTTATCTCCCAGTAAGCATTCAGGTACTGATTCTAGACACCTAATACCACTGGAAACTTTCATTTCCTTTGTGTTACCTAAGTTGGAGAACTCCGTACATTAGAAGAAGATACATATGAGGTTAAAGGTCTTAATTAGAACTTCATTTACATAGGCAAAAGAGAAACGCACTCCAACTCCAAAGACCAAATAGCTGATTTTGTAAATGGCCATCACTGGTGATAAGAAAAGTAGATAAAAGGATGTAAATGACTCAGATTCCATTATTCTACTATGTTTGAGACTGCTCCAAGGCTATGTTCTTCTGACAAACAGCATCTTAGTATCTGAGGAGCAGTACATTAAGCGTCCCCAAAATAAACTGACAAACCTTTTCTTCCCATCTACAATCTCTTTTTGAGAAGGCTAACTTATCACTCTTGATAAGCCTTTTTTATGCACCACCTGCCATCTTCACAGCTAGCTCAAGACGTGGGGGGGTATGCATGGCTTGTGTACATGTTGATTTTGCCAACATTTATTTAACATGTTATATTGGCCAAGAACTGTGCTTAATGCTCTATCTCCATTTCATGGATGAGAAACTGAAATGTGGAAAGGTAACTAACTTTCCCAAGACTGAATACTTTGTAAGTAGCAGAGTAGGATTCAAACCCAGGCAGTCTGACGCTAGATTAATCTCTTTTTATTTTATTTTATTTTATTTTTGAGTCTAGGTCTCACTCTGTTGCCCAGGCTGGCGTACAGTGGCATGATCATGGCTCACTGCAGCCTCAAACTCCTTAGCTCAGGTTATCCCTCCACCTCAGCCTCTCAAGTAGCTGAGACTGCAGGCCCATGACACCACGCCTGGCTAATTTTTTTTTTTTTTTGAGATGAGGTCTCACTATGTTGCCTAGGCTGGTTTGAACCCCTGAGCTCAAGCAGTCCTCCCACCTCAGCCTCCTAAAGTGCTGGGATTACAGGAATGGGTCACTGCACGCAGCTACATTCATCTCTTAAACACCTCTACTCTCCACTACCTTGAATCCATTTTAAAATCTGTTATTCATTCTTCAACAGCTTTGTTTTCCATAAGTGCTTAAGATCCTGAGGAAGCAACCATACTTCCCTAATCCCATTTCTTCTGGCGACATACACAACTACCTCAAGATCACAGGTTATGGCTTATCTGGAGCTTATTCACCAGCAACCATTGCCATATATGGCATCACAGTGAAAGGGAGATACATCTACTAGCAGCCAAAGATGATCTGCCTCCTTTGGTTTCTATCCATTACAATTGCTACAATTCCTCCTGAGGAGAGGGGCTTCCTAGCCCAGTTGGGTACCAGCAAGATGGCCAGAGATAAGGTTGGGCAGGACAAGCAGCAACCACCTAGGTCAACACAGAAAGCCCAGTGCAAAAGGGGATAGATCCCAAGTCTAGAAAGAGAATGTCCAAACACAGCAGGTGATGGAGAGCAGAGGCAGAAATTAAGCAATGGCAGAAGACTGAAGGGTATTCCAGGCAGAGGGGACAGCATTGGATAGAAACAAGCGTAAGAAAGAATATTGACTGCTTAGGAAAAGCAAATAATTCAGTGGTCTTGGCAAAAGGTGCTCATGACCCAGTTCAGCCTGTTTTCTGTTTGTTCTTGTTTTTCATTTCAACAAGCATTTGTCAGGTTTTACTACATGCCAACACCCTCTTACTTGGCTTTGATGAGAACTCACTCTGGTTTTCCTCTTAAATCTCTATCTCCTTTGTTGGCTATGCTTTCTTTGTTTCTTCCTCTAAGAGTTAGTATTCTTTAGGACATGTACTAGGCTCTCTCTTCTTTTTACTTTATACCCAGATCTGTACATCTGGCCTAAATCTCTTCGCTGAGCTACAGACTCATGTCTTACTTGACATCTCCCTTTGAGTGTCCAACGGGTATCTCAAACAACATGTCCAAATTTGTCACACTTGCCCCAGCATGAACTGGAGGTCATCCAGTGCACCAGGGGTTCTCAAGTCATTTGTATATAATAATTTCCATCTATGCAGTTGTGCTGAGATTTTCCCTTCTGTATTATCCATGTATGACTTTGGTCTCCTTTGTTTAACCCTCTCTTTTATATTTCTCACTGATCTAGTTAGCCACCAGAAATGAAGACTTTTTTAAAAATTAAGTTTAAGATTCAAATTTCCTAGGGAAGGGCAAAAAAGATGCTCATATGTTTTGGTATACAAGATACAGTCATACAGCAAAAGATCAAGTCACCAGCATTGACTAGAGCCACTGTGGCATTAACTAAGTTTTCTCTACAGTCTTGCTCCTCAGCAAACCCACATCAGCATCACCTGGAAACCTCTTAGAGGCACAGAATCTCAGACTCCACCCCAGACCTACTGAATGAGCCTCTGCAGTTGAACAAGATCTCCAGGTGATTCGTGTGCACAATAAAATTGGAAAAGCACTGCTGTCACATAAAACATTGAATGTGTGCTCAAGAGCCCTGTATTTCCTTTTGAAAATTTCCCCTATCATGCTCAGAGGGATTTAAGCGCATTCATTGCAAAGATTATTTCCGTAGATATGGATGTTGTCATCATGAGGAGATAAATAAAAAGCTCCTTCTAATTCACTTTATGAAGAAGCTGATGCCTAGAACATGATGTTCACGTCCCCTAAGGTGAACAGCATCTCCTGATCATTAGAAATTTCTTTTCAAAAAGATCCTTCTTCCAAAATTATATTTTAAGAGTATATGTTTCAATTCTTGCATCAAATGATGGCATGGAGTTATTTTTAGCATCATGATAAATCTACAGACCAGTGAATATACCATATCAAATGTTGAGTCAGTAAGAGGTTTTTAAATATATCTCTTACTTATGTGAAAATAATAGATGAGTTTTTGGAAAATAAAAATTTGACAAAGCCTGCATGATGCAATATACCTTGTCATCAATAAATTTTCCATAGCATTCATACGCAGAAGGATGATTTATTGATTTCAGTCTGATTCTTGTTGCTTGAGGAGGCCCATGAAAGATTTTTTTTTTTTACTTTGAGCAAACAAGCCTGTACCTCCTGGAGAACTAGAGAATTAGCTGATTTTCTGAAGCCTTGGCCTACAGAGGCGATAGAGCTGAATTACTAGAAATGGAGCATCTCCCAAGGAGGAAAATTGGAAATGGAAATGAGAAAGTGGTGCTTCACCAGTGACTGGAGAATGATGGAGATCTCAGTTTGCTCCCGGCAGTGAAGGAACCTTGTTAAAGAAGACTGTTTTCACAAGAAAGGGATTGGCAGTAGTGGGAAACTGCTGGGGGGGGGCGGCCGGGCAGGGCGCACTCCATCAATAATTGTACCTGATCTCAAACCAGGTGAAATGGGGACCAAAGTGAGGCCCAAACTTTACCTGCACAATGACCATTTGTATACCTAACCCTGAGTTGTACCCCCACATCTTTAAAATAAAAATTTTTTTAAATTTAGCCCGTTTTCTATGTTTGCCATGGAAGGAATGGAATTCCCCTCCTTTTAATAGCCCACCAGAACTGCAGTGAGCAGTTCTGTAGCAAACACCTCTGCAGCCTTGGCAACTGAAGGCTGGGCCCCCAAAATATGACTGTGATTGAATTCTTGACACCCTCGTGAATGTGGCTCAGTGTCAGAGTTATTTGATATAGAAGAAAAAAGTTTCTTGCACTTGAGTTTTGAAGAACAAATTCATTCCTTACGCCTACTTTATATTAGAGAGTAGGCTTGTGAGCTGAGACTCTGGGATAGACTGTTATTCTTCAGCAGATCCTAGGAAAGTACTGTGACATAGCCGATGATGTATATACATTGTTGATTAACTACCTACTAGTGACAGCAAAACAACCCAGGATTCCTGACTTTTAATATCTACCATCTACCTAGTAAAACTGCTTCTCCAAAGCTTCCCACATTTTTGGTGCTTAAATGAAAATACGCTTTCCTTTTTTTATGAGTAGCTGACTCCTTTTTCATAGACCATAACTTGGATATATGAAGACATTTATTGTCTTTCCAATTCTCTCTAATTTTCTAAATAATCTAAATATGTAAATGTCTTCATAATGGTTTGCCAGAGACTGTATGTAAATGTCATTAGGCTTTCTGTTTTTTTTAAAGGAAAAAACAAAACAAAAAGCCTTTCAGGCACTTTTGTCTTTTACAAAAATACCACTGCAACCCCAAACTTGATGGGACATACACAACTGCTTTCTAGATACCTTTTAATTATTTTGAATTCTAAGAAAAACAATTTGAAAAATTTAAAACAGTTCAAAATGGCATTTCATATAATCTACCTTAAGTTAGCATTGAGAACACTGCAAACATAGACTTTTTCTTTTGCAAACATTTATTGACAAAATGGGAAGTGGGACAATGAGTAGGATTCAAGGTGGCTAAAAAAAATGCAGAAGGAAAAACAGTCGAGAGGAAGAGGAAATGGAAATATTGAGATGAGAAAAAAAGATTTTCAATAAGTCATAAAGGACTTTTCAAGAGCGGGGTTGAGACGAGTGAGGTTGAATATTCTGAATGAGAAGCCAAAATGAGGAATTGAGGAGAAGAGGATGAGTGGAGAAGACAGTGAGATAGTGTGGCTTGAGTCAACACTGAACATCAGGAACAGGAAATGAAGATGGAAAAAAGGTGAAGGGAGATTTTTAATCCCCTCCAGCAGGAGATGGAATTGACAAAGAAGTCACTGTTTCCCTCCAGTCTTCATTCTTTGCTAAGAGGCCACCACTGAACTAATCATCTGTTGGTGGTCCCTCTGGACTAGGGTAGCCTTAATTCAAGATGTCTAATTCCATCCATACAACAGTCTCCAGGACCACTGAGTCCCTTAATGACTAATTGTCAGCCAGATGCTGCAATCAAATATGACTATGCCTAGACAACTGTTATGACTTGTATGTTGGATTCCTCCAAACCTCATGTTGAAATGTGATCCTCAGTATTGGAGATGGGGCCTGATGGGAGGTGTTTGGGTCACAGGGGCAGATCCCCTTGAATAGATTAATGTCTTGCCAGGTTGCTAAAAAGAGCCTGGAAGCTTCCTCTCTCTCAATCTTCTCTTGCCACATAATCTCTGCACACCCTGACTCCCTTTCTGTCTTCAGCCACGAGTGGAAGCAGTCTGAGGCCCTCAGCAGATGCAGATACTCAATCTTGAACTTTTCCTAACAGCAGAATTATGAGCCGAGTAAAACTTTCTTTTTTTATAAATTACCCAGCCTCAGGTATTCTTTTGTGGCAACACAAAATGGACTGATACAACAACATGCATTGTATTATTCTTGTCAATGGTTTCTAATTAAACATTACAATTTTCTTCCAAATAATTTCAATATGGGTCATATATTTTTCAAATATTTTGTAGAATGTATACTTTTCTTCCCTACAAGAAATAAAAGCCATCAGTTAAAGATAGTTCTCATTGTCCCACCATCAAACCGACAAACCTGGCTTCCTAGGCACCCCTTCTTCCTTCCTTCTGTTACAAAATGTAATGTCATTTTTGCTATCTAAGTTCAAGCTCCAACTCTGCTCTGAATTGCACATTCAGTAGCCATTTTGAGCTTGAAACTCTAGATTATTGCCTCTCTCCCTCAAATCATTAACCTCACACTCTTAACTGGGTTCTTTGTACTGGCATTTCTATATACTCAAGGTTCTCTCATTTAAAACATTCTAAAAAAATTTTTAAAAAGAAACCATTACTCAAACCCTCATCAGACTCTAGATCTTAAGCTAACGTTTGTGTGTCCTTTAAAACCAACTTTTCAAAATCATCTAAACACCCTTCCACTTACTCTTCAGCACTGAACTTGGCTTCTGTCCAAGGCTCTCCTTAAACTGCTCTGCACAAGGTCATCACAACATCTCATGTTATAATATCCAATGACCAAATTTCAGTCCTCATTTCGCTTGAACTGGCAGCATTAAAATCTTGACAGTATCTTCCCCAGCTTCTATAATACAATCTCCTAGTTTTCCTCTACCTTTCTAGATGTTCCTTCCCTGTTATCTACTATAGTTCATCTTTCTTTGCCTGTAATTTAAAAATGAAATTCATGACCTAATCTGAAGCCCAATTTTCTTTGCATTATTTCATTCTCACAAGGTGACAATACCCAATCAAGCTTATGACTTTGATTGCCACCCATATAACTACAGTTCCCAAATTTTTTTTCTGAGTCAACCCAGACTTCTCTAAAATGCATATCTACCACCAATTGAACAATGAACCTCCACTTAGAAATGTTAAATTTACCTTAAATTCAACATGCTCAAAACTGAACACACAGACTTGGGCTTCTGGCCATGTGGAATCACTGGGACCAGGTGTATCTTCTAACCCTTAACAAAATGTCGGCAAATCCAACTTAGGAGTATACAGAAAGGAGAATAAACAATGACCAATAGAGATTATTACAATAATGCAGTCAATTCACCATATTAACAGGATAAATATAAAATCACATAATCTCCTCATTTGGTATAGAAAAGGCATTGAACACCCATTCATGAAATAGATGAGCAAATAAATTCTCAGCAGATCAAGAAAATACAGAAGCCTCCTCAGCATGATAAAGGACATCAACTGGAAAAAGTACATCTGAAATCATACCTCATAATGAAAGACTTAATGCTTTTTCCCCTAAGTGTCTGTATAAGGCAAGAATGTGCACCTCACCACTTACATTCAAAAATGTACTGGAAAGTCTAGCCAGTGCAACAGGGCAAGCAAAGAATAAATAAATAGATGGGTATGTAGACATATCAGTAGATGGATGGACAGACAGACAGATGGACTGGTCAAGCGATAGAGGTAGGTAGGTAGGTAGGTGGGCAGGATGATAGATATGACACAGAGATTGGAAAGGAAAAAGTAAAGCCTGTGTTTACTTGCAGACAACATAATTAGTTACATAGAAAACTAAAGAACCTATAGCAAAAGTACTAAAATGAATAGGCAAATTTAGCAATGTCATAGGATATACGATCATCATAGAAAAATCATGTTTCTATACACTATCAACAAACTATTGAAAAGTGAAATTTGTAAAAATGCCACTTACAATAGCATTAAAAAATAAGTACTTAGGGATAGATTTAACAACAGATATACTAAACATGAATACTGAAAAATACAAAGTATTGCTCAGAAAATTGAAAGACGATATAAGTAAATGAAGAAGTATGATATAGTCATTTATCAGAAAACTCAATATTGTTATGATTTCAATTATCCTCAAATTGATCCAGAGATTCAATGCAATCTCATTCAAAATTCCAGGAGGCTTTTTAAAAATAGAAATTGACAAGCTAATTCTAAAAATTTATATGGAAATGCAAAGAGATTAAAATATCTAAAATAATTTTGAAAAATAAGCCGGGCTCGGTAGCTCAGCCTATAATCCCAGTGCTTTGGGAGGCCGAGGTGAGTGGATTGCCTGAGCCCGCGGGTTTGAGACCCGCCTGGGCAACTTGGCGAGCCCTCATCTTTACAATAAATCAAAAAATCAGCCGGGCGTGGTAGTGCATGCCTGTAATTCCGGTTACTTGGAAGGCTGAGGCAGAAGGATCACCAGAGCTCAGCAGGTCAAGGCTGCAGTGACCGGGAGTGGCCACTGCACTGCAGTCTGGGCGACGGAGTGAGACTCCAACTCAAAAAAAAAAAAAAAAAAAAAAGAAAGAAAGAAAAATGAGAACGCAGTTGGAGAACTCACTGATTTCAAAACTAATTATGAAACTATAGTGATCAACAAAGTGAAGTATTGGCATAAAGCTAGATGTAGAAATCAATGGAATAAAGTAAAGAGGACAGAAATAGTTAGGTCCCTATAAAGGTTTCAAGACAAAGGGGAAAGGATAATCTTCTCAACAAATGATGCCAGAACAAGTAAATCTCCATATGGGAAAAATCGAACTTTGACCCTCACACCATGCACAAAAATTAGTCTAAGTGAATAATAGACCCAAACATAAATAATAAAATTATAGAAATACTAGAAGAAAAAATAGCAAAAATCTTCACAAAATTGAGGCAAACAAAGATGTTTAGAAAAGACACAAAAAGCCAGTCCACAAAATAAATTAATAAATCAGACTTCACCAAAATTAAAAATTTCTGCTCCCCACAAATATTTTATCATTAATAAAATATAAGGCAATTCACAGGTTGAGGAGGGGAATATTTGCAACATATAAATGACAAGGTGCTTTTACCTAAAATTTTTTCAAAGAACATTGACAACTCCAAAATAACACAAACAGACAATTTAAAATGGGCAAAAGAACCAACCATGCTGCCCATCGAAGCTGAACTGGATTTAAAAAATGTGGTACATATACACAATGGAACATTATGCAGCCATAAACAAGGACAAACATATGGACTTCACAGCAACTTGGGTGGATTTAGAGTCGATCATACTCAGTGATCTGTCACAGAAACAAAGAACAGAGTACCATATGTTCTCACTCATGAGCGGACCTTGAATAATTATACCATAAGAAAGGGATTGGCAGTAATGGAAAACTGTCAGGGGAGCGGGGGTGGGATTGGCAGTTGAGGGAAACTGCTAGGGAAGGGAGTTCATCAACAAGGGTAGCTGCATAATCAACATCTGTATATCTAACCCTGAATTGTACCCCACATCTTTATAATTAAAAAAAAATGGGCAAAAGATTTGAACTGAAATTCAGAAGAGATGATATACAAATGGAAAAAAATGAAAAGATGCTCAACTACATTAATACGCAGGAAAATAAAAATTATAATCACAATCAATGAGATACCACTACATATCCACTAGAACGGCTAAAGTTAGAAACTGACAATACCAAGTGCAGACAACAATGTGGAGAAACTGAAACTCGTATACATTGCTGGTGATGATGCAAATCGGTACAACCACTTTTCACAATAATTTGGCAGTTTTATCTATATGCATATGTAAGGAGATATATATATGCACACACACAATCATACATGTACATATATATATTTATAAAAGTTAAATATATGCACCTACCATACCATACAATCCAGCAATTCCACTACTAGGTATATTTGCCCAAGAGGTATAAAAGCATATGTCCATACAAAGACTTGTACTCAAATGTTCACTGCCACTTTATTCATAATGGTCTAAAGTTGAAAACAACCTAAATATCCATCAATGGATGAATAGATAAGCAAATTGTGGCATAGAAACAGATTGAAATACAACTCTGCAGTAAAATGAAACATACTACTGATATACACAATAATATGAATGAATCTCAAAACTATTATGATGAGTACAAAAAGCTGGTCCCAAAAGACTACATACAATGTGATTCCACTTATTGAAATTTTAGAAAAGGCAAATCTAATCTCTAATGAGAAAGCAGATTAGTGGTTTCCTAGGGCCTGAGCTGGGTGAATAGACTGATTGCAAAGAGCATGAGGAAACATTTTAGATGACGGAAAAATGTTCTATCTTGATTTTGGTAATGGCATATGGATTTATACATTTATCAAAAGTTATCAAATATACATATCAAAAAGGTGCATATTATTATATGTAAATTATTCTTTAATAAAGTTGACTCAAAAAACATCAGTGTCTAGTCCCTCCTTCCACCCCAGCCCACACTCTTCAAAACCAAGTTCTTCCCAAGCTATTTGAAACCTTGATATCCCTCAACACTCACAGTCATTCAATGACTGAGTTCTGTTTACCTTCAAAACATCTTGGAATCTTGGCATAGCTTACCTCCATCAGTACCTCTCTAGGCCTCCATCCCAGTGTCTTTTACCCAGATCTCTTGTGACATCTCAGAAGGCACTCTTGTGTCCTTCCAATGTATCTCCCATACTCAGGCAAGTGCAGATTTGATTGTGACAACCCTCTAAAAACCATACAGTCCTTACTATGATCAAGAAAGCCTTGCACGCTCTGGCTCCTGCATGTTTCTCCAACCTATTTCGGACTTCCTCTCAGTCTCCACACTCCAGTCACAGTAGCTTTTTATTAGTCCTTGAAGAGACGGTGTTTCTTCATTCTTTAAGACCGTCTCATTGACTTTGTTCTCTACTCATGTATTCACTTCTTTAAATCCCTGCTCATCCTTCAGATTTCTGCTTAAACACTACTTCATCAGGGAAGCCCTCTCTGCCTTGTTCCCCCAGCAAGTCAGAGGCCCTGACAGAGGCTCTTATAACACTCTGATTTTCTCCTCCATAGGACCTGCTTTTGTTGGAACTGATCATTATGTTTGTGATTTATTGTTTAATGTCTCTATCTCCTGTTGGATTTAAATTTCACAAGAACACTAGCCCTGTTCATCTTATTTACTGCCATATTCCCAGTTACTAGTACTAAAAGGTTCAACAAACATGAATAAATGAATTAATAGAGCCTATGACAAAGAACCAAGTGAGCCCAGAGTGACAATAAACTAAAGTGTCAACTACAACCTTCTCTGAGAGTAAGTAGCTTCTTTAATCACTAACATTTTGCTTCTAAAATGGGTCCAGAGAGACCCAGAACTCAAGCTAGAATAAACAAGTCTATAAAATATGAATGTCATTTTATCTTTAAGGACTTATTCATGGTAATCTCTGTTTTTAAAATCTAAAAGAGGTAGGCTCCTTACCTAGGATGAGACAATGGGCATCTAGAAGAAGAATGACTTAAATGAATATAAATATATAAAATACATAATAGTTCATGGGCTCACAATCATAATTTTTAAAAATTGCTGGTTACCATTTGAACTTGCCAGAGCACCAATTCATTACCAACAGGCATTGGGAATTCCTAAAGGGGGTAAGGAAGGAGGGAGGGAGGGTGGTAAGGGTTGAAAACCCACCCATTGGATGCCATGCCCATCACCTGGGTGACAGGCTCGGTAGAAACCCAAACCTCAACAACATGCAATATATCCATGTAACAACCCTGCACATGTACCGCTTGAATCTAAAAAAAATAATTAATTAATTAAATTGCATAAACTTACAAGTAAATAAATTATATTAGAAACAAAAATAATAAATTTAAAAAGGAACATTCTACAGTGCAAATGACACAGTGTTTCCAAAAAGTCAATGATATTCTAAAAAGAAGACAGACTTAAGGAATGTATCAGCAAAAATCAATGTGTGGACATTTTTTGGATAGTGAGGCTAAAAAAACTGTAAAAATGACATTGAGACAATGTAGCAATGTGAATATGAACTGAGTTTAGATGATATTAAAGAATTATGTTAATTTGTTCAGAGTGGAAAAGTATAATAGTTACAAAAAGTAAAAAGAAAGAGGGTCTGAAGAACAATGTGTAACTACTCATCCAGTGATGCCCAAAATTGGTCTGGAAAACCTGGGTCTGTATCTTAAGAAGTGGTTTCCGAAGATGACTGAATAATGATCAGAATCACCTGGAGGGCTTTTAAAAGTCCAAATTCTCTAGCCTCATAACATAGTCCTGAACCTGGAGCCTGGAATGCAGTTTGGGAATGACACCAAACAGTTTTTCTAACTATCCTGATGATCACCCAGGTTTGTAAATCGGACTACTCTTAAGCCAGTGGGGTTCCTTGGAGGAAAGTCCCAAGTCAGACCTTCAAGCTGAATTGTTTTGCTTCTACCACTGTTTCTACACAGTCTGGCAGCTATCAGCCAGGAAATCTGCCCATCAAGTACCAGCTTTTACCATTCACTCTTACCAAGGCGATTCATCTTTATCTGAAAGCACCTTTCAATGGGGCAATGTATTAGCAGTAATTTCACCATCTACTGTAAACCTTCTAAGCCCTGTAGGTAGGCCATCTCTAAATTTTGCAACACTCTTATAAGGCAATATATCATTATCTCTACTTTATAAGTAAGAAAACTAAGACTCAGAAAGTTAGTCTTTTGATTACATACAGCTACTAATATAGGGGTAAGGTTTTAGTCAGAATCTGTCAGATTGCAAAGACCACATTCTTCCTATGATACTACATGGCTTCCCTAGGAACGAGCAGAAAAAAAATGCCTTCCTGTCAGATACACTGTTTCCTTCACATCCACATTCAGAATTTGTTCTTCCTCAATCAACTTGTGGATAGCAGCTGTCACAGCAGAAGATCCAGCAAAAGACTGAACAATAGCTAATGTCTGAGTACAAGGAAAAAACTGACAGAAAAAAAAAAAAACATGAACTAAGGTTCTATAGTAAATGCATTATCAATATTAATTATGTGACTTCGAAATGACTCCTTCACCATATCCAACCTGATAAATTGGAAATATTTTTTCCTACAAATAAATGATGCGCATGAATGTCTATAAGTATGCCAAAATTTCATGCATCAGGCATTTCATAGCAGGAACCCAGCTAAAGTCAACATTTTCATATCCTGACATTTCTAATAAATCTATAGAATCAAAGGTAAACCCCCCAAAAAATTATTATCCTTTCAGTCGAGGCATAAGCAAGACTGAACACTTTTATTTAACACTTCCCAATGCAGCTATTAGCTAACAGCCTGACTCTGTAAAAAGATATTCATTTCCTTTGAACTGCTTTCCCCACATCAAGGCAAAAATACTCAATATCATTGAGAAACGAAACTGCTGGGCATAAAACCAAACTTCTTGTTCTTCAGTATAATTATAACTATCACTATATTATACACTGAAAAAGTATATATATATACTACATCACTAAAAATTTCATTCCTCATCCTCATTCAGACAATCCATGAAACAGCTTGCCATGTAGTTAACCTCCTCAATAAGTATAACTTGCACACAGTAGGGGATTTAATTCTCAGGCCACAGAAAGCTAAACCAGTGAGAGAATCAATCTAAAAGACTATTCTTGGCAGCTCAATTGTGAATGTAATTATTTTCCCCCATGCCCGAATCTTGGTAGAGTTTTTTTTTTTTCTTTCTAGTTTACTTTGCTCTAGGAAACTAGTATGTGGCTCAAACAATAATTTTCTGATTTTGGACCACAGATGTGGCCAATCAATATAATTTTGAAGCTATTCAATCTCCCAGTCATTTCTCAGTAGTAGGATTTGTGGCAGGTCAGAAGAAGGTTTTTGTTTGGGGGCAGAATTACAAGAGTTCTTAATTATCTGAGCATGTGTTATGCCAGCACCCTCAGGAAAGGAGTTGTAGAGAGAAGCAAATGATCATTGCTGAAAACATTACTAAGCCACTGACCTCTGAAAATCAGTCCCCTCCCAACCTTCAGTTTTGTTCCAGTCAAAATCTTTGTAATCAACCTCTCATTGATTGTTGACAATAGCCAAAAGTGCAATGCAAATCAATTGCAAAGTGAAACTGGAAGATTCAGGATTGTAGAAAGTCATGGAAAGCCATATTAAAAACCCTCCAGAATCACAGGCAAAGCCATGGATGAACATATGGCCTTTGGGATAATTAGACCAAGTAACAGACAACATAAAGGTTTCAGAGGAAACAAGTTGTACAATTTTGTTTTGATTGTTAAGATAAAGCCCCAATCAAAAAATGTTAATTTTTACTATGTACCTAACAGGAACTTTCAGATAAGGAGGTTTTCTTATACTACTTTCTTAGCTCTTACTTGCCTGTAGAGACATTGGTTTAAGATATCTACGTTTCTAATTTTCTTCTTATGTCATCTTCTTAAAATAATAACATGATTTACATATTTTTAGGCAATAGATTTCTATAATTCTCATTTCTGTGTTTTTTTCAACCCAAAAGACAGAATTGATTGATCCCATCTACCATGATCTTGTGGTAGAAGATTTGCTGCACGTCTATGATTTCTCGCTATACTACTGCTAACATTTCCCCTTTTATTCTTTGTTTCCTGGCATCTGTTATTTTTTTTAATTATGTTTTCTTCCCTAAACTTATGCAGCTCTGAACTCCTAAATGCAAAAGAGCAATTTGAACAGCATAAACTTAATTTTTAACTCTAATGATAACATTTTTCAAACTAAAGAATAATACTTTAAAATGTGCCATTTATTTTGAATTCTGCAGTCTTGGAAAAATAAAAATTAAGACAAACAAGAATCCACTGTGTACCACAGACCTGTCTTCATGATCCATAGCAACATGCACCCAGCATTCTCAGGGATACAGCAAATCTGAAGCCTGGATTTGTTAAAAGAAGTGACCAGGAACATGACTGATTCTCAGAGGATGGAGGTGAGACACTGTCAGTTGGTTTCAAAGTGGTGGAACAAATCTAAGATTCACATGCTAAAGGAAAATGCCTTCCTCTCCCACTCGCTGCAGCTCATCCCAGTGAGCTCTGCTCAGGCTCTAAATCAGAAAGTTCCTTTCAACGGCATTTTGTTCCTTTGAACTATTTCTTCTCCTTCTCAAAGTTCTCCGATAGATTCATTCATTTCTCAAATATTTACAGAATACCTATGACTTGCCACTTGCTCAGTGCAAGAGACACAGTAAGACAGATAGTTCAAAAAACTTAAGATCTAGTGGGGGATACAGACAACAAATTGACAGTCACCAATGAAAACTCTATACTGGAATTGAAGAGTGTGTGGGAGAGGTGACAGTGAGGAGGAGACGCACTTTAGTTGGAGGCTCAAATAGGGACTTCCTGAGGAGATGGCACTTAAGCTAAGATTGGAAGGACAGGAAGGAGCCTGGTGTTACATGCACCAGAAGAAGAGGGTTCCAGGCAGAAAGAGCTCATGTAAAGGCCCTGGAATGAGCATCTGGGTCCTCTAGAACATGCATCTCTAGCCAGAGCGGGTAGATGGTCAAGATGACTTCTAGATGTTCATTGGGAAAAGCAGGGCACACAGCATGATTTGTCCTCAGAGTCACATTCCCTAAGGAAGGATCTTGTTAGAATAATAGGTGGAATATTTTCATAACTAAATTAATCCCATAGATTTCTGCCAACTTTATGAAAAGCAAGTAATAAGCCTGGTGCATATCTGTATTCCCAGCTACTCAGGAGGCTGAAGCAGAAGGATTGCTTGAGCTCAGGAGTTTCAGACTGTAGTGTGCTATGATAGCACCTGTGAATAGCCACTGCACTCCAGCCTGGGCAATTTAGCAAGACTCTGTCAATGGATAGATAGATAGATAGACAGAATGATAGATAGATAGACAGATAAACTGGCATTTTGTTTTTACTCTTTTTTTCCTTAATTCTCTTTAATGTGTATGCTAATAAGTAACAAAGTTTTCAAAAAGTAAGTATTACCTTCTAATGTTGCAAAGAAATGAAGTCATGTTGCAGTCTATTTCAGGTGATTGACTAGGACACAGGACTTGGTTAAAGTTCCAGCTGGCTAAGGAAGGCGAACTTCCAAGGAAATTGGTTTCATTGAGGTAATGCGGTCATTAAGCACATGACTGGCATCAGGCAAATTCGGGGTATGCATTCTACTTCCACATCATCCTATCTAAGTGAAAGAATATTGTCTCCATTCAACCTCACCAGATTATCCCTCAGCCTCTCCTTCCAAAATGTAGGTTTGACTATGAAGATTAAATAAAATAATACAGGCAAAGCATTGAATACAAAGCCTGGGACACAGAAGTACTGACTAGGCAACAGCTGCTATAATTATAATTTCATTTTATTATAATACACTCTATTAGTCACTTTATTAATGATGTAACTTGTGGGTAAATCAAGAACATTGCTAAGTACATTTGTGCTCAGTTAGGAATTGTTCTTCTTTGAGAAAAAAAATGACAGAAATTACCCCAAAAAAAGGTGAGAACATATCTACAACCCTGCAATAGATAAAGTTGTCCAACACTTCAAAGATCAATTTAAAACATAGCCACATCTTGCTACAGATCTCACTTCCATGAAATATCACCTCGGCTAGATAAACCACCATTACATAAATTCCAGCGGGCCTCATTTACCCTTAAAATCTGCTAGAATTCAATGAAGAAGACGTGAGAACCAAATGGGATTATTTCAAGGATGAGTGAAACATTTTGCTACCAAATGTAAATATGGCCAAAACAGAATTTAAATTATTAAAAAAAAATTGTAAATAGAAAAAATAATTACATTAAGATTAATATTATTCAGCTTGCTACGATCGTATTTTAAAACATCAATAAATATCAGAGCAATGCTCGTGACATTTTCTGGTCTGTCAACTGATACACGTTTTCTTACATTAAAAAAATATGTGCCGGGCTCAGTGGCTCAGCCTGTAATCCCGCGCCTTGGGAGGCTGAGTGAGTGGATTGCCTGAGCCCGCAGGTTCGAGACCCACCTCGGCAGTGAGACCTCATCTCTACGTAATAAATCAAAAAATCAGTCGGGCGTGGTAGCGCATGCCTGTAATTCCAGCTACTCGGAAGGCTGAGGCGGAAGGATCGCCAGAGCCAAGCAGGTAGAGGCTGCGGTGGCCGGGAGCGGCCACTGCACTCCAGTCTGGGCAACCAAGTAAGACTCCAACTCAAAAAAAAAAAAAAAAAGTAAGCACTTAAATATACAATGTAGACAAGACATACACGTTCTGAACATGTAAGACATTTTACCTAAGTGAAAAGATTCTATTCAAATTTTAGTTACTGTACCTTTCACAGCAACCTTTAAAAAGGCTAGCATTTCTGCAAACTCCATAAACAATTTTTAAAATATATTAAATGTATGACAAGCAAAGAGATTTTTCATGATGAAAACACAATGAGCAAAGAGATTTTCATATTTCACATATCAAATTTGAGCATTATGTGAAACTAAGTTTTTGTTTTTGTTTTTGTTTACTATTCACTAAAGCAGGTTTACAGAAATCTCTAACTGAAAATATTCCAAACAATTCCCTTAGGCACTGTTTGAGCTACAGTAGATGTTTGAAAATAATGAAACTAAAATTTTAAATATTTATAATAAAGACTTTTTACTAATTCCTGCTAAGCTTTCCCTACCTTTCTCTCCAGATACAACTTTGTTCTGCAGTTCAGGATAGGATTAGATGAGAAGAAACCACTTAGAAAGTCAGAGTTAAGAGATAAAGAATTAATGAGTAATTTTCAAAATAAACCAGGCATGAAACTGGTAAAAGCAATTGGGCAGAGAGACTATGTTTACACTCATCTAGAATTATTGTTCTTATTCTTAATTCAAATTTAAATATGATAAGACAGGTCGTTTTCCCCATTTGGCTTGCTCCAAGGCAGTTGTTCCCCTCTGGCAAATAACAGAAAAATGACCAATATTAATATAATATACAGACATTCTATGGAGACATAATAACAGGTCCTACTATAATTTCAGTAGACAGTAATTTCTAGAGATTAGGGATCTCCTATTTTTCTTCTTCAAACTAACTACATCTTGCACAATGGTCTGCACATTGTAGGAATTCCTCAAAAGTCCATTTAATTTAATTGAAATACTAAAATTATTCACTCATCTTAAATTCTTCAATGCCAAAGCACTAAGATAAAATCAGACAACAGCACTGAATTCTGAACTAATTTAATTCAAGTCATAAATTATGAAGTACTTCCACTAATAGAGGGTTACGTATAGGTACCTAATTTTAAAATGGCTTAGTTATTAAAGGACAAAAATAACACAAATGTCATAAAATTTTCAAAGGAGCTTCATAATATGTACAACTTGCTAGGATTGTGGTTATCAGATTTAATATGAGCAGCTTTCATCAAATTTGGATTTAATGAATACAGTTGTGAAACAGGCAAATCCAATACACTGCAAACAGCCTGACTCTTAATTCATTCCACGGATATGATTTACCCCTAATAGTTGGAAGCATCACTTCTAATAGCTCATGTTATGGCGGGATGGATTACACTGTATTCATTCTACCTCAAGGAAGGAAGCTAGCAAACATAATAGTGCCATTCAACTGTGTGTTACAAAGCACAACCCAACAGAACCTTTATAATGTAAGATGTGAAGATACTTTAAACATAAATTTAGGAGATTGTGGCAGATCAGAGTCTTCTCTCTTTCCACTGAAGAGATGTATTTTTTTTTATTCAAATCTTTCCAATCCTAGTACCCAAGATCATCTACAAACTTACCCAAGACTGGAAAAATATGTCAACCTCTGCTGGGTACGTTGAAACACAACTATTTCTATAACTTGTGTAAACACAGGCAGTAGATTCCTCTACAAAGAGTAAATTTATTGCTCAATTAACAAGGAGGATGTGTCAGCATTTAAGAATGTATTGGATAGCTACACTTCTTCCTCCCAGAGCAACGTGTACTAAGCAGTAAGTCTCAAGTTGAGAGTGCTGTGAGTTCTTGGTCTTTTAAAAAGTATTCCACTCCTGAGAAAATCCCCCATCAGATACAGGTGACTTCTAAAAGTTTTTCAATCTCAGGTGGTCTCCAGATCTTTCTGGAAAAAATGAATAATTGTATATTAGTTTGACAGAGTGTACACAAGAATTAGAGAGTAAAAGTCACAACATTATAATGCAAAGGGCATGGGTTTCAGGGTCATTCAGACCTGCAAGTTCAAATCTCAAATCTGTTAAAAACTAGATATGTGATCGTGGATGACTTATTCTCTCTAAGCCTTGATTCTCTCATCTATAAAATAAAGACAAAAGCAAGACTGTTGTGGGAGATGGAGTAGACTACCCTCTCCCAACACACACCTAGTCAGATCTCTAGCACAGTGCAACAGATGAAGCTCTGTGAAATGTGGTTTTAGTGTCTAATAACATGCAGGTATTGCCACAGTCCTGCTCCTGCATTGCATACACATCATTTGCTCATATCCTCCCTACCTCCTTACATTATGGACCATTACAGGCAGGAGCTACGTCATATTCAGTTCCGCAACTCCAGGGTATAGCACTAGAAACTAGCACATAGAAACCTATCAGCTGCTACTTATATTTGGCAATAACATTTGACTCCTACATGTGAATGTATTGTATCAAGTAAATCAGACATACATTGAAGAGTTTTCATTCTGAACTTATTAAAATCTCTTCTATTTTTTTAAGCTTAGGTAGGTGGAAACTTTCTTAGCTATAACAATCTGCTGTTGTTTTCCCACCTAAAGTTTGAAATTTAAAATTCTTCCATTGTTTTACCTTATTTAGGTTCATCTGGGTCCCGTTGCAAAATTCAATTTGCTTTGGTATTTTTTTTTTTAATTACAGAATAATGGGTTCTGAATACCAGGTGAGTTTCTTTTTTGATACAAAATGCAATGAACTTCCTGGGCAAAAATGTAAATAACTGAATTTTGCCTAGAGGCAATCTTCCCAATTTATAATTCTTTGTTAAAAAACAATGCAATGAAAATTTTTTTTGCCAGATTGTAAACCCACAGAGAAGTTTCAAGTTAGAGTCTGTGCTATGTGCTCAAGCTCATTTACTTTTTAAAAAT
The DNA here is from genome assembly GCA_027257055.1 of Cephalopachus bancanus. NCBI lineage: Eukaryota > Metazoa > Chordata > Mammalia > Primates > Tarsiidae > Cephalopachus > Cephalopachus bancanus. The sequence continues at coordinate 2,181,963 of JAPVLO010000162.1, read as the reverse complement.
GAGATCCTAATTTTTAGTAACTCGCCAAGATTACAGCAGACTATTTGCCACAAATCAGATTATTTTCTCTCTCTCTCTCTCTCTGTCTCTTTCTCTTTCCCTCTCTCCCTCCCTCTCTCTCTCCCTCCCTCTCTATGCCTCCCTCTTCCTATCCCTCTCCCTCCCCTCCCCTCCCAGGCTCCCTTTCCACCCTTTCTCTTCCAAACTGGTTCCCCAATCCCAATCAGAAGTATAAGCAGCACCTCCAATTCTCGCTCCACAAAGAGTCGAAAACAGCACAGAAGCTGTTCCACAATTCTTTTTTTTTTTTTTTTTTTTTTTGAGTAGGAGTCTCACTCTGTCGCTCAGACTGGAGTGCAGTGGCCGCTCCCGGCCACCGCAGCCTCGACCTGCTGGGCACCGGCGATCCTTCCGCCTCAGCCTTCCGAGTAGCTGGAATTACAGGCGCGCGCTACCACGCCCGGCTGATTTTTTGATTTATTGTAGAGATGAGGTCTCACTGCCCAGGCGGGTCTCGAACCCGCGGGCTCAGGCAATCCACTCACCTCAGCCTCCCAAAGGCGCGGGATTACAGGCTGAGCCACCGAGCCCGGCTCACAATTCTTAATATTAATCCTTATGATACCTTCAGTGCAGAGCTGCAAAGCCCTTTCTTCAATCTACTTTTTCCAAACAAGCAAACCACATGATCTATTCCTTCTTCCTTTTGAAATCGGTTTCTCTCCTTTGTTTTGTTAATTGTATAGAAGCGGGCCAGTACAATCAGAAACTTGAATATTTCCTCATCGGTCATGTATTTGAGAGTCAAATCGGTTAGCAAACTGCAGAACCTTTAGGCTCCCACAAAGGGCCAGAAACGCACGCGTATTTTCTTTCCTTTTTTTTTTTTGAGTGGAGGAGTCGCCCAGGTTGGAGTGCAGTGGCACACCCAAGACCACCCAAGCGTCAGCCTGCTGGACTCCGGCGATACTTCCGCCTCAGCCTTCCAAGTAGCCATAACTACAGGTGCAAGTAGCCATAACTACAGGTGCAAGTAGCCATAACTACAGGTGCACACTACCACTCCCGGCTAGTTTCTTGGTTTTTGTTTTTGTTTTTATTACTGTAGAGACTTGGTCTCACCAAGTTGCCTGGGCTGGTCTCGAACCCGCGGGCTCAGACAATCCACTCGCCTCAGCCTCCGAAAGTGCTGGGATTACAGGCTGAGCCAAGCCAAGCACTCCAGTTGATCCTGATGCAAGAAATATTGCTGCAGCCCTTCCATAGGGAGCCCAGGTAGACAAGATTTCTTCAGGGCTTTTCATCTGTATAAACAGGTTGGAGGCGCCCAATCCTCTGACCCTCCCAGGGCCAGGACCTGAATGACTTGATGTTGAAGCACAGTACTGAAGGAAGCTGCAACATTTCCATTTCATGACACTGGTTGGGGCAGTGGCTCACGCCTGTAATCCCAGCACTTTGAGTGACTGAGGTGGGAGGATCACCCGAGGCCAGGTGTTCGAAACCATTTCATGATAACTAACATCTGAGTTCATAAAGCATTTGCCTCTTGGAATTTATCACAGCACTATAAATTTTAAAAGTTTATTTGTAACACACATATACACAACTGTAATTTAAAGGGAAACGCCCAAAGGAAAAAAAGACAAAACATCTGTCTTTAGTGAGCAAAACCAATGAGGTGTATGCAAAGTCCCACCTCCCTGGAACCAAGCATTCAGCTCACTCTATCTTGAACTATGAGAAAATCAGAACAGAAAAAGTGGATAGTTCAAAGCAACTAGCAGTAACAGTGATGATAATGAAAAGAATCGACATTTATTTTGTCCTTACACTGGCATGATGTCAAATGAGCCACGTATATTTTTAAATCCTCACAGCAATTTTCTCCTCATTTCACAGATGTGGAAACTGAGGCAGACAGATATCATGCAACACGCCCAAGGCCTTACATAATAATAAGGGGCAGAGCTGGGACTCCAGTTGTGGTGTGTCTGACTTCTGGGCCCACAAACTCTAACTACTTTGCTATGCTGATTTCCAGCCCATCAGCCCAGATTTGGTGGACAGTAAGGAGAATCATGTGTTCTCATGATTTCATGATTCTGCGTTATCCAGAAACCTCTCCCATGAACCAGGACACTGCAGTTCCAACGCTAAGTCTTACAGTACCTTGAACATCTCACATACCTGTTGAAGGTCTCATTTTCTTTCTTCCACAGAAGAAAACAAAACGTAACCTGGGTACATCAGGCCTCGAGGCAAACTTTAACAGTCACTGTAATTCATAGTAGTCACATCAGTGTGGCACCATCTTGAATAATGGGGCCATGAAAGCAACAATCTCAAAAAGGAAACAGCAATGAGCACACTGTTTGATAATAAATTCAAGTAGACTTATAGGTTGAAAAATAATCCTGGCATGTATTCTTCAAGCAATATTCATTTACCCCAAAGCGATGTCTTTAAGTTTCAGCTTTGGAATCAGTTACCTCTTTTTTTTAAAGACAGGGTCTTACTCTGTCACCCAGGCAGTGGTGCGATCATAGCTCACAGTAACCTCAAACTCCTGTGCTCAAGCAATCTGCACATCGAAGCCTCCCTAGTAGCTGGGACTAAGGCACATACCACCATGCCCAGCTAATTTTTTTTTAATTTGTTTTTAAAGACAAGGTCTTGCTATATTTTCCAGGCTGGTCTCAAACTCCTGGCTTCAAACAATCTCTCACCTTGGCCTCCCAAAGCCCTGGATTACAGACATGAGGCATGGGGTCCGGGCACAGTTGTTCTTTTTTTAAAGTCACCAAACCTTTTCGAGATAATTATCAACCTCCCATCAGTACCCTCCATTGCAAATGGCCATTATTTTCCTTCATCTCTGTATCTCATGGAAAGCCTGTGTCAGAGTCAGAGCATACAAGACTGGGCATTGGGCAGAAATCAGTGGGAAAAAATGAAATACACAATTTCTTGACTTTAGGCTGTTTCCATCAGAAGTTACAAAGAAGGCAAAAGTCAGAGTAGCTGGAAAGGTCAAGTGACTCCTAGTAAACCCGATACAAAATCCCAGGGACATCAGGTCATAGCTGGGTACAACCTGCCACTCATGCTGGAAACACAGGTTCTCACACAGGACCATTGATAAATGCTGTCCAGGCTAGCTCCACACTGCTTCTGGTTGGGTTGATTTTTATTTCCAGGGCAGTATCCTCTCCATCTATTTACTTTCTAGTAAACTCTCTTTTGCCAACAACGAAGTCAGAACTAATTTATGTGCACCCAGAAATATATTACATTGCTCATATAAATTCAATATTCAATCAAGACTATGTAGTAGTAATCTCACTCAATTTCAGGTTTTCTCAATCTTGGCACTATTGACATCTTGGGCTGGTTAATTCCTTGTTGTGAAGGGGCCATCCTGTGCATTGTAAGAAGTTTAGCAGCATCCCTGGCCTCTGTACATGAGCTGCCAATAGCAAACCCCAGCCCCAGAGTTGTGACAATCAGAAAATGTCTCCAACATTGCCAAATGTCCTTGGAAGAGTAAATCACCCCCAGTGGAAAAATCACTGTCTCTGTTTTCTCAATTATCCCATGTCAACGATCTTCAAAGGCAAATATAATACTTCTGTATTACATCACTATTGAAAAGAGATTTCTTATTCCATGTCTGTGTGCCTCAGTGATTCTGACCCATTCTGACTTCAGGTGCCTGCCTTTCTTAGTCTGGTGCTGTTAATGTACTTTAAATGCCCTGGAGTGGAGCATAAGGGGGTCTCCTGTTTCCAGGTCCTGACTGGTTTCCATCTCTCCATCTCCTTTTCTGAACACCTGGAGCCCTTGAACTCCACCCAACTTTAGACTCACCTCCAATTTTGTCTCTCAAGGACTGGTCTTGATTTGGCAAGGAGGAGCAGGATCCTCATGTTCTGACGGTGTCAAGTTACTCCAGCTGTTGGTCATTAAACCCATCCTTGTGACCCAGTTTTGAAAACCAGGCATGTGCCTTGAACAAAAGACAAAGTCCCCACTTGTCACTAAATGTTGATAATGCTTACATTATTGTGTCTTTTTCCTGCACTTTAGTCATTGGTCTCATGATGTTATGATCCTCTAGAATTAGGACTCTGAATTATTCTCGCCAGTGCTAACTCAGAATCTGTGACTGTCGACCTGGTGATGGGATTGTTAGCCTAGTGTCATTTTGTCTGCTCCCTGGGATTCCGAACATCACTCGCTTTGGAGTTGATCATCACAGAACTTCCACAGTCCCAACCTATCAACACAAGCTCATGAGATCTTGTTACACCTATAAGATGCCAATGGCTACATTAGACTGCTACCACCTGCCTTCTCACCAACCCTCAGGACGCCATCCTCAGTCTGATGATCTCATTCTATAATCCTGCTATCTCCCCAGTGCTCATCCCTCCCACACAATTGAAGGGTGCCCAGATCCAGGTCTTCCGTCCCGACTTTATAGTTACCCTAGCGAGGCTATTACACTCAGATCTAGACTGGATTCTAGAATTCACATTCAATGAATTCTTCTAGATAGTTTACTCAGGTTTTACTCAAGACTTAAGTCAAAACAATGCTTTTTCTCGTGACATGATCCAAAAAGGGGTGAAGATTAGAAAACTAACAGAAACAAGGTCAGTATTTCTCCTTCACAAAGAATGTAATCTTTGAACACACTTTCCTTTACACTCCCACATATTTTCTCAGTAAATGGAAGAACTTGCACCTATCAAAACACTTAATTGCATCAATTTTCTACCTCATCTCCTGCCTTCTTTATACCTAAAGTGAGTGTAAAATTTTAGTGCAGACACATCAAAAAGAAATCAGAAAAAAAGACTTTAAAAGTGTTAAAAATCCATTAATAATTAATTTTAATTTCAACATCTGCACAGACTATACTCATTGTGGAGAAATCTTTAATAGGTCACTCCTTCTGATCCTGTCTGCCATTATCGTGAGCTGTACTCAAATCACTCTAGTCAGGCATAAAAAAAAAAAAAAAAAAAAAAAAAAAACTAGTGATTTATTCTACCAGCATGCACAATAATTAATTAAATTAAAACTAAGAGGCTTTTCACAAAACTAAGCCCCAAATTGAAAAAGTTTCAACAAAGAATTTCGGGAAACAATCCTTTAAATTCAGTTTAAATAACCCCAATACTAAAGAATGCCCTTTAATTCTCTCCAGCAATGTACTGAATTGTTTTAGTGTGTTGACTGAACTTGAAAATATAAAGGCTAAATGAGGCATTGTGACAGCAAGAAAGAAAAGTCCCAATGACACAAGCCAATTTACACACAAAGCCAATTGCTCCCAGTGACAAGCAATGCCTTTCAAATTGCAGATTATAACCCACAGGACTGGAAAGAATGACCTATTAAGGTTCTCTCCCCTAGCGAATGTACTGAAATTAATTTAGTAGGTCTTGACTGCAATTTTTTTCTTCTTATAAAATGGAATAAAAAATTTCAGAATGCATTGTAAGCAAGTAGAAGGTATAAGAATGCTTGATGAAACTCTTTTCCAGACAGATAAATTAGGTAGCTAGAAAGATAGATTAAATATATGTAGAAAGATAGAGATGAATGGAGGGATGGACGGACAGATAGATAGACTATGTATTGAGCGTCTACCATGTGTCAAGTACTCTTCTAGTCACATGGATACATCAGTGACTACAACAGATAAAAATCCCAGCACTCATCATGCTTCGTAAACCAGACAGCAGTGTAAAATGTATTTCTCACTGTAAGTCAGTTTTTGTAAGTGTAAGTTAAAAAAAAAAAAAGGCTTGAAAGCCACTGTAGAGAATAAAGAGAGATGCCCATGCATTCTTTCCACTATTCCATCAAGGAGAGAGTCAACCAAGAATTACCCTGCCACAGTGAAAAGCCCTAGAGAGAAGGGAAGTAGAAAGAGCAGTCCGGGTCATTCTCCTTCTCGCCTTCCAAGCTGGCCTTCAATGTGAAGGTTGGCTTCTGGAAGCCAACCTTTTTTCCATTTTGCATTTTTCCATTTTGCATTTTTCCCTTTAACTTTGTCTCTTTCCCACATTTCTTTTTTTATTTTTTTTATTTATTTATTTTTTGAGTTGGAGTCTCACTCTGTCACCCAGACTGGAGCGCAGTGGCTGCTCCCGGCCACCGCAGCCTCGACCTGCTCGGCTCCGATGATCCTTCTGCCTCAGCCTTCCAAGTATCTGGAATTACAGGCATGCGCTACCATGCCTGGCTGTTTTTTGTTTTTTTTTTTTTTATTTATTGTAGAGATGAGGTCTCGCTGCCCAGGCAAGTCTCGAACCCGCAGGCTCAGGCAATCCACTCACCTCAGCCTCCCAAAGGTGCGGGATTACAGGCTGAGCCACTGTGCCCGGCTCCCACATTTCTAATAGATAAGACTGTTGGATGAGAAGGAAAACAGCAAAATGAACCAGCTCTTGATAGATACTTACTAGTAGCATAACTGATGGAGAAGTTTCATTCTAATCTTTAATAAATATTCACTTCTAGTAATGGGCAAACCAGTGAAATTGTGATCGCCTTTTCTCTTAGGCGGGTTAACCAACACATCTATCTATATTGTTCCTAAATCTCTTCAAAGACATCCTAACAGGTATTAACTAATATCCAGGGTGATACTTCTCAACATAAGGACTTGTCAGCTTCTTCTGTAGCAGCTGAGGCTCACACTGAGTGGGTCTCTAGCTTTAGCCCAACACTGTGCTATGTGCTTTATTTTAATCTTCACAGCGATGTTATGTGGGAGCAATCATTACTTGCATTTTGTTAAAGAAGACACTAAAGCTTATAGGAGTTAAATGATGTGCCCATGACCGCCTGGCTAGTGAGTAGCCGAATTGAAACTTTAACAAATGCCATGTAACTCCACAAAATTACCGATGGAATCTCCACTGAGGGCAGAAGGTTACTACCTTTGGAAATAAATTGTTGCCGGGCTTGGTGGCTCAGCCTGTAATCCCGCGCCTTGGGAGGATGAGATGAGTGGATTGCCTGAGCCTGCGAGTTCAAGACCCGCCTGGGCAACTTGGTGAGACCTCATCTCTACAATAAATCAAAAATTAGCCGGGCATGGTAGCAGGCGCCTGTAGTTCCAGCTACTTGGAAGGCTGAGGCGGAGGATCGCCAGAGCCCAGCAGGTCGAGGCTGCGGTGTCTGGGAGCGGCCACTGCGCTCCAGTCTGGGCGACAGAGTGAGACTCCAAATCAAAAAAAAAAAAAAGAAAGAAAGAAATTGTTCTCAGAAAACTTACTTTACAAGCCTGTACTTCCCCATGTTTGCTTTTAATCATTTATTAATGGTCATTAGAAGACTCTAAACACACCACTATGATTACACACCATGATGTTTTGAACTGAAAAGTTCACACAAGTACTTGTTTCTATCTTTGCTGCAGTACATTTAAATGTGTAGTTGCTCACATGTTTAATTCCTAGGAAGCACTAATTCATCTCAAGCTACTAGACTATAAGGTCATAGTTTATGGATAAGAGCCAGGGGGTGGTAGTTCATGCCTGTAATCCCAGCACTTTGAGCGGAGAAGGCATGAGAATTGTCTGAGCCCAGGGGTTCAAGACTAGCCTGGGCAACTTGGCAAAACCTCATCTCTACAATAAATAAAAAAAATAGCTGGGTGTGGTGGCGTGTGCCTGTGGTTCCAGCTTCTTGGAAGGCTGAGGCAGAAGGATCGCCTGGAGACTTCAGTGGCCATGAGTGTGCCACTGCAAACCAGCCTAGGCGACAGAGACTCTGACTCAAAAATAATAACAGTAACAATAATAATAAAGTTTATCAATAAGAAAAGCAAAAGAGTAACTTCTGGAGGGAAAAGAGAAACCCTTATGTGCTGGATCACTGAGTATGATGAATTTTAAATCCATTCAAGTTGCTGCAAAGTCCATAATTTTGTCCTTCTTTATAGCTGCATATTCCACCCTGTATATGTACCACGTTTTTTTACCCAGTCCACTTTCAATTAATAAGGGTACCTGATCCCAAGCCAGGTGAAGTGAGAACCAATGGGAGGCCCAAATTTCATGTGTACAATGACAACTTATGTAACTAATCCTGAGTTGTACCCCTACATCTTTTAAATAAATAAACAAAAACAAAAAATGAAAATAAAACAAACAAAAAAGAAACCTTTAAACTTCAAACTGAGTAAGGACAGCGAAAGATGTCTGTTCCATCATCTGTCCCTTCGTTCCCCAATTGCTTGGGAGCTGGTAGGTCACGGTGGATGTTGCTGCTAACCAATACTGTTTTGGAAAGCATTATACTTCATAAATTATTTGAAAAGGAACCATTTTGTTTTTATGCTGATCTACGCGATATCCTTGCTTTTCAAAACACAACCAGCATATGTTTATTCACTGAAAAGAGGTCAGTACCAGAGCTTTGCATGGAAAAGAGAAATCACAACTGTTGTTAACAGAAAATTCAAACCAATTTTTCAGCATACCTCTATATGTGTTCTAAACAGTTATTCCAAATGTTGGTCAAATGAAAAGGTCAAGTGTACATCAATGTAAAAGAATATAAAGGTTCTCATTATCCTTTCATCTGTTCTGTTACTGAGGCAAGAATATGTTTAAAGAGCATCTCCCCATAATCAATTTCTTTACTTGGAAATGTCATTCTGCTTGGACATTTTACAGTGGAGACTAAAATGCATACTTCTGGTAGATTTCCTTTCTGCTAATTTCCTACAGATCTGTTATCTACAGCTCTAACAGAAAAACAATCTTTCAAACTATGCTTTTATGTTTCTTAAATACGTGCATCTTTTCTTCAAAATACTTGAGTGAACAATTAAACATTTGAATGTAGAAGGTAGAAAGCGGCGTCATGCTTAAAGTCAACACATTAAGTTTGTTGCACACACGAATGTACTCAATTAACATTTTAATTAAGAGTAACAAATAGTAATTAAACAGATGACATTTTAATTAATTTTCTCAACTGTAAATAGCCTGATGGAAATTATTGTTAAATTTGCTTCTAGTTAAACATCTCTTCTTGCAAACACAGTGACCTCAAACTATCCATGATCAGGAACATTTCCTTTTTATGTACTTACATGGTCAAATGTCATTTTCGTAAATAAGTTTTCCAAGTTAAGTTTCTCAGTGTTATGAATCTTATTCTCTTCATGTGGCAATCAAGTAATTGTGTAGTTTTATAATGATCATGTGTTTCGAGGGACATGTATATGTCTTCTGAAAAAACATAGTATTCGAGTATTTAAAGGCTTAATTCTACAATTAAAGATCCATGTTTGTTAAGTCCAAATAAACAATTTTGCCAAACTTAGCAACCCAATTCCATGACACCAAGTTTTCATTTTGCTACAGGTCTATAATACCTGTCTCTAAGTTTACAACACACTAGGAGTAGCTAGTTGTGTCAAATGACATTATTAGTTTCTCAAAGTAAAATTAGATATAATTTGCTTTATTTTTAAAAATAAATATGGGCCAATCAACATCTTGAAGCAGAATGGAGTAACGATATGGAGAATGATGCCTAAAATATTAAGTCATTGAATTGTCAAGGAAACAGAACAAGACCAACAAGCCTCTAATCCCAGCACTTTGGGAGGCTGAGGTAGGAGAATTCCTTGAGCACAGGAATTCAAGACCAGCCTAGGCAATATAACAAGACCTCGTTTCTACAAAAATAAAAAAATTAGCTGGGCACACACCTGTAGTCCCACCTACTCTGGAGGCTGAGGCAAAAGCAGTCTGGGCAACAGAGTGAGATTCCAACTCAAAAAAAAAAAAGTATACATTGCTTATCTGAAATTCATCTTTAACTGATGGTTTATATTTTGTCTGGCAGCACTACCTTTCAAAGACCAATATCTGTAAGATATATTCGCCATAAGAAACATTTTCTTGGTCTCAGATGACAGGTGACCTATGGCAGATTAGGTGAAATCTGATGGTAGATGATGCTCTGGCCTATCTAGGGACCCTGGAGCCAATATCAAGGGACCATGTCCAGGAGACAAATACTCCATGTATTCAGTAAGTCAGATTTGGAGTTTAAAAAGTTATTGATCCACTGTTTAATCCGCTCTGCTTTGATTGTTTTTAAATGCTGAGTAACAGATAGGTCTCAGAAGACAAGAAGCCTCTCTCAGTTATGTTTTACCCTTCAGAGTCAAGCAGAAAAGGCATGCAGACTCTTGGGAAACATAACCCACAATGGGGGTTGGGCATTCTGTCCCTGAAAAGAGTGTGGGAGACACTTGTGGCGCTCTGTGGTCTCTGGCGGGATATCCCCGAAAACAGTGTGGTTCCCAGAGGGATGACTTGGAGAGACTCATCACTGCTCTCCAGTGGAGAAATGGGCCTCAGAAAAATAGGGTGGGGGTGTCTCGTGGGTCAGGGAGGTAATGAACAAGGAGACAGAGAAATCCAGGGACAATAGAGAGGAGAACCAGTTCCAACTTTCACAAGTGTAAATGTTTCTTCCCAGCTGAGAATTCTAAAGGACATGATAATGGTCAGGATATTCAGTATTCTTTTTGTTGTTGTTGTTATTTAGTCTTCTTGAAATCACTGAGTTTTAATCTGCAGGATTAGAACTGAACATTTTAGTTCAGCTATCTGGATATTTCACCAAAGAGAAGTATCAACGCCAGCAAGACACAGCTGATTCAGACACAGAATCTGCATTTTAATAAGATTCCTCAAGTGATCTATATGCACAGTAAAGTTTGAGAAACCCTGACCTTCTCCACACCAGGAATGAAATAATCTACAAGAAATGTCTCTTTTTAATTAATTAATTTTTTAATTTTAAAGATGTGGGATACAATTCAGGATTAGGTACATAAGTGGTCATTGTACAGGTGAAGTTTGGGCCTCTCATTGATTCTCACTTCGCCTGGTTTGGAATCAGGTACTCTTATTAATATTATGTGCCTCCACCCCTCCCCTGCAGTGATCTGCTACTGCCAATCTCTTTCATGTGGAATTATGATAAATGTTCAGGGTCCACTTATGAGTGAGAACACGTGGTGCTCAGTTCTTTGTTTCTGTGATATATCACTGAGTATGATAGATTAAGAACAGGCATATAGACCAGTAGAACAGGATAGAGATTCCAGAAACAAAACCTCAATTCTTAACCAACTCATCGTTGACAAAGCCTCCGCCAACAACCACTGGGGAGAGGAGAACCTATTCAGTAAATGGTGTTGGGAAAACTGGCTGATCACCTGCAGAAGGTTGAAACAAGACCCCTACCTATCACCATACACAAAAATCAACTCTAAATGGATCAAAGACCTAAACGTAAAACCTCAAACTAAAAGAAGCTTAGAAAACACAGGAGACACCCTTACAGAAATTTGAATAGGCAACCGATTCCTGATCAAAAGCCCATGCCATAAGAGATATGATTAACAAATGGGACCTCATCAAACTGAAAAGCTTCTGCAAAGCAAAAAGAACTATTAAGAGAGTAGGGAGACAGCCCACAGAATGGGAAAAAATATTTGCCAACTGTATATCTAACAAAGGCCTAACATCCAGGATCTATATGGAACTCAAACATGCTGAAAGGAAAAAAACAAACAGCCCTATTAAAAAGTGGGCAAAGGATATGAATAGACACTTCTCAAAAGAAGACATACAAGCAGCCAACAGATACATGAAAAAATGCTCAGCCTCACTAATCATCAAAGAAATGCAAATCAAAACCACAATGAAATACCAATAATGGCCATTTTTAAAATTATTATTATAAAGGTGTGGGGTACAATTCAGAGTTAGGTATATAAACATTGATCATGCAGGAACCCTTGTTGATGAGGTATGCCCCTCCCTCCAGAATGGTTATTATTAATAACTCAAAAAACAACAGATGTTGGAGAGGATGCGGAGAAAAGGCTACACTTCCACACTGTTGGTGGGAGTATAAACTATTACAACTTCTGTGGAAAACAGTGTGGCGATTTCTAAAAGATGTAAATATTGACCTTCCATACAACCCAGCAATCCTCCTTCTGGGAATACAAAAAAGATACTTGCACATGCAAGTTTATTGCAGCACTATTCACAATAGCAAAAACATGGAACCAACATGCTGCCCATTGAAAGTGGACTAGATAGAAAGGAATATCTTGAATGTCTGCAACAGAAGAGTCAATTCAAGTATCTCTAGTTCTGCCCAGTCCAACTTACCAATTAGGAAGCAATGCTTCCACTAAAGAAGTTTAAGGGATCAATTCATCAACAGGCCATAACCACTGTAAAATATATGCACCCAACATTAGAGCATGTAAATATATAAAGCAAAGATTAATAGATGTGAAGGGGAAAATGGAAAAACAATGACAGTAGGAGACTTTAATACCCCACTTTCATCAATGGCTAGATCAAACAGACAGAAAATTAATAAGGAAATACTGGACTTGAATAGCACTTTTGGCCAAATGGACCTAATAGGCATACACAGAACGTTCCATCCAACAGCAGCAGATTACATACATAGTTTTCTCCAGTGCATATGGAACATTCTCCAGGATACACCACATGTTAGGCCACAAAACAAGTCTTAACAAATTTAAGAAGACTGAAATTATATCTAGTATTGTTTCAGACCATAATGGTATGAAACTAGAAATCAATAAAAGGGGAATCCTGGAAAATTCACAAACTTGTGGAAATTAAATAATGTGATCCTAGAAAAACAATGGATCAAAAAAGAAACCAAAAGGGAAAATGAAAAATAACTCGAGACAAATGACAATGAAAATAAAACAAACTCAGAGGGCACAATGAGCAAAGAAGAGTCTCTTCAATAAGTCGTGCTGGGAAAACTGAATTTCCACGTGCAGAAGAATGAAATTGGACCATAAACAAAAATCAACTCAAAATAGATGAATGACAAAAAAATAAGACCCAAACTATAAAACTCCTAAAAGAAAACATAAAGGAAAAGATCCTGAACATTGGCCTTCACAATGACTTTTTCTGAATACCACATCAAGTTCAGACGACAAAAGGAAAAATAAATACATTTGACTTCATCAAACTAACTTTGTTACCACAAAGGAAACAATCAACAAAATAAAATGGCAGCCTACAGATTGGGGAAAAAATTTTTAAATCATTTCTCTGATAAAGAAATAACATCCGAAATGTATAAAGTATTCACATCCCTCAATAGTGGGAAAACAAATAATCTGATTTTTTTAAATGGGCAAAATGCCTTAATAGATATTTCTCTAAGGAAGATATAAAGATAGCCAACAAGCATATGAAAAGGTGCTCAACATTATTAATCATCAGGGAAATGCAAATAAAAACCACCATGTGATACCACATTGCACCCATTAGGATGGCTATTACCAAAAAATCAAAAGATAACGAATGTTGGCAAGGGTAAAAAGGGAACTCTTGTGCATGGCTGATGGGAATGTAGATCGGTACAGCCATTATGACAACAGTTTCTAAATAAATTAAAAACAGAACTGCCATTTGACCCAGAAATCCTTCTTGTGGCACATACCCAAAGGAAATGAAATCACCGCCTTGCAAAGATACCTGTGCTACCATGGTCATTGCAGCATTATTCACAATAGTCAAGAGAGGGAAATAACCTAAGTGTCAGTTGACAGACAAATAGATAAACTATGGAACCTACATACAATGGAGCATTATTCAGTACTAACAAGGAATGGGATCTTGCCATTTGCTACATGCATGGGACGAAGGGACATTAGGTTAAGTGAAATACAAGGGAAGACCCCCAAATAAATGAAATTTATTTATTAAAAATTGTGTATTCATTCTTACATGTGTATTCATTCTTACATGTTTAAACTTCAGTCACCTTCAAAGTGCTCCACACCTATCGAGATACTTTTTCCACTGCTCACAACAGTTTATGAACTCTGCATTTTGGTGACTTTTGGGGCTTCTGCCATTTTTTGTTTCATCTCTCTCATATTGGCAAAATGTTTCCCATTGAGGACCTTTTACATCCAGGGAAACAAAAAAAGTCACTCTGGGTGAGATCAGGTGAATAGGGAGGTTAGGGCATGGGGGTCATGCCATTATTGGTCAAAAACTGCAGAACACCCAGTGTGGTGTGAGCAGGTGTATTGTCATGGTGGAAGAACCAATCACCTATTTGACACACACACACACACACACACACACATCCAAAAAGAAATCAGATATACAGAGATAGAGAACAAAACAGTGATTATGAGGGGAGATGGAAAATGAAGAGCTGTAGGTCAGAGGAAACAAAATAGCAGATATGTAGGATGAACAAGTCTAGAGATCTAATGAACAGCATGAAGACTACAGGTAATAAAGTTGTACTATACATGGGATTCATGCTACGTGAGCAGATTTCAGCTGCTCTTGCCACAAAAACAGGCAAACAAAAATGAGTAACTCTGTGAGATGATGGGTATGTTAATTTGCTTTACTATCGTAATCTTTTTACTATCTAGCTATCTGTATCCCTTCATATCATGTGTGTACCTTAAATATACACAACAAGACAGTGAAACTGGAACACATAGACAGGCAGAAGGGCTCAGCAGAGGCCAGGAGTCATCAGGACCAGATCAGAAAAGACGACAAAGGCAGCAGATTGTCTGAGGTCTTCATGGGGAAGAACTGAAAATTTAAAGCAGAGCCCACTGGCTCTCTTTTGCACCCAGTGTTGGTGTGCCAGTAGCTAGACTAAGCACTCCACCTACCCCATTTGACAACAACTATAATAGACAATAATTATTATTATTCCCATTTTGGAAATGGGGCAACTGAAAAACTAAATTAATTTAAAAAAAAAAAAAAAAAAGCAGAAAGACTGTGAAATTCATATACCAAGCATACCACTCAAAATGACGACACAGGATTCAAGCCCAGTCCTACTCCCTGGCCTATCCTTAATCTCTATGTTCTACTTTTCAAAAAGAGTAGAGTGTGTTATGAGTCTCATTACACAGTGTGGGCCCAGTCATTTCCAGATGACCCTTGGGTTGACTTCATAAAGTCCAGAATTAAAGAAGGCCTCCAGCTTCCTCTTTGACTCAGCCTGTAATCCCGCGCTTTAGGAGGCTGAGGTGAGTGGATTGCCTAAGCCCACGGGTTCGAGACCCGCCTGGGCAACTTGGCGAGACCTCATCTCTACAATAAATCAAAAAATCAGCCAGGCATGGTAGCACATGCCTGTAATTCCGGCTACTCGCAAAGCTGAGGTGGAAGGATCACCGGAGCCCAGCAGGTCGAAGCTGCAGTGGCCGGGAGCGGCCACTGCACTCCAGTCTGGGCGACAGAGTGAGACTCCAACTCAAAAAAAAGAAGCCCTCCAGATGCTATCACATACCCATGTCTGAAAGTAGGTAGGCCCCACCTCAAAAATAAGATCGCCATCATGGAAAGTCTAAGAAGTGCTGTCTTAACAGTGTTTTTCCCAGTTGGTATGTGCTACACATTACAATGAACATCAAGTGCGAGCAAAAATGAAGCCCCAAGTGTGTTGCCACCTGGCTCCTTGGTACACAAAGACTTTTTGGGAGGTTGGGTCTTCTTAGGACAGCCCTGGAGATTCTATATTCTGAAGGTCTCTCAGCCTGGCCTGGAGAGTCTATTTTAGTCCTTGGAGGCTTTGCTATCCCAGATCCTTCAGCCTTGGCCTTCCTAGAGAAAATCATACATACTTCTACAATAAACTCAACTGCCCAAGAGTTCTTGTTGCTCATGAGTATATAGACCAACCACCTTCAGCAAAGAGTTTGCTTTCCACTAGCAAGCAAAAAGTAACTTATGTTTTCTACAGATCTTCTAAGGATCTCTTTTATCTCATACCTAAGGATCTCTTACCTGTTCCAAAGATCTGCTTGTGTCACAAAAGAAAAAAAAAAAACGAAAATCTCTTCAGTGTGATACAAGTCTTAGGGGAAAAAGCTGCCTCCATTTAGTTTATGCACTACAAATCTAAAGAAGGGATATTATGTGCCTTGAGAGGTCTTTAGGAAGCTAGATGCTACACTTTTCTTCTCTTGGCATTATTAAATATAGATTTCATTTTATATTCTAAAGTCTCATAGATTTCTCTTTTGCATTCTAAAGTCTTTTAACTCTGCAAATCAAAAAAAATGTTTAATATTAGGTGGTTCCTAGGCCACTTTAAAATCACTTACACTTTCTCACTTGCTAATTGTTGAATTTTCGTGTTTATTTTTAATCTTGAAAATAAGGAAACTGCTATTTCTTCTTCACTTCCTGTCACCTTAGGGAGAAAGTGAACAGAGAGAGTGTAGAAACTACAGGAACAGAGAAGGCCTCAGGACAACACAGAGGGGAAAGGAAAGGAACAGAGTAGACATTTTAAAAGTCATTTAGGCCTAAGTTTCCACGCATATCTTACACTTACTGAATAAACTTGAGCAAGTTCATTAAACTCTTTGAACCTTGTCCTCATTTGCAAATTAATACCTTGCTGGGGTTGGTCGAAAGAAAAGCAGCAGTGCGGATAAAGCACAGATAAAGCACAGTGTAGAAGTCCAAACAGTGACAGAGAAAATGATGGTGGTGGTGCTGACAGGCAAGTGTCAAGACGAGGCAGAGAGGATGAAGGCGGCAAAGCGAGAAAGCTACACTGGATACAGTTTAGCCTAAAATCCAAATACAATCAGGACGGAATGCCTACAACACAGGAAATGTTCTACTAACCTGATTAACAACTTCACTCTGTTTTGAAAGCTCCTTGAGCTCGTTTGTAAATTCCACAAGGATCAGCAAACTAGCTCATCTCACTACAGTTTATCTGCACATTCAAACTGCACAGTCATCAACGCAGGGGTAGGTCAGCCTAAAGCGTCCTCAGGTGGCTTTTTTCTGTGCAAATTTGTTTTGAACTCTTTTCATAAAATTGTGCAGGTATTACGATGCAAACATTTTATCTTTAAATCAGAGGCACAACTGATGACACTTGGAGAAAACAAAAGATTTCCAAAGAAATTTACCAGAAAGGAAAACCATGAATAAAATTAATTTTCAGACGTTTCATAGAGCTAGAGTTCAACTGCTGTATGCTACTTATGTTCTTAACAGTTTGGAACCATTTGTTAGTCCAAATTAAATTATAGGCATTCCATTTGTAGAATAACAAATTAGACAATCTTATTTGCATGAATCACAAAAATCTTCTTAAAGCTCTTTGGTGTCTTACAGCATTTAACACCCTCCCCGTTTTCTCAATGTGAATATCAGGCCATATTAATGACAAGACGATAACCTACCTACTTAAAGTGTATATTACATAAATGGTCACACAAACTGCTGTGAAATACTGTATCTTCAGCATTTGGACCACTTGGGACATGGAGAGGAAGGAATCATTAATGAAGTGTGAGACTGTTTTTATTCATAGGCCTTGGGAAAGGCACATTTCACGGCCATCAGGAACTTCTGCAGGCAAGAAATTACAGCAAATCCAAGTGCCACGCAAAGTTTGTGCAAGTCCAATCCTAGTGTCCCAGGCAGTCAAAAATACTGTTAAAAAAAAAAAAGGCAGAAATTCATTTTCCAAAAAACCCCAATGACACAGGAAGTACAAGAATATGAGAGAAGATCAAATCTAGACCATAGCCGGAACCTTCAGAGGAGGGATACCTGGCAAGTTTGGCTGTAGACTGGTTTAAAGTTCTGGTGGGGCTGGGTGCAGTGGTTCACGCCTATAATCCCAGCACTTTGGGAGGCCAAGGCAGACGGATTGCTTGAGTCCAGGAGTTCAAGAGCTACCAGGGCAACATAGCGAGACCTCATCTCTAGAAAAAATTTAAAAATTAGCCTGGCATGATGGAGTACACCTGGAGTCCCAGCTACCCAGGAGGCTGAGGTGGAAGGATGCCTGAGCCCAAGAGGTCGAGGCTGCAGTGAGCAGTGAGCATCATGATCGTGCCACTGCACTCCAGCCTGGGTGACAAAGTGAGACCTCAACTAGAAGGAAAAAATAAAAAAGGTCTAATGGAAATTGAGATATGATTTGGGTCATATATCACCTATTTTCTCTGCAAAGTAGTAGAAAGTCATTTTTTGAGAAAGAGGAGGTGGGGAGAGTGGTATCTGAGTTACTGTAGGATGTGGTAGAGCAAGCTAACTGAGAAACAGAGGACAGGAAATTTGAAGTTGGTGACTATGAACTTAGAGAAGCAACAAACTTCTCAATCCAAGTCTTCCCATTTCTCCTACTAGACTGGACTTCTGGAGGACTTAATGTTGTTTGTGTCACTAGCACCTAGCACAGCTCCTGGCCAAAAGTGGATACTCAGAAATGTTATTTGAACTCAGGAATGGCAAATATCTGAACTGTCTGGATACAAACAAACATCAAATAAATACTAGAATTTTTCTTAAGCTTGCAGAACACAATTGATTTGATGTGAAGACCAACATACATATAAAAGAAAACTCAAGGCCTGGACTCGGCATTCAAGGTGGGCTAGTGGTACAGGGAAACCCAGGTAAGGAGGAAGCCAACTGCAAGGAGACCTGGGGAGCAGGGGTGGCGAGGATGAGGAGGTTACCAGGTCAGCCCTGCTGAAAGTCACCTTGAGAGCAGCAGTGTTCCAGAAACAGACTCAAAGGAACCAGCACGGCACCACATATCACCATTTCTGTGCAGGAATTATACTTAGTGGCATGGAGTTTCGGGGGAAGTTTTAAAGGAAACTTGTCATCCTGATGGTCCAGCTTCCCAGTTTTGCAAATGGCATTCTTTCCTGGAACTCGAACAGAAAAATAATACAGCACACCCAGTTCTCTTTCTTAGGATCCCCTGAGCTCTATCCACCACCTGCCACTCCCTCCAGCTATTTCCTGCTGTTTCCATCCCAGCGCATTCTGCTCCACCTATTCCAAAGTCTTTCCTGGTTTAAAACATCAGGTGTGTTTTAAGTTCCAAGCTTTTTAGGGGGTGTTGTCTCTCACTGGAAGGCCATCCTCTCCTTCTAGCCATCATAAACTCCTTCTTCTCAGGTGTCTCTGCTTCAACAAAGCATACCTTGCCCCTTTCCCGGGGTAAAGGAGCCTATCCCCACCACATTTAATTCAACCTTTACTACCTGTTGCTATTTGAAAAGCAAATGGTACATTGATGATACTCAATGCATGTCTATTGAATTGAGTTTTACTGTTCATCTACCTTGCAACACAACTACCTAGGCATCAATTCATTTTGACATTTCCTTTTCCAACACACAAACTAAACCTTAAAAGAAACTGATTTTAAGACCATACACTATGTATGCACTACTGGAGTCTGAGTAAAATTTCTGAAAGCTAGAAATAATTTAAACGAACACTGATTTCTTTGTTCTATCAGTTTTTAAAACTCGAATGGTCTAGAAACATGAAGGTTGATATTGATTTAAAGATGTATAAAATATTACAAAAGACATGGGGGGGCTACAGAAATAAGCCTCTGTCATTCTCCAAATTCAGGAATATTAGAGTTAGAGGCACCCCTCGAAGCCTGAAGAAGGTGGCTTTAGAATAAATAAAAGGGAATGCGCCTTTACACAGCAGGTGGCAAACATGAAACACTTTTATTCTGAGAGTTGGTACAGACTTGAAAATGTAAGTAGGTTCCAAGGAAGACTTAGCTGTAATCTAGGATGATGATTCCAGCATGTCGTTGAGTAGAAATTAGAGCTATTTACTTTGTCAGCAGGGTGTGCCCACCCCCACTTCTTACCCACAAAGTACCACTTGTATCCTTGTCATAGCTGTAGCACTGAGCAAGACACTTCCTGTTGGCCTGATCTAACACAGCATGGCATCACTGGTGGCTTTATCCACTCTAAAATCATAGCTCTGTTGTTTGGAGAAATTTACTCTCTTGAAACAGGATGCTGTTCTTTCTTTGATTCATCCTGCATAACCTTTCAATCATTTTAAATATATTGCCTCCAAAATAGTTACTTCATTGAACAAACACATGAGGGCGCTTAAAGGGGTATATACTCCAACTTCACACTGAATGTCTTTCTAAACTGTCTACACTTGGGAAGGGAGACAATGCCTTACCACGTGGACTAAAGTGGGTATTTAGCAGGATGAGCCACATGGATCCCCGTAGGAAGGAAAAGAGAAAAAAAAAGCAGAAAGAAGTGCTCTGGAACCAAACAGCAAGTTGGAGTCACAAAAATCTTCTTCACAAGTTTTTACCATGCAGAAACCTCCAAAGTCTACTCAATAAACAATGTCTCTAAAATATGAAGTAGGGAAAGATGATGAAATTAGTTCTGTCCATCCTATGCTCATGTTGATTTAATGTCGTAGGGATCCGTGCTCATAGAAGAAAATCAAGGGACCTCACAACATGGGATACTGTGGGAAACAAGAGAAGACTGAATGTGTGGCTCATAGGAGAGGTGCTAGAAAACAGAGAATGAAGCACTCTTGATGACTCAGTGATGTTTAATAACCCCCAGAGCCCATTGTTACAAGATGTGGTTAATTATAGCAGGGGTTGCTATTTCATAAGCGAAATTTCTGATAAAAAAGTAACCATTTAGTAAGATCCTTCCGTCGTCGTTCATTGACAAAATCATGTATTGGCACACACACTGCAGGAATTCTGTGAAATATTTGTTCATATACAATGATTACGATATCCAAACATTAGGGGTGCTTCTTCCACTATGCAAAAGCTATTGGATTCCTTGCTTAGCCCAAACGTAGAGAAGTCATAAAAGAAATGAAAAGGTTATAAGTCTGAAGACCTAATATAAAGACTATGAAGAATCTCTGGGAAGAAAGAGATTGGTGGCAATCAAGTGTGAAAGAAAAATGGTAGCCCACGTGGAAGAGGGAAGGACAATAGAGGAGCAGATAGGCCGGAGGTATGCACATGAGTTGTGTTCTTTTCCTTCTATACAACTTCACTTGTCCTATTTTCACCGGGGCAGAAGAATGGCAACACCAGAAGAATGGCAACACCAATAAATTCAGGGCAGAGATGGAGTCTGTGCTGTGTTGGGAGGTAGCCAAAAAAAATGATTGGAGGAACTGTAAAAAAAGCTCCAGGAATTCTCCCAAAAGGCACTGGGAAAGACAAAGGATGTGAAGCATAAGACTACATGGAATATACAAGTGTCCACATCATTTTAACAGAATTATTAGAGAAGAGGAAAAATGGAAGAAAATAGTTGAAGAAATGATTATTGGAAATGTTTAAGAATTAAAGAAAGGTGAAAGACCATAGATTAAAGGTCTAAAAATTTTAAAAATTTAAAAATGGAAGGAAAAATAAAGGAAGGTAGAAGGGAAGAAGGGAGGTAGGGAAGGAAATAATCAAGGACTAATATTCTAGACTAGAGGTTCTTAGCATTTTTGTGATGCCATAAATCACTTTGTCAGTCTGGTAAATCCTATGGACTCATTGTAAAATATTGTTTTTAAATGCATAACACAAAATGCATAGGATTATAAATAGTCACTTATGTTGAAATACAGCTTCCAAAGTACAAAAAAAAGTGTGATGCAATAATATATGTTCTCCTTTATTAATGAGAACACAAGATGTAATGGAAGGTCTAATAACTACTATAATTTTGAAATGCCACAGCTAACCCACAACAAGCATGTAGTATGAGTGAGAAACGTATGCTGTTGCTGAATTTGAAATTTAAGTTGGCTGTAATTACAGCCTAACCAACCAACCATTAATGACACGCAGCTGCATGGATGAAACTTAGTGACAAAAGTAGGAAGCAAAGCAAGATTTATAGTGCAACACTGTTGATAAAAATTAAAAACACATTCACGTGCCTAACAATACTGACTTAACAAGGATACACACATATTTAAAACAATACATCAAAGACACCAGAGTGAATGCTTGGGGAGAGAAGGGAATTAGACAGTGATCAGGGAAGATGAAAGAAAAAGAATATAAAACAAGAAGAGGGCTTTGCACCAATCAATGATGGCAATGTGCTCTGAACTAGGAAAAATTATTAACTTAACTCTCTGTACTTGGATTCTAATTAAAACAAACAAACAAACAACACCATCACAGATGCTTGGAGCTGAAAGTAAGAAGTTATTGGCATTTAATAGACTAGATAGGAAAAAAAATAAGATAGTCACAAAAGACAAAAGATTTTATACAAATAAACAGACTTTGTCAGCTCCGATAGACATAAAATTGCTGTTTTCAGAAACGCCCTTTCCCCATCTCAAGAGAGTACATCACTGAGGCCATGTCAGGAATAAAAGTCCGTCAACCCAGACAGAACATGGAGCAGCACCCAGAATTGTCCTGCTCTGAAAGACTAGTTGCAAATTGTCTTTTCCAGTTTAGATAAAGGACATCCCCCCCACTGACCACTCTCTTGTCTAGGGAGCCAGCACAAACTCAGGAATCTAATGGTTGTTCAGACATGATATCCTATGTGCCTTAGTTTGTTCCTGCTGCCATAAAAAAACTACCTTAGACTGGGCAAAATATACACAACAGAAATGCATTTCACACAGTTCTGAAGACTGGGAAGTCCAAGATCAAGGCTCCAGTAAGTTAAGCGTCTGGTGAGGGTTTGCCCTCTGCCTCCAAAATGACCCCTTGCTGCTGTATCCCTACATGGTAGAAAAATGGGTAAGGGAGCTTGCCTCTTTTATGAAGGCACTGATCCCACTCATTGAGGGTGGAGCCCTCATGACTTAATCCCTTCCTAAAGGCTCCACCTCTTAATGCTATTACACTGGGTGTTAGGTTCCAACATATGAATTTGAGGGGACACCAACATTCAGACCAAGGCACCAACTATATTCCTCCCCATAAAAAAGACTGAATATACACAGCTGATCTTTTTACTGCCCCCTAGCTGTAGGCAGCAGCAATAAACAACCAGCTGTTTTCTCTTCAGTCTCTCTTTCTCTATCTGTATCACCTGCCTCTTGAAGGGCCCTAACCTAAGCTAGAGTGACAGTATAGAAAACTGTCGGTGGTTTCTTTCACCCATGGCAGCTCTGGCATGTCTCCCTTTCTTTTCTCCCTTCTTTCTCCAATAAACTTTGTTTTAAAACTTAAAAAAAAAGAAAACTGCTCAAACAAGTACTCTTGATCTCTAAACGAGTCCTCCTGGTCCCCAAACTTGACATAAAGCACACTCCCCAGGAGAAAAGTCCACATGCAAACAGTGCAGATGCATGCTTTCTTGCATTTAAGTTTGGTTTCATAAGTGCATACAGCTGTTCCCTGAAGCAGGCCGTGAAAGGGAAAATGAAGCCTTTTCTTTCCGCTCTTTTGGGTATTCTTCAAGTCATTTTTGTGTGTGTGAACTAATAGCAAATCTGATCTACAGGCAGGTTCTCTTGTCTAGAATTACGTAGCTAAGTTAAATGTTTTAGTCACTGTTTGATAATAAGATGCAAAATAAAGTACTTGTGAGCATAGAAAATTAATGGAAAGGAAACACTGTCTGAACATATGCTGAGTTCACCAGCATCTATTTTTAAAGATGACCTAATTAATTGTTACATATAATGTGGGAGGAAAAGAAACACAGGCAAAGCTTTTAGACAAGCCCACCACTAACTTTAAATGTATGGCATCAGTGAGGCAGGTCTATAAATGCTTATGGCATGATTTTAATGCAATTGGCAAATGTGCCAGAATGAATACATGAGGACAGAAAGTCTTTTAAATACCTGGGAGAAAGAAAAAGGACAGGATTGAATCGTTACCTTAAAATTATTTTTTTTAGCAATTTTTACATTGTACGTATCTTGTTAACATAATCCTCATTTAGCAAATCAAACTTGCAGTCTTTTTGCCATGGGCTTATTTTCCTCAACTGTACATGTGTACAGAGCCATTGAGTTTTACAGGTTTTCACAAGAGTTAATAATATTTAAATGACAAATAGACCAAAGAAGACTTGCCTCTTTATTAAATGACGGTATTCTGATGTTTAAACAAAATAATCCAAATGCTGGACTCCTTTCTTCCTGGAGGACTGACATAAATTGCAATGAAACATGCTTGGAAAACGGAAGCATACTACTGTGTTATTTTCACAAATAAAAGGTGATTCGAAAAATTCACTTCTACAGTTGGAATGCAAAACTAAAGAATAGATACTCTAATGGAATGTAAGATAACATATTTTAGAGAGAAGTTTTAGAAAAGCATTGCCTAAGCATGAGAAAACTAGAAAATGGTATTTTAAAAACTATTAGCATACATCTCTTTCAAGAAAACACTAATCTAATACCATAGAGGAGAGGCAGCATATATACACCAACTTAGACAAAACCCCAGCCAACAATATACACTCTCAGATATTTAGATCTCCTTGTTGCAGGAAGAAAGGTGAATTTCCAAATTCTCAGTAACCAGGCATAAGAACCTGCCATCCAGGCTTGGAGGGCAGAATGAACTGACTCATGGCATGTCCCTCTATCCAAATTTAATGAAATTAAAAACTAATAAATATTAAAACAAATTCACCAACATATGGCAAACATAATGTTTACCTTGGAAAATAATGGGCGAGGAAAGAAAGGAAAGATCCAGAAGCAGAACACAGTGCCTGTGTAAGGAAGTTTGGTCATCACGCACAGAGAGAGTCACACACACACACTCCCACACAGCCCTCACAAGTTACACTGGGGAGCTGCAAAATCCTGAGCCCTCACATCAATAATAAATCTGGAGACAGACATACTTAGGGGGCGGGCTTTTTTTTTTTTTTTTTTCTTTTTCCTTCCTCTGGAGAGCTGTGGAAAGGTTGCTGGTGAGAAAAAGCTGTTTTCTGTCCAGAGAGAAGCCTCTGGGCCACAGAACGAATTGAGGGAAGATCAGAAGGACAGGGGGATTCCTCTGGGACGGAGGTCATCCCCCAGTTGGATGACACAGAGGAGAGAGTCCAGTGCCCACCTCACCTGAGCCCTCCAGGTTCCGGCTATTCTCAGAAACTAAAAAGAGGATCAAATACCAAAAAACAGAGCCCGAGCTGGCTTTTCTTAGTAGAAACAAGCAGGTCTCAGGTTAGAGAGGGAAGACAGCCACAGATGGTGGTGATTTCTGGATGATGGGTCGGAAGGTCATCCTTTTACTTCTTTCTTTGTACTTTTCTGATTTGCTTAAACATTCTTTAAAATGAACTTGAAATTTTTGTGTCAAACAACACACACAAAAAATATTTAACTGAAAGAAAGAAATGTGACCACACAGATTTTTAAGAACCATGAAGCTGAGGTAGGGGACAAACGACACAATGTTCCTGTTGTCATCAAGTAAACCCCACCTGTTTCACACTTTGACCTTTAAGAGGAAAAGAAAAAAGGAAAAAGGAGGGAAATACCAAGAGTTAGAAAAAAGAGAAGTGCAAAGGAGAAAGCCAAGTTGTAGGACATGGAGGTCCAGGTTCTGCTGGAGCAGTTAGGGAGACAGAGTCCGTCTTCTGGTTCTGGCTTTCTTCCCTCCCACTTCCAACCCTCTCTCCTGCAAATCCATTCTTCCATTATCCAATCACCACCAAACTCTGAGACCCAGGATCAGTCAACTACAGCCAAGGAATCAATTGCAGGGAGATGCAGTGAGAATTGGGTTACTCTAGTGCATTTATCCATGCGTCCATATGTGTGCGTGTGTCTATGTAAAAAGCTGCTTAAACAGAACAGATAGACTTATTGCAAACACGAGCAGCTGATATCAAATATATATATATATACAGTTCTTTACCTAAACATACTTTTTCTACCAGTGAAAATCTGCTAACAATTTACATTAGATAACTAATCTCAATAAGACATAAATACACAAGGTGATCATAAGGACAAGCAAGAAGAAAAGACTGGACCAGCAGAGAGATGGACTATTCTGTCACTGTTTACCCTCAATGAATCTAAGGATACCTGAGTATATAACACACCATTATTTTATGGACCACAATGAGAGAAAAAAAATGTACCGAGTAAGCTATAACTCCGTACCTCCTCATCACATCAACGGTAAGTCATGCTCTGATTACAGTGATGCTAGAGTAAATAAAATACAATATTACTCATTATTCACACACCATCATCATTAGCTCTATGATCCTTGACAGGCCCCTCAACTCTCCTGGTTAAGGGATTGGGCTTGGATTATATGTATCATTTGAAGGATCCTGTTATGTTTGGAAAATTCTGTGCTTCCAGATCTCTGGTTTTCTCTCAGAACTAAGATATTCTGGAGCCCTGAGGTCTTCCAAACCATGAAAAGCAGGAACTGCAGATAGGTTCTGCTGTTTGGAAAGCCTTTTGAGCACCCCTTCCTCAGCCCCAAAGGAAAGGCACCAGTGAAAGGCAGCCTTCCTCTCTTGGCCACCGCTCCTCTCACCAGCACCTCCACTCAGTGCTATTCCCAGTTATTTTGTCCTATATTCCTATGTCTTGATTCCTTTTGTCCCAGATCAGAAGAGAAAGATACAGAAAGGAAGACCCCCAGGTCTTTTTCTTCCATCTAATTGAGACTCAAGGCTAGCTTTCTTGCAGTGAGGGAATGGTTGCCTAGGTAACCAAGTATTCACTGTAAGTAACTCCTATTCTCTCTTTTTGCTAGACTAACTTCTGGTTTCTCCCTCCTGTCCTAGTAGGGAGTTAATAGTTAAAGGATTTATTTAACTAGACTCTGGATTTTATAACCCCTGCTGGCTTCCACAACAAACTCCAAACTGCCTCTTACTGGAGGCTTGTCTTAAATGAACCAGAACTACTTTTCCTCATCCATTATTTTAAACCTAATTGGAACACAGCAAAGCAAAGCAAATTCTAAAGGTAGTAAGGGTAGCTTCCTTATGCCTTGATTTATCAATGTCTGACACTAGTATATTAAAATATGGCTCTTGTTTGTAGCATCAACATCAGCTGAGAATAGAATGCTTTTGAAAGGGAAAGAGATTTCTTTACCAAAATATCTAACTTCGCTGGCTTATCACTGTTGACAGAATAGATCATTTTCTTTAGCTATGTGGGTGATGGATGGGGCCCAAAGTGATAGATCCAGGGTCTGAGGTATAGTGTGGTGAATGCAAGCTTCAGAAGACATCCTCAGAAGAAGGAGTGCAACACAGAGGGGTGGGGTGATGGGAGGTTTTGGGGTTTTGTTTTGTTTGGTTGGGTTTTTTTCACTTTGTTTTATTAGAAAGATGTGGGGTACAAGTCAGAATTAGGTACATAAGTAGTCTATGTGCAGGTAAAGTTGGGGCCTCCAACTGGTCCTCCCTTCCCCTGGTTTAGAATCAAGTACCCTTGGTGATGCCACGTGCCAACCCCGCCCCACCCCACCCCCGCCCTCCCCTGCAGTGTCCCACTACTGCCAATCCCTCTCCTGTAGTATTGTGATAAATGTTCAGGACCCACTTATGAGTGAGAACTTGTGATACTCAGTTCTCTGTTTCTGTGATAGATCACTGAGTATGATGGACTTTAAAATCCATCCAATTTGCTGCTAAGTCCATACCCTTGTCCTTCTTTATGGCTGTGGCAATTTTTAAAAGAACTAGAAATTGACCCTCCATATGACCCAGCAATCCCCCTCCTGGGAATATACCCAGAGGGACTCCAAATCCATTCTTTACCCTTCTCCATCCTGCTGTATACCTGGGAAGCTGCCTTCCCTGAGCCATATCAACCTGCCCTTCCCTCTGGCTTTCTGTTGAGTTGAAACAATGCAAAGGATTTGCCAGGGTTGAGAAGGTAGGAAGAGAGTCAAGTTGAGATGCACTCTTTCTCTGCCTGCTGAGGTGGCAGTGACTATTTCTCTGCTGAAGGCCACAGCTCCCGTCTGGCAGAACTCTCCTGCAAATACAGGTCTCTGTGGGTTTCAACAGCCTCCTCCAGCCTAGATTGAGTTGTTAGGGCTTCCCTCTGTAACTAACCCTTGGTGTTTCACCATACCTTATTGAATTCTCGTAAATATTTATAAATAAACCCTCCAGTGACAACTTTCTTCAGAATTATTATTTGGGGACACATGATAATGGTGTTGCGATTATTTTTTTCAGGTGGGTTTCATCTTTTACAGATGTATCCTGAAATATTTATGGACAAAATGATATTTAGAGGAAGCAAGTTTGGTCATGAGTTGATTAACTGTCAAAGCTAAGGAATCAGTAAATGGATACAGGGTCTTCTCTATAATTTTCTCTCTACTTTTGCACATATTTAAATATTTCCACCATAAAGATATTTTTCATGGGGAAAGAACCCTTGGTAAGCACCCCTTTTGCAGACGCTGCTTCCCCCGGGGACCTGGGCTGACACAGGAGTGGAAGAATAATGAGTAGAGATATTAGCAAGATGAACGTGGCCTACTCTCTAATTTTTCCTGGGACTAGCCCTAAAAGGCAAAGGCTACAAACACTGTGTCTGTGGTCCTCTCTGCACTGGGACTAGACAGTAAAACCTCACTAACTGACCTTAATGAGGAGAACACTACGAGTACACTTTGACTCAGAAAAGATCTATGTTATAAATTATTTCTTAAATTGTTTTTAAAAATTGAGCAATGTATTAACTTTCAAACTCCAACTGGCCTCAGCACATACATACATCAGAGAGTCCCAGTCTTATCTCACAGCACACCTTTTTGCAAATCTTTGTGAACTCTTCTTTCATAGTCAACTTAGATAGCCTTTTTCATCCTGTCATAGCATACCTGCCACCCTTCTGTCTACTTCAAAACCCACCTCATCTCAAAACTCACCTTGTTGTAGCCTTCCTTTAAAGTGCGTCTTAACCTATACATATACACAACGGAATATTACAGAGCCATAAATAAGTTTGAACAAAATCATGGCCTTTGTAGCAACTTGGATGTAACCAGAGAGCATCATACTAAGCGAACTGTCACAGAAACAAAGAACTGAATACCGCATGTTCTCACTCATAAGCGGGCCCTGAACACTAGTCACATTAACACAAGGGTAGGATTGGCAGTCACTGAACACTGCAAGGGGAGGGAGGAAGGGAGGGAGTCACATGACAAACCATGGGCACCTGGTCCACTACCAGGGGGAATGCAAACTTCACCTGCATTCAGCCCATTTGTGTAGAAAACCTCACTTGTACCCCACAACTCTAAAATAAAATTTAAAAAATAAATAAATAAGTGTGTCTTTGCCATATTGGCCCAAAATAAACTCTCCTTCTTAGGAATTTCTATCTCAGCTCCACTAATTACTGAGTGACTTTGACAAGTTACTCAATCTCTTGGGACCTCAGTTTTAACATCTGCAAAATGGGAATAATGACAGTACAGATCTATTAGGATTTATATGAGTATTAAGTGAGTCTACTTGAGATTGGTGGATACTAAGCATTCAGTCGATATTAGGTGCTATTATTACCATTTATTCAGCAAATGTGCATTGAGCATCCACTATATGTCTGGTTTTCTTCTAAATCCTGAGGATACAACAGTAAACAAAATAAAGTCCTCGCCTCCATGGAGCTTCCTTTCCAGCAGAAGAGGTAAATAATAAACATATAAATATATATATATATGTATACACACACATACATATCTATACACATATATATTGGGATTTCAAATAGCGTTGGGTGCTATGATAGAGTAAAAATAATGGAAAATATGATTTATGGTCAAATGGCCTGGGATAGCCTCTTAAGAAGATGACATTTTGATGACATTGACATTTAACGAGTTTTTAAAGTCATTTTACTGCCTCAGGAAAACAAATAATGGTTAAAAAGCAACAAAAGTTTTTAAATATTTGGGAATTATGTTTTCCAACTCAGTATCCTTGGCAATCTGGAATCCCAGATTCTGGATGGGTGGACTCATCAGTGGACAGGCTTGTATCTTATAAGCCCCCATATGCATCCCAAAGCCACATCGTACTTTGTTTTTCAGTGTTCTCACTTCCCCATGTCACCTTTTTCAACTTCTTCACACCATCGACAGACTCTTCTCTGACTGCCATTTCATAAACACGGTCTTTAATTCCTTCCCCCTTAATTGTTTCCTAAGATCACCTGCAGTCTGCATTCCATCTTCAAACTGTTCTCATGCTCCTGTTCACCTGCTTTCCTCTGACATCAGTGTCACTGTTACTAGATTCTTCCACTTTTCTACTCTTTCTCTTATTCTCTTTGCTCCCATGTGCAGCCAAAGTGGGAGGAGATCCCAAAAGAAGCTGCAAATCTCTAGGAGGCATGTGTTTGGAGGGGGAGAGAGGTGACAGGCTACCCTGGTAGGTATGGAGGAATCATACAAACAGGGAGAGGAGAGAAGAAATAACATGACCCCAGAGGCTGGCCTTCATTTTTCTGACAATTCCAGAATCTGAGAATTAATAAAATAAGGGTTTGCATTAGAAAATGTAAGGAGATTGGGGAAGATAAATATAATGCTTACTTCTACCAAGGGAAAACAATTTCTAGTACTGAAAATTGTTGCCAATGAGTTCTTTGTAAGTGGGTTAATGAAATGATTTTGAAACACACACACACACACACACACACACACACACACACATACACACACACTTCTAGCTATATAAAATATGGGTAGATAGTTTTAGCTACAGCCGCTGGACTTTTTCCCCACATGAAACAATAAATATAGGCAAAAATCCTAGCCAACTGAACATTCCCCCTTACCTCTTTCTCCTTTGCTCTGTTGATTTTCCTTTTTCCTTCCTCTTTATTATGCACAGGGACCTAAGTCACTC
This sequence comes from Cephalopachus bancanus, assembly GCA_027257055.1. NCBI lineage: Eukaryota > Metazoa > Chordata > Mammalia > Primates > Tarsiidae > Cephalopachus > Cephalopachus bancanus. The sequence continues at coordinate 2,151,191 of JAPVLO010000162.1, read as the reverse complement.
AAGATTAGACAACATAAAAGGCCCAGAAATTAAATTCTTAAGATTAACGTCTAAGGAATTCACCTAAGCTGCATAAATTTAGAGTCTTTCTTTGCCAGGAACTTAACAACGCAGATGAATAAAACTGCTTTCTGAAGTTGTGATAAATGAGGGCCACACAAAATCGGCCAGGTTTTCTTGTTGCATCTCCCACGTGAGCACTGGGATGGAGCCACCATCCAAAGACTGGCTTATGCACAAAACAACCCAGGTACCAGGAAAGGAGGCAGTGGAACTGTGCAAGCCACTCTTAGCATGTACAACACTGAATGTTTGAAATATGACAGTAATTAATATGAGCGAAAACACTGCTTTCTGCTCAGCCATAATAAAAATCCAACTTCATTACCTCACAAGTTAAAAAAAAAATCACAGAAAAGATACACAAGAATTCTAGCCTTTTGCTCTCTCCCATTCTTACAGAGATTTCTCTCATGAAATATCCTCTATTGTTCCAGTTAAATTTTTTTTAAGGATCTTAATATTTCTTCTTAACATGTTTAAACTAGTATTTGTTCACCTTCAAGTGCCCTCTGGTGCGACTTATTTTAATCTCCCAGACAATACTCTACCCAGATCAAAGGAAAGGATTTTTTTTATTGCTCCTTTTGTATTTGGATTAAAAATTATGATCTGCAAGTGTGAGTTGAACAAAATTGAAAGTGTCTTTACAAAAGAAAAGAATCGCTCGCTCAAAAAAATCATTTGAAAATCTGGGCACAGAAAACTTAGTCTGGTGTTACCAGTGGAGCCAAATGCAGAAAGGAGGGAACAGTCTGTCTGAAACTAAGGCAATAACGGGGCACCCTATCGGCAGAGAATTTAGAAATGTAACAAATGTTTTATATAAATAATAATGTTTTAATAATGAAACCGACTAAACACCAACCTGCTTCTTATCACTCTGTGCCAACAATTCTAAATAATGTAAGCAATAAAATACACCTTCTCCCAAAATAATTTTTTTGCTGTTGTATAAGGTTGACCCATCATGGTGATTACTGTTGGGTTTTAATTATACATAGGCAAACTTTAAGTGAGCACGTTTTTACCAGTCATCCTTAAATATAGGCACACCCTTGTTTCATTGTGCTGCTCTTTGTTGTGCTTCGCAGATCCTGTGCTTTCCACAAATGAAAGACTGGTGGCAAGCCTGCATCTGGTAAGTCTGTCGGCTTCTGTTATTCCAACTGCACATGCTCACTTCAGGCCTCTGTGTCACACTGGTAATTCTCACAATAGTTCCAGTTTCTTTTTATTATTATTATATCTGTTCTGGTGAATTTGGTAACTCTCATAAAACAGAGGGTGCCAAAAAATGCATACACAGTTTAAAAAATGAAACAACTGTAGTAAAATCAGAATACTCAATAAGATGGATACAAGTCACGTTTGACTTTTGCAATTACAAGAGGTGCTCAGAGTGGTTACCATCAGTATCCAGACACTTGTGATTACAGCGAACGTCTCTTAAAATGTGTATAGCTTTTTTAACACCCCAGTATTTCCAACTTTTTTATTATTATTATATCTGTTATGGTGATCTGTGGTATTTTTGATGTTACTATTGTTCATTGTTTTGGGTCACCACAAGCCACACCCATATAAGATAGCAAACAATCCAGAATGTTGAACCTGTTGTGACTGCTCACTGATCTGCCACTGCCGGTCTCCCTCTATCTTCTCAGAACTTCCTATTCCCTAACACACAAAAAGATCAAAATTAAGTCAATTAGTAGCTATATAGTGGCTTCTTAGTGTTCAAATGAAAGGAAGTCTCTAAACTTAAATAAAACCAGAAATGATTAAGATTGGTGAGGAAGGCATATCAAAAGTCAAGATAGATACCTAGGCCAAAAACTAGGCCTCTTGCACCAAACAGCCAAGTTGTGAATGCAAGAGAAAGTTCTTGGAAAAAACTAAAAATGCTACTCCAGTGAACACATGAATGAAAGAAAGCAAAATAGCCCTATTGCTGATTTGGAGAAATTTTTAGTGACCTGGACGGATCAAACCAGCCACAATATCCCCTTAAGCCAAAACCTAATCCACAGCAAGTCCCTAACTCTCTTCAGTGAAGGCTGAGAGAGGCAAGGAGAAGAAAAGTTTGAAGCTAGCATAGGTTGGTTTATGAGATTTAAGGAAAAAAACCATCTTCGTAACACACAAGTGCAAGGTGAAGCCGTAAGTGGTGATGCAAAAGCCACAGCAATTTTCCCAGAAGATCTAGCTAAGATCACTGATGAAGGTGGCTACACCTTCTAGCCTTTTGCTACAGATACAGATTTTCAATGTAGATGAAATGGCATTCTATTGGAAGAAGATGCCATCCAGAAATTTCCTAGCTGGAGAGGAGAAGTCAATGTCTGGCTTCACAGCTTCAAAAGACAGACTGACTCTCTTATTAATGGCTAATGCAGCTGGTGACTATAAGTTGAAGACAATGCTCATTAACTATTCCAAAAATCCTCAGGCCCTTAAGAAGTATGCTAAATCTACTCTGCCTCTGCTCTATAAATGAAACAGCAAAGCCTGAATGACACATCTGTTTACAGCATGGTTTACTAAATATATTAAATTCACTGTTAAGCCCCACTATTCAGGAAAAAAAGATTCCTTTCTAAATAATACTGTTCATGGACAATGCACCTGGTCTCCTAAGAACTCTGATAGAGACATACAAGGAGATAAATGCTGTTTTCATGCTTCCTAAGAAAACATCCATTCTGTAGTCCATAAATCAATCAAGGAGTAATATCCATTTTCTAGACTTATTATTAAGAAATATATTTTGTAAGGCTATAGTTTCCATAGATAGATAGTGTGATTCCCCTGATTGATCTGGGAAAACACATTGAAAACCTTCTGGAAAGGAATTCACCATTTTCTAGATGCCATTAAAAACATTTGTGATTCATAGGAGAAGGTCAAAATATCAACATTCACAGGAGTTTGTAAGAAGTTGATTCCAACCTTCAGGGATGACTTTGGGAGTCAAGACTTCGGTGGAGGAAGCAACTGCAGACATGATGCAAATAACAAGAGAAGTAGAATGAGAAGTGGAGCCTGAAGAAGTGACTGAATTGCGGCGATTTCATGGGGAAACTTAAATGAATGAGGAGTTCCTTCTTATGGGTGAGCAAAGAAAGTGGTTTCTTGAGACGGAATCTCCTCCTGGTGAAGATGCTGTGAACGTTGTTGGGACGCAACGAAGGATTTAGAATAGTCCATAAACTTAGTTGATAATGTAGCCACTGGGTTGGAGAGGTTGATTCCAATTTTGAAAGAATTTCTGCTGTAGGTCAGATACTATCAAACAGCATTGCATGCTACAGAGAAATCTTTCATGAAAGAAAAAGTAAATTGTTGTAACAAACCACTGTTGTATTATTTTAAGAAATCGTCGCAACCACCCCATCCTTCAGCAATCCCTATCCCGATCAGTCTGTTGTCATCAATATGGAGACAAGACCCTCCAGCAGCAAAAAAATCATGACTCACTGAAGGCTCAGATGCTCATTAGCATTTTTAGCAATAAAATATTTTTAAATTCCAGGTGAAGTGGGGACCAAAGGGAGTTCCAAACTTTGCCTGTTCAATGGCCACTTAGCTACCTAATCCAGAATTGTACCCCACATCTTTAAAATAAAATAAAAAATTTTTAAATATATTTTTAAATTAAGGTATATACACTGTTTTGTTTTGTTTTTAGACATAATGCTGTTGCATATTTAGCAGGCTACGGTATAGTGTAAACATAACTTTTGTATGCACTAGACAACCTAAAAAAATCTCATGGGACTCATTTTATTGTGACGTTCACATTGCAGTGGTCTGGAACTGAACCCAAAATATCTCTGGAGTATGGCTGTATACATTATAGTCTACAAATAAGTTGATTCTGAGACATCTCAGTGATACAGGACTCCAGACACAGGTACAGACACAGGTACACACACACACATTTGCTCCATAAGTGAGTTCATAAAGGTCCAGGAATCATTCCAGCTCATTTTGGACACTTGTGATATTCCATACTCTTATAGTTAAGCAGTAAATTCAAAATAAATAGTGATAGAATATTAACTGTAAAAAAAGAAACAAAATTGAGTTAATTCTTCATTCCACATAACCAATGAAATTTTTAACTTTGTGTTTAAAAATACAAAATAAAGAAATGAAGTACAGAATGTGAGACGTACTTTTTTTAATAGTAAGTGTACATTTTAGTTCATACAAAATTTTACTTAATTTTAATAATATATTTTAAATTGATTTTTCTTTTCTTGTTATTCTTGTATAATTGTTACTCAACTGATATTAAACTGTAACATTATTTATGTCATGTCAGGGGGGAACCCAAAAAACCCAGACTATATTTACAAATAATTTATTCTTACATGTCTAAATCTCAGTCACCTTCAAAGTACTCTCCGTTTGATGCAATACATCTATCAAGACATTTTTTCCACTGCTCAGAACAGTTTTTGAACTCATCAGTGTTGATGCCTTTTAGTGTTTCTGCCATTTTTTGTTTCACCTCTTCCACATGAGCAAAATGCTTCCCTTTGAGGGAAACATTTTTACATTCGGGGAAACAAAAAAAGTTGCTCAGTTGAATAGGAAGGGTAGGGCACCAGGGTCATGTTGTTTTTGCTCAAAAACTGCTGAATACTCAGCATGGTGTGGGCAGGTGCATTGTCATGGTGGAAGAACCAGCCACCTGTTTGCCACAACTTGGGATGTTTCTTCTGCAATCGTGACACAACCTTTTCCAAACTTCCAGGCAACTTGGTGAGACCTCATCTCTACAGTAAATCAAAAAATTACCTGGGCGTGGTAGCACACGCCTGTAATTCCAGCTACTTGGAAAGCTGAGGTGGAAGGATCGCTGGAGCCCAGCAGGTCGAGGCTGCAGTGGCTGGGAGCAGCCACTGCACTCCAGTCTGGGTGACAGAGTGAGACTCCGTCTCAAAAAAAAAAAAAGAAAAAAATTTTGGTGAACCATTTGATCTGAAGGACCAAATCCAAGTGTACTACAAAGGGTATGCTCCCCAAAAAGATAATTCTGGTTTTTTGTGGGGGGCCTCCCTAGTAAACTAATAAATAGTTTTATTCCCCTTTTGCCAAAAGGTACATTAATGTAGTTAAAAATACCAATCCATTACTTTTTTTCCTTTTATATTTTCTTCTATACTGTTTATTGGCATAAACAATAAATACGAAGTTGAATGAAAATTTCCGCAATCTGCATTTCTTTCAAGGCTGGTACTATCATGCATTTTTGCTTCATGGGAGATAATTTTTTCAGCTAGGGGAGAAGAGGGTTAAAACATGTGCTCTGAGTACAAACATACTTTGTACACCTCTGACTTCCTGAAGTTTTTCTTAGATTCTCTTTGACTTTCTAAACTTTTGTCTAACATGAGTTTCCATCAAAATTGTGAGCAGGTCTAGGGTGGTGGATTCTAGAGCAGCTAGGAAGAAAAACCTCCTATAAAGGAATAGAGAAGAGAGAAAACAACCAAGATATGCATTTAGTCATTCATTAATTCATGTATTCACGCCTTTATTCATTCAACAAGTAACTATTAAGCATCCAGCATCGTACCAACACTGGTCTGGGCACTAGAAATGCAGCTGGCATAAGTATCATGTCCCCTGGGGACTCACCTTGTAGTGGAAAAACATAGACGACAAAGAATAAATACAACGAACAGGGAAAGTTGTGTGCAAAGTGTTAGAAAGCGGTAAGTGCTATGGAAAAATAATAAGTCCAGCATGGCAAAAGAGTGCCAGGAGGGTGGAGTTTTAAATAGGGTGGCTGTTAGTCATCAGGAAGAGGACTCTTGATCAAAGACTTGAATAAAGTGAAAATTGGCCATGTGGGCACCTGGGAAAAGAGCATTCTGGGCAGAGGAAACAGCTAGTGCAAAGGTCGTGAGGAAAGAATCTGTTAAGAGTGCTCCGGGAAGAGAAGGAAGGACCCGAGGTAGAGAGTGAAAGGGAAAGTGGTAGTGAAAGCAGCCAGAGACATCAGGAGCTGGGTCACCTCATATCCCTTGAGGCATTGCATAGAGGTTGATTAAGCCTTTAAAAAGACTTTGACCAGGCACGGTGGCTCACGCCTGTCATCCCAGCACTTTGGAAAGCCAAAGCAAGAGGATTGCCTGAGCCTGGGAGTTTAAGACCAGCCTGGGCAGCATGGCAAGACCTCATCTCTATGATAAATCAAAAAATTAGTGGGGTATGGTAGCACTCACCTGTAGTCCCAGCTACTTGGAAGGCTGAGGTGAAAGGATCACCTGAGCCCAGGAGGTCAAGGCTGTGATATCCATGACCATGCTACTGCACTCCAGCCTGGGTGACTCTGACCCAAAAAAAAAAAAAAGAAGAAAGGACTATGTCTTTTACTCTGGGCAAAATAGGGCTCCACTTCAGGGCTTTAGCAGAGGAATGATCAGGTTCAACTTATGATTTATAAGGGTAGCCTTTGTGTAAGTGGAGTAATGTCCTTAAAAGCTCTCCAGTCTGCCTCAAGGGATATGAGGTGACCCAGCTATGACATCTGTCCCATATTCATCACCAAGACTGATCCAGTGGATTCACCTGACCAGGAGTACCATTCTTCCCTCACTTCTTGCCTCACATTCCTCCTGAAGGTGCACACCTGGTTAGCTCTCCCAAACACAAGAAAGGCATTCTGCAGGTAAGCATCTACAGGTGCTACCTGATGCTGAAAGTTTACCATTAGAGATTATTTTGCATGGAATACCTTCAAGAGTCTATAAAACTATAAATTACTCTTGGATGTTTAACCTATGAAAATTAACTTTTCAATATATTAGTTTATCCCATGTTATCTGACAATTAACCAGCTAACAATTAGGCAGGATGAACACCAGAAACATGCAAGTCAACACACACACACACACACACACACACACACACACACACACACACACCACACACACACACACACACCACCCTCAATATTTAGAGAACCATCATACATACATTTTTTATCCACAATTCTAGCAGGTCCCAATGTACACCACAAGATATACATGATGTCCTGTGTTTTCTGTTTGTATTTCCCTCGTTTCAGAATGTTAGTACTGAACAGGGATAACCAGAGGATAGAGTGAAAGTAAAGGCAATCTCAGAAGATGTGCACAACAGCCATGCTTTGACGTAAGAAAAACAGAGGACAAGGAAAACCCCTGGAGAAAGGTTGTCTGCCTAAAGTTTGAACCAGAGCCAGCTCCTACCTCAGGCCATTCCACTCTGAGCAGAAAAAATAATAATAAAAATGGGTCCTAGGGTCCTGCCCTTGCCTCTGACCTCTACCCTCAGGAGAACTGAGCAAAGGATGTCTCTTGGTAAACTAACTGGTACTCTTAGGTTTTGAATTGTATTTCTTAAAGACTATTTTACATTCATCCTACCTAGAGTTTTTTCCAATAAAATGTCTTAATATTTTGTTGTCACAATGGAAAGCTTTTAGCTTCTCAACTATTTTTTTAAGAGCAGCACTATCAGAAGCAAGATGAAAAGATCAAGGTGGATACCAATTTTTACCCACACTTCCCACTGAAAGTTGGATTTGAGGCTAGCATTGAGCAAATATAAGAATTACTATTTCCTAACAAAGTAAATAGATGTTTAAAAGTTTTATCTGATGTTTGTTGACGCCAAGTATCTTGCCAGGGCTCACAGCACTGAGCTGATAATTTCCCAGTGTGTTGATCCATACTGCTGAAGCCCACATTTGAATGCTCGTATTACAAATGCCTTCTTTCCTTTAGCACCATCAGCTACGGGCATAGCTATGGGCACATAGGGAGTTTTGGGTGGAGCATAAGTCAGCCTCTTTTTCATCCACAACAGCTTCCACCTGGATGAGTCACCTGAGGAGATGGCAATTCCCTATTTGATATAATTTTATGTGCACCCAAAAGTTTGCTTTAACTCCATCACACTCAACACTTACCCACCTGAGTTCTGATGCCTTGACATCTTTAAGAGAAAACAAAGATTATGCAATAAGAGATGATACTTAAAATGCAAGTACACCAGGGTGCAAAATTGATACATATGAAGGTCTGATGACTAGTATCTTATACACTTCTTATAGTCGGCTTCTGTAGAAGGGCCCAGAAGGAAATGCAGATTTCTGAAAGGGAAGAATAACGTAAGACACAAGATCCTGATAGCCTAAAGTCCACAAAGAAAGGTCAAACGGAGAGGAATCTGCTTGGGGATATCTTATGAGGGTGCCCTTTGTCACCACCATCAGCACTTAAACTCTTTTTTTTTTCCAGTCAGGCTTTCATTCTGTCACCCAGGTTTGAGTGTAGTGGCACAATCATGGCTTACTGCAGCCTCAACCTTCTGGACTCAAGGGATCTTCCTGCATCAGCCTCCCAAGTAGCTGAGACTACGTGCCACCACACCCAGCTAATTTTTTTATCTTTTGTAGAGATGAGGTCTCACTGTGTGGCCTAGGCTGGTCTTGAACTCCTGGGCTCAAGCAATCTGCCTACCTCAGCCTCCCAAAGTGCTGGGATTATGAACCACCACACCTGGTCAGCACTTAAATTTTAGAAAACTCCCCTCCATCTCATCCCCATTCACATTCAAACTTTCATTCTTACGGTAATAACTGTATAAAACATTTCTATATATTACCAGAAAGAAATCTAATTTACATAATTTTCATTTAAAAATCAGAAATGAAGCCCTATAGCAAAAATAATTAAAAATCAAAAGTGGTGGAAAAATTCACCGAGAACAAATATAAAGGCAACAACTACCTCATGCATGTTAACCTTCACTACAACCAAAATATCAGGCCTGGAGTCCCCTTCTGTTTCCCTTGCTGACACTGGAATTTGTTCTCTGCCATTAACCCAAACCCAGAATGCCTTTTCAACTATCCAAGTGTGACTTCCCATTTGTCAATGTTTAAAAAGGCAAAGGTGCAGCATAGAGATTACTCAGCCTGGTTCTCCAGACCTTGTGTAAACTGAGCCCTTAGTCTGCTTGGACTCCAGCCTTAACTCCAACTCTTCTTCTGCCTCACTACTCTTATTACTCCCCTACCTTAGCCAAACAAAATTATTTAGGAGCATTCAAACTTCCCCCTTTCTTACTTCTGGACCTTTTTATAATATTTAATCCAGACTGATCAACCCTAACTCCACATGTTCAAGCCCTATCCATGTTACAAAACTACACCAGGGCTTCCTGATGCCTTTCCTGATCCACTTATCTGGATAGAATTTTTTTCATCCTCCTCTAAATATCTAGCACCCGCAGCTATAGCAAACATGTAAACCATTCTAATTTCAAGACAGATTAACAGAAAACTTCACACTAAAAAGCTATGTTACTCAGTTCCTACTTAGCTGATACATCATATCTGGCTTTTGACAAAAAAACCACAAGGCCTACTAATAGGCAAAAAAAAGTCTAAAGAGAGACAGAATCAGAATAAGACTCCAATATGGCACAGGTTTTGGAATTTTCAGGCAGGGAATTTAAAATAACTGTCATTAGCATGCTAAGGACTAAAATAAAATTTAAAAAACATGCAAGAACAGAAAAGTAATGTAAGCAAACCTGAGATAGAATCAAAAGGAAATGCTAAAGATCAAAGACTGTAACAGAACTGAAGAAAGACTTTGGTACACTCCTCAGTAGACTGGACACAGTCAAAAAGAGAACCAGTGAGCTTGCAGATACGTCAATAGAAATTTCCAAAACTGAAATATAAAGAGAAAAAATAGTATACAAAAAAAAGAACAGAAAGTCCAGGAACTGTAGGATAATTTCAAAAAGTACAATTATGCATAATTTGAATACCAGAGGAAGAAGGAAAAAAAAAACAAGTAGAAAAAAACTATTTAAAATAATAGTAACAGAATTTTCCAAAATCAATGACAAACACCAAACCACAGATTCATGTGGTTCAGAGAACACCAAGTAAGATAAACACTTTAAAAAAAAAAAACTACATATAGGTATATCATATTAAAACTGCAGAAAACTCATTACAAAGTCTTAAAAGAAGCCAGAGGAAAAAACACATTACATATAGAAGAAAAAGATTAAGAATTACAGCACATCTCTTATCTGAAACAATGCAAGCAAAAAAAGAGTGGAATGAAATATTTAAAGTATCGAAAGACAAAATTCATCAACCCAGAAATTCTACATCCAGAAAAATTGTTATTCAAAAGTAAAGAAGAAATAAAAATTTCCTCATACAAAAAAGAGAGAATTCATGACCAGCAGACCTGTGCTGCAGAAATGTTATAATAATAAGTTATTCAAGGAGAAATAAAATGATATAGTTTAGAAACTTAAATCTACATAAAGAAAGGAAAAGCAACAGAGAAAGAATGAATGAAAACAAACTAAAATAATTTATTTTTCTTATTCTCAATTGTTCTGATAGCTGTTTACTTAAATTAACAGTAGTAACAATGTGTTGGGTCATTGTAGCGTATAAATAAGTGAAATGAAAGACAGCAATGTCATAAGAGATAGGAGGGAGAAATTAGGATGCTGTTATGAGTAAGAACCTTCATCGCCATGCAGTGGCATAGTATTATTAGAAGATTAAAAATATATATTGCAAACTCTAAAGAATCATTTTAAAAGATTTTAAAAATGTATAATTGCTAAGTGAGGAGATAAGAATAAAATAACATGAAATGCTCAATCAAAACCAAAGAAGGCAGAAAAGTGTTGGAACACAGGAAAAAGAACAATTGAAATTATTATAAAACAGATATAAACATAACAGATATTAATGCAACTATATCACTTATACAGCAACATAAATATATGTAGTGATATATATATAATCACTTTAAATGTGAATGGTTTCAATAAAAAGTAAAAGACTAAGCTTGTCAGAGTGGATAAAAAAACAAGATCTAACTGTATGTTGCCTTAAAAAACCTACTCTAACTATAAAGACTCAAACAAATTAAAAGTAAAAGGGGCTGGGTGTCAGCTTACACCTGTAATCCCAGCATTTTGGGAGACTCAGGCAGGAGAATCACTGGAGCCTAGGAGTTTGAGATCAGCCTGGGCAACATAGCAAGACCTTTTCTCTACAAAAATATAAACATTTTTTAAAAATTAGCCAGGTGTGGTGACACATGCCTTTAGTCTCAGCTACTTGAGAGACTGAGGAGGGAGGATTGCTTGAGCCCAGGAGTTCAAGTCTGCAAGTAAGCCATGATCATGCCACTGCACTCTAGTCTGGACAACAGAGTGAGACCCTGACTCAAACAACAACAAAAAAAAAAAAGGTAAAGGGATAGAGATAGAGCATATAACATTCTAACACTAACAAAAAGAAATCTGAGTCGGGCTTGGTGGCTCAGCCTGAAATCCCAGCGCTTTGGGAGGCTGAGGTTAGTAGACTGCCTGAGCCCACGGGTTCGAGACCCGCCCGGGCAACTTGGCGAGACCTCATCTCTACATAAAATCAAAAAAATTAGCCGGGTGTGGTAGCATGCACCTGTAGTTCCAGCTACTTGGAAGGCTGAGGCGGAAGGATCACCGGAGCCCTAGCAGGTCGAGGCTGTGGTGGCCGGGAGCGGATACTGCACTCCAGTCTGGGCGACGGAATGAGACTCCAACTCAAAAAAAAAAAAGAAATCTGGGGTAGCTATATTAATTTCAAACAAATCAAACCAGTTAAAAAAAATTATCAGAGATACAGAAAGGCATTACATCATGATAATAATCCTTAACATGTATGTACATCTTCCCAAGATCACAAGCAGAACATATTCTGGACCATAAAACAAACCATAACAAATTTAAAAGACTAGAAATCATAATGAGTATGTTCTCAGATCACAATAGAATTAAACTGGAGATCAGTAACAGAAAGAGAATTGGAAAATTCCCAAAATATTCAGAGATCAAACAACATATGTCTAAATAACACATGGCTCAAAGTGGAAGTCTCAAGAGAAATTAAAAAATATTTTGAACGTAACAGAAATGAAAATATAACATCAAAATTTGTGGGATTCAGTAAAGTCATTCTGGAAGGAAATTTACAACATTAAATGGATAGGTCAGAAAAGAAGAAAGATATAAAGTCAATAATCAAAACTTCCTACCATAAGAAATTAGAGAAAAAGAACAATTTAAACCTTGAAGCAAGAGAAAAATAAATAAATCAGAATACAAATCAATTAAATCAAAAACAGGAAAACAGAAGAGAAAAATCAATTAAATCAAAAGTTAGTTTTTTGAAAAAAATAAAGTTTATAAAACTCTAGCTAGGTTAATCAAGAAAAATTAAAAACACAAATAACCAATGTCAGAAAGAAAAAGAAGTCATCACTACCAATCACATGAACATTAAAAAGATAATAAAGAGATACTACAAACAACTCTCTGCCTGCAGATTTGAAAAATTAGATTAAATGAACCAATAAATAGAAGACACAAACTACCAAAACTCAGAAAAAGGAAAAATAGATCATCTGAATAGGACCGTAGCTACTAATGAAATTGAATCAATAATTAACAATCATCCAAGAAATAGCACCAGGCCCAGATGGTTTCGGTGATGAATTCCACCGAACATTTAAAGAAGAAATGACACAATTCTCCACAATTTCTTTTAGAAAATAGAAGAACAGACAACACTTTCTAACTCATTCTGAGTCCAGAATTACCCTAATACCAAAAGAAGATAAGAATATTACAAAAAAAGGAAAACTACAGATCAATCTCTCTTATGGATACAAATGTAAAAATCCTCAACAAGGTATTAGCAAATAAAATACAACATTGTATAAAACTAATTATGCACTATGACGAAGTGGGATTTATTCTAGTTATACAAGGCTGTTTAATACTTGAAAACAAATCAATGTAATCTACCACATCATCAGGCTAAAAAAGAAAAATTGTATGATTATATTAATTGGTGCAGAAAAGGCATGTGACAAAATCCAATATCCAGATACCATACAAACTCTCAGTAAACTAGGACTAAGGGAAACTTCCTTGACTTGATTTTAAAAATCTACAAAAAAACCTACAGCTGACATCATACTTAATGGAGAGGAGCTGGTCACTTTCTCTGTAAGATCATGAACAAGGCAAGATGGTCCCCTCTCACCATTCTTACTTATTTAAACAAGACAATAAAAGGTTTATACACTTGAAAGAAAAAATTAAATTATATTTGTTCATAGACAGCAGAACTGTCAATATAGAAAATCCCAAAGTATGAGGGGAAAATTTTCTGGAATTAGTAAATTCAGCAAGGTTGCTATACAAGGATATATAGAAGACTATATACCAAAGTCAACTGCTTTTTTATATGCCAACAATGAGCACTTAGAATTTAAAATTAGGAAAAAAATACATTTGCAATAGCACCCAAAAAGATAAAATACTTAGGTACAAATATAACAAAATATATAAAAGATCTGTATGAAGAAAACTACAAAACTCATTTTAAAAATCAAAGAAAATCCAAATAAATGGAAAGATATTCCATGTTCACGGATAGGAAGACTCAATATTATTAAGATATCAGTTCTTCTCAGCTTGGTCTATAGACAAAGCAAACCCAATCAAAATCCCAGCAAGACTATGTTGTATATTAGGTAAACTGATTCTAAAGTTTATATGGAAAAGACCTAGAAAAATAACAAAATATTGAAGAATACTAAGTTTGAAGGACTCACAATACCCAATTTCAAGACTTACTATAAAGGCAGTGTGGTATTAGCAAAAAGAATAGACATATAGATAAATGGAACAGAGCACAGAGCCCAGAAATAGGCCCACACAAATATAATTAGCTGATCTTTGACAAAGGAGCAACAACAATTCAATGGAGAAAGACAGTCTTTTCACCAAATGGCACTGGAATATGTGAATGTTTATATACAAAAAAAAGAAAACAGTAAAAAGAACCGAGATACAGACATTACCCCTTTAACAAAAATTAACTCAAAATGGATCATAAACCTAAATGTAAAATACGAAATTATAAAACTTTTAACAGAAAATAGGAGAAAATTTAGGTGACCTTAGGTTTGACAATAGACCTTTAAATACAACACCAAAAGCATAATCCATGAAAGAAAAATTTGATAAATTGGATTGTATGAAAACACATTCCCCATTTCACTCCATTACCCAAGTAGATACCCATGCACTGGGCTCAGCCACGTTTATCACTTTAGGGGTTAACATTGTTTAAGAGACCTTGCTGCATTTGGAGGACCAATAAGGAGGGGATCCAAGATCGCTAGCAATGTAGTGTCTAAGGTGATGCCAGCGAGAATCCATGTATACAATATGGTGCAAGTATTTTAATCTTTCACTCAGGCACACATGAAAATTTTTACCCATTTAATCATCTTGATACATTTCTGTCTCTTTTCCTCTTTCTCATTATGTATGCATTGCTATCTATCTCACGAGGGTATTTTGTGGCTTAATTAATAATGTGCACTGATTTGAGCCTTAACGGGTGAAAGAGCTATGGAAAATTCCTTATGTATTTATTTGTACTATGGAGAACATAGTATCGTGATAAATATGCCATAATGGCATAAGACAAAAAGAGCTCTTGGCCAGAGAGGTGAAGGAGATGATGTGGAGAACGCAGACAGAAAGTGCATAAACCACAGTGAAAGAGATAAGAAGGGCAGATATCCAGACAAGAAAAACCTATTAGATCAGAAATATGTTCAACATCACTGTCTTGGTGGGAGGGAGAGAGAAATGACTCTATGTTTTGATTAGACACCGCCACTTAGGAAGATTCAAGCCAAGAAATGTAACAGGTATGGTGATAGGTATTCTCCGCTGCCACTCCAGATAAATAACACTCTCCACAACCTCCAACCAGCTCTAGGGATTGGGCTTTACAGTCTACATTAAGGGGTCCCTTCACACTGGCTTTCCAGGAAGGCCAAGTAGCAGAAGATCTCAGGCAGGAGGAAAGTGAGGCAAGAGGATGTATTTCCTTATTTACTTGCTTGTTTATTTTAGAGTTGTCGGGTACAAATGAGGATTTGCTACATAAGAAGCCTGCATGCAGGCGAAGTTTGGGCTTCTCTCTGGCCCTCACTCCCCCTGGTAGTGGACCGGGTACCCATTGTGTTGCCACATGCTCTTCTTCCTCCCTCCCTCCCCTCTCAGTGCCCAGCATCTGTGGATCCCACCCTTGTGCTGATGTGACTAGTGTCCAGGGCCCACATATAAGTGAGTATATGTGGTATTCAGTCCTTTGTTTCTGTGATAGTTTCTGTAGTATGATGGTCTCCAAATGTATCCAGGTTGCTGCCAAGGCCATAATTTTGTTCTTCTTTATGGCTGCATACTGTTCCATTATATTTATTTTCTTAGCTCCTTCCCTGCTGTGCTGTGGTAGACAATGACTGCATTCCTTCCCCAAGGCCTCAGCTTCCGGCACACAGCCTATAGCCCATTCCCCGGTGCCTTCAGCTTTTGCTCCATCTTTTATTTGCATTTCCTCACCTCTCCCACATGTTTGAAACTGTCCCTTAATTTATTTCTCTTCATCTGTTACCTGCCTAGACTCTGATAAAATGTGTATGCATAAAGAAGATACAAAACATACTACTTTGCTGACAAGTGCTTTTCAATTTTAATAAGATAGATCTTACTTAGGCAAAAGTAGTGTAAATCAGATGCACCTCCCCTGTGGAGCCTTCTCCCATCCCCAAAAGTTGATTAGGTGCTCTCCTTGCTCTTCACACATAGCTCAGAATCATCATAGGACTGCAGTGAGCATGAAAGAACTTGGGCAAGAGGACCTCACTTGGGAAGAGCTTTATGAGGTGAGGGATGTGAGAAAAGCAGGAAATCCCTAAAGTTCTGACAGTTGAGGTTATGTCAACTCAGGTGTCTGCAGTTGGCTTCCACAGTTGTGCATAACCAAGAGACACCAGGTGCCACACAATTCAGCAAGGCCCCTTTCACCTTAATTCATCTGTTTCCTCACTCAGTGGGAGAAAGATAAACATCTGTTGATCGCCTACTCTAGTTGAGAATACTCAATAAGAACACCACAATCAGTGTCTTTTAACAAACCCAGAACTTTCTTCCAAGTTGCATATCCTGACAAAGAACAAGCTGTCTAAAGCAACATCATTGAATATCAACATATCTAGATTATAATAACCCAACACCATGTACCTTGAGATGTTATACATACACACTTCTGTTTTTTCCACTGCCAAGACCAGCTATTTTGAGTGAGGATTTATTTTTAAAGAAGAATGCTCATGTCAAAACAAGCAGGAGTGGTTTTTTAGCATCCAATTTCAAAAACAGAACGGCATGTCCATCTGCGTACTCAAAGTGAGTCTCGAGCCCTTAAAGTCAGAAAATTAAATTTAGGGTTTTCCATACAAATACCAAACAGTAGTTCACCCAGATGACCTCCAAAGCCAGCAACTAATAGACCGTAACTGGCACCAACTCTTTTATCATAGATACCATTTGGGTCTCATCTTCTTTCCTCTGAATTATGAACTCCTAGCCTTTCCTCTGTGTGATTTTTGGGCATGGGCCTCCTTCCAATCCCCCTTTTTTGTCAGATCTCCCCATTACAGGTCTCAGAGCCCATGGCTCCTGTTCTCATTTCTTGACTTCTTTCATCTCTACACACAAGCACAACTTGTCTCCTAGTCAGGAACTTCATATCATTCTCTGTCCACCATGTTCAAATGAGTCAGATTAACATGAATGTACTCACACCTGCCTTCTCATCTGTAAAAATGATAATAGAATGAGATTAAGCAATCAAAGATCTTTTTTTTAGCTCTGATTTCATTTTTCCTCCATTCAACTCATTCGATCTCATGTAATAATCGTCTCTGGGGTTAGTCTCTTGGTGCCAGCCATTCTTCACACATCCATCTAACAACATTTACTGAGGGCCGACAATGGGAACAGCACAGTGCTAGGTTTGAGAAATAAAAAAATCTGTCCCTGTCCTTGACATGTAATCACGGTTATCATTTCTAAGCACTTCTACGTGGAATATTTCAGCAGGGCTCACTGAATCCTAACAACAACCCTATGACAGAGGCATTATTGATGACTCCATTTTGTAGATAAGAAAACTGTGACACAGAAGTCAATAACTTGACCCAATAATCAATAAGTGGTTAAGCCAAGAATCATCAGTTCTAAGTGATAGTACTTCTTAAATAATAATAGTGAAAGTTTCTTATTTAAAGACATTAATAAAGTACAGAATAGGAAGATCTTAGCTCTGCTAAGGTTTCTGGGAGGACAGGCTACTGATGTCACAGTCCCATCTGAAGCATTATCATGTTTTCTCGGCAAGGCACTTTCATCTTAAACATTGTGCAAAAGACCAACACTTACCATCTTCAATGAATGAACTGCCATCTGTACTTTATTATTTTGTACATGATGAGAATCTTACTTTGTACATCCAACATCATTTTTTTTAACTTGTTTTCATGCCATGTTTCATCTCCCCCACCAATCTATCAAGAGCACCTCCAGCCAAGTCTGATACAGTGCTTATCAAATAGCAAGTAAGGTTTCTTAATAAATCAAGTAATTCACTTTACCCAGGGAGTCAAGTCCAAACCATCCAGACCAGTCTGAGGACACTCACTCACCTTGACCTGGCAGAACCTCCCCCATCAATCTACCAGGGCTGAGTTGACAACAATTCTCCTCCAATCAGCTCTCCACACACCCATCCCTGAGACTTTTATCTTGTATTAAATGATAACGTAAACACTGAGGCTCCAAAGCAGTGAGAGGAACTTTTATTTTGTCATGGTTTTCATCACCCAGGTTTTTGTATTATATTGTAAATCCAAAACTGCCATAAAAGTTAGAAGCTTCAAAAGTGCCTTTTATAGGAATTTGGATTGCCGACAAACACCTACCCTCCGTGATCTCTTTCCACATCCTCCCCTGCTACCTAACATGAGCACACACCGTACGTCAGAAAGACCTGCAGACTTAAGCAGGTTTGAGCCCTTTTTTCATCACTCATCATTGCAAATGTGTTTGCTTTTTAACTGTGAGGTATTCTTAAACCCTGATGCTGGTGATGCTTTCTGTAAACAACAGTAATTCTCAAGTGCTTTCTTGTGAATGCAATGAGTCATCTCCAGTGCAGAGAAGTGGCTTTATTTAGGACTGGCCAGAGTGGGAGGGGCATCATGATATTCAATTTGATAAAGTATCCGCAGAATTCTGCCTCATTTGTCCTGGGTAGCAGGTCCAATTTCCCTTTTCTTTCTCCTGATTTAAGAACTGCATGCCTAAATACTCACCAAATATCCTCACATTGATGATTTACCTAAATTATTTCTTCTTAACTGGTCCAAAGTAAGTGCATCATGCAAACCCTCCCTCAGTCTAGTCTATGTGGTCCCCCAGTGACTGTCTGACACATAGGAGGGAGGCACAAAATAAATATTTAGTTAATATTTGCTGAGCAGTTAAAGAAAAAAATAGAAGCAAAAAAGGGAAGGAGGTAAAACTGATCATTGTAAGTGAAAATAAGTCAAGGTCAAAGGCTGCATCTCTGTCTTGTTCGTAAGCCATTGAGCTTTATAGGATTGAACGCCATTCTGTGACAACCCATCCCCGCCCCCTCCCCCAGCCAATCAATCTACTCTTGAATTTATACTACTAGGAGATTCTGAAAGAAAGCAACCAGCTTACAGCAACTCATCCCCACTGATGGAAAAATACAAGTCAACATATTTTGACCTCTGATGGTAGATCAGCAGAAGTCATGTATCAGATATCTACTTCCACAACGGTAACGCATAACAAAGAGCCACGAAAAACTCAGTAGTATTCAGCAATAAGCACTTGCTGTTTATGCCTGGGCCAGCTGGGAGTTGACTAGATGGCTCTGCTCATCTTGGCCAGACCTGTTCACCTATCTGCAGTCAGCTGGCTGTTAGCTGATGTCAGCTGGCCTTGACTGGGGTGACTGCGATTCCTCTGCCCTGTTCCCCATGTCTCCCATCCTCCAGCAAGTTATCCAGACACATTGTCATGGCAATGGAAGAGGAACTTGCCATTGGAAATACACAGGAGCTCTTGAGACCTAAGCTCAGAGTCAGTGTGCTCTCACCTCTACCCCATTCTATTGACCAAAACAAGCCATATGGACAAGACCAGGGACAGAGGATTATGTCCTGCTCTCAGTGGAAATGGACTATCAAGTTAAATGGCAAAGGGGCTGGTGCAAGGGAGAGATGGAGAACTGAGGTCAATGATGCAATCCACCATCAGGCTATCTATATAACAGTAAAAACCACAGTATTTTGAACTGCAGAGATGGAACCCAGGCATATTTGCAGGTATTGATCTAGGGAACCAAACTGAAAGAAAGTCCTTATTTTTTCTAATAAAATATCCAGCTCAGACATTATTTTTTGAACTCCAGTCTCATTGTTATTATAATTAGTTAAATATTAGCTAAAGGTAGAAAACAAAAAACACAAAACGCTTAGGCTAAACATGAATTTTTTTCTTTCCTCTCTGGATACTCTTTAATCAAGTGGCCTGGTACAACATTTTTATCAACTTATAAAAACTCTGAACTTTTTTTGTAAGTCTATGACAACAGTAAGTTTTTCTAATGTTTACAGAGGAGAATTGAAATATCCTACCTGATATAACAAAGATTATTAACAGGTTAAAAATTTTTTCAGTATTTTAAATTTAATAAGTACTTCCACTTAACAATTTTGACAAAATGAAAGCAAAAAAATTACATTCTGATTCCTAGATTTGTACTTCTTATTTGATTCAATTATGCAAGTTTATATTTTGAAAATACCAACTGATTTACATCAGGGCCAAGACTACAACACTCTGCAATACCAGAAGAAGTTTCAGACTGAAAGAATGCTGAAATGAAATCACATCTCTACAGAAATCAGAATCTCTATTTCTGGGTTTAGTGCATTTGACAGTTTAACTACCTACATTGTTTTTATCATATGAAAAAGGGGAGTACTTTAATTTCACATCCCTTAACCTTCAAGCAATGAAATCACTTTGGAGAATATAATGAATATAAAAGGGGTCAGTGTTCAAATTGTATTCATTTATAGTTAATTGGAAAGTTTCTTTTTTGTTGAAGACCAGAACCTTTCCGCCTGTCTGTCTATCAGCTAGTGGCTATCATTCTGATGCCTTCATCTTTGAGTGGACATTCTCTTGATTCAATATAATTATGGTAACCTGCGAGGTAATGTAGTCCCATAAGAGATATGCCATCGTTACCCAGATTTATGAGCAGAACCACATCCATAAAATCTAGATAATTGCCTGTGTACTGCCAACCTATTTTGCCTGTTAATATAAATAATATTTTCAACATTAGCTACCAAGAGGACAAATTTCTCATAACTGACTTGGTACTTAATTCTGTCAAATAATCTCTGCTGCAATTTGATGAAGAATATACTGTGAACAATTTCTGACAACCTTCGTTTTTCTAGTGTGTTTTGCTGAAGAGGCCCAATCTGTTGTTTATTTGGGGTTGCTACCACATTAAATTGATTTAGGGACACCATTTTCCATTCTTCAGTCTTCCATGCTCTGTTAACTTATGTCACATTTATTAAAACTCATGGTTTTGCATGTATGTTTCAATTTGTGGTAGCAAACTGATGAAACACATTTCTCCACTTTTTTTTTTGTAAAATGGTGTTTAACAACTGCCGCTCCCAGTAATGCATTGCCACATCATAAGCAAACTCAACGTGAAGAGAGCTGCACAATATTCTGATTAGGAAATTCCACCTGGGGCACAGAATATATGTGAACTACCTTTTCAAATTAAAAACTTGGAGGAAGTAAATAGAACAAATGCATAAAAGAGGAACATATGTTTTATGCTACCAAATTATGCATCATTATTTTGAATAGCTACTCAAAGTGTATTATAGATACTAAAGCTTCATTTAAATTTTAGTCCATTTGCAAGGTTTTTTTTTAATTCTTAAGTCAGGGATGGGGTGGAGGAAGTGACTTCTCTAGGGAGCTGAACTCTGAAATCTGTTTCTGGGAGATATGTGCAAACTGTGGTCTCAGATTCTAGACTGTTCCAAAGAAAGCTCTCTGAGCTCCTGTGCGTTAATTTATGACAATATCTGCTTTCACCCCACTAGGTTTGCACTTTATCACAAGTCTCAGGGAGCCCATCAGGGCTTACAAATGAAAGGAAGTCTGAGAGACATAAAAAATATTTGACTTCAAGCCAGAGATTATTTTATATTGTGTATAGCAAAGGAACCCCTGGTACCACTGAAAATGAAGGTCATGTTCTGAACAAGTTCAAGGACTGGGCTGTCAGACTCATGTTCTTCATATTATTAAAACAAAATGCCTAATCATACAAAGCCCTGTGCTGGAGAAGAGGGATCAGGCTGCAACATTCAGTGCTCACCTCCTGCTTTGAAACTCCCTCCTCCCTACACACACTCCACATTCTAACCCCGCTCTGGTCAGACTGACTTACAGATCCCATAATGGACTTCATGTTTCCCACCTCCAAGCCTCTCCATGCCTATATTTTACCCATCTTTTAAGGTCCAATTTCCTACCTTCTCATCTTCTTGGAGTACTCCAATCCAAATTGAGAGCTTGCGCCATACAGTAATTACAGTTTTTAATTTTCTCTGCTATCTATATATGACAGGGAACCCCCAAAAATCCCAGAGTTATCTTTTGGATGGTGGGGCCCTTCTAGTACAGCCTTCTCCTGCTAGGTAAGTGTTCTAGGAACCCATCAGCATCAGTGTCCCAGCTAGCACTGTTGTGAATTATGTTTTTAGATTCCTGCAATGGGGTTGCCCATTTTATGATGGATGACTTACAAGCACACCTGTCCACATCATGCTGAGGGTTCAGCAGTTTTTGACCAAAACAAGCATGACCCCCATGCCCCATCCTCCCCATTCACCCGATCTCGTGTTTCCTTGGATGAAAAAAATCTCAAATGAAAACAGTTTGCCAATGTGCAATAAGTGAAACAAAAAACAGCAGAAGCACTAAAAGGCATCAAAATTGACTAGTTCAAAAACTGTTTTGAGCAGTGGAAAATGTGTCTTGATAGGTGTATTGCATCCAACAGAGTATTTTGAAGGTCACTTAAGTTTAAACATGTAAGAATACATACACAATATTTATAAATAAATTCTGAGGTTTTTTTTTTTTTGGTCCCCCCTGTATCTTCTGCATGACTTACATAAGTATTCACTGTTTTCCTAACAAATTATGCATTTTGTAAGGATAAAACAATATTAAAATGTTCCATTATGCTCCTAAGTGGCTAATATTGAGCCTTACTCAAAATAAATGCATAACACAAGTTTTTTATGCTTTTAATACATATTTGTGTTATTTTAACATTTTTCTTCTCACAAAAAAATACACGTTCATACATACAATCTTCAAACATAAATGAGAATGTAAAAGCCATAACCCCCATCAACAATCAATCAAATTGCTAGTCAATGGAAGAGAAAGAGTTCACACCATTGACCCAGGCAGGTGTTTCAGGCTGTAGTAAACTCAAAATTTTCATACCATTTGTTGAAAGACCCAATTCAGTCAAAACCAATTGTTCCTCATTGGAGTGAATCCCAAGTAGGTAGGTCAACTCCACAGCAAAAAAACCTCAAAGTGAATGTGAGACGGGTTAACTCCCATGTCAACTCCAATTTGCGGCAAGACTTCCAGGGCATTTCAAGAGGCTCCAAGTCTTCCTGAGGCTAAAGGGTAAGGGAGTATTTTCTCCTGGGCAATTATTAATACTCTGGGTCCAGAAGAGTAGTGATGGAACATATCCCAACCATCACCTTCTCAGTCTCTGCAACTTGCAGAGAAAGATGGGGAAAAGTGCTGTCATAATTTAGCAAGCTGCTTCCACAAGCTTTGACATCTCTTAAAGTTAGTGCCCAGCTCATCCAAACAGCTCTTTCTGCAATATCTGTTTTCAGGAAACATTTTCATCATTGATCCAAGCATCAGAAAACAGAAACAGAAAAAAATCCAACCTAAGATCCCAAGAGAATTAACACCCCATCGTTGTGATAACATGATTTATACTTGAAGCATGAGCAAGCCATATGAGGCTCCATCTCCAAAATGACCCATCCTCACTGGTGATAGAGGCACCCAAAGAGAAGAAAGGCTTTAGCTTACCGCCAGTTGGCCCATGGGATCTGAGTTCCTTCAGTGACTCTGAGTCCAAAGAAGTTGCTTCTCTCCCAACTCTGTAAATAACTAGTCCTGTGATTTTAGTACTTAACTAGCTTTTCTTTGCCTCAACATCCTCAGTTGTATAATGAAACAGTAGAGGATGACAGAAAAACACAGGCTTTAGAGTTGAAGTCCCACAAACCTAGGTTCAAACACATCTCTGATGTTGACTTGCTGTGTGACTTTGAACAAGTTCTCTAATCTATCTAAGCATTAATTTCTTCATCTGTAAAATGAGACCAATGTTCATGGGATTATGGTGAGTATTAAATGAGCTAATAGATGAGCAACAGTAAACATTAGCTATTATCATCATTATCAGTATTGCCAATATAAGGGAATTAGATGAGGTTATCTTCTAAGTATCCATTCCACTTCTAAAGTTTACGAAGTAATAGTAAAAGACTTCGAAGAAAGTCTTCATTCAACATTTAACTTTAATTGCTCTAGAGATGAATTTGCTCCTAAGAAAAGTCAAGTTACCCTTATTGACTCTGAGTCATTTCTGTTCAAGCACCAAATACATTTTTAAAAATAAATATATAAATAACACTTAGAAAATGCCTCCGGTTCAACAAAACTCTTGATGTTTAATCTATAAGAAGTGATCCTAACTCTCATTTAGCTTGCTTTCCTAATAGACTGATCATATGGAATATGGAAAATGTGAAAACCTAGCAATGAGACTGATTTTGGCAAGACACCCAGGGAAATCAGCATAAATTACTCCTTAGTCACACTTACATAAGAAAAATCATCTTAAGAAACTTTATATCAAAAGGATTAATAAATACCAGTCAAGTCATGTTTTCCAGGGACTTCCAGGTAACACGATGGTTTGTGCACAGGTATCTAAATCCCCCCCCTGACCGCAGATCCCAGTTGAAATATAAAAATGTCAAAATTAAGCTTCATTTGCCTTCTCTAATTTTTTCAAGCTTTCTATTTATTGGGATCAAATAGCAGTGTTATTATAGACACCTCCCACATCAACCTTGGTCCTTGCCTATATCTCTTTGCCACTCTTCCCACAATGGGTGCTCCAACCTGCATTCCACTCATTCATGCTCACCACTTTCTTGAAGACCTATTTTGAGGCTTTTACCCTATAAAAAGCTTTGCCTTGCTGACTCTGTCCACCCACACTTACTGTGTGTTTCCCAGTATTCCAATTTTACAACAGTGAAATTTCACATCAGTGACTTTGTTCACATGTCTTTTCATTTATCTTCAGGTTGAATGTGATTTTCTCTCTTCCTTGCACCTCCTGCAACAGAACTGTGCCTTCTACAGGATAAAAACTGTTTTCTCCTTCTGTGAAATCTCCACAAAGCTCTGGACGTTCTTTTGAGTTCTTCCTGAATGAAGCAACTAAATTACTTAAAGAACAGATAAGAAGACTACATCTTTTTTCTTCTCAAAAACAGGTAATTATGATAATGACAACACAATTCTCCCCAAAAAGATTAGTTTCATAATTCACATTATCTTAGTTTTATATGTCAAACTCCCCACACACCATTATTCTCAACAGACTGTAGTAATAAAAAAATCAAAAACTCTGAAATAACTAGGAAAAAGCTTCAGACAAAATATTGATGCCCGGAAAACAAAAAATAAACAAATCCTATATGAAATTAATACCCAGGTTTAGAGTCAACGCCCACCTTGCAGTACAACCACGTTCAATGTAACTTTAATCACATCATCCTTTTGCCCCATAAGATAACCTGTTCACAGGTCCCCAGGATTAGGCCATAAAATCTTTGGGGGGTCATTATTTCATCTACTGCAGTAGTTTCAACAGAGCTCATTCATGGCTCCACTGTCTCACTTATGAACCCAGATAAACTGGAAAAAAACAAATCTTTGGCTGAAATCAGCTGTGAAAGACTTAGAAAACTTTGATTAAGTTAAAAACAAATTTGGTAATAATAATCCAGAGAAGGAGGAAAAGCACGGGCAATAACAGAAATATTTTATTAACCAGAGTGAAGTTTTACTGATGTATCAATAAGCAGGAACTGGAAACTGATTTTTTTTATCTTAAAAAAAAGACTTATGCTTAATTTAATCATTCTACAATGTATACATATATCAAAACATCACAAAAACCTAGCTATTCTTTTAAAAATTAGTTTATCTTCTATTACTATTTAAATATAGACATATAGAGATAGAAAAGTAGCTTATATATGTTTATATAACATTATTTTATTTTCTTAATGGAGCATGGGATCAGTCATTCAAAACAAATAATTTTTTAGTCAGGTGTGGTGGCTCGCACCTGTAATCCCAGTACTTTGGGAGGCAGAGGTGAGAGGATTGCCTGAGTCCATGGGTTCAAGACCAGCCTGGACAACATGGCGAGACCTTGTCTCTACAATAAATCAAAAAATTAGCTTGGGTATGGTGGCGCACGCCTGTAGTTCCAATTACTTGGAAGACTGAGGTGAAAGGATCACCTGAGCCCAACAGGTCAAGTTTGCAGTGGCCGTGAGCGTGCTCCTGCATTTCAGCCCTGAGTAACAGAGTAAGACTCCAACTCAAAAATAATAATAATAATTTTGTCATCTTCGAAAACTCCAGAGTCTAGATATTGTCATAGATAAATACCCAGACTGGGGAAAATCTCACAGTTAATAATTACTATAATTATTAGAGCTTGGAGTGAAAAAAGTTAGTTAAGCTACAACCCTACAGAACTTTATCCTGTGAAGACAGATCTTTTTGCATTCAGTGATCCTAGTTATTCATTTCAGACTTCCTGAGTTAATTAAACAGTCCTCAGTGTAACCATTTTTCTTCCCTCTGGGCCTGTGCACTCTTATCTCCCTCTCCTGCCTATGCAGAGAGCCTTCTGTGTCATCTTTCTATGACCACTTCCCACTCCTCCTTCCAGACTTAACCCAGGCATCTTCTCTGGAATACCTTAATGAACCCACCCAGAAAAGGTGAGGTCCTTTTCCCCATGCTCCTGCCAAACAGAGCATTACTCTTTAAAGCATTCATGCCATTTTGAGGCTATTTGTGTACTTACCTATCCACTCCTCCCCATAAAAATGCCTTGTTTTGTTTTTTCCTTATACATCTTTGTTTTCCCCAGCACCTAAAAAAGACCTGGTATAAAATGCCAGCATGCAATAAATGTCAAATAAATAAATGAGCAGATTGCAAACAAACAAAAAACCTTCCATAAAAAGAGGCACTTATTTGCTATGTCTTTCTCTACATTATTATAAACTCTTAATTAACAGGCCATATATGCAACGACATCACCTAAAGGTATTAATGGCAAAATAAATAAAATAATGGATCATGAGCATTTTAATATAATTTAATTTGCTTTAATTTATGTATGTATGAAGAGAGAATGTGACATTCAATTTCTAGCCAAGGGATCCCCATACCCTAATGGCCACCATTTTATTATTGCCTAACGTTTTACTTTGCACATGCATCCTCATTTTTCCATTTTCTTCATAATTATTGTCTTTAGTGTTACCAAATAGCCTGTCCATTAATTTTTCATCATTTGAAGGCAATAAAGTAAGTGGATAAGAGGATAGCCTCAAACAAGGATGCCTGGGTCTGAATCCAGGCTCTCTCACTTTGCAGTTGTTTGACCTTAGATAAGTCATTTAACTTCTCTGTGCCTCAGTTTCCTCATCCTGTAACACAGAGACTATAATAAAGTGCTATCAGAAGGTTTTCACGAAGACTAAATGAGTTAATACATTTAAAATGATCAGATGAGTTCTTTTTTGTTGTTGTCGAGACAGGGTCTTACTATCTTGCCCAGATTGGTCTAAAATTCCTGGGCTCAAGTAATCCTCCAGCCTCCTCCCAAGTAGCTAGAATTACTGGTAAGAGCCACAATGCCCAGCTAGAAGAGCGCTTGATACAAGGTATGCACTCTGTATTAACTTTATAATGAATTATTATAATGATATTATTGTAATTTACTGTTACTGGTAATTTAGGTTGTTTCTAGAGTGTTTATTTGTATCACAGTAGCACCTCTAAGCATACGGACTTAAGGATGGTTTTTCAGTCTGTGGGTTGGTTTTCACTCAGTGGGATTACTTCCCTAGGAGAAATTTCCCAGATTTCTAGCCCATTTCCTAAAGGGCTTCCAATCCAATTTTCAAATGCTCACATGCAAAATCACTCAATATTATGTGTCTATTTGTAAACTCCTTTTTAAGAAGATATTTTCACAAAATCTCAACAACTTATGCAAATAGAATCACCAAAGAAATAGAAAGGACCTCAAATTCTGTTTATTCCATCAAGCTTTTCATCTCAGAGGAGTTGCTAACTAGCTATCTCTAGACACATCTTGGCAAGAGGGAGAAGGTTATAACCAAAGAAACAATAATTTTTTCCTGATGTGTTTCACAATTCAAAATTCATTGAATTAGGTGTGTTGTTTGTTTTGTTTTGCTATGGTCACTAGACAGCAACAGTTTCTTTCATCTCTTTCAATGAAAATACTTCCGTCAAAAAATGGAAAGGGGAAAATAGCAAAGAGAAAACATCCCTCAGAGAAAGGAATGAACAATAGAAAGGTAAACAAGAAAATATGCCAGGAAATTCTTTGATTTTTGCCCACTTATTTGTAGGAACAAAATATTGGACACTTAGAGAGCACTGAATATAAACCTGGCATAAGGTAGATGGAAAAGCAACATTAGTCCTCACTGTTCTTTCAGGGGTTACTACTATTAAAAGATGTCAGGCACAGAAAGCGGGCAAAGGAAACATTTATACTCTAAATTTACTTCCTCTGAGCAATAATACAAGTAGACTCAGTGCCATTCCTTGAGCGGAAAGCACTTAAAGTTCACACCGCAAATCATATGCATACTATATGCCTTTAGGTTTCAATATGTAGAATCACCAAAGAAAAACTTTTTATCTCGGCCTGATGATGTTTTCCATTATTCTTGACTACAACTAGTTCATGTAACTAACATCCATGATAATTTTTTGTATCTGTATTGATATATAATAGTTGTACATATTTATGGGGCACATGTGATATTTTGATACATGTATACAATGTGAAATGATCAAATCAGAGTAATTGGAATATCTGTCACCTCAAACATTTATCCTTTCCTTGTGCTGGGAATATTACAATTCTTCTCTTCTAGTTATTTTGCAACATACAATAAATTATTGTTAACTGTAATTTTCCTACTGTGCTTCTGAATACTTGGCACAGATCACAACATGACGCACACAAACTAGACACAAGTATTTGTGTGACAATGAGCATAGATTGTATAGTCAGTCCTGAATTTGAATCCCATATCTGCCTTGTGGCCTCAGTCAAGTTACTAAACTAACTTGAGTGGCAGTTCCCTATGACATAAAATGACAGCAATATGGTATGTTTTCTTGTGTAGCTGCTGGGAAGGCTAAATGAGCTTTTATTTTTTTTTTTTAATTTTAGATCCCGGGGTACAAGTGCAACCCGTCGAAAGCTTATGATATAGAAACTAAAACTACTTTCAAACAATGAGAATATATGTCATAGATGAAGAGTTGTTACATGGACATATTGTGTACTGGTAGGGATTGGACTTCAGATGACCCCCCATTCCCAAATAGTGAACATTATACCAATATGTTTGAACCCTTGTCCCCTTTCCTCCTCCTCCTTTTAACTATCCTCAGTGTCTAGCATTTCCATCTTTATGGCTATTTAGTTCCACATATAAGTGAGAACATGCAGAGTTTGGTTTTCTGTTTCTGAGTCAACTCACTTAGGGCAATGATCTCCACCTCCATCCATGTTGCTGCAAAGGACATGATTTCATTCTTTTTTATGACTGCACAGAATCCCATAGTGTGTATATACCACATTTTCTTTATCTGGAGTTTATGATGAAGACCCCAAAAACAAATGCAACAGAAACAGAAATAGATAAATGGGACTTAATTAAAATAAAAATCTTCTCACAGCAAATAATAATAATAATAATCAACAGAGCTCATTCTTGTTAAGTATCTGGTGCATAGTAAGCCCTCAATAAATGCTAGCTATTGTTGTTGTTTCTATTTCTTTCACTGAGATATTATTAGGTAGAGGTTTTTGTTTGTTTTGTTTTGTTTTGTTTTTGGTCCATTATCCTGGTTAGAAATTTACTTCTGGCTTATATTGTCCAGAACTTAAGAAGTATACTACTTTTCATTTCCTATGCTATAGTAGATTTTCAACTCAACTCTGTTTAAAGATGATTGCTAACAGACAATCTCTCGAATGCTTATTATGTAGAAATTAAAACTGCTTTCAAATAATGAGGACATATGTCACAGATGAAGAGTTGGTCCTACGGCAAGTTTACAAATAAAGATAAAGGACCTTTAAACCACTCTGACATAAAAGACAGTCCCTTCTTTTACGTATGTACCCCTCAAGTCTTTGCAGAGATCGCACATGATAAAAGTCAGGGTCCCCTGGTTTGAATGCTGACTCTCCCTTCAGAATGACAACCACAACCAGTTCCAGCATTGGTTGTGTTATATCATGAGAGAACAGGAGCACATGAGGACAAGATTTCTTCTCATTTCACCTTTCAGCACCCTTGTCTGAAACCATGATCCTATTGTTAAAAATGATGCAAATAGTGCCTCCATTTAGAAAAGCACAAACCATTCCCCGGCTGTCCCCTACTCCAAGCACTGCAAAGACCTCAATTAGCCAGAGGGACACGATGATGATGGCAGTGCCTATTTTAAGCAGAAAGATTCTCTAAAGGGAACACAAAAAAGGCTGCAGACAAAATACTATTCAGTTCATTATACTATTGATTTTTAGAATATTTAACTTCAGCTTTACTTTTGTTCTGTCAGATAACCAGGAATGCTTTAAGTTTCTTGTAGAAGTACTTATCATGCATACATTTTTCTAAGAGAGGAGAAATAAACAGCTTCAGTATAGACTAACCCCAAACTGGGAGATAAATAGAACTTTCGGATCAGTTATGTGGCAATAATCCCAACAACCAACATAATTTTAGTTTTAACAAGGAGAATTCCATCATTAAAAAATCCATCAAGTTTCATTATGCTCATCCACACACACATCATCTTTGGTCTATGTAAGTTCACCTGTTTAGCAAACGGATGGGACTAACTAGCATTTCCCACAGTTCTGAGTTCATCCCACCTTCATCGGGTAAAAAAAAAAAAATACTTTGGAAGCTCTTACATGTAGGTAATGTCAGATTTAATTTCCACTTGTACAGGATTTCAGTAAAATTCTAAGACCTCATATCTTGATTTTCAAGTTAAAGCAACATATTTACATTATTTAAATTATTGTTATTTAATTACTATTTATTTTAAATTTTATGTACTTGTATTTTATTAATTATTATTTAAATCATTTGAAATTCGGCAAAATTCTAACCAGTAAAAAGAGGGAAAGTATGGTGTATATTAGTTTCCTTGGACTGCCATAACAAAATTCCACGTATTAGGTGGTTTCAAGAAAGAGAAATTTATTCTCTCACAGCTCTAGAGACTAGACGTCTGAAATCAAGATATCAGCAGGACCATGTTCTCTTTGAAGGCTCCAGGGGAGGATTCTTCCCTGCTTCGTCCAGCTTCTAGTGGTTGCTGGCAATTCTTGACATTCCTTGTCACTCAGATGTATAACTCCAATCTCTGCCTCCATCTACACATGGCTTTCTCCCTTCTATGTGTCCATCTATGTCTCTATTTTCTCTTCTTAAGAATACGTTACCAGATAAGCGTCCATTCTAAGGCACATTCTAAGAGCCCAAGTAGCCATGAATTCTGGAGAACACTATTCAATTCAGTACATATGGGGTGCAAAAGCTAATAATCTCTCCACTACCAAGGAATTTTTAAAGGAGTCAAAGTTAACTTGGAATCTTCTCAACAGATGCACAGCTGTATTATATCCAGGATCATAAAATCTGTCATTTTCATTGGTTATGTGGATAATGTGCTTTATACTTACAAGGTGCATTCATATCGCCTCATTTGATACAACAAACACAATACTCACAAATACCAACACTCATGCTCAGACAGGCAGGCAGGATGACTAGTCCCCTTTACAGATAAATTATCAAATACCCACCCTGCGCTTGATACTATTTTTAGTGCTCCATGTGTTATCTCATTTGATCCATATAAAAACTCCAAAACAGTCTTAGTAGTATTATTACCATTCTAAAGTTGAGTATAGCATAAAATAGCACTAAATAACTTACTCAAGGTCACACAGCTTGTAAGTGACAGACGTAGGACTACAACTCAAAGGCACCTGTGTTCTAAGTTCATGATGTTTTCATTCTTCCCTCTCAATTAAGCCTCCCTCCTCAGAAGTCTTTAACCTTATGCAGGGTCATGATTTGTTAAAATATGTTTAGTGATCTTATTGCATGACCTCCTTGACCACCAAGGCAGAAATTTAATGATCTGATAAAAGAGTCTACCCAGAAAGGCCCACGGCTACTTCTCAAGACACATATAGGGAACTGTAGTCTTACTACTTTTTGTAGTTGTTCTTTATGTTGCAAGACAATGCACATATTTTCCTAACTTTGAAAACAGTGGCAGCATTATGGTGGTAAGAACAGTACAAAATTTACCCAAACACTTTTTGAATAGCCTCAAGTACAGGAACCCTCTGGGACTTCATCTTCTCTCTGAGTACTAAGAAGGTGAAGTCAGGAATAACTCCACCATTCTGTGGAGAAAGATTGTCCAGCAGGGCACATCTTTTTTGTACCCCAACTCATAAGAAGGAAGGAAAAGAGGTTGTCATAACCTTAGGAAAGAAAATGTAGGAAGAACCATTATCCCAAGTGGGCTACTTGACTATACTTTTATCTGTCAAATCAACTAATATTTGATAAGCATACTCTATATACCTGATGAAGCATTGGAGAAAATGCACAATTTTGACCCTGCCTTTAAAGAGTTGTACCTTCGCTGAGAAGCCAAAATATACAGCTAAAAGATGCATTCTTGAATCTCTCTCAGGAATAAATCTTGACTTAGAATGTGTACACATGTGCATGTGCTGTGGGTGTATATTATGCTTAACACCACTAGTTCTGTCTCCTAAATATTGTAAACATTACCACAAAAACAGAACTTTCTTTTCAGATTGTTAATGCACTCTATTTTATGTATTTACAAGTAAATATTGCTAATAGCTTCCATCTATTGAATGCTTTCTGGGTGCCAGGCAGCTAAGCACTTTCCGTACACATTCCTAGTCCTTACAATAATCCTATAAGGCACTTATTACTAATCCCCATTTAACCGATATAGACTCTGAGAAGTTTAAGTAGTTATTGTCATTCAAAACCTAGTAGATGAGTGAGTCAGAATTTGGACTCAAGGTCACTTAACTCCAAAGCCAGCCACCACACAAGGAAAATATCCACTCATTCATTTATATAAGATTGTGAACCTCCTCAAATATTCCCTGCTTCATCCCAGCCCTCTTAAAAAATTAATCAACCATTCTCGTCTTTTGAGATCCCTCTGACCTAATGATGAGTCACAGAGGAAGGACCAAGAATCCTCATCTTCAGAATACATTCAGCTTTTTGGCTCAGTAAAACCAGAGCTTTTGAACCAATACTATTCAGACAGTTTCCTCACACTCAGTTAGAAGACAGACCTAAGACTTGTCTTGGAGGTCAAATACTATATATCAGGCTTTTACCATAAACTATGTTACAGGATAACATGGTTTGATTCATATTATTACTGGACATCAAATAGTATCCATGTTATACATGAAACTATCTTATTATTTTATAGATAGGTAAATGTTATTAAGCACATGTTTACATTTTTGTATTAGATAGTAAATAGTTAAGAAGTGATTAAATTTGGGTTTTGAAGAGTTGCACTTTAAGTGAATTGCATCAACGCATTAAATGTGTTTAAACATTGCATTAAACTGAAATGTTTTTAAAATAGGCCATATGTAAGAGTTGTGGTCAATAGGTATCCTAGAGTGCTCATTGGCCATCAAGTTCATTAATTAATTTACATTTTCATGGCATAAAAAAATATGGGACCCAAGCCATGCAGTTCATGTACACAACATTCACTGAATTGTAGACACAAAGAGCCCAAACACTAGAAAGCAACTTTTAATATTCTCTAATGTTCTATATCAAGCTGTTTGTATAATACTTTATGAAACATAGCACATGGTCTAACAATCTCTAGTGCATTATTATACATATCTCTCTAGCCTTTGTCTTCAGACATTGCTGGCAAAGCACAACGGCTTCCCAACCATGTTGCACCGAAGCTGTGTGGTCAGGAAAACATCCTCCTTGTTCTGCCATAGTGAAGTGGCAAAGGTTCCATCCACCGAGGCTTTTCCAAAGTGCAGCAGTTGCCGTTAGAAACTTCCTGGCCCTCCGATGTGCATTTTACAGAGTGTTCCAAGGGTAATAAACAGATCTTTTACTTGATCTGCCATCTGTGAATTTTAAAGCTGTTGAGGCACTTTTCTGTCTTTATCTCCATGATGCTCCTGATCACGCTTGCTAGTTAGATGCTCTCACTAATACATTATTCAGTTCTATTGAGAAAACTGTTCTGAAGCCTCCCCGATTTGACATGAGTGCTGGGCTGCTCTTTCTTTTTTATTATATCATATCAGGTAAAATACACCAGCTTGAAATGCTGGCCCTTTTTTAGTGCTTCAAATTCTTTTATTTCTTCACGATGCAGAGTTTACATTAGAAAGCCGTTAATACATTTGAGTACAATTTGTGTTCTCAATCCACCCAGACTAGGAATGAAAAGACATGGAGAAGAAGCATGGCCTTCCTGGACAGCCTGAATCAATAAGTTGTTACTCTTTGCCAAATGTAGCTTCTGTACAAATGACTTCGTTTCCATCCCCTTCACAGCAGGAGCCCTGAGAACCGCAGTTATAGGAGCTACAGGATGACGCTGACAGCTGTCACCCAGGCAGTACCCACTCATTTCAATAACCTTTGCCTTTCTCAGTTGTGAGTTTTCTGAAAGGCAAAACTGTGCTGATCCTGATTATATGAGACCAAAAATAAAATAAAATAAAAATCCAACCATTTTATTTCACCTGGTAAGTTTATCTTGGTTTCTTCCTCTTTTTTTCTAAAATTGACATTTTATTTTATTTTTTTAATTGCATTTTATTATAGGAATGTGGGATACACATGAGGATTAATTACATAAGTAGGCTGCACGCAGGTGAAGTTTGGGCTTCTAACCGACCCTCACACCCCCTGGTAATAAACCTAGTAAACTTTGTGTTGTCATGTTCCCACCCTCCTCCCTCCCTTAGTAGTATCCAGTGACTGTTGATCCCTCCCTTAGGGTGATGTGATTAATGTTCAAGACCCACTTATGAGTGAGAACGTGTGGTATTTAGTTCTTGTTTCTGCGATAGTTCACTTAGTATGATGGTCTCCAACTCCATCCAATTTGCTGCAAAATCCATGATGTTGTTCTTCTTCCTGGCTGGGTAATATTCCGTTGTGTATATGTACCACAATCAGTGAGAATGATGCACCATGGTACAGCCGGCCCTGCACGTTATTTCTCTAGTGGTACTGATGGACTCATTCGTTCAATCAATTCAATCTGTATGAGTGGAGCCCCTAGAAAGTGCCAAGCACTGTTGTGGAAGCTTACACAACGGTGAACAAAGAATGTTCTGGCCTTGAAGGAGCTTTCGTTCAAGGGATGGGAGGAGACAGACCCCAAAAGCGTGAAAACAAATAAATAAGATCAGATCATGGTATGGTCTTGGGGAAAAACAAAGTTAAGATAATGGGGTTAGAGCAGGGTTTCTCAGTCTTGGCATTATGGACATTTTGGGGCAGTTGGCTCTTTGCTGTGACATTGTAGAAAATTTAACACCATCACTGGCTTCTGCTCAGTGTCACCCAGCCCCAACCTCAGTGTCACCCAGCCCCAACCTCAGTTGTGATGGTCAAAAACATCTCCAAACAGACAAATGTTCCCTGGTGGAGGTAAAGACACCCTCAGTTGAGAGCCACTGAGAGAGAAGAAACCATTCTGGGAAGGGAGGTGGAGGTGACAAGTGACAGCCTTTGGGGGAAGTGACACTTGAGCTGAGACACAAAAGGTGAGCTGAGACATGAAAGGTGAGATGGAGACAATTTTAAGATGATTTAGAGGAAGAGTGTTTGAAGCAGAGAAAACAGCCAGAGTCGGGCTCTGGGACAGGAGCAAGCATGTGTGAGGCCTGTGTTCCCTACTGCAGTGAAATTTCTCTCCTAATAAAATCTACCAGGGACGAGGTGCCAAGATAAAGTGACCAAGATAAAGTATACACTACTATACTGAGAACTAGAAAACTGATGGGTTTGTTAAAATGTAATTTTTCAGAATTCTAATTTGATGTGAAACCAAGTTGTCCTTAGTACTTCATATGAATTCCAAAAAAAACCCCTCACTCCTTCTTCCTTCTTTATGTTCTAAATGGGCCAAGTCTAGGAACCAGAAGATCTGGATTCAGTCCTAATTCTGTCACCAACATGCTCAGTATGACACAGCCTAGTCACTCCCCATTTTTGCTCTCCGACTTGAGTTTTTAAAATGTAGGGGTTGAAGTCGATGAGTCCTAAGTTTCTTTCCTGAGCTAAAAAATTCTAGGATTCATTTGTAAATTAGTGCTAAGTCATTTTTTATAGTGAATGCTATTAGGTATAGCATAATCACAGCACTTCAAATTCAGGCACTGTCTATAATTCCAAATATTCCAAGTGTCAGAGCCTATGAATACAAATGTCACATTTCCACAAATGCCTGAATTACCAGAACTCAGGCTTCCTTTGAAGCCTTCCCCAGCCAGCTTGAGGGGACCCTCCAATGTCTTATCTAATATCTACAAAACCAGCAGCTCACGATCCTCCCCTATGGCCTTCTTGCTAGTTGTCGCCTCTGAGCCAGGTAAAAGACCCAGCATGCATCCATGTCTCCAGGGCTACCACAAGGTCACTGGCATTGAGAGTTAGCCTCTCCACTGCTCTTCCGGGGCTGCTGGAATTGCCCAGCGTGTCAAACCTCACCTGGGGTCTACAGCAGAGTGCAGAGAGAAAGCTGGAGTCTAACTTCCAACATGACGGTTGGTCACGTGGCCCCTCCAATTCTATCTATGCCTACACAATCACATGGTCTTTCACAAACACGACTCCTTCCCCTACTAACTTTTCCTTCTTTATCCACCTAGACTCCAAGTATTTTCCTTTATTCTCATATCGTTCCTCACCGCTCTCCAGTCACCTGTGCACAAAACAGGTCCCTCCTCCTTCAGAAGCAGAAGTATGTATGGCCATTACCTCATGCAGCTACATCCCCAAGGGAGTGACTAATCTGATGCTCTGAAAGCTACAGTCCCTTTTGGACTCTGTTAGGAAGCCCTGCCAGATATAGATGAGAGAACGGAGAACCACCGGCATCAAGGATGCCAGCTCCAGGACAAGTCTTTGAACCACTCGATTTTATCTCCTGACAAATGCATTTCTCCGCCCAAATGGTGCATCCCAGCATCTCCCTCAAGCCCCACCTCCAGGAGCAGACTCATCGGATCTTGTGGTGAGGCACAATCATGCTGTTCCACCACTGTGCTTTATGATTCCTTGCCAAGCTGGATTCCCTAACCATTCTGGTAAGCCTGTCAATAAGTTTGCCCAAATGCGGTCAAGTCATCTTTCATAACAGCCAATTGGAGCCTATCAATCCATTTAACTTGGGTTTTCCTAATCAATATAGAGACTTTTAGCCTCTAGATTCTGACAGATTGATTCCGTACTCCTGTATGACTTTCCCTGGCTATCAACTGCCCTAAGTAGGTTAGCCTCAAGACACATGTGGGCTTTGCTAAATAAACTTGGACTAAGTAAGGAATGTTTTCCTAATATACATAAAAATGATCTTTCCAACTTTCTATGCCAGATATTTCCTCAGCTAGATCTTCTGTAATCATAAGAAGTTTTATTTCCTCAGAATTAACATGCCTCCATGAAAACAGCAAGCTTCAGAACTACTTCAAGACATGTCCAACAAGCTTCCACAGCAGTCTTCTTGTACATAATTCAGCAGGAGAGGAAAGCAAGCCCCACCACTGTTCAATAGACCCATGAAAATCCAATACAAGCTGTATAAATCTGCCATAAACCCTACATGCATGAACACTGGAGTGCTTGCTAGTAAGAAGTTAGGCCATGGTTGCCTTGGACATTGCTAGAAGACTTTTCCTTAATTGTCAGAGCACTATGACATTAATGGAGACAAGAGTTGACAGTGGCTAGACTAAGGCAATAATAGCAGAGATGGACATACAAGACAGGTTTAGAAACTAATCAGAAGACAAAATGGGACATGGCGTGCATGTCCACAAACATGAACGCATGTGAGGAATGAGGGGAAAATGGGAGGTAGCAATGATTTCCAGGTTCCTGGTTTAAATATTTGAGAGGATGTAGCTATTTCCTCTCACAGGAGGAGAACAGACCCAAAGAGAAATATGGTTAATTGAACACTAATCTATATTTGCAAAATGATGAACCATATGGAAGGGAATATGTTTTTTATTTTCATAAAAATGCTTGTTAGATTCTTAAGAAAAAGTATTTGTATTTACTAACCATGCACTTGATCCTTCATTATTTTCAGAATGCTTATTCCAAAGTTTTCCATATGTTTTGGTAATACATCAAATAATATTAATCAGCGAGAGAAGGAAGTAATCAAATGAAGATGAAACTTTTATTAAAACACTATTCATAAATGCTCACTTACTATTCAACAAACATTCATTGAATGTCGGCAATGAGCCAAGTACTGATCTGGGCTATAAAAATATAGATAATAGTAACAATACCTAACACGTAAGGAATACTGGCCACCATGCCAAGCACTTGACCTGACATTGACCCATCCCAACCCTGTGAGAAGGTGTTATTACAATGGCTGTTTCACAGATAATGAGAACTAAAAATAAAATCCTAAGCCTCCCATCCGCCACCAAGGGACTGAACGGAACCCCTTTTGGCCAAGGGAACCCCAGAGAAACCTTAAAAACTGAGTTCCTGGCCATGAGGTCAGACATACCTCATTACACTCCCTCTCTTTTGTGGTTTAGATGCAACAACTGACTAGCATTCATGTTAAAATAGAGATCACAGACGGAGTGAACGAACTCTGTGGCAATAAGATACCAAATTATAGAGAAGACCTGAGGCCATGCCAGGCAAGAGTTAAGTCATATACACCCATCCCCAAACACACACACTTAATAAGCATTCTAACTGCCACAAGGTTTTTCTTTCTCTCTAGCAGCTTAAGAAGTACTAGCCTCCAGATAAGCAATATTGAAACAATAGCAGCTCACCCACCATCATATGCTTATCTCCACCAACCATAACTACAGCTCTGACTGGATAAGAGACTCCTGCGATTCAATAATAGGTCAGCTTCTTCTGGTAAGAGACCACTGACCACGGACTGGTTCTGGCCAGTTTACAGAGGCTGTGTACTTGAGTGCCTTCATGTCCCTGCTTCACCTCTTGACATTTACGATCTGATTGTAATACATTTAAACATCATGTCTCCACCCCAGAGTGAACACGGGACGCATATAACATGCATGTGTGTGTCCCTACTTCTTGAATCATGCACGCATGTGTCCCTACTTCTTGAATACTCACAGCTCCTTCTATTACCTATTGAATATGTGTACTTAGCCCATTCAGCATAAATCCCTGTTCTGCCTTCCCCTCCCTCAAGGTGCCTGTTAAGGGTCCCTGCCGGAGGCTGCCCTTTCCAGCCTTCAAAACGGCTACCCTGCAAGTTGTAATCCTTTATAAGAAATAAGGTCTCCTGGCAGGGCACGGTGGCTCACGCCTGCAATCCCAGCACTTTGGGAGGCAGAGGCAAGAGGATTGCCTGAGCCCAAGGGTCTGAGACTAGCCTGGGCAACATAGAGAGACCTCATCTCTACAATAAATTTTTAACAAGTTAGCCCTGCATGGTGCCTGTAGTTCCAGCTACTAGGAAGGCTGGGGTGGAAGGATTGCCTGAACCCAGCAGATTGAGACTGCAGTGGCTGTGATCATGCCACTGCACTACAGCTGGGTGACAGAGAGTGAGACTCCAACTCAAAAAAAAAAAGAAGAAGAAGAAAGAAAGAAGGTCTCCTTTACAAATGTAAAGATCTTGTGATTTTTTTATTTGGCAATGATGAAACTAACGTAGCAACATGTTGAGGAACTTGGCAAATGAGTGGAAAACCAAGGTTTGTACCAAACTCAGATTCCAGAGTCTCCACTGTACCAGCTTCCTCTAAGAAGTCAGGATCCCCTTGGGAGGCAGACTCATAAACAGATCATTATAAACCTTTAATTACCATCTTGCTTGTTCATCTCAAATCTCACAGATCTGCCAGGCCTCTAACCACTGGATTCAGCACACCTGGCATGCCCTAGCATCCGCAGCCTCTCCTGCGTCTCACCCTGTAATCACAGCAGTCACCTGTTTCCAGTCACTTCGTTACAGAGCAGCATTGCGTTTTCCATCCTGTTAGCAGCCCAAATTTCCTTTTTTCTTTTCCTGTTATTTGAGTTTTTGCCTTGAATGCCTGGCTTATCCTTGGGGATACATAGTTCCCAACTCCATTTTCCGCAGAGGTTTTACTGTAGAATGTCTAATAATGTGTGTTTGTTTCAGCATCAAGGATATAAATACCCAAGATGAAGCTTCTGCTTGAAGCTGCTACTCAGCCGTGAGAACCAAGGGCCAGCCAATCGAGAGCCCAGGGACCTACCATGTTTGTTTAAACATAGTTCAGGTTTCTC
This sequence comes from Cephalopachus bancanus, assembly GCA_027257055.1. Taxonomy (NCBI): domain Eukaryota; kingdom Metazoa; phylum Chordata; class Mammalia; order Primates; family Tarsiidae; genus Cephalopachus; species Cephalopachus bancanus. Next base: position 2,110,944 of record JAPVLO010000162.1, on the reverse strand, counting down.
CCCTCTCTCTACTTCAACAAGATTTAGAGCCCTAGAACAATACACTCCACCTTCAGTTTGCACTCTGAGATTGCTAGGAAGTAAATTCACCTGGAAGCCTCCTCGGATAAGACACAGGGACACACAGTTGTTGCAGGAAAGAAATTACCCAAGTGCTGAATCAGAAAGGAGGCTTGTTAACACCACGCCACCTTTGTCGAAGTCAAGAAGATACTGTCCACTATGAAACTCAGCCAAGATCTCAGCTGTTGACTGTCCAGTGAAAGAGGAGCACGGAAGTGACAGAAGGACGCCCACCCAGAAACCCTGAGAATCCATCAGCCTCTGCCTAGTCTGCTGTTCCATAACTTGCCACACTCCTCCCTGCCCAAGTCTAAATTCCCAACCTTCATCACTGAGTCAGAGTTTCCACATGGTGGCAGGAGGAGAGTGACCAACAGGGCCCCAGCATCCTCTTCAAAGGCTCTTGGGGGGGCTAAGACTGGCAGGGCAAAGGGGTGAGGTCCTTTGGGGATCATAATGTACCCAAGGGAAAATCCCAGAGATCCAGGTCCGGGTCCTCTGAGCCTCCTCAGCTAGCCTAGAATAGCTCCATCTTCACTGAAGATTCTCTAGTGATAACACATCTGGTTGAAGAGGATGCCTAGAGCTTCCTGAGGTCACACAGTGCTAGGTGCTAACCATGAACTCTCAACAAATACTAGCTGAATGAATTAATAATGAGAGAATATCCTATATAATCAGGGCAGCAAATCAGGGACACCCTGTGGTTCAATGACAGCTCACAGACAAGTGGCATCCCACAGCACGTAATTCACCCACTACCCCACACTGGAGAAAGCTAGAAGACTCTAGTGTCCTGGAGAGCAAGCTGTTAAGTAGAATTCCTAACCCTATTCAGAGTTTGAATGGTAAACTTTGAGGATCAGAAAGCAAGCCAGCTTTAAAAAGTGTAAGAGTTCCCAACTAAGCTAGAGAGGCAGAAGTATTTTCCCTATTTTCAAGACAAACCCACAGTAGCTCAATGCCTAGATCATGAGGCCACAGCACAAAGGTGTTGCTGCTTTCAGTTTGGGGAGTTGCTGAAAAAAACGGCAAGAATTTAGGCTTTATAATTCAGGTTAGATCCACTCATGGAGGTCCACACAAGCAAATATAATATTATAGACTTACACACCAGGTTTTTTTAAATATTCACACATATAATGTTTTACTTTCCAAGCCCCTTATAAGTTGGGCATTGACTAAAAAGATTTTGGCTCAGCACAAAGAATGTTCTAACCCTGTGAAACATCAAACAATGGAGCAAATGGTATTATAAGGAAGTAACCTCTGGCCTATAAAAGCCAAAACCGGATGGTCATTTGTCTCGTTTTAATAATTTGGATGAGAGGTGAGAATCAATAACCTTTAACATTTCCTCTGATCCTAATGTATATGATCATCTTTTATTATGGCAAAAACACCCAAAGTGAAAGTGATCAGTGACTCCAATGTCTAACCTGCCATTCTTTTCACTAGATGGTGTTCAGCATCACCTACAAACTCAATCCCAAGGCACCAGGGGAACACTGGCACTGGCTAGGAAAAGTGCCCTTCGGTCTCATAGAGAATGGGCACAAATAAGAGCCAAATTTTACCTGTACAATGACCATTTGTACACCTAATCCTGAATTGCACCCCACATCCTTAAAAAAATTCTTTTTTTTTAAAGAGCCTCAACATCTGACAGATCTGCCTTCACATATTTCATAAGACGATCAACTTAGTGCCATATTGGTACTACATCAAACTGAGATAGTTTTGTAAACTTCTGAAAGCCAACCTAAAGAGTCTTCTAGACCACTTGCTATGGCCCAAAGGTTGGTGTCCCTCGAGAATTCATATGTTGGAACTTAACACCCAAGGTGATGTTATTAAGACATGGGGTCTTTGGGAGATTCCACCCTCACAGATGGGATTAGTGCCCTTTTAGAGGGCTGTAGGGAGTGGGTTTACTCCCCTTCTGCCATGTAAGGATGCAGCAGCCATGTACCATCTATGGAGAGGAGAGAGAGTTCTCACCAGACACTGAATCTGCTGGCACCTTGATCTTGAACTTCTCAATCTCCAAAATTGTGAGAAATAAATTTGCATCCTTTATAAATTATCCAGTCCAAGGTATTTTGTTATAGCAGCAGGAATGGACTAAGACAACACTGTATTTCAGTATGTGGGATAATTGGATTAAGCTAATAATTTTACCATTAACCCCATAATTAAACACAATGGCAGCATTTATTTGGCTGAGTCAGTTTCACACTTAGAGTATGGGAAAAAGAATAATTTGTTCCATGATAAAGGTCACAACCTTACATAATGGTCTCCCTTGCATAATAGTCACACCCCTATTTTTGGACTGGCAGAGCCAGCATAAAAAGTGTTATCATTACACAAGTAAATACAGCACTTTAGAGGTGGTTTTTAAGGTCAAAAATACATTTTCAATTCTATTACTACTTTTCAAACAGCAGAGGTGAGACAGAGATCCCAAATGCCTTGCTTCGACGTTTTTGAAGCTGTTGCAAAAGTGAGTCAACTGACGACAGTCACGGATCTAACTCAAACATAGGAAGTCTGAGGTTATTTGGGGCAAGTTTATATGGTATTTGATCCAAAGTCTGATAATATGGCTTTTGTGTTGTGTGAGCATACTAGAACACAGTGCTATCTTTTAACTGAAACATAAAAACCACAGTAACAACCTACTTGTATTCATTGTCAAGTTTCTGCAGCATTACAACCAAAGAAATGAAAGCCACTTCCAACCAGCCTGCTTCTATTAATACCCACAGTGAACTTTGATGTAAATGTTAAACATGCTCACTTTAAGCTTCTGGTCAAATTTGCATGAGGATAATTAAATTCAGAGTTTCCAATTCCTTTCTGAAAGTTCAACAGATATATGTCTCTCCTTGTACCAAACTATTGTTTACTATTGCTGCAAACTACTCAACAGCTGTAATTTTGACATTCACTGGATGTCAAAGGGTATATAAGTGAATGGAGGAATATAAATGTGTGTAAACTCAAAGCCCAATGTTCCCACTGCGGCATTACACTAACCCACATTCCTCCCACCCACATGACACAGTCCTCTACTTCAGGTGGCTTACTTCTCCAGATACCTAGTGACCTTCAGTGGACTTTTCTTCCCCTATAAAGCCTTCACTGGTTAGATCTGTGCTGTACAATATTAGCAGCCTCTAGCCACATGTAGCTATTGGGCATTTGAAATATGGCTAGCCTAAACTGAGGTGTGCTATAAGTCTAAAATTATACACTAGACTCTGAAGACTTAGTATGAAAAAAAATGTAAAATATAATAAATTTTATATCAGTGACATGTTAAAATGAAAATATTGTGTATATGTTGGGCTACATAAAACATCTATCTATACTACAGAGGGTGCCAAAAAATGCATCCACATTTCAAGAAAGGAAAAAACTATATTAAAATTATAACACTGAATAAGATTAATACAAGTCATGGTTGACTTCTGCAATTACAAGAGGTGCTCAAAGTGGTTATCATTAGCCTCCAGATACTTCTGATTATGGTAAACATGTCTTAAAATGTGTATATATTAGCCGGGCTCGGTGGCTCAGCCTGTAATCCCGCGCCTTTGGGAGGATGAGGTGAGTGGATTGCCTGAGCCCGCGGGTTCGAGACCCGCCTGGGCAGCGAGACCTCATCTCTACAATAAATCAAAAAATCAGCTGGGCGTGGTAGTGACAGAGTGAGACTCCAACTCAAAAAAAAAAAAAAAATGTGTATATATTTTTTGGCAACCCCAGTATATACTAGAAATTTTTAAATTACATGTGTGGCTCATATTATATTTCTATTGGATAATGTTGAGTTTGATAATTTTAGGCTCTCTTTCTCTAGCTCAATTCCAATGAGCTTTCTTCAATTAGACATAATTCGATCTTCAAACTGTATCCTTTATGTCTCTTAATCGCTCTTTTTTTAAATCCCTTTGTCTTTCTGTGCTGCATCCTGGGTGTCTCATATTTATCTTTCAAATCACTGATTCTTTCTTCACCGAGTCTAATGTTACTAATCCACCCATTCCATTAGGTTTTGTATGTTTGTCTTGTTTTGGCATTTTGAATATACTATTGTTTATTGAACTTCCACCCAAGATTTCACCTGAGTTAGAAAAATGTTGGAAACTGCTAAGCAATTTCTACTAAAGTTGAACACATGCATACTATGCCACCAACAATATCACTCCTAGAAATAATCCCAACAGAAATAGATAAATAATAACTTCAAACTGGAAATTACCCAAATTTCCAACAGACAGAATGGAATAAATTACTGTTTATTCACACAATGGAACACTATATTAAATACAAAGAAACTATGGAATATTACACAGCCATAAAGAAGGACAAAATTATGGACTGTGCAGCAACGTGGATGGATTTAGAGTCTATCATCCTCAGTGATCTATCACAAAAACAAAGAACTGAGTACCACATGTTCTCACTCATAAGTGGACCCTGAACATTTATCATAATACTATAAAAAAGGTTTTAGCAGTAGCAGGACACTGCCAGGGGAGGGAGGGAGGCATGTAGCAGCGATAAGGGCACCTGATCCTAAAGCAGAAGTGAGGACCAGTCGGAGGCCCAAACTTCAACTGTGCATAGAACACTTATACACCTAATTCTGACTTGTAGCCGACATCTTTAAAATTTTAAAAAGAGTGATTTGTGTTCTTCAGGGTATATTCCCAGTAGGGGGATTGCAGAGTCATAAGGAAGGTCAATATTTAGAGCTTTCAGGAATCGCCACACTGCTTTCCACAGAGGTTGCACTAGCTTACACTCCCACCAACAGTGTAGAAGTGTTCCCTTTTCACCACAGCCTCTCCAGCAGCTGTTATTTTTTGAGTTGTTGATAATTAAAAATATACCTGTACACGTATGTTTATCGCAGCGTTATTCACAATAGCAAGAACCTGGAAACAACCATGCTGCCCATCAAAAGAGGACTGGATTAAAAAAATGTGGTACATATACACGATGGAATACTACGCAGCCATGAAAAAGAACAAAATCATGGATTTCGCAGCTACCTGGATGGAACTAGAGTCTATAATACTGAGTGACCTCTCACAGAAACAAAGATCAGAATATCACATGTTTTCACTCATATAATGGACCTTGAACATCCAATGTAATACTATAAGAAAATGACTGACGGTACTGGGAAATTATGGGGGGGGGATGGGATTAACAGTAGCTAATATCTATCTGGGACTGGGAAAACACCTCTTATCAATAGGGTGCCTGAATGAAACATAATTGTACACCTAACCCTTAACTGTACCCTACAAAACGATAATAAAAAATACTGATTATAATAAATAAATAAATAAATACATAAAAATAAAATTTTAAAAAGAGAAAAATATGAATGAACTTCATTTTTTTTATCATTTTCATATGTTGAAAGGTAAAGGCCATATACACATGCTTATACAGTAAGTAAATCATCTGTAGAATTTTCAAAAAACCAGGCAAAATTAATATGTTATTAGAATTCAAGATAGTGGTTGACTTTGGACGGAGGGGATGATCTGTAAGAGGACATAAAAAGAGTTTCTGGCATGCTAACAATGCTAATTAATATTCTGTTCCTTGATCTAAATACTGGCTCCATGGTGCATTCATTTGTGGAAATTCATCATGGGATATCTTTATGAGTTTTACACTTTTCTGTGTACGTGATTTTTTTTTTTTTTTTTTTGAGTTGGAGTCTCACTCTGTCGCCCAGACTGGAGGGCAGTGGCTGCTCCCGGCCACCTCGACCTGCTGGGCTCCAGTGATCCTTCTGCCTCAGCCCTCCAAGTAGCCAGAATTACAGGCATGCACTACCACACCCAACTGATTTTTTGATTTATTGTAGAGATGAGGTCTCGCTGCCCAGGCGGGTGTCAAACCCGTGGGCTCAGGCAATCCACTCACCTTTAAACAATATTAAAACTCAAATTTTTACCAATCAGTGATTTAAAAAATATATATATGTGGAGGTAAAAAATCTTGGTTTTTTCCCCCTTTAAATTTACTACTTAAAAGATAATTTTATTTACTTCCAGGATTTCATTTAGCTTCCTTTTCAAATTCTGCCTAGTCATTTTTAATAGTCTTTTATTGCTTGCTCATGTTTTCAATTCCATCTTTTATTTCTGTAAAACATTTTAAGGATACAGTCTATATTCTGATTCTGATAATTCTTATATTCAAGTTCTTGAGAAGTCTAATTCTATTGCTTGTTGTTTCCGCTGATGACTGGTAACTGTTCATTGTGCATTCATGTGACTGATTTTAATCTGTGAGAATCCTAAAGAGCTCCAGCTGTGGGTACATTCCTCCAAAAGGGATTCTCTTCTGATTCTGCCAGGCATCTTGAGTGTCTCTGAAACTGAAATCGTTTTAATTCTTTTGCTTGAGGTTTCCTGGATAGCATCTGCGGATAATGTGAGTTTAAGCCCCAAGCCCTCATGGGGTCAGAATTCTCAGGAGAGACATATCTCCATCCCCAGTCAAGGCAGGACCAGACCACCTTTCACAGCAATTCTCTTTACCAGATGGGTTTTTCTAGTTCATCTTTTCACTGAGAGAGCAGATCTTCACGATTCCTGGCTTTCGCAGATTCCCCATCAGTTCTGCCTACCTCGTAGTACCCAAGACCTTGTCTGCCTTCCACAGCGCACCCCCACTCGCCCCCTGTGGTGTGGCAGTTAAAGCCCAGGCAGCCCATAGCCCAGGTGCTCACTGGCCACCCTGTCAGCGCTCTCTTTATGTTTAGCCTCTGTAGATTTACGTTCAATGTTTACGAGCTTAGCTACACATTTAAAAGGGTATTTTGTAGTATTATATCCAGCGTCTCTTAGTATGTAATTGGGAGAGTTTCTCAAAAGAATCCAGTCTTCGTAATTCCAGAGGCAGAAGTTCACCAGAACTTCTCTATCTGAAGCTTAAAGGCCAGTGAGACAATATAGCTATAATTCCAGAGATTTTGGAGAGGTCCTACTCTGTTACCTACCAGTTTAACTATACATGAATTTTCTAGAACTAAAAAGAAATGTTTAGAGTGAGCAGAGATAAGCCGGGGTGTCAACCAATCAATTTTCACAATATGCTACCACCTACCATTTAGCTGACTTGCTAACAAGTCACCCCACAGAGGATAAAATAATTCAGAAACTATTCACTTATACAACAAATATTCACTAAGAACCTACTCTGCCTGGTACTAATACGCTAGGCATACAGAAGTGATTAAAACATGAACTTTGCCCTCAGAGAGTTTAGCTAAAATGACTAAAAAAAATTTTTTTTTGCCTAAAAGTGTGAACCGATCAATAAATAGAGATTGCCTGGAGCATCATGTTAACACTCTGAGGACAAGTCCAGGCTCACTAAAGAAAAGGAATCTGTTAAGAAAATTAACTATAGTGGACAATGGAGGAGTAATGGACTCTGTTGGGAACAGATATAGGAGACAGGCAGAGAAACTGTCCCAGAAAGGGCAGCTTACAAAAGGCCCTAAAGAATGAGCAGGGAGGCCCCACTTCTTAAAACTATCATTCTGGTGGTTAATTTTAGAGGGAAACATTCAGACCCTAGAACCCTATATTCCATTGGGGGAAGCCCTCATGAATGGGATTAGGGCTCTTACAAAAGGAATCCAGGAACTTGAGTTTCCTCCTCTTGCCCTTCTGCCATGTGAGGACATAGCATTTGTCCCCTCCTGAGTATGCATCTTGGAAGCTTCCAAGTCACCATCTTGGAAGCAGACACCAAGTTCTCACAAGACATCAATCCTGCCTTGATCTTGGACTTCCAGCTCCCAGAACTGTGAGAAATAAATGTATGCTCTTTATACATTAAAAAAAAAAATTAGCAGGCAGCTACTGGCTGGATGTGGTAGAAAAAAATCATCCAGACAGAAAAAAACACACAGGAAGACAAGCAGGTGTAAGATTTCACCCTTCTTTACACTATCACCCTGAATTCAGGGATACGGAACTTCTCAAAGGTTTCAGGTTTTGGCCCCTTGTCCAGACGTGGCCAGGTGGTCAAACATCAAACCCCTAGGTCAGACTTTGCCATCAGCTAATTATGCGGTTTCTGAGCAAGTCATTTCACCCCCAGGGCCTTCATCTTCAGCAGTCAGGATGAGACTCAAGGGTCTCTGAAAGCCCTTGCAGCTCTGAAAGTCCATCAGGTACTCCTGAGTTTGCCCCCATACGCATTCTGAATTTGCCAATACTGAAGCTGTGAAACTTAACGGTTCCATTTGGTGGTTTTTTTGGGGGGTTTTGCTGGTTTATTTTTGTGTTTTACTGATTAAGAGAGTCTACATAATATCTGTGTTCCACTCTGTTGCTCAGTTTTAGCTAAAAACACAAATCAATTAGAAAATGCAGCTCTGGATTTTGGTAAGGCCTTTTGCATGTCGCCTGAGGCCAGTCAGCCTTGCAAGGATGGGTTTCAGGCAGCGAAGGCAGACTCAAATCTACAATTCCCACACCACAAACCCTTCGGGTGGGATCTATAGATCACCTGCTCCATATCCCCTACAGACCTTGATTCAATTGCAGGATCCTGGGCCCAACCATTAACCACTCTCCCAAAGCCATTGAATCAGAATCTCTCACGAGTGGCGCCCAGAAATCTACACAGTCAACATCGTTAATGTCCAGGTAATTCTTTTTTAACACACCCTCAAAGAGAGAACCACTACCTCTTAGCTTTGCTCTATTCCAGGGCAAAAACAAAACAAAACAAAAACACTAACAATAGTAACCAGCATTTATTGAGTGTTTACTATGTGTCAGGATTTGTGCCAGCTTCTCTGATTTACTTCCTTTAAATCACTTGCCCAAGTTCACACAGCAAGCAGTCAATTGGGAGAACAGGATGTGTCCATGTTCCTCAGACTCCATGTTCTCAGCCGCTAACCAGACCACAGCAGGCTGTGGTGCCTAAAATCTTCAGCTCTGGCACCAGACTCCATAAGTTCAAATCCCACTGGGACCATTTATTCGCTATGTGGCCTTGGGCAAGTTCTTTTATCTCCTTGAATTTGAATTCCCCCACGTGTAAGGTGGGGATGACAAGCACCCCTGCCTCACAGGGTGGGTGGTTGTGAAGGCAACTCAGGTAAAGTGTTGAGAGAGAAGCTGACCCACGGCGAGCACTTAACAAGCATCAGCCACAACCATCCTGCCTCCCTTCTCCAGGCTTTCGGCTCTCTGGTCCCAAAGGAAATCTCTGGCAAGCACAAGAAGATGGCTCTGAAGAAAATCCAACCTCTCTGCTGGAAAACAACCCCCAGCACACACTCTACCAACAGTGGGTCAGTAGTGTTGTCTTTGGAGATAAAAAATGGCACATGATTGGAACTTAAATGTTCAAAGGGCGTCAACTCCTTTCTAGCACAGAACACTTCCAGCCTTGCTGCTTCTTTTCCTTTCATGCCTCCTAATGGTTCTGTCTGTCATTATGAACCTTTCATTTCTGCTTCTCCAAAAGCACACAGGGATTCCATCCTTTCATCCTCTAAATAGTTTGTCTTTATAGTTTGGCAGGTAAGAGTTGGTGGCAGCAGTAACTCCTGAAACCTGCCTCTCATTATGCCAAGAACTGCAATGTGTTTGCCACATCAAGGCATGAGTGATAACAAATGCTTTCGGATGGTGAGAACTGCTCTTTATGGCCTGCTTTCCAAGTGCCCTCCTGACACAGAAGAACTTTTTGACTAACATCAATCATCATTAGTAGTGCACGGTGGTATCTGTCCAGGTGACATCTCAGCCCAGGAGGAAAGCTCCATCCTGAGAATGTCAGCTGCTACCTCAAGACTGAGACATGGAAATACAGCAAAGAACTTTTGTCTCCACAACAAAAATGATTTCTTAAGTCATACTTTTACTGAATCTCCTAAGGAGGTGAATTTAAATGATAAATTTTTCTTTCCAAATAAAACTATTTTTATAGTCATGAATACAATTTTAAAATAAGTGGCTATTTATGACCACAGACATTTTGAGAACCCAGAAAAAGGCAAGTCAGAAGAAACAGGGGCATTGCCATACTAGCCTATGTGAATCCAGCAAGGTGCCTGTGACCCTCATACCCACTCAAGAGACATGAGACATTTGAAAGTATAAGTCCTCAGCACACCAAGGATGTGTTGATCACATGGCAAATAGATTCCTCCTCTTTTTTTTTTTTTTTTTTTTTTTTAGGAACAAGGTCTCACCTGCCTCTCACCTACCTGAGTTGTGAGTTTACAGGAATATGCCTCCATGCTCAGCTAATTTTTTTTTTTTTGAGTTGGAATCTCACTCTGTCACCCAGACTAGAGTGCAGTGGCCACTCCCGGCCACTGCAGCCTCGACCTGCTGGGCTCCGGCGATCCTTCAGCCTCAGCCTTCCAGGTAGCTGGAACTACAGGCACGCGCTACCACGCCTGGCTAATTTTTGATTTATTGTAGAGATGAGGTCTCACCAAGTTGCCCAGGTGGGTCTCAAACCCGTGGACTCAGGCAATCCACTCACCTCGGCCTCCCAAAGCGCTGGGATTACAGGCTGAGCCACCGAGCCCGGCCTAATTTTTTATTTTTTATAGAGACAGGGTATCACTATGTTGCCCAGGCTCTACTCAAACTCCAAGGCTCAAGTGATTCTCCTTCCTCAGCCTCCCAAAGTGTTGTAATTGCAGGCATGAGCTGCTGCATCCAGTTAGACTCCTCCTTTTGAAAGGTCTACCCACTAAGCAACACCTGAAGCTGGCAGGACCCAGCAAACTTCCCTTGGCAAGACTTCCCTTTTGCTGCACCAGGAACCTGTCTACCTCCCCAATGTACTAAATCTATACCACTGTTTCGGCAAAAATAGCTGAGCAAGCATCAACCACCTTGTGTTTTATAACAATGAAATACTCTCATCAGAAACCTCTATCCTAGAGAAAGAAACTGTCAGCAGTTGAGAGAGGTGCTTCACTGTCCTCAGAGAGCTCCGAACTGACATTGCTAAGGTCCTCCCAACTTCCTCGAGTCTCACTATGTTGCCCAGGCTCTACTCAAACTCCTAGGCTCAAGTGATTCTCCTTCTTCGGCCTCCCAAAGTGCTGGGATTACAGACACTAGTCACCCTAGTTCCTAGAGCAGCCCAGTTTCTGCAAATGGGCAAGTACAAAGATATGGAAATATCTGTTTCTTCCTCTGACCAGAAAACCAGCTACAGTAATAAGTCAAGTAATTATAACAAAATATTTCCAATGATGCTACTGAATTACAAATAAAGGCTCTTACTAGATGGATGGGATGAAAATTAAGGGAAAAAAAGTTAACCAGAATACAAGATGATACTGAACACAGGTTCAGACGCTAGACACAGCTAATCAAACTGCTAATCAGAGATTCCCTCAACCACTTAGAAAAGGAGCAAGGTGCCTTGGATCCTCCCAAAATCTGCTTTCTAGACTCAATCTTTGAGGTGGACTTCCTTGCTTTCCCTTTGGTCACCAAGCCATGCTGCCCTTCTGTCCCTGGCCCCAGGATCATGCAGGTCTAATTCTGGTCCCTAGCCTTCAAGGTAAGGAAGCTTCTTCACTCCCAGGTCCCCACAGATGTCTGCCTGGACCGCTGGCCATGTGGCAATAACCTCACACTTGCCTCTTTTGCTTTTTTGTTTTAACTGTAGTGATGAGATCTCGCCATGTTGCCCAGGCTGGTCTCGAACCCCTGGGCTCAGGCAATCCTCCTGCCTCGATCTCCCAAAGTGATGGGATTACAGGCTGAGCCACCATGCCTGGCCAGCCTTTGCTTTTCTTGAAGGTCCCCATTGTCCATCCACGGGGCAAGAAGCCCTGATCTTACTAAAGCCTGTGTATTCAATCTACTCACCTGGGTCAAACAGGCCTTAAGAGTCCGAGTCTGTCTTTGTTTTGTTTGTTTGCTTGAATTCTTTTTTCTTTTTCTTTTCTTTCTTTCTTTTTTTTTTTTTTTTAAGAAAGCAGGATTTATTGAAAGGATAGAAAAGCCTCCACAGTGGGAGGGGACCTGAAGGAGTTGCCCAGCAATCCTGTTTTTACATGTGAGGCAGAGACATTGAATGACTTGCTCAAGGTCATATAGCAAATCAGGGAGTACAAGTTAAGTCTTCTGTTACCCAAGCCAATGGTTTTCACACAGCACCACTGGGAAGCCTGGGAAGGAGGGGAAGGGTAGAGCCTGCTGAACCCTGCCCATATTCCCAAGGGTCCTCCCTTCCAGATGCTGCCAATTCTACTGCTAAACTCTACCTGTAAGCCACTCCAGAAAATTGCCCTTGGGTGACAGAGCCACTTTGCCCAAGAGTGCCCGTGAATTTCACTAACTTAGGAAGAGGCCATCTGTTGCTCAGGATTGACTGATGCAAGGATACAAAATCCCCACTTCCTTGCCTCCAGGCAGAACAGACACTGATGTGATCGATGCTCCACTGCGTCCCACAGGATCCAGCCGAGCCTCCACTAAAGCCACATCCTTCCTCCTGAGAATACTCTCTCATGAATCACTTGCCTAAGATCCCCTTGTCTTCAGCTCTGCTTCCAAGGAATGTGACCTGGCACTGGGCTTCTCCACGAGTGCCCCAAGCCGGAATACTGGCTCAGGCCCCCCAGTGGTGGTCAAACGGTCTCCAGGGCCATCATTACCCAGAGCCCACTGACATTAAATCCAATTCCTCAATCGGGAATAGCCCCTTGTCCCTTCCAGTTTAGAAGTCCACTCTTCCTCCCAGGAAAAGCACCACGTCCCTTCTTCCTGCCCTCTCAGCTCTCACCTGACTTACAGTTAGGAGCTGAAAGACATATTGTAAGGCAGCGAGTGGTCAAGCTGAGGTTATCAGCAGCAGTACATTCCCTAAAATACTTACTCTTCTGGTTCTCCTTAGGAAGCAGAAATATCTTCCAACATTCCTTAATTTGTTTTTTACATGATGAAGTATTTTAACCAGAGAATGGGGGTTTCATCACTGCATTACTGTCAATGCTTCTGAAAATATTCTATCCTACATTCTCAGAGGAATCACTGCTATTGCCCCATGTTCTGACTGACATTCTTATCTAGATGTAGAATTTGAGATAGGAAGGCTTGTCACTTCTGTGGATTATTATTTAATCATGTCTTGTTTACATAAAACAGCATCCTAGAAAATGAGTTTGGACTGGTTTGTTTCCTGACAGAGATCAGATTATTGACAAAATATCCAGATAATTTATAACCTGCTTTGTAACAATCATGGCTATTCTTTTAATGCCCTGATATGTGCCAGGCACCAAATTATGTCACTTCTTATCCTCACAACAGGTAGGGACAACACAGGTTAGAGAAGTCAAATAACTTGGTCAAGGTTAAGTAACAAACACATGGTAGATATTGGAACCCATGGTTGTCTAAACACAAAGCATGTGATTACACCACTTCACCACCTGCACTTCCTGTTGCTACAGTCCTTGAGACTGGTTCTGCCCCGCTACAGTTCCTGTGGCAAACTAAGCTTCCTACAAGAATTATTGGATTTTCTCAGAAGCACACCATGTTCTCTGACCTTGAAAGAGTAAAGCAATATGAAGGGCTTCTGGTATAGATAAAGAGAAGGATCGAAAGGGGCTTTGACAGGAAGATGGAGCAAACATACTCATCCCTAGTTCGCCCATGGGTGCAGCTAAAAACCATGAGCATTCTATTTAAAACAAGAGCAAGAAGACTCTGAAAGGTAAAAAGAAGTAGTTAAGCAGGTGAAGGATCTCCAGACCCAAGGAATGACAGGGTGGTGAGTTCTTGAACGTTCTTTTTTCCTCATATATTTTTCTATCTATACTGGAGACGCCAACAGCCTGGAAACACCAACAGGCAGAGACCAAAAACAAACAAGCAAGACAAAAACACCAAAAAAACAAAAACAAATTAAAAAAACCCTCTCTTTGTCCAAAGAACCAGAAAAAAGGCAGCCTAGCTCCTTTTAGATAGGAAAAAAAAAATTCAGATAGTAACTCCTCTATTTTAGCCAAATACTACCTCCCTCCTTCCCCCTAAAAAACTGTGGTCACATTCCCACCCACACCAACAAAGACCAAGTGGAGAGCCAAGATGGTAGCAAGCACCTCAACAACCTCGCCAGGATGGTTTCAGAGAGGCTGAGTGTGGAGGCTGGACTTTCATCTTTGCTGGATGGCAATCCTCACAGAGATGGTGTCAGAGGAGGCCAGGGGAGTGTCAGGACTTTCCCACCACAGCTCAGCAGTACTGAGGCCAATCCCAGTAGTGTCAGCAGAGGTCACATGAAGAGCAGTATCCCTCCTCCCCACAGCCGGAGTTATATTAGCTTCAAGGAGCAAAACATTATTGAAACAAATTTAAAAACTACAAAGAATTAGCAAGGAAATCAGAAGTCTCAGCAAAGACACAGAAGACAGAAGAAGAACCAAGTAGCAATTTTGGAACTAAAATATATCATAACTGAAATTTTTTAAAAACTCAATTGACAATCTTAGTAGCAGAATGGAAAGAATCAGTGAATTTGAGGATAGAATGGTAGAAATTACCCATTAACAACAAAGATAAAGTAGACTGGGAAAAAAATGAACAGAACCTCAGAGACCTCAGGGACTATAACAAAAGATATAAAATTTAGGTCATCTGACTCCCAGAAAGCAAAGAAAAAGAAGGTGGGGCTTTAAAAAGTACTTGAAGAAATAATGGCTAAAACTTTTCAAAACTGGCATAAGACAGAATCAAGAATCTGAATGAGGCGGGGCTTGGTGGCTCAGCCTGTAATCCCAGCACTTTGGGAGGCCGAGGTGAGTGGATTGCCTGAGTCCACGGGTTCGAGACCTGCGGGGAACTTGGCTAGGCCTCATCTCTGCAATAAATAAATAAATAAATCAGTCAGGCTGGTAGCACATGCCTGTAATTCCAGCTACTCCGAAGGCTGAGGCAGAAGGATCACCGGAACCCAGCAGGTCAAGGCTGCAGTGGCCAGGAGCGTGCCACTGCACTCCAGTCTGGGCGATGGAGTGAGACTCCAACTCAAAAAAAAAAAAAGAATCTGAGTGAAAACCAAACAGTATAAACCCAAAGAAATCCACGCCAAGACACACCATAGTTACACAAAAAAGAAAAAGAAAAACCATCTTGAAAGTAGCCAGAGAGAAATGATACATGAGCTATTAGGGAAAAACAATTTGAATGACAGAGGATTTCTCATAAGAAGCCAAAGAGGCCAGTAACAAATGGTGCAACATTTCCAAAGTGCTGAAAGAAAAGAACTGTCCAGAATTCTATATCCAGAGAAACTATTGTTCAGGGGTAACATTCTCAGATGAAGGAAAACTAAGAGAATTTGTCACTAGCAGACCTACCCTCAAATAATGGCTAAAGGGAGTTCTGTAAAGAAAAAGATAAAAGAAGAAATCTTGGAACATCAGAAAGAAAAGATAACAAATAGAGCAAAAATATTTTTAAAAATACAATAGACTTTGCTTCCCCTCCTGAGTTTTCTAGATTTGGTTGATGATTACAGCAAAAATCATATCACTGTCTAATGTGGCTCTAACAGGATATGCAGAGGAAATATCTAAGATAATTATATTATAAAGGGAAGGGTAAAAGGAGGGGTAAAAGTTTCAATATTTTGGTGGAGCTAAAAAAAATGATACCAGTAGATGGTGATAAATATGCATGTAAGTATGCCAAAAAGCTATGTAAAGAGATATACTCTAAAACACTACAAATTTATCAAAAAGGAATTCTATAAAATCTACAAATAACCCACAGAAAAGCAGGAGAAAGTCCAAGGAGAGGTTGAAGAGAGGAATGACAGCATCTTTACCTCTTATGCCAGAGTCACTCTAGTGCCAGCTGGACCCTTTTCACAAGGGACCACAGTCCATCTGCTGCTCTGAGGGTACATTTGGGGTGAGCCGGGAGGAATCCGCCAGGCTCTTCCACAGAGCTTTGCCTGAAGTGGTGGGTTGGTGAATGTTTGTCCTGATGCTCAGGAAAGACTCTTCTCAGCTCACAGGCTGACCTGCCAGCATACCCCAAGGGGCTCTTGTCAAGGCTCGGGTCTCGTTCACCTTCCACATAGGGGAGACTCTCTCCCGGTGGAAGATGGCACATTTACATTCTGATTACAAAAGCCAACAGGCCTGCTTTGTGTGCAACGTATACTCCTGGAAAAGTGGAACTAAGATGGCTTTGATAAAGGATTGATGCAGCTTGGGCAAGAAGAAGCAGGTGCAGCAACTTGGAGCAGTGCCCCAAATGCTTAAATAAGCTGGGTGCAAAATCAGTCAGCCTTGGTAAACTCTACCTACCATATATAAATACTTATTTTAACAGGCATCTTCAGTCTTAGAAATAGTAAGAGAAAATAAATACTGAGTTCCAGAGTTATTGAACCTCCTTAATTTTTTGAGGAACTGAAGCCCTGAATCCTTCCAGGCAGGAAAGCCCCCAAGTCTTGTAGTAAACATTTCATAAGATGGGCTGGCCCTGTGTCTCTGGCCTCTCAACTTTGTGTCTTTTAGAAGAATGCTTCTGAAAACTTTCCATCACAGCTATTTATAATCTGTATGCTTTATAAAAAGAAGAGAGAAAAGGTGTCTGGGGAGGGTAATTGTACATTACATGGCATTCATTATTCTACATGTAATTTTTAATCAGATCAACATAAACGCATCTTAATATATTCAGTAATGGCACTGGTAACTTTAAATATTAAAATCTACATTAAGAAAAAAGGGAATTTGATACATTGTCTCCATCATAAGCACAATCAACTTGGCACACACCTCAGATCTTTCTCTTCAACCTCCCATGCACTTTTCTTCTTCTTTTTTTTTTTAATCGCCCAGGCTGGAGTGCAGTGGCATGAGCATAGCTCGTAGTTCACTGCAACCTCAAGTGACTCCTGAGTTCAAGAGAACCTTTCACCTCAGCCTCCCTACTTCTTTCTGCCCCTTCTCCGGCCTCTCACTCCCTTACCCACGACATAACAAAGAACAGGGTTGTAGGGGAGTGGTCAGAGCCAAGGTTTGCAAAAAAAAAAAGAAATCTGATTACTCCTTCTCCTTCTACAGACTCAGATACCTAAATCTTTTTATAAAATAAAAGAGAACCCAATTCTCTTTTACCCAGAAAATTGCTTTTTATGTTTGCCCTGTCACTAATAGATTTTTCTGTTGAATTCTGATCCGTACCCTAGATTCCTAAAAAGCGTATCTGCAGTGTCAGGTCAATTTCCCCGAGTTTTTGGAAACAGTTTTCCTTTCACCAAAAGGCAAATAAATAGTCCGCGGAGGCTTGTCCTTCCATGAGCAACTTCCCAAGAGCAAACCTTTCACTTGTAAAAACTCAAGAAGGTTGCAGAAAATTTAGGGACAGGGTTCCATAGCTTCTTATATACTGTTACATTTGAAATTAATGCCACATACAATGTGTGTTATGTCCAAAAGTCATTTGACAATGTCGGGGCGTGGCAAAGGAGGTAAAGGCCTAGGAAAAGGGGGCGCCAAGCGCCACCGGAAGGTCCTGCGCGACGACACCCAGGGCATCACCAAGCCCGCTATCCGGCGCCTGGCCCGCCGCGGCGGGGTAAAGCGCATTTCCGGCCTTATCTACGAAGAGACCCGCGGCGTGTTCAAGGTGTTCTTGGAGAACGCGATCCGGGACGCCGTTACCTACACCGAGCACGCCAAGCGCAAAACCGTCACAGCGATGGATGTGGTCTACGCGCTCAAACGCCAGGGCCGTACCCTGTATGGCTTCGGCGGCTAAACATTTTGGAGCTCTGTAATAAAGGCCCTTTTTAGGGCCCCCTCAAAAAAAAAAAAAGAGATACACTCTAAAATACTACAGATAAATCAAAATTGAATTCTATAAAAGATATAGAATTCTATAAAATATATAATCTGGCTCTTTCTGCCTTGAGCTGATCAGTGAACACTAAAATCCATGCTAATTCTCCCAAGCCACTTGCCTGCTATGCAGGTCACTTTCCATATCCCGTTAACTGCAGGAAAAAAAAAATACATTATTTCATAACCATGGTCCTAAAGTGTTCCTAGCAAGCTTGCATTCCTCTTAGAGGTGGGCTGGTGTTTATTGTGTTAGTCCATAATGCTGCAACTTTATACTGGCACAGGAAGCTAGTGGTTTTCTAAAGTATCCCTGAAATTCATTACCATGGAAACAAAAGGTATAAAAAGCTGTTTTTATCTAATAGGAAAACCTAGAGGAACTCTTAAGAGAGATCAAAAGTGTTTTCAAAGTAAAGGGATAACCAGATGCGCTATGGCTTAGGTTAAAGAAGCCTTGGAATGAAATCTCAAGGCAGGTTAACAGAGGAAGGAGGAGCACGTAGTGACAGTGTAAAGCATGTCAGCACCTGCCACTGGGAGGTGCTGAGGCTGGGTTAGGGAGGAACAGGTGAGGCTACTGGCCAAGTCTACCCCAAAAACTAGCTGAAAGAACCCAATTCTCTTCCTTGGACAAGGTACAGAAGATAGGGCTAGAACTCTGGTCTCTCTCCACATATGTGAAAATAAACTGTCTATTTAAGATTGACAGTATCCTACAAAACCTGGTCCCAATATATCCACCCAACCATTCTAGACTAGACTGAGGAGTAAATGAAAGAAACTTAACACAAATGTGTTCATTTTGTCATCCATCCATTTAATCTAGAACTGGATCCCAAGTGTTGAGGAAAGGCTGTCAAGGTCGTCTTTTAGTTTGGAAAAGGAGGAGACACAAACCACATGTATGTATTTTGATGCTTCCAGTGTTTTCTGGAAGTCCAAGTAATTTAACCACATCCTGCCATCAACTTCAAAACACAACTGTGGAAAGATTCCTCTTTCCATGGAAAATTTTCTATGCATAAACAGTTCTGACCATCCATAATAACACAAACTCTTCCCATCCAGCATCCTCCTCAGAAAACATCTGGAATAAAAGGAAGCTCCCATCAATGCTGCTAAAAAAAACAATACAAGTTTCCCAACGTGCAAGTTTCCCATTGTCCCTAGGAGCCACGTGGTCGTTCCAACAGCAGGGAGGGGGGACATGGGATAGTCAGACTCCATCCCCATAGGAGGCCACTGTGCACCATAGACACACTAGCCAGCCCGTGTGCCATTCCAGCCACCCACACACTGAGAATGAGGCTAACAGCTCAAATCCTCCATGTTAGTGGTTTAATTTTGCTGCTCAATGACAATCTTTTCTAATGGCAAGGAAAAATGATTTTAACTTAGAATAGAGTTAAACCAACAGCAGGAGTGTGTTTTGAGAAAGGAAACCACACAGAATGATTTTGAAAACATACTGTCTGAAAGGCGGTACAAAGCAATGATTGAAAGCATGGACTTTTGAGCCCATCAGACCTCAAATACCACCTGGCCACTTACTTTCTGGGTAACCTTAGATAATCCCCATTTCCTCATCTGAAAACCATACCTATCTGACAGAACTGTATTAAGGATCAAATAAGATCAGACGTGTTACATGTTTAGCACAGTGAATGGCATGTAAGAAGCAGTCAAAAGACGTTAGCTCTTGTACCATTTCTATTAGGAGCAGGTGATGTCCATCCCAGAGAACTCAAGGCTCAAGAACAACAGAGATCTTCAAACATCTGAAGGCCTGTCTCATGGAAACAGATTCACAAAAAGACAGGAGGTTGGGTGAAGAGATATGTCTAGCTCAAATAAGAGGAACACAAGACAGCAATGAATCGCTACCTATCAAGGGTCTTACTTGAATAGATTTTTGGTTTGGATGAAAAGGTATACCAAAAGACTTCAACAGTCCCTTCCCACTCTAAGATTCCACGATTCTGAGTATTTGGAGGACTGGGAAAAGCAGTCACTTTAAAAAAAAAAAGGTATTTTCTGCCAAGTTTCCATAACATCTTTACAATGTCCAAATGTCCGTGAATTACATGAATGGGCATTATCCATTCTATTTGAAAACAATGGAGTTCCACTACTGAATTTAATTCTGAGTTGTTTAAAACAGAGTACAATGCAAAACTGTACTTTTCCTTCATAAGAACCATTTTCTAAATGGGCCTAGATCCTTCAGAGGTAATTCTCATGCTATAGATATTTTACTTCAAAATCTAAACTTGTACCACTGTAGTAGAATGAAATGTCAATGACATTAGCTTAAACATCATTAAATTTTAAAATAGAGTTAAAATAATATTTATTAATCAATCCCATGCCACTACAATATTTTAGATTGCCGATTTAGTATCTGAAAAAAACGTATCACATGGTATGCTGATCAGTAGAGGTTGAAATATTTAAGAGTAAATATAAAACTAAATTTTAAGCATGTGCTAAACCCACACTGTTTCACATATAGACCCTTGGCCCCAAACAACCCCAAGAGAACACTGGCTCAGATCAGCATGGAGCTGACAGATGGGGCATTCAGTAAAAAAAAGTAGTGCTGGGTTATTTCATTTTCGTTAGAGAAGGAAGCTGTGGGAAAAATATTCTCCACTTAATCTATTTTATTTTCAGCAAGGTTTTACCTGTAAATATTAATTTATACACCAGCAAAACTCACTAGATGCTAGAGCTGCATGAATATAAATGAAATAAAGGAATCCAAACTGAAAAAATGAAATTTGCTGTATCTTCCTTTCTCAGGCAGAAGAAAAAATATCCAAAGATTTTTAATTCCATCTCAGTGGTTTCAAAGACAGCAAAATATCTCACATTGAGCTCCCATTTAAATAGGTGGGGTTATGAGGGTAGAAATTACAAGTTAAAGCACTGCAGCACTAAGAAGAAAAACATTCACTTATACCATTTACAATGCAGAACTTATTTCCAAATCACTCAAAACCCTTTACATTCAGACTCTTGTCAAATCTCCAAGTTTTTACCTGCCGATATCTAAGACCACCCTGTGAAACAAAGACGGTGCAGGTTTGAATACCCACAGTTTACTCAAGGGTTAAGAAAACAGAAAGAAGGAACTGTGAGCCCCTCAAGAATGGTGGCTTTTCTTATTCGAATGAGGTGAATAAAATCAGTTCACTGGTAATGCATTTAATTTCTCTCTTAGCAATCGTGTCTCTACATTCAATGATAATAGTATAGACAGTCAAAATATGCAATGAAGTAAGAAATAAAGGACAATTTTTTATCTTATGTTACATGGATTCTAGAGTGTAAAGGATGGGAGAAGGTGGGGAAGAGGGTTTCATAGCTCCATCCTTAAATCCCCTAGCAATTTACCCCTTCACTGTTCCCACAACCTTGAGGAAGAGGGCACAGCATTCTGCCTCTGGATGCCCTTGCTCTCTGGCTTGGATTTGAACTGAAACTCCGGTTTTGTGTTCAATGGGAGTTGGGAGCATAGTATTCCAACCCTCTTCATTTTGAATCCTCCTGGAAGAAGCCTAAAGTAATCCTTTGAAGTGATCTCATAGCAGAGAGATACTGTGAGAAAGGAAACCAGTTTCTACTTCCTTCCAACCCACATAACTGAACATGACTGGCATCAGGTCAAAATTTCGTGGGATTCCCAGGCTTGGAAGACCTTTCTTCCTCTCCCAGCCACTCAGTTTGCATACACCTACCCATCCCTCTAAGGCCAACCCAATCCCACATTACCGCACAAAGCCTTGTGCTATGGAATGAATGTTTGTGTCTCCCCAAAATTCCAGTGCTGAAATTCTGACCCTCAGCATGACAGTATTTGTAGGTGAGGTTTTGGGGAGGTGATCAGTTCATGAGGGTGGGCCCTCTTGAACAGATTGGTGGCCTTATAAGAAGAGACAGGGGAAAGTTTTGTTTGTTCATTTTTGGTTTTGTCTCTCTCCACTACGTGAGGAGACCAGGAGATGACCATCTGTAAACCAGGAGAAAGGCCTGTACGAAAACCTAACCACGCAGATCCTCGGATCTCAGACTTCCAGTCTCCCAAACTGTGAGAAATAAGTGGTTACGGTTTAAGCCACCCAGACGGTAGCATTCTGTCACAGCAACCCAAGCCGGCTAAGACATCTCGGCTGATAACTGCAGCTTCCCTGAAGGAAGTCGGCTTTTCCTCTGAATCCAAGCACCACACGGTAGCCCGCATGACACTGTTTTCTTTTGTTCCTTGTTAAGTTACAGGTGCTAGTGACTCCCACTCAACTAAATTGTAAGAAACATGCAGGCTCTTCCTTAAGATCTTCTACTTCCTGCATATTATCCATTAGAATGTTGAACACAGGCATATATCTATGGGATGCTGTTGGTGGGTTGATTGAACATCTTAAATATTACTTGCTTACCTGTTTCCCTCACTGAGTTAAAGAGTAAAATGCTAGCATCTATTCATTCTGTTCTACTTCTATTGGTGGGGGAAAAGAGAGAGAGAGCTCTCACACTTACTGGGTTTAAAAGGACCAAGCACCATTCAGCATTGTCTCGCAACATTATGACAGGACTCTGTCTTATACATGTACCTAGGCTACATTTACTCTGCACTGTGTAAATATAATTTATCTTTCCCTGTGAAGTCCCTTTACATTTGAACAAATTATCCATATTTGATTCAAGTGAAAATTTATGAGGGCATAATTAATATGTTTGAATTATTCACATTTTAAACAGGTGGAACAAGATAAGACATAATATGAGTCAAAATGTAACACATTTCATTCCACTGTTTTTCGGGTTGTCCTAAGATGAATGCGACTTCCAGAGCAAGCACTTTGGGATTCTTTTAGTGCTTTCATTTCTGACATCAGTAGATGTCAGAGATCATAGAATTAGTATACTCTAGGCCACCCATAGGAGAAAAAAATTCTTCCCTCACCAAGGGTAATGTTCTTTGCCTAGAATGGATCTGCGTTTGTGTCTTTGGGTCACTGTATCAAGAATACAGAGAAAGGGAATTCCAACCCAAAAGACAGGCTTGAAGGCTGCCATACATGCCTACACTTATCCAGCAGCTGACCTCAACCACAACTCCAAACCTGGTGTCTCCAGCTACCAAATCTGGGGTCTAGATAGCCACAGTTTGCTTGCTGTTTTCCAAAACTGAATCCTAAGGTCACTTTCCTTTGGGTGCTGAACAATATTAAAATTTAACACAACTTATCTTTGGGTCACCCAATCTTTTCCTTGGTTTTCTATTTTTTAAATAAAATTGACGCTGAAGCAGGCTCAGTGGCTCAGCCTGTAATCCCAGCACTTTGGGAGGCTGAGGTGAGTGGATTGCCTGAGCCTGCGGGTTCGAGACCCACCCAGGCAACTTGGCGAGACCTCATCTCTACAATAAATCAAAAAAGAAAAATTAGCCGGACATGGTAGCACACAACTGTAGTTTCGGCTACTTGGAAGACTGAGGCAGAAGGATCACCAGAGCCCAGCAGGTTGAGGTTGCAGTGACCGGAAGTGTGCCACTGCACTCCAGTCTGGGCGACAGAGTGAGACTCCAACTCAAAAAAATAAATAAATAAAATGAAACTGACTCTGGCCCCCTGACACATGAATTTGGAAAGGACAGCAGTCCACTCCTTCCTTAGCTTATCTGGCTGGAACACAGGGACCTGGTGAGGTCCCAGTCTCAAGTGTGGCCTTCAAGAAAACCAGATAAACTTGCTCAATGCCAGAGCCTATTTGGACCACTCACTTTCTTCTTTTTTTCAAATTAGTTTTATTTTATTTCAATAGCTTTAGGTGTATATGTAGATTTTGGTCACATGGATGAATTGTATCATAGTGAAGAATTCTGGGCTTTAAGTGTAACCCATCACACATCTAGGGTCCATTATAATTTTTCATTCCTCACCCTCCTCCCGCCCTCCCTATCATTTTGTTCTGTTTCTTGACAAATGCTTATACTTTTAACACTAATCTGCCATTGTTCACCAAATAGGATAATCAGTATGAATGGCTGAGAAATTGGAAAAGAGGTATCACTCAGAACAATTGTTCTACTGATGGTGGACCTAAATATCTTCCTCCTCATTATCTCATCATAACAAATATTTATAGTGCTTCCTAAGTACCAGGATCTTACTTCGGGCTCTATGTACTTTATCTTACTGGTCATCATTAAACAATCTTACCAGTCTCATGAACAATTCATTATTATTATTATCTATATTTTATAGATAAGCAAGGATTTAGAGAAATTAACTCTCTTGCTTAAGATAACATAGCTTATAAGCATTATATCAGAATTTGAACTCTAGAAGTCTGACTAGATCCTGCCCTATTTCATATAATTCACATTAATCTGTTTTACTCAGCACCACTAGATAAATACATTAAAATAATCTATAATTTGAACAGTCAGATCCTGATGATAACAAACTTATCTATAAGTCACAAATGTCTATCTAACAAATTTGCATGAGTATGATTTGGCATTTGTTCTATAAATTACATAAATGCAAACATTCTCAGAGCTGAGATGATAAATCACTTTGAGAACACTAATAAATAGAATTGCCACAATGTAGATATTAGATTTAAAGTGTAAAAAATCATACAAGCACTAGACAAAGCTAGAGTTCACTCTCAAGCCACACAAGGGGAAACAAAGGCAAGATGCTCTAGCAAGAATATGTCATCATTTACACATCCCAGGGGAGCCTCATGTGGCACTGAGGAGGATATAGAGAGACAGATCCATGGCTGGCTTTCCTGAAGCTGGGACTAACCAATAAGTCTGGAGCCGAGTTATGCGGAGGAAACCAGACTCCCTGAGCTCAGAGGAAGCCTAGAAGAGTCTTGGAGAGAGACTCATGACCAACACTGAGAATGCCTGTCTGTGAGCTTGCCAGGTCTAATGAAGGAATGCAGCAGAAATTGGCCTTATTCTGGAAACAGAGAAAGGTGGCTGGGGACAATGCTATGCCTAGAACCCACCCCTTACCAGCCTGGTGTTCCTCATGTTTTCAAAATACGTAAAGATTACATGGATTGTTATATGTGGTGAAGAGTGCTTAGAGGCAGGAAAAGTCCCCAATTACAGCTAAAAGAGATGTCTCCGCCTTTTGCCAGAAAGTGTGTTATACCAATTAAATGGGTAAATAGGCCCTTTTCCCACCATGAGGAAAGAACACCTCTTGTGACCCTCTATTGATTAAGACCGCTGTGGAATGTTATTTGCAATCTCATTGCATAATGGAAATCAGGAGGTGGCTGTCATGGTTTCTGAAGACAAATTGCTGGGAGTGGAGACAAATCATAGTCTCCCTCGTCTCGTACTGTTCTCAATTCCCAGTTAATGTGTATCACAACGTCTACATTTCTTAAATCTACTGTCTCACTTCTCAAAAGATGAGATACAGGCAGCCAACAGACACATGAAAAAGTGCTTAGCTTCACTAATCATCAGAGAAATGCAAACCAAAACCACATTGAGATACCACCTAATCCCAGTCAGAGTGGCCGTCATTAATAAAACAAACAAAAACAGATGCTGGCGAGGAAGCAGAGAAAAGGGAACACTTCTACACTGCTGATGGGAACGCAAACTAGGTCAACCTCTATGGAAAACAGTATGGTAATTTCTAAAAGAATTAAAAATTGACCTTCCATCGGACCCAGCAATCCTCCCACTGGGAGTATACTGGGAGGAACTCAAGTCATTCTATAAAAAAGATACCTGCATACACATGTTTATTGCAGCACTAGTCACAATAGCAAAAACATGGAACCAACTGTGCTGCCCATCAAAACTGGACTGGATAAAAAAAAAAATGTGGAACATATACCTTATGAAATATTACGCAGCCATAAAAAAGGACACACATATGGACATCGCGGCAACATGGATGGATTTAGAGTCTGTAATACTCAGTGATCTATCACAGAAACAAAGAACGGAGAACCATATGCTCTCACTCATAAGTGGACTCTGAACGTTTACCATAATACCATAAGAAAGAGATTGACAGTAATGGGATACTGCCAGGGCTGCAGGGGGGAACACAACATCAATAACGGTACCTAATCTCAAATCAGGCACCAAAGGGAGGCCCAAACTTTACCTGTACAATGTCCTCTTGTATATCTAATCCTGAATTGTACCCATTTTTTAAAGTCAAAAAAAAATCTATTGTCTCAGGTAGTAAAGATGAGTAACGTGGTGATCTGGGTGACCCAACTTTAAGAATTGCTTTCAAGTGACCACTGCACTGATCACTCCTCCTGAGCTATGCATTATTTAATAAGAGACACAACTTCCAAAAAGGCATGCAATTAAAAATAAATCCACACAACATTTGCTGTGAATATGACCAATATGAACAGAACTCCAACCAGGTATTCGTCAAAAGAAAAAAGGTTGCTGTTAGAAAGAACACCATTAAATCTCATTTTTGTTTTGCAACTCTGACTTGCTAAGTCAGCCAGCAAGCAATGTGTGTGAAGCAGTCATTCCCAAAGTATGGCCTGAGAAAGAGCAATATCAGCATCACCTGGGAACAAGAACCATAGCAACTCTCAAACCTCACCCCCAACTGAGTCAGAAACTCTGAAGGTGGGCTAAGCGCCCTGTGTTGCAATAAGCCTGGGCGATTTCACACACGCTCACGTGTGAAAAGCACTGGACTGAGTACAGGACCATGTTCAGACTTTAAGTATTCCAAGGAAGGCATGACCTTTGGTTGCAAAATGCTATACTCAAAAGAGTCTGGGAAGAAACCTGTGCTAAAACCACTGCAATCTTTAATTGTGCTGTGAACCTAAAACTGCTCTAAAAAATAAAGTCTATAAAATCTAAAAAACGGCACTCTCTAGAGTAAATGAGTAGAAAGAGCATAGTACTTTCCCTATGCAGATTTATGTATTTATTTACACAGACCTTGACTGGTTCTAGAATGGTTTTCAGACAACTTCTTAAACAGAAATACACAGCATCCAGCCACAAACCATTCTCTTGGAAAGACCTCTCACCACTTTAAAACAACTGCATTATTTAAAACACCCAAAAGATAGGCATTTATCACTAAGCAAGCTGTAAAGTTGTCTTCAGTATTCACTGTGGGATTTCAGACCCTTTGAGGCTAGGGGAAGGAGAGACGGATTTGATTTAAATTTAAGTTCAAAATGTGCTCCACCCAAGAGTGATACTTCTCCTTGAACAATCTGAGCCCGTGATCACTACACTGATTCTAAATGACTGCAAGTTACAAAGAGCCACGGCCTGGGATGTCCATCTGTGTCATGTGAGTCCACCTTACAGCAAGATGTTTTTGGTAATTTATTTATTTGGCTTCTTTTTTGGTCCAAGAAAGGGCCAAGACATCAAAATTCACTTTAGAGTAAACAGTGTTTGGATAAGGCTCTAGCATTGTTTCAACCGTTTTTCAAATGATAACCGATTTTAAGAAATCAAAAGGAAGTAGCCTATCAGGGAAATTACAGTCTATCTATATAATTAAAAACAAAGCAGAACAGATATCAGAGTCACCTGGTGATCTTTTACAGCATAACAACACAAGGCTCCACCCCAATTTCATCAGTCTTGGATAGGGTTTGGGCACCCATATTTTTTAGAAGCTAACATGCAGCCAGGGTTGAAAATTACTGCAATAGACCTATATTAACCAATATGTAAATCTCTCCCAAATATATTATTAAGTGAAAAAGAAAGTCATAAGACACGTAACTATTAATAAAATCATGTGTGTGTGATTTCATTAACAGATACATGTGTTTGATACTGAGTACACACAGACATAAAGATGAGAACATCGGACACTGGGGACTCCTGAAGAGGGGAGGGAGGAGAGGGAGGGTTTAAAAATTACCTATTGGGTACCATGTTCACTATTTGGGTGACAGGTTCAATAAAAGCCAACGTCTCACCACCACACAATATATCCATGCAACAAACATGCCCATGTACCTCCTGAATCTAAAATTCTTTTTTTAATTTAAAGGTACATGTGTTTGGAAATGGACTCTTTTCATATTACCCTATTTACTTATTTGTTGCTTAACCCTTTAAAAATAAGAATGTGCTCATATAATTTTGCTTTTTTGTTTTAATTTTACTTTTCACTGACAAATAGTTACTATACATATTTATGGGTTAAAACATGATGTTTTGATTCATGTTTACAATGTGAAATGATTAAATTGGGCTAATTAACAAATCTTTCACTTCACATATTTATCTTTTTGGCTGTGAAAACATTTGAAGTCTATTCTTTCAGCAATTTTGAAATATACAATGCAAAATTTTAATGTAAAAAAATCTGTTTAGAGAAAATGTGAATTTGTAGGAATAAGGAAGCACATGAAAATAGGAACTCCCAAAATACACCATGTTTTCTTCTTCCTCCCTCTCTCTCTTCTGTTCTTTTTTGTTAAAGAGTATAAAAGTAAAATAAACAAAATGTTTCTTTCCTATCTTCTCAGCACATTTATTTTCATGACTGAGATTGGAATGAGGGAAGGAGTAGTGAGATATGATTTATTCATTCATTCATTATTTAACAAACCTGTTCCGGGTTCCAGACAGGTCCATGCTAAGTGCTAGGACTACAGCAACAAACTAGATATCCATGGATTTTACCCTCATGGTGCTTCTACCCTAGTGGGGGATACAGACAAGTAAATAAACAATCACAACAGAGTGTTATAAATGCTAAGAAGAGGAAGCACAGCCTGCTGCTTTGTTACCTGCAACAAAGAAACTTAATCTAGTCAAGGAAAGTGAGAAAAGACCTCCCAAAGTAGAGATGGCCCTTCATCCTGGAAGTAATGGTAGACATTAAAGAGTTTCAAGAAAGGGAGAGACATTACCAACTCTGTATTTTTTAAGATCTTTCTGGCTGTGAGTGTAAATGCCACTTACCATGGGCAGTGCTCATTCTCACCTATACCACCACTTTGGGCCACTATAAGAAAGAGTACCCATCACCTCTTATCTAAGGAGAGTGGGCTCTTTCCAAAGTTAAATTAGAACTTGCCACAGTCTCAAAGGATTGACAGAAGGAGTCTATCTTTCTATTTGCTATTACCTATTTGCCATTACTTAATACTTAACATGAGCTGTTACCTCC
This sequence comes from Cephalopachus bancanus, assembly GCA_027257055.1. Taxonomy (NCBI): domain Eukaryota; kingdom Metazoa; phylum Chordata; class Mammalia; order Primates; family Tarsiidae; genus Cephalopachus; species Cephalopachus bancanus. Next base: position 2,081,787 of record JAPVLO010000162.1, on the reverse strand, counting down.
TGTTGAGTTTATTGATTGCACCTTTATGTCCATAACAATGAGCATGGATATGGAAGATTTCTTTGCTTACTTGTTTTAATTTTACCTTTCACTGACAAGTAGTTATTGTACATATTTATGGGTTAAAACGTGATGTTTTGATTCATGTTTACAATGTGAAATGATTAAATTGGGCTAATTAACAAATCTTTCACTTCACATATTTATCTTTTTGGCTGTGAAAACATTTGAAGTCTATTCTTTTAGCAGTTTTGAAATATACAGTAAAGCCCACTGTATTCAATAAACAACTTGTAAGATGCTCGGCTTTACAAAAGTGTTTGCCCCAACTGGTAGAGTCTCTTGGAAGAAAATATATCTCCGTAAACATGGCAGAGTAGGAGAAGACTTCTAGGGAAATGAGTTGCCTCTCATTACTTCATTGACTTCCCATGAAGATCAATTTTAGCCATTTAAAGCCGGCACATTTCCACATGTGGAGAAATTTTCTAGCCCACCCACAAATTGATTCGATTTAAAAGTCTCATTTGATTGCTTTGAGAAGGATACATTACAGACTATCTAACTCCTGTCCTTCAAGAGTAGAAAATTAACAATGCAGGCAAAGTTAACTAAAAAAAAAAAAGAAAGAGATTATATGTGACACTGTCCTCTTAAAGCCCAGTGTATCTTTGTGGACATTAATGTGAGTTACCTCCACACTGATGTGCTATTTTTAACTTAGAATGTTCGATCTTTGCTCAAAGTAAGACATATGATTAGTGTTTGGAGGAATAGATGTGCTTTAATTTAAAGGAGAGGAGTGGAAAGGGAAAAAAAAATCCTGAAAAAAAGGAAAAAATTTGAACTCTCTATAAAACACACAGTTAATTTATGGGCTTCCCAGTCAGTATTTCTAGAAGGTCCCCTCCTTTTTTAATTCTTTGCAAACTACACCACCTATTACTGAGAGCTGGGCCCCTCTTTTTAATGGACTCTCTGCAATGCAAAGGTCCCCGAAATGTCATTTATACCTTGGTATAGGAAAAAAGTGCTCTGGGTTTGCTATTCTTCAGTTTCATGTCACATTATCCTACTTGATAACTACTGTTACCTAAAGCCATTAGCATGCTATAGGACAGGGGTCCCCAACCCCTGGGCCATGGACCAGTATAGGTCCTTGGCTTGTTAGGAACTGGGCCACACAGCAGGAGGTGAGTGGCATGTGAGCAGAGCACTATCATCTGTCAGATCAGCAGCAGCATGAGATTCTCATAGCAGCACAAACCCTATTGTGAACTGCACATGTGTGGGATCTAGGCTGCGTTCTCCTTGTGAGAATCTAATACCTGACAATCCCTCCTTCCACTTCCTGTGAAAAAACTGTCTTCCACAAAACCAGTCCCTGATGCCAGAAAGGTTGGGGACTGCTGACCTGGGTGATGGCTTTGATATGCCAACTGATATATGATATGTGTGTGTTAAGGCACAATAGTGCATCTAAAAATTTTGAATCATGAAGGTGTTTCTGTGGCTCTCAAACTTGTTTCTACACCCAACACACCTGAGGAATAAGTGATCTGTTTCCACTCCTCTTGGTAAAAACAGCTACTAGGGAGGGGTTTGGGAGGCATACACTCACTCACTGGGTCTTGCCATTTGAAAAACCTCCCAGAGAGTTTTGATAATCCAACACACAACCCTTGGGGGCATGGTGAGAGCAGTATGAGGCTCACCCTACACTCAGGGTTGAGCATCACTGGTCGAGGACATTCAGTGTCCTATGGGCCTAGGCCACATGGCATCTTCTGCCCCAGCCCCTTGTCCAACTCTCCTCTGAAGTTAAAGGAGCCATTTTAAAAATTTGCTTCTGAGCTGCGATCAGAAGAGAAACAAAGACAGGACAACACTGAGCCGGGCCAACCCCAGGCACAGGAGACAGGCTACCCATGGGGTGTGGTCTCTGCGAGAGCTGAGTGAACCTCCTCCACTCATGCTGGGGTCCCCTTTACAAAGACACATCATTTCATTCCACAGTTAGTGATCCCACAGGAAAGAAAAACCTCCTCTGCCTTAAACCCAGACATACTAACATGCAGATGACCGGTTATACACAGATCCTTTGTATCAGATTTTGACTAGGAGAACGCTGAGGAATAAAAAACAGGAGAAACTGCTCCAGGAGGAGCAAGGCTGAAGAAGGGGACTCCTGGAAGAATCTGTCTCCTTCTCTGGTCAGTTCAGGCAGATCTTGCAGGGAAAGACGTGGTCTTTCTGAAGTTGTCCCCCACCCCCAAAAAGAGAACTGAGATATTTGGAGGTGACTTCTGATTTGGGCCCAAATAGTGTCTATAAAATTTTAAACAGGTCCCAGTCATACCAGCATTCTTAAAGCCCCAATTCAGGTTTATTGCTGAGCAGGACAGTGAGTAAATTCATAAGGTAAGACATCATTTGTACTCTTTATGATCAGGGTGAACTGTATGTTTTCAAATGAAGTTATGCCACCTCCTTTAACTCCCTTAACCCGGGAATATGTAGCAATACATTGATTTCAGTACTTCTTTTTAGAGTCTATAGGTCTCCCGCTGTCCTGGAGGGGCCCGAGCTCCATAAAACTGTCCTAAATTTACTTTACTCAAGTCATTGCATTTTGCTTAAGAAAATTATTATTTTTAAAAATGGAACTGTCTGCTGATCTCCGATGCACTAACTGCTAATTATTCCTTTGATAACTATTCTAATATTTCATGTCAGTCCTAGCATATATGTATACACAGAAGTCACCCATACATCAAGTGAACAATTTTTTCCCCAAGAGTGATCATCATTATTTCATAATTAATATCACTGTGAACCTATTCAGTAAATGGTGCTGGGAAAACTGACTGACCACATGCAGAAGATTGAAACAAGACCCCTGCCTATCACCATACACAAAAATTAACACTAAATGGATCAAAGACCTAAATGTAAAACCTCAAACTATAAGAATCTTAGAAAATGCAGTTAGCACCCATATGGAAATTGGAACTGGCCACCAATTCCTATTCAGAACCCTAAATGCCCATACCTTAAGAAATAAGATAGACTAGTGGGACCTCATCAAACTAACGAGTTTCTGCAAAGCAAAAGAAACCATCAATAGAGCAGAGAGATAGCCCACAGAATGGGAAAAAATATTTGCCAACTGTATATCTGACAAAGCCTAACATCTAGGGTCTACAAGGAACTCAAATGCTCCAAAAGGAAAAAACAAACAGCCCCATTAAAAAGTGGGCAAAAGACATGAATAGACACTTCTCAGAAGAAGAGATAAAATTTGCAGCCAACAGACAAATGAAAAAGTGCTCAGCTCACTCATCATCAGAGAAATGCAAATAAAAACCACGTTGAGATACCACCTAACCCCAGTAAGAATGGCCATCATTAATACAACAAACAACAATAGATGCTGACAAGGACAGGGAGAAAAAGGAACTAGTGCAACCTCTTTGGAAGACAGTGTGACGACTTCTGAAAGAACTAGAAATTTACCTTTTACATGACCCAGCAATTCCCCTATTGGGAATATACCCGGAGGAACTCAAATCATTCTACCAAAAAAGATACCTGCACAGGTATGCTTATTGCAGCTCTATTCACAATAGCAAAAACATGGAACCAACCATGTTGCCCGTCAAGGCTGGACTGGATTTTTAAAATGTGGTACATATACACAATGGCATACTATGCAGCCATAAAGGACAAACATATGGACTTTACAGCAGCTTGGGTGGATTTAGAGTCAATCATACTCAGTGATCTCTCACAGAAACAAAGAACAGAGTACCATATGTTCTCACTCATAAGCGGACCCTGAACAATTATAATACCATAAGAAAGGGATTGGCAGTAGTGGGAAACTAACAGGGGAGGGGGGATGGGATTGGCAGTTGAGGAAAAATGCTAGGGGAGGGAGGGGCATGCCTCACCAACAAGGGTGCCTGCATAATCAATGTTTGTATTCCTAACCCTGAATTGTACCCCACATCTTTATAATAATAATTTAAAAAATCACTGTGGCACACCAACTGAAGGTCACATGTATACCACCACAGTACATCTAAGTAGCACAACAGTGATTAGTGCTATCACCTAATTCACATTCATAGGGTTCCAATATCAACCAGAAGGTGGGCAGACCACCCACACCCTCTCACTGACTTTCGAACAAGACAAATTTTTCAAGTCCAGGGACTAGTGAATAAATAGATTTGCTTGATGCACTCTGGGCCAGCACACTGATATTTGTTATGATCTCCACCACAATCAGTGTCCCCTCCCGGATAAAAAGTGACCCACTCCCTGCAACTTCAGTCAAAGATAGCAAAGGCAGCCCTTCCTGTGCAGACCAGTCTCAACCTGGTCCACTACCGGGGGTGTGAGGACCACCTAGAAACTCAAACTTCACCTGCATACAGTCTCCTCATGTAGCAAATCCTCACTCGTACCCAACAACTCTATAATTAATAAATAAATAATTTTTAAAAATAAAATGATTTTTTTAAAAAAACAGTCGGCTTGGAGCATTGGACTCTGCCCAGCAGGTCAATAGTTTTTCTCTCACCTTGTCAGATGGGGTCCCTCCAGAATTACCTAACCGAGTAAGAGAAGTGGCCTTGGGCAACCCTCTCGGGTTCCCTCCCACTGTGGGAGATTTTTTGTCTTCTCAATAAATCCTACTTTCCCACCTTGAGAGTGAGAGAGGGTGGGGGAGGGAGAGAGGGGGGGGAGAGGGAGAGAGAGACAGAGAGAGAGAGAGAGAGAGAGAGAGAGAGAGAGAGAGAGAGGCCAGAGAGTGAGGGAAACAGAGCAGAGGGAAGGCAACTCCAGTCTGTGTAAGGCGAACCTCCCCGCCCTGCCTTCAGGTGGCCTGAAGTTTCCATCAGCAGCCCACAAAACCAATAGACATGGCCAGGTCCTGATGGAAGCCTTCACTACATGCTCTCATAAAATACAGCCAACAACCTATCGCAGTCTTATGATTGTCCCTACTTTATAGAGAAGCTGATTCTGGAACAAAGATTACCTAAATAAACTTTGAAAACTTCCAACAAGCACCCCTTATCTCCTCCCCTCCTCTCCACTCCCCTCCTCCAATCCCTGCCCGCTTTAGGTTGGGCATCAGACGACAAGAAGATGACATTCATGGGAATGATGATGGGATTGATGGGAACCAGAACTGGTGTGTCAGGGAGGGCCACTGATGGGAGAAGATGCTTGTGAAGGTTTTCCTCTTCTCTAAAAGTGGGTGTTTTTGAGCCACAGCCACTGAGTTACGAATAGGAAAGAGGTAGCCTTGGAGCAGGTGAGAAGGGAGGGAAGATTCCAGGAGAAGAGATGAAGAAGTATCCGGGCTGGACACCCCCACCCTCACCCAGAGCAGAAAATGCCATGTGGCCTGGAATTGGGACAGCCAGGAGGAAACCTGGTGAATCCTGGTTCTGTATCTTGCCTCTGGGCAAGGAGTCAGCTAGCCCAACAGAAATTATTAACAACTGCCTAGTTTCTCTTGAAGGATTCTAGGGAAGGAGAAATAAAGCAATGCTGCCTGCCTGTTTTAATTCCACATCCTTCTCATTGCCAAGAGGCTCTTCCTAATGTCCTTCTTAAATGTCTCCTGCACTCCCCAAGCTTGTGTGTGTCTCTTCAGTACTCCTTAGACTCACAGAGCTTCCGCTCAGCATCCTCCTCCTTTGAGAAAATTCCATCCATCTGCAAACAGCTATGAAGCTGTCTTTTAGCATTTTCTCTTCCAAACTAAGGGAATTCGTGTAGAGGCTGCACAGCCACTCAGGGGGATGTCACAGAGAGGATTCCAGCATGACAAGTGAGCCGAATGAGGTGGGCCCCCAAGATACCTGCCAACCCAAAAATCCTTTAATCCATTCTTTTCATCTTTTGTGTGACATTTCCCATCACTTTGGTTTTTCTGGTCACAATTGTCTATCCAACCTCTCCATATTCTTTTAATATTTCTCAATCTAATGTGTATAGCATCGTTTTTCACCACATAAAACAAATATCACTAATTTGCCCTAAGCTGGAAAATTCACATCCCACTAAGGAAGAAATCAGAGTGAAAAGTATTTCCAATTAAACAAATTATGTCTATTACAAAAGACTGTGGCTATTAATACATAAAATGAGAAAGTTACCAAAAATGGTAAGTTAAGCTAACTTTATTCTTATGGCACTTTGTGCTTCTCAAAGTGTTTTTACATATATGATTTTGTATTGCAAATTTTGTTCGATATTCGAAGGGAATACATAGTAAGAGGTCATCAAACTCAAATCAAAAAGTCTTGATTTATCCTGCTAAATTTGAACTTGTAACTCAACAAGAATTACATATAATTATTCCAATTCTGTATCAGAGCAGTCTGAAATAATGTGGTGCTGCTGTATTGTAGTTGTAATACACCTGACAATTTTACTGGCCATCTTATCTCCCCAGAATGTCACTCCCATCTACACATTATTAATAAATACTGTTTCTTCACAAAGGAAATTTAGTTTCAGCAGAGTCATCCCACCTGAAAGAAGTTTCGCAAAGTGCCTTGTCTTATAGCTCGAATACCACAGAAATGTTTTGTATGACAAAAGTGCTAGAAACACTTGCTTCTACAATGAGCCTAGTAAGGAGGTCATCCCAAGATAACAAAGACCCAATATATCACAGAACGTATCCACCTTTCCTTTGTTAGGGAAGCAACACAGGCAAAAATTAATCAAACCACTTGTAATGGAATTAAACCGACACATTCACAAACCCAGACACAGAACGCCGCCCCATTGGCAGAACCTGGTGCCCCTGAGAGGGTCTACGAGCACTATCTTCACCCTCTTCTTAAGCCTGAAGTTGAAGTCACAACAATTCATTGTCCTTTCACAATGGTCAGAAACGCTTTACCTACCTTAAAAAGTCTTAAAATGTTAGCAACCATGATGGACACGGAGCTTGCAGCAGCACCTATGACACCAGAAATCTTGTCAGGCTTGGTGAAAATGGGCGGATCCCCATTAGCACACTTCACGTCGGAAGCATCCTTCTCTATTAATGCCTGCACGAACGTGAGCGACTGCTCCAAAGCATACGTGTCCCTGGAGCACGTGTCGAGGATCCGGACACCCAGAGTGATGTTGGAAAGGAGATCAGGGTCCTTGTTAATCTGGTCAATTGCATAAAGCATGGCCTCCAGTCTATGGATCCCCTTCTCCTTCTTCAGCTCCCCACAAGGCACCCCTCTCTCTCCCTTTGCATGGACTGGGAACAGACCCCCCAAAATGATGTCCCCATCCATCCTGATGGAGTGGGCGTACTCTTGGCTGTGAGTTCTTTGCATCATCGTGAGGATCCAGTAGAACTTGGCAGTCAAGAGGAAGAAACAGGGGCAAGAGGCTGATCGCTTTCCCTCGCATACCATTTTCTTCACAGGTGGTGTTGCAAGCCAAGACCCGGAGTTTATTCTTGCCACAGAAGAAGGGGGAGCACCTGAGGCTGCACCTTCTGGAGGCTACCATCAGGGCCCATGGGGGAAAGGCTCTGTGGGCATCAGCAAGTTTTCTTGGATTTGAACGTCACAGTGAATTTCCATCAGACCCCTATGGTTCAATGTTATGTCCTTGCAGGGTCAACTTGCCTGGGATGGTGCAAAAATTAGAATAACATCTGAGGTTCCAATGTCGGGATGAGGGCAATAATTCACGTCCTTGAAATCAGCCTTGTAGCAGAATTATTCCTGAAGCAGGAGGAGGGGGGAAAAAAGAGGTTCAGTTCAATGTGTCTACATTTTTCACATTTTTAAGCCCTGTGTATGCCAACCTCTTTTTTTTTTTTTAATTTCCTCTATTCAGTAAGAAACTAATTCTTTTTGTCCCCCTGTGATTCTGAACACCTGGCTGCCCTGCATCTAAACAGAGAGATTGATGACACTTTCGGAGCAAGGGAAACAGAAAAGTACCAGAAACTAGGTTGATTCTCCCAAGTCAGAAAGTATTTTTATTTATCATTTTATTTCAATAAATCCCATGTCGATGAAGGTAAAAATCCTGTGATTAATGGCACTATTTCTTTTCAAATCTGTTCTTATTTTGTTACAGCTATCTGAATTTAGCATTTAAATTTTGTCAGCAAAATCATAATAAAATGTTATTTCCTGTGATGTATTCAACAAGCTAGTCATCTGTTAATGACATTTTTTGGTGCCTCAGATTTCTCAGTGGGAAAAAGTGAATATTCCATTATAAAAGAAAGAAAAAATTTCACCCAAACAGCTCAAAAATGCATAAGTTTTGTAACTTGTAAAAAAATTTAACATAGAAAATCAGCTATTTCATATAAATTATCTTAATCTTCCCTGATAACAGACAAAGACTTGAAAATTAAACACATAGGGAAGTTTATAGTGAAGATATTCCTATTACTATTGCCAGGGCTTCAAATAAATTTGCCAGGGTGGAAGCAATGGGTATGCTTACAGTTCTAAAGGAAACACACCTTGATCCTAGCATCACTGGGAGCAAATCAAAGCTGGTGATCAACTGAAGAGCTTCTTAATTTTGTCTGACTCAGTGGGAAAAACAGTTATTTCATCAAGACTAGAAATAACCAGGAGTGAAAAAGTCTACAGGAAAATCTATAGGACACTTTTTTGTGGTTGTTGTTGTTGTTGTTGTTGTTGTTTCCTAAGGCATTTGCCCCCAAAGAATTCCATAAGATTCTTTCAAAGGACTTTTGAAGAGGTTTAACTGAAAATGAGAACTGACTTAACATAGGGAATCTGAGATTTGAAAAGCACATCTAATTAAGAGAATAAACAGCACCAATTTACTTTGGCAGGATGTTTACTCTAATGCTCATTTCTAACCTATTTATATGAGGGTTTGAAACCTGAAATTTGGACAATTCTCCTCTACCCTAGCCAACCAACATCTGGTTTTATTTTCCATTCACTTGTTTAAGTTCTAGTTCATAAAATTTTCTTTCCGCCCCTCTTCCCAAAAGAAAGGATGGTGCTTCCCTGGGGGATAACTGAACATATGCCCAAATGCCTTCAAAGAAAGCTGCACTTTTTGTACTTTCAGATCAGAAAACGGGGCTCATAATAGCCCCTGCTCCATATTTCAGAGTAAACCTAGAGGCCTGGCCAGCCAATGGTCCACTCTGCTGAGATAGCTCTATGCTGCCATGACAAGTATTCCCTGCCCCCCAGCATATGTTAAAGTTTGGGCTTCCTCTATACTGCCCCAAAGTATTTAGCCCTTTTCTGATTTTTCTCGCCACTTCACTGAGAGTTTCTCACACTCAATTCTCCTAGCAGCTGCTTCTTCCTCAGAAAATCTGCAATCCAACAACAGCCTGACCTCAAGCACTCCACAAAAGGAAACACTTAGAAAGTCAACCAGACTTTCTGGATTAAACATTTTAAGTGATAGACCATAAGTTACACTGACCACCCATTAAGAGAAGCAGGATTGTGTTTTACAGTTTCACAAGGAAAGTGAGTCACATGATAGTAAAACCTCATTAACTCAGATGACTAGTTGAGAATTTGAGACCAATACCACATGGCTGGGCTGACCCTTATACTGACAGAGCACAGAATAAATGGGTAAATATGAAGTAGGAGGAATGTTTAAGGGAAAATGGACAGGATCTCTTGTTCTCCAAAGACCAGCTTTTCTTCATTACACCAAGCCACTTCCCAAGAACTTAAAACACTTAGGAGAATAAACAGTTCTCAATGATAATGACCATACGAACAGTTCATCTGTCAGTCACAAAGCATCCTTAACGATCCATATGGCAGTAACCTAGTTCCACTTGCTGTACAGTCCTGGAAGTAATAAAATTGGGTTGCTTCTAAAATTATTGCTGTTTGCATAATGTTTAGTCTCATAGGTCTGTTTGGAGCTCGAATTTAAGGAAAGGTTGAGGGAATGAGTAGCAGTGAGGCAGGAATCAGTTTTGTTTAATGGATGAATGCACTGAAATGGAAAATGACCGGTTGGTTTCATTTCCGTTTCATTTGTTAGACAGCTCACCTGAACTTCCCCTGGTGTTTCCTCCTCTGCAACATAGTATCAGTTGCATGTAACCTCTCTAAACCTTGCTTCTCTTGTCTAAAAAAGCGGAGACAGAGCCTGCCACACAACATACATGGAAAGCACAGTACCAGGTACAGAGTGAGTGCTCGGCAAACAGGAGTTATTGTCGCTAACCTAGTCTGTAATTCATTGTCTACTGCAGCGGTCCCCAACCTTTTTGGCATCAGGGACCAGTTTCGTGGAAGACAGTTTTTCCACAGATGAGGCAGGGAATCATCAGGCATTTGATTCTCATAAGGAACGTGCAACTTAGAGCCCTCACATGTACAGTTCACAATAGGGTTCCCACTCCTATGAGAAACGAACACCTCCTGCTTTGTGCCTAGCTCCTAAAAAAGGACAAAATTATGAACTTTTATGCAGCCATAAAAAAGGACAAAATTATGAACTTCGTCGCAACTTGGATGGATTTAGAGTCTGTAATGCTCAGTGATCTATCACAGAAACAAATAACTGAGTATCACATGTTCTCACTTATAAGCGAACCCTGAACAATTATTATAATACTATAAGAAAGGGCTTGGCAGTAGCAGGAAACTGCCAGGGGACTAACTGGGGGGAATAAACTTCATCAATAAGGGAACCTGATCTCAAACCAGGTGAAGTGGGGACCAAAGTGAGCCCAAACTTTATCTGTACAATGACCACTTGTATACTCATCTTTAAAATAAAATTAAAGGAAAAAAAAAACAGGCCATGGACTGGTACCAGTCTGCTTCCCAGGGGCTGGGCACCCCTGGTCTACTGGAACAGAGCAACTTTTTCTATATTTGCCCAGTTGGTGAGGTTTTTACTGAATTTTGCTTGTCACTTTAAAAATAAAATCAGAGCTGCTTATAAAATGTTTAAATATTGAAGTTACTTCAAAATCTGATACATTGTCATAAAAATCACAGACTCTCCACAGCTACAAGGTTTAGTTTCCATTTTAAAGTTCTGAGGAAAAACATATTTGAAAGTTTGTTAAAAAAAAAAAAACTACATCAGCAAGGTTTTGTTGTATAATGTTAAATTGCTTAATTTTGTTCTTATACAATTCCTGTGAGCTTTAATCCAAACTCATCCTGGTTTGAGTCAATGAGTTTTAAAGCAATCATAATCTCTCTGAGCTGTAGAGCCAAACACCTCTACATCAAGTTCTGTGTTTGATTTGCAGTAAAACAGCTTTTCTCTCAGGCTGACCGTCCTCTGAGGTTTGGTAGAAACCTTGCCTGTGCTGATGGACTTTTTCAAGGAGGTGTGAGATCTGCACTCTTGAAACTGACTTGGAAGGGAAGCAGACGTCTGGTACTGTCTGGGCCCACAGGGAGGGAGCCTGCACCCCTGCCTGGAGGCTTAATCATCATCCCTCATAGCTCTTCCTGTGCACTCCTCCCAGCCCACACCGAGTACACCAAACATCATACATCATGGCCCCTTCTGCCACGGTCCTGCTGGCTGGGGGCTCCTGGGGAGCAGGCTGATAGCTGGAACTTGAGTTCGTGGCTCGCCATAGTGTTCTGGCTGTTTCCGGAGGGCCAGTGGTAAGGACACCTCCTCACAAGTCACAGCCCCAAATTCTGCTTCTTTTGATTTTCTACATACCTTCTCTGTACCAGAGTCTCAGAGTCCCTAAGATGGTAGCTTCGTGAATTGCCATACACCCATCACTCGTTCTTGCATAAATGAGAAAAGAAGGTTCAGAGGGGTTGAGTCCAGCCCCAAGGCCTGAGCTAGTGAGTGGCAAATCCTCAGGCCCCCAAGGTGGGTACCGTTTCTGGAGAAAGCCCCCAGTGCTGCAGGGACTAGCTGTGGCAGCACAAAGGAGGAGAGGGTTCTGTCTCTCCACTGAAATCTTTCTAAAGTGTGCACATCTTCAGTGCTCTCAAAGGACAATGATGTACTAATCAGGAAGGGGCCATCTGGGGGTATTTCCGAGAAGGTGATTTCTGAATCTCTCACAGGGCGGAAACTATCCACTGCAGTTTTCCAAACACTTCTGCTTCTAATCAGGTTTCCTGGCCAAGCTGATACCAACACTCACCAACACATACAGGGTCTATCAAGACCTGCCGCCATGTCCTCCTCCAGTGCTTAGCAAGTGCTGTTAAGAGATGATACAGGGAGGCTGAGGTGAGTGGATTGTCTGAGCCCGCGGGTTCGAGACCCACCTGGGCAACTTGGCAAGACCTCATCTCTACAATAAATCAAAAAATCAGCCGGGCGTGGTAGCGCATGCCTGTAGTTCCAGCTACTTGGAAGGCTGAGGCGGAAGGATCGCCGGAGCCCAGTAGGTCGAGGCTGCGGTGGCCAGGAGCGGCCACTGCACTCCAGTCTGGGTGACAGAGTGAGATTCCAACTCAAAAAAAAAAAAAAAGAGATGATACAGTAAAAGCCTCGCTGAGGAATCTCATTAGCCAACAATTATCATTTTTTCCTCATAAAAAGGCCAAAGCAGCATTCCCAGACTGCATTCCATCCAGCTCTTTAACAAAAAGGTGAAGCTGAATATTGCCATTAATTCATAAGCCTGCCCACACATAGCTCTTTTTGGTTGTTTTCAAAAATGCACCCTATTTCTGTATCCCCTCTCTCCCATGCTGCAACACGTGTGTAAGGTCGTGGATTTCTGGTGGGGCAGAGTAGGGATGGGGCAGACAGAGCTCTTCTCTGGCAACAAAGGTCTGGAATTGGATCCTTGTCTAACAGTCCCTGGCTGGTGACACCGGACATGTCCCTTCACCTCTCCATGCTCCCATTTCCTCATCTGTGAAATAAGTGAGGTGGACCATGTGATCTCTAAGGTGTCTTCCAGCTTCCCGTTCTGAGATTCTATTATTGAATAATAAGGGAATATGAGATCATGCTCAAACATCAGAGCAAGGCTTTGCCAACTGAACACAATAACTGATTTTGTTTACAAGCTGAGTGGCTTTTTTCTCATCAGTGAAAGTTCTTCTATACAAGCAAGCCCCATATTAAGAAAATCTGATACACAAGAAGCTCAACTTACTAAACAGATAAATTAGAAAGTGATTATTTGCATTACAAAAGAATTCACCACAGGTTTCCTTTAAATAGCTAAATCTCATGCATTTAAAAGCCAATCTGACTTAGTAGAATTCAGTGTGTGCCCTTATTTTTCCAATAACACAGCTATTGCAGAAAAGGACCATAGTTAAAGTAATGAGAAGTCACTGCTATCGTTTGCACCTGATGAGAGGGACGGGGTGACACCAACACTTACTGAATGCCTACAGTGTACCTGGGGCCTCACACATATTACCTCATTTCCTTCTTAAAACACACCTCCAAGGTTGTTGTCACAGCTCCCATCTGGTATATAAGGAACCAGAACATAGAGAGAAACAACTGTGTTTAAAGCCTCAGGCCAGGATGCCAATGCAGGCAGGACTGCTAGTACATTCCTTCCCTTCTCCGTGACCAACCAGTGCAGGAGACCATGATGGATGTCAGGCTAACCCTGGTTTAATAATATGGACTGTGAGTGGAATGTGCTGGAATCTTCAGAGACCCTGGTTCTAGTTCCACTCTACCCCTTCCCACTCCCCGCCACCCCAGTATTCGCTGTATGACATTGGGAGAGTCATTTAACCTGGTCTCCATTTATTTCTAAAATGGGGAGTGATTTCTGCCCACCTCCCAGGTTGTGTCATCAAAGGGTATAATGTGTGCAAAAGTACTTTAGCCGAGTGCTATAAGAATATACAAGGATACTATTTGTTTAATAATCAGTCCTAGAACTGAAATATTTTACTGGTGTATGATACATGGAAGATCTAAGAAAGCCACTTTCCCAACACACTCAGGACTGGTCAGGCCTTCACAACAGTCATATGTCCAAGGAATCAATCCTGGAAGCCCATATAGAGGCCACAGAGCTTGAAGGATAACTAGAGAGGGTGCAGGAGGAAAAACCAATGGAAGGGCAATAGCTGACCTGGAGCACTGAAGGTCATGGACACTTGAAGCATCGAAAGGGCCATTCTGAAATAAAGTGGTGGTAAGATATTCTTCTGTAGTAAAAACAGGACAACAGGAGTATTTGCTAACTTGTTAGCAGAATATAATGTTTCTACTGTGAGCTCATGACCACTGGAAAAGCCAGCCAATGGCTCTTCCCACTTCTGCTCACCGGCTTCCTGGCCTGGCCTCAGAGCTGGGTCTCCTCCGTCCCTCAGTGCCAATGTATCCCCAAGATCTTGTCCTCTCATTGCCTTGCACCCTCCCCCTGCCCCCCCCTGCAGGGGATAGATTCATTAACAGATATTCAAAACTGAAGCTACATCACTGTCATCCCCCACCCAGAGCATCTGCATTCTCGAGATGATTCCTAGGAGAGCCATGATTTCTTTACCAAAGAACTGGCACTATTCATAGTGGGTAAGAACAGTCACACAACAAGGTGGAGCAGGGCGCCGTGAGGCTGGAACCCCTCAACAGTGCCCCTCAAATCACTCCAACAGCAATGCCCACCACACAGAAAGTGTGACCTGGGATGGGAGAACATTACACTCAAGGTCAGAGGGTGAGTCCATCACAACTTGTCAAAGCAAGGAGAAATGAAAACCAAAGAAAACACCTCCTCTCTAAGCCAGAGAGAGGAGAGAGAGAGAGAAGGAAAGAGAGAAAGCTCAAATCTAAATTCCATTTCCTAGCAGAGAGGAAGCCCCCTCTTGAAATGGAAACACTATGATCCAGCTGGCTCTCGGCTCATACCTCTCCCAGGACAACATAGAGGGATCATTCCTGTAAGCAAAACTAGATGTGTGAGTCTGGTGACGCCCAGTCAGGGTCTATCAAGAAAACGGCAAGTTTCCTGGACCTTCGTAAGCCAGCCTACTTGATAGGCATGGAGACGTGATCAGGTCTTTGTTGTGGGTTAGGGATAACTCTGAGCAGCACCTTCTTTTTTTTTTTTTTTCCTTTTTTTTTCTTTTTTTTTTTCTTTTTGTTTTTTGTTTTGGGGGTTTTTTTTTGAGTTGGAGTTTCACTGTGTCACCCAGACTGGAGTGCAGTGGCCGCTCCCGGTCACCGCAGCCTCGACCTGCTGGGCTCTGGCGATCCTTCCGCATCAGCCTTCCAAGTAGCTGGAACTACAGGCGCGTGCTACCACGCCCAGCTCATTTTTGATTTATTGTAGAGAGGAGGTCTGGCCAAGTTGCCCAGGCGGGTCTCGAACCCGCGGGCTCAGGCAATCCACTCACCTCAGCCTCCCAAAGGCACAGGATTGCAGGCTGAGCCACCGAGCCGGCTTGCAGCACCTTCTTTTAAGACACCAAGACAGAGCAACTGCTCTGTCTGGACTAAAGCAAGGTCCCCTTCATGTTGAATGTTCTAACTACCTGAGGAAGGTGACGGGAAAGAAACTTGGAAGGAAAGACATCATGGCTACCCCGACCATGCGCATACCATTCTGTGCATCGTGCCCTGAAGACAATGGAGCATTCTTACACCAAATTGGCATGCAACTGCCAACAGTGAATGTCAGCCGGGTTATTTGCCGCATAAATACCAATTAAATAAGGCCCGCAGCAGGTTCGACCTGCCCAGCCAACTTTGGAAAGAGCACATCCCTCCAGACTTTCTCCTGCACCCAGTGAGTTCAGCGCTTCCTTTTCTCTCTTCCTTTTGATCTCAATGGCTTCAGAATTATTCAAGCAGCTATAACTTGCAAAGGGGCATACTAGGGCAGAAGTAGCTAGCACAAACCAAATAGAACAAATCGAGCCTAAGTAACAGTATAGAGCTGTTTTCTCAGCATCTTTTTCTTTCTCCTAGCTAATCTCCTTCTCCCCGGATCCCTTATTTAGAAAGTGAGAATTCTCTGTATCTCAGACAGGGTACAACAACCTGTAGTTGACTCTTAAATGGAAAAATTGCATTTTAAAGAATCTTGGTTCACTTTCCTGATGCATAAGACTTTTCTTTTCAAAATTATCAGAAACCAGAGAATGAATTCCCTCTGCCATTCTGCCTCCTACAGAGATCTCTCAGGTATTATTCACGAGCAAGTGGCCACGGTAAAACTAAAGTGGTTTCTGTAGTCATTTGCAATTATTGACAAACAATTTCATAACGGAAAATGGAAATTACAGACAAATGCAATAAGCAGTTTATCCCAGATCTACCTGCTGGTGGCTCTTTTTCTCAAAAAAAATTTTTTTCTTTCAAGCAAAAATACAAGCTATCATTGGAATGCATTTCTCCCGGGTATGATTTTTCTTGCAAGTATCTCCACCACCAACCCCGGTTTCCAGTTCTGTCCGTTGGCAGAATTTGTATTCCACCGCGGTCGCAGCCGAGACCGTAGCGTGTTCTTGGGCGTTCACGAGACGCCCACACCGTCAGGTCTGTGGGAAAGGATCACCCCAAACGGCAAAATAAGGCATTCCCTCCCTCCCGGGGTGGGACCTGCTGGGGGACAGAGGGGCTTGGGCTTCTGCAACCAGCGAATGGGTCTCTTTCCACCCCTGCTGTCCTGGGCGCACAGACACCCTCTGTGACCCCAGGTTCGCAGTTTGGAACACGAGGGAGGCAATTCCTTGGGGAAGCACAGGGGTGCCGTTTTGCGCAACTGGGTGACTCGCAGGTCCCTCCGCACCGCGGGAGCAGGTCAGACAGACGGGGTTTTGTTATTGATTTTGTGTGTGTGTGTGTGTGTGTGTGTGTGTGTGTGTGTGTGTGTGTGGTGTGTGAGAGAGAGAGAGATTTTGTTACATTTTCACCAACTGCACGAACCTCAAAGGATCTCCGAGGTCTTCGGCTGAGCTCAGCGACTCTGAGAGATCTCTCTCTACCTCTTTCTCTGTCTCGACAGCAGCCACTCACCCCGCCCGGGTCGCTTCTTCCCCGCCCCTTCTTCTTCTCAGACCCTTGGGCTATAGAACCTCGGCTCTGGGTGGACCCCAGGGCCGTGGGGGCAGCACCCGGTCGCTCTCGCCTTTCCCGCGTGGCCGGGGTACTCCGGCGCCGCCCCAGTCCCGGGCGCGGGGACCCAGCCTCTGCGCCGCCAGGCAGGGAGCGCCCACACCCCGCGCCGGTGCCCTGCGAGGGTCTGCCCGGAGCCGGGGCCACGCAGCCGCGGAAGCGGCGGAGAAACTGTCGGGGCGCATCTGCCTAGGCTTCCTAAACAAGACCCCTGAGACCTTTCCTCCTCCCCCAATCTCCAGCAGGACGCGAAACTCCCGCGTTCTCCCGAGAGCCACAAAAGGGGGGCACCGAAGTCCCAAACTCGCGGGACCGACTCGGATAACGCAAACTCCAGGCAGGGCGCGCGCGTGCAGGGAGGCGGGTGTCGGGGGCCCCCACGCCGCCCGGCTTCCCTCGCGACCCCCGGCTTCCCTAGATCCTGGCTAGACGCCCCGCCAGCCCACGCTCGGAGAGGCGGGGGTGACCCCAACTCATCCCGGAAGCCGCTAACTTCGGAAATCCCTCCCGGCAGCTGTGCTCCACGAAGGTACCTCGTCATCTCGGCGGGGCGAGTCCAGGCTCAGCCGGGGCAGGTGCGCGAGGTCGCCCGGGGCCGGCGAGCCGAGGCAGAGCGCGCTAAGATCCTGCAGCCGCGCGCCCGTGGGCATCCCAGGCGCGCCTGCCCACCGCCCGTCACCCTTCGGCCTCCCATCCGCCGACTAAACTTTTGGGGGATCGCATAGCCAAGCCTGGGGAGTCCCGGACGAATCCGCCCTCCTTTCTGAGCCTCCTCACTGGAATGTCATCATGAGCAGGCGGAGGGGTGGCTGCCTTGTTCCTTGCAACGTAAAATCAACAGACGCCCAATCAAGCGCCAATGCCCGGCCAGCCCCTCGCCCCCCGGTGCCCGCTCTCCCTCCCCCCCCCGCCCCAGCCCCCGTCCCCTCCGCGCGCCAGTTCCCGTTCACGGACTCCGGGCGTGCAAGGCCCTCGACTTGCGCCCGGGCGAAGCCGCAGATCGCTAAAGTGATCTCAAAAGGAACGGTGCACCCGGCTGCGCGCCCCACGGTTTCAGAGAAGAATAGGGAATAACCCCGGGGGACTCCCTTCTCGCTCCGCGCGCGCGGAGCCGGCGGGGAGCTCCGGGACCCGGGGCTCCTCGCCCGCGGTCCGGCGCTCGCTCTCCCCCTGGCCTCGCGCTGCGGCGCGGCGGCGGGTCTTACCCGGCTCCCTGCGGAGGGCGCGGCGAGGATGCCCGCGGGGGGCCCGCAGCTCCATGTCAGCGCCGCCGCCGCCGCCGCCGCCGCGCGAGGCGAGCGCCGCGGCCGCACTTGTGGCTGGTCTCGGTGCCGAGGGGGCTGCGCGGGCCGAGCCGGCGCCAAGTCTCTTCCATGTGAATAACAATACTCCCACCGGCGGCGGCGATTGGTCTGTGCCCGGCGCCTCCCGCTCCTCCGCCCGCGGCCCTTCGCCCCGCGCGGCGCGGGGAGCCGCGGCCGGGATCGCCCGTGGCTCCGCGCCCACCGGAACCCCGGGGAGCGGGGGGAGCCCCCGAGGGGCGGGGCCCCCGGGCTTCGAGGGGCGTCCCCGAGCCGCCCGGGCGCAGGCCAGGAAGGAGGGACGCTCCGCCCGCGGACCCCCCAGCCCCTCTTCCCGAAGCGACGAGGAGATCGGCGATGTCAATAGTTGTGATGTCCAAACTCGCCCCGGCCCGCCCGCCCCGCCCCTGGCAAAGACGGGGGGAGGACCCACGACTCGGGGAGGCGGGGAAGGAGCGGGCGCGGGGGGAGGCTGGATACGGCAGTGGAGGGGCCGGGCGAGCCGGGTCGGCGCGGGAAGGCCGGGCGAGCCCCGAGGAGAGTCGCCGCGAAGAGCACGTGGCGGACGGCGAGCGTCCCGCCAGACGCTTTCTCCTCGGGGATGCTCCGAGTGGAGCCCGCCGCGCGGCTCCCTGCAAAGTTTGCCTCTCGCGGCGCGGCGGTTCCGCCATTTATTTGTCCCGACCCCGCAGCTGGGGCGACGGTGCCCCCGTCCCGCCCCGCCCCCGCGCCCGAGGGCGTCGGGGGCGCGGTCCCTCGGAGCTCAGGGCGCGACCCCATCCGTCTCGGGGACGGGCATCCGACCCAGAGGGGTCAAGGAGCCGCCGGCGCGGGGCGGGAAACTCCGGGAGCCGCTCTTGGCGTCTGCGGGGACACCTCGGGGCTCCCTCCGTATCCGGCCGGGGGACGCCCGCCGCTGGTCCGCGCCCCGCAGCGCCAGTGTCGCCTGGGCACCCCTCACCCCGCGCCGGCCGGCCGAGAGGAAGAGGGGACCCCTAGCCGCCCGGCGCCCGGGGAGCGGCGGCCGGCCCGGCCTTGCGTTGTGAGAAAGTTCCATCTAGAGGCGGCCGCGCGCCACTGCAGGCGGCGCCCGGGCACAGGTGAGCCGGGAGGGCGCAGCGCGGGGGCACGCGGGGAGCCGGGGCGGGGGGGTGGCCCGGGAGATGAGGACGGAGTGGCAGAGCAGAGGCCCCGAAAAAGGCAGGCCCTCTCCCCCCATGCGGCACCTCTACAGGGAATTTCAGCTTCCTGAGCATCGTGAACTTCATACCCATCACGACAGGTGTCTTGCACTCATTCCTGTATCGGCCGCTTACTCTATTTGGGTTTCTTTGATTTTCATGGCAACTCTGTGAGAGCACCAAAATAAGGAAGCCCACTCTGCAGATGAAGGAGGAAACTGAGGCTTAGAGACACGACTGCAAGTACTAGAGTACTGTAAAGTACTCAAGTACTATAATACACTGGTATTAGTGTGTGATGTTTGGATTGAGGAGACATCTGTCTCTTTCCTGATTTCGTAAAGCCATCGTTGGGCCAGGTGCGGTGGTTCACGCCTGTAATCCCAGCACTTTGGGAGGCCGAGGTGGGAGGATCACCTGAGCCCAGGAGTTTGAGACCAGGCTAGGCAACATAGAAAGACCTCCTCTCTACAAAAAAAAAAAGAAAAAATCAAAAAATTAGCCAGGCATGGTGGCATGTTCCTGTAGTCCCAGCCACTTGGGAGGCTGAGGTGTGAAGATTGCTTGAACCCAGGAAGTCAAGACCATGAGCTATGATCATGACACTGTACTCCAGCCTGGACTACAGAGTGAGACCCCAACTCAAGTAAAACAAAAATAAAGCTGTCCTTGCCCTTTGTTACTTAGAAAACCCAACAGGTTTCCAACCCAGGGGGCCTCTTTCCCCTTTTATTCCCTTCCTTTTCCTCTCTCATCTCCTCGTGAGAGGCTCTTTGTGGCCACAACCCCCTGGAGAGAGAAAGAAGGATTTGGAGAAAGAAAATGAGCTGTAGCCTATGTTTCTGCAAAGGGAATCTCTGTGTGAATGTACAGTGCAGCTCTGAAGGGGGTGACCAACGACCAGTGCAGCCCGAGACAGGGAAGGGGGGAAGAGGGAAGAACCCCCACTGATGCAGAGATGGGGCTGCATGACTCACTGATCTCATGCCTGTGTATGAAGCTTGGGAGACTTTCTCCAGGACTGAAAGAGCTCCCTCCTCCCCTAGAAGTGTGCAGGTAAACTCAGTGGCCTGTTTCTACATGAGGAAGCCCACCCCACCTAAACTCTAGACCCATGACCTCTGGCTGAGCAGAGAGTTATCACAGGTAATGTAGGAGGATGAATAAATCCCTCTCTCCATCCCTTACTATGTATACAGTAGTACATTTGGGGGAACACGAAGGAGGGGTGTGCAGTATTGTCTGGACATAGACTGTTTCCCCCATACCTGACTTCTTCCTGACCCCTCCCCAGGGAGGCCCAGGCTGGTCTCTGAAGGGTATGCGTATTCCCGGTGATGACTTGTAGGATGCAGGTGACCAAGCAAAGCTGAAAACAATGTAGTCATCACTCTTAATCAATGTAATTGTACACACCACATAGGAATCTGAATGATTCACTTGATTGCCTTGATTATATTTATTCTTAATTTTTATTTATTTATTTTAGAGTTGTGAGGTACAAGTGAGGATTTGCTACATAAATCAGTTGCATGCAGGTGAAGTTTGAGCTTCTAGCTGGCCTTCATTCCCCCTGGTAGTGGACCAGGTACCCCCAACCCTCCTGTTTCCCTCCCTCCCCAAGCAGTGCCCAGCGACTGTTGAGTCCACCCTTGTGCCAGTGTGACTAGTGTTCAGGGCCCACTTAGGAGTGAGAACATGCAGTATTCGGTTCTTGTTTCTGTGATAGTTCATTAGTATGATGGTCTCCAACTGAATCCAAGTTCCTCCGAAGGCCATGATTTTGTTCTTTATGACTGTGTAGTACTCCATCATGTATATGTAGCACATTCTCCCTATCCGGTTCACTTTCAATGGGCAACAGGGTTGGTTCCATGTTTTTGCCATTGTGAATAGTGGCAAAACATGCCAATAAACATGCGTGTGCAGGTGTCTTTTTTGGAGAGCAATTTATGTTCCTCAGGGTATATTCCTAGGAGAAGGATAGCAAGCAGTTTTATAATCAAGGCAACCTCAAGTGATTGCCTTGATTACAAAACTGCTTGCTATACTGCCCCAAGGTATGACAGAATCTTCACCAACTTGTCGCCATCCGTGGTTCCCATAAGTTGTAATAAACCAATGTCTTTCCCTCCTGGCTCTCCAGGTGACTTCTTTGGAATAGGTAAACACGATACACAAGCCCTCTCAGAGTTGGGGGGGCTACCACATTACAAGGGGACAAACAAAATAAGCCTGCAAATACCCTGAGCACCCAGAGCTGCTGATCACACACGGTCTTCAGGGTCTGCTAGAGCCCAGCTGTGGGTCTAGAAGGGTTCTTGCCCTGCTTGAGCCAAGAGGGCTTCAACCCGGTACTCTGGGGAACCATTTTAATAATGAGCTGGCTGTGGCTTTGGAGGTCGGACAAGACTGAGTGAGCCACTCTGGGAAGAAATGCCTAATGAGCTACTTTTCTCCTTTCTCTGTTGATCATTACTTGCAGAGGATGGTGTCTTATAGGTATGTTGCTGCCCTTTGTGGTGCAGCCCTCAGAGATAAGTAGACCTGGTCTCTCCTAGGGAAAGGAGTATTCTTATACTGGGTTTTGCAGCATCTTTAACTCTTGATACTCAGAATGGGACCATCACTTAAATCCTACATGGAATTGGTCAATAGGGAATAGAGTCCCGCTATACTGGGGGAGCCAAAAAAAAAAGTATACACATTTTAAGAGATGTTATCTATGTATTACTTTTAGTTCATTGTCATCAGAAGTATCTGGACGCTGACGGTCACCACTTTGAGCCCCTCTTGTAATTGCAGAAGTCAGGAAGAAAGATTGTCTCCAGGAATGATTGTCCCTGTCAGGAACATTCACATGAAAAAGGCATTGACTTTACTTCTGCCGTTTATCAAGCCCAAGCACCATGACTCCGTTTGACCCTTGCTGCTGAGTCGGGGCCGGGGAGACATCTGAAGCCCAAGTGGTCCAGACAAGCAGGTGATTCCAGAGGCATCCAACTTACCTCCCCTGGACTCCCACCTTCTACAATATACAGTCTGTCTTTGGAAAGTGTCTGACCTCATCATCCATCCCACCCCAAATATTTATGCAAACCAAATACACTTCCTGGTATTTAATCCTCCAAGAAGATTTGCCTATAATCTTCTCATTTTCAGTTGATTTAAAACATGAGAAACTGCCCATGTGTTAGAAAATGTAAAAAACAATGCCATATGTTTGGGGTCCATTTAACTCAAGCTGTGATATATATTCCACACAAGGAGATTTATGCCACAATTCCTGCTTTAGGGTAATCATTAAGGCTGGGAACCTTTGCAAGCTACTCACCCAGGAGAGATCTTGACAGCATGAAGCTCCCACGTGGAGCAAAGCTGACAGGGGAAAGTGGGAATGGGATTTGTTTCTTTTGGAAACTAAGACAATGTTTTTCTTGCTAGACCATCTGCACGTGGCAGTGAGTGTACCATGTGGGGTTTGCTCAGCTTTTTAAGACACTGGTTGTTGGAAGCAAGATCAGGACTGACAGGGCCAACAAGGTTCATGGCACCAACATGTTCTGAGCGCCCACTGTCTACTCATACTTACATACATGAGTCATGGGAAAGATTCCCTGAGAATCTCTCACATACAGTGTATCTGTAACTCTACTGGCTTCATTTGGGTTCCCTGGAAGCACAATCTGAGACAAGGGTTCAAGGGCAGGCAGTTTAAGAGGTGAAGGAAACCTCAGCCGTTGTGTGGGGAAGCGAACTAAAAAAGGGTGCCTTGTCAAGCAAGGTACCATTGGGAGCACCTGGTACTTATAATCCCAGTGGGGAGCTTCGGAAGCCAGTATAGAGCACACACCAGGCTGGGCATGGTGGCTCATGTCTGTAATCCCAGCACTTTGGGAGTCCTAGCCAAGAGGATTGCCTGAGCCCAAGAATTCAAGACCAGCCTGGGCAATTTGGCAAGACCTTATCTCTACAACAAATCAAAAAATTAGCCAGGTGTGGTGGCGCATGCCTGTGGTTCCAGCTACTTGGAAAGCTGAGGCGAAAGGATCACCTGAGCCTACAGATGGAGGCTGCCTTGGTGGTAAGAGTGCCACTGCACTCTAGCCTGGGTGACAGAGTGAGATTCCGATTCAAAAAAACAAAAAAACCATACACCAAAGAGAACATCACCCACTAAGGGATGAGAAAGCTGGGTAAGCCACACACTAACATCCATCAGTTGTTGATTAAGAACTGTTTCCAGTTTCTGTCAATTCTCCAGCAATCCCAGCCTGCCACATGGGTGGCAAAGCAGCCTCCAGAGGTCATGTAAAGATCTTTGGCAAAGAAATGCAGGTGCTGCCAGTAAGTAGGCAGGTGGTATGTAATCAAGTGGCAAGGGCAAGAAAATATAGGCACGTTACAGTTAGCATTCGCAACACCTGCTCTTAGGCAAACCTCATAAAACATGTACTAATCAAGGCAAGGCCCTTCTGCGTGTGATCCAAGGCCCATCTGCCTCAGAATCACTGGGGCTTGGTTATCAGGACAGATTCCTGGGCCCCATCCCAGAGATGTTTGCATCAGGCTCACTGGGGTAAAGCCTGGGAATCTGCGTGTTTTACGAACATTCCAGGAGATGCTGACAGTGTTCACTAAAATGGAAAGCCCACTGCATTTAGGAAATCATTCTCCTCACAGGCAGCCAGCAGGCAGCACATTTAAATATAAAAAAACTTGCTTGCAAAGCCTAAAAAGGCAGACCTCAGAAATCAGGACCCCAGGCAAAGGAGGCCCATCTGCTCATATCTGTTTGTGACCATAGTCATTCCTTTTTTTCTCTTTGATGCCAATCTTCCTAAAGATGGTTCTGAACATTGAAGGTTCTGTGCAGTATTTTGGGAGTTGGGGAGAGAGAGATGGGAGAGGGTGAGAGGCTAAGTTCCACCCCTAACTTTGCCATTAACATGTTATATCATCTTGAACCTTTAACATTTTTGCACTGCCATTCCTTATCTATAATATGGGTGTGGTAAAGACAGACACGAGTGCAAGCAATCCCCCCCAATACACAAACACACACACACACACACACACACACACACAACACAGACACACACACACACACTCAGGAACTACAATTCCTACACCTCCCTTGCATCCAGGTGGGGTCAAACATCTGCTTCTTACAGCATGAACAGAAGTGGTGCATGTAACTGCTGGGCCAAGGAAGTTAAGAAGCAGATGCCTTCTCACCCTTTCTTTCCCCCTTCTGCCAGTGGAGACAGAGAACTGCTGTTCAAGGTAGCATTCCTCAAATTTCCAAGTTGAGGAATGCTGCCATCCTGCCAGAAACACCTATGCTGGATTGTTAGGTAAGTGAGAAACTGTCATTGTATGGAGTCACTGAAATTTGAGAATTCAGTTGTTATAGCAACTAGTGTTATTCTTGCTAATAAAGTGGACATGGTAGCATCTGTCCCCACTAACCTAGGAGACAACAAGGAGAAAATGTTCCTGCTTCTCAAAGAACGACTTGAGGTCAAGTTGATCATGGTCACGTGCCCTTCCTTGGCAATGTGAATGTACCCAGCAGCATACGGTCACATATACTTTCTTCCCAAGCCCAGTCCTCCTTATTGGCATGGCCTGGTCTGGGAGAAGGAAGAAAAGGTAATACAACCCCTCTAACTCACTACAGTGATGTCTCTTCCCTGAATAGCCACTCACTGAGACCAGGGACATCTTCAGCCCAAGAAGAAGAATTGCTTTTCACCTCTTGTTATATGACCTCCTTCAAATATCATTTTAAAAGATTCTTGAGAACTATCTGAGAAAAGGAAGCTGTATTTCCTACAAGCTCTGGAACACACGCACTGTTTTTTCCATGCCTATCCTTCTCGGACCAGTTCAGTCCTATCTTCTACTCAGAAACTTTCCCACAGTTCTAGAGCACCCTAATAGTACCTACAAAATTCTGTTGTTGGTTGTTTATGTTTCTACATTTTCTCTATACTACTGCATATCTGTCAGGCTAGACTGGATTGTCTTATGGTGCAGTGACTGAGACTTCATTTGGGTCCCTGAGCTTATAGTAGATATTATGTGTTATCTGACTGCTAACCGTGGGAAGAATCAAGTCATACCACCATCACCATCACTGTCACCATCACCGTCACCACAGAGCTATCACCATTCCTTCTACCACCACCACTGTCACCATCACCTCCATCATCACTGCCATCAGCACAGCCACCACCATCACTACCACCACCACAAATACTGTCATTACTACCATCATCACCACCATTGTAAGCCTCACCACCACCCTTGACACATTCAACTTAGCTCTCTTCAAGGCTAAAAGATGAAAGCTTAATATACATCATATTTTTAAATCACTTTGTAAAAATTGCTGGTGAAACTCAATTCCTAACATGACTTTAATTCATATATTTCATCTCTTTAGATTTAAAAATTATTTAAGCCCTACAATATTTTTTAATTATTCATTATATTTTTAATCTGATTCTCAGAAACCTAAGTTAAGAAAAGCACATAGGAGAGCATTTGGCAAATAGAAAGAATACAAATGTTAGCTGATATTGTTCAGAAAATAAGCTGTATTACATTCCACATGGGTTTAAGTTCATAACAAAAACTCGTGATCCTCTTGATATCAGAAATTAGTGTTAGTTTCATGAGACTTCCAGTAGCAGAATATTTTGGCTTGTTTTGCTACTGTCTTTTAACTGTCCAGGTAGTGACAGCCAAACAAAAGGATATAAATGAACATAAACTTAATCATGAGTCCAGATAGGCCATTTGATTTTTGATTTTTTTTCCCCCAGGTTAATTATCAAGTAACTCATGATGCCTATTTGACTTTCGGGATGCAAATGAAGTCATAGCCATAATCACATAAGAAAGTTCAGTCCAGCCTGACAGATGTACAACAATATGCAGAAACTATAAGAAAACAAACAACCAACAGCTAAATTACATAGGTCAGATTGGAGTGCTCTAGGAGTCTAGGAAAGTTTTGAGAATATGGGATCAAGCTAGTCTAGGAAAGATTGGTAGAGAAGAAGCAATGAGTGTGTTCTAGTGCTTATGAGAAACAGCTTCCCCTTCCCAGGTGGTTCAAAATGAGCTCACTAAAACATTATTTCCTGGGTGCAAAGTGTGACTTAAGGTAAGCAAATTATGATCCCCACTTAAGGGTATTGCAATACCAAAAAGGACCCTGTTAAAGGACTAGGTCACTTGAAAAGGCAGCATATTTCTTATCTACTGATCTACAACAAATTACCTCAAAACTAGCAACTTTACAAGGAACACATTTATTATCTTGTTTCTATTGGTCAGGAATGCAAACATGGTTTCGGTAGGCCTCCAGCTCAGCTTCTCTCAGGAGGCTGCAATCAAGGTGTTGGCTGAGGTCTCGGATCCCATCTTCTAAGATGAGTCTTAAAAGTTGGCTGGGGCAGGATCCACTTTCAAGCTTACTCAGTGCTTGTTGGCAGGACTTAGTTCCTTGCTATTTGCTGAAGGTCACCCCTCATTCCTTGCCACATGAGCCTCTCAATGCCAGCAATGCCAGCAAGACAAAAGTCACAGCCTTTTGTAACCTAATCTTGGAAGATCTGCCATATTTGCAATCAAAGTTGTCATATTCTATTTCAGCAGTTCCCAGCCTTTTTGGCATCAGGGACTGGTTTCGTGGAAGACAGTTTTTCCTCAGACCAGGAGAGAAGAAGGTGGTTTCGGGATGATTCAAGTGCATAACATTTATTGTGCACTTTATTTCTATTATTATTACATTGAAATATATTATGAAATAATTATACAGCTCACCATTCAAAAAAAGAGATGCAGATGGAAGATGGAATAAAATAATGGATGGGTCACCATGGACTAAAATAAGTGTCAAATTCTGACTTAAAGCCTGCTACTAGATGCAGTTGTACAATTGAAGTATATTAACTTACTTGCCACTTGTTAATTCTCTTTGCAGTCAATCTCACCGCTAATATTAATCTGTATTTGCAGCCACTCCCCAGCACTGGCATCGCCACCTCAGCTCCACCTCAGATCATCAGACATTAGATTCTCATGAGGAGCATGCAATTTTGATCCCTTGCATGCACAGTTCACAATAGGGTTCGCACTCCTATGAGAATGTAATGCCTCCACTGATCTGACAGAAAATGGAACTCAGGTGATAATGTGAGCAATGGGGTGTGCTGTAAATAAAAATGAAACTCCGAGCCGGGCTCGGTGGCTCAGCCTGTAATCCCGCGCCTTTGGGAGGCTGAGGTGAGTGGATTTCCTGAGCCTGCGGGTTCGAGACCCGCCTGGGCAACTTGGCGAGACCTCATCTCTACAATAAATCAAAAAAATTAGCCAGGCATGGTAGCGCGTGCCTGTAGTTCCAGCTACTTGGAAGGCTGAGGCAGAAGGATCGCCGGAGCCCAGCAGGTCGAGGCTGCGGTGGCCGGGAGCGGCCACTGCACTCCAGTCTGGGCGACAGAGTGAGACTCCAACTCAAAAATAAAAAATACAAATAAAATAAAATAAATGAAACTCCGCTCACTGGCCAGCTCACCTCCTGCTCTGTGGCCCAGTTCCTAACAGGCTGTGGACCGAGGGTTGGAGACCCCAGTTCTATGTTATTAGCAGTGAGTCTCTGGGTCCACTCAAGGAAAAGGAGATGACACAAGGGCATGAATACCAGGAAGCAGGGATCCTTGGGACCCACGCTAGAAGTCTGTCTACCACAGGTGGGTCTGCAGTTGGTGCTTGGAGGATTTTGTTCCAGGGGGCCTGGCAAAGCTTTAAACATGCCTATCTACAGCTAGATCAGACCCTCAAAGCCACTCAGGAGGCTGCAGTCAAGGAGCAAGGAATAACATACACTATTTATAAAGCATCCAGTTAACAAAGAGTTAATGCATCATTGCATTTGAAGAGGAAAAATGAAGTGTTCCAGGGCATGTTACTGGATGATCAAAACTGGGAGGAGGTCCAGGAGAGCTGGAGGGCAGCCCTGGATCCAGGTAAGGGGTTATGAAAAATGAGGACTTGAATGACAATGGAGTCATCTTTCTCCAAGAGCATGTTACTGGATGATCAAAACTGGGTGGAGGCTTTAATGGCCCACAGGAAGTGGGCAGGGATTCCATTGCTTTCTAACAGCTTTAATTTTATTCTTTTACTTCTGGATGGTCACAAAGCACTCAAAGAATTTTTCCTGCATGGCTGGCATCATTGTTCTTTTCTCCTTTCTCCTCCTTTTCCTTCTCACTTTTTCCATATTTGATACTTAGCAATGGCTTCATTGGGGGGAAGAAGAGTAAAAGAAATAATCATCATTTGGAAGAGTGATTGCGCTTCTTAATTCCTTCTCCCCATTTCAAGCTGAGTGAAGGAAAGGAATCAGAGAGAAAGGGCAGGAAGGAGAGAGAGGAGAGAAAAGGAAGGTTACAGAGAGCTCTAGCCTGCTGTTCTTTTATTGCCTTAAGTTAGAAGTAAGGGAGGAATCTCCAGCTCCCTTGTCTAACTAGAGACACAGAGTCCAGGAGGATTACCAGGGTAAGTTCTGGGTGCAGTTTTTTGAGGGGAAAAGTGGTGGTAGGGCCCAGGCAGGTGTCAGGCCATGGCAACAGCAGGGGCTGCAGGCAGGGACAGCTGCCCAACAGCATGGAAGCAGTGAGACCACAGGGCAGAGGACCTAAAGGGGCGGGGAGGTAATGTGTTCAAAACAGGAGCTGGAGGGCAACCCTGGATCCACGTAAGGGGTTATGAAAAATGAGGACTTGAATGGCAGTGGAGTCATCTTTCTCCAAGGGCATGTTACTGGATGATCAAAACTGGGAGGAGGTTTTAGATGGCCCACAGGAAGTCCCCATTCCTGCATCTTGTAATCCTGTACCTGTTCCCCTCCCTCCCTCCCTCTCTGTCTCTCTGGGTGTGTGTCTCTCTTTCCCTTCTCCTCTCTCTCTCTCTCTCTCTCTCTCTCTCTCTCTCTCTCTCTCTCTCTCTCTCTCTCTCTCTCCTCCCTCTTCCCTCCGTCTCTCTCTTTTCTCTTTCTGTCTCTCTCTCTGTGTGTCTTTCTCTCACTCTTTCTTCCTTCCTCCCTCCCTGCCCTCTCTCTCTCTCTCTCCCCCCCTTCCTCCTGCCTCTCTCTCTCTTTCCTTCTCTCCTTCTCCCTCCCTTCCTGCCTCTCTCTCTTTCAGTTTCTCTCCCCCCCACCCTCCTCTCCTTCACTTTCTTTCTGCTTTCACTTTCTTTTCTACCTTTGTCTCCTAAATCTACCCTTTCTCTGTCAGGTTTCCATTCTCCCATCTTTCTTTCTCCATTTCTGTCAGTCCTCATTCCTTCAAGTGAACTAATTACAGAAGAATATTTATTGTGTTTTACTTTCAGAATAGAATTTCCTGTTCCATTCTAAATTTAAAACCTTGACGGGTGGTTCTTTGTTATAAATCCTTATGTTTTAATTTCATTAAGTTATTTTTAATTTGTATGACCCTCTATTGATCTTTCTCCCTTACATCCCCTGATAGGAAAAATGTTTTAATGTCCCTGATCAAACTATAAAGGTTGGATTGAGTGTCGATTATCCTGTGCTTGGTTATCAGGATAAAAGAGCATGCTTTTAGTAAATCCTTTCTTGATGAAAGGATCATTTTCCCAAAAAAGTTCAAGGTTTTCAACTGGAAACTAGAGTGACCTGTCAAATCTGGACTAAATTTAAAATCTCTGCAGATGATCTGTGGATTGAAAATTTCTTACAATAGAGAGTCAGTACAAAGAAACACTTTTAATGTTAAACTGGTTTAAGTAGTCTGTATTACAAATATATGGCTGCATTATGACAAATAACAGTCAAGAGCTTTGCTACCATCAAGGGAAAAAAAAGATAAGCAACAATTTGGTCTGGGAGAGAGGAGAGATAGGAAGCAACACAGGGAGTGGGGGAGCCAAGCTCTTACAAACCTAAAATTAAACCTTTCACCTCAATTCTGATACATTTTAGCACCATGTGGCAGGCTTCCAGCTGTTGCACTCTTAGGTGTGATCCTATCACTGTGGCAACTTTAGGAAGACTGGGTCACAGCAGTGCCTTGACTAGGAAAACTCCCAGAGACACCTGAATGTCACCGGACAGTGTTCCAGATGCCATCAGCGAGAAGGGGCTGTGCTCTTCCCCATCACCAAGCAGGGCCAGAACATCCCCTCAAGTCAATGAATATTTCAGGCAAGCCCAGTGTCCTACTATAAAGATGTTTAGGCGATGCACAAGTCAACATCAGATGAAGATTTTGCAAACTCCTCAGTAAACAGAGAGTGCCGTCGTGTCTTTGGGGATTGCACTCAACCCAATTAGCAGAGTATGGGGCGGCCATCTAACCATCAGACAAGACCAGCCATTTTGCCAGTGTGGTTCTCACTGAGGATTGTTTTCAGACAAATACATTCTCATACAGACCTCTCTAAAGCTAAAATTAATCATATAGTGTCTGAGATTTTATTTTTTAAAAGTTCAAAAGTGTGTGGTGGGGGCAGGATAATTTGAACCTTCCCTCTATCAGTGAGAGTTACAACTCCCAACTAGGCTTTGAAAGAAGACCAAGGAGACGATAACCAAAAGGGCAGAGGAAAGAGAGAGGAGACAGGGCAGGAAGGGAAGCCAGAAGGTTCCTTCGGAACGAAGGAACAGAATTGGAAAAAGAAGCATTGTTCTTAAAGAACTCAAATTTTTGTCAGACCTAGAATCACCAAGCTAGAAAACACTGTTGAGTGACTGTGTCCAAACACTTAGTGTCAAATGAACCAGAGCAAGGAAGTGACTTGCCCAAGGTTCCCTGGTGAGTTAAAGTATGGGAGTAAAAGGCTGATCTCTTGATGCTGAAACGCTCCTTTGCACACCACCACAGAACTCCTAGGAGCCCAGAGCCGCTGGACTTAACAGTACCCATAACCGTACTTGGACTCTTTCCCGAGAGTTGTTGCAAAGGGTTGAGTCTTACACAAATACAGAAAAAGAAATTAGATATGTGTGTGTGTTTGTATATGCACATATACAAGCACACACACATATATAGTTTAGGTTTATATTACTGAGCACGTATATGTGACACATATGTTCACAGTAGTATAGATATCTTCCTCTGCATTTGTAGATTATTCTGTGCAATGGACTTTTCAAATTAAGGCAATAATATGTTTTCTACTAAATCATACTCTAAAGTTTACTGGGTTTTTAATTTACCTGAGCAAAATCTTAACCTAGTACACTCAAATGAAGGAGACAGGTGAAGAAGGCAAATATGGCCACTTATTTACATTTTCCAAGCGAATGTAAGAAGCATTACCTACTCTTAAGAACAGCATTATCCTAGCTATGGCTTTTATATCAATATTATTTTCAAGACATATGAATAAAAGGGATGGATCCTATAAGAACTTAGACTCCTTCCTGAGAACAGAATTCATTCTAGGAAATGCCAGTAAAATGGCAGAGATTGCTACAGCTCATCTTCCTACGCTAACCTGGCCTCAGTCCTCAGCCTTCCTCTTGTCAGTCTCCTGCACCCTTTTCCCCAGAAAAATTATGAACATTTTAACACAGAGACAATAATGGGAACTTCTAATGTAGGGGTCCCTAATCCCGGTACCAGGCCGCACAGCAGAAAATAAACTGCGGGGGAGTGGAAATTTGATCAGATCAATGACAGTATTAGAGTCTCATGGGAGCATGACCTCTACTGTGAGCTGTGCATGCGAAGGATCTAGGTTTGCTATGAGAATCAAATGTCTGATGATTCCCACTCCCACCCTCACCCCTACACACACCTTGCCACCCCATCCGTGGAAAAATTGTCTTCCAGGAAACCAGTCCCTGATGCCAAAAATCTCAGGGACTGCTGTTCTAATGCTTAACATATGCAGGCTATTTCTTCATTAATAAGGGATATTCAGATCACTAAACTGTGTCAAACCCAATAACTCAATGCCAAAAGCAGTCATATATTAATTAGACAAGAAAAAAGCATGATTTCCTGGAGTCTGCCCTCAACTAAGGTTAAGCTACCTGACTTCTCAAGGTGGCTTCTAAGTGCCTTACTGTGGCATGTTTAGACTAGCGCCGATGTGCAATAACACGATGAAACCCTTTGCATTTCTAGAATGTGTTTTCTCTACCTGCCCTATTCTCACTCCTCAACCAGGACCCAGGCTATGGTGGAATTTCTACAAAGCCTTTTTCTCTCTCTTCTCTCTCTCTCTCTCTCTCTCTCTCTCTCTCTCTCTCTCTCTCTCTCTCTCTCTCCCC
Source organism: Cephalopachus bancanus (assembly GCA_027257055.1). Classification (NCBI taxonomy): domain Eukaryota; kingdom Metazoa; phylum Chordata; class Mammalia; order Primates; family Tarsiidae; genus Cephalopachus; species Cephalopachus bancanus. The sequence goes on along the minus strand of JAPVLO010000162.1, from coordinate 2,048,923 downwards.
CCTGTCCCCTTAACCCACCAACCAACCAACCAACCAACAAATAACCAATCAATATTATTCTCTCCAAAAAAGCAAACAAATTACAAAACCAAACAATTCCACAGCTAGTTCCCTCAGCCCTGTCACACAGTCCTAAAATAACTGAAATTCCATAATTATGTCTCTTCGTGCCATTGTTTCATGGGGGTGCCTCTTTTTGCCCCTTGAACTTTCAAATGATCTCACAGTCTCTGTCCGAATCAAAATCTACTCTCAAGAAAAAATTAACTTTTACATTAAAATTGAAATGACTACCAGCATTTTTAAACGATAACATCTCTTAGAGGGGGATTTGCCTTTTAGCAAAGTTCTGTGAAGAGGTATGCCCAGTGCCCACTCAGTTCCCAGGGCACGAAAGACTGCCTAAATTTTTGTTGGATTGAATTGGCATATGGTTCAGTGAACAAAATTAAAGATTTCCGAATCAAATTCTGTCTTCCTTAGAGCACTGCTTTCAAAGGGATAACTCTTTCTGTTTATAATAGTTCATCTTGGAAACTCTTGGATGACCAGGTAGGTATTTGAGATAAAATTCAGTGTTTTTTGTTTGTTTGTTTTATTTTATTTTGAGTCAAAGTCTCACTCTGTCACCCAGATTAGAGTGCAGTGGCATACTTGTGGCCACTGCTGCCTCGACCTGCTGGGCTCAGACAATCAAGTAGCTGGAACTATAGGCATGCACCACACCTGGCTAATTTTTTTAATTTATCATAGAGACAAGGTCTTGCCAAATTGCCCAGGCTGGTCTCGAATCTGTGGACTTATGCAATCCTCTCACCTCGGCCTGCCAAAGTGCTGGGATTACAGACTTGAGTCACCATGCCTGGCTTAGGTATTTGAAAAGAAATCTTACATTGTGATAATGAGAAATATTGTTTCAGTCCTGGTAAACAAAATAACTCATAATTTTCATGAATGCTTTGTCACACCTGTTAGTTTCTAAACTTAAATTCAGAGAAGGCACAAGCATCATGCGTTAAAGACTTGTTCTCCACACCTCCTAACACACTCATTAGCTGTGGTGAGAGTTCAGTAAATGCTTGTCAAATATGTGTGAGAACAAATGAGTAAAAATGGATTAAAATGAATGGGTGGAAAGGTGGAGAGATGGAGAGTTGGATGGATAAAATAAAAAAGTATCAGTAGCCTACAAGGAAAGTGACAGATTAAATGCCACAATTCACTTCCAGCCAAGGCAAAAATTAGAGTTTTAGCTAGAAGGAAAACTATACAAGAGGGGGACAAAAAACAAGAATGATCTTTTGGAGAGTGGGGGGCACCTTGTAGTGCTGGATTCCCCAGCTAGGTAAGTGCTCTGGGAACCCATCACCATTAGTGTACCAGCTAGCTTTCTTGTGAGAGGTTGTGTTTGACTTCAGTTAACTTATTTTTGGAGAGTCTTTCAACACATTTACCCATTTCATGATGGATGATTGATGAGCACACCTACCCACACCATGCTGTATTCAGCAGTTTTTGACCAAAACCAGCATGACCCCCTGCCCCAACCTCTCTATTCACCCAATCTCACCCCAAGCAACATTTTTTGTTTCACTGGATGAAAAAATCTTCAGAAGGAAACATTTTGCCAACATGGAAGAGGTGAAACAAAAAAATGGCAGGAGCTCTAAAAACCATCAAAATTGATGAGTTCAGAAGCTGCTTTGAGCAGTGGAAAAAGCGTCTGAATAGGCGAATTGCATCAAATACAGAGTACTCTGAAGAAAGCTGGAGTTTAAACATGGAAGAATAAATATAATTTTGATGAATAATTTTTGATAAATAAATTCTGTTTTTCAGGGGCCCCCCTCATAAATCTTCTCCCCAGGTGAGCTAATGTGTTGGCAATTTCATAGCTGAAAACTGAATGTGAGGATAGCTATGGATAGCTAGGAATTTGAAACACTGAGTTCTAGCAACATTCTTCTCAGACCTGGAAAAAACAACACAGGAATTCATATGGAAACACAAATGACCAAGAATAGCCAGAACAATCCTCAGCAAAAAAAATAAATAAAGCAGGAGATATCACATTACCAGACTTCAAACTTTACTATAAAGCTACAATCATCAAAACAGCTTGGTATTGGTACAGGAACAGGCATATAGACCAATGGAATAGAATTGAGATTCCAGAAGCAAAACCTCAATTTCTCAACCAACTCATCTTTGACAGAGCCTCCACCACCTACCACTGGGGAGAGGAGAACCTATTCAGTAAATGGTGCTGGGAAAACTGGCTGACCACATGCAGAAGACTCAAACAAGATCCCTATCTATCCCCATACACAAAAATTAACTCTAAATAAATCAGAGACCTGAATGTAAAACCTCAAACCATAATAACCTTAAAAAATGCAGGACACACCCTTATGGAAATTGGAACTGGCACCTAATTCCTGAGCAATACCTGAAACGCAAGGGCCATAAGAGATAAGATAGACAAGTGAGACCTCATTAAACTGACAGGCTTCTGAAAAGCCAAAGGAAACATCGAGAGAGCAGGGAGACAGTCCACAGACTGGGAAAATGTATTTGCCAACTCCAGGTCTGACAAAGGCCTGACATCTTGGATCTACAAGGAACCCAAATGTGCTGAAACAAAAAAAAACAAACAACCCCATTACAAAGTGGGCAAAAGATATGAACAGACACTTCTGAAAGAAAGTTATCTGAGCGGCCAAGGACACATGAAGAAATGTTCAATCTCACTAATCATCAAGGAGATGCATATCAAAACTACACTGAGCTGGGCTCGGTGGCTCAGCCTGTAATCCTGCGCCTTTGGGAGGCTGAGGTGAGTGGATTGCCTGAGCCCGCGGGTTCGAGACCCATCTGGGCAGCGAGACCTCATCTCTACAATAAATCAAAAATCAGCCGGGCGTGGTAGCGCATGCCTGTAATTCCGGCTACTTGGAAGGCTGAGGCGGAAGGATCGCCAGAGCCCAGCAGGTCGAGGCTGCGGTGGCCGGGAGCAGCCACTGCACTCCAGTCTGGGCGACAGAGTGAGACTCCAACTCAAAAAAAAAAAAAAAAAAAAACTACACTGAGATACCACCTAACTCCAATCAGAATGGCCATTATCAATAACTCAAAAAATAACAGATGTTGTAGAGGATGTGGTGAAAAGGGAACACTTCTATACTGTTGGTGGGGGTGTAAACTAGTGCAACCTCTGTGGAAAGCAGTGTGGTGATTCCTAAAAGTTCTAAATGTCGACCTCCCATATGACCCCGCAATCCCCCTACTGGGAATATACCCTGAAGAACTCAAATCACTCTATAAAAAAGATACCTGCACATGTATGTTTATTGCAGCATTGTTCACAACAGCAAGGACCTGGAAACAACCATGCTGTCCTTCAAAAGGGGACTGGATTTTTTAAAAATGTGGTACATATACACAATGGAATACTACGCAGCCATAAAAAAGAACAAAATCATGAATTTTGCAGCAACCTGGATGGAACTAGAGTCTATAATACTGAGTGATCTCTCACAGAAACAAAGATCTGAGTGTCACATGTTCTCACTCGTATAGTGGACCTTGAACATCTATCATAATACTATAAGAAAAGGACTGACAGTAGTGGGAAACTTTGGGGGGGTAGGGAGGGGAAGGGAGGTGGGACTAACGGTAGTCAATATCTGTCTGGGGATGGGGAGACACCCCTTATCAACAAGGGTGCCTGAACGATGCATATTTGTAAACCTAACCCTTAACTGTACCCCACAATTTTAAAATAAAAAATATGTTTAAAATAAAAAAAAATAAAAATAAATAAAAGAAACACTGAGTTCTTACTCTACAGTCTACCACTAATATGATAGAAGACCTCAGATAGGTAACAAACCACTCTGATCCTCAGAAACATCCTCAAGATAAAGTCCCTAATGAAGATACATACTGTAATTGTACTACAGCTGATTTGTTTTTGTTTTTGTTTTGAGTTGGATTCTCATTCCGTTGTCCAAGCTGGAGTGCAGTGGTATACTCACGGCCACCCTAGAGTCAACCTGCTGGGCTCAGGTGGTTCTTCTGCCTCAGCCTTCCAAGTAGCTGGAACTATAGGAGCGCTACCACACCTGGCTAATGTTGTTTGTTTGTTTGTACTGTAGAAATGAGGTCTGGCCAAGTCCACGCAGTTCTCGAACTCAGGCAATTGCTCAGGCAATTCCCTCACCTCGGCCTCCCAAAGTGCTGGGATTACAGGCTTGCTCTACCACTCCCAGCCACTACAGTTGATTTAAGCAGAGTTTGCTGATAAAATTAGGAATAAGAAACGAACTTGATAAAATAGAACAATAAGATAGATTATTAAATATTGTTATGAAGTGGTGTTATAATGAAAGATTGGGATAACTGACTGAGGAGTCAAAAACAACAGGATCATCAAAATAAATACAGTCAGGCATCACCTAGTGACAGGGACACATTTTGAGAAGTGCATTGTTAGGTGATTTCATCGTTGTCCAAACATCATGGAGTATACTCACACACACCTAGATGGTGTAGCCCATTACGCACCTGGGCTAGAAGGTAGAACCTCTTGCTCCTAGGCTACACACCTGCAAAGCTTATTTCTGTACAGTATACTGTAGGCAACTGTAACACAATGGTGAGTTTTTATGAATCTAAACATAAAAACTGTACACATAGAAAAAACACAGTAAAAATATGGTATAAAAAGCAAAAACAGCACATCTATGTAGGGCACGTACCATGAATGGAGCTTTTTCCATGAAGGAGCAACAAGGAGAGTTGCTCTGAGTGGTGGTGAATGCAACACCTAGGACACTGCTGTGTACTATGGTAGACTTGTAGACTTTATAAACACTGTATGCTTAGGCCACACTAAATTTATTTTTGCAATTTTCTTTCTTCAATAATAAATTAACCTTAGCTTACTATAACTTTTTACCTTATAAACTTTAACAAAAATTTTTTTTTAGAGACAAGGTCTTACTCTGTCATCCAGGCTGGACCACAGTGGTACAACGTTAGCTCACTGCATCCTGGAACTCCTGGGCTCAAGCGAACCTCATGCCTCAACCTCCTGAGTAGCCAGGATCACAGACATGTACCACCTTGCCTTGTTAATTTTTTATTTTTGTACAGATGGGTTCACGCTATGTTACCCAGGCTGGTCTTTAATCTCTGGCCTCAGGTGATCTTCCTGCCTCAGCCCTCTAAAGCATGGGATTATAGACCCACCCCCGGGTTTTTTATTTTTTAAATGTTTTAATTTTTTAAACTTGGGGCTCATTTGTAATAACACTTAGATTCAAACACAAACACAGTGTACAGCTATACAAAAATATTTTCTTTCCTTATTACACACCTAGGCTAGATGGCATAACCTCTTGATCCTAGGCTACACACCTGTACAACATGTTACTGTAAGCTTTTTCTATTTAAACTTTTTTTTGAATTTTTTGTTAAAAAACTAAGACACAAATACAACACTAGCCTAGGCCTACACAGAATCAGGAAAATCAATATCACTGTCTCCCACTCCACATCTTCAGGGGCAATAGCACGCATAGAGCTGTCATCATCTGTGATACTGATGCCTTCTTATGGAATACCTCCCAAAGCAGTTGCCTGAGGCTGCTTTACAGTTAACCATTCTTTGTAAGTAAAAGGTGTGTACTCTAAAATAATGATAAAAAGTATAGTGTAGTCAATACATAAACCAGTGACATACATTGTTGCTCATTATCATTATCGAGTATTATGTACGGAACATAATTGTACGTGCTTGGCTTCTACAACCAGCAGTGCAGTGGGTTTGCTTACATCAGCCTCACCACAAGCAGGTGAGCAATGCATTCTGCCTCTGTGTTAAGATGTCACTGGACCATAGGAATTTTTCAGCTCCATCATAATCTTATGGGACCACTGTCATATTTGTTGTCCATCATTGACCAAAACGTCATTATGCAGTACCTGACTGTATGTGTCACTTCAGAAGAAAGGCGAGAGTTCCCTAAATATAGATCTTTGGGACTTATTTAGACATAAATATTCCTAAGCTGGCGAAAGCTAACACAACAATTGATATTAGCCTACACCAAACACTGTTTCAACAACACTCTATTTTCTCACTCTAACACCCTCAGTAATAGCTGCCAAACCATCCCAGAATGGACTACTCATTCTACTAGCCGGGGAGGAGGTCCTTCCATTGCAACTGTGTAAACTGGTTTCCTGTTGTTGACAAAGCAACCTATAAATTTGTCTCAGCTTAATTAACCCTAAGACAGGTGAAGCTTCATCAAGTGACAAATTCTATTTCACAACTTTAAAAAATGAGACTTTCACTCTGAGCTAGAAAGAAATCATTTCAAAACTGCAATCTGTGAACTTCCTCCTAAAACAGGCAGTCTGCAATGAGGGTGCATGTGCAAGGCTTTAATCAGAATGTAGTTGCAAACAGGGACAGTGCTATTTGCAAACTCATTGATCAGGCTTTCCTTTAATCATGTCTTTGTTGAGGCACATCTCCCAACTGCATGGTAGCAACAAAGAGATTTCAAGAAAAAGGAGGAACTGTCTATACAGTGAAAGGCATTGATTCAGGGCTCCCATCTCTCTAGACTCCTCATAAAGTGTGGGGCTTGGGAGAGACACTTAGGGATACAGGTGCTTAAGATGATAACATGTTAACTGCAGTCATGAGAATAATTGCTGTATTTCATTGATAGAGAACTCTTCAGGAGACTTGCAGAGCATTTTTACCTTGTTAACAGATATTTCCAGAAGACATGTTGCACCAAGGCCTGTGCATTTCACTGCCACCCTGCCAGTAGTTCCCAATCACTAACTTGCTCAGTGACGAAGGTTCCTTAGAGGGAGCACTTAAGTCAATTTGAATGTGGTAATATGACACAATCTTCAATTTTTGAGGGGAAAAAAGATACAAACTGAAATACTGAACATTTTAGGGACTTGACAAGTCCCTAGAGTCACTTTTTTCACATCCCTTTTTTTTTTTTTTTTGCCTTAGAGTCTTCTTTCTGGCTATTGCCTCTGAGCCTCCTGCTTTGAAACTACTGAAGAGCTTGTTAAGAATACAGATTTTTGAGTCCACAGACTTGCTTACCCAGCACTTCTGGAGTGTAGCCTGGGAATCTGTTAAGAAATTTCCCAGAAAATTTCCAAGTACACTCAAGTTTGTGAGATACTATCTTAAGAGATGTTTAGCAAAAAGGGACCTAAAGATAAAAACCAAACAAAGCGGCATGTTGCTTACTGGAGATCCTTTTGGACCTGCATCCACTTCCTCCCTCTCCCTTCTTCTCTAGATTAATTTTACACGCAAATTCAAAATGGGTTTTTCAACTCTCTGGAATCATCCCCTCTGTCCTAGTCCCTTCAGGCTTCTCTAACAAAATACTCTAAATGAGAAGGCATACAAACAACAGAAATGTATTTCTTATAGTTCTGGAGGCTGGGAAGTCCAAAACCAGGATGCCACAGATTTAGCATAGTATGTGGTGAAGGCTTTCTAGTTCATAGATGGCAGCTTCTAGTTGTACTTTCAGGTGGTGGAAGGGTGAATGATTTCCATGGGCCTCTATTATAAGGACACCAATTTTTTTTTAATCAGTATTTTTTATTATGGTTTTGTGGGGTACAGTTAAGGGTTAGGTGTACAATTACGTTTCATTCAGGCACCCTGTTGATAAGAGGTGTTTCCCCTTCCCCAGACAGATATTCGCTACTGTTAATCCCATCCCCCTCCCCCCCCATAGTTTCCCAGTACCGTCAGTCATTTTCTTATAGTATTACATTGGATGCTCAAGGTCCATTATATGAGTGAGAACATGTGATACTCGGATCTTTGTTTCTGTGAGAGGTCACTCAGTATTATAGACTCTAGTTCCATCCAGGTTGCTGTGAAATTCATGATTTTTTTCTTTTTTATGGCTGCGTAGTATTCCATAGTGTATATGTACCACATTTTTTAAATTCAGTCCTCTTTTGATGGACAGCATGGTTGTTTCCAGGTTCTTGCTATTGTGAACAATGCTGTGATAAACATACGTGTGCAGGTATCTTTTTCATAGAGTGATTTGAGATCTTCAGGGTATATTCCCAGTAGGGGGATTGTGGGGTCATATGGGACGTTGATATTTAGAGCTTTTAGGAATCGCCACACTGCTTTCCACAGAGGTTGCACTAGTTTACACTCCCACCAACAGTGTAGAAGGGTCCCCTTTTCGCCACACCCTCTCCAGCAGCCATTATTTTTTGAGTTGTTGATAATTGCCATTCTGACTGGAGTTAGGTGGTATCTCAGTGTGGTTTTGATTTGCATCTCCCTGATGATTAGTGAGGTTGAACATTTCTTCATGTGTTTGTTGGTTGCTCGGATGTCCTCTTTTGTAAAGTGTCTGTTCATATCTTTGGCCCATTTTATAATGGGGTTGTTTGTTTTTTTCTTTTCAGCACGTTTGAGTTCCTTGTAGATCCAGGATGTTAAGCCTTTGTCAGACCTGGAGTTGGCAAATATTTTTTCCCAGTCTGTAGGCTGTCTCCCTGCTCTCTTGACGGTTTCTTTGACCTTGCAGAAGCTTGTCAGTTTAATAAGGTCACATGTGTCTATCTTCTCTCTTATGACCTGTGGGTTTCGGGTTTTGTTCAAGAATTGGATGCCAGTTCCAATTTCCATGAGGGTATTTCCTTCTAAGGTTCTTATGGTTTGAGGTTTTACATTTAGGTCTCTGATCCATTTGGAGTTAACCTTTGTGCGTGGGGATAGATAGGGGTCCTATTTCAATCTTTTGCATGTGGTCAGCCAGTTTTCCCAGCACCATTCACTGAATAGGTTCTCCTCTCCCCAGTGGTAGGTAGTGGAGGCCTTGTCGAAGATGAGTTGGTTGAGAAATTGAGGTTTTGCTTCTGGAATCTCAATTCTATTCCATTGGTCTATTTGCCTGTTCCTATACCAATACCAAGCTGTTTTGATGATTGTAGCTTTACAGTAAAGTTTGAAGTCTGGTAATGTGATACCACCTGCTTTGTTTTTTATGCTGAGGATTGTTCTGGCTATTCCTGGACGTTTTTTTTTTCCATATGAATTACTGTGTTGTCTTTTCTAGGTCTGAGAAGAATGTTGCTGGTAATTTGATGGGTATTCCATTGAATTTGTAGATTGCCTTTGGTAAGATGGACATCTTCACACTGTTGATTCTTCCGATCCATGAGCATGGGATATTTTTCCACTTGTTTGTGTCATCTTTGATTTCTTTGAGCAGTGTTTTGTAATTTTCATTGTAAAGGTTTTTCATGTCTCTGATTAGGAAGATGCCAAGGTATTTCATTTTCTTTGTGGCTATTGTGAATGGAATTGTGTTTTTTATTTGGGTTTCTGCTTGTTTATTATTGGTGTAGAGAAATGCAATTGTCTTTTGTACGTTTATTTTGCATCCTGAGACTTTGCCAAAGGCCTTTATCAGTGTAAGGAGGTTTTTGACAGATTCTCTTGGGTTTTCAAGGTACACAATCATATCATCTGCAAAGAGAGATAACTTGACTTCCTCTTTTCCTATTTGGTTACTCCTGATTGCCTCCTCTTCTCTGATTGCTCAAGCCAGGACTTCCAATACTATGTTGAACAGGAAGGGTGAGAGTGGGCATCCTTGTCTTGTTCCAGTTTTTAGGGGAAATGGTTCCAATTTTTGTCTATTTAGGAGTATGCTGACTGTGGGTTTCTTGTAGATGACTTTTACTATTTTGAGGTATGTTCCCCGTATGCCTAGATGTTCAAGGGTCTTTATCAAGAAGGGGTGCTGGATTTTATCAAAAGCTTTTTCTGCATCTAATGATATAATCAGGTGGTTTTTGTTTTGACATCTGTTGATGCATTTAATTACATTTATGGTTTTACAAATGTTGAACCAGGCTTGCATCCCAGGAATGAAGCCTACTTGGTCATGATGGATGATTTTTGAGATGTATTGCTGAATTCGGTTTGCTAGGATCTTGTTGAGAATTTTAGCATCTATGTTCATCAAAGATATTGGCCTGTAGTTCTCTTTCTTTGTTGGATCTTTACCTGGCTTGGGTATCAATGTGATGTTGGCTTCGTAAAATGATTTGGGGAGAGTTCCATCTTTTTCAATCGCCTGGAATACCTTCAGTAGGATTGGTATCAGCTCCTCCCTAAATGTCTTGTAGAATTATGCTGGAAAGCCATCTGGACCAGGGCTTTTTTTTGTAGGAAGTTTTCTTATTATGTAGTTGGTTTCCTTGATTGTTATTGGTCTATTTAGGGTCTCAATTTCTTTTTGTTCCAACCTAGGTAGGTTGTGTGATGTCAGAAAGTCCTCCATTTCCTTAAGGTTTTCAAGTTTGTTTCCATACAAGTGTACGTAGTAGTCTCTAATTATCTTTTGTATTTCTTCAGGGTCAGATGTGACTTCATCTTTTGTGTTTCTGATTGTGCTTATTTGGTTTTTTTTCTCATTTTTTCTTGGTCAGTCTAGCTAGGGGATCGTTGATCTTGTTTATCCTTTCAAAGAACCACCTTTTTGTTTCATTGATTTTTTTGTATTATCTTTTTGTCTTCTATATCCTGGATTTGGGCTTTTATTTTGGTGATCTGGATTCTTCTGCTGAAATTAGGGTTTTTGTGGTCTTGCTTTTCTAGCTTCTTTAGGTGGTTTGTTAAGTTGTTAATTTGTGTTCCTTCCATTTTCTTCATGTGTGTTTGTAAGGATATAAATTCCCCTCTTACTACAGCTTTCAAGGCGTCCCAGAGATTTTGGTAAGATGTTTCTTCATTTTCATTTGTTTCCAGGTATCTTTTGATCTCTGTTTTGATTTCATCATTGACCCAGGAGTTGTTTAGCATCATGCTGTTTAGTATCCATGTCTTTGTGGGTTTTGGGGGGACTTTGTTGGTGTCAATGTTTATTTTTATTCCACTGTGGTCCGAGAAGGTGCATGGTAGAATTTCGGTCCTTTAAAATTTGCTTATGCTTGATTTATGGCCAATTACGTGTTCAATCTTAGAATATGTTCCATGTGGTGATGAGTAGAATGTATATTCTGTGATCTTTGGATGGAGTGTTCTGTAGGTATCAATTAAGTCCATTTGGTCCAAAGTCACATTGAGGTTCCGGATCTCCTTGCTGATTTTTTGTCCTGATGATCTGTCTAGGGTTGTGAGTAGGGTATTAAAGTCCCCAGTTATGATGGTGTTAGAGTCAATATCTTTCTTTAGTTTTTCTAGAAGTTGCTTTATGAAAGTTGGCGCACCTATGTTGGGTGCATATATGTTTAGGATAGATATTTCTTGTTGATGGATTGAGCCTTTTATCATTATGTAGTGGCCTTCTGTATCTTTTTGGATTTTTAATAGCTTGAAGGGTATTTTGTCTGAAATTAAGATTGCTACTCCTCCTTTCTTTTGTATTCCGCTCGCCTGAAAGTTTGTTTCCCATCCTCTTACTTTGAGTCTGTGGGTGTCCTTTCTAGTGAGGTGAGTCTCTTGAAGGCAATAGATTGTTGCCTGATGATATTTTATCCATTTTGCCATTCTATGTCTTTTCAGTGGTGCATTTAGTCCATTCACATTTAGGCTAATAATTGAAATGCAAGAGTTGATCCCTGTCATAAGGTTCTTACAGAGTTGTTCCTGTTTGTTTGTTGTCTTTCTTTGGGTTCTGGAGTTGGCTCATGTGTGTTTTTAATCTTTTGCCTGTACTCTTATGAAGAATGTTCTTGTTCTTTTTTCTTTTTCTTCTGTGTTCAGTAATTTCTTAAGTGTTTCTGGTAGAGGTGGTCTGGTGGCAGCGTAGGTTCTTAGGGATTGGATATCTGGAAAAGATTTCAATTCTCCCTCACTGATGAAGCTTAGTTTGACTGGGTAGGTTATTCTTGGTTGAAATTGTTTATCTTTTAGAACTTTGAAGATAGGGCTCTAGGCTCTCCTAGCCTGAAGGGTTTCTGTGGATAAATCTGCTGCTATTCTAATTGGTCTTCCCTGGTAGGTAGTCTGGCCTTTTTCTCTTGCTGCTTTTAGGATTTTTTCTTTTATAGCTACTTTGTTTAGGCAAATTATTATGTGTCTGGGAGTTGGTCTTCTCATTTTTTGTCTAGCAGGGGTTCTCTGAATCTCTTGTGTTTGAATTTTTTCATCCTTGATGAGATGAGGGACGTTTTCTTGAATGATTTCATGAAATGTTTGTTCCAGTGTGGCTTCTGTTTCTCTCTCTGCCTCAGGAAGCCCAATTACTCTTAGGTTTGGTCTCTTGAAGTGATCATTCATCTCTTGCAGGTTTTGTTCTGTCTTTTTGAGCTTCTTTTCTATGCTTTTGATAGTTTGGGTTAGTTCTGTGTTTTGGTCTTTGAGCTCTGAGATTCTTTCTTCTGCTTGGCTAATTCTGCTTTCCATGCTTATTAGTCTGTTATTCATTTCCATCACAGTATTCTTTACTGCTGTTATTTCTGACATCAGCTCCTTCCTATTTTCCTCTTGTCTCTCCTCAATTTTTTTAATTCTCTCCATTAATGTCTTGATGTCTGGGTTTGTTGCATGTGACCAGTCATTCTGGGGGCTCTTCATTGTTTGTGTTCCAGAATCTGTTTTCTCAGTGTCTGATCTCCCAGGGGTCTGTGTGAGACCTATATTCTTCTTTTGGTTTTTCTTCATTTGTGCGGTTTTTCCCCTTCCCTACTTTTTCTTTCCCTCCACGTCACCGTCTTCTTTAATTCTGTTATTCAGGGGTAAAGGGATTGGTTTTACTTCTGTTTGTTCAATCTCCTATTCTTTATGTATGCCCTCTTACTTTGTTTAATTCTGGAGTTGCACTGTAGGTTGGGGGTGGTCCTTTTTGCAGTTTTGAGATTTACTTAAGGGGGAGCTGTGATTCAAAATCTATCTGCAGATCCTGGTATTCGCTGACAGGTGTGTGGATAATCTGGAACCTACTTCCCACTGCCTTGGAATCTGTCCGTGCAGTGGGGCTGTAGGTTTACTCCCTGAAATAAAATGTGGTTAGCGGAGGGAAGAGAATGGAGCAGACGGTGGGTTGAAGAGCTGGGTGGAGAGATAGAGGAGTAAAGGGGGAAACAAATGTGTGCCAACAAATGGAGAGAGAGGCCTATACTGAAACAGATAAAAACAATAGACCACAGTTACTGACGAACCAACTCCCATCCAAAAAACAAAAATATAGTGATGCTAACATACAAGCTAACCAACCACCTTATTGGTGTGCTGTTCCTCTATACAAAGATATGGTTTACAGAAAGAAGAAAAGAGAAGAAAAGGAAGAGGAAAAACAAAAAGGAGCAATACAGTAGGAATAGAATTAAGTCATTAAACTAACAGAATCAATGAAGCACACTCTGAGACTTTTTGTTTAAGTTCAATGTCCTTTCAGTTCTGATTTCTAGCTTTCTTTTCAAGCAGGTAAATTAGTTTGCAGTTAGGGTCAGTTGCCCCTGGTCTGCTGTGAAGGGCAGTTCAGATCAACCTCCGTTCACCACTCTGGCCTATGTCTTTTTCAAGCTTGTTTCTCCCGTTTTGGTGTTGTTACCTTGAATCGCCAGCAGGTGGTGCTATCTCAGCTGCTCGCCCCAGAGCGGGTAGGGCCGGACAGGAAATGGCAGACTGGAGATGGATGCCTGCCTCAGGGCACAGGCAGGAGACTCACGGCGGGCAGGACATCTCGGGTGTAGGAGAGGTGGCAGCGATCCCGGCAGATCTTCCCTGAAGGGGCTTCAAGGACTGAAGTCGTGGATCGCCGTCAGCCCGGGTGGTGCGATGTGCTACCAGCCGTGGCTGCAGCAGCGGCGGTAGCGTCTGCACTGCAGTGGCTGTCCAGTCCACTGCGATGCCCCAGCGGTGGCAACGGCCAAGCTCTGTATAAAGACCAGGCTGTGATTTGGGGGTCCGCAGCCCCCAGGGCGAGAGCCAGAGACCCACTGCAGTTCTCCTTTGCAGAGGGTTTCACAGACCAGGTTACCCTGTTGCCATCTGGCCAGAAGTCCCCAATTTTTTTTTCTTCTTTTTTAGGAGTTGGAGTGCAGGGACACGATCACTACAATTACAGCTCACAGCACCCTCGACCTCCTGGGCTTGGGCAATCCTTCTTCCTCAACATCCCAAATAGCTTGTACTACAGGTATGCACCATCATGCCCAGCCAATTTTTTTATTTTTTGTAGAGAAAAGGTTTCACTCTGTTGCTCAGGCTGGTTTCTAACTCCTGGACTCAAACAATCTGCCCACCTAGGCCTCACAAAGTGCTGAAATTGCAGGCTTGAGCCACTGTGCCCAACTACTAATCCTGTTCTTGAGAGCTCCACCTTCATGACCCAATCATCTTCCAAAGGCCCCACCTCCTAATACCATCACTTTGCAGTTTAGAATTTCAGCAAATGAATTGGAGGAGACATAAACACTCAGACCATAGCATCCTCTCTCTGCTCCTTAAGTCCCACCCAAAAACCTCAAAATGACATGTGGGGTCAGGTTCAAGCCCAGAATTACAAAAAAACACAAACTTTCCTTGGCTTGTATGGAATTGCCTCCATTGTGTTGGAACAAAACATAAAAAGCTCAATCTGGCTTGTCTCCCTCTCTTCCTTTCTTCCTTCCCTCCGTCTTTCTTCCTTTCCTCTTGTTTTATTTTTTATTTTTTTAATGTCAGGGTCTTACTCTGTTGCCAAGACTGGAGTGCAATGGTGTGATCATAGCTCACCACAGCCTCAAACTTCTGGGCTCAAGCAGTCCTCCCACCTCAGCCTCCTGAGTAGCTGGGACTACAGGTGCACACTACCATGCCTGGCTAAGTTTATTCTTTGTAAAGATGGGGTCTTGCTATGTTGCCCAAGCTGGTCTCAAACTCCTGCATTCAAGTGATCCTCCCGCCTCAGCCTCCCAAAGCGCTGGGGTTACAATGGAAAGGTTAATAGATGAACTTCACATCTTTAAAGGAAAAAAATGAGTAAAAACAAAAAAACTCAGCCGGTTTTTATCAACTATAGTCCTACTTTGGAGGATGTGAGGCCAGCACTTAAGAAAGTACATTGGCTTTGGTGACAGGAAGACCTTGGTTCAAATCCTGTCACTGGCTCTTGGTAACCCCTTTTCACTTGGACAACATACACAGTCTCACTGAGTTCCAGTTTTCTTATCTAAAAAGGAAGAATTATTGTGCTCAGATTATTAAAAGGATTATAGATGATTTCCATAATGTGATTGTACAATGAATACAATTATGCATTCAACAAGCACTCACTGAACACCACTGTGCTCTTAGGGCACCTTCTGGGTCCTTGGGACCCATCAGTGAGAGAAACCAAGATTCCTGTCCCAGTGGAGCTTGCAGTTTGGGGAAGAAGAGCTAAATGGCAAACAATAAATAAAGTAAACAATAGATCCTACCACAGGTCAGAAGTGATCCATATAATGGGAAAGAAAATGCAGGGTAAATGAGATCAGGACAGAAAAGGGGATCAAGGTAGATTTCTTTAGGAAGAGAGATCGGAGCTGACTTGATGTAGGAGGGAGAATGGGAAGGGAAGGGATCAGAGAAAAAGTGCTTCAGGTAGGGGGATGCTGGAGCCACAGCCCTAGGGTCGGGGAATGAGGCAGGGATACCTTGCAAGGGACCGTGAGGGCCTCGGCTTCTGCTCTGGGTGAAATGGATAATACGTCTTATCCTTGAACAACACAGATTTGAACTGTTCATGTCCACTTACCCACAGATTCTTTTCAATAAATATGTTGAAAAATGTTTGGAGATTTGCAAGAATTTGAAAACATTTGCAGACAAACCACATAGCCTAGAAATATTTTTAAAATTAAAAAGAGTGATGCTATAAATGTATAAAATATATAGACAGTTCATTTTATTATGTACTACCATAAAATATGCACAAATTTATTATAAAAAATTAAAAATTATCAAAAGGTATGCACACACTCAAAGACCATACATGGTACCATTTATAAACAAGAAAAATATAAACAAATGCAAACATGCAGCACTAAATAATAACCGCATAAAATTAACTGTAGTAATACTGTAATAATTTCATCGCCATCTCCTATTGTTATTGCAGTGAGTTCAAGTGTTGAAAGTATCCACTTAAAACATAACACTACCAGGCGTGTTGACTCACACTTGTAGTCCTAGCTACTCAGGAGGCCAAGGCAGGAGAATTACTTGAAACCAGGAGTTCAAGACCAGCCAAGGCAACATAGCGAGAACATGCCTCAAAAAAAAAAAAAGTTTAAAAAACACCATGACCCTAATCATCTCCATGTGAGCAGTTTATCTGTCCAGTAAATTGCCTGTGCCAGTAAAGTGATCTCTTTTGGTTTGCACATGTTTCTCTACTGTTTTGTGCAAATGCAGTTGACCGTAAACCTCGAATAACAGGAGACCCATACAAAGTGTCACTAGTAATAGTGGAAATGCTCCTTCCACTGAGCAAAGTCATGACCTTACAGGAAAAAGCTGAATTGCTTGGTATGTGCTGTAGATTGAGGTCTGCAGCTGTGGTTGCTCGCCATTTCAAGATAAATGAATCCAGCATAAGGACCACTGGGGGGGGAAATTGTGAAGCCATCGCTGCAGGTGTACCAGCAGGCATGGAAACTTTGCACTTTTTGCAAAATGCCTTTTTATCTTGTATTTAAAATACAGCTTCTATGTGGGTGAAGAATTTCTATTTTTTAAAAAAAGCATACCTACAGACTCTAATATGATTTGAGAAAAAAGTGAATCATTAGATGACAACTTAAAGCAAAAGGAAGGTGAAACATCCAAAGGTGGGGAATCAAATGCCAGCAAAAGATGGCTTGATAATTTAGAAAGAGGGTTGGCTTTAAAAATGTCAAGATAACAGGAGAAGCAGCAGACCGAGAAGCAGCACATGAGTTCTCAGACACCATTAAGAAAATCATTGAGGAGAAAGGATATCTGCCTGAGTAGGTTTTTAATGCAGATGAAAGTGCCCTATTCTATAAAAATAAAAATAGAAAAGAAAAGAAAAGAAAGAAAGAAAATGCCACGAAGGATTCATTAGTAAGGAAGAGATGCGAGCACCAGGCAGAAAGGGATAGGCTAACTCTACTGTTTTGTGCAAATGCAGTCTAGTTTTTTATCAGGACTGCCCTTATCTATAAAACTGCTAACCCCTGAGCCTTGAAGAGAAAATGTAAATACCAGCTTCGAGTCTTTTGGTCATACAACAAGAACTCTTTTTCTAGATTAGTTCCATCAGTGCTTTGTTTCTGAAGTCAGGAAGTACTTTGTCAGTTAGGAACTACCTTTTCAAATTCTTTTGATATTGGAAAATGCCCTTAGCCACCCCCTAGAGCCCTATGAGTTCAACACCAAAGGCATCAAAGTGGTCTACTTGCCCCCAAAACACGATATCTCTAATTCAGGGGATCGTAAGACACATTACACACGGTACTCCATGGAATGGATTGTCAATGCTGTGAAAGAGAACCCCAACAGAGAGAACATTGTGAGATTACACCATTAAAAATGCCATAATTATTATAGAAAAAATGTGTGAAAGTCATCAAGCCTGAAACAATCCATTCCTGCTGGATAAAACTGTCCAGATGTTAGGCATGGCTTCTCAGGATTTACAGCAGAGACAATCAAAGAAATCAAAGAGACTGTGGACATGGCAAAATATGGGAGGTGAAGCGTTTTAAGATATGAATCTTGGAGAAATTCAAGAGCTAATAGACACCACGCTGGAGGAATGAACAGAAGATGACTTGATGGAGATGAGTGTTTCTGAACCAGTGCCAAAGGATGAGAAAGAAGATGTGCAAAGGGGACCCCAAAATACTGGAATTATTTTTTTGGAGGTTCTTTAACTGTTAAACCTGCATATCTATAAAGGTAAATAGAGCAGTGATATTTGCATGTTTATCTAATAAGAAACAAGTGCAATAAAATATTATCCAGTATTAATTTCTTTGTTTTTAAATTCATCTAGGAAATTGAATTAAACCAGGCCCCCATAGTACCGGCTTGCACTGCTAGGTAAGTGTTCTAGGAACTCATCAATACCAGCGTACTAGCTAGCATTGTGAGAGGCTGTATTTGGCTTTGGTCAATTTGTTTTGGGGGATTCTTTCAACACATTTGCCCATTTTGTGATGGGCGACTTATGAGTGCACCTGTTCACACAGCACTGAGTGTTCAGCGGTTTTGTTTTGTTTTTTTTAATCAAAAACAGCATGACCCTATCTATACCCCACCTTCTCTGTTCACCTGATCTTGCCCGCAGAGACTTTTTTCCTTTCCCTGGGTGAAAAAGTTCTCAAAGGGAAACATTTTTGCTGATGTGGAAGAGGTGAAACATAAAACAGCAGAAGCACAAACGTTTAAAAACTGATGGGTTAAAAAAATAATAATAATTTACAAGAATAAAAAAATAAAAACTGATGAGTTTTTAAACTGTTTTGAGCAGTGGAAAAAGCATCTTGTTAGGTCTATTGCATCAAACGGAAAGTACTTTTAAGTGATTGAAGTTTAAAAATGTAAGAATAAATGCACAATTTTTGATGAATAAATTCTGGGTTTTTTTGGGTCCTTGTATGTGTATGTGGGGACACACACTCACTCACACTCTCAAGCTACTACCTGAAAGCTGCTTCCATCTTACCTGGATCCCATGCCAAGTGCCTCCCCACTTTGATATTTAGGTGCAAACCTGTGTCCCTAGGTGTGGAGCAGAGTCAGAGGAAAAGGCAATAGCCCTTGACCTCTTAGTCATGGGCCATTATACCTGTGCAAGAAATGAAAATTCAGCTCTAGACACACACACCTCAGGCTACTTGACATTCTAATGAAAGATTGTATCTGTTATGTGAGTTTCTTCCATTCTGCAGAGTTAGATGAGAGATAATAGATACAATGTTGGATCTTGTGCAAGCATTTAGGAGAAACCACATTATCTTCAATAGGTCAGAGAACAGCAAGCAAGGGCAAAAGGATATTCTTTCACATTTTATTCTTCCACAAAATCCCTGCACTGATCACCACATGTTTCAAAGAAATTTTACTACTAGAACTTTGTGATACATTTCAGGGGTCCTAGCAGCAAGGACATTCACCTCTTATATTTTACTTCATTCCTGATATCTTTATTGAAAGTTAATTTTTCTTTACTAGCCGTTGTACTTGCTAATACTGCCTGAATAAAATGTAATGGTGCAATAAGGTACAATTTGTCCCATGGAACAGATAAACGTGAGGCTATTGCTTGGGGACCTTGAGCTCACCGCCCTTGTTTGCTGTCCCAACTGTGTCTCTGTGATGAGTTTTATGGGTCCTTTCACTATTAAACCTGCATATCCATAAAGGAAAAAAAATAGCAGTGTATTAGTATGTTTATCTAATAACAGATGAGTGCAATAAAAAATGATCCTATATTAATTTCTTTGTTTTAAAATTCATCTGGGAAACTGAATTAAGCCAGGTCAAATCTTCTGATTGAATGTACAAGCTAATAAGCTTCCTTCTCTATCTCCCTTCTGTCATGTGATCTAAACACTGGCACTCACTCTTGTTAAATTATGATTTCTCTACGGGTGTTTTCATCAATATTCAAACTGAATGGAAACCTTTTGAAATGAAAAATATGGAAGTTTAAATGCACTCCTTTGCCAATAAAGTTGATAAGAGCATGGACCCTGCAACCAGCCTGTCTGGGTTTGAAGCCCAGCCCTGTACGCACTAGCTTGGTGGACAAGGGCAAGTTATCTAACCTCTCTGTGACTCCATTACATTGATAGTGAAATGGTGATAACGGCAAAAATGTTAAGAGGACAAAATGAATTCATGTACGAAAACACTTATAGCAATCCCTGATACATGATAAGTTGCTAAATAAATGGAAAAATGTTTAAAATCAAATGACTTCCTTTATGACCTACTCTAAAGAAGAAAAATCGGTGGTGGGAGTGCAAGCAAGTTGCTGCTGCTACCTCTATCAGAGTTTGGCCAGCTATTTTCGCAGTCTGTCTGGTCTCATTAAATCTCTCCAAATCCTCAAAGGCATGGGGCCCATGGCTCCCCACCCCCTTGCAAAGGTAGCATCCATACAGGTGATTCTGAGTGTGAGGCCCGAACTCTCATTTCTTCTTTTCTTTTTGGAATGTTCTCTCTGATTATTGGGAGAGAATACCTTTGGCTTGTCTCTGACAGAAAACCTATCATGCTTCTTCCCAGGTTATCTGTGTGTTTACAGGGGCTATACAGAACAGCCAACCTTAAGAGTGTGAATAATAGAATCCAGAAATGGTTTTATAGATTCACAGCTCTCTGGCACCCTGGTGAAATGCTGACCCTGCCATCCCCTGGGGGTGTGGATCCATGTTGAAGTAGACCAGAGTCAGAAAGATGTGCTTATATCACATACATGCACACACACACACACACACACACAAAGTGACCATTCACTCAAAAATGGCTTGTTCTTCCACCCATCTCCCATCTTCATATGTAACATTAGTGTGAAAGTGATTTGTAAACACAGAGGGCTTCTTGTAATGAACAACTGCTCTCCATTTGTCCTCTCTGCCTGGAACAGTTTAGTCCGACTCTCATGTTACCTCCTCAGAAAGGTCTTCTGTGATTAATCTGCACCTGGACCAGTAGTTGGCACATGGTAGACACCAATAGTTGGTTACAGATAGATGAATGGATGATACTGTTTTCACAGAGTTAAACAGTATCTAGCCAAAAAGCTATATAACCAAAGAGACTGTCTTTATCACCTTTTTTGAGTGGAGAGAAAAGTTAACATACACACATGGCTCAAAATTAAAGAAATATAAATGAATGTCCAGGGCAAAACCTTGTTTATTCCTGTCCTTCATCCATCCTGTTCTCCTCCCAGAAGCAACTGATGTTATCAATTTCTTGTGTGTCTTTCACAGATACTTTCCATTTGCCAACCACAGTACATGTATGAGTGTGTATAATATATATACTCTGGCTTCCCCTCCCCCATTTACGGCTGTTTTAAACAATCTTTTGTTGTCTCATTGTTTCTTCCCAGAGCTCATATTTTTGCTTTGTGCTTTGCCTATTTTAAAATCCTAGTATAACTGAACTTACAAAATTATCAAATCAAAGAATGATTATCTAAGTTCTTTTAAATTGAGGGCTCCTCTAGTGTTTTAAAAATATTTTGTTTATAAAAATGTATTTGGCACTCCAGCCTGGGTGACAAAAATGAGACTCCAACTAAAAAAACTGTATTTGGCAACTCATTTTTAGAAAACTACTTGTTGCACAAAGCAAATAACTGTAAAATCTACAGAGAAGTTCATGAGTAGATAACGTTTCTATGGCATGGGATATACTAGAGAAAGGCTCAGAATTCTTGTTGAGCTGTGTGGTGATTTTATATGTAACATCAGTGTGAAAGTAATTTGTAAGCACAGAGGGCTTCTTGTAACCAATT
Organism: Cephalopachus bancanus; assembly: GCA_027257055.1. NCBI lineage: Eukaryota > Metazoa > Chordata > Mammalia > Primates > Tarsiidae > Cephalopachus > Cephalopachus bancanus. The sequence continues at coordinate 2,027,417 of JAPVLO010000162.1, read as the reverse complement.
AGCCCCTTTTATCCTTCGGTAGTTTTTTAGAACTACTTACATGGTTTAAGAATCTCAATAGCCTATGTGATCTGTATCTAAGTATGCTGTTTGGGTGTTTAATGCTAACATTGTTTTATTTTCTACCCATTCCACTAAATAAAGGTATGCCATTTCTCTTTCTTTCTTTCCAGAATACTTTATTTTACTCGCCCCGTCTCTCCTCCCAGGGATTATATACAAATTTCTGCCTGATACAAATATCTATCTGCCTCTCTTAGTTTCACATTTTCAGTTCTTACAAAATCCTTTTGAGGCTTACCCATGGCTAAAAACAGTAAACCACAGAACAGATTAGGACCAGTGCTGTGCCTTAGAAACAGGAATCACTTCTGAATTAATTGACTAAGAATCAATACTTCCCCACCATGAAGCCTATTATGGAAATGAATGAAAAAAGTGCAGAGTAATGAATTAAAGATAATTTTGCATTGCATACCATTTGCCATATCAGACTCACAAAGTTCATGTTTAAATATAAGAAACTGAGGTGGAAATAGAAAGCTATTACACAAGGAAAAAATAAAAGGACTTAATGGGAATTAAATTAGTGATCAATATTTCTCTTAAAAGGAAAATAGAATATTTTTGACAAAAGAGTTTAAACAAGTGACTTATAATATTAGTTATGCATTTATATATATTCATATGTATATTCATATATACATGTGCACCAGGGGTGTCGAAAAATGTATACACATTTTAGGAGAGGTTATCTATGTATTATTTTTTCTAGGTTGAATTGAATTACAGTAGCAACGTGTAGTATGATGTTTGCTCAAAAGATGGTGTTAATCTTTTGTTATTTGTATATATTGAGTGGTACAATTTTAATACAGTTTTTTCCTTTCTTAAAATGTGCCAAATAAATGTATACACATTTTAAGTATGACGTTCACACAAAAGATGGCATTAATCAAAAGAATGTTAGCGTCACTATGCGACGGACAGGCAGGACAGTCAAAGAAAATGGTAGAAGCACAGCTGAGTGAACGTCGTACTACACATTGCTACCATAATTTAATTCAACTTTGAAAAGTAATACGTAGATAATATCTCTTAAAATGTAATATACAAAACATGTACATATATAAAATATGCATATACTTCCTATATATATTACACACACACACACACACACACACACACACACACACACAGATGGGGTTTTATTTGGGTGGTTTTTTTTTTTTTTTGACAAAGACGACAGTAAATTGTCTTGGAAGCTTGAGTTTCTCTACCAAACTATGGTCAACTGAACTGAATAGTATCCTTTGCAGTTCATCTCCTGCTCCAGATAGGTTATATTTTAGGCATACAAACTGTATAGCAGAGTGAGAACATATAGCTATTGAGTTTTTAAATTTTTATTCAACTTTATATTTTCATATTACAGAAACTTTATAAACATACAAAAGTGTATATATGTGTGTATTTTTTATAATAAAAATACAGAAAGCAAATCAATGTTTGACAACACTTTCTTGGCTGGAAGAAATATGCAAAATATATATCAAATGGGGGTTCACGCCTAGGGAGGTACTGAAATCTCATTTTAAAAAGCCAGGCATGGTGTATCAATTCTGTAATTCCAGCATTTTGGGAGGCAGAGGCGAGAGGATTCCCTGAGCCCATGGGTTCCAGACCAGTCTGGGCAATATGGTGAGACCTCGTCTCTACAATAAATCAAAAAATCAACCAGGCAAGCCTGTCGTTCCAGTTACTTGGAAGGTGAGGCGGAAGGATCTCCTGAGTTCAGCAGGTCGAGGCTGCAGCGGCCATGAACATGTCACTGCACTCCAGCCTGGGTGAGAGAATGAGACTCCAACACAAACAAAACAAAACAAAAAATGGAGGGGTAGAAAGATACAAATTTTTTAAATCAATTACAGGCAAAAAAATTGAAACATGTTTCAAAACATGGGCTTTGGGAGATGGAAAAGGGGTAAGTGAATAGCAGGATAGCTTAGGCTAAAGACAGGACTGGTCTCCACCCGGGCTCTGGCCCTGAGTTCATAATTATGATTCTAATAGCCAACACTTTTTACCACCATTCTGTGCCAGGCCCTGGACTAAGTACCATCTCATTTTATCCTTCAGGCATACACACTATTAAAACCTCCATTTTATGGTTGAAGAAACGGAGGCTTCAAGGACTCAAGTAACTTATTCAAGATCACATTGATAGTAAACTCAAGGTCAAGATTTGAAATGGGCACAGATGTTTTTAACCATCTTTTTTTTTTCTTTTTTTTTTGAGTTGGAGTCTCACTCTGTCACCCAGACTGGAGTGCAGCAGCCGCTCCCGGCCACCACAGCCTCGACCTGCTGGGCTCCGGCGATCCTTCCACCTCAGCCTTCCAAGTAGCCGGAATTACAGGCATGCGCTACCAAACCCGGCTGATTTTTTGATTTATTGTAGAGATGAGGTCTCGCTGCCCAGGCAGGTCTCGAACCCACCCATGGGCTCAGGCAATCCACTCACCTCAGCCTCCCAAAGGCACGGGATTACAGGCTGAGCCACCGAACCCGGCTGTTCTTAACCATCTTATTTAATATTATTCTATTCTCTTGTGCTAGGAAAAAAAAACCCTGATTTTTGCCTCACACTAAAACATTCCTATGAATATCCTTGCTATGGTTGACTACGATTACATTATATAGTCCTTTCTCTTAAGCCATATCATTTCTTAAGAACTACATTCTGCCGTGATTGTGCCTCTGCACTCCAGCCTGATGGACACAGTAAGACTCCAACTAAGAAAAAACAAAAGCACTGCATTCCAAAATTATTTGGATACTCAGCATAAACAAGTCATAGATTACATGAGAATCCAAATGGTCAAAATACTGACTCCCTACACATTTGTTCTGTAGTGAGGTGCATAATGGAAGCTCTTTTGTCTAATAAGAATAATAGTAGCTGACGATTATTGAGTACCATGCACTAGGTACTGATCTGAGAGCTTTAAGTTTATTAACTGAAATGGATTTAATCTTCATAACAGCCCTATGAGATTATATCTGGTTTGTAGATGAGAAAACTGAAAATGTGCTTTTTGAAAACCTATGAAAATATGTGATCCCAAAAAAAGATCATGAAAAACAAACTGCAAAATCAAAGCAAATGCTAAATAAAATGTCTACCATATATGATACTATATAAGTTCCATTAGTTATTGATGTTAATATATGTAAAATCTTTGTTATATCTGAAAACAACTTGTAGGATAGATTTTTCTCACTTGCAAGAGTTTCTGAGTATTCACCGTGCTTGCTAAGACATCACAGCCAACCTTTAAATAAAATGAGTATTCAGAGCCGCATAACTCAAAAACAAAATCATAAAAATGTCTCAAAATTTTCACAGGAAAAATTAGATAGAAGATAGATAGATAGATAGATAGACAGACAGACAGACAGGCACTTCAAAAGAGAGGGGAAAAGTAAGAGAGAAGAAGGAAGGGAGGGGAGGAAGTGGGGGAGAGAGAGAAAGAGAGCACTGAGAAGTTTCCCCAAAGAGAAAAGCCTATGAAGGGGCTAAAACAGCTACCATTTGAATATGTGGTGACTTAAGGAGCCTTGGAAGTGCTAAGGACTACTTGACATTCACCTTGTTCAAGTTCACTCTAAGTTGAAGATGCGCTGAAGAACCCTGAAATCAGATTTGAAAGCAGATGATCCTGCTCTGCTCCCTGCTGGCTGTGTGACCCTGGGCAAAGCCCTTCGTGGCCCTGTTCTCCGTCATCAAACAGGATCGTTGTAAAGATTGAACAAGACTGTGTATTGGAAAGTTCTTTGCCAGCTACACATCTCTACAGAAGTCAGGATATAGCTGTTAATTCCAGTCACACTGCTTTTCTCTCATTGAAGGAAGGGCAATTAAAATTCTAAGGTATTTTTAAAAGAAATTTTGTTTCTTATCATGAAGTAAATGTAATAATCCAACAAAATATTGTCAAGTAGCTATCTGCCCTTGGGAGACTTCTTTCTATAAATAGCTATGAATAATTAGCCTATTGACTTTCTGTAAAGGAGCATTGCTTAGATGCCAGAGAAGTTTATTTATTTAAGTAATCCCAACATGCCCTCTGAAATATTATTTATACCTGCCAGATCTCATCAAGGTGTCCTGAACACTGTTGCAGCTGCCAACCTCTGGGTAAGGAGCTGCCAGAGACCCACAAGTCAAATGTCCACTCTGTTTTCTCAAAAGCCGAAGTCCATGCAATGCTTTTGTGGCCACTGTGTACTGTAAGCACCTCAGACACTCCCTGCCCACCCACCCCTCAGCACTCAATGCCTGGGCTTGAACAGAAGAGACACAGAACTTCTTTTCTTGGGTTTCAGTGAGGAGATGACTCAACCTGCCAGTCAGATGTTTCCCTGGTTTCCTTCAGCCTCAAAAATTTAAAGGAACCCAAGCAAGAGAAGTCTGCAGGCTCATCTTGGCACAGAGGTCACCAGAGACAAAATAACTAGAAGAGGATCTAGAGAGAGAGAGAAAGAGAGGGAGAAGAGGAGGAGAAGGGAGGTGAGGGGAGGGGAGGAGAGGGGAGAGGAGGGGAGGGGAGAGGAGGGGAGAGGAAGGGAGGATAGGGGAAAGAGGAAGAAGGGAGGGGAGGGAAGAAGAGAGAGGGATGGAGAGGGGAGAAGGAGAAGGTGAGAGGAAGGGAGTATGAGAACGACAGAATCCAGTAATTCTTCCCAACTGTATGCCAATTAATTTTGAGACTATTTCCACCCGGGTGAGTGGAGGCTCAAATACTGAGTACAGTATAGCCAAACCTCCACTTCCCCTTCCGTCCACTGACAGGCATTATGCATATGCCTTCTACCTGAGAGACTGGAGTGGGAGGTGGTGAACGGGGAGACTAGGGTGGGTGTGGTGAACAGGGAAGAGAATTAAGAAGAGAGTAGGGAGGGGCAGAGGGGCAGGTATGTACTCCATCTCTGCCTCCCTCACTCCTCCCCTCTGCACTCTCAGGGAGAAAAGTCCAGAAGCTGGTTGAGGCGTTCTAAAGAGATGTGATGCATTTCAGAATATTTAATGGCTGTTTCACAGTCATCTCATCTTAGAAGTGGCATGGAAGCAACAGACACATGAAAAAATGCTCAACCTCACTCATCATCAGAGAAATGCAAATCAAAACCACATTGAGGTACCACCTAACCCCAGTAAGAATGAACATCATTAATAAAACAAAAACAACAGACGCTGGTGAGGATGTGGAGAAAAGGGAACGCTTCTACACAGATGGTGGGAATGCAAACTAGTTCAACCTCTATGGAAGACAGTGTGACGAAATCCTAAAAGACCTAGACATTGACCTGCCATAGGACCCAGCAATCTCTCTTCTGGCAATATGTCCAGAGGAACTTAAATCACTCTACCAGAAAGATACCTGCACATGCATGTTTATTGCAGCACTGCTCACAATAACAAAAGCATGGAACCAACCATGCTGCCCACCGAAACTGGACTGGTTAAAAATACATGGTACACATACATAATAGAATACTATGCAGCCACAAAGAAGTACAAAATTATGAACTTCACAGCAACTTGGATGGATTTAGGGCCCATAATACTCAATGATCCATCACAGAAACAAAGAACTGAGTATACATGTTCTCATGCATAAGCAGTCCCTGAACATTTACCATCATACTATAAGAAAGGGATTGGCAGTAGCAGGACACTGCCAGGGGAAGGAGAGGGAGCACAGAACATCAATAAATGTACCTGATCTCAAACCAGGTGAAGTGAGGACCAAAGGGAGGCCCAAACTTTACCTGTACATTGACTACTTGTATACCTGAATCTGAATTGTACCCCACGTCTTTAAAATAGAAAAAAATTTTAAATAAATAAAATAAAAAAGAAGTGGCATGAAAGACCCAGTCCAAGAGACTTTGCTTCTTCTTCACATGCATCAGGGGAATCCAGAATGTTAAAGACCACTCCAAGGGAAAACTCCTCACTGCGTAGACACAGGATGCAAGGGCCAGAGTCCAGCATTCTCAATGCTGTCTTTGTCCTCCTTCTTTGTTGAACTGCAGCAGTGGAGGACTGAGCTTTGTAGTTCATGGCACATTGTTTTCCTTGTCCCTGGGAAAGCTTCTCTTTTATTGGACCCTTGAATTGTCCCACTCCCTATTCCTTTTCCAACTCCCTCTCCCCACACTGGCCCCATTTCTAACATGTTTGATGTATTCCTTTTATTGGACCGCCCTTACTTGGTACCCAGGCCTCCTCCCAATCTTGACACTCACTCTCCAGAGTTTTCTCCCCATCCTCACATGTGGTCACGCCCTGATATCAGCTTGGGCACCAAGGTAACCTGTCCCTCTGCTTCCCACTCCATACCATTTCATTCGCTGCTGGCTTGATGCTGCCACAAGAGCCAATCAGTCCTCTTTCTCCTGGGCTCCAGACAGTAGCTCTCACACAAGGATACCTCACAGGATGGCCTGGATTTTCCAGGGAGACCTCTGGCTCCCCAGAACCTGCTGTCTAGGAGCCCCCATCTGACACATGACCAAAAAAATAATTCTTCTGGAACTCTGAGTGTGTCAGACATACTCTTAATTCAGAATGGAAGAACAAAAAGTATCTTCATAATGTCACTGCATTCTAATTGAGAAGAATTTGGAAAATGCGAAGAGACAAGCTACCTGTTCATGTCTGCTCTTCCTCAGTGGTGGTGCTCTTCCTCTTCAGGATTTATGAGGCAACCATCATATTCAGACGTTGACTAGCAGTCCAGAATGCAGACAATGTGTGCCCTTCAACTCTTAAGAAACCTAATGGAAAAACTACTATTGTATCTATAACACCATGAAGGGATTGAAAATGAGCAATGGTCTGCCAAACCAACCATGTTCATATTTGTGCTAATTTGGGGGGGCGTGGTAGGGGTTTGTTGCTGACCTTGGACTTTGGTGGTCCCTGCTGTAGACTGAAGAAATTCTATACATCCAAGGAAACTGTGGTCACTCACTGGACACGTTGTTTTTTTGGTAGGATTTTCCCCACAGGCAGGGTATAGAGGTAGCTTAGTATAGTAGACTGTTAATCATTGTGCCCTTTATGAAAAAACTTTCAAAATTTGTAATACCATAGAAATTCTTTGAAACTCATTTTAAATCTTCAATCTGGCAGTGTCAAGCAGACGAAACGTAGAGCAGCATATGTTTTTAAGTATCTCACAGATGTCATCTTTAAAAGCCATAGACAGCTTTAGTTCTGCCAAATACTCATTTCTTGCAAACAAGGGTTTGAGCAGACAAATACCCATATCTCTGCACTTAAAATGCATGTGCTTGAGTATTATTCTTCATTTATATGTAGCACTTTTTATTTGCAAAGGACCCTCTGATCGCTCCAGTGACTTACTTCATACAGCAATCCTGTGAATGGCATTTTCTGAGTTGCCAGAGAAGAGAAGGAAAATGCTGAGATTGTCACAGGTTGAGGGCCTATGCCTCTTGGGTCCTGCAGCTCCATGTGTCAGGATGAGGAGATCTTGAAAAAGGTGAGCTGCGTTCAGAGAGCTGTGAGTCACCGCTTCCTGCTGGATGGATGCTCTTTAGGAGACCCGTTATGTGGTGAGATCTCTCCTTGGCAACGTGAACGCCATGCTGTGTCTACATTTTACAGTTCTTTTCTGCTAAGCTACTTAAAGTACCTTTCAGATAATAACTCACAAATTATGTTCACATCTCTGTGATACATGTCCGCGGCAGCTATTATCTCCATTTTAGCAATAAGGAAGAAATTGAAACATAGAATCATAGAACAACTTGGAGCCTCCCCTGGCTCCTGCCAGCAGGTTGATTTAGCAAAGGAGCATGCATGTAAGTTCAGCGAAGAATGTTTTGATGAAAAAGACTTCAAACATTGATTAGCCACAAACTAAGAAGTGGTGAGTTGAAAACAGGGCTCTTTGCCTTGGTGAATCTCAATAAATATCAAACGACTACAGCAACAATAAGAATCTGCTTGTTCTGGCCAGGCATGGTGGCTCATACCATGAATCCCAGAACTTTGGGAGGCTGAGGCGAGAGGATTACCTGAGTACAGGGGTTCAAGACTAGCCTGGGCAAATTGGCGAAAACTTGTCTCTACAATAAATTTTTAAAAATTAGCTGGGCATGGTGGCACAAGTTCCAGCTACTTGGAAGGCTGAGGCAGAAGGATCACCTGAGTCCAGCAAGTTGAGACTGCGGTGGCCGTGAGTGTGCCACTGCACTCCAGTCTGGGTGACAGAGTGAGACTGATTTTTTTTAAAAAAGAATCTGCTAGCCAAGCTCGGTGGCTCAGCCTGTAATCCCGCGCCTTTGGGAGGCTGAGGTGAGTGAATTGCCTGAGCCCGCAGGTTGGAGACCCGCCTGGGCAGCGAGACCTCATCTCTACAATAAATCAAAAAATCAGCTGGGCGTGGTAGCGCACGCCTGTAATTCCGGCTACTTGGAAGGCTGAGGCGTAAGGATCACCGGACCCCAGCAGGTTGAGGTTGTGGTGGCCGGGAGCGGCCACTGCACTCCAGTCTGGGCGACCGAGTGAGACTCCAACTCAAAAAAAAAAAAAAAAAAAAAATCTGCTTGTTCTTTTTTAGGGATCCCATACCAAGACCCACTTTGGCCATTTCGACTTCTCTTTCAAGGTCAATACATTCTTATGGAGGCATTTTTCTACTCAGAAAATAGAAGCCCCTTTTGCATCAGAAAATGTTTATTTGACAACATTTTTTTTAAAAAAGAAGAACTTTATTAAAGAAACACACAAAAAAGAAATGTAGCTTGTATCATTCCTGACATGCATAATTAACCAGGTACCTCTTTGCACGCACGCACCTGTGTGTGTGTGTGTGTGTGTGCGCGTGTGTGTGCGTGTGTTTAGCCATTTGACTTTCCAGCTCTCTCTGGGATCCAAATGTAAATAGAGCCCTTGGGAACAACCCACAGATTTGTAAGGCACTCTGGGGATTGCAAGGTCTATAAACCAGGCTATTATCCTCACCCGTAGTCAGCACGCAAAGTACTTTTACTGCAGTAATATGGACCACAGTGTTCCTAATTCAGAAATAATTTGGTATCAGGAACCAATATAACATTGGCACTGAAATGTCCTTCATTTCCTAAGCTGCTTCCGATTCATGGAAAACTAAATGCAATTGTGTGGAAATTGCTCTTCAAGGAGCTGCGTCTGCGCTAGAAACTAAAGCAAGCTACTGAGAGTCCATCTTACCTCTCAGGCCAACTACCGAGTGCTTTTCTACTTGAAAACTTGACAGAAAGTTCACATGGTGGCTTCTTGTACTGAGCGTATATGATTTCAGTAGAATTATGGACTGAGTACAGTTTTCGCAGCCAATAATCAGGGTGCAGGAATAGGACCTTCACTTTTTCTGTCATCAAACTTAACGTCTCCCTCAAGCTTCTCTGCACTGGAAGTTAATCGTTCCAATTTAAATTAATTCAATTAGTGGGTCTTCAGTCACTTCAGGGACATAATCAGACAAATCAGGGTTTCACACTTTCCCTTTCATTGTCTTGGAATGGCAGCGGAGTTCTGAGGGATTGTGTATCTTATGGTGTTGGGAAGACAGGCAGCTTCTCCATTTGCAGCTGATAAGGCATCTCCACCTGCTGGTCTTTGGACAACGACCTCAATCTCGTCAGCATTTCTGCCCATGTGTACAAGGGTTCACCATGGCCTCTGGACTTTCCAAGCTGCTCCTGCTAACAGTAAACCCTCCTCACAGCCTCTCCTAGCCAACCCACAACACCCCCAGGAACCCTGAAAATCCCTGCAGGTTTTTCTCTGAGGTGCAGGAGACAGCATTGCCCAAGCCCTCCTTGCCTCAGCTTACCTGTTGCCCTCTCTGCTTTGCACCATTTCAACATGCCCACGAGGGTTGCTGTGCCCTCAGGCTTCACCCACAAAACTAGCACAAGTCTTCCTCACTCTTGGAAGCCTCCAAGCCCATCTGAGCTTCCTCTCATCTTCACCCAGGGCTTGGTCACTGCTGAACAATTCTAGATTCTAGATTCTAGAGCCAGACTGCCTGAGTGAAAACACTGGTCTTGCCACATACTAGCTATGGGACCTTGAGACAGTCACTTGACCCTTCTGTGCCTCCATTTTCTCGTCTGCAAAACAGGATCTATCTCATAGGGTTGTTGAGAAGAGTGGGTGGATTAAAATACATAATGCACTTAGAATGATGGTTGGCACACAGAAAATAGAACACACTATGTGGGTTGGGTACCATTATTGCTGCTTGTCCCTAGTGGAGGCTGAGGATGGGGCATTTCGGCATCCACCTAGAGCCATTTCGGCATCCACCTCCCAGTCTTTGGGGAGAATTAGCTGTGGCCTCAGGCTGTCTTCCCAAATCTAGCATCTATTGTATGGGCATTGTGCTCTGAAGACTTCAGGCTCTCAGGCTTTGGGAACTCAGAATACCTTTTCTCTTTCAAAAACCTGAACTTCTCCCACTTAAGTCCCCAACTCTGCCCTCTGCCGTAGATATCAAAAAACTATTAAACTATTGAAAGTGGAAAGTCAGGGACATGTCCTTTCTGTATTTGACTCTCCCCTGAGGTGATAACCCCAAGCACCGTGATCAAGTATATATAATGGAAAGATGCTAAGATGAAAAATCAGCATGTCCCTTTTTGTTTTTATGAGAAAATTTAGTTTCTGCCCTGGTTTTCTTTTCTTTTCCTTCCTTTTTCTTCTTTTCACCACCATCAGAAAGCTTCAGAAAAGAGAAAAAAAAAATTGGAGGAGAGGGAAGAACTTATGCAATCCACTGAAAACACTTCTTAAGAAAGTGATGGTGGTTGGGTCAGAGGTAAGAGAAAGTTGTTTGCTCGTGTGTGTGTTTTAACATCTGCTTTCAGCTTTTCCCCTCTTCTCCCTTCCTACTTTCTTCCTATGGTGAGAAATGGAGATTTTATTTAATAGTAGGCAGATGAATTCAACCAAAAGTCTGCTAGGTCCAGGTCTGTTTTCCATGCCACAGTACCCCATTAGCAAACAGGCTAGCAGTTTCTCAGGACACGTTTCCTCTTGATTGAACTGCTGGTCTGATCATTTGTGGGAAGAAGAATAACAAGGTGGCCAGGCTGGCCACACCTGTCCCATGGTTCAGGTATTTCCAGAAATCCTAAGAGTAGTTAAGGACCAGCCAAGGCAGGATCCCACTAAACTAATGCCTTGAGGCAAAATGCAAAAGTATGCTAGAACAGGTGTAACAGTCATCAACAACACAAAAACAACTCATACCACCAGGGCTCCGGTGCTACTGCTATGATTAGAGAAAAGATGCTAATGGTTATACTGAAAAATTAAAATTTGTAATAATTTATTCCCACACAATTTTTTTTTTTTTTGAGTCTGGGATCACTCCCTGTCATCCAGTCTGGAGTGCAGGGCACGATCATGGCTCACCACAGCCTCAGCCTCCTGGGCTGAAGTGATCCTCTAGCCTCAACCCCCCGAGGAGCTGGAACTATAGGCATGCACCACCACACCTGGCTAATTTTTTATTTTTATTTTTATTTTTTGTAGAGAAAAGGTCTCCCTATGTTACGTAGGCTGGTCTTGAACTCCTGGGCCCACACAATTCTCCCACCTTGGTCTTCCAAAGTACTAGGATTACAGGCGTGAGCCACTACACTCAGCTTCCCACAAAAACTTTCTTGTGTTCTGAACACAAATGGCATCAATACCTTGGGAGCTGATGGTTAGCTGATTTGAGACAGATTCTTTAAAAATTAATTAATTCGTCTTTTATTTATTTATTTTTGAGGCAGGATCTCATTCTGTCACCCAGGCTGGAGTGCAGTGGTACAATCATAGCCCACTTGTAGCCTCAAACTCCTGAGCTCAACTGATCCTCCTTCCCCCGTCTCCTGAGTAGCTGGGACTACAGGCATGCACCACCATACCCGACTAATTTTTTGTTATTTTTTGGTAGAGACGGAGGCCTTGCTATGTTTCCCAGGCTAGTCTAGAGCTCCTGGCTTCAAGAAATCCTCTTATCTCATCCTCTCAAAGTACTGGGTTTACAGGCATGAGCCACCTCGCCTGGCTAAGACATTTATTTAAACCTTGGGTTTCCCATTGGGAGTTTCATGTTAAGCTCTAAATATGTTTTTGGTTACTGAACCAGATCCTCTGGCATTAAGCACATCCCCTGTGCATACTCAGAGATTCAGAGATATATTGCCTCTTCCAGGTCACTAGAGCAATATTTGATGAGTTATGACCCAGGCTATAGAAGGATATTATTCACGTGGAGTCCCTGAAGACATCTGTTTGGCTTTCCAGACTTAATGTTACAGCTTAACATCAAGTCTTCAAAGGCCTTTTTAAGAAGCAGCTAAATGGCACCACCAGGCATTTTCAATCAACCCACATTCATTTGGACTTCAAGTGGTCAAACTTTATGTGAGAAAAGGTAACACCTTTTCCTCAGTTGTCCTGTTCTACCCTAATACAACAGTCTTCCACCCTCAGATCAGCTCCAACCATAGTTTTTAAATGTCAGCTTTCAGGCACTGATGAACGCACAGCTTCAGCTCAGTGGTTACAGCATAGTTAATTATGATGCATGAGAGGCAGGATCCTTGAAAATGCCCCAGGCAGGGAGTTTTTAAACTCTCAGATTCATTTCTGTATGTAAATGGAACCTGTTCCATGTTTCTGTAAAACCGCAAAACTATTGATCATTTTCATTGGCATTACTTTCATTCTAATAGTCTCAGACTGATATTAAATGTATAATTAAATGACTGCCCTATTGTTTGGTCTCAGATAATGGTAATAGCTCACACTTAGAGAGTTTATTATGGTCTGCTCTCTGTGCTAAGCTCTTTATGAGTATTATATAATTTGGTACTACAAACATTGCCATTTTACATAAACCTCAGGAAGGCTTAGTTCAGGAACTGATCTAAGGTCACACAGCCCATAAGTGGTGGCTCCAGGTATAAAGTCAGGTCCATCTGATTTCAGAGTCTCAGCTCTACCCCACCAGACCAGACTGCCACGTATAGTACGTAATTTAAATCCAGACTCTGTAGAAGAAAACCTAGGAAAAACTCCTCTGGTCATTGGCCTAGGCAAAGAATTTACGGCTAAAACCCCAAAAGCAAATGCAACAAAAACAAAAATAAATAAGTGGGACTTCATTAAACTAAAAAGCTTCTGCACAGCAAAAGAAATAAGCAACAGAGCAAGCAGGCAACCTACAGAATGGGAGAAGATATTCGCAAACATATACATCGGACAAAGGCCTAATATCCAAAATTTACAAAGAACTCAAACAAATCAGTAAGAATAAAGCAAATAATCCCGCTTAAAAGTGAGCAAATGACATGAACAGATATCTCTCAAAAGAAGATATACAAATGGCCAAAAAACATATGAAAAAATACTCAACATCACTAATGGTTAGGGAAATGCAAACTAAAACCACAATGAAATACCACCTTACTCCAGTCAGAATGGTCATTATTAAAAATGAAAAACGACAAAACAGCAAATGCTGGCACAGATGTGGAGAAAGGGAACGATTATCCACTGTTGGCGGTAGTGTATATTAATCCAGCCTCTATGGAAATCAGTATGGAGACTTCTCAAAGAACTGAAAGTAGATCTACCCTTTGATCCAGCAATCCCACAATTATGTGTCTACCCTAAGGAACAGAGGTCATTATATGAAAGACTCCTGTACCCACATGTTCATTGCAGTACAATTCACAATTGCAAAGATGTGGTATCAACCTACATGCCCATCAACCGATCAGTGGAAAATGAAAATGTGGTATCTATACACCATGGAATACTATTCTGCCATAAAAAAGAATGAAATAATGTCTTTTGCCGCAACTTGGATGGAATTAGAGACCATCATCCTGAAGGAATTAACTCAGGAACAGAAAACCAAACACTGCATGTTCTCACTTATAAGTGGGAGCTAAACTAAGGATCTGGAAGGCATAGAGAATGGTATAATGGACATCGGAGACTAGGAGTGAGAGGGGAAGGGGTGAAGGGATAAAAAAAACACCTGTCGGGTACCATGTGCACAGGTGGGAGTGATGAGTACACTTAAACCCCAGACTTCCTTGGCACTATACAAGGCAATCTTGTAACCAAAAACTATTTATAGCCCCTAAAGCTATTGAAATAAAGGAGAAAAAAATTCAGATTCTGTATTCTCTGCTTTTCAGACTCTAATTCAGAACCAAATACAACTTTGACTCTGAATAGATGTTAAATTTTCCTTCCTGAAACATCTTTCCTTCTTTTCCTCCCTTTCCCTCTAGCACAACTCTTTGTCTTCCTCACCTTACATAATCTCCAGCCCCTGTTAAATGCCGAGTCTCAAGCTCCTGCACCACAGAATGTCCCTGCAATTACACAACGTATCCAGTAGGGTCTATAAGTCACTTGAAAAATTAGAAAAAGATCTCCGGAGCCCAGCAGGTCAAGGCTGCGGTGGCCGGGAGCGGCCACTGCACTCAAGTCTGGGTGACAGAGTGAGACTCCAACTCAAAAAGAAAAGAAAAGAAAAGAAAAAGATCTTACACATCTTTTAATTACTACAAAATTCTATTTTATAAGCCCTATTATATACACAATGAAAAATTAAAAACAATTAAGTGGGACAAAATAGTATGTCATAAAAACTTGTAAATTTGTACTGCTATTTGCTGCTTACAGCTCACACTTGAAATACAGTCATGCACTCCATGATGACATTTTGGTCAACAATGAACCACACTGCCGGTCTATAAAAGTGTAGCACGTACAATTATGTACAGTATACATAATACTTGATAATGATAATAAATGATTATATTACAGGTCATGTATTTCTTATGTTATTTTTTATCATTATTTCAGAGTATACTATTTCTACTTACATATAGTATGTTTTTTTTAAAAAAACTCTCTGTAAAACAGCCTCAGGCAGTCTTTTTAGAAGGTGTTCCAGAAGAAGGCATTGGCATCATGGGAGACTGCAGCTCCACACATATTATTGCCCCGAAGACCTTCCACTGGGGCAAAATGTGAAAATGGAAGACAGGGATATTGATGATCCTGATCCTGTGTAGGCCTAGGCTAGTGTATTTCTGTGTCTTAGTTTTTATCAAAAAAGTTTCCAAGTACATAGTCACTAATTTTTTTATATAGAAAAAAACTTTAAGAATACAGGCCGAGTGCAGTGGCTCACACCTATAATCCCAGTACTTTGGGAAGCTGAGGCTAGAGGATTGCCTGAGCCCAGGGGTTCAAGACCAGCCTGGAAAACTTGGTGAGACCTCATCTCTACAATAAAGAAAAAGCTGGGCATGATAGTGCGCACCTGTGGTTCCAGTTACTTGGAAGGCTGAGGTGGAAGGATCGCCTGAGCCCAACAAATTGAGGCTGTGGTGGCCGTGAGCATGCCACTGCATTCCAACCTGGGTGACAGAGTGAGACTCCAACTCAAAAAAAAGAATAAGAATATAAAGAAAGAAAATATTTTTGTACACCTGTATGATGTGTTTGTGTTTTAAGTTAAATGTTATTATGAAAGAGACAAGAGGTCTAAAACAATTTAAAAATTGATAAAGTAAAAAAGTTACAGTAGGTGAATTGACTATTGAAGACAAACATTTTTATAATCATAGTGTAGCCTAAGGGAAAAGTGTTGATAAAGTCTACAGGAGCATACAGTAGTGATCTAGGCCTTCACATTCACTCCCCACACACTTGCTGACACCCAGAGCAGTGATCCCTTGTTGATCCAGTCACGGGACAATTCATGGATCTGTATAGTGCCCTATACAGATCTATCAATTCTTATCTTTTATACTGTATTTTTACTTTTCTATGTGAAGATAGATTTAGATACACACTTACCATTGTGTTGCAGTTGCCTATAGTACTCAGTACAGTAACATGCTGTACGGGTAGGTGTGTAGCTTAGGAGCAAGAGGCTCTACCATGTAGCTGTATGCAGTAGGCTGTACCATCTAGGTTTGTGTAAGTGCACTGTATGATGTTTGCACAGTGACAAAATCACCTAGTGATGCATTTCTCAGTCCCCATCTCCATCATTAAGTGATTCAGGACTGTAATCTAATGTAAAACATTCCCCAAAACTTCATTTGGACTGGTGAATTTTTTATTGTATGTTGTACTTAGATTGTTGACTTACTGAGACTTTCATCTATTTTTTACTCTTTTAAAGTATGTTTGCACCATTAAAATGCAGAAATTCTGTAAATCAGAGATATTGCAAATACTTTCACGTATAATATTGCTAAAATTTACACAGTTTAAGTTAGTCTAGTAAATTAATCTAGTATTAATCTAGTAAGGTACTGACAGTAATTAATTTCATCATGAAGCAAATTATAATATCCTTTAAAATTATTACATGAATGTAATCTAAATGATAGAGTTGCATTAGAGAATCTGTCATGAATACAGGGCATGGCCACCACATGATGTAAATGCAAAATAAGGTTTTCAGGAAATACTTACAGGCAAAGAAGCAGCAAAGGCTATGCGTTCCATCCTCCTGCTAGCCGGCAATGGGGTGCTCTTGAGTCATGAATAGTCAGGAATCCTATGGGCAAGGCACTGGAGAAAGGACCCATGCCCGTGTCACTTTACATTGTTATGGAGGCATGGAAAAGAGCCAAGAAAAATCTAGACACCTATGAAACAGTAGGAACTTCATGGCTGATGAGACAGCCTCGTTAAAAAGGAAGATTCTTCTGAGTTCAGCCTCTGGATGGCCTACTCCTCTGTGGAGTCAGCTTCTTTCCAGGCTTTTAAAAAAGGGGGAAGAATTGAGTCCCCAAAAGTCTCTGGATTTGTATCATCTCCGCACTGGGCCAAAATTGTTAGCATGTCCTTGTTTCAAATAGAAACAACTTCAAAGATGTCAAAAGGACACAGTAACCTACTTGGAGGAGGTCCCAATGGTCATATCTGAGACAATTTAAGTAACAATGAGAAGACAGCATTCCCAGAAGGAGGATTGCTGGTTCGTATGGAAAGTCGATTTTTAGATCTTTTAGGAATCACCACACTGTTTTCCAAAGACATTGTATTAGTTTACACTCCCACCAACAGTGCAGAAGCATTCCCTTCCCCCCCCCCATCCTCTTCAGCATCTGTTGTTTTTTGAATTACTGGTGATGGCCATCCTGACTGGAGTTAGGAGATATCTCAGTGTGGTTTTAATTTGCATTTCTTTGATGATTAGTGAGGCTGAGCATTTTCTCATGTATCTATTGGCTGCTCATGTCTATTCTGCCCATCAAAAGTGGACTGAATAAAGAAAATGTGGTACATATGCACGATGGAATATTAGGCAGCCATAAAGAAAAACAAAATTATGGACTTGGCAGCAACTTGGATGGATTTAGAGTCTATAATATTCAGTGATTTATCACAGAAACAAAGATCTGAGTATCACATGTACTCACTCATAAGCGGACACCGAACATTTATCATAATACTATAAGAAAGGAATTGCCAGTAGTGGGACATTGCCATGGGGGGGGAATGTAACATCAATAAGGGTACCCAAACTTTACCTGTACGATGACCACTTATGTACCCAACCCTGAATTGTACCCCACACCTTTAAAATAAAAAAAAAAAAGAACAGAACAATAGTAATGGATTAGTACCCATAGACTAATTAGGAATCCATTTATGATTTAAATAAATAAATAAATAAATAAATAAAATTTTCTCACAGTAAATTTCCAACTAATAAATGCTGGATAGAAAATGATGAAAGTGGAAAATTAAATTTGGCAAACACTACAGAAGATTTTTGGTTCACACAAAAATCATTGATAAATACTGAAATCTGTGTGTGAAAGTGTGAGGAAGTACAGGATTGTTACTAAGTCCCAAAGTATTTCTCCACGAGGCATATTAATCAGAAGGGAGAGAAGAGCAACTTTTTGGAGAACAACTAGTAGACATCTCCTTTAAAAAGCAATTAAAACTAACATCAACAGTAATGGAATAAATTGATATCATGTCTTCTCAACAGAATGCATTGAATATCACTTTTATGGTATTCTTGCCATAAGAGTGCATAAACTAAGTTGAATCATGAGAAAACATCACAAAAATGAAAATTGAGTGATATTCTTCAAAATAACTGGCCAATACTCTTCAAAGGTGTCAACGTCAACGAAACACAAAAAGATAAAATTAAAAAGACCAAGGAAATGGTCCAGAATAAAAGACACACAGAACACCAGGCATGGTGGTGCATGCCTGAAATCCCAGTACATTGGGAGGCCAAAGTGGGAGGATTGCTTAAGCTCAGGAGTCCAAAACCAGTTTAGGAAGCATAGCAAGACCCTTGTCTCTACAAAAAAATCAAAAAATTAACCGGATATGGTGGCATACACCTGTAGTACCATCTCCTTGGGAAGCTGAGGCAGAAGGATCACTGGAACCCAGGAAGTCAAGGCTGCTGTGAGTCATGATCACAACACTGTACTCTAGCCTGGATGACAGTGTGAGACCCTGACTCAAAATAAATAAATAAATAAAAGATTCACAGAGACCTGATAACAAAATCCAGCATGTTATCCCGGGTTAGACCTTGGATCAGAAAAGACATCAGTGGAACAGTTGATAAAATTTGATATACAGTAAGTAATAGTACTGTATCAATATTAATTTTCTTATTTTTAAAAATTTTACTATAACTGGGTAAGGCACAAACTTTGGGGGACATGGGTGAAGGGCTTGCAGACATTCTTGGCACTGATTCTGCAACTTTTTTGTAAGTGTGAAATGATTTTTAAATGAAAAGTTAAAACAAATGAACAACAATTATCCAAACCTTAGGAAACTCAGAAATATTTTTAGCATATAAATACCCTCTCATTTTTCTAATTGTATATCTTTCTCTGTGATAATCTCTTATTTAATCCCGCTACTAAAACAATTCTAAACTTGAATTTACTTTGCATACATTTACAAAATAAAGAAAAAAAGTGTTAGGTCACACTCCCAGCGGGGCCTTTAAAAAGCTAAGTTTATTCCAAGTTTCTTAGGTCAGGCCTGCTGGGAGTGTAGGTGTCTGGTGTGTGATCTGGTGCTGCAAGAACGATGCAAAGAATTGCACAGAAGTTAGATTAGAAAACATAGTTTATTTAAAAATTAAATTAGGAAGAGAGAGAGAGAGAAAGAGGAGATTTACTTCCCCAAGGTAGGAGAGGGGGCCAAACCGTAAGAAAACATGGCCTGGCCATAGCTCAAAGAGCACAAGGCCACACCATAGCTTAGCAAGCCAACGGTGGCTGGTTGCTCGTGGTTGAGTCTTTTTAATCCTTCCCTTTGATGGAGGAAGATCATTAAGGTGATTGAGTGGTGGTCTGCTCCACATCATCACAAAGGAGCGGGTAAAGTGCAAGTACTAACTTCAGGTGATGGGCAGCAGGCAGATGGGTGGGCTAGTCACATGATTGCTGCCATGGTGGTGGGCTAGCTGGGAGGAGACATGGGGAGGGTTTTTTTCCTGCAAGAGACCTGTCAGACATTTCCAGTCCACAAGCTCCTTAACAAAAAGGTGGTCTTATTATCATTTCTATGACTTCAGTCAGCTAAGGGGTGATTTTTGACAAAGAGCCTAAAGGTTTCTTAGAGATTATTATGCTAAACCATGAATTGAAGGATTGGGCTGTCCTTGTCTCACTTCTGATGGAGATTTGCCAAGTGGGTGGGTAGGCTGCCAGCTTGGCCTGCAGTAAAATGTCTGAACATTTCCTAAAAACTGCCTATTGGAAATTTATCTATCTATGTCTAACCTGTGCTAGATTCAAAACATGTCAGTCTAAGCAAAAATGGCTATGCACAGGCAAGATGTGACCTAAGTTTATTCCAAGTTTCTCAGGGTCCCTCCTTTCAAAAAGTGCACATGATTTTTCCCCCATTGTTGACCAGTTCTATGACCCGTCATTACATACTCATGACAGCTCTTGCTCTTCAACATCCTTACTTCTCACTGATTAAAGACTTGAAATACAGTTTACACTCATCCTCTTGCCTCTTTGCTGGTCTACAAAACTCCTTGCTTTAAGGTTACCAATGGTCTCCTAGCAACTCAATTTATGGCTGTTTCTTAGACTCCACTCTCCAGATGGTGCTTCAGCACGTGGACAATATGAGCATCTGCTTCTGAAACGTGGTTGACCCAAGGTCTGAGAGGGCTTGCAGGGTCCAGCAGGGAAAGACACTGGTTTACTGCAACTTACAGGAGTCACTGATAGAGGCAGGTCTGTAAGGAATCCACAACTCAGGGCAGTATAGCAGTTTTATAATCTAAGCCATCAAGTTAATTATTCAAATAACTACACAGGGTGTACAATTACATTGATTAAGTTTGATGACTGGATTGTTTTCAGCTTTGCTTGGTCACCTGCATCCTAAAACTCATTACTGGCAGTATGCATACCCTTCAGAGACCAGCCTTAGTCAGAGGCCCTCCCTGAGGGAGGAGGCAGGAAGAAGATAGATATAGGGGGAGAGAGTCTGTGTCTGAACACTACCCCACAGCTTAGAAAAAAAAAGTGCCAACATTATGAACTCATGGACCATTTTGTTTTATCTAAGCCCCTTTCCACTGGATTATTTTGAAGCCAATTCCAGACATCCTGTCGTTTTATTCATAACTATTTCTTTATGTAGCTCTAAAGATAAGAACTTTTAAAAACATAACCACAATACCACTCTCACTTTGAAAAAATATTTTATTAATATTAAATATCCAGCCAATGTTTGAATTTCCCTGCTTGTCTCATTTTTTTATGTCTTTTTTTTTTTTGCTTTTTTATTTTAAAGATTAAAGGATTTTTTATTTTAAAGATTAAAGGATTAGGTGTGCAGGTGGTCATCGTACTTTATGTAGTCTATTTGTTGGATCCAAATAGATTCAAATAGATTCATGGTGTTGGACCTTAGTATTAACTGGGCAAAATTCCGGCTCAAGTCAAACCATGCTATACACTTGCTCCACACTCCCAAGTGCTCCATGAAACAGAAAGCATTACCGAAAACCACACATACAATGTCCGCCCTTGAAATGTGTGTCAGTTGCAGGGGAAGACTCTTCTCCGTGGCTTGGAGTTTCAATGCAGAGGAAGCACTGCCGAGCAACCCACTGCCTTTCTTTCCACTCCTCATTTGTTTATCTGCTGTTCCATGAGGCAGGCAGGCGCCACTGTGGGGGTGTCAGAGGAGGCAGTGAGGGCTTGGTGCTCTGTGTTGTTTGCGGCTAGATGGTACACCTGCCCAATTCTGGAGTAAGATATTAGTAAGACCTAAAGCTGCATTCTCCAACAGCTGTATCAGTTATGGAGCTGATTTTTTTGCTCTCAGTTTGATTCCTGGACTATTTCTAAATAAGTCTGAATCTTGCCAGAAAGGAGATAGTAGCATTTATTAGTTGGATGACTACTGGGGATGCCAAAATAATGTATTCACTTTTTTTTTTTTTTTTAGAAAGCAGGATTTATTGAGAGGACAGAAAAACTCCCACAGTGAGAGGGGACCCAAAGGAGTTGCCCTGTATTCACATTTTAAGATACTGTCAATGTATTACTTTTAGTTTGCTGTAATCAGAAGCATCTGGACACTGAGAGTAACCACTTTGAACACCTCTTGTAACTGCAGAAGTCAAATGTGACTTGAATTCATCTTTTGTTTTCAGTATATATTGAGTATTACAATTTTAATGCAATTTTTTCCTTTCTTAAAATGTGTGCACATTTTTTTGGCACCCTCTGATGCACTTTGTTGCCCAAACTAAGACACTTTTGAGAAAGAAAAGGACCACTATTAATAATTATTCCGGAATAATTGGTGAAAATGGCAACTTGTCCCTAGCAAACCAGGACATCTGAGCAGCCTATGTATTAGGCCTGGCTTGGGTATGAGCTGAGATCTTGAAAAATAAACAAAGGATGGGATTTGAGGAGACAAGTAACACTCTGAGATTGAGGCTCCAGATGACATCTAATGGAGTGGCTTAGACTTCAGAAAGCATGAGCCACATAGAATTTCTTTTACCTTCTTATTATAAAATAAAATATATACGGAAAGCCACACATAACACATACATAGCTTAGTGAATATTACAAAGCCAACATTCTTATAACCAACTATCATCTAGGTCAAGAAACTGCCCTTTGCCAACCGTTCCAGAAGCACATCACATGCTCTATCCCAATCACATCCTCCTCCCCCCCTCCAAGGTGACCTTTCTGTTTTCCTTACTATAGTCGTCACTGCCTTATATTTCTTTTTGTTTGTTTAATTGCCCCTGTGTGGATCTTTAACTCAATAGTTTAGTCTTTCCTATTTTAAAAACTATATTATGTCTACCTCTCTTTTAACCTACAGATTTTTCCCTCCCATCTTTTTCTTTATTTTACATTGTATGTGCTGTAGATCTCACACCATTTGACCTGGCTTCTCACAGTCTGGATGGTGCTGGCTGCCCATTCATAGGTCCATTCAACACATCCTTCCATCCTCGGTGTTTCCTGCAAATGTGCAGCTGGATCCAGAGGCTTGATTAGACTTAGATGAAATCCCTTTGGTAAGTCTGTAAGCAACTACATTGTCTCTCTTGAGATGTTAGCAGCCATTGATGCTCACTGTCCAGATCCATTTGTTCACAGTTCTACTTCTAACATTGCATCTTCAATTATGAGCTAGTGTATTTTTATAGATAGATGTTTGACTTATCTACTATTTAGTTACCCAGTGTACTAACTGGTGTAGCTGATGTAGGAAATGCTTGATTTTTCCCTTTAAAAAGGGTGAGGGAGTTCCAGGCACAGTGGCTCACATCTGTAATCCCTGAACTTTGGAAGGCTGAGACAACAGGATTGTCTCAGTCCAGGAGTTCAAGACCAGCCTGGGCAACTTGATAAGAACTCGTCTCTATAATAAATCAAAAAATTAGCTGGGTATTCTGGCACATGCCTGTAGTTCCAGCTACTTGGAAGGCTGAGCCAGAAGGATCACCTGAGCCCAGCAGGTTGAGGCTTTGGTGACCATGAGCATGCCACTGTACTCCAGCATTCCAGCCTGGGTGACAGAGTGAGAATCCAACTTAAAAAAAGAAAGAGGGGTGAGGAAGAGTCAAGATAATGAATGAATTCCCGTCATCCTCTGAATATTATCAATAAGATTATAGCATTATAAACTTATTAATATAAACTTAGTTTTTAGGTTCCAATCCGTTGAGTTTTCTATCCTTAATAAAACTCAGATGATCATATCTGTGGCCAATGAGGGTCTCTTTCAGTTGCCTCCAGAGTCCTTTAGACAGTTCTATAGCAGTTTTGTTGCTGTTTTGAGACAGAGTCTCACTCTGTCACACAGGCTGGAGTGCAGTGGCATAATCACAGCTCACTATAGCCTTGAACTTCTGGGCTCAGCAGGAAAGGTATTTCAAGACCACCATCCTGGCACAGAAATGTTCAGAAGTACATTCTGGGCCTTGGGGCTTCTAATTAAAAATCAGTAATATGGGTTTTTACTTAACCTTTCCTATATTACATTTAAGATCTTTTATTCCACATTAAGAATCCTGGTTCTCAAGGACAGAAACAGGGAATGATAGAATTAATGTATCCCATGACTACTCATTTGTTTTAGCGCACATTGTAAACACAAAGTTCTCTGAATAACAACAGCAAAACTCCTGTCACCTATTATAATTACAACTCATATGTATATTTACCTCACTCTAATCATTTTGGTTGGCTAAAGTTTGCTCTTTGCTAGAGTCCTCAAGAAATGTTCATAGTGACAATATTTCTTGTGTTCTTGTATATTAATATGTTTGTCTAAGCCTTTATACTTGAAAGTCAGTTTTTCTAGATACAAAGTTCTTCATTTACTAATTTTTTCTTAGGTAGTTTAAATATACAACCCCATGTTCTGTCAGCAGAAAGTACTGCTGTCAAAAGTCTAATATTAGTCTAAATATTATTTCTGTTATATGTCATGTGTTTGGGCTTTGTTGGTTGAGTGGGTTGGGTCTTGCCTGTATGCATAAATGGTTTTTCTTTTCCTTTACATTTCACTGATTTTACTAGAATATATCCGGGTACAAATTTTAAGGTACATTGTATGTTCTCTCAATATGAAGTTTAATTGTTTTCAGGAATGTTTTTTAAACTATAGTTTCTAGCATTTATTCTGTTTGCTTTCTTGGAATTTCTTCTTCTGTTATTCATATGTTAGATCTTCTTGACCCATCTTCACTCTCTGTCATTTTGTCTTAAATCTTTTTTTTTAATTTTTAAGCTTTTCTACATTTTCCTTAGACATTATTTGCTATATGTATTCAGTTTATGATGCTCCTAGTGTTGCTTTTATTGCTACAATGATTTTTTATTTACAATTTTTTCTTGAGTTTTCTGTCAGCTTATTTGTGTCTTTCTAATTCTGCTTTGTCTCATTTAAAAATGTCTTTTCACTTGTTTTGAAATGATAGTTTATAGTTTTAATCAGTTAATGATCATGTCTTTACAAGATTATTTTCTTTTTTATAATGACGTTATTCTATTCTTTGTCCTTTTTAAATATAATATCTTTGTATGGAATTTGACAGCAATACTTTTTTTTACTCATTTCAATGTAAAATTTCTGCTTTGGTTTGAATGTGTCTCACAAAGTTCAAGGGTTGGAAATTTAACCCTCAATGCAACAGTGTTAGGAGGTGGGAACTAATAAGAGTTAATTAGGTCATAAAGACTGTGCCTTCATTGACTGGATTAAAGTAATTATCATGGGAGTGGGTTACTTACTATGAGAGTTTATTGGTTATAAAAGCAAGTCTAGTCCCCCCTTGCTCTTTCACTGTTGCCCTGTCTTGTCCTTCCACCCTCTGCCATGGGTTGATGCAGCACTAAGGCCCTCACCAGATGTTAATGCCATGCACTTGGACTTCCCAGTCTCTAGAATTATGAGCCAAATACATTTCTGTTCATTATAATTACTCAGTCTATGGTACTCTGTTATAGCAGCATAAAGTAGACTTAAGATGGTTTCCAAAAAATGCCTACACACATTTGAACAAATTTTTTAAATGACAACCAGGAAGACTGATATAAAAATTGGAAGAAATACTGGGTGAATTTCAAGGCAATAGTTTTCTTTTCTTTTGTTTTCTTTTTTTTTTTTTTTATTGGCAGGGACCTAAGAGAACATGGTTGAGAATTATAAAATTATGACTCTGTGGAAAGTACCAGCAAAGGTGAGACAGACTAAAGAAGGGCAAGACAGGACAGTAATATAAAAGTCAGAGAATGATATCGTGGGAAAATTGTTCCTAGGAGGAATCAGTCACCTCAGGAGGATGAAGATAGACAAGATTTTGTTTTGGCAACAAATAATTCTGACAAATTCAGGACTCACTATTAGACACCCCAAATGGAAAAATTCAAAGGCTCATATTTTCAAAAATCTCTGGTAGACAGCAAATGGAAAGAAAAAGGAAAGACAATCCAGAAAGAAATGAAACTCTATATAGGAAAGATGGAAACTTGCAAAATAGATTGAATAAATAGACACTTATCCAAATCTTTCTGTAAGGAATAGGGGAATAGCAGAGGGAAATGAATCTATATTTATTTTCTCAACTGGTTATAATTTGGGGAGCAAAGCAATGATGTTAATGGACCTCTAAAACACCCTTAATGACCACAGATCTCAGATGGGCCATCGGCACTGCCAGATAATTTCACTACACAGAAAAATGTCTCAATTCATTCCTTCATATCTCCCAAAAATATCCTTCTTCCTATTTTCCTCCATCTCTCCAGCATCATCATTTTCCCCTGCTCTCCTGGAGGATTTCTAACACCATATAAACATGAAATAATATCAATCCATCTGAAAAAGGAAAGTACTGCCTCCACAATGACACCTTGATCTTCTGCTCTTCTTCACAGGAAAATTCCAAGAACAAGTTCTCTACTTGTTTTCTTTGCCTCCCATTCTCTACTCAGCCTACTCACATACAGTTTTGTCCTCAGTGAGTCACTGAAATGGCTCTCATCAATGTCATCAATGACCTACATCTAAAAGTGGGATTATCAGACATAGTGACCACTTCATCATGTTAAAAAAAAATTGTGCATTTCTAAATTTCTGTGACCCCACACTCACCTGGTTTTTCTGCTACCTCAATGGCTACTTTTTCTCGATGTCCCTTGCTGACTCCTTCTCTTCTTATAAACTCTTAAATGGTGAAGTGACTCAGAACTTTTTCCATAGCTCTCTTTGTTCTCTTCCCTAATCACTCCCCCCCTAAATGATTCCATTCATCCCATGGTTTCAGTATCCCAAGTATGATGATGAATTACAAATTTTTCTCTCCAGCTTAGACTATCCAGCCAAAAAAGATGACTATCTTCTTTCTCACCAGCTTCACTTAGATGTCTAATAGGCATCTCAAATTTCACATGGCCAGGACAGAACTATTGATTTAACTTTTTCCTAAGCTAAACCAAATGTTCTTCCTCCCCACAGATCTTTGACCATATTAGTAAGCTATATCACCATCTCCTCAAATTATTTAAGCCATAAATTCAAGATTCATCCTTTCTTTCCCTTACACTCTACAGGCAGTTCATCAATAAGCCCTGTCAACTTCTCCACCAAAATGTTTCTCCCATCTGACCACTTCTTAGTGTCTTCATTGTTACACCTGAGTCCATTTGCCACCATTCTCTCTCGCCTTATGCATCCCCATAATCTCCCTTATGACTTTTGACCTTTAAAGTCATTCTCTCATGCAGTAGTCAAAGTAAGTGATCTTCCCAAAGCAAGAGAAAAGTTGTGCCATTCCCTCGTTTAGAAGCCCTCTAATAGTTTTTTCATGACACACAAACAAAACAAATTCCTTAGCATCTCAAACAAGTTCCAAATGATGTGAACCCTTTACACATCTCTTCTGCCACTCTCCCTCATCCATTCCACCATAGCTACCCAACCCTTCTTACCATTCCTTGATCATACAAAGCACTTCTTCAGCTTGTAATACTTGGAATACTTCTCTCTTATATCTTTATGTAGCTGCAGACCCTTTATTATTCAAATATCAAATATGCCCCTGTCATTCTAGCTGAAGCCTTTTCAACCCCAACCCACCTGCCCTATACCATACTATCTGGTACTATCTTCTCCACAGCTTATACAATAACTGAGGTAATCTTATTTACATGTTTATTGTCTGCCCCCCCCATTAGAATTTAAGCACCTTTGGAACAGGAATTCTGCCTGTTTTGTCTACCTTTGGGTTCCCAGTACCTAACACAGTGCCTGGTATATAATATGTACTCAGCAAATGTATTTTAACAGATTCATTTATCTTTCCACCTAGAGCCCAGCACATTATCAATGTTCCAAGAAATTAACCTCACAATGTCAACAGGGATTTTAATGTCTCAGAGTCTGTTGAATTACAAAAGGATATATGGAGAACTACATCTGAAAAGAAGTAAACTCTAAGATACAGACAATAAAGACAAATTTTCTCTATCTTTCCACCCCTCTCTTCATACACACACACACACACACACACACACACACACACAACCCTCGAGTCTCTCTTTCACAGGTACTGTCTCCTTTGAGTGAAGGTAGACATATTTAGATGGCAAAATTTACCTTAATTGCAATCTCTGCTAGATAAAAATCTGTTTTCCAGATGAAGAAAAATTACGGGTGCTATATAGCTTCTGGGATAAATCATCATTCTCATCAAGAAGCACTTCTTTTGTATCTCACTGTGCTAGGAAATTGTCTCCAAAAACAACTTGGCATCTGGCAAGAACATCACTGTGGAAGTTGATCTGATACTGACAACTCAAGATATGTGACCTCGGGACAATCACTCAGTCTCTAAGGGTCTTGGGTTCCACATCTTGGTCAAATAGGAGATTTCAACTAGATAACTTCCAAACATCCTTCTAGTTTTATGATCTTAAGAGTTTAACATTTTGGATTAATCAGAAACATTGGGAAACTTTTTTTTTAAAGTAAACCATATATATTTTGTATTGTACTTTTTACCTCCATTATGGAATTTACCAAAACTTTCCTTGCTTTAGAATTATTTTGATAGTTGCACATCTCTCTCTGCCTACCAGATTCTGAACCCCTGGAAGGAAAGTATACATCTTGTTCATCTTTTATCCCTCTTAGCCTGTAACCCATCATAGATACTGGATAAATGCTTACTGAATTAAATTGAACTACAGGACTTAAGGTATTTACCGCCTTAAAAGACTATGTTATCTGGTAAATTTTCTGAATTATAGAGAAATAATTTGTAAGCATAACCACTTTCTGAACTATAGAGGTGTAATTTGTAAGCATAACCACTGATAGATCAATTTAGCAGTTTACTTGTTAACATGAAGAAGAAAGGAACTGAATCCAATATCTCATGTAAAATAAAATATTAAAGAAAAATTAACAGGTTCCTTATAAGCTCTCAGCTCTAGCCTGTATTCTGAGAGGCTTTCAGAAAAATGCAATCACATCCCCTAACTTTTATTTGTGCAGGTGACAGAGTGGTGAGAGGATAGAATTTTCTGTCCAGAACATTGCAAATTCAGGATCTATTGAGTCCATAATTCTACTGCTGGGCAGATGGATACAAAGGCCAAGAAGGTGGGTTGTTGTTTTTTTTAAGCTCTTATTTCCTATTGTTCAGAAAGCTAAAGAGGCAATCCCCCATGTGACGGGGCTTTGATAGAGGAGTATGAGACTCTCTGATGGAGTCAGGTTATGGAGTATCAGTGGGGAAGATGCAGACAAGCAAAGGGAGGACTTTTGCTTCTCTAGGTTTTCACATTTATGGAACCCAAAGAGGAGACGCTCTTTCCTTCTGTTAAAAGGGGAAAAAAATCAATACCAATGTTAAAATGAGTTACCATCAGTTTGTTCAAGGCAGACGATAGCCATATGTTGGTTATTTAAATAAAGCAAGAGACAATGTAAGTATTTAGCATTTTTAATGAAGTGGCTTGTTATGGATATCCGACTGCTCTGTGAAAGCTGTGTGATTATCGGCCTTCCTGTCAGAAAACAGGACTTTCACTCCCTAACATATGGTTTAAGAAGTGTGTTAGTCACTTGGTGCATTAAGCACAGTAATTTTCTGTCTTAAAGATTATTTATAAGACTTCTGCTTCCGGGAATATGGAGGAGACACACTCTTCCCCATTCCTCCAGTAAGTACTGTGGAAAACCTAGACATTAAATATAAAAAAAACACAAGAAAATTCTGAAAGTCAATGAGACAAAATGTGCTTCTTCAGAGTGTGTTAAACCAACACTCTGCTTCAAGATTCACCTTGTGAAACCCGGTTCTGTGTGTATTAGTTTAATGTTTCACTTTGCCCAAATGACACACTTGGGAAATGTCTCGTTGTCAGATAGCTCAGCGTAGGGCATTTCACGACAGGACAATCACACCTCTTTTTGTTTCCCTCACTGATAGTCCCGAACGAAGAAAAACAAACTTTAGAAACATCCATGGTGGTAGTCATGTGGCTGTGAACAGGTATGAGTTTCCTTGTGTGGCCTGATCTCTGCTCTGAGAAGGCCCAGAATAGAAGTTCAAAGAAGTTTTCTGGAAGTCCCAGAGCAATGGATTCTCCTTCTGGTTCTTAACAATAACATTTATTGAGCATCAGCTATGTGCCAAGTTTCTTCTAAGTGCTTTAAATGGATTAACACATTTAATACTTTTTTTTTTTTTTTGAGTTGGAGTCTCACTCTGTTGTCCAGACTAGAGTGCAGTGGCGGCTCCTGGTCACAGCAGCCTCGACCCACTGCGCTCCAGCAATCCTTCTGCCTCAGCCTTCCAATTACAGGCACGCGCTACCACGCCCGGCTGATTTTTAATTTATTGCAGAAATGAGGTCTCGCCAAGTTGCCCAGGCGGGTCTCGAACCCGCGGGTTTAGGCAATTCATTCTCCTCGGCCTCCCAAAGCGCGGGATTACAGGTTGAGCCACCGAGCCCAGCCCACATTTAATTCTTAACTCATAATCTAGATTCATTTATTTTTATTTGTGAAACTGAGGCATGAAATGATTGCATAACTTGCTCAAAGTCATAGACAAAGTGGAAGAACAGGACCTAGACCTCAGTAAACCAACCTCTAAACTTCTCCAGCTTTGGAAACTAAATGCTTAAGAAAGTGTTTTTCAAGGTTGGTCCAAAGTATTTGCCTTGGGATTATGAGGCAGAGGGAATGCGTGTTATCAAGCTGATTCCTGGGTCTCACCACAACCTTACCCCATTCAAATTCTGTGGTTAGTGTCTATGAACCCACACTTTCAACAGACACCCTTGGTGACTCTCATTTGCATTAAAGCTGGAAATTCACTGACTTAGACCATGCTCAGTTCTTACAAGAAAAGTCCACTGATTTCTAAGAGAAACAGACCAAACAGGACCCTCTTGACAGCCCAGTGGATCCCTTGGCCTTTCCAATCTGTGAAAAGACAACAGGTTCAGCAGGTGAATACGGCAGCTCCTAAGCAAGGATTCTGGAGACTGGAGCTGTGTGGAGGTTGTCCACAAAGTCGTTTCTTTGTATTCTCTTTCTTTCCAGTTTTAGTCCAAGATCTTAGTGGCAAAATTCTATTCCCATCAGATGAACCAGAAATTTAATGGTCCATGCAATTCTTTAGAAAAATCCTAATATTTTGTGTGTTTATTTAACTAAACTGTGTGCTATACTTCTGGCCAGTATTCAGATCATGACTATCTTTTGAAAACAAAATAACTAAACTGGATGAATAAAATAATGACTGAACAGCCGGGCTCGGTGGCTCAACCTGTAATCCCGTGCTTTGGGAGGCTGAGATGAGTGGATTGCCTGAGCCCGCGGATTCGAGACCTGCCTGGGCAACTTGGCAAGACCTCATCTCTACAATAAAAAATAAAAAAATAAATAATCAGCCGGGCATGGTAGCACGTGCCTGTAATTCCGGCTACTTGGAAGGCTGAGGTGGAAGGATCGCCAGAGCCCAGTGGGTCGAGGCTGCAGTGGCCGGGAGCGGCCACTGCACTCCAGTCTGGGTGACAGAGTGAGACTCCAACTCAAAAAAAAAAAAAAGGACTGAACAAATAAATGGAACATTCACAGATCATACATCAAAATAGCTCACAGTTTACTATCTACTTTAACAAATATCTCTGGTGGTATTGTCATTTACAAGCAACATTATTCATATTAAAATAAAAGACATCAAAGTTCACTTATCTGGATAGCATTTGCCTCCTGAGCAATGTGTCTGCGCCTTTGATGACATAATGTTTCAAAGCTGATCATTTTCTCATGATAAAAATTAACAGGACTTAAGGTGAGTAGTGAGAGAATCATTATAAAGGTTGGACTAAAACTAAATAGGTCTCTACCATATAACAAGTATTACAGAAGTAAGTCCAGTCATTAATATGGAAATATCAGTGACCTAATTTTAAAAATAAACCTAAAAAGAATCATTAATAACTTTCTTTTGGTGATATTTATAGATAATCACATAAACCCACTTGATGGGAACCACATGTTTGCCATAAACACAAACTTAGATTCATACTTTAAAAAATAAGAGTTTAGCCGGGCTTGGTGGCTCAGCCTGTAATCCCGCGCCTTTGGGAGGCTGAGGTGAGTGGATTGCCTGAGCCCGCGGTTCGAGATGCACGAGACCTCATCTCTAAATCAAAAAAATCATGTGGTAACCTGTAATTCCCATTGGGAAGCTGACAAAGATCGCCAGAGCAACCGGGGCAGTTGGGCCCCTGCACAGTTAAAAGTGAGACTCCAACAAAAAAAAAAAGAGTTGGTGGGACAGTCTAACAGGACGGATGGGTAATACCATTTAATAGAACAGGACTAGCATGAATTTTGTGAACCAAGTGTAACTGGGGGATCTAGTGTATTTCCAAAGTTATGCTTAAATATCTCTATGCACTGGAATCCAGTATAAGCCTAGACCACTTGGACCACTCAAGGTCACATACAAGGGGGGACCCAAAAAGACCCAGAATTTATTTATAAAAAATTGTGTATTTATTCTTGCATGTTTAAACTTCAGTCACCCTCCAAGTAATCTCTGTTTGATGCAATACACTTATTGAGACACTTTTTCCACTGCTCAAAGCAGTTTTTAAACTCATCCATTTTGATGCGTTAGTGCTTCTGTCGTTTTTTGTTTCACCTCTTCAACATCAGCAAAATATTTCCCTTTTTTCATCCTGGGAAACAAACAAACAAAAAGTCTCTCAGGGCAAGATTGGGTGAATAGGGAGGGTAGGGCACAGGGGTCACACTATTTGGGGCTAAACTGCTGAACACTCAGAGCAATGTAAGCAGGTATGCTCATAAATCAACCATCATGAAATGGGCAAACATGTTGAGAGAATCTAAAAAAGAAAAAATTCACTGAAGTCAAATGTAGCCTCTCACAACAATGCTAGCTGGTACACTGATGCCAATGGGTTCCTAGAACACTCACCTAGCAGGGGAAGACCTTACCACAAGGGGCTTGCTCTCCAAAAAATAATTCCAGAATTTTGGGGGTTTACCCCCTTGTACATGATAAAAAGATCATAAGCTTTGGAGTCAGACAGTCCTGGATTCAGATCCTACTCACTAGCTGTGTTACCCTAATCCAGTAACATAATTTTGCAAAGTATCCTTTTCCTCAC
The DNA here is from genome assembly GCA_027257055.1 of Cephalopachus bancanus. Lineage (NCBI taxonomy): Eukaryota > Metazoa > Chordata > Mammalia > Primates > Tarsiidae > Cephalopachus > Cephalopachus bancanus. Next base: position 1,994,567 of record JAPVLO010000162.1, on the reverse strand, counting down.
CTGTAAAATGGGCACATTAAGTCAGGTGTGGTGGCCCATACCTGTAACCCCAGCACTTTGGGAGGTGGAGGCAAGAGGACTGCCTTAGTCCAGGGGTTCAAGACCAGCCTGGGCAACTTGGCAAGACCTCGTCTCTACAATAAATAAAAAAATTAGCTGGGTGTGGTGGCACTTGCCTGTGGTTCCAGCTACTTGGAAAGCTGAGGCAGAAGGTTTGCCTGAGCCCAGGAGGTCAAGGCTGCGGTGGCTGTGAGCTTGCCACTGCCCTCCAGCCTGGGTGACAGAGCAAGACTCTTACTCAAAAAAAAGGGGGGCACACTAGTATATACTTTAGAGAACTATGGGGGGTAACAAATGAGATGACAGTAGACCGCTCATATTAGACACTCGATATGTGCCAGTTCTCTTTTCTTCCCCCTTCCCCAGGCAAGCAGCTACAGTTACCAGACTAAAAAAATAAACCTCAAATGAGAGCATCTCTCAAATAAAGAACTCCAATGACGTAAGCCCAGAAGAGAGCAATCTATGAAAGGAGGACTTGGAGGGATTCGTTGTACACTTGTCATTGCTGAACAGAGTAGAAGAGAAGGTTAACATTGACCTTGTAGCTACTCTTTTAAAAACTATACCTTTAAAGTCATATGACTGGTGGCTTGCTTCCAAAGATTAGTAGAAACAAAAATTGCAGAAACTAGCATGAAAATATTACAAGATTTCTGCTGTTTCTTTCCTTCTTTTTTTCATCTTTATCTTCTTAAAAAAGACTGTTATGTACATAAGCAAACCTTCCTCACAGCACAGCGGGACTTTTGTAGTTCTCTGAAATTACAGGTAATAAGGAAGCTCTGAAGCCTCACATCCCTCCCCAGCTGGTGTGGCAGGGGAGGCAGCTTAGCAGTGAGAGTCGGGGTAAGTCAGGAGGTGATGAACAAAACAGAGAAAACAAAGATGAAGAAAGCGGGGCTGCGCTTTTCACAGACCTAGGCTGCAAACTGAGCAGGGCCATAGCCTGGGTGCCTCCGCAGAGAGATTGTAGAGAGGTGATTATATCATGTTGTCCTCTTCTTTGAGAAAGAAACACCTGGCAACGTGCGTTCCAATAGGGAAGGAGGCCAAAGGTCACAAGTAGCCTGCTGCCTGCCCCAGCCTTTTTGCACACTTAACGTGTCCTTTAGTGAGCCTCGGAGGCTGTCACAAGCCCATCTGTTTCTGTGGATGGCGGTTCCTCTGTGAATCTCATACTGCATATTTCTCCTGCAGGGCTGCTTCCCAGAAGCCAGCGGTCATGTCTCTAGTCCTGACGGGCTTAAAGAACAGAACTGGAACTGAGATGGGAGCATTGTGGCAGCTCTCGACTACTGTTCCACATCTGTCCTACCCTGCACAAGTGAGCATTTGTGGGACATTGCACAAGGACGCCCCTCCTGCCAACCCTCCAGCCAATTTGCCTTTATCCCTCAGTGCCTGTCTTCCTACTCTGCCAGCTCAACAAGTAATGGTTTCTTTTTTATTTTAATTGTATGTATTTATTACATGGGTATGTTGTGTACCAGTGGGGATTGGGCTTCCAGTGTACCCGTCATTTAAGTAGTGAACACTGTTCCCAATAGGTAATTTTTCAACCCTCCATCCTCTCCCCACTTTTGGAGTCCCCAGTGTCTATCATTTTCATCTTTATGTCTGCGTACCCCTTGTTTAGCTCCCACTTATAAGTGAGAACATGCAGTACTTGGTTTTCTGTGTCTGGGTTAGGTCACTTAGGATAAAGGCCTCATCTGTCCACACTGAGTCAAGAGCTGTGGTTCCTCATCTTTTCGTCACCAAGATCTCTTTTGTCCCTGCTGAAACATCATGCTCAGCATGAACAGAGTCAACTTCCCAGCTTTCGGTTCCCAGTTAGAGCCTTGATAGCTATGACTTTTTAGTTTAAGAGCCAGGTATTTGCGAAAGAAAACATTTAGGGGAAGGAGCCAAGGAGGGTAGATTCCAAGACCTTAGCTTGAATACCCAGACCTAGGCCAAGAGGACTCCAAGTGTGGCATTTACACAATAAGCCAGAGTGGAACAGGTGTATGTTGATGGAACGGGTTTCCACCACACATGAACAGATTCTGGACTGAGAAGAAGGGACTGGAGAGCGGAGAAGGGGGGTCCCAATACTGGCCAGGACAGCTGTTCTACCATTTGGCCATGTGGTGTCTTTGTGTGAATGAGAAAAAAGCACTCCTTCCTCAAGATGTATGATTTCTATTTTCCAGAAAATCACCAGAATAAATGTACAAATCAGCAATGCCTACGATGGGAACAGGGCTCCCTCAGGAGTGCCACTGTTGTACAATGCATAACCATCTTGTGAAGGCCCTGGAGGCCCGCACCGTTCCTTGCTGCTCCCTTGGGTAAACTCAGCTGTAGAGGGAAGGGAACTGACATTCTCCAGTAGGTTGGAGATCTGAGACCAGAGGCAAGCTGCACCTTGCTTGCTATCAAAGATCTACGGAAGAAGGTGGCTTCTGTGTGCCCTGAACCGGCATGCTGCTGCCATAAGGTAGCCAGTGGCAGCTGGCCCTCCAAGCAGAGATAGGTCTGAGATGAGCAACCCTCCTCCAGCTCCATTATTGGACCTCCAAGAAATCCAGAAATGCACTGAAGACAACTTAGGATCAAAAGCCAGCAAAGCTACTTAGGAGTAACTATGGTTCCAGGCAAGCAGATTCCTACTGAGGCTTCAGATGGGCCGGTAGGGCCTGGGAAGATGTTGCCAACCCTCAGAACAGCCAGTCCCAACAAGAGCCATTGATGGGACCAAACCTGGAGAGGAAAGAGCTGAGCTTCTGGGGAGCACTCGCCATGTGTGGTCTGTGCCTAAGAGAACAGCTGCCCACAAAGGAGCAAGACAGCCCAGACACCCTCCCTGGATAAACCTTCGGGGTCTTAGATCACAGCCAGAGAGCAGGGGAGAACAGGAGGAAGGTGGACTGTGTTTGACAATGATTGAGTTGCCTGAGTTGGCAAGAATACCTTTTTTTCCTATTAATTTTGTTCTAGGTGAAAGACCATTCTTTTTTTTTTTTGACCGCTTGATTTTTGTAACCATGTGAATATTATGCCTGCCACAACCAAAGCACTCATTATATATTTCTCAGGTGTCTCCTTCTCTCCACTTTTCACCTCTCCTGCTGCTGCAGGCAAGGAATTGAAATTTCACAGTCAACCCCAAGAGGAACATTTCACTTTGTAAAACTTCAGACTTTTGCTTTTTAACTGTGGACTTCTCCCATTTCCTTTATCCTGTTTGTTCTCATAGAGTAACTAGTGGTAAAAATTTTAGGAACGTGGTTGTTTAGGAAGTTGGAACAAAAGAGATTAGTAACCGAGTTATGTTCCTGGTCTGTAGTGGACTACAGATGACCTTTTCCCAGCCATGTGTCCAATGTGACAGTGAAGGTGTGCCAGACGTGCGAGGGAGGGAGGGCACCTTTATTGCGACAGTCCAGAGGCTTGAAGCCCTGGAGATCCTAATGGTGGAAGGATGACGTTCTCCATCAAATGTACTTTTCCGAAGGTGAGAGTGATTTGGACAATGGGGTTTATAGTGTGTGCTGTTTAACTTGGAGAACAAAACACGAAATGTTTCATTTCACGGGCTTCTATTTAACCATAACAAATCCATGCTGCATATTCTTTCTGAAAATGAGTAGTTTCAGTCTTTGCTCTACCCAAGCAGTGGCTTTGACACAGTTCTGGACCTTTCATATCCCCTTTATTCTTTCACCTAATCTAGCACAGGCATTGCACTCTGTGGGATTGTTTGTTAACACTTATTTCACATGTACTTATGTCAGGAGCTAGGGTAACGACTCTGTATAAATCAGCTCATTTAATTCTTGCAACCCTATGAGACAACTGCCACTATCATTCTCATTATACAGATGGAACAACTGAGGTATGAACAGATTAAATAAGCCGGTGAGTGAGTTTAGAGTCCATCTCTAAACCACACTAGTTTCAATTTTGAGTTTGGTCTTTAATAAGCAGTAAAACTCTTCGAAACTAGGGAGCATTTCTATCCCTACTGCCTAGAGTAATGGACAGGGCATAGGCAATTAACTTGCCTTGGTTTATAGAAATAAGATGTGACTCATGAATTCTGCTATCACCTGTGCTCTTGGTGGATCTAACGCAAACCCTCTCTTTTAATAACTGTTGGCTGTCTCGTTCTGATTTCTGGTGGACTCTTTCTCTAGGATAAGTGATCTAGATATTATATCTGTGGTTAGAACCAAAGCTTTGATTTGACTTCTCTGAAACATGCTGGTACTACATTTGATTTTTTGGATGGCTTTTATTTTTAGTTTTTATTTTTTACTAAGGCATAAAGTCTAGTTTCCAAATGAGGGTCTCATAGGAACAATTCATGCCATCTATGACATACATTTATTCCAGAAAAGCCAGGTGATAAGTTGACTCTAATTTCAGCTGCCCTTGGGAATTTTGTATATTAAAGTTACTCTATATTGAACCTTTTACAAAAGAAAAAATCTCACTCTTACTACTTTTGCAAATCTATTTAAGTTACACCAGTGTCGGTCTTCTCAGAAAGGATGCCAGTGTTCCCAGCCTGCCTCCCTGACAATGGTAGTAGCCTAACCAGATGTTTTTGCTGAGCCTTCTTCTCAGGTCAGCAAGATCCTTGGCTAACTGAAGAATGCCTCCTCAGACCGACTGTCAGAGAAGTTCTGCAGTTTCTTCCTTGGGGTCCCTTTCAGAATACAGCCATCATCACTTTCAAGTTTCTGGGTGAACCATGAACGTGAAAAAAGCAAAGAGGCAGTTGGACGGATTCAGCCCTGCTTCTCTTTCTCTGTGGTCCCTTCCCCAGCCGCCACTTACAGCTTTCACCTGCCAGCTCAGATATTGCCTGGAAGTGTGTTAATAACAGCAGCATTAGCTGCAACTTTCTCCATCCAAGGGGGCATAGAATTAAATCCCCTTCCGGATTCAGCAGCCCTGTTCTTGGGTGCCATCTTTACCTCCTTGCCCACTTCCATGCTTTCTCTGTGCCCAACTGGACCTAGTGTGCTGAGGGAGCCTCAGCATCTGGACAGCTCCCAAGTTGAAACAAACTCCTTCCCAGCCAAGGAAATTCCAGGCCAGCCTGAGAAGACCCAGGTAGGGGCCCAGAAGCTAACTTGCTCTAAACTGACCTCCTTTGCCATTAGTGGTGAGTCTTGAGACTTGGAAATGAGCTTAAAAGAAAGAGAAATCTTTCAGCCTGCCTTAGAACAAGCTTCACATGGCTTCCTGTGGCGGCCAAAGGAACCCTCCACTCGAAGGTTGTATGTTGGGGTTTGGAGCCAGAGTTAACAAGCGCGCATATGCAAGCTTATGCAAGCTCTGACCCCTGCGCTTGTATTTCTGCAAGTCCCTCAAAGAGATGGCAGGTTGCCTCAAGGCAAAGTTTACATATGATGGGGGCTTCCGATCAAATGCTTCTATCTTATTTTCAGTCATGAGTTCTAGATCCTGAGCATTCTGACATAATCTATTGTTATTTATGTTATAAACACAATTCAACTTTTGGGTTGTACCCTGGCTTCCAAAGGTTCTAGTCAAATGCTTCTTCTAATTAGTATAGAAAGCACTCCATATCTTATGCTAAATTTATTTTTAAATAATTTAAGCTAACTGGATCAATATTCTGAGTTGCTTTTATTTTTGTTTTTTAAGAGTGCTAAGTAAAAGGCAGAGATCCCGAGAACTGAGGCTGATGGGTATTTGCCTGCATGTCCACGGATTGATTCCAATGGGATTAGACGTTCATCATCCGCAGCCTGAGGTGATGGTTTAGTTTTTAGTAAGAAACTAACAGCATCTCTGATGGTTCCATTGATCTTCTGCTCACACCATCCTCAGACTATTCTTTACTTCTTAATAACAGTTCTTTTCTCCTTTCCGAGGAAGAATTGATTTTTCAGTTTAGACCTTATGATTTGCAGAACAAAGAATATGAAGATTTTTGCCTTTAGAAGATGAAAGATCATAAAGAGAATGTGGAATTAAAATGGATCCTTATTTTTAATATGATATCCTTTCTGAAAAATCAATAGGGTTTTTAAAAAAGCACAACCCCTAAAGTTACTGAAAATACATCAAAGCGATTCTAAATCAGAGAGAAAATATTTAAGTTGACTGTATTTAAATTGAAAGAGAATAACAAAAAGATCTCTCCGAGATAGAAAGAAACACGAAGTCTTTGGAGGACTTTTCCAGCTAAATATATTCATGATAGCCTTTCCAATTTACCCTCATGGTAGGAGTAGCAGTAGCAGAAGCATTAGCGATGGTGGTGACAGTTGTAGCAGCTAACATTGGGGGCCCTACTCACTGGCCAGGGCCTGCGCTGACATCTTCACATGTTTTATTTCATTCAACCCGTAAGAAAACCCTGAGACATAAATACTATCATTGTTATTGTTATTCCTGCTTTACATATAAGACACCTATGTCTTCAAAAAATATAGGTAACTTGCCCAAGACCACATAATTAAAAAGCGGTAAAGCAGGATTTGAACTCTGAACTGATCTAAACACATGGCCTCAGAATTTTAGGACTAAAACAGTTATTACAGTCTCTAATCCAACCTCCCATTTTGTAGATTAAGAGGTCGAAGCCTAGAATGTAAATTATTCATCCAGAATTGTACCTCCAGAGTTAGTGGAAGAGCAGGGCAAGAAGAGAATATATAACCCTCGTGAGACAAATCTCATTTTCCAATTACTAGAGAGATGCCACCAAGTATAGCACCATCAAGCTCACACATATACACATCCACGAAGAAGCGGCACTGGTGAGACCAAGCCACCAGGTAAGTGCCTGGTTCTTCCCACCTTAAATGGCTTTTGTGGAACCGTCCCACAAAAGGCAACCCAGGAGAAGACAAGGAAACACAGGTGAGTTCAACTGAGAACAGGAATTTGAGTGGCTCAAAGAACTGCCATGAATAACTGCTGAGAAGCAGAGAGACTAAGACAACCAGAATATTCAAGTGTGTAGAATATGTGGGAAGTGTCCAGAAATCAAGTGAAGGACCAGAAGTAGAATAGAACCATGTGAGAGGAAGGAAAACTGAGAAGTAGCAGAGCTAGCCAGGAGACACAGGCACTGACCTCTCAACTGCAGGAAGAGGAGCGTGACACTAGACAAGGATGAACTGCCACACTTCCCTGTGGTTTTATTACAGAACTTTTCAAATAAGCAAAAAAGCTGAAAGAATTGTACACTGTACACCTGAATTCTTCCACCTAAATCTGACAGATAACATTTCGCTACATTTGCTTTGTGCCCATTTCATGATGAATAATTTACATGAACAACCTACTCACACCATGTGGAGTTTTCAGCAGTTTTGGAGCAAAAATGGCATGACCTCCTACCCTCATCCTCCCTATTCACCCAATCTTGCCCCAAGTGATCTTTTTTTTGTTTGTTTCCCCAGATGAAAAAAGTCTTTAAAGGGAAATATTTTGCTGATGTGGAAGAGGTGAAACAAAAAATGGCAGAAGCACTAAAAGGCATCCAAATCAATTAGCTTAAAAACTGTTTTGAGCAGTGGGGAAAGTGTCTTAATAGGTGTATCACATTAAACGGAGAGTACTCTGAAGGTGACTGAAGTTTAAATATGTAAGAATAAATACACAATTTTTAATAAATAAATTCCAGGAGTTTTTTGGGGTCTCTCTTTCTATCTACACACACACACACACACACACACACACACACACACACACACACACACACCACACACACACATCATAGACCAATTTTCCCTGTTTTAAAACTTTAAAATCATACATCAAGTACTCTTTTGTGTGAAGCTTCTTTCATTCAGCATGGCATTTTGAGGTGGATTCACGTTTTTGTGAGTGCCAGAGTCTCATTCTTTCTTATTGCTGAGTAGTATTCCATTGTATGGCTATACCACAGTTCATCCATCGCCTCTTGAAGAATACCTCAGATGTTTCCAGTATCCAGCTATTATGAATACACCCGATATGAATGGACTTTTACAAGTCTTCAGATGGACATTTGCAGTGATTTCCTTTAGGTAAGTACCTAGGAGTGCAATTTCTGGGTCATGAGGTAGTCACATTTAATTTTATAAGAAACTACCAGAATTTTTCCTGAAGTAATTGTGCCACTTTACACTCCCAGCAATAATGAATGCAAGAGAGTTCTGATGCGCCATATGCTTGTCAACATTTGATGCTGCCCGTTTTTATAATTTAAGCCATTCTGGAGGCTAAAATTCATTCAGATAGTTTCCCATCCATGTTTCTGTTCTATAATTTAGAGGAGGAAAACAATGATTCCCTCCATCTGTACTTTAACACTCATGCCAACATTCACTGCATACTTATTATGTGCCAGACACAATGCTAAGCACACACCCACATTGCATGGAAACGCCTTAATTGTTATTATTTTACAGATTAAGCTGCTGAGACATGGACCGTATCTTCACCAAAGCTGCATGTCAAGTTAGTGGTACCATTTGGCCTGGCCTAACTCCTCCAAAGCCCTTGTCATAACCACTCCGCTCCACCACATTCTAAGGATGGTGCCAGGTCAGAAAGGGATTCACTGCTGCTTTTCTTCTGCATAACTGAGTCTCCTTCGGTGAGACACACATGTCATCTTTGGTTAGTATGCAGAATTATGACAGCAAATTCAATGTTTAATGGGAATCCACAGAGCCACAGACAACCCACCTAGGTGCCCATGAGAAATGCCTCCAGTTCAAGGGCGCACTGTCCAGTCATGCTGCCAATCAGTCAATAACCTCTTACTGAGCTCTCCAGGATGGTGGTGCTCATGATTCATGGCATCTGCGGCGCTGTTCATTTATGTACTTCTAAGAAATGAATAGCACTGTCTTCTTGTCATTTGGAATTTTTATTTCGTGCTTATTGAAATTATCATTTTACACTTAGAGATGGGTGTCAGGTAATCAATGCTCACCTGATCTTGATCCTTTCTAGTACCTTTGCATTGAGGGTAAATTTCAAGTCACATCAAAGAGCAGCTGAATTCTACCAGCACTGCCACTTTGACTAAACTCAGAGTTTAATTTTTTTTCTCCCTCAATGAAATCACATATTGCTTGAAGTTACGGAGTTTCTAGTGAAAGGCAGCAGGAAGTCCACAACAAATTCATGTTTGACGGCTTAGAGGTAGACCTGTGCCAGGCGTGGTCTGACCCTACCAGTTTTCTCCTGGCTTTAACGTTCCATCACCTATTCCAAGAGACATGGCAAGTTCTGTTCTCAGGGGTTTTGCTTGGCCAGCACAAGGCAGTCCTTTTGCAACTATCTCAGAAATGAAACATACCACAGCTTCATCTGCTTGTGGGGATTCCCTTCCTTGGATACCAGAGAGCACTTGGTTGTGAAATAAAGTATAGAACTGTCGTTGCTCTTCCAATATTGGATATCTTGACCCACCAGTATCTGATGTGTGCCCTATTGCTCTGTTTCTGTGTCTTTCTTTATACATAACTTTTCAATGCCGAACCACAGAGTAATATTTTTTATTGTCTTGACCAAAAACTCTTCATGGATAATTGGGATTATATTGGCCACTTTAGGCCTGCTCCTATGCTCTGAGGCAACTGGGCACTTGCTGAAAAAGCTGATCTTTCTTCCAGATAAGATGGACGTTTGGACCATTCTGCCTCTTTTTTAAACTTTAAGTTTCTTGTTACAGATTGGATTCTCTCTTGCGCTTCCTAACACCTCTTTCATCACATTTGAAGTTATATTTTTCCCTAGCTATCTAAATAATGATTTATTATATCCCATAACATGTTGACAATATATTTCTGCAAGGAATGTCTTTCTTTCTTTTTTTTTTAAAGCAGGTTTTATTGAGAAGACAGAAAATCTCCCACAGTGGGAGGGGATTCAAGGGGGTTGTCCTCCTTTTGTTTTTTGGGTTTTTTTGTTTGTTGGGTCAGAGTCTCACTCTGTCGCCCAAGCTGGAGTGCAGTGCCAAGCTCACGGCCACCGCAGCCTCAACCTGCTGGGCTCAGGTGATCCTGCCACTTCAGCCTTCCAAGTAGCTGGAACTACAGGCGTGCACCACCATGTCCGCCTAATTTTTTTTATTTATTACAGAGATGAGGTCTCGCCAAGTTGCTCAGACGGGTCTCAAACCCCTTGGCTCTCACCTCTACCTCCCAACCTGCTGGGATTACAGCAGTGAGCCACCGCACCTGGCTAATGTATTGCTTTCTGAATCACAATCACAGAATCATCTGGTACATTTGAGGGATGGTCCTCCTCTCCTTTTACAGTGCTCATCCTTTTGTTCCAGAAGGGGAATGGCAAGGCAGCATTGGAACAGCATGTGCTGGTGACAGGCTGTCCATCAATGCATTCCACATGTCATTCTTCCCCAGTCACCTGTCTGCCCTTGCCTGCACAGAGCCGGTCCTCCCCTACGCACGTCGTGGCAGCATGACTTGGACGTCAACCTTCACATTGTGCGCAGGGGATGTGATCAGAAGCCGCACAGCCTGTCATGTGTGTTTCCTGTCAGGCCTGAGCAAACCGGCAGGTAAGTGTCTGCTGGAAACACAAGCTGTTCCCTGCCGTCAGTGAGAGGCACTCGTTCATACCCTGGATTACAAGTACACTAAGAAATCACACTTTTTGCCCTCCTCCTCCTTCTACATTTCACATCATTTTTTTTTTCTTTGAACACTTTTATTGAAAAGAACGAGGACACAGCACAAAGGGTTTCCATATACACCCTCACCAATCCCCAGTTCCCCAGTTTTTAACATCTGTACATTAGTGTGGTACATATGTCACAACTGAGAAACTAATTTTGGAACATTATTATTAACTAAAGCCTATAGTTTACATTAGGGCTCACTCTTTGTATTGTACATTCTATGGGTTTTGATAAATGTATAATGTCATGTATCTACCATTATCAAATAGTAGTTTCACTGTCCTAAAAGTCCCCCATGACCCACCTTTTGTCCCCAAAAACCCCGCACTTATCTTTTTGTTGTCTCTGTAATTTGCCTTTTCCAGAAGGTCATGCAGTTAGAATCACACAGAATATGGCCTTTTTAGACAGTCTTCCTTCACTTAGCAATATGCACTTAAGGTTCCTCCTCAATATATTAATTATTAGCCTCAGAAGGATTATTGGTGCACCTTTAAAAAGTGTGTATTGGCAAATACTTTTTCCCAGCCTGTAGGCTGTCTCCCTGCTCTCTTGATGGTTTCTTTGGCTTTGCAGAAGCTTGTCAGTTCAATGAGGTCCCACTTGTCTATCTTCTCTCATATGGCCCGTGGGTTTCAGGTTTTGTTCAGGAATTGGATGCCAGTTCCGATTTCCATGAGGGTATGTCCTTCATTTTCTAAGGTTCTTATGGTTTGAGGTTTTAGATTTAGGTCTCTGATCCATTTAGAGTTAATTTTTGTGTATGGGGATAGATAGGGGTCCTGTTTCAATCTTCTGCATGTGGTCAGCCAGTTTTCCCAGCACCATTTACTGAACAGGTTCTCCTCTCCCCAGTGGTAGGTGGTGAAGGCTTTGTCAAAGATGAGTTAGTTGAGAAATTGAGGTTTTGCTTCTGGAATCTCAATTCTATTCCATTGATCTATATGCCTGTTCCTGTACCAACACCAAGCTGTTTTGATGATTGTAGCTTTATAGTAAAGTTTGAAGTCTGGTAATGTGATACCACCTGCTTTGTTTTTTTTGCTGAGGATTGTTCTGGCTATTCTTGATTGTTTGTGCTTCCATATGAATTTCTGTGTTGTTTTTTCTAGATCTGAGAAGAATGTTGCTGGTAATTTGATGAGTATCACATGTTCTCACTCATATAGGGAACCTTGAACATCCAACGTAATACTATAAGAAAATCACTGACAGTGGTGGGAAACTATGGGGGGGAGGGAGATGGGATTAACGGTAGTAAATATCTGTCTGGGGACAGGGAGACACCTCTTATCGACAAGGGTGCCTGAACGAAGCATATTTGTATACCTAACCCTTAGCTATACCCCACAATATCATAATAAAAAATATTGACTAAAAAAAAAGTGTATATTGATACCCGCACCTTCTCTCTTCTATCTGCTACCCTCATTTTTGTTACTTATATTATGATTTCTGTAATATCACATTGTGTCTCTTAACTTTAGCCAACCCTATCCTTCCATGTCCATGGCTTAACAGACATGCAGGTTTTGCAGTGCTACAAAGGCAAAGGTTTTTGAAAATAGTTTTAATTTTTTTTGTTTTGTTTAAACTTAACATGTAGTGCCAATAATGGGACAGTATGTGATGATGACATGCTGTCTATCAATGGATTCACGGGAAGACTGTATGATAAGGGGTTAATGTGTTTGTGCTACACTGCCAATAACATTGCATCACCATTGCCACCAATGTCAGGGATCTTAAATGTAAAAATAAAAAATGACCCATCAGCCAGGTACAGTGGTTCACACCTGTAATTCCAGCCTTTGGGAAGCAGAGGCAAGAGAATTGTCTGACTCCAGGGGTTCAAGAGCTACCTGGGCAACTTGGCGAGACTTCTCTACAATAAAACAAAAAAATTAGCTGGGTGAGGTGGCACACACCTGTAGTTCCAGCTACTTGAAAGGCTGAGGCCGAAGGATCCCTTGAGCCCAGCAGGCCGAGGCTGTGGTGGCCGTGAGTATGCCACTGCACTCAGCCTGGGTGACAGAGTGAGACTCCAAATAAAATTTTTTTAAAAAATCTAAAAAATGGATAAACTTTGGTAAGGAACAGCCCTGATTTGAGGAAGTGTCAGGGTTCTTCTCCTCTGAGTCTACATGCTCTCTGAAAAGAGTGGATTCAGCTGTCATTTTAGAGATCATTTTTACACATAAGAGAAAAATATCAAAAAAATTTTAAAAAGAAATTTAACTGATAAATATATATACATATATATATTATATATATGTATATATATATCTTTAAAATGTTCTCTTTCCTGGTGTACAACTGAAATGAGAATAAATTTAATATAATAGAAGCTTAACAACTAATACCAATGTGCATTGCTGAAAATACCAGAGGGTCTTAATGAGAGTTATGCTTATTCTTCTATAGAGAAAAAATTTTTTTAACTTAAGGGACTACAATACAAAGATGTGAAACTCCAATCTACCAAGAGATATTTAAATACATCATCAGCTACTTCAAGCCTCCAAGTAATTAAAGGGAAAAAGATCTTACCTAAAACAAATAAAAGATGAGTCTTGAAAACAGATGTGTCAACATTACCTTAACTGGTAGATTCAAGGTTTCATGTTGCTTTTCCCGACTGTCACCATGAGCCTTCTTGTGGGCTTTAACCATGCATATGAAGTAGTTGGACTGTCTCTGCGTCATTATGTTTTAACTTATGTTTTCCAAGAGCAGAATTAAAGGAGTTCCATGGAGTCTACTGTCACAACCAAGAAGTCAGTATCAAAAGATAAAATCAGTGTCTGTGGCCCAAAAAGATTAGATGCCAGATCCATGCTCCAATCCTTTGCTTATCCTGTTAAGTCACACTCCCTTTCCATTTGTACTGCAATTCAATCCTCTTCATTCATTTCTATTAACTTATTCAATCAAAATGAACTGAGTTCTTTTTATGGGGACTTCAGGACGGTGACAGCTCAAAATCAAACCATTTCTCCTCTTTTATTTCCTTTATCATCTTTTCAACTTGCATGATAATGCAGAGGTCTAAAAGAGAAAAATGTTAAAGAAAGCATAACATTTTTTTAAACTGTTGATTACTCTGAGGGAGAGCTTTAGTCAGAAAATCAATCCTTTCACTGTAGATTTTCTCAAGTAACACATTTCTAGTTCCTTATTTGGTTTCTTTGATTTTATGCATGTGGATACAGTGCTGACACTGGCAACTCCTGGAAACAGTCATATTCAAGAGGGTGATCATCCAATTACTTGAAGATATTTCCTAGGCAATTAATCAAGAGAAATAATGTCTGACATTCTATTGAATTGAATATGCTGTCTTACATTTTAAAGAGTCAGCAAATAGTTGCATTATGAAGAATGAATAGGAACACTTCTGAGAGCTGTGAACTTTAAGTCTTGCCCTCACCGTTCTTTCTTTCCGAACACTTAGCCTACCATTATTAAATACAGAACTTCTACTGACTTAAAAAAAATGAATCATATAATAGAGGAAGTGCTTTCAGAAGATTAGCATTAGGCCATTGTTCATGATTTATTATGTGCAATGATAAATAATCACATATCATGGAACAGAGAAAGTCAGGTGAGTTAAAACTATAGCAAACTGTGTTTCCTCTAAATTTTGTTTAGCCTAAAAAACTTGGGTTTTCATATATAATTTTTAAGGTTTCTGCCAATACTACAGACAAAAGCCTACAAAGAAGGAGTAATGATATTATTTGCATGAAATCTATTTTCTTTCTTACTTCCTTCCTTCCTTCCAACCACAAAAGATGCTGAATAGCCAAAGCAACCCTGAGCAAAAAAAAAAAAAAAAAAGCTGAAGGAATCACACTACCTGACTTTAAAATATACTACAAAACCATAGTAAACAAAACAGCATGGTAATGGCATAAAGACAAACACACAGACCAATGGAGCAGAAAAAGTCCATACATTTACAGTCACTCATTTTCCACAAAGGTACAAGAATATACAGTGAAGAAAAAAGTTTCTTCAATAAATTGTCCAGAGAAAACTAAATAATCATATTCAGAAGAATGAAGGCAGACTCCCATCTCTCACCATATACAAAAGCAAATCAAAATGAATTAAAGATTTAAATCTAAGACCTGAAACTACTGGACAAAAACATTGGGAAATGCTTTAGGACATTGGTCTGGGCAAAAACTTTTTGGAAAAGACCCTAAAGCACAGGCAACAAAAGCTAATATAGACAAATGGGATAATATCAAGCCAAAAAGCTTCTGCACAGCAAAGAAAACGACACAGTGAAGAGACAGCCTACAGAGTGGGAGAAAATATTGCATCAGACAGAGGATTTGTAGCCAGAATCTATAAGGAACTCAATAGCAAAAAAAAAATCTGATTTAAAAATGGGCAAAAGGCCAGGCACAGTGGCTCACACCTGTAATCTCAGCCCTTTGGGAGGCAGAGATGAGAGGATTGCCTGAGTCCAGGGGTTTGAGACCAGCCTGGGCAACTTGGCAAGACCTTGTCTCTACAATAAATCGAAAAATTAGCCAGGTTTAGTGGCGGGCACCCATAGTTCCAGCGACTTGGAAGGCTGAGGCTAAAGGATCTCCTGAGCCCAGCAGGTTAAGGCTACCTTGTCTATGAGTGTGCCACTGCACTCTAGCCTGGGCGACAGAGTGAGACTCACACTAAAGGAAAAAAAGGCAAAAGATTTGAATAGATGTTTCTTAAAAGATGACATACTGGATCGTGTGGTAGCTCTGTTTACTTCTCTGAGAAATCTCCATACTGTTTTTCACAGAGGTTGTATTATGTACTGATTTACATTCTCACCAACAGTGTATCTTCGAATCCTCAACAACATTATCTTAAGTGAAACAACTCAGAAACAGAACGTCAAATACAGCGTGTTCCCACTGAAAAGTAGGAGCCAAATAGTGTGTACACATTGACCTAGAGTGTAGAATAAGAGACACTGGGGACGCAGAAGAGTGGAGGGTTGGGAGGGCGTGAGGGGTGAGCGATGACTGAGTGAGCACAATGGACGCTATCGGAGTGATGATTACACTAAAAGTCCAGACTTCGCCGATACCCAATGCACCTGTGTAACAAAATTGCACTTGTGCCCCTTAGGTTTACACAAATGAAAAAAAAGAAGACACAGCATCACTAATCAACAGAGAAATGCGAGTCAAAATCACAAGGAGATATCTTCTCACCCTAATTAAAATGTCTTTTATCAAAAAGTCAAAGGCCTTTGGTTCAAGCCTGTAATCCCAACATTTTGGGAGGCTGAGGCAAAAGGATCACTTGAGCTCAGGAGTTTGAGACCAGCCTAGACAACACAGCAAGACCTGGTAAAACAAAAAATAAAACAAAAAATTAACCTGCATCGTGGTGTACATCTGTAGTCCCAGTTACTTGTGAGGCTGAGGCAGGAGGTTGAGGCTGCAGTTATGATTGTGCCACGGCACTCCATCCAGCCTGGGCAACACAGTGAGCCCCCAACTCAAAAAAAAAAAAAAAAAAGTAACAGATGCTTGTGAGGATGTGGAGAAAGAGGAGGGCTCAAACACGACTGGTAGGAATGTAAGTCAGTCAGCTCCTGTGGAAAACAGGATGGAAGTTCCTCAAAAGACTAAAAGTAGAACTACCATATGGTCCAGTAATCTTACTGCTGGGTATACATACCCAAAAGAAAAGAAAGTGAAATATAATCTGCACTGCCATGTTTATTGCAGCGCTATTCACAACAGTCAACATACGGATTCAACTTAAGTGTTCATTAACAGATGAATAAAGAAAATGTGGTATATATACACAACAGAGTATTATTTAGCTATATAAAAAAAAGTAACATCAGTCTGGGCAATATAGCAAGCCCTCATCTCTACAAAATGTCAAAAATTATCCTGGCGTGGTGGCACATATCTGTAGTCCCAGCTACTTGGGAGGCTGAGGCGAGAGGATCGCTTGGGCCCAGGAGTTTGAGGTTGTGGTGAGCCATGATTGTGCGAATGCAGTCCAGTCTGTGAGACAGAGTGAGATCTTAGCTCAAAAAGAAAAAAAAAAAGAATGGAATCCTGTCATTTGCAGCAACATGGATGGAACTGGAAGTCATTATGTTATGTGAAATAAGCCAGGCACAAAAAGACAAAACTGCATTCACATGTGATAGTCAGAAAAGTGACTTTTATGGAGCTAGAGAGTTGATTGGTGGTTACCAGAGGCTGGGAAGGAAGCAGGGGGTAGGGAGAATGAGGTGAGGTTGGTTAATGGGCATAAAAATCCAGTTAGAAGCCATAAGATCTAGTGTTTAATAGTACAGTAGGGTGACTGTCGTTATCAACAACGTAATTCAAAATAGCCAGAAGAGAACAACTGAAATGTTCCCTAAAGAGATGAATGTTCATGATGATGGATATCCCTATTACTCTGATTTGGTCACATGCATGCATGAAAATATCCTGTGTACTCCCAAAATATGCACAAATTTTGTGTTTCAATAAAAAAAGAATGACATAGAAGTAAAACAGCAAATGTAAGACTTGTAATTTTGAGAATATTTTTCATTCAGTTCAAAATCGGTAAACTGATCATTAGGACAGTTAAACTAGAGACTTTATTTATTTGTTTGTTTCTTTTCCCCTACAAACCAACTATCTAGCTGCTTAAAAGGGAGTTATGCCAAGGATCCAAGTACCATGCAGTTTAAAAATGAGACTGAAATCTGACTATGACAAGTCAAAGTGGAAGGACTTTACTTAGCTTCCCATCACTGCTACAAAAATATGATCACAACTGTAGTCGCTTGAAACAACACACATTTGTTGTCTTCCCGTACTGGAGGTTGGGAGTCTCACTAGGATGAAATCAAAGTGTCAGCAGGGCTGTTTGTTCTGGAGCAAATCAACTCCCTAATCTCTAGCTTCTCGAGTCTGCTGGCATTCCTGAGTGTGTTACTCCAGTCCCTGTGTCTGTTGTCACATCTCCTTCTCTGATCCCTCTTTCACTTTGAAGGACTGTAATAATTACATTGGGGTCCCCCTGAATAATCCAAGATTAGCTCCCTATTTTAAGGTCCTTAACTTCATTAGGCCAGGTGTGATGGCTCATGCCTATAATCCTAGCACTTTGGGAGGTGGAGGCGAGAGGATTACCTGGGCCTGGGTGTTCAAGCAAGCCAAGGGGTTCAAGACCAGCCTGGGCCACTTGGCAAGACCTTGTCTCTACAATAAATCAAAAAATTAGTTGGGCATGTGGCATGCACTTGTAGTTCCAGCTACTTGTAAGGCTGAGGCAGAAGGATCACCTGAACCCAGAATGCCAAGGCTGCAGCAGCGATGAGCGTGCCGATGCACTCCAGCCTGGGCAACAGAGTGAGACTCTGACTAAAAAAAAAAAAAAAATTCTTAGCTTAATCACATCCCTTTTGTACAGTTCCTTTTGCCGTGTAAAGTAACCCATGTTCATAGGTCCAGGGTTTCAACATGAACATCTTTGCAAGGAGCAATGATTCTACCCCACCACAACTGAGGAGTACCTGGGTTGGCAGCTGGGAGGTGAGCCAGAGAAGGCAGCCCCAGTGGGTAATTTGTACTGTGAGACCATGTCAGGACAATAGATGCCTTAGTGTTTTCCACAGACCAGCTGTGGACAACAAGAGAGAGAGATTCAGTCACTGTGAGGGGCAGAGGGCCTCTGAAGAGAGAAGCCAAATGTCCACGACTCCCAGGCCCTAGAGAAAAAGTCAGCAAAGACCTAGATCCGTGCTTTTCATGTGGACAGAGGCTGGTCCACTGACTGTTACTGATCTATGGGGGACCAGTACAGAAATCAAAAACAAGCTTTTAGAAAATTTCATAGAAGCATAACAGAATAATTTTATGCCTGTTGAATGTGACGATTTAAAATATGAGTCTCTATTTTGTATGTTTTTTTTTTTAAATTTCATCTTTCCTGTAATTCATTTTTCCTGTGTGTTTTCAAAAGTGCCAGTCTGGCTGAATATAGTGACTTATGCCTGTAATTCCAGCACTTTGGGAGGCTGAGGCAGGAGAATTGTTTGAGCCCAGAGTTTCAAGACCTGCACAGGGAACAGAACGAGACCTTGTCTCTACAAAAAATAAAAAAATTAGCCACCATAATAGTCACAGCTACTTGGGAGGCTGAGGAAAGAGGACCACCTGAGCCCAGGAGGTTGAGACTCTGGTGAGCCATGATCATGCCACTGCACTCCAACCTGGACAACAGAGTGGGACCCCCCCCAAAAAAATTACCAGTCTATGGCAGATTGGAAATTAAAAGAACAAACAAAACTCTGGTTCTTTACTAAGGGTGCTTTTTTTCAAGAAGCCTAAGCTAGGAAAGAGCGTATCACTCACAAAAGGGAACTCAAGGTAAAAGGTTCCCTAGAAATGTCCAAGAGGGTAGAATCGGCTTTAAACACTTACCAGGCCCAGCGAGTTCCATGCCAAGGCACAACACTACCAGTCTGTGAAAAGCCTTCCTGGCCCCCAGGCCCCAAGCTTTCCTGGCCCCCAGCCTTCCTGGCCCCCAGACCTCCCACCCTGAGCTTCCACCCTATGGGCTTGGCAAGGGGAAGACACCTGCCGCACCCTCTTTCGCCAATGCCGCCTTCTCCAAACCAAGGGAAGGGAGAGATTCAGCTTTAAATCAATTTTAGTATTATTAAAGGGGACTAGACATTTTAATTACTGAATTAAGACTGCATTCTGAGGTTTAAAATGAATATAGAACTTGTTCTCACTGTATAATAGTAACTAGAAGATTCATAATTTCTGCCCAAGTTTTTATCCTGGAACAGGGCAAGAACAAGCCCCACAGAACCGTTTTAAAGGAACAGTTGAAGACCAAAACAGAAGTGACTTTATGGTTTTAATCCTCAAGTTGTGATTGCTCAACCTATCAATGACATAATTCAGAGAGAGGGTGAGTCTTCACGTAAGGCTACTCATGTAATGATTACGTAAGTCAGGGTTTCTCAGCGTTGGTACTATTGCCCTACTAGGCTAGATCATTCTTTGCCATAAAGGGCTGTCTTGTGCGCTGTGGGCAGTCATCAGCATCTGTCACCAATACCTCTAGAACTCCCAGCCTAAGCTGAAACAGTCCAAAGTGGCTCCAGACTGCCAAATACCCACTGAGGGACAAAACTGCCCCAGTTGAGAAGCACTGGTTTAAGGGAAGCAGAAAGTCTCTTTTCCCAGCCCACCCCCACCCCAGTCATTACTTCCCTATCAAGACCCAAGGCATGTGAAATCCCATCATTCAACACACTCATTGCCCATTCCAGGCACACTCTTTTTTTTTCCTTTTTAAAAATTTAGTCTAAGTGTGTCATTCATATATATATGTATATCATTCATATATATATGTATATACATATATACATATATGTATCTTATTAAATATTTGTATGGGACAGTTATACAAAATAGTTTGCTGTTTACCAACATTTGAATTTAGCTAGGTGTTCTGTGTTTATATTTGCCAAATCTGGCAGCCCCATACAATAATATGCGAGTTCTCATTTTAGTTAGATTTTTAATAACTTTATTTTTTTATAGATACATGGAGTACAAATCAGGATTAGCTACACAAGCAGGTTGGGTGCAGGTGAAGTTTGGGCCTCCAACTGGTCCTCACATCCCGATTTAGAACCAGTTACCCTTCGTGTTGTTACATTGCCCTCCCCACCCTCCCCAGTTTTCCATGTTTGCTGATCCCTCCCTTGTGCTAATGTAATTAATGTTCAGGTCCCACTTATGAGTGAGAACTTGTAGTACTCAGTTCTTTGTTTCTGTAATAGATTACTAAGTATGATGGTCTCCAGTTCCATCCAATTGACTGTGAAGTTCATGATTTTGTCCTTCTTTATGACTGTATAATACTCCATCGTGTATATGTACCTCATTTTCTTTATCCAGTCCACTTTTGATGGGCAGCACAGTTGGTTCCATTCTTTTCTTATGTGAATAGTGTGACAATAAACATGCATGTGCAGATGTCTTTTTTGTAGAATGATTCATGTTCCTCTGAGTATATTCCCAGGAAAGGGATTGCTGAATGGTACAGAAGATCAATTTTTAGTTCTTCTAAAAATCACCACGGTGTTTTCCACAGGTTGAACTAGTTTGCACTCCCATCAACAGTGTAGAAGTGTTCCCTTTTCTCCGCACCCACACCAGCATCTGTTGTTTTTTCATTTATTAATGATGACCATCCTTACCCATTCCAGGCACACTCTTAAATTCAATGTCCTCTGAGAAACAACACTGAACTGTTATTAGCCATTGACACATTAGTGTGAAGGGATCATCAGATTTCTCCTTTATATATTGGACTGTTATTAATTTACTAGTTGTCTGAGGTCAAGATGAGTGTGGGGAAGCCTGTTGGCTTCTCCCATTTCTGAAACATCTCTTGAGCCCATTTTCTCCCCAGCCCCGATCTAATTCTCTCTTTCTTTCAGCAACTCCACCTCTCACCTATATGATGACGATGCATTTTTACCACATTCCTCAAACTCATCCTCCACATTGTATCTTTCTTATGCTGTCTTTAGAGACCTGCCATCGCCCAGAGCAAAACATCCAAGCTCTTTAGCAAGACATGGCCCCCACCTCCATTCACACTGAATTATTTCCGCCCCCCCCCCAAGGCTTCACCCTGGCTGCTTCCTCCCACTTTCTTTCACTGCCCCTCTGGGTTTTTTTCTAATTTTTTATTTTAAAGATGTGGGGTACAATTCAGTGTTAGGCACACAAATGCTCATTAGGCAGGTATCCTTGCTGATGAGGTCCCACTTAACTTTCAGGCTCAACTCAAGCACTTAAGTCTGTGAAAATCATTCTCTGATGCACTCAGTCATATTTCAGTGCTCCTTTTTCTGTGCTCCCAAGTAGCAGTGAGCGGATCTGTAGTTAGCACGTACCATTTCTTACTTGATTTTTGTCTCCGCTAGACCATGAGCCTCTTGAGGGCAAAAGCCATGGACTGGTTGTTTTCCTGAAGTTAATGCCGAAGCTTGTAAGAGCCCTAAGCGAGTGAGTCCTCTTGGTCACACCCAGCCACACACTCCATCTTGCTTTCAGTTCCCAACCCCCCGGTCTTCACCCAGGTCTAATTCGTCCTGTTCTCTCCCCGCCCCCACCTCCCCAGTGGCCTTCTCTCCTGTTTGCCAAACTCTTCCTCCTTTCTGGCCTTGAACTCTGTCTCTGAAAACTTTTTTCTACCTTGCAGCTAAATGTCACTTCTTCCACGAACTTACCCTGAAATTCCACACCGAGAGAGGTCCCTCTGTTCTGCATTTCTGAGACATTCTGTGCTTTATCTTGTACCATTTTGCACTTACTGCAGTTTAGCAAGTGTGACTCTCATGCCATGGCACTCAGATGCTCGGGGACTTGGATTTCCTAAATACATTTAAATCTTATTCTGAACCT
The DNA here is from genome assembly GCA_027257055.1 of Cephalopachus bancanus. Taxonomy (NCBI): domain Eukaryota; kingdom Metazoa; phylum Chordata; class Mammalia; order Primates; family Tarsiidae; genus Cephalopachus; species Cephalopachus bancanus. Next base: position 1,972,364 of record JAPVLO010000162.1, on the reverse strand, counting down.
CGCATTTGCTACTGTGGAGAGAAAAAAAAGGTCAAAATTAAAATCAGTCAAGTTTTGGCAAGCCTGTGAGCGCACAGAAGGATTCTAAAGGCTTCCGTAGTGCCCAGGGCTTGGGTAAGGGCCTCCAGTCCTCCGTTCATGGCAGCCCGTGGCTCCAGCTGATGCATTGTTCAGCTTGTGGTCCATGAGAGACAGAGGACACTGGTGCTTCATGCCAAGCTTCAGGCCTCCATCAAATTGTGTCGTGACTGACACCCAGAGTTCTCCCCCAGGTGACATCCTGCAGTCACTTTCCTCTGAGGCCCCAAACTTCCCAATGCCCCCAGGATGGCAACTTTTGCTTCTTGCTTCCCCTTAACATTTGCAGGGGTGGGTCCAAGAATAAAATGGAAGCTCATATACCATATGTCCAAATACTTTGAAAGATACAACCAGTCAGGTTCGGTGGCTCAGCCTGTAATCCCGCATCTTTGGGAGGCTGAGGTGAGTGGATTGCCTGAGCCTGTGGGTTCGTGACCCACCTGGGCAGCAAGACCTCATCTCTACAATAGAGACCTCATCTCTACAATAAAGCAAAAAAATCAGCCAGGCGTGGTAACGCATGCTTACTTGGAAGGCTGAGGTGGAAGGAATGCCGGAGCCCAGCAGGTCGAGGCTGCGGTGGCCGGGAGCAGCCACTGCACTCCAGTCTGGGCGACAGAGTGAGACTCCAACTCAAAAAAAAAAAAAGAAAGATACAACCAAGCCAGTGAGCTGTTAAATAAAACGTATTCTATTTGCTCTATGCTGACAAGTATACCTTCATAATTTTCCAGAAGGGCATACTCAAATTAAGAATTTTTTCACTCCTCAGAGTTCCGTTATAGAACACGGTGACCTGGAAAGAACAGGTTGCCGCCCTATGCCCCAGCTGCAGCCTACACTCCAGGGGGCCTTGATAGCTATATGCGGACTCTTCAGCCTGCAGAACCAAGCTGTGTCCACACCTCTGAAAAGAACCATCCTTTGAACACCTGTGGGCCCCAGGGTTGCTCAACTGGTGGGACAGTAGGATGGACCTCAAGAGCCTCTGGAAGGGAGAACTGTTTGGGTTGAGAATTCTGGGTCCCAGGAGCCCAGGTGTCGTCTAAGGAAGAGGGTTTAGGTCAGGTGGACATACTCCTTTGGTCCCAGAGACTCTTTACCCTGGCAGGGCAGCAGTGCCCAAAGTAGGGCCAGAGAAGAGCCCTGTAAAGTCTGAGGTCCAAAGCAGAGGCCTCTGCTGCCCGGGTCTGACTGCGGCCCTGAGAGCAGATCTGACCGCACTGCTGATGCTAACTCCTTAGTGCACAGTGAGAGGCACCAGAAAATAAACTTTCCCTGAATGTTAAATCAGTTGAGAGTTGCCTATTGATGCTAATTTACTTGATGCTGATGTGTGGAAGCCAAGCTAAAGGGTCGTGAGGATGTTGCTAAACCCATAAACAATATCATTGTTTCCCAAAGTTATATAAATGCCATTAACGAGTCTGATTAGAAGAAAATATTCCATAACAAAATGCTTGAAATACATATTTTAAAACAACATTTTTGCCTTTAATGCAGAACTTCAAAGAATCATTAAGAATGTGATCTGTTAGCCGGGCACAGTGGCTTACAACTGTAATCCCAGCAGTTTGGGAGAGAAAGGTGAGAGGAGTACCTGACCCAATGAATTCAAGAGCAGCCTGGGCAACATAGTGAGACCTCGTCTCTACAGTAAATCAAATAATTAGCCGGACATGGTGTTCCAGCTACTTGGAAGTTCACCTGTAGTTCCAGCTACTTGGAAGGCTGAGGCTAAAGGATCGCCTGAGCCCAGCAGGTCGAGGCTGTGGTGGCCATGAGCATGCCACTGCACTCCTGCCTGGACAACAGCATGAGACTCTGACTCAAAAAAAAATTTTTTTTTAATTTTAAGAAAAGAATGTAATCTGTGAGTCTCCAAATAGGCAAATAGGTGATATTTCCCAAACTTGTGTGTGTGTGTGTGCGCACACCTGCACATGCACACATACTGTATCTGTCGGCACTAGAATTCTGGAAATGCTACCAATCAAATAAAAAGCACTACAGGGGTCAGGGTCCTGAGTGCAAGTGATAGAAACTACTTATGGCTAGTTTAAGGAACAAAGAACTAAGTGGAAGGATGCCAAGGAGTCTTCGGGGCTCAGGTTTGACAAGCAAGTTGCATGGGCAGTAGAAACCTGCCCTCACACTACCCCTACTGAGATAAACTCCCAACTGTCTCCACTTCTTATGTCACAGGGAAGTGCTCACAATTAATAAGTGAAGAAACAAAACCAGATGCAAAACAATAGGAGACCAATTATACCAAAAAGAAAGACAGACAAATGTACACAAACAGTCCTAGAAGGAAATACAACAAAATGTTATCAGTGCTTTTCTCTGGGTAATGGAGTTACAGGCAATTTATTATTTATGTACATGAATTACCTTTGTAATTATTAAAAAATAGTTTAGAAACTACTTTTGCCGCGTCTAAAAGAAAAATTGTTCTAATGCCAAAATTTTGAGACAAAACTCATGTTTACAGCATTCAAATTCTTCCTGATTTCATAAAATTTGGTAAGTTGCCCTAGTTATTAGATGATCTTTTTTCATGTTACTTAAAGATTTCTGATGCAATAAACATTTTTAAAGTTCTTTCTTGACTTTTACATGGGTAACTAGAACATTATAAAAATCATAATTCCAGTAAATGATTGGCATTAGTGGTATACCAAATCTCTGTTGTATTTTTAGCTGCAAATAGCTGACACTATTGGTAGAATATTGTAACAAGGAACTCTCCATACTGCATGCATACAACTTCAGAGAAGACCACTTCACAGATAACTTCACTTTTTCCAACAAAATCAGTTCTTTATTAAAATAGCAACATAAATATTAATAAATTTATTCTTTATTATTAAGAAAAGAGGATGACAATAACAAAAGCCTCACAACAGTATCCTAAATAATGTGTCCAAAATGAAAAAAAACAATTATATCCATTATTTTTAAATAGCAACAATTAAGAGACTACATACCAAAACTTTTGAGATGCAGTCAAAGCTGCACCCAGAGGTAAATTTATAGTCTTAAGTGTCCTATTATTAAATAAGAAAAAAATAAAAATAAATGAACTAAGACATCAATTACAAAGAAACATTCATAAAACAAAGCAAACTTAAGAAAAAAAATAAGGAAGGAATTTAAGATGAAAACTATATCAATGATATATAAAATAGAAAAAAATAGGATTAACACAATATTCAAATGTTGGCTCCTTTAAAAGAATGGCAAGTCTAATAAGAGAAAAAAATGCAACTAAAAAAGATCAGAAATGGGAAAAAAGTTATAACCACAGATAGAAAAAATTTTGATTATAAGATAATTATATGTATAAATTTGCTAACAAATTTTAAAATTCTATGAAATGCATGATTTCCTTTAAAAATAAACTTTTAAAAATTCATGCTCAAGAAGTAGTAGTTTCACTGGTGTTGACCAAAACTGCAGACAGTTTTTAAAGTTTTCAGAAAATTGTCTTCTACTGATATGCCCTGAAAGAGCTTGATTCCTAGACAGAGTTATGTGTGAGTTTCTCCAAACCTTCAGAGTTTTTGAGTCAGACTCTCACTCTGTCACCCAGACTGGAGTGCAGTGGCACACCCACAGCCACCACAGCATCAACCTGCTGGGTTCAGGCCATCCTTCCACCTCGGCCTTCTAAGTAGCCGGAACTACAGGTGCACACTACCATGCCCGGCTAATTTTTTGATTTATTGTAGAGACAAGGTCTTGCCAAGTTGCCCAGGCTGGTATCGAACCTGTGGACTCAGGCAATCCTCTTGCATCCACCTCCCAGAGTGCTGGGATTACAGGCATGAACCACCACACCCAATAGATTCGGTAACTCTTTGACTATGTACTAGGGCATACAACAAAATAGGAAATTCATTTTTTGAAGCTGATAAAGGTAGAATACAAAAATGCAAAAGTACAGTCCAATCTTATTCATGAATATAAATATAATAATCCCTTTATCTGGGATTGTAATTAAGTGCAAGGAATTGAATTCAATATTATATACTTAAAAGGGTGGAAAAACACCATGATGAAACAGAATGCATCTCATGCAAAAATAATCCCAAACTGAGAAATCTATTAACATAATTTATTGTAATAACAGGCCACAGGAGTAAAACTTTATGGTCATATCTAGTTGCCCAGAGTATGTTTAATATAATTCACTAACAACTTCCAGTACAATGCTTAGTATACTTAAACTAGGAAACCACTCCCTTAACCTGATAAAGACCTGTATTTCAGTCTAACAACTATCATTAAGAACTGGTGAGATTTAATGGTGTTTTCTAAGAAAAGCAAAGTTATCACCATCATTTATTTTACATATGAGGTATAAATACTGTAAAGGAAGAGGAAAAAATCATCACTGATTACTCTTTAAATAACTGGCTACTTAGAAGAGAATCAACTAGAAGGATTAATGAAAGAGTTCAGAAAAGTTACCAAATACAAAAATCAATTGCTTGACCTCTCAAAGATCAACCAGTTATTAAAAACAATGGAAAAGAATCTCACTCAAATAGCAATAAAGATATGAAATATCTAATAATATAACTAATAAATATACAAGACATATAAAATTACTGAAGAACATCTTGACATGTGATAAGTTCCTGAATAAGAAACTTGATATTACAAAGTGGCAACTCTCCCCAAATTAATCTATAATGTTAAATCAGTTCTGGACAAAATATCAATAGGATTTCTTTTGAAACTTGGCCAAAATGTAACTAAAGCTTATTTGGAAGAATAAATGTACAAATACAGACAAAAATAATTTGAAAAAAAAGAGTAACATTTACTTGCTGTGAGAAGCTAAACACACTGTAAAGCAAATTATAAAATGGCAATAATTAAAGCAGTATGGTTCAGGAACAGAGGACACCAAAAATCAAACAAACAAGAAATTCAGAAACCACTCCAAGTATATGTAAGAATTTAATATTTGATAAATGTGAAGTTTTTAAAACAGTAGAAAAGGGTTTTCAATAAATGATGATGCAATAACTAAATAAATATTTAGACCCTTAATCATACCTATATCAAAAATAAATTCCATTTGGAGTTAAGGTTCAAATCTAAAAAATTAAAATAAAGGGAAACATAGACAGATATTTATATAACATTGAGATAGTGAAGACCTTTTTAAACATATCACGAAAAGCAGAAATCATGAAAGATACATTTATCTAAATGAAAAATGCAATATTTCTGCATATCAAAGACATTATGAATTAAACTGGTGCATATCAGACAAAGGGCAAAATATCTGCAGCATACAGAATAAACAAGTAGTTAGTGGTTGTAATATACAAAGAGCTCTTGCTAATCAATACAAAGTGAACCCCCAACAGAAAAATTAGCAAATGTGTTCATTTATTCCTTCAACAGATATTTATTGTGCACCTAACACGTGTCAAATGTTGTGCTAGGGGCTGAGAATACAATGTTGAAGAATCTAGACATCCAGACACAGTCTCTTCCATCATACATTCTAGTATGAGAAATCGACCCCCCAAAAGTAAACAAACAAATAAATAAAGTTACAAGTAGAGATAAGGGATTGAATTAATGAGGGAAACAAATAAAGAAGGATGGAGATAGCAAACGGGAGGAGAGAGGTGGGGACTACTTCCCAAAGGGTATTCCAGGCAGGGCTTCCTCAAGTCATTTTTAAGCAGTTATCTAAAAGATACAGTTGTGGTACGGGAGAGGGTGGGTGCCATGAAGAATGGATTAAGCAGGGAGAACAGCATTGACAAAGACCCTAAGGTGCAGAAAAGATCTTGGCATGTTAGAGGAACCGGTGGGGCTGGCTGCATTGTGGTGGGTAACCAAGAGAGCAGTGCCTGGGGATGGAGCACAGGGAGAAACAGGTAAGGGTCAGACTGGATAGGGCTATGTCAGCCGCAGCAAGGGTCTGAGATTTTATCCTATACGAACAATTTACTTAATGTGTGGGAAAGGTTATTGCCACTCTATCAAACATGTGTTGATGTGAGTTAAGAGTGGCAGTCCACAGAACAGGTAGACTGCAGTCACAATAGTCAGGTGAGAAAAAATAAAGACAACTTCAGAAAGTTTGCTTATAAAGGAGAGCTGAGAAGTGGCCAATAGATGGAGGAGATTGCACAAGGGAAGGTTTGGTTAAAATAAGGCCTGATGTGGGAGGATCACTGAGTTCCAGACCACCCCAGAGTTCTAGACCACGCTGGGCAACATAGTGAAACTCATCTCTACAAAAATCAAAATAAATAAACAGCCTGGCGTGGGAGCTCACACCTGTATTCTCAGCTACTTGGGAGGCTGAGGCGGGAGGATTACTGCTTGAGCCCAGGAGCTGATGGCACCACTGCATTCCAACCTGGGCAAACAGAGCAAAACAGACTCTGGAGAGTATTAGCAGGCAGGTAAGAATAATCCATAGAGGGAGGCAGAATTGATAATGCAGTAGTTCTTGAAAAAGCAAGAGGGGGTGGAATTCAGAGCCTGAGGGGTCAGGCTGGTCTTTGAATTTTCAGGAAGATGGTTACCAAGGTAGTTGAGTGGGAGTGTCTGTGGTGGGAAGATAAGGAAGTTTGTATGTAGTGACTTCTGTTTTCTGAGGGAAACGTGGAGTAAACAGGGAGGAAAACATCAGAACATTTTGAGGAGATGAAAAGTTATCAGCAGTAGTGTTAGAAGTAGGAAACAAAGACAATGACAGGAACAACAGCACCAGTTTGAAGTCTGAGACAATGGATTGAAAGTAACACTAGTTGACAAGTTGGGAGGACAGATGGCAAGGTTTATCCAGGGTTAGGATTTTGTCAGGACAGTAAAGTGAAAGCAACTGGGGTTCAGAGTACTGAGAGCATTAGAGATCAAGGAGAAGAATTATAATGATGGGCCATGGGATCCAGGCTAGACAAGGAAGTGACTCCAAACAGGGGATGAGAAACTGGAAAAAATGAGGTAAATGAATCCGCTGTGAGCAAGAAACCCAGGATAGGAAGACGTGATCGGAGTGGAATGTCTGATAATGTGTTAGTTCAGGTCCTCTTGGAAGCAGACACCAAGACAGGGTTCCATGGACAAGAGTTCTATTGAGGGAACACCTGTGAAGAATAACGGGAAGGAAGACGGAGGAAACAAAGATTTCACACGGTAACACAGGCCTTTCATCTGTGCAAGGAGAGAGTCGGGCACAGGGGCCTCAGACCGCAAGCAGCACAGTTCCAGGAGAGTCTGAGCCAGGTTGCTGAGGTGTCCCCAAGCTAGAGTTGCTCATTAGAGCATCTCACATGAACATGCCGTCACCAGTATCCTCCGCCTCCCATGCTCAGTCACTGACTAGGACTAGCCCAGAAGCATGGCTTCGGTGCAAGCCCAGCAGTGGTTCTCCTGGGAAAGGCAGGGGTACCTGTCAGACAAGTTTCGAGAGAGGGTACAGTCTCTGATGATTACAAGACCTAGAACTGTGAAAGAAAGGTCTGATTCTGAAGGGGAGAAATGGTTACTAGAGGTGAAGTTACAGGAAGGAGGGAACTGGATATTGGAGTTCAGTTCAGTCACAGTTGTGCGTTACACAACTCCAACTCCAAGTTGTGTCAACCGCCCCATACACATGGGATTTGGACATTTATTAAAACCATCTTCTAGCAGACAGCAGTCGTGTGGGGGTGGAGGACCTATCTTGTTGAAGACAGGATTTGAGGTGAGGGCTCAAGTGGGAGCTAGTCTTTGAAGAACTAATCATGAAAAAAAACTGCCTGTCATGGTAGCTCACGACTGTCACCCCAGCACGTTGGGAGGCAGAGGCGAGAGGATTGCCTGAGCCCAGGGGTTGGAGACCAGCCTGGACAACTTAGCAGATCTTATCGCTACAATAAACAAAAAACTTTGCTGGGTGTGGTGGCTGACGCTTGTAGTTCCGGCTACTTGGAAGGCTGAGGCGGAAAGATTTCCTGAGCCCGAAGGATCGCCTGGGCCCAGGCAGGCCAAGATTGCGGTGGCTGTTAGCGTGCCACTGAACTCCAGCCTGGGTGACAGAGTAAGACTCCAAGTCAAAAAAAAAAAAGAAGAAGAAGAAGAAGTTTTCCGGGGTTCTTTGATTAAAAACTTCCTAAGGCCGAGGTGAGGGGATTGCCTGAGCCTGGGGGTTCGAGATCAGCCTGGCAACTTGGCGAGACCTCGTCTCTACAAAATATCAAAAAATCAGCCGGGTGTGGTGGTGCACGCCTGTGGTTCCAGCTACTTGGAAGGCTGAATTGGAAGGATGGCCTGAGCCCAGCAGGTCGAGGCTGCAGTGGCCGTGAGCGTGCCACTGCCCTCCAGCCTGGGCGACAGAGTGAGACTCCGACTCAAAAAAAAAAAAAAACACTAACCAGGAATGGGAGCGAAGTGACGAGGAGGGAATAGGGGTGGCTGGTTCAGGGACGAGAATCCCAAGGAAGCCGGGCCTCCGCAGGCGGGACGGAGCAGCGAGGCTCGGCGAGCAGCCACGGCTCGGAGGCCATCCCCGCCCGGCCCCAAGGCACGCGGTCCTCTAGCGGGTTTCCGGGGCAGGGCTCCGGTGCAGACCGGGTCGGTCGGTGGGGGCCTGGGCCGGGCCGGGCACTCGGGGCGGCCGGCCGGCGGGGCCGTTCAGGGGCCCGCGGGCTTCCCCGGGCCCCGGGCCGCGTGCTGGCGCTCCCGGGCGGCGCCGCCGCGGAGCTTGGCGCGGCAGCTGGCGGCGGCCTGGCGCGTGGTGACGGCGCCCGCGGGCGGGCAGCGGCTCCCGGGGGCGGCGGCGCTGCGGGGCGACGGCTTCACGAGGCTTCGGCGCGCACGGCGGCAGCGGTCCCCAGGGAGGAAAGACAAAGACACGCGGGTTAGAAACCGGGAGCGACGCGCCCGCGCGCCGGCCCCGCCGAGCTGCCCCCCAGGGCGGGCGACGCCGCCGCTCTCGTCCCGCAGGTGCCCGGTGTTGCAGGCACACGGGAGCGGCTGCGGGCTCAGCCACAACGCTCAGCAGTGGGGGACACGTCTCAAAACCCGGAAAGCTGTTCATACGCTTTGACCTAGACATTCTAGTTTGAGAATTTTGCCTTAAGGAATCACCGCGAATGCGCACAGACTGCGCAAAAAGCTGTTCTGTGCAGTGTCTACAACAGCGAAACACACACACAACAACGGGCAGCAAAAGAAAATGAAAGGGAAAACGGGAATGGCCTATACCCAACAATAAGGTATTGGTCAGACCATAGACTTTTTCTTACAGTGAATACTAACCTGCTATTAAAATAATGCTGTGAAATACTCAATGAGATGGAAAAGAATTTCTATTACATGCAATGAAGAAAATCAGTTTCATCCCCGTTTGTAGTGTGCGTGGATGTGCGTATACATGTGTGTACACGCACGCACACACACACACACATCACACATGCAATGATGGAAACACACCAAAATGTTAGCGGTTATCTCCAGGTAATAAAGCTGCAGGTAAACGTTCCCTTTATGTATAAGTTTCCCAAATTTGATAAAATAAGCATATTTTATACTTACAGTAAAAATGTTCATTTAATACAAATAATTTTACTCCATTCTTATGTCCCCCTTCTATATTGATCCCAATATTTATTCCTATTCCAATTGATTATTTAAAAAAATATTTTATACTGTGTAACAAAGTGGTGATCAAAAGATTTTAAAGAATGAATTTACAGAAGTAGTTTATCTTCCTCAAAAGTTCTGAGTAAACTACATTACAAAGCAGTTTATGCCTTAAACATTACAAAGTTAATCAAAACCATTGTCTTTTTTGAAGTTTTATCTTATTTTACTCTAGCAATCATTTCTACTTCAGAAAAAAAAGTTTTCTAGACTTCTGACAAACGTACTTTGAACTGCAATTTCCAGACTTAGGAACACAAAGTTTGTGAGAAAAAAATTTACCATACTTTTGGAACAAATGACTTAGATAATATGGTAATATGGTTTTATGGTAATTCAATAAATTTGTATTTCTCTAGTTTGAAAGAATTCAATGGGAACAAAACTAAAATATGACAATGAGCAAGAATCTAAACTTAACATCCTGGTCTTCCAATCATAACAAATGTAAAATTTTAAGTTATTATCAATAAGGGTACCTGATCTCAAACCAGGCAAAGTGGGGACCATAGGGACACCCAAACTTTGCCTGTATCATGAGCACTTGTATACCTAATCCTGAATTGTACCCACATCTTTAAAATAAAATAAATACAATAAAAATTTAAGCTATTAATACCTAGAGAGTCTGTTTTGCTAAACCTTGTTCCAGAAAAATGCGTAAAAGCTTTAAAATTATACTAATATAACATAGGGGAGGGGTTCCAGGGCTTTTTTATTAAATTGATAGAAGATCCATTATGAGTTTCAAAGATATTTTAAGCCAAAGTGATCTCAAAGTTGTCAGGCTGATTTTATTTAATAATGACCAAATCCAAGATTAGATGTTTATTGGAATGTTGCATTGTTGTTTAAATAGATTATGATGTAATTAATCACACCATCCTTAAAAGTTCTGGGTAAACCACAGTATTACTCTGAAGGTATTGGATATAATTATCATGCCTGGAAGCATACTTCTAGTAAAAATTATCAGACATAAAGTTTACAAAGAGAACAAATCCTAAGAGATCAAAAGTTTTTGTTAACCAACTGCTCCTGGACAAAGTGAGGGTTGTAGGAGCTTTTAATAAAGTATTATCTCTCAAAAGCCTTATTATCCACCAAATGATTTAACAAATCAAGATTAAATACAAGAGCATTTATTATTGGTACTACAGTCCAGCTTTCATAATCCATATGATTTCAATTTAACTAGACATTTTTGGAGTGCCTGTTATGTTTCAGGCACTAAGAACAAAAAAGGTAACACATGCTTCCTACCTTTGAGACACTCTATTTTAAAATCTACCTTGAGATCATTAGGATGACTCAGTCCCTAAAGCTAACCTAAATCACCGGCAGTCCTTCCAGAGCTTTCCTTCCCATAGTCTTCTAATTTCCCATCATTCCTTTGCTCAGATTCACCCAGTCTCACACTAGCTAAATAAGTAGTTCTTAACCTTTCAAGGGAGTCAAAGACCAGTCTGAGATTCTAAGATATGGACATCTTCTTTCAGAGATATGCAAAAAAACACATAACCATATACTTTATTTACTGCACTGGAAACGACTTCATGAACATAAACAATATTTACAAAAGAGTGTGCTTCCCTTGCATTATTTTTTATAAAAGAAAAATGGTTATTTCTGGGGGGAAAAAAGCTTAATTCTGACTATTCAGTAGTAAATCCCTGCTTAAATGAGTTGAAATTGTCGTATGGCCTTTGACATAGCAACATATACTTCATTTTCTATAATAATCAACGGTGACTTTTTCCCTGTGGCAACAAGTGCTGAAATCCTTGATTTCCAAAGGTATACAGAAACAAAGCAGAATTCCATAGAATGCTTTGCCAGGTCAAGGTGGCCCACTTCCACGTTAGGGGCAAGTCATATTATTTCCTCTGCCTTCAAGTTCAATTAAGGTATCTGGAAAGTCAGCAAATTTCTGCCCGGTTGAAATAAACACCATTCTCTATTCTTATTTCTTGGCAATAACCTCTTGGAAAGATGGTGACAGCTGATGATATGGAAAGTACTGAGGTACCGTGGCATGCGGCAGTCCTTTCCTCATCAAGCAGAAAAGCCTTGCTGCGCTCCTGACATCACAGGTGCACCATCTGCCCTCAGAGTGCTGTGATTTTTTTCTCTCTATTTGAATATTTACTTGAGATTATTTTGAAGATGTTGGCGGTATTTCCAGTTTCCAAAGATGTTCTAAAATGGAATTCTTCTTAGATTACATCAGCAAGCACACTAAAATGTGAAGCTGGATGCCCTGAAAGGCATCAATAGTTTCATCCAGTTCCATGATGAGAAGCAGCATAGCTGCCCGTTTCTTCCAAGTCTGGAGCGAGTGGTGTCATTTACCTCAATTTTATTTCATGAACCACACTGAGAAGAGCAGCTTTGAGTCAAACTATTTGACTCTGCACTCCCCTAACATACACTACTGTTTCCCACCCGTTTTGTTCTTGGCATTTCATCCGTCAAAAAAATGTTTTCTCACTACTCTGTGTTCAAATCCTGTCCATCTCTCAAGACCCAGATCAAACCAGTCTCTTTCATTAAGCTTTCACACTGATTACTGTAGTGTGAAATGATCGCCCTCCCTTCTCAAACCCTATAATGGCTCCTATTTCTGACTGTTCTCAAAGTGTGGTTCTGAGACCACCATCTTCAAAAATGTACCATGATCTGTACTTTTACTAACACCAGAAAGAGCTGTGGTAATTTCTCCACTATTTCCCCAAACACTCTTAAAAGAATAACTCGCCCCCTGAGATGGATGGATAGGGGAAGGCTGACAATACTTATTTCCTGGAGTGACTGACTGACTCATCTGAATTATTTTTTCTGGACTCATTTTCACACACAAAGTTTTGTCAGTTGTGTATTTGTCAGATACATAATGTCACTGTCAACTGCTGAACCACTGTTCTACCTCTACCCCTGGATTTTCAATCATTATCTCCCAACGGTCATCTTTCTATTCTTCAGATGCTGCTACCATTTTTAAAATAACTTTACAATGGGGAGCCCCTCCAAAAAATTGGAATTATCTTTTGGAAGGCAGGACCCTTGTAGTACATTCAAAATTTGTTCCTCCAGATCAAACGGTCAACCAAAGTTTTCTCTGGAAGTTTTGAGAAGGTTGCGTCAAGATTTGTGTAAGAAATGCCCCATGTGGTGAACAAATGACTGGTTCTTCCACCATGACGATGCACCTGCCCACACTGCACTGAGTGTTCAGCTGTTTTTGACCAAAAACGGCATGACCCCATGCCCCACGTACCCTATTCACCCAATCCTCCCTGAGTGATTTTTTTTTGTTTCCCTGATGAAAAAAGTCCTCAAAGGGATACGTTTTGCTGATGCGAAAGAGGTGAAACAAAGTTCAAAAACCATTCTGAACAGTGGAAAAGCATCTCGATATCTCATTTTGTTTTTTGGGTTTTTTTTTTTTTTGAATTGGAGTCTCACTCTGTTGCCCAGACTGGAGTGCAGTGGCCGCTCCTGGCCACCGCAGCCTCGACCTGCTGGGCCCCGGCGATCCTTCCGCCTCAGCCTTCCAAGTAGCTGGAACTACAGGCGTGCGCTACCACGCCCGGCTAATTTTTTGATTTATTGTAGAGATGAGGTCTCGCCTACCCAAGCAGGTCTCGAACCCGCGGGCTCAGGCAATCCACTCACCTCAGCCTCCCAAAGGCGCGGGATTACAGGCTGAGCCACGGAGCCCAGCTAGCATCTCGATATCTCAACAGGCATATTGCATCAAATGGAAAGTACTTTGAAAGTAACTGAAGTTTAAACATGTAGAATACACAATTTTTAATAAATAAATATCGAGGTTTTTGGGTCCTCCCTCATACACCCTGTAACAATTTAAGCAGAGCTTACAATGAAGGTAACAGCTGGATGGAAAGGGTACAAGTATTATCATTTACTCAAACAAGATATAAAATCAAATGTATTCTGGAGTTGAGCAGTAACTTCAAGATCATGTTTTCCAATAGATTCACATTACAGATGGGGAAACTGGGGGAATGGGGTATTTCAGAGCAAGAAACTTAAGTTTAAAAATAATAAAAATCTCAGAGCCAAAACAGTAGCAAAACGATGTAGAGTCAAAAGGCATTGTCCTAATTAGGTCATGGTTTCGATATTAAGGATAAGCAAAATTAAAGAATTAAAAGAATGAAAACAACTCAAAATGCAAAAGAGGAGATAGATCACTCACAGTCACCTACAGAAATAGCCCAAAATATTGTCTTTGACACAGTAAGTAACAAGGTGACTTGGATTCAACACAAGTAATACTTGTAAGTTATCATTCACTACGGTATACCAGGAATTGGGCTTAGTGTTTTACATACATTCGTTCTATTTGATTTAATAAAATCAAGTTTACTAAATTCTAATTGAAAAAATGTGTCAAAGGAGATAGTCTATAATACCTCTATAAGAAAAGAAATCAAGAAAGCAAAAGTTAGCCATGTGCCTGCAGCCTCATCTAGTTAGAAAGGGTGCTCTGAATCTTGAACAATATCTGGTCTGAGAGGCAATATTCCTATGGGAAAGATGAATGTATCACACTACCAGAGCTTGTTGGTACTGGTCATGGAGAGCTGATTCAATGTTCATGAAGCAACCTTCTGATTATAATTTATTTTTTCACATAGATGTGCCTACAAGGAGAAAATGCATGGAACCATAAACATGAGAAACCACTGTGCCTGGTACTTCTTATTCCAAATTAAAGAACTGACACCGTAGCATTTATAGATTAGCATCTGTGAGGCTGGTTAGAGCGATGCAGTCCTCTAGCACCCAGTCATCTCTTGAGATGAACCAACAATCAGAGACAGCCTTAGAAAATAGTGGCCATGTCAAAGTTACCTGTGAGGCCTGGCAGGGAGGCCAGCTTGCCCTGACTTGCTATTCACCTTTGAACAGCAAAGAAGTCCCATGTGATTTCATACACACACACACACACACACACACACACACACACACACAAATCATTTTAATTAGAAATGGAAATGATGGGAAGGGAAGGAATACAGTGTTGCTGTTCCATGCTTCAAAGCACAATCATATGAATTTAGAGCTTAGTTTTTACAGTGGAGAAGGCTGAAGGTGAGCTTAGTTTTTACAGCAGAGAAGGCTGAAGGTTCCCCACCCAAACCAGCCCTATGGCACCAATAAATATGTACTATGCTGATTCACAGAATCAATCACCTAAGCAAAACAAAAAAGTTCAAGTAGAAACTGGACTTACAACCTTTTCTATCAAATAATAAATATAAAAATATTTCAGATGTCCACAAACATATGCAATGCATGGTTACTTAGGACTACTGTTTCTGTTTGGGATGTTTTGTTGGTCAGTTTTTGTTTTCTGATATCATCTCTATAGAAGAGAAACCTATAAATAAAGCAGGGTCCTAATATGGCATCACAATTCATGACAAGACTGTTAGTTCATTATCTCACACTAAGAATTCTAAAGTCAGAATGCAATAAAAACAATTAGGACTTTGTGTTCAGGGTTGAGGATAACACACATAAAACTGTACTAATGCTATGAACTAACGTTATGAACCTCAAAGATACAATCTTGTCTGTTCTACTACTGGATTTTAACTATTGTGATGGTGTCATGAAAATATATTTTTAGTCCATTTAACTTTCTTCCAATCAATCATGGTTGGAGTTTAATTAATACCATTTTTAAGCAGAATTAACCCAGTAAATAATATACTGAGAAGTACTGCCATCTTTAGGAAGAATGTAGAATTACTAATTATCTAACAAAGTTCAAATATAAGTACTTAACTTTTTGAATCTTATCATGGACATGTGGCATTGGACACATATGTTTTTAAATGAATTCATCCTTTGTAATACAATTTGGTCCATAAACTCTAATATCAAGCAGTTCTAGTGGGCCCTATTAACCTCTGAAAAATAAAGCAATAATTGCACTGATAAATTGGCCAAAATAAACCCAGAATGATCAAAATTAAGGGCGAATTTTTATACAGATGGTCACAAGTCAGATCAAGATTTTTATATATAAGTTACAAACTATTTTGAGAAACAAATGAAAAATGATGTGATTTGCATATGAGGTTAGAGATTTTAAAATTTCAAAAATGAAACAAGGGCTGGTCATAGTTGATCACATCTGTAATTCCAGCACTTTGGAAGGCCAAGGTGAGAGGATCACTTAAGATCAGCCAGGGCAACATAGCAAGACCTTGTCTCTACAAAATTTGAAGGAAAAAAAAAAAATTAACCAGGCGTGGTGGTGTGCAACTGCAGTCCTAGCAACTTGGGAGGCTGAGGTGGGAGGATAGCTTGAGCCCAGGAGTTCAAGCCTGCAGTGAACTATGATCAAGCCACTGCACTCCAGCCTGAACCATAGAGTGGGACCTTGCCTCTAAAAAACAAAAAAAATGAAACAAACATTTGTGGTTTGATATTTATAACATCATTGTTTCTCCTTTCTCCTAGCCCTGAGATAAGCTGACAGTTCTGTACATACCATACAGATTGTTATACAAGTCTAAAGGTAAATGATTTCCCTGAAAACTTCATCTGCCATTTCTTTTTCAAATAGAAAAATAAATATCCAATTAGTTATTTTTGGTAACTAGCAGTAATAGCCATTTATAAATTTCCCTATTATTGTTTTAATTTTAACATTATTTATCATAAAATAAATCAATGACCATGATCTCTCTCTTTCTGAAAGACCCATAAAATACATTATGTTGCATGAGGTACTCAATATGATATGCTAGGCATAAAGAATAATTTAATACTCTGTCCACCCGTATTAACAAAAAAACAGTTGTCAAAGTGATAGGCACTATAGTAAAATACAAAATTCATGAAACAGGCAGTAGCGGGAAGGCGGGGGGCACATAACATCACTAAGGGTACCTGATCCTAAATCAGGAAAAGTGAGGACCAATTGGAGGCCCAGACTCCACCTGCACATAGACTACTTATGGACCTAATCCTGGCTTGTATCCCACATCTTTATAATAAAATAAAGTAAAAAAAAAAATCATGAACCAAGGAATAAAAACATCAGGGATCTACAGTTTTCAGACATACTGTTAAACAAATGAAGAAAAGCATGTACAAACACACTATCATTTGTGTAAAGGGGAATATATACACTTACATGGTTGTATATATTTGAAACAGCTCATGAAAGTCCAAGAAATTGGTAACGGTTTGCCTCTGGGGAAGGGAATGAAGGAACTGAGAGATGGGGTAAGGAGACAACTTACCTTTCACAGTACACCTTTTTTACTTTAAAAAAATGTACCTATAATTATCTATTAAAATAACCTTTAAGAGATAGCTGGCTCTGGCTTCTATTCATGCCTTCTTCAGTAACTACACATTTGACCTTGTGCAATCACTTACCTCAATTTTCTCCACTTTAAAGTGTTATACTAGCTCTCTAGATTTCTCATCTACAATTCAATAGAAAGTATATACAAGATGCCAGGTGGTGAAATAAAATAACTATAAGTCTTAATTTGCAGTGACTTACATAACATGATATTATAATTATCTACACTTCTGCCTGCTTCATTCCCATCAGGCTGTAAAAATAGCCGAGTAAGAAGAGTCTGGGAAGAAAATCCAGGTTTATGAATTTGACAATGTTTCTCTTCTTTCTTTTTATTCTGTATCAAAAGTAAAAAATGTGATTAACTCTCCTATTTTTACATATGCAAACTATTGCTTCTGAGATACACACTCTCAAAACATTTCAATAAATGAATAAATAGTAAATATAAGTATAAAGTGGTAGAATTTTTGTGATAGAGTTTCAAAATTGATCCTGAGATAGGAAAAACCTGAAAAATCACCTGTGGATTACCATGAAATTAGTCCAAGAATCTCCTAAATCAACCATAATCTTAATAAATAGAAGATACTAACAAAACCAGAGGTAGCCAAGAGAGATCAAGAGGAGACTTAGCTGAGTAAAAGCAGGACATGAAGAAGACACTAAAAGAAAGAAACCAAAACTTACTGATACATTAAAGGACAGGGAGAATGGGGTCAGGCCTGGTGATCCATTCATTCACAACCCTACATGCTGTGTGGTGAGCCAAGGAAGTCCTGGGTTTCAAAGGGTTCACAGTCTAATCATGGGGGCAATGTAATGAATAATGCAATAACAACACAAAGGATGAAAGTGAAAAATAAGGTAAGGTGAATAATAAAGTAAGGTAAAGTAGGGCAAATGTGAATTCAATAGAAGGAGACATCCCCATGAGCAGGAACTGTCAAGAACAGATTCATAGGAGAAATGGAACTTTGAAGTCTGTGTAATAAACAAAGTGGTGGTGGCAGCATTACAAAATGAAAACATCAGCAAAGAGAGACAGTTCTAGTAGAACAGTAGCAGTAGTAGGTAGTGGAATGATGAGTATCATTTTAGTCATAGTTTGATCTAAATAGTAAGTTGGCTCAAAATATTAGAAGTTATTTTTCGAATGTTGGGATGCTAAATTTTCTTTATATAATACTACATAGGAATAGCCAGGAAAATGTCAAAATTGACTGACAAGGCTCAAATACAAGATCAACATGCATCTAGATCCAGCTTTTTAATAGGGCAAGGCCCTGGGGTATGAGAAAATTATTCTTATATAGGGCATTTGGAAACCATCTTCTGTATTTTCTTACAGGCACCTAGTATCTTATACTATCACCACCTCCATACTCAGAAATTAGCTCCATCCCAAAAATACAAAACCAGGAAATCAAGAGGTGCCAGTTTTACTTTTCCATTGATTAAGTTTGTGAATTGAGACTGGCTGATGAAATACAGTGTGTGGGTTTTACTGATGAAAAAAATGTCAAAATTTTTAAAAAATCAACTATCTTCTATCTCTCAGTGATCTAGTGATCTTGCAAAACTAAAGGAATAATGTATGACCACTTAACTTTTGGCAAAATACACAATATAAACTCAAGATATTTGTTATCACATAGACAAAAGTGTGTTGTTAGTGGTAACATACTTCCCCTTGTAGGAAATTTCTAAACAAAATTTACCTCTAAATCGTGGGCATAGGGCAAGAAAGAATGTCAACAAATGTAATGAAGGCTATAAAACAAATGAAGTTCTCAATGCAGAAAGTATATATTCTAAAAGTCTACTTCTACTGTACATTTATGTTACAATCCTTCAAACACCTATATACACATATTACCTTTATTAATAATCTCTTAGTGATTTACTAGGATGTGAATGAGTATACAGAGACTTGCCAAGAAAAAAAAAAAATCAATGTTTAAACAAGTGTATTTAAAAAAACAGGCAATAGTAAAGTGTATGGTTAATATTGACTAATTTAAGGTATAAATAATAAGAAAAAGAAACCATTTTCAAAGGATTAGAACAGAAAACTTTAAACTTTTTTTTCTTTGACTATATATTACATGGGAATAACAAAAAGTTGTCTTATTATAGTTATCCTCTTCTAGTTCAGGCCTGTCGTCATTTCTATAATACATTGACTTCAGTTTTTAAGGCTCATAACTCATCCATAAAATTTACTCTATTGAATCTTGACACAAAATCTCCCAGGAATTCTTCCCTTTAAAGGCAGATTTTTTAAGTTAATTTTTAAAATGTTGGATACAGACTGATGGTATCCAAACCTATGCCTTCTGTATTAAATCAAAATGGTTTCAATCCCAAGAGGGCTGACTTCTTAAAAGTCACCCTGCATACCCTCACATACCCTCATGAGTACCCACTGGGCTGGGGAAGTAAATGGGCTACTTGATTTCAGTTTCAAGGGGACAAACATTTCCACATGAACTCTAGTGGTTATCTAAATGGCAAAACCAATAAAAGTTTTATCATTAGGTTCTTCCTTCAGAAAGGAGGTGAAAAGGGGAAAAGCCAGTGAGGGCCACAGGAAGACAGATTATAACACAGGATCTACCTCTTATTAATTAAGTATCCACGAGTACAAAAGTACAGATTTGCAAAGTAAAATTAATTTATTTCAATCGCCTGTTCAGTCTTTACTAGCATTCCCCTACCCCCTATATTCTGACTATGGAAATTAAATTACTTAAGTTTATCATACAGATAATGTCAGATTCTATCTGGATCTTATCACCCAGATGACTTCCTCCTAATTTCCTGCCTAAATTAGATAGACATAGTTCCCGCCTTGATCAGAGGCAAAAACACCAAATCATGAAAAATTTCTGGACAGATCAAAGCTATAGAACTCAACAAACAAACCTTTTCAGGCCAAGAACACTAATAGAGTGTTTTCTTTTAAAATATAAGAGATTTCCTTTTTAAAATAATCAATCTTTAAAAATAGATTGTATAGATTTTGTCTCAAAAGCCCTCTGAATACAAAATGTAAATTAATTCACATTGCCTGATCCTGCTACAATTTAATTATTCAATATTTCTCAGAGCAGTATCAAATATATGTTATATTACATATTTTATGTGAGGAAGGAGCAGAAAGACACGCAGAGAAACAGTGCTCACTAGTTCCCCAATGAAAAACTCATATAGGTAGGTTTTTCTCTAAATTGCATAGTAAATCAAAAGAATTCAAGTAGTAGTACACTGGCTCTATTCTTCCTGGTAATCACTTCAAACCTATGGTTTCAAGGACTGCATGAGCACTAATGACTTTTAAATCTCCAGACACCAGGGCAATTTCACTCCTGACCTCTAACTGATATATCCTATTCCTATTAAGCACCTCAAATTCAACATATCTAAAATTTAATTCAGCATTTCCCTCTAGAAAATCAGTACTCCTCCTGTATTCCCTCCTTTGAAAAATGGTACCACCCATTACCCATCCATAATGCCCAAAACTGTGACTCCTTCATCTTCACTGTCTGGAAAATTTCACTTTTGAAATAGTTATTGTATCTGTACCTTTCTCTCTACAGTCTCATTGCCAATACCTGAATTTAGGCTCTATCCCAGTTATTTAAACTTTTGAAATTGGCTCCTAATTGATTTCCCCAACACAAACCTTACCTCCCCATCTCCACTCCAATTCAGCCTCCTCTGTGCTATCAGACGTCTCCTGTTTAAAATTTTTCAACAGCTACTCCCCATCTTGAAGATCTAGTGAAGAACACTGTTTATTTGGTATATAAAATCCTTCTTGATTTGGCAGCCACTTTGTCTCATATTTCTTCCCTTAATATCTACATGTGGTTTCATGTCTCTACATACTTAAAAAAAACTTTTCTGCCTAACTGATTCTATTATTATTATTATTATTTGCTGACTCTTTTAAAACTCACAAATAAATTTAGAAACTATGATAGGTCTTTCTAAGCTCTCAGTGTGCCTTAATATTCCACTTCTAAGTCCTTAAAATGCCTCTTCCACGGTACTTGGGAGGAGGAACCACATTACTAGCACCTAACTCAGTGCCCTGCACAAAGCAGGAGCTCAGGATGACCAGTGAACAAATGAAGCAAGTCAATCTAAGACAGTGAAATCTGAAGAATACTTATGAAATGCTTTGACTTCTGACACTGAACAAGCACTACAGGAAAAATAAAGTTCAATTTACTTATTGTTACTCATCTGTCCCCTGATCATATTTTTAAACAATTTCTTCCCTCTTCTATTCAATAAAGTTTGCTAGGTTGAAATTTTCAACCTTTTAAAGGGCAAATAAATACCTCATTTCAAATTCAACTAGTCCAACAAGCAATAAACTCTTTAATTAACATGTAATACAAAGGCTTGCATCACTAGAGGGTAAAAAATAATTTGGGTTGATTCAAAGTAGCAAATACCTGTTTGCCTACATGCCTAGGACACCACCTATGCACCAGAAACAAGTAAACAAATCTAGCTACCACCACCCCACAGGCCCCAAATCAACTGCAGTCACATCAGCAAACCTCCTGTCATGTGCATTGTCCCAGCATCCTTTCTGCTTCCTATGATCAATCCCAATATGGTTTGGGTTATATTTAATTCTTTTTTTTTTTTTTTGAGTTGGAGTCTCACTCTGTCGCCCAGACTGGAGTGCAGTGGCCGCTCCCGGTCACCGCAGTCTCGACCTGCTGGGCTCCGGCGATCCTTCCGCCTCAGCCTTCCGAGTAGCCGGAATTACAGGCATGCGCTACCACGCCCAGCTGATTTTTTGATTTATTGTAGAGATGAGGTCTCGCTATATTTAATTCTTAGCAGCAAAGATATTTATTTAAAAGCTAAAAACCTATTTCCATCTCTATATGAAACATATCAAATTAAGCATAATGAGAGGAACTAGAAGCAAAATAATTTTTTAATGTTTTGAAATAAAGAAAACATAAAATTATTTTTAAAATAGAGCTTATCAAAAACAAAATCATCCATTAGTGCCTAAAAACCAATAAACACACCTACTCCTAACAATATCATATTGAAAATAAACCACGTGCAATCTTCAAGAGGGTAAAGTTTTATCTTTAAGCAACAACAGGGTCTCTGAACAGACAACTTGGCTTTACCCTCTATTTGTCTTTTTATGGACCTCAAAGGACCATAGCTGACGGAAAGATCAGAAATAAGAAATTACTTTCAGATTCATACTTATCATGTATCTGATGGTCATGGAAAAAAAGGACAAAGGTTTGTCCTCTGTGTATGAAAGAGAATATCTAAAACAAAACCATTTTAGACTGGATTTAAAGCCCATGAAATTCATCTTAAGAAATAAACAGAACTAGGTACACACACGCCACCACCTTAAATGAAAAAAGAAAATCTTTTACAATGTAGGGGGCTATCATTTATAACCTTATTTCTCAAAGTATGGATCATGGACAGCATGTGGAAGCTTTTGGAACTGGAGAATCTCAGGACCCACCCAGACCTACTGAATCTGCTTTTTAACAAGGCCTCACATAATCTGTAAATATGTTAAGGTTTGAGATCTTCTGGTTTATATCACTGAGTATACCCTGGCTAACCCATCAAATCACCCAAATAACTGGCACAAAATACAGAGGAGCTTAGACGTTACCACCAGAAATTGCAATCTGATAAATGTGGAGTGTGCCCAGGCAACTGTATGTTTTCAAAACTTCCTAGGCAATTGGAATTCATATTCTGATTAAACAACCAACCACTGGTATAACTAAAGAAGCTTTTGCTTTACTAAAGTACAGAACTCCTTTGAATACCAAACTCCTCCAGTACATTGAAAATTTTATGTATTAATAATATTTCAGGCACTCTCTTTTATAAAACAAGAAAAATGTTAATCTGTGTATTTACATACAATCCTTTACAGGAGATTCAATAATCTCTCTACAGAAAAGTTGAAGTCAACTTAGAAGTATTCCTCAAAGAGACCCAAACTGTCTCACTGTTGGGAAAAAAAAAACATTTGAAATCACAAGGTACCACTGGCACAAACTTGTGAAGCTTTTTTCTTAATGTGATAAGAGACATCCAAGAGAGTGTCTTCATTCAGACTAAAGGCAAATCAAATACTCAATTCAATCAACAGCAAACACTTTATCAACTTCATTGATTATCACTATAGGTATGTGATCCAAGCATGTGTGTTTGGAGTATAAATTAAGAAAGATGATATAAATTAGTATTACTTCTCTACAATATTGAGCAAAGACGACTGATCTCGACATGATCCTGGAGCAGTTTTGTGGGACATTTAACCAACAGCCTTCATTCAAAATTCATTCCCTCCACAAATTCTATCAGGTACTGTGCTTGGCACTGAGGACACAAGGACATAGCTCTGCCTTCAAGGGCCCTTTTCAGTCTAGTCAGGGAGATGAAAATAAACAGGTATTTATTACAAAATACTGTAGCAAATGTTACAAAGGGATGGGTAGAGGGTGGGATGAGTACACTGAAGGGACATGTACTCCTGCCTTGGAGACACAGAAGGTTTCTTTCTTTCTTTTTTTTTTTTTTTTTTTTTGAGTTGGAGTCTCACTCTGTTGCCCAGACTGGAGTGCAGTGGCCGCTCCTGGCCACCGCAGCCTCAACCTGCTGGGCTCCAGTGATCCTTCCGCCTCAGGCTTCCAAGTAGCTGGAACTACAGGCACGCACTACCACACCCGGCTAGTTTTTGATTTATTGTGGAGATGAGGTCTCACCAAGTTGCCCAGGCGAGTCACAGAAAGGTTTCTAAGAGATGATTAGTCCTAAAAGAGAAGTGGGTAATACAAGGGACCTTCCAAGCTGAGACCCTGGAGAAAGACAACATGATTTTGCACTTTAGAAAAAACTCACTCTGGCTTTAGTATGGAAAGATGGATCATGGAGGAGCAAAGTGGAAGGGTCAGTGAGAAAGCTGTCACCTTAGTGCTAGGACAGGCATGAGATGAAGGCAGTATAAACTAAGAAATGGGCAGGGGGCCTAAAACAAACAAGGGTGGACAGATTGAAGAGATGTTAGGAAAGTAGGAGCAGCAGTCTAAGGGGGTGATTAAATGTGTGTTGGGATAGGGAGAAGTCAAGGATGACTTGTATTTCTAGCTTGAATAATCAAGTGGTAAACCTTTCTGAAAAGGGAAATGTAAGAGGAAGTGCAGGTTTGAAAGGAATATTAGTTCAGTTTTGAAACAGTGACTAAGAAACATTCATGCAAAAATAAACATCTACTAGATAACTGAATATCTAGCTCAGATGAAAAACATGAAATAAGCCTAGATGCTATACTTCTTGAGAGTGTGATCAAGTCATATTTTCTTCAAATCCTAAATGCCTCATGTAGTCCTTGGCATATAGTAGTTGCTCAAGAAGATGGATGGATGGGCAAATGGAAAAATAAAGAAACGTAAAAGGCCAATTAAGTTTAGCCCTTGTACCAAATTCATGCATTCATTAATATTTATTCATTCCATATATTCTAAATTTAATATTTTTTTAGTTGGAGTCTCACTCTGTCGTACAAACTGGAGTGCAGTGGGACACTCCTGGCCACCACAGCCTCGACCTGCTGGGCTCCGGCGATCCTTCCGCCTCAGTCTTCCAAGGAGCCAGAAGTACAGGTGCATGCTACCATACCCAGCTAATTTTTGATTTCTTGTAGAGACAAGGTCTCACCAAGTTGTCCAGGTGAGTCTCGAACCCATGGGCTCAGGCAATCCACTCACCTTTACCTCCCAAAGTACTGGGATTAGAGGCTGAGCCACTGAACCTGGCCAATTTAATCTATTTTTGATGACTCTGGGTGAACGAACATGATTTATGAGGAAAAGAAAGTTAATCTTTTGGAAAGGTTCTCATTCAATATATTTTTGGTTTTAAGCCTTAGAACTTAAGAGAAAGCTTCTGTTACCAGGTAAAAAGCTTAAAAACAAAACTATGTTGAATATGATTATGTCCTAAAATGTTAAATAAATGAAAAGCTATATATTGAATGCCCCAGTTGAGGTCTCTGACCTCAAGAAGTGCACAATTCCTATAAGACACAGTATTCCAAGTCTTGGTATAAGAGCCACCTTGCCAAAAGGCTTTCTGGAGAAAATGCCCAGAAATAATTAGACCAGGAAAAGGGTCTAGTGATATGTTACTTGACTGGAATTTCCCCAGAAATGCAAAAGCCTCCATGAAACGCTAAAGCTGCTTTGATTGAGTTGGAACCAAATTCGGTTCTACCTTCTGGTTAGAAAGGATCCACAGTGCCCTCACTAAAGTGTGAGTAAGAGGTAAGGAATTGCTGACCCTCATCCCTAAGGAAATAAATGCAAATGGGAGAAGCCCATAACTATTTTAGAAAAGCTGGAACTACAGGCAAAGGATTGTGTTTGCTATCTGGTATCTGTTTGTCTGTATGGGATAAGCTATCATCATCCAGTCACTCAACAAGCTTTACTATGTCCTGAGCATTGTCCTAGGCTCAGGGTCTACATAACCCTCCCAAGCCCCTTACATAAATGTCTCCAGTGAGAAGACAGATCATTCAACAAATCAATGCACAAATATAAGCATAATTCCAAACTATTAGATGACAATAGGAAAGGAACATTAAACAGAAAAAGGGAGACATACTTTAGATTATGTTTATTAACAAGTGATATTTAAGCTGAAAACTGAAAGATGAGTCAATTAGTCAAGTGATGAGCATACAATAATAAATCTGTGTTTTAGGAAGACATTACAGCATAGAAGACAGATTAGAGGTCAGTTAAGAGACTATTGCAATAGTCAAGGTAAGAGTCCAAACTAAATTATTAAAGGTGGCAAGGAAGAGCCAAATGTGAAAAATACTCAGAGTCCAGCTGGATAGTCATTGATCACTGGTTAAGTAAAGAGTGTAAGAGAAGTTAAGTCAAGGCATTGCCAGGACATTAATTGGCATAGGTCACTGGAAGGGCAGGGGTGGGAATAACTGACACAGGGAACACAAAAGGGAGGAACAAATTTGAAAAGGACGTTTGGTTTACAGAGTTTTTGATGCACTTAAGATACTGCAGAAACATTCATGTAAAGATATCTGACATACTACTTTGAAAACAAATGTTCTTGCAATCAGAAAATACCCAAACTAGAAGACAGATCTGGAGTCATCTTCATAGAAGTGGTAAGTGATGCCTTGAGAATGGAGGAATCACTAAGAAAGTATCAAAGGAAAAAGAGGATTAAGGAAAACTTAACCTATCTTTAAAGGCCTAGTAACAAAACAAAACCCAGTAAGTATAAAGTTCACAGAAGCATCAGTCCAGTAAGCACTTATCAACACCTACCATGTTCCAGGTAATATGCTAGATAATAGGGGTATAAAGAAAAGACAGGACTCCTACCCTTAAGTGATGTATAGCCTACAGAAGAGGCAAAAAATGGATTCTTTCAAGAGTTATAAATGGGGCACTACGGGGACACAGAAAGGGGAAGCCCCAGAGATCAGGGAATACTCTCTGACATGAGACTTGAAGAGTAAATAAAATTATGCAAAGGAAATTTGTAACAGCAAACCAGATGAAATCAAGAGAATACTCCTGGACTTTTGGAATAATGAGTAAGATAACTGATTCAGGAAAGAACTGGAAGAAGCCTAGAGACCTAAAGTGATTTAAACTGGAAAGAGTTGTTCTTGGAAAAGTAAGAGACCTAGAAGACGAGAAAAGAGGACCAGGGTTTTGGGTTGGAAGTTTACAAGTTGTGGCGGAAGTGTTACAGAGATTGAGAGAAACTGCCAACTTGTATAAAGATGTGGGGGAAAAGGTAGGTAAAGAAAACTTGCATGAAGTCTGCTAAGCTTTATGTAGTTGTATATTTTTATATCATTAGAAGATTTCAGTAAACTGCTAAAGAAGTTCATTACTTTCCAAAGGTTTTATGGCTTGTCTGCTTCTTTTAGATGCAATACCATGGAGACTGGCCCAAAGTGCCCCATGTAGGTGACCATGAACATCTAGAAGAGGTAAATTTGTAAGCATCAATGGCTGCTGAGAAGTCAAGCATGACATAAAGCAAGAAGTCACTAGATTTAGCATGCATGTGTTAATGTCAAGTGAACTTTCAAAAGAAATATAGTAGAAAAAAATTACAGATGGTTCACAAGTGGATGGTATAGGCATGGCTCTAATATCAGCCATTCTTTCATTCAACAAATATTTACTGAATGCCTACTATGTACTGGGAACTATCCTAGGCCTTGGGGAATCAATGGTGATCAGGACACAAACCGCTTAGGAGCATACAGTCTGATGGGGAAGGAAGACAAGGAAATATTTAACTACAGTATAGTAGGGTCAGTGCTAAAGCAGAGTAGTATGAGAGCACATGGAAATTTGGCAGAATAGATGGCAGTAAATAGATGGAAGGTAGTATGGAAGAGAAGTTTATTTTCTAGCTGAAAGGGATCTGAGCATATTTATAGGTTGAGGGAGAGGAACTACTGGACAGAGGGAAGCTGGGGAGGGGGAAGGTTGCTGGAAGAAAGTCCAGGGAAGTAGACAGGCAAGGGTGGAAGTGTTGGACTTGGAACCAAAGAACACCTCGTCCTCCAAAGAAGAAACAGAAGACAAAACATAATCCTGATGTGAAAGAGGAGCATAAATGTTCTCTACCTTTTGCCATGAAATAGGCAAGACTGACTTTTATCAAGGAGGCAAAAATGGGGTTGGAGGCTTAAGAAAAGAAAGGCTTGAAGCAGGCAATGTGACAGGTGAAGAAATGAAAGGGTCACTGATCAACTCCAATTCTGAAGATGATACAAATGACAAAAAGCAATCAACAATGGGAAGCTTGTTTAGTTTGGGAGTGGAACATGTTTTGTTTGGGAGTGGAACATGAAGTAGAAGGTGAGCTGCATTTCATGGAATTAGAAAAGCATGAATTAAACAAAGGTAAATCTCAAGCATTATCTAAAAATCACTAAATGCACATCCATACAGTGTGCAATTATTTATGGATTAACACAGTCAATATGACACTCCCCTGAGTTTAAACTTGTCACTGTTACTTGGTAACAATGGCAGAAGCTAGAAGGCTCACACAAAGGAGGCAGGCAACAAAAACTGTGGGTAACCAAAATGAAGTGGAAACTCACAGGTGGAGAAGCTATACAGATTAGAAGATGAGATAATGGGAAAAGAAGTAAAAGCAAAGATGGACTGTGCACGAATGATAAGCCTAAAGACAACTGGTGTCATTTTCCTGCCTTCTTTCTTCCCTTCCTTCAACATTCTCTCAGCACCTGTTATGTGCCAGGTACACTGCAAGACACTGGTAGAAAAAAGGAAAGACATGGTCCTTGCTTGTAAACTCAAAATATGTTCATGTATCCACAGCCTAATGTTCACCAAAAAAGAAAGTTGCCCTGAGTTTTGCTACTCAAAACTACATGTTGTTCAATAAGACTTATTAATCTTAAAGAAGCAAAATAATATCAAAAAAGTCAGCGAATTCCTGAACAATTATGAAAAGGTGCTGCTGAAAATGGCATCAAACCCTAGCACAGACTAAAGGCCCATAAATTAACAGTATGTTCTAACTTAAGAACCGCTGTGTATCTTGGCTTTATCACAGATGTTACATCTGACTTTTCATTAAACGGCTGGATTAATGCCAACAAAAAGGCAACGAACATCAAATGGCAAAGCAAGATAACCAGAAACTAAGTGCTAGAAAATATCTCAGGAACAAATTGATACCAATTTCAGGGATCACTAAAACAGTAATAATAAATATTTATTGAGCACTTCCTTGAGCCAGGTATTATGCTAAGTACATTATAGACAATACATCAACAAACTTTTACAAATTCCCACAACAAACATACCTATAAGGTAATTTCTAATATTATGTTTCAGCAAGAACATCAAAGCCCAGAAAGACTTAGTAATTTGCCCAAACTACACAGCTAGTACGTAAAGGAGCCAGGACTTCAGGTCTGCTTGACTCTTAAAAACCCATGCTTTAACCACTGTACAATTCTGTTTCCCCAAAAGAATGGAATGATACCAGGCACGTGACGGGCGCTCAACAGTGTCTGCTGTTGAAGGAATGAATGGGAGGACATAAAGCAGCTACTGCAGAGTAAGCACAAGTAGAAAAACAGGAACAATACTTAAAGGATTCACTAAATCACCAATTCAAACTATGCGGCGTCATCGTGGGTGTCTGGAAAATAGCAACTGACAGAATGGCCTAATATGCTGCTACAGGAAATGTAATGGCTCTTTTTGAGTGAAAACTTTAGGCTGTGTATGAATCTACAAAGCCAAAGATGGTAACAGCATTAGGCAGTTAAGGAACTGCAGATACTGATAAAATGACTATTTCTCACATTTTCTCTGCATGGAAAGGACGGTTGACATTGCACTGAAATAACAGTCAAGATCACAAGTTGCCTTTCATTCTTTAAAAAGGAAAAAAAATGTATACTGGAAATCTTACTACATTCTAGGACTATCCTCTTTTAAAAGATTCTCCCCAAAAGATTTGTTCTGTTGGACCCAGGGCCATGTTTTATGCCACTGACTCTGCCACCATGATCATAAATAACAGGACCAACAGAGAGCACCTATCCTAAGAGCAGCCAACCTATAAACTGGCCAGCAATCAATGAAGAGGCTTGACATGAGAGATTTGCCCAGCAGGCAATGGATCTAACCTAACCAATCAGATTTTCTCTCAGGCTGAACTCAAGCTGTATGGAGAAGGAGAGTAGCTGAAAGGCACAGAGAAGGCAGCAGCAGAAGTAATGAGGCAACTACAGTCATGTGGAGAAGGGTAAGGAAATTCGCTTTAAAATTTAGAAAAGTTAGCCGGGCTCGGTGGCTCAGCCTGTAATCCCGTGCCTTTGGGAGGCTGAGGTGAGTGGATTGCCTGAGCCCGCAGGTTCAAGACCCTCCTGGGCAGCGAGACCTCATCTCCACAATAAATCAAAAAAATCAGTTGGGCGTGGTAGTGCATGCCTGTAATTCCGGCTATGCGGAAGGCTGAGGCGGAAGGATCGCCGGAGCCCAGCAGGTCGAGGCTGCGGTGGCCGGGAGCGGCCACTGCACTCCAGTCTGGGCGACAGAGTGAGACTCCAACTCAAAAAAAAAAAAAAATTTAGAAAAGTTAAAAACAGGGTCTAAAAACAGCTCACAGCAGCAGAAAAGCAAGACTTCTGCTGCTAAGAGGGCAACACCCAGCCACTAAAGATGCATTGATTTTTTTTTTCTAGTTTCTGTTACACCTAAGGTAAAATCTATATACAGTGAGTCATGGATTCCTCTAAGGCCTGGCCACTCCCAGTTTCCATACTTCCCTGCATAAACTCTTCTAATAAACCTTTCCTTACTAGTAAAATTCTGTTTACAACCCCCCCAAAAAAGGAAAACACAGTATTTGCATATATGGGTGCACATGCGCTCACACATTACAACCAGATGACATGGCAAGCAGGGTGGTAGCCAGCAATCCAAGCACTATAGGTCTTGCAGCATTTGTAGCAGCCAATCTATAAACTTGCCAGCAATCGATGGAGCCATGACTTTAATTCAGGTCTGCAAGATTCTTTAAAATCCATACTTTAACCACTGTACAATTCTGTTTCCCTAAAAGAATGGAATGATGCCAGGCAAATAAATGATGGACGTTCAGTAGTGTCTACTGTATTATTACTTAGCCCTAGTTACCTGTTCTAGAGAGAAAGGGCCTTTATCCTAAACCTTAAAAACTAACAACTTATGTCATTACTGTTGCGCACTTAGAAATTAAAAAGAGATGTAGGGCAGTTACAGGAAACAAACACATCTCCTTTAAAAGTTTCTTGGCCTGGCATGGTGGCTCACGCCTGCAATCCCAGTACTTTGGGAGGAGGAGGTAAGGATTGCCTGAGGCCAGGGGTTCAAGACCAGCCTGGGCAACAAGGTGAGATCTTGTCTTTACAATAAATTTTTAAAAATTAGTCAGGCATGGTGGTACATGCCAGCCACTTGGAAGGCTGAGGTGGAAGGATCACCTGGGCCCAGCAGGTCAAAGTTGCAGTGATCATGAGTGTGCCACTGCACTCCATCCCAGGCGACAGAATGAGACTGACCCCCAAAATAAATAAATAATAATAGTTTCTTGCTTTTATGTATGTGTAAATCTGCTTTTGCCTGAATTTCATGGCAAATAAGTAAAGCTGTTCTCTTAAAGTCACGATAAACAGTTGATTCAGGCAAAGAAAGGACAATTTGGAAAATGAGGAAGATGTTTTGTGAAAAGTATCACTTGCAAGTCTTGAAAAATCTTCATAAATTTATCTAAACGGCTTGTTTCTCTCATGCGCCCCATTAGCCTATTTTACCTCCTCAAAGCCTGCTCATACAAATGGAAGGAAAATGAGGCTCAAAAATTCTCAAACACCTACAGATGTCCAGTGTGTTGCAAACCAAGAAACTCAATAAAAATCTAATAAGCAGAAGGCATGCAAATAACATGGCTCCTCTTCTACAAAAGCTTATATAAAACTACTGCAGTTATCTTCCTCCCTAACAACTTCAATGTCAAAAACTGAAAGAAACTACTCTGTGTTCCTAGTGCTTCACTATTTTTTTCTTAGAAGAAAAGAACTCCTTGCTTTTTCTTCCCATCCAGAATAAAAGCTACCAGTCATAACTAGCAGGTTTTCGTGTCTATCAAAGCAATTATCTACCCAAGAAGAGTCTTGACTGTGTTTTAAAACACTTCTGTATAGCTGAGAAAGTCTGACTAAAAACCAGTTTTATTTCTCAGAGCTAATTTATTTTCAGGTTATTCCCACCGACAGCAGGGATTAAAATCCAATATTCAAAACTCAAGTTGCAATGAAAGCTGTATGTACTTAAGGTTCATTTTAGTATAGTAACTTCTCACCTGATCATAACATCATTACATACTCTTGTATTCAAAGTGTCACCAGATTATATAGAACAGGAAACCCAGATAGGATGCAAGTTATTACTGCTCAAGCATCCAAGATGGCTCTGTTTTGTTTATTTTGGCTATTTTTTCAACCATATCATTCTACTGCTTAAACATTACAATGTTTTGTGTGCCGGGAGTATACGCTAGATACCTGACACAAGCATTTGAGTATCAGAAACATTGAAAAGCCACACAGGTACATGAACTCCAGCACTTAATCTGAAGTTCAAGATATAAAGTTCCATTTAAACCTAGGGACAAGGGTTCACTGGTGATGTAAATTATATTAGTCCCTAAAAACTAAAATTTCTAAAATCACCACCTTATAAATTTAAAAGGCAAGGTCAGGTGTACGGGCAAACCCTCTCAGCAGATAATTTAACAGTACTAGGGCCTTGGCTAAAGTTTGGAGTCCTGCCACTAAAGCCTACCACTGGCAGGGCTTTTGATGATTGCCATTTCTTTTTATCTCTTCACAACACAGTCCACCAAAAAAATTCCTGACTCAGCCCAAATTGTGCTCTCCTGAAGAATCTATTCTTTCTATAATTGAATGCTTTCTTTCAAATAGTGCCTCCAAGTTTTGTTTTATAAAAATGTCAGCAATGTTATTCAATTAATATTTACTTCTGTCAATATTTTGCACATGACAAAACAGTCGTGTGAAAGGACAAACAACCAAAATTGTGAGACAGATGGGTTGCTCTCAGGAGGAACCATAAAAACAAAGCCTAACTTAAAATCAATGTGCTTCAAAATCCCTAATGTCTTTTTCAAACTAAATGAAAAATTTATGAGAATGACAAACTATTAATATCTGACTAGAAAATAATTGGTAGCAAATAATATAGCTGGTTGCCTTCATTGTCCCAATTAAATACAAAAGCAGCAGATAAAATCAGATGCGTAGCAATAAAGTTCTCTCTTCTAATGCACAAATTTCCATCAAAATTTAATTGTAATGGGTAACGAAAAATATTCCACATGTGAATGTGCTATGCAAGTCACTTACAGTAATAATATCTAAGTTACTGAAACACGCCAGGCACTGTTCTAAGTGCATTACATGTATTTTTCATTTTATCCTCGGAACAAACCTACGAGGTAAGGAATATTAGCCCCATTTTATGGGTGAGGTAACTAAGGCACAGAATGTTTAAGTAGATTTGTACAACGACTTCCCCAAGTAATCTAGCTCCAGACCGCTACATTAAGCTACCAATAAGGTAATATAGTGAATGTGCTCTGCAAATGTAAAATGTGCGAATACAAGGTTGCACTAAAGGCATAGGCTTTGTTGTCGGCTCTCGTGTAAGTCTCTTAATAGCTATGTGAACCTAAGTAAACCATTGAACTTCTCTAAGCTTCAATTTTCTGTTCTATAAAATAGGGATAGTGTAAAAACAGATCTTATGAATAGAATTAGGAACATTATGCTTGTAAAGAATTAGCAGAGTGCTCGGCATACAGCAAGCACTCCATAAATGCTCATTATTCTTAGCTATTACTAAGGATTTGCCTTATTTTCATAAACACTCACCTTTACTGGTGGAGTTTTCCAAAATAGGTGCGATCTATCAGTACTGAGAGAACAAAAGTTTATGGAATTAAGTCTCAGAATCTGTAAATACATGGTAATACAATTTAGAGACGGAAAAGGTTACTATTTGCCTCAATAGCATTATCAAACATTTAAAGTGCCTTGGTAACATGAAAATGTGTTAGATACTGTACGAAATAATCAAAACATAATCCCTGACATCAAAAGTACACAATCAAGTCAATTAATTCTGCTGAGTGGACACAAACAGCAAACTCTCCAACTCCGGGCATTTTCCCAACCAGATGCACCTATGGTCTATTAAGTTCCCTTCTGTTTGTGGTATTGTAGTCATGAAAATATGTGGAAGCATCAGTTTGAAAATAATAAACCACCTAAATCCAGTGTGGAACAATAAAGATTCAGGAGGAAATGAGCTGCATGCACTATCCACACTCTTGCCCTCCCAAAAACATTTTAGTATCTTAGTACTAACAATCTCAGTTAATTAACTAGAAGGGGGGGCAAAAAGCAAGACAAGACCTTGAAGCTCAGAGGAAAAAGGTACAGAAACAAATTATGAGAGGAGAAATGAATTTGGAAAGTTATAAAAACCAAAATAACCATAAATAAATAAAAATGTTTAAACAGGTTTAAATAAAACATGTTTTTATTCTGCATTTTACCACGTGCCTAACATCTTAGAAACCAAAGAACTAACAGCTGTTCCTAAAATTGCTGCTCCTTATTCCTTTTCAATCCCAAGGTTCCTGTTAGCTCTTAAAGTGAAAGAGAGGGGAAAGGAAAGCACAGAGTACAAAAGGATTTGTCTAAAAGCACAGCTAACATCATGCCACACACATCTTAGAGCTTGGCTTCAGCTCAGCTATGAAAGTCATGGCTAGACCATAATCCTGGCAACCTGTGGATTCCATTAGAAAAGTACTTCCACAACTCCAAACTAAGGATCTATAACACTTCCATGAGCCACCGCAGGAGATCTGGAGACATAGTTTCTAACATTTTAGAAGCATTTCTACCTCATTTTCAGAGGTCATGCTATTTGAAGAGATGTTCTCCAACTTCATAATAGGATTGACAGCCACATGTACCTATCTCCATACTTATTTGCCATAACACCCATATGCATGGCCTCAAGCCATAGCAAACCACAAACTCACTACTACTGCACCCATTGGCTCTTTGACAACGAGTAGAACAGACTGTGGACCATAAATCAGTATTACATTTTCCTAAAAAAAAAAAGTGAAGGTACTTTCAACAATAAAAGCAATCTGTGTCAACCAAAAACTTAGCTCATATGTACACAACTAGGCAACAAAAACTAATAATGAATAATTAATATATTCTTCAGTGGTTTTCTTAAAGTAAGAAGGGGAGAGTAGAAATAGAGGCAAAAGTCAAAAAAAAAAAAACAGTTGTTGTATATTCATGGCATGCTCTAATGAATACCTGCCCAATATCAGCCAGATTTCATCCAGCTCTCACTTGCCCTATTCAATCTTAACGAAACTGAAGTACAAGCTATACCAGTTGTTTCTCCTCTTTCACCACACTTAGGGATAGAAGGTATCTTTAGGAAGGAAAATGAGTTGAATTTCACAAGAAAAATTCTTAACTGATCAAATAGCAGCAAAGGTAGGTAGAATTCACAGCCAAAGATAGATCTTACATAAAATAAGCAGCTTCTAATGGCTCTTAGTCTGGTTTACTCCTCACTACAGCGACAAAGTCATCTAACTTGTTTACACAGTCTACATGCAGAAAAACTTCTGGCACAAATTTCTTGGGCCACTTCTACTCAAAGAGCCTCCAGGCTGAGCCTCTGAAATACAGAGCTCGAATCAAAACAAAAAGGATGAAGACCAGAAAGGAATATGAAGACCAAATGTTTACTAATCACTTCTTGTTTGTTCCACCTTTCTAAACTGGTCCCAGTTCAGCCTCTAACTCTTGTCTGCCATGATCCATTAATTCAGCTATTATGATAAAATGTTCCCAATCTCTCTAGGCCCTTCTAATTTAGGCAAGTTCTGACACAGTGCTATTTTTTTCTACGAGACCCAGATGAAATCTTTTGACAGTCCCTGGAACTCTGATTTCCTCCTAGATACCTGCTCTATAGCCCTAGAATTACTGCAGAGAAGACGTGTTGTGAATGGTCCTGGGGAAACAAGTGGGTGGAGTAAAGGAATTCTAGCAACTGGGCTCCACTACTCCAACATCAGGCAATTTTTCTTTCTTTCCTACATTATTTAACAAGCAAGCAGGGAGGAAAAGGCTGAAACATAGATGAGAGGATGATGCAAAGAGCTACCCCAAGCTTTTTAGGACTCCTTGTATCTTCTCACTGATTATAGGAACTGAGCCTGGAAAATACCTTTGGAATATGTCTTGTGTGTAGAAATGCATAAAAGATAACACCTTGCAAAAGTCAAACATACAGGTTTAATAATGTGAAACTAATGAAGATGGTTTATAAATGAAATACCACCTACACATTTAGTTCCCTAAATATATTATACGATTAGTTATGAAAGTTAGACCTATAAGTACAAATTTCCATGTGGAAAAGTAAATCTGTTTTTAAATTAAAAGAAAAATTATTACTCTATTTCTTAAAAATAAAACTATCAAGATGTAATTCAAGTGTAGCTGCTCATAGTCACTGAATAAGTTTAAATTTGATAATAAAACATTTAAGTTTCAACCAATGCACCTTTGCTGAAGCACATTTAGCTGAAATAACTTCGAGTCTGGTTTATTTCCATCACATATAGTACATTTTTCCAACAAGAGCATGTACATTCAATATAGAACATTTCCAGCAACAGTTACAGTCTTTCTAGTTTCCTTTCACAGTATATTTTAGTGCAAAGCACTGGGAAGGGTAAATGTTTTTCTGGCTATAGAATCATTTTATTAAGACCTTGTGGATCTTCAACACTTTAAAACTTTGTACAAAAAGTATAGAGATAAACAGGGTCCCTCCTAAGTACAGGTGTGAGCCTATATAAAAACATGGTATATTTTCTGCTGTACCTTTTCAAAATTATAATTTGACACGAATTACTAAAAAATAAAGTATTCCCTAAAAAGTACAAAATATTGATACACAAAAACCTGCCCAAAATTTCATAAAGATAGATGTACTTCTGTTTTTCCTAAAATCTTGATTACAAAAATGAACAAGAATTCATTATTTTCTAAATTTTACAGTAGGAATCAAACATTATCTAAAGTGGTCTTTTAAGATTTTTCTTGGGAGAAAAAAAATCAGGGTTTACACCCGCATCTTCCTTTTCTTAGTAATATTTAAAGAAATAAACTAGTATCATAAGAAGTGGTTGTGCATGGATTGTCTGCATCCATAAAATATCAGTAAGCTATTTCTATGTACTACCTCATAATAACATTAGTAAATGTGTGGTCTTTAAAAAAAAATAGAAACTGACAAATAAGGTTGCATCTATCATTAAAGTGCTTTGTATAAAATTTAAAGAAAAACAGGGGAATGTTTAATTTTCATAAAAACCTCAGATGTTTACAAATGAAAAATGTAATTATCCATGCATGAAAATGACCTGGAATCTTCCTGTAATATGTACTTTAGAATGAAACTCTCAAATTACTTAAGTGCTAGAGAACAAGTTAGAAGTAAATGGATGTAAAAATAATTACAAATATTTAATAGGCTAAATATTTATAATGTGCTGATACTAATTTGTCTTTTGTTCCTAACATACACTCACTAGAAAATCATATTATCCGTACAATCCAGATAAAATGTTGCCAAATGAAGTGAAATAAAACTAAAATCACTACAATATAAAGTCTCTGCCAATTAAAAATTGATTATTTTCTTCAGGTTGTTGATCACTTTAATCAACACATTCTTTGGAAAACAAAATTTGCAACATTTTTTTAGAAACTGTAGACCAATTGCACAAGGTCAAGGGTGGTTAGCTGACACACTTGTGATGAAGATATGTAATGTCACAGCTACTTGAAAGTGCTGGAATAGGCAGTGCCTTAGAAACAAGTGGTTAGATGGTTATTATTTTAGTCAGAAAACAGCAGTTACAGTTGAATATTTATGAAAATGTTTCTCTTTTGTTTTCCTCATAGTACCATCTGAAGACGTTTAGTGGTTTTAACACCAATTTAAAGTCTTTCCACAAAAATGAACTCCAAACCTTTTCGTACATCACTTGAAGTTATCTGAGGAGAAATGGGAATAAATGAACACTTTTGAGTTTACCAACAAAACCTTATTTTTAAAATTATACAATAGTAAATGACTTCTAATGGATGGTTTCATCTCAAATTTTCCACACAAATAAAAAAATGTGTGATAATCAGGCCACAACATTTAACCTACTCAGCACTCAAACTAAGCATTTTGCTTTAGAATCTGAATCTGAAACTAATTTAATACTCATTAAATACATTAAATGCCTTAAAACAATGGACACAGGTATTAAAGGTAAACTTTTAAAATATATATAGACTTACAAAAACAATTATAGGGAGTCTACTCCTTATTTTATATTGCATTTTAAAAATCTATATTTGTTCTAAAACTTTCTTTAAAAAGTAATATTATTCTTTCTTTCAAATAATAATTTTACTTTTCTTGCAGCGCACAACCACAAAAAAAAATCCCTAATTAATAATATTAACTATGCTAAAATGATCACCAAAAAATTTATCGAACAGAAAGGGGAAAATAAGAATATTTGGGACCTAAATAATCATTCTTTCCATAGTTCAAAACTAAAAAACAATAACTAACACACACTCCCAAGGAAAAAGGAAAAAAAGAAACCAAACTTTTGTTCACCAACTCTCCCCCTTTGCCTGGAAGCACTATGTTAAAAGTAAATAATAAAAGTTAATCATCCTAAATTCAATTTGGGGATTGTTTTTTTCTGAGTGCAGCACTTTATTTAGCCATCACAGATTATTTTTACAATAATTACAGTGCCTCAAAATAGTTTTTCCTACAATTATCGCCTTCGCAAATTATTCTAATATATTTAACTTTCCTACTATGCATTAATTAGTAAACTAAGTCACTGAATCAAATTAAACCTGTGCAAAGTTAGTTAAACAGAAGACTTCTATTGTAAACACAAGCCAATATAAATGTATATATTTTACAACATTAAAAGGAAAGCACTGACCCTCTGCCATCTACCTATAACTACATTGCATTGTCCTGTGGAAGGTAAGTTCTGAAGTTAACTTTTGTTCCCAAGCCACTGGAATAAAGGTCACTGAAGAGGTAAATGCAATATGCACATTACTCTTGCAGTTCCCACTGCCTTAAGATATATGGAAGCAAACAAGTTAAAATGGAACCAGCTATAAATTATGGTTAAATGATTTTTTTTTTTAGTTCGATGGGGGGTAAAAAGCAAAACTCTTTAACTGTTCCTCACCAGACAAGAGCCTTAGATCTGGTACTTCGGCCTTTGGTTTTGTTTCCTTCAGGTGAATTGGAAGCATTTGCCTTATGAGTTTTCTTATGATGTTCAAGGTAAGTCTTTTTGGCAAATGCCTTTCCACACTTATTGCATCTGTGAAGAGAAAAGTTTTTTGTGACTTTTACTTCAATACCGACGTCAGCTACTTCGTACTTTTTACTAGGAGAGTTAGAAGTGCCATCGTGTTTCGAATCACTATGTTTTGCTTCATCCCTCGAAGGGCCTCTTTTTGCCACTTTATTTAGAACAAAATCAATGGGCTTTTTTATAGCTCTGATCTCTAAACTGGCTGTTATTTTCCCAAGATAGCGAGATGACTTTTTATGAACCACAGTTATATGTCGTATCACATCGCGTTTCCGACGAGTTTCATAAGTGCAAAGAGGACACTTGTAGAATTTAACATAAATGTTATTTCCATCTGTGTGCAACTCTATGTGCTTAGTCAAGTTCTGTTTGGAAGTAAACTGACGTTTACAAAGTTTACAGTAAAGTTGCTTAAAGTCAAAGCCAGCTGAAAGTTTTGGTTTCCTAGTTTTTTGCTGGCCACCTGCAGCCGACGGACTAGTTGATTTAGGACTTTCAGAGTCTGGTTTGACTTTATTTTTCTGTGCTGCCGGTGTGTTCTTTTTTTCATTTGAATGATTTGTTCCCTTTAATTCATTCTGTGGAGAATGGGTAATGGAAGGGGGTGAAGATTCTACAGAATCTGCTGGTTCAACTTTAACTTTTATTTCTGAACTGTTGGCAGTATTATTAGGGCCTTTTTCTCTTTTAGAGTTTGTTCCAGAAAGAGTTATCTTGTGGACAATTTGCATATGTCTTTTAAGCATTATTTGTGAACTATATTTCCTCTTGCAAAGGAGGCATTTGCATGCAGTTAAATTGTATTCAGCCTTTGAAGACGACTTTTGTTTTCGAGTCTTAAAAGATTTTTTAGGAGAAATAGAATCCAGGAACAAAGGTTGCCCAGGCTTTGTTGCTATATCAGGAGTAATTGAATCCCTCCTTAGTCCTCTATGAACTTCATCAAAATGCCTCCTTACATTTGCTTTTGTAGCAAATGATTTACAGCATACTGGACAGCTTCTACTTAATGGAACTAGAACATTCTTACTGCGTCCTTTAGAGCACTGGTTTGGCTTCTTTCGTGTTTCAATGTACTTTTTTAGTTCTTCCATCTTTTTCTTGTGTACTTTGCGAATGTGACGACGAACACCTCGTCTAGAATTAAATTCTTTTCTACAAAGACAACATATCAACTGGTGACCAAAATCAGAATTGTCAGAAGTTTCCAAGTCAGCCTGTGACTCCTGAGGTTGTTCCTCAGATACAGGTGCCACTTCATCTGCAACAATCTCAACAGGAGGTGGCTCTACAGTTTCCACCTCTGTTTCTGTAATTGGTATTGTTTTAGACTGCTCAGTGCTAGCTTCCTGTATTTGAACTTCAGCTGGTTCAGGAGTACTGCTTGACTCTGTGACTTCAGTAGGATTATCAGTCCTTGAAATATACTGAAACACTGCATTTTGATTCGTTTCTATGGGTTCTAGCTTAATAATATATTCTCGCTTGTCCACACTTGGATATATGGCTTCTAGGAGATCATTTATGGCTTGACTTTGTTTATCATTTACATCAGGAAGGTCTGTTAAGGAAAAAACAACATTTTAATCTGAAATAATTAGCCTGCTCTAGTCCTCTTAATATTTTAAAATACATTATGAACCTCTATGTCAAAATGTATTGTTACTGGTTTGCATTTACTTTTACAAAAGCATTATATGAAGCTAAAAACTCTTCAGCATTTTATGAAGCTAAAAACTAGTATTAAACTAAAATTGCCTTTAATTTAAATTCTCATAATATACAAATGTTAATGAATAAGTGCAATTTGAAGAGCTACTTCTGCATCTAAGTGTGCTTACTATAAAATATATAAATACTTGATTATCCTAAGCAATAAAAATAATCCTTCATATTTTTAGTCTGAACACTTCATACTCGCAAAGGCAACTCAAAGTTCTCATAACCCAGGATAGATGAAAAATATTACTATGTAAATAAATTATTTTTCTTTAGAAAACATGACAGCATTCCATTAACTTAACCCGTAACAAATCATCTAGTCCAGTCTATTTAAACATCTCACGGAAATGAAAAAGATTTGAAAGCAAACAGATAAACATAAATGGCATAATGTATAGGTGTCTTTGCTGAACTCAGTCTTATTACGTCTTATTAACATGATGCAATTTTACTAAAACAAATTATTAAAAACATATTGGTTCCAAAAATACAGCTAGTTTTATTTACTTGTACCCAATTACACCCTCTATAGGCAACCAAATATCCTACTCTAATAGAGTTGTCTAACTCAGTGGATTTGGTTTTTACATACAACTCTACAATCTGGCTGCAAATCCAGCACCACACCTGATGTCTATTTAGAAATAAGGAAGTGATTCATTATGCTCTTCTAGTCTACTCATTTTTGTTTTAAAATGAATACAGTTGTATCTATGAGGAAAATACTTTCACAAAAGTATTTCTAGAATAAGTACTGACAAGAAGAGTGTATAGTAATCTAGCAAATCCATTCATCTATTTTACTCTTTAGGTGAAAAATAAAGAATTTTACAACTAAAAAAAACAAAGAACAACCAAAAACAACCTAACTTTCTACTAGTATTTTAACTTAAAAGTTTGATTTGAAATTAATCTCTATAGATCAAACAGCAGTAGGCAAAATTTCCAGATAAATAGGAAACTGTGTTACATCTATGCCCTACAATATAATTTAAGCCAGCTTCATTATCATTAAAGTCATACTCTAATATTTGGAAATTGCATTTTATCCCCACCCCAAGAAAATCAAGTTGAAAAGCACACAAAATACATAATGCATCTATGATATCAGACTGACAAAGTTCTACATTTTGTAAATCAACAAAGAGCTAAATTCCTAAACAAAAAATAATGAAGCAACTCACCATTAAACTACTTTTTAAGTTTACCTTAATTCTTTAAAGAAAGAAAGAAATACCATAACATATACTGCTAACTTAATCATACAGGAACAATACGCTTAATTCAAAACAAACATGTGGTTCCACAAAGACTTTATATTAGTCTGTTATCTGCCT
Organism: Cephalopachus bancanus; assembly: GCA_027257055.1. Taxonomy (NCBI): domain Eukaryota; kingdom Metazoa; phylum Chordata; class Mammalia; order Primates; family Tarsiidae; genus Cephalopachus; species Cephalopachus bancanus. Next base: position 1,930,031 of record JAPVLO010000162.1, on the reverse strand, counting down.
TTATCACATAAAGCTCTTTCGGATCTCAAGTGAGCCTGCGACATAATCTAATTTTTGATAAAAATAACTGATTTAAATAAATTTCTCTGAGAACAAATCAAGATTTTCAAATCCAGAAAACACAAGAAAGATTAATAAAGATATTTTAATACTGTTCCCAAGAAATCAGCTAATTTACTCATTCTTTGCTTTTTGTTTCTAATCTTATTTACTTAAGGGAGATCTAAGTAAGCGATCAATCACATCTGGTAACAAGTTGCTAAAGTAGTAAAAAGTAACAAACTATACGGCCCACACAAACGTTCAAAAGCAATATCCAATATTTTAATAAAAATAAACATACTCAAAAATCTAACCTCTTACATGACACGTTTAGGAAAATCCAAGTGGAAAGCATTGATATGAAAGTACCTACTAAGAACTTGAATATTACACTGAATCAAGAATTTAATTTTATTCTCTATCATTAAAATGTCTACAATTAGATATCAATACCATTTTAATGCAAATGTGTAGCTGCAGTATAGTAACACATAACTGCAAAATGCATAGCTGAATATATGAATAAAACTTACTGTCATCCATCTGGAGACTCGGTGGGCAGTAGAATTTTTTATGGGTAATTAAATTTGGTAATCCTCTGAAGAGACTGCGGCATAATTTACATTCAAAAATAGTGTCCACATCTTTTAATAATATATGCTTAAGTTGTTTAGTTCCTGAGAGAAAAAAGAAGGAAAAACTTAACACAAAAGGTAACTTTAATATGCACATTTAAACTGAGCAACCGCTGTTAATAATCCAAAAGTATGTTTACTCTGAAAACAAAAGCGTAAACACTGTCAATTTCTACCGCAGTGTATTTAGAACTAAGTTATAAACTAAATTCTAAGTAAAACTCGACTATCATTTGGAAATTGGGACAGCTAAAATTGATGACCTTTTTCCACGTCAGCAGCCAATCAATTCTTAGGATATCCCACAGCAGTAGTTCTGACATCTGGTTGATCATTCCAATGACCTGGGAATAAAGATGTCATAACCCTCTCCCAGAGACACTGATCCAATAGAACTGGAGTAGGACGGAAAAATTAAATGTTCCCCATCACTCCCTGTCAAACTTTTTGTCTGAGTCTTTCAGTTTTTTTCAATATATTAGGAAGTGAACAAGGAGTTTTTCAATAACTATTCCCCTGATTCCTCAAAGAAGGTCAAAACTGTTAACACAGGATTGCTTGTGACTTTTTAAAAATCAAGCTCAGGCTGAGCAAAGTGGCTCAAGTCTGTAATCCCAGCATTTTGGGAGGCCAAGGTGAGGCGACTGCCTGAGCCCATGGGTTTGAGACCAGCCTGGGCCACTTGGCGAGACCTCATCTCTACAATAAATCAAAAAAATTAGCCGGGCATGGTAGCAAGTGCCTGTAGTTCCAGCTACTTGGAAGGCTGAGGTGGAAGGATCACATGAGCCCAGCGGATCGACACTGGGGTGGTCGTGAGCGTGCCACTGCACCCCAGCCTGGGCAATGGAGTGAGACTCCAACTCAAAAAAAAAACAAAAATCCAGCTCAAATTACCTCAGGTTCTGGACCAACATGGGATTATGGCTATTTAGTGTGACAGTAGAGAATCTTTATCCATACAAAGAGATCATTTTGAATCTTGCCTAGGCCACTCGATAGTACTATAAATTTATTCAAAGCCTTTTGCCCTTAAAACACCCCAACTGCGATTAATTGTTGATATAACTACTAGTTTAATGCCCATCTTCTCTACTAAATTATAAACTCAAAAGCAGGCAAGACCAACCCTACTTTATTTACAAGTACAAAGAGCTCAGCTCTAATAATGTTCAATAAGTATCTGTTGAAAAAATGCTACTGATCTAGGGAATCTAAGCACTATAATGGAAGAGCTTTAGGCAGAGAAAAATTAAGTGGCAACAAGCATTCAATCTTTAAAATAAAAACATCCACCAGGAATAAAACACAAATGGAAGGTCTTTAGTCACTGCTTCCTATAGATCTCTGCCACAGGTAAGTTGACAAAATGGACCTGCAAAAGTGCTTTACTAATGAATGAATGTGTTTAGTTTCCTCAAATTTTTTTTTTTAAAAAGACAATTTACTAACTTGAAGAGAAAAAGACCAAAGTGCCCTGAAAAATATCCTTAAGACTGTCTAGCTGCAAGGTATGCTGTCATTGAACAAGCATTTGACTATCAAGTTCTGGGACTATTAAACAGTATAATATATCTTGGTATAATTAACACTGTAAGGTCTACAAAAGTTAAATAGTTCTGATTCAATCTCTTGCAATCTGCTTACATTTAATTTTTGAAGTGTATTTTATCATCATTTTGAAGATAGGTTAGCCCTCAAAATTCTACTGTAAAAAGATTACCAGGTTATCAGAACTTTACTAGAGATTCCAAATCTGTTGTGACCTTAAGGAGCCTGATAGTCTCTGGTTTATCTCTCTTGTAAAATGGAACAAACCAAACCTATCTTGAAGAATTATGAAGTAAAATACGAACCTAAATCCCAGGAAAACCAAATTATACACTGAAGTTTCTACTGGAAAAACATAAATATCACGAAATAACTTCCACCGTTTTCAAAATCCAAATTCACGTTTACTCCACAAGACCTTCGAAACCATAAAGTCAAAAAACTTAAATTTAAAAAGAATCAGAGTAGCCTGAGTGCTAGTTATTCTTTATACAAGAGTAAAACTCACATATATATTTATTTAGTCCATTTCACATTACAAAATATCTTAGCAATATACTGCTAATATATTTAGCTCATAGTTAACCTCATAAGTGACTGACAAACTATAAGAAGTAGGCTGATTATAAAAACACTTTTGCTAAACCTCTCAAACTATATATAGTTTTCAGGAATTGTAGTTGAGTATAGTAGCAGTGGGGAAAAAACAAAAAACTTGTGCACATTTTGATTCTAAATTAAAAGGCCTGCTAGACCCATACTACAGATTCAATTCTGCCTTTAAAATAGTCAAAAGAGATTGAAGAGGAACACAGAAATAACCTGAACCAGGTATAACTTAGGAATTCAACTGAAGATTTAAAGAGACTGTATGTACATGGCAGCAGATTTAAAGCATAAAATAAACTGGTCTGTAAACAACATGAGGTTATATATAAAAAATAGTCAAGTGTAAAATACAAAACTACATTCCTAAATCAGACGTATCACCTTGTCTACCAGGTTCTCAATCAGAAAAATTTAAACATTATCAATCTCTCACTTAGTTCTAGTCCATTTATATATCCTAGTCCAGTTAGTTATATTTAGTAGGGAGTATATATTTATCACAATAAACATCCAAAAAAACATATTTCCTTCTAACCTTGACTAATCAATCTTCATTATCAGACACAAATGTCTCCCCCTACCACACATATGCATGTGAGTATATGTGCACACACGCACATAAGCATGTACATACACCGAATTACTGTTGATCCAGGCATATCTTCAGGTCCATAAACACACCAAATGTTCTCTCTCCCTCATTTTTCAGGATTTCAACTATGTTTTTTTCTGACTATAAGATTCTTTCACTTCCGGCTTACTTCTAGCACTCCTTCAGATCCCAGGTTAAATGTCACTTCCACTAGGAAGCCTTCACCTACCTCTCCTGTATTTTTGTTAAAAATCCTTTACCTATACTCCCATAGGCCCCTACACAACTATATTAGTTTATTCCACTCTTATAAAATTCATTACTTTTCTATATCTCCATTAAACTAAAAGATCTAGAACAGAGATGGTATCTTTGATGCTCATCACTATATTCCCAGTCCTCAGGATAATGCCTGATTGGCATTTGCTAAATGACATACTAGAAAGCGCTGTTTAAAAAAAAAAAAAAAAAACTTATCTAAAAACAAAAATTTTTTTTTTTTAATCTATGGGAAGTTGACGGGAAAGATTTCTAATTCTACTTATACATTTTACAAATGAGAAAAATAAGATGTATCCCATTCCATGTGTCCATTCATAGAGAAAGTGTTTCCCTAAGTTACAGTCACCATTTAAGGTTTTGTTACATTTTCCTACAGGGAAGAAATGGTCTTATTCAAAATCAGCTACTATTTTCTGATTGCTTTGCTCACTTACAATTAGACACAGTCAACCAACTGTGCTTCTGTCAATAGCTAAAACTTCCTGTCACCTGAGACAGCAACTGACATAAAGTTCTTCCACAGCTCTTGAGCCCGAAAAAGTGAAGTCAAGCTGCCTTCCTCCTTCTTTTCTAATACTGCTCTCTTCTTGCCTTAAGTTTGTAAATTATCTTAGAAATCGGTACTAACTGCTTACATAGATCATCAATCAGTACCTTTCAAAAACCGGCTTTTCAAAGAGTAAGGCTTTTGAAAACTAAAGATTAATTAATGAATATATATCCCAGATTCTCACACATAAGAGCTTCTTATTAAAATTAAACCTCATCATAGGTTTATCTTGTGCTATTCTTTAATGGCAAATGCACTGCGTGTACTGATGAAAATGCTTAAAGATTTTTTTCAAAAGAAATCAGTATTCAATTTCACATTAAGCTTGATGGTAGTCACTTAATGACATAATATTAACTCTAACTCTTCTGTACTAGACAAAGACAAACCTTTTTTAACAATTTTTTTGAGACAGGGTCTCATTCTGTCTCCTAGGCTGGAGTGTAGTGGCATAATCATAGCTTACTACAGCCTCAAACTTCTGGGTTCAAGGGATCCTCCTGCCTCATCTAAGACTACAGATGTGCACCACTGTGCATGGCTATTTTTTTTTCTTTTTGTAGAGAAAGAGTCTTGCTATGTTGCCCAGGCTAGTCTTGAACTCCTCGCCTCAAGCAATCCTCCTGCCTCTGCCTCCCAAAGTGTTGAGATTATAGGCATGAGCCACTGCGCCAGCATGACAAAGACAAGCTTTCATTTCTTTTCTCAATGCACTGACATTTTGGTCAATAACCATTTTAAGCTTTTTAAAGGGTGTACTGCTTGCCTATTGTTGGCTGACACATAAACCCAATCTCTTTTAGGATGACAATTTAACTACAGTATCATCGAAACACTGCAAGCAAATGCATGTTCCTTGTCACTTCTGAAGAAAACTCCTAATTGATCATCCCTTAACATAATTACTCAACGGTACAAAGAACTTAAGAAAATTAGAATTGTTACCCTAAAACTATAAGCACTGGTTAAAAAAAAAGCAAAACTAGGTTAATTATGGAACACTGCCGCATACCACAATAAATTTATCAGTAGTATAAAATTATTTCAGGAAGTGCTTACTTGGTGAAACTTTTAGTTTACTCTAACAAAGACATATTAAGCACCCATTAAATATCAGGTACAATGTTACTCACTGGAAATGTAAAGGTGAAGGATATGGTCTATGCCCCTGAGAAACTCAGAGACTAATGTAAATGGCTGTTGTCCTAGGAACATAACACCAGATGACTTACTTTCAAGATAAGTATAAGAACAACAAATTAAATAAATCTTCATTTTTTTATTTATCCAAAAGATTTCCAGTCATATTTTGAAATTTCTACAATTGTAATGTAACAATTAAAAAAAAAATCCATCACAGAATACAGCACTCTCCTGGGTACCTCAGATAAATCAAACTTCCACCCCAAGCTCTGCCTACAGAGTCGGGACTGAGGCATCACCATTCAGTCATGGCTTACACTAACTGCAATTAAAGTTGCTTTAAACAGTTTTTTAAAAGTTTAAGAAGTTAAATGACCAAACCTAAATTTAGAAAGGTAAACATCACACAAAGCTAATTCTCATTTTTCATTACCATAGTATAAAAGTTCTAATTTATTCCTAAGAGTCAGAAGAGTTCCTTGCACATAGCAATCTAGTCTATTACGCATGCAGAATCTTTTTTCTGCAATATTATATATACTCTTTTCCTACAATATTATATATTTCAAGAATTTAAAAAGATGTCAACTTCATATTAAAGACTCGCCTTGACTACTGGACAAAATTCTTCTCTTTTCCCCCGTTTTTCTGTTTCAAAGCTTAAGGCATTCCACAGTTCCTATGCCTCTACCAGATAACCAAGAGATTATAAAAGAATATTAAATTTAATTAACCAATTTAATAAATGCATAAAAGATATTTAATATTTAAAGGCAGTACACTTTGTATTTGCGATTTAAATTTTGTTTCGATTTGGGGAGAACGGTCAGATAGAAAGATAAACTAGTAGTGTTCATGGAAAGGAGGGAAATTTAAAGACAACAATTCACAGACATGATCCTCGAAGAACTCACACAGCCAAGGCAAGACTCCACAAAAGGCAGGGCACAGTCAAAGCCAGGGCTTCAGAGCAAACAGCAGGTCTCAGGTTAGCTAACCATCAGGGGTTTCTATAGCTGCAAAACACACATGCTTCTAAAATGTCAGACAATAGCTGAATCTACAGTTAATGAACCAAAGGCACCTAAGAGTGTGCAGTCAGTTGCCATTTGTACTGGGAAGAAAGTGAAGGATCTATGTCTGTATAAGCATACAGAGTGTCTAGAGAAGACACACAAACTAAGTAGCAGGGGATGCTTGAGCAAAGGGGAATGGAGGACAGAACATCCAAGATACCTGCCTCAGCTCTCTATGCTTTTGTACTTTAGTTTTTTAAACCACAGGCACATATTACTTACCATAAAAATAAAAATCTATTTAACTTAATTTGCAATTAAGCAGCCAGAAATAAAGAGATACCAGAGGTCACATAGAATTTATATTTTAAAGCCAGGAAAACAGTCCCAAGCAAAAGCTGAGATGTATAAGGCAAACAGAATGGAATGAAACTGGTCAAGCAGTCAGTACAGCACACATGGGTTGTTGGATCTTAAAAACGAGTCCACTTTTCTAAGTCAGAAAACTTTTGTGAACTTCCAGCTTGATAGGAATATCAGGTCACAGACAGCACAGTGTAGGCGGAAAAAAGTGAGACACAAATGGAGATGATACAGTAGCTGCAGATAAATGCCTGAGCTTGAAGACAAAGGTAGACATCCTAACATACTACTACTGCCCAACCTGATTTAGCCCCTGTAGGTTAACAAGAGCAAAAGCATGGACTTCAGAGTTCTATCTGCAAATAGCTGTCAAAGATACATAGCATCACCAGGATAGTTCTTTAATTGCAGTATGTGTGACCTAGTTGTAATGGAAAGAACCTAGAAACAGATGAGTCACTGAGGGTATACTTGGGAGTAGAGTGGAACAGAGAGAAACTGACAGAGCCTCAGGGTTAGAAGGGATTTTAGTTCCCAAGTTATGTGACTCAAACTTCCATACCATTCTCCCAAGGTTTTAGTCAGCTTTGATTTAAATCTCTTAGTGCCAAAAAGAGCTACCTTTGTAGACTTTAGATTATCCAGAAATGGAAGTGATGACTACCTTGAGAAAATTACATTTTTTTTTTTTTGGTTACAGGACACAATAATAAAAAAATTAGCCAGGCATGGTGGTGTGTGCCTGTGATTCTAGCTACCTGGAGGCCTGAGGTGACAGGATCACCTGAGCCTAGCAGGTCGAGGCTGCAGTAGCTGTGAGTGTGCCACAGCACTCCAACCTGAGCAACAGAATGAGACTCCTACTCCAAAAAAAAAAAAAAATCTTTAAATCCAAAATTAGTTTCTCTGTACAGCTTAGCATATTTCTGAATCACCTCTAATGTAAAAGACTGGGTAATTAGAGAATTAAAACAGTATTTTCAGAATTTGCCTATTAAGAAATAACTTTCAAAAGGCAAAATTGCTTGGATCATTTTAAAAAGAACACACTTCAAAAGGTAAGTCTAAATGGCTTTAGAATTATACCATTTCAGATTACCCATTTCTCTGTCCCTCTTCTTTGCGTAGATAGTAAAGAAATGACAAACACAGAAAACAGATGACCACAATGCAGTAAAAAAGCAAGTTCATCTTTAAATATCTACCTTCAAAAATTTAAAAAAACACAGATTTTGGGTACAGGTTCTTGTTGAAAAGGCATTTTTTTAAAAAATCAAAGCATTTATGAATTAAAGAATTCTAACTTTTAATCTAAAAACACAAGCTAACGCAGGTATAAAGGTATAAAGTAATCTTATTAGTAACAAATTATGAATTTTAAAAAAGAAACTTACAACAAATAATATTACCAAATGAGAAAAGCTATTACTCTCGTTTACTCACTATTCTAAAAGAAGCTAAAACAAACAGAAACTGTTTTTCTGTCATGTCAGAAATATAAATACTGCCCTAATAAGTAAAATGTTACTTATCATAGGAAAACTGGACCTATAAACTATTTCTGTTAACAAAAGGCAATTATCAAAAGTAAAAAAACAAAAATTAAAAATAACCTTAAATAGGTTATACCTCCATTCAACATGGAGAATAGGCACATAGTATATGCTAAATAATTACTGAATTAAATACCTAAAAGCAATAGCATGAGTACTACAGATGTAAAGTTCTAAAAAATGGATCTTGCTGGGCTCGGTGGCTCAGCCTGTAATCCCGCGCCTTTGGGAGGCTGAGGTGAGTGGATTGCCTGAGCCCGCGGGTTCAAGACGCGCCTGGGCAACGAGACCTCATCTCTACAATAAATAAAAAAAATCAGCCGGGCGTGGTAGCACATGCCTGTAATTCCGGCTATTTAGAAGGCTGAGGCAGAAGGATCGCCGGAACCCAGCAGGTCGAGGCTGCGGTGGCTGAGAGCGGCCACTGCACTCCAGTCTGGGCGACAGAGTGAGACTTCACTCAAAAAAAAAAAAAAATGGATCTTGAGCAGGGCTCGGTGGCTCAGCCTGTAATACCACGCTTTGGGAGGCTGAGGTGAGTGGACTGCCTGAGTCCGTGGGTTTGAGACCCACCTGGGCAACTTGGCAAGACCTCATCTCTACAATAAATTAAAAAATTAGCCGGGCATGGTAGCGCGTGCCTGTAGTTCCAGCTACTTGGAAGGCCGAGGCAGAAGGATCTCCGGAACCCAGCAGGTCAAGGCTGCGGTGGCCGGGAGCAGCCACTGCACTCCAGTCTGGGTGACAGAGTGAGACTCCAACTCAAAAAAAAAAAAAAAAAAAAAAATGGATCTTAGCGAGTCAGAGAAAAAAATAACTTTTTTTAAAAAAATAACTTTTTAATTTAGATTAAGAAACAACCTATTTCTTAGAATCCTAAAGTAAAGCAAAGATATGCATCCCCCCCTTTACAATTTAAAAACAAGCATCTCAATAAATTTATCAATACAAAACAAGTAATTATATACAAATTATTTTTTCCTCTGAAACTCAGAAATTTTTCATTAAGGTAGTAAGATTTCAAAGAATGACAGGACAGTCTAGTCTTTTAAGTGTCCATCAGTGAGGTCTCCATCAGTCATGTTTATTTGCCTGTTCTCATTTGACTAATAAACAGTCTGTAATGTTAGAGAAGCCAAATCTACAAGGGGTGGACAAGTGGACCATAACAATCACAGCAACCTAGTACCTTACTGATAACAAGGGGTTCTAACAGTTCTTAATCATTTTACATATTGTAAATACCACCTACTTTAAAGCACTGGATTGCAACTACATAAATATATGCATTACACAGTCAATTCTTATAATAAGCTAATAGAAATAAAAGCTAAATAAATATATCTAAAGATATTAGGGCTGGAATATCTTCTTTCTATTTTGTGCTCTGTTAAAGATTTTGAAACTCCAGAAACTTCAGGATTAGGTAAAAGAAAGAGAATCACATAAATAGAGATGATAAGATAATTAATCCAGACCAAGTGATATCTCATTCTGAGTAAATACTGTACCAAAGCTTATAGAGACACAGAATAATTTACTGCTTGAGAATTTATAAAGAACATGCCAAAAGATAACAATGGATATTTTTTAAAAAGTGCTGTACCAACAAACATAATGCATAATGTATTTATTTCAACCATACCAATCAATTTTTTAAATTAATATGTCATATGTTAATTAACTACTGAAAAAGAATATACCATCAATATTTATTCATCTACCTTTTGAAAACATAACAATTAAAAATATTCTATGAAGAAAACCAACACATACATTTAAGTACTTTTAAAAATTATTTCTAAGGACTTCTAGGTAGTTTTAACTACTATGTGAAGACTGAAAAACATAAAGCATTCATACCTGATCGAAAGCATTCAATTATTTGTTGAATACCAGATTTGGATGTCTGCAGTGGCTGCTGTAACAAAGGAGGATCTCCAGGTTCCAGGATATAAACTACATGGAAGACAAATACCCACCCAATCCCCACCAAAAAAAAGGTTATTTAAATCATATACTATTAAAGTGAAACAATGTTTTGCGATAATCATGTTAAGGATAATCACACTTGTGCGTGTGTGTGTGTGTGTGTGTGTGTGTGTGTGTGTGTGTGTACGTGCCAAAAAATGTATACACATTTTAAGTATGATGTTTGCTCAAAAGTTAATCGAATGAATGCTAGCATCACCAAGCAACAGGCAGGACAAAGAAAACAGTGGAAGCACAGTTGAGCGAACATCATACTATACATTGCTACCGTAATTTAATTCAACTTTGAAAAGTAGTAATACATAGATAACATCTCTTAAAATATGTATATATTTTTTGGCACCGTGTGTGTGGTGTGTGTGTGTGTGTGTGTGTGTGTGTGTGTGTGTGTGTGTGTGTGTGTATAAAACATTTACCATCATCTTTGTAAAGCAAAATGAAACAATGGAGAAAAAAACTAAAAGTATTCTCAATTAAAGGCAACATCAAGGCTACTTAAGGTTAAGTAATAGGTTTAAATGCAAAGTCATTACTGTTTTGGTATTATTTACTACTTATTTACTACACATTCTTGATTCTGCCTTTTTATTATGCTCCTTGAAGAGGAACATTTACTCAAAATTATAAGACAATGGTGGCCTAGCCATATCTCATAAACTATCCCCAAATCCTCTGTATAATCCGGTACAGCTCTCTGGACAATTATGAGAGAAGTCAAAAACTACTGCCTAAGGAAGTAACTGGACAGGTGCACAATGACGGATGTACGAGAATGTTCACTGTTGTGTTTCACAGCACTGTACATATAGATAATTGAGAGAAATTTCAAACATAAAAGTTTCTCAATAGGGACCAGACTAATAAACTATGAAATATCATACAACAGAATCTCTCATGGCAGTTAGAAAGCACAAGTTAGGTCTACATGTATTGACAACATAGGATAGCAAGAATTGTTAAGCAACAAAAACAGGCTACAGAATATGATCCCATGTACACTGACACCACTTCAGATAAACACAGAAATACATTCAATGTATATTTGTTATGGGTATAAACGCTAACACAGACAGAAAAATCTTAGAGGGATAGCAACAAAATGTAATCAAGGCTCTGCCAGGGTGTGTTCACAGGGATGATATTCACTTTCTGCCTCACATGTCAATGCTGTTTCAGAACCTGGCTTGTTGGAGTGTGCATTTTAGAAAGAACACGTTTATAATTAGAAATAACATTTCCACTTTAAAAATAAAAATTTTCATATACAGAAGTCTATATCACCCCTACTTTCCAAAATTCTCAGATCAGCAGTATAAATATGTAATAAATTAGACTATGGTAAAATGAATCAAGGCAACTGAAAAAAATTGAGCTTTTCCATCAGTTATCAAATAAAAAGAGAAGGTTGTAGTGGAGAAAAACTGGCCTTTTAAAGTCCCTCTTTTTTAGTATACTATAATTTCTACTACATCACAACCCAAGACCATCCGCTTAGTGTGAGGAGAAAAGCACCGTTACTTCAATCATGTTGTGCTATCATCGCTTCAGGGCTCAGGCTTACCCAGCAGTCAGCTTTCTGATAAGGGGTTAAGTCAGTCTGCTGTGCCAGTCGACAGATACAGGCTTAGAGTTTCCTTTATGCTTCAAGTGTGGTGCTCAGTAGACACAAACAGGAGGAACTATGTCTCGGGACCGACTCACTTCAATAAGCAAAATTTCCCCAATTTTGACACCTTAAAAATATTTTAAATAAACTAAGAACATAAATACACAAAACTCATGTTGGGGGAGTACTAACTGCAGTGATGAAGAACATAAGACACCAGACCTGAACTACCTGCATTTGAATTCCTTCTCTGCCATTTACTAGACACAACTAAAGCAAAATAAACTTTCTGATTTCTCTTTTCTCATCTCTAAAATGAGGATAATAAAAGTAGTTAAATCACAGGACTGTGTAAAGATTAAATGAGCTATTGCAGGAAAACTGCTTAAAACAGAGCCTGGGATATAATAAGTGCTCAATAAGTAGCCCATCATCATCACCTACAACAACAACATGTAGATATCAACTGCTTTCCTGACACCAAAAACTGAAAAATATTTTTTTTTCAAAATCTAAGAGAAGAATTCAACACCTTAGAAAAACAACAGGCCGGGCTTGGTGGCTCAGCCAGTAATCCCAGTGCTTTGGGAGGCCAAGGTGAGTGGATTGCCTGAGTCCGTGGGTTCGAGACCCACCTGGGCAACTTGGCAAGACCTCATCTCTACAATAAATCAAAAATTAGCCAGGCGTGGTAGCATGCGCCTGTAGTTCCAGCTCCTTGGAAGGCTGAGGTGGAAGGATCGCCGGAGCCCACCAGGTTTAGGCTGCAGTGGCCGAGAGCGGCCATGGCACTCCAGTCTGGGTGACAGAGTGAGACTCCAACTCAAAAGAAAAACAACAGCAGAAGCTTGTGAACAGATCAATATACCATCTATTCAAATTAGAAGGATCTCTTTCAGTTTTTGTATGTTATAGCAGCAGATAATTATATACAAAAAATAATAGCTACAAAAGAAAGGGTGAAAACCCACACTGTTGTAAAAAACTAACCATTTCAAGGTCTGGCTATATCGGCAGAAAGAATTCTAGAATTGGAGAATGAAAAAATAGAAGTGCATAAGGGAGAGATATTGGAGAAAAACATACTTCTCCTTAGAGCCCTGGCGTTTAGGTATACACCCCAGAAAACCATCTATAATACACCAACTTCCACTTCCACATGACAGCAACAGATTTTAAAGCTCAAGCAAAATTTTCTTACCCACCACTCCTGGAACACTGCTACCACTCAAACAAATATACATCCTAAGACAATATTCAAAATAAGCTCCAGACAGCTTAGCTGTGTTTGCAACACACACACTTGGTATACACATCTGTATAGTTCCCACTCTAAAAAAACAATGTTTTCTTTATTTGAAAACATACTCTCCACTCTAGGAAACTTTATGCATTAATATTTTATAAAATTTATTCCTCTATATCCTATCATCCCTCCCAAGATCAGACCCATCCAGGCCATATGACCACTCAGAAAAAAGTATTTCTCCCTCCAACCAAAAAATCCAACTGTCCAGAGTATCTTTCCTTACATCTTTCCAAGAACACACTTCCCAGATGATAACGTCCATTTTACTAAGAGTTACTTCAGCCTTAAAACAGCCACTTAAAAGATCCTCCTGGCCGGGCTCGGTGGCTCAGCCTGTAATCCTGCGCCTTTGGGAGGCTGAGGTGAGTGGATTGCCTGAGCCCGCGGGTTCGAGACCCGCCTGGGCAGCGAGACCTCAGCTCTACAATAAATCAAAAAATCAGCTGGGCGTGGTAGCGCATGCCTGTAATTCTGGCTACTTGGAAGGCTGAGGCGGAAGGATAGCCGGAGCCCAGCAGGTCGAGGCTGCGGTGGCCGGGAGCAGCCACTGCACTCCAGTCTGGGTGACAGAGTGAGACTCCAACTCAAAAAAAAAAGATCCTCCTACATACAATGTCTAAAATTTGCTTACAAATAACGGGGTGGGGGAGTAGTTGGAGGGTGGAGAAGGGAATTGTGGGGGAAGGAGAGGCTATAGAAGAAAAGAGATTGTCCACGTGACAATAACTGGTAGAGCTGTGTGACAATTACAACAGGTTCCTTACACCATCCTATTTTTGAAGGTTTGAAATTTTCCATTAAAAACTGTTAAAACATAACTGAGAAAATACTTTGCATACGCTGGCAGGCTTATAATGCCACCTTTCACTATAAATTGACCATTCCATCAAGGCACCATGGCCTCCTCAGGAATACACTGCTATCATCTGGGGACTCGCCCACTGTTCATAATCCAAATGAGGACAGACCACTCAGGAGAGCCCATTAAAAGAATTTCTCACCAGGCACAGTGGCTCATGCCTATAATCTCAGACTCTGGGAGGCCAAGGCGCATGCAATGGTTGAGCCCAGGAGCTCAAGACCAGCTGGGGCACACAGTAAAACCTCCTCTCTACAAAAAATTTTTAAAATTAGCCAGGCTTGGTCACATGCACCTGTAGACCTAGGTATTCAGGATACTGACATGGAAGGATGCTGAGGTGAAAGGACAGCCTAAGCCTAAGAGGTGGAGGCTGCCATGAGTCATGATGGTCGTGATAATGTCACTGCACTCTAGCCTGTGTGACAGAGACCCTGACTCAAAAAGAATTTCTCAAACATGATTTTGCTGCCTTCCCTGCATCTGAGGATATCCTCTTTTAAAAGCTATCATACCATAACATATTTCTTTCAGTCCTGGAAACATCCTCCCAATCAGCACATACCTTCCCCTGAAATAAACACAAAGAGCTATCGTATAAGTTAACAAATTTCTAGCTTTCTTTTTTTTTTTTGAGTTGGAGTCTCACTCTGTCGCCCAGACTGGAGTGCAGTGGCCGCTCCAGGCCACCGCAGCCTTGACCTGCTGGGCTCCGGCGATCCTTCCGCCTCAGCCTTCCAAGTAGCCGGAATTACAGGCATGCGCTACCACACCCAGCTGATTTTTTTGATTTATTGTAGAGATGAGGTCTTGTTGCCCGGGCGGGTCTCGAACCCGCGGGCTCAGGCAATCCACTCACCTCACCCTCCCAAAGGCGTGGGATTACAGGCTGAGCCACCAAGCCCGACTAATTTCTAGCTTTCTATTGAATTAAATCCTCAGAAAGTGTTTACTTCTAGCTAAGAAAGCAAGGAAACAGTAATCACTGTTAACCCAGTAAGTTTGGAAATTAACCTACATGAAAAAAGTTTCTGGTAAAAAATAAGGAAAAATTTAAAACAATGCAATTTATCTGAATTCTTGTTAATGGGTGAAAAAAAGAAGCAAAAACTTTCCAGTTCACATTAAAAAGTTCAACTCCAACTTCCTCTTTAATAAAACATTAAAGTCGTTAGAAAACTATAATTACCAGAACATACTAAATAAGGTTTAGTCACAAATTATCTCCTTTACTTGTTTACTTATTTATGTCTATCTCTTCCCACGCAAACGTTTTATGAGGGAAGGACCTTATCTGTCTTGTTTACTACTTATATCCCCATTGCCTTGTATCTGGCACCTAATAGGTGTTCAATAATAATGTTAAAGAATGAGAAAATAAACTTCATCCTAAATAAGATGATTTCATTAATTCAACTTGAAGTGTTCTCAGAAAAAAACTACACTAACAGGTCAGTGGTACATGAGTGTACGCCCTTACAGTTCAAAACTAGCAAACGCCAATCAACAATCAGTAAAATGTAAGTGAGATGGCTTCACTTCAAATACATGAAATATGCAGGGTAAAAGGGTACAGAAAGTTAAATAGGGTTAAATAGGTCAGGGGCAGTTGAACAGAAACTAGATCCCAAGATCACCTGTTTTATGAGTACAGGTGAGTCATTACCAATCTCAGCAAAGACAGCAGACAGGGTCGTAGTACAATCTTTATTCTCATGTATAGCCAAGTTTTATGAAAATCGAAATTCTTCCGCTTTAGCCCTGATATTTTTCCCATTAATCAGAAAATTACCTGATAAAACCCAAGTTCATAAGTGCAATTAAAATACTCCAACAAAAAGCAAGCAAAAGTATTTAGAAAATTCTAATAACTTTTAGGTCAAAAATAATGATAAACATCTGCCTTTGAACTAGAATAGCATAGCCTTTATTGGATTTAGTGACAGTATGCATTCAACAATTCCCTTTTAAGTTCTATCTCTAAACGTTTGTCACAAAGCACAACAAAATTCTAAGGAGAAAAACCTGTCAACATTTTACATTCCACGTTTATCAAATTAAAGTTTGCTAATATCTTCAGGAGACTCCAAAAAAACAACTTTTTCATTCTATACATTAAACTTTTAAAAGTTCCGTTGAATAAAACGCCCTAGAAATACTAATGTATTCCACCGAAATAATCCCATTTTTTTCTAAAGGTTGCATTTAGCAAAACCTGATTCTCCCAATGAGTTCAAGAAACTTTACAATTCAAAAAAAAAACTCACTTTTAGGAGGCTGCCATTACTCTCTGATTAAAAATGCTTCAGAAACTTTTAACGCGTAAGTTTTAAATGAAAAACCACGTTCACGAAGACAGATCTAGTATTATTCTACTACCTATCTCTTCCTCTCTCTTCAGTTTTCAACATTCACAGAGCACAGGGGTACACTCCTAACTGCAGGCTGCCTTGAAAGAGAAGGAAAAAGGACTGAGTGACTGGTCTTGTGGAAGTGATTGAAGGTGACACTCGCAGCACTTTTTTAAGGGATCAAGCAGGGGGGACCTCTTGTTTGTACAAGCCTTTAGCTTCATCACTGGTTTCATGCTAGAGAAAATTACAACCTGCTGTACTTAGGAATGACTTCTTGGGCAAAAGGGAAAGAAAACGAGAAGGAAACCAACGGCGGGTAGAGGGGCTCTAAAGGAGGTCGAAGTTCCCGGGGCAGAGGAGGGGAGTACCTGGTTCACAGCATCCGTGATGATGGTGGTCAGTCTGACAGTATTTGTCCCTTAAAGGCATTTTCAGTGGGCGCGACCTACTTTCCTTTCACGGTGAGAAGCTCTTCATTGCGGCATGGCTGTCGAAAGAAGCACAAGCCCGTCACTCACCCCGAACTTCCCGGGGGGCTCCGGCTGCGCTCGCCCGGACGTCCCCATCCCCCGCCCTCCGCCATGCCCCCGCGGGCCGGCGCCTCGTCTCCCAGAGGAAACGCAAGGTCGCGCGGACCCTTCCCCAGCGCCAGCTCCGCGCACAGGTTCCTCGCCCTACCCGGAAACGCAGCCTCGACGCGCGGCGCAGGGCGAAGGCCTGGCCGGCGGCGGCGCGGGCGGCCGCGGCCTCGTCGGCCCGGGCAGGCGGGCGCGCGGAGACCCCGGCGCGGGGCGCGGCCGGGCCCCGAGACCCCCGAGGCGCCGCTCCCGCCCGCGGCCGGCCCACGCCGCGCCCTCCCGCCACGCACGTGCGCCGGGGTCTCCCCGGCGGGGCTCGGCTCGCCACCTCCGAGTGCGCCCAACTTACTCAACTCCGAGGGCGGGCCGGCGGGCCGGCGGGCGGAAGGAAGGCAGGCAGGCAGGCCGGGCCGGGCGGCCGCTGGGACAGCGGGGCGTGGGAGACGGCGGCGACGGCGGGCCCCACCTGGCGCTGCCTCCGCGGACTGCGCCAAAGGGACCGCGGCCCGGGCCCGACGCGCCCCCAAAGAGTCCCAGCCGGCGCCGACGCGGAAGCGCCGCGACTCACTGCGAGAGCAGGCGGCGGCGGCGGCGGCGGCTCACGGCGTCCCTCCGCGCGGCGGTGCCGGGCGGGCGGCGCGCGGCGCAGGCGGTTGACAGGAGGAACCGCCTGGCAGCGGCCGCCGCCGCCCGCGAAGGCGCCGGAAGCGGAGCGGGCAGGACTCGAGGCGCCCCTCGCCGGGGCAACGGCGGCCGCCGCAGCCCCGCTCCGCCAGCGCCGCTCCACCTGCAACGGTCCCTCCGGCTCCCGGAGAGGGGCGGGGAGGGATGGGGCTCTCCCCCAACCTCGGGCCTCGGGGCGGCCGCGGCTGCTCCGGGAAACTTTATCAAGTCAGTCTCGCTCTGTCTCGGTCTCCCCCGCCCTGGAGAGCCCGAGTGACCGCGGCGGAGCGGGTCGGAAGGGGGAAGCAGAGACTCTCCGGCAGCGACGGGAGAGACGGACTGACCCCGGACGGAGATGGGGCGAGGGCAGGAAGTGACAAGCTCGCCGAGTGGGTGGGGGGAGTGTGGCCGGCACGCCCGGGAGCGCCGCGCGCATGCGCCCGGTCGGCACCCCCCCCCCCACCGCCCATCGCCGCCGTCGCCGCCGCCGCCGCTGGGGAGGCGACGCGCCGCGGCCGGGCGGGGTGGGAGCCGGCCCGCGGCGCGGGGGCCCGGCCGGGGTCTCGGCGGCCCGCGCGTCCTCGCGCGGCAGGCCGGGAAGGGCGAGGGCCGCGGGACGGCGTCCGCACCCGGGAGACGGACCGCGCGGCCACCAAACTGTTGCTCTCGCTGTTCTCCTGGGAGTGGAGCAAACTTGGGGAGGACAGCTTAAGGGTCAGGTTGGCACGCGTGTGCCGTGGGTCGTGGTGGTCCCCAGGGGGGGAAACTATGAAGGAGGCTGCCCGTGCATCTGGCAAGGGCAGAAGTCGAACTTTTTTTTTCCAGCCAGCAATTTTCGAGGTGCGCCTCCTGGAATCGGGGGTCTTTATCAGGCCTCGCGAGGGGACAATCTATTGGGAGCAGGCAGACGTTCAGCTGCGCTCAGCTTCGGAAACCTGAAAGTGGAGCGGGTCACGTGGGCGGCACGCACTCTCCCTCCTGCGCGGTAAAACCCCGAAGATCGCAGGCGTCTGTCAAATTCTGCACACCCAGGGCCGCTTTGGGGATGAGGGAGCCACCTTCCTCCCGGCCTCTTCCCGACTTCTGGAATGGAATTCTTGCTCTTGGTAATTTGAAGCAAATAGGTGTCCACTGTCGGTCGGGAAATGTCAAGAGATCTCCTTCCCCTGAAAACTTTCGCCGTGGTCCAACCGAAGCTGCTAGTTTGCGGAGTCTCAAAAAGAATGACTTCTAATCCATTTTCGAAATCCGAAGGAAAGTTTGCAGATGGATACGTGTATCACTATAAAAATGTTGACTGGAGCATCTGCACAGGTTTGGGGGGACGGTAGCAGGTTGAATATGGGGAAATGACAGGAAAGGGATGGAAAAATGATCACACACTAACCAGTCCCATGAGTATGATCGTATTTATCTCTCCCTTTGTTAAGCATCACCCAGCATCAAACTAAAATATAGTGAAATGCCACCCTTTATAAATCAATGTAAAATAAATTATGATACTTCTATATGATGCTGTTTGTTATGCAGCCAATAAAAACCACATTTTGTATACTATTTGTATAGAATTTACTTAAGCAACAAAATGAAGTCTTTTTTTGAAATGTGACATTTTAACAGTGGGCTGTAAATGGAATTACAAATGATTTTTATTTTCTTTACGCTTTTGTATACTTTGAAATTTGTAAATGAAGCATATCAAACTTTCATAAGCAGAAAAATTACTTTTAAAAGTCAATAAGAAGGCTGTAATCGTGTGGCAATGGTATAGAATAATAAAGCACAAAAGTAAGATGTTAAAATTAAATATACATTATGAATGTCAGTCAAAAATGCAGTTAAACTGAAAGGAAACATGAAAATATTAACATTGGCGATCTTAGAGAAGTAAACTTTGAGGTGAAAATTTTTTTCACTTTCAGAGTCTCTTTTTCTGTGTATACAATAAGCATATTTATCACAGATTAAAAATTTATATACTAAATTTCCATAATTTGGATATGTGAGAGTTGTTTGCTGACCAGCTGTGAGTGTGAAAAAAAAAAAGTGAGTAAATGCAGTGTTTTTTATACTCTAGTTCAAAGTGGTCAGATTAGAGGGTCTTCAGAATTGCTTGCTAACAAAGTAAGTTTTAGACAGTCTTCGTAAGGTAGAGACAAGATTAAACTGTGCATATGGGTAAAACACAGGGTTCTAAAGTACAAGGATTTTAGATATCATCTAGAATTATTGCCCTACGTCTAAAAACAATGCACACAAACCATTCCAGAAAAGTGATCTGTCTTCCCTTTCATCGTTCACTGCAGCAACCTAGGTGACACATTACAGCATTACTTCCTTAAAAGTCCTTAAAAGTCTGGATGTACATCCTAATGGTTAATCTAAGTCCATTTTATAGTTTAAAATTCTGTTTTAGCCTCAAAGTAAGAGAATACTATCACACACACATACATATAGCTGTAAGTACACATATACAGTATATTATTGCCGCATAACAAACCCACAGAATTAATGGTTCAAAGCCACTTTATGTGCCCTCGATTCTGTAAATCAGTCATTTGGGCTAGCTCTGTCTGAGGAAATTCATGCAGCTGCTGCAGTCACCTCACAACTTGACTGGGTGCACTCATGCTGGCGGTTGACGTTGACTGTTGACCTCTCTCTTTGCAGCCTTTCATCCTTGAGGAGACTAGCCTGGGTTTCCTCCTGTGGTGCGGCACGCTAAGGCAGTAGAGCGTGGGAGCTGTAAGACCTTGAGGCTGTAAGCTAAGGAGTTATACCACATCACTTCCACCACACTTTATCAGTCAAGTCAAAAGGCCAGCACAGATTCAGGAAGCAGGGAAATGGACTTCCCTCTTGATGGGAGGAGTAGCAAGATCACATTCCAAGGGATGTGCGTGCAGGAACAGGAGGAATTACTGTGATGATCTTCACATACGATCTATCACCACATATAATTATTTCAAGAATGATACCAGCTTATTAAAGCTGCTGGTTTTTTTAATGCTTGGTGGTGCCTTTAAGAACAACAAAACAAGGAAACATTAGTTAAGTCTATTCTTTAAACTGACTAATTGGGTCAATTTGGTGACCTTCTACAAATAAATGTTGATGATTCCTTAACTTTTCTCACCGGACTTTTTTTCTCATTATTGTGTAGACTTTGTTAAGATACATTCTTAGTACTCTACCTTGTCTAAAACACTGCATAAGAACTTAACATCCAGCAAAAGCAATTATAATTCCTGTAGGACCTATCTATATATTCTGATCCCAATCTTGCTGGCTTTGATTATGACGTGGCATTTTACAGCCCATAATTAAATCCAACACTACGGAGAAATCAAATTATGAACCCAAATAGGGACTGAGAATTTAGGAAGGTTCATAGGCAAATTGATTTAGAAGGACAAATAAACTTTTGATCTTTTATCAATTACAGTGTATAGAACTTAACACTTAAGTATTTTGCAAACAGCATAACATGAAAAAAGAAGATAATGTTTTTCCTAAAATGCTAGTGTTAAGGAAGTTAGGGAGTAGGATGTAACTGTATTGCTGCCTGGTAGATAAGCTGCCTACTGGGAAACTGATACATGGCCTTGCATCTTCCATGCCAGGTGCTAAAGACATACTTAGGTCTTGCTGGCCAATAGACACAATGGTGCATGCACCATGCTGCTTTGTGGGCACCAAATCATACCTTACAGGTCTTTCATTCAAATGCATCTCATATTCCATTTAAGTAAATTCCATGGAAAAAAGGCTTTTTGTTATAGCAGAGTTTTTTCACAAGTCTGTATTTCAAACTAGTAATAATAGCTAATGATGATCTTGTCACCTACTAAACTCGGACAAGTTAAGTGCTTTATATTTTTTCACTGAATCTTTACAAAGATCCTAGGTTAGGTATTATCCCCTTTTACAATAAGAAAACCGTGTCTGAGCTAGGATTTAACCTAGATTTGTCTGAGTCCAGAGCCTGTACTTCAAGTTATGTATCTGAGGTCTGACAATTAAGTTTGCAAACTTGTCAACGTGCACTTACTCTGGCAACATAGTACAAACACTCAGTAAGGTTTCATAACCTTGGTATAACAGTGTCTTATAACTGTATTTGTGTCGATGTGTGGCGGTGTCTTGCTAAGTGGCGTTAATTATTGTTGTTGCATGTTTTTGTGTGCCGTCACGAGAATGTCGGAGCTTGAATTAAAGCAAAAAACAAACATTACATTTCTTGTGAAACTTGGCAAGAGTGGAAGTTAAATCAGAGACCTGTTCATCCAAGTTTATCGAGATAATGCCATGAAGAAAATGACAATATACGGACGTTTTTCTGTGGGGAAAGAGTGAGTCACTAATGAAGAGAGGTCAGGACAATCAGTAACAAGCAGAACTGACAAAAACGTTGTAAAAATTCATTGAATTGTGTGTTAAAATCATCAGCTGACTATGAGAAGCATAGCAGACCAAATAAACATCGATAGAGAAACAGGAAAATCTTAACTGAAAATCTTGGCAAGAGAAAGATGTGTGTACACAGCACTGTTTGTGAGAAAGTTTTTAGCCAGTAAACAAATCACTGTATTGGAACACCCTCCCTACTCACCTGATCTGGTCCCCATTGACTTTTTCTTTATCCAAAGATAAAGGAAATATTGAAAGGAAGACATTTTGATGACATTCAGTACACAGTGTAATACGACGATGGCTTTAATGGTCATTCCAGAAAAAGAGTTCCAAAATTGCTTTGATGGGTGGACTAGGTGCTGGCATCAGTGTATAGCTTCCCAAGGGGAGTACCTTGAAGGTGACCATAGTGATATTCAGCAATGAGGAATGCAGCACTTTTTCTAGGGTGAGTTCATTAATTAATTGCCAGACCTCATATTCTGATGAGTCCTAAAATGTTACCTTCAGGTCAACCTGTCTCTGGAGCCTCCAAATTATATTTCTAACTACCCATGAGACAGATAATCTGAATTTCCCCAGGTATCTCAAAATTAACAGGAGCAAAACTGAATTTGTCTTCTCACCAATCTGTTCTCCCTCTTCCAAGCTGTAATAACTGCATTTCTATATTCATTCAGGCACCCAAGGTAAAAGCCCTGGAGTAATATGAGCATATGCAAAAATTCAAAGTAATGAAAATTGCCAAAGTACAAGGTTTCTCTTCTCACTTATCCCTAACATCTAACCTATAGCCATAGGCTATTGGTGATTCATCAGAAAGGTCTTGGTAATAGTTTCCTCTCTCCATATATATCATTATCCTTCTAGTCCCAAATTCCATCTCTGAACCAGTGCAATAACCACCCCTGTAGTCTCCTGCCCCCTAATCTCCCCCTCGCTGCAGTATTCCACACTATCAGCAGAACTATAGTTGAAACAAAGCTGATGCTGCTCCCCAATTCAAAATCCCTTTTGACTGCCAACTACATAGACGGATAAGTCAAATTTTAATTGGCAAGAAGCATTAGAAAGGGAAAAAAAAAGCTTGTGTTTTGGACTCAGAAAAAATCTGACAGTTCTTTCTCCATCATTCATGAGTTTTATGACTCCAGGCAAGTGAGAACCTGTTTTGGATCCCAATTTCCCTGGCTGCATATTACCTTCAGAGTTGTGAGGAACCGGTTAACAAAAAAATCACCCATCAAGACCTAAAACACAGTACACAAAAAATACGGTTATCCCTGGCCCTCCCACAATGTCACACACCTTATGTTCCAAGCACACTGGATTTCTTACCCTTTGCAGAAATCAAAAAAGAACAAAAATTAGTTAAAATGGGGTGGGGAGGGAGTGTAGGAATTTTAAGGGGAGATGATAGAGGTGTTGTTACATAGGTCTATCAGTTGGTTAAAATATTACCACTAACATTTTTCAATGTATGCAAATGTAGCTTTAAAAGTGTAAAAAGTAATGTAGAGTGGGGATGGATATGGGTGGACGGATAGATGATACAAGAGTGGCAGAATGCTGACAGTAGTTGAAGTTATGTCATAGTACTGAAAGATTCTTTGTACTCTTCTGTTTAAATTTTCCTGTAAGTTAAAAAATATGAAAATATGTTCAAACTTATTAATGAATAAATGCAAATTAAAAATTCAAGATACCACTACCTACCCATCACAATGGCTAAAATTAAAAAGACAACTCCACATGCTGATTTGGAATATCCATCAAGAGGATATGGAGCTTTAAAAGTGTAAAAAGTAATATAGACTGGGGATGGATATGGGTGAACGGATAGTTGCTGGAGAGAGAAAAAAATGGTTTTTTTTCGTTGGAATCTCACTCTGTCACCCAGGCTGGAGTGCAGTGGCATGCTCATGGCCACCTCAGCCTCGACCTGCTGGGCTCAGGCAATCCTTCCACCTCAGCCTTCCAAGTATCTGGAGCTACAGGCATGCACTACCACACCTGGATAATTTTTCTGATTTATAGTAGAGACGAGGTCTCGCCAAGTTGCCCAGGCTGGTCCCAAACCCCTGGGCTCAGGCAGTCCTCATGCCTCCACCTCCCAAAGTGCTGGGATTACAGGCGTTAGCCACCACGCCTGGCTTGGAAAATTATTTAGACAATATCTACTAAGTTTGAAGATATCCCTATCTTATGACCCAGAAATTTTACTCCTAAAGTATACCACACCAGAAATACATGCACATAAACACCAAAAGACAGGTACAAGAACATTCATAGCAACTTTATTCATTATATTCAAAACTAATCATTCAAATGTCCATCAACAGAATGGGTTCAATAAATTATGGTAACTTCATATAATGGAATGTGGTCAACAAGAATGAAAGAGTTATAGCTACACACAACAATGGATGAATCTCAAAAGAACAACGTGGAATGAAATAAGTCAAATATGAAATACATATGGACTTAAGATTCCACACACAGGCTATATGATTCCACAAAACTTACCAGTGGTTGCCTTTAAGGAGGAAGAAAGTGGCAGAAATTGATTGGAAAGATCACAAGGAACGCTTCTGGGCAGTTGGTGATGGTCTACTTCAACAGCCGTGTAATGGTTATATGTTTCTCTTATGGTAAATCATCAAGCTATCATATGTGATTGTGCATAATTCTCAGTGTAGGTTTTACATCTGTTAATTTTTTAACTAGTGTTTAGAAATGCATTTCTAAGTAATAAAGACATGAATACATCAGAATAGTATCTTTTACTCTACGTGAAATGGTATATCACTGGAGGGTAGACTGTGAAAAGGTAAATATGTATGCTGTAAACTCTGAAGCAACTATTAAAATAATAGAATAGTGGTTACCTTTAGGGGAAGGAGAGGGTTAAGAAGTGTCATTGGATGGAGGGGTACTGATTTGGGGGTTACTGAGCATTTTGTAGGTTTTGACCTCAATGTTTGTTAGTTACATTCATATTTGCTTTGCAATTCAGTAAACTGAAAGTTTTATGCACTTTTATGATTGTGTGTAAAATTTCACAATAAAAACATTTTTAAGTAGTTGAACTCAGTTTAAATGCCTCTAAACTACATATGGCATAAAGTTAAACATGGCATAAAGTTAGAACTTTTTGAGGCCTTGTTCCTCGTGCCTGGAAATATCCTTCCCCTCCCCCTGGAAAACTCTTACTCTAGCCTCAAGATTCACCTCAGATGTCACGTCCATAAAACTAGCTCCCATGTACAACTAATTGCTCCATCCTCCTGCTCATGTAGTACATAATTCAGATGAAGTGTCTGACTCTCCCATATTCTGAATTTCCTCAAGAAACACATTCCCCTTTGTTTTATCATCATCCAGCATAGCACCTGGCACATAACAGGCAGTCATTAAAAGTTACTGGATCTGGCTGGGCTCGGTGGCTCAGCCTATAATCCCAGCACTTTGGGAGGCCGGGGCAAGTGGACTACCTGAGGCCACAGGTTCGAGACCAGCCCAGGGATCTTGGTGAGACCTCATCTCTACAATAAATAAAAAATTAGCTGGGCATGGTAGCATGCACCTGTAGTTCCGTCTACTTGAAAGGCTAAGGTGGAAAGATCTCCAGAGCCCAGGGGCTCAGGCAATAAGCTCATGAGCATGCCACTGCACTCCAGCCTGAGTGACAGAGTGAGACTCCAACTCAAAAAAAAAAAAAGTTACTGGATCTGTATCCCTACAAAGCTATTGACATTTTTAAAAAGAAAAAAAGTTACTGGATGGGTTTGAGTGCATAACTTCTCATTTCTACTGAGCTAATGAAGAAACAATGATATAATGATATATATGTAAAAGAATTAATGTCTTTCATAGGGTATGACATCTAGAGACATGAGATGTCTGTCTGATATTAACCTTGATCACTGGTTTAATGGGTTAGCTTCTCCACTGTATAGTTCTACTTTCCCTTTTGTTATTAATAAGTAATTTATGGGGATAAACAATGGTTCTTATCACAGAAACTCCTTTTAAATAATGATCTTGATCATCTTACTTAGGTTTTAGAAATTGATGTCAAAGCAAAAGAGTAAAATGAATTGAACCTGTAATTGAACTATTGCTCAATTATATAACTGGAAGCTGCCTTTTCGTAAGGCTTGTAATTACCTTGAGTGCTAATTTATTATCAGTAAATCCATTCAAACAATATTTACTGAGTATGTATTATATACTAAACATCATGCCATACTTATGAGTAAGACAAGGTCTCTTCCCTCTATTCAATACAAATTTACTCAGTGCCTATGTGGTGGGTCCTAAGAATATACTTATGAGTAATGTGGGAAATTCCTATACTCTTGGGTTTTCTAGTCTAATTATTGAGGAGCTCCCAGTATAACAGAGGTGAGTAAAAGGTGTATTTTTTTTCATAATTACATAAACTAGGCACAAGAGAGAGGATTGAAGCCGTGGAACTTTTGAGGTATCTAAGAGGTCAAGTAGACAACAGCAGCTTTGGGGCAGGATCAGGGAGTGTTTAAAACATCAGATTTTCAATTCTCTTCAATTAGGGAACGAGATAATAATAGATGATGAATAATAATGTGAGTTTGTTTCCAAGTAAATAGTGTAATGTTACCAAGACCTACTGTGTAAAGACATCTGACTAATAGATTATCTATTGTTATGTATTTGCATGATAATTCATCCTAAATCATGAGCTGTAAATGCTATGTGATTTCAATTTGAATAGGTAATCATTGGAGAGCCTTGTATTTGATGTCATATCATCAGAAGGCATTTTGAGTTTTTCATTGATTCTCCTGACTGTTCCTCCTTATGACAAAGAAGACTTATTTGCAAAACTGAGGACAAGCCTGTAGCTCAAGACTGTGGAACAGAAGGAATTCAGCTCTTTTATGTATATTGGCTATTCTGGCTCTTTTTTGGTTTCATATGAATTTAGGATTGTTTTTTCTAATTCTGTGAAAAATGACATTGGTAGTTTGATAGGGATTGCATTAATAGCGGGTAATATGGTCAGTCAGTTTAATAACGTTGATTCTTCCAATCCATCAGCCTGGCATGTTTCTCCATTTTTGTGTGTTCTCTGCAATTTCTTTCATCAGAGTTTTGTAGTTTTCCTTGGAAAGTCTTTCACCTCCTTGGTTAAACATATTTCTAGGTATATTAGCTTTCTGTCTGCTATTGTAAATGGAAATGAATTCTTGATTTAATTCTTAGCTTGGTTGCTATTGGTGTATAGCAGTGCTACTAGTTTGTGTGTTGATTTTGTAACCTGAAACTTTACTGAATTCATTTATCAAGTCCAAGAGTCGTTTGGAGGAGTCTTTAGGGTTCTCTAGGTATAAGATCATATTGTTGGTATATAGAGATAGTTTGATTTCTTCTTTTACAATTTGAACACACTTTATTTCTTTTTCTTGCCTGATTATTCTGGCTAGGACTTCCAGTACTATGTTGAATAATAGTAGTGAAAGTGGGCATCCTTGCCTTGTTCCAGTTCTGAGGGGGAATGTGTTCAGCTTTTCTCCATTCAGGATGACAGAGACTGTGGGTTTATCATACATAGCTTTTATTATTTCGAGGAATGTTCCCTCTATGCCTATTTTGCTGAGTGTTTTTTATCACAAAGGGATGCTGGATCTTATCAAATTCTTTTTTCTGTGTCTATTGAAATGATTATATAACTTTTGCTTTTTTTATTATTATTACTATTTTTTAGTTAGAGTCTCTCACTCTGTTGCCCTGCTGGAGTGCAGTGGCACACTCACGGCCGCTGCAGTCTTGACCTGCTGGCCTCAGGTGATCCTTTCGCCTCAGCCTTCCAAGTAGCTGGAACTACAGGCATGCACCACCCCACCTGGCTAATTTTTTAATTTATTGTGGTGATGAAGTCTCACCAAGTTGCCCAGGCTGGTATCGAACCCATGGGCTCAGGGAATCCTCTCACCTTGGCCTCCCAGAGTGCTGGAATTATAGGCATGAGCCACCATGCCCAGCCAATTTTTGTTTTTAATTCTGTTTATGCAGTGAATCAGTTTTATTGACTTGCATAAGTTGAATCACCCTTGCATCACTAGGATAAAACCCAGTTTGTCGTGGTGTGTTATTGTTTTCATGTGCTGCTGAATTCGATTTGCTAATATTTTGTTGAGGATTTTTGCATCTATATTCATAAGGGATATTGGTTTTCAAAAAGTTTTCTTTTCTTGGCTTTGGTATCAGAGTGACATTGGTCTTATAGACTGAGTTAGGGAGGATTCCTAATTCTTCAATCTTGTGGAATGGCTTCAGAAAAGTTGGTACCAGTTCGTCTTTGAAGGCCTGGTAGAATTCAGCTGTGAGTTCATCAGGTCCTGGGCTTTTTGTTGTTGTTGTTGGTAGACTTCTAATTACAGTTTCAATGTCGCTATTTGTTATTGGTCTGTTTAGGGTTTCTATTTCTTCCTGATTCAAGTTTGGGTGTTTGTATGTTTCCAAGAATTTATTTATTTTCTCTAGATTTTCTAGTTGGTTTGAATAGAGGTGTTCATAATAGTCTTGAATGATCTTTTGAATTTCCATTGTATCAATTGTAATGTCTCCTTTTTCATTTCTGATTGAGCTAATTTGAGTCTTTTCTCTTCATTTCTTAATGTAGCTAATGGTCTATGAATTTTATTTATCTTTTCAAAGAGCCAACTCTATGTTTCATTGATTCTTTGTATTTTTCATTTCAATTTCATTTAGTTCTTCTCTGATCTTCATTATTTCTTTTCTTCTGCTAGTGTTGGATTTGGTTTATTCATGTTTTTCTGTTTCCTTGAGGTATGTCATTAAGTTGACAATATGTGATCTTCCAGTTGCATTAGTGTAGGCCGTCAGCACTATAAATTTTCCTCTGAGCACAGTTTTGGCTGTGTCCCGGAGGTTTTGCTAACTTGTTTCATTATTGTCATTTGTTTCAAGGAATTTTAAAATTTCCATCTTGATTTCATTTTTGACCCAAGGATCATTCAGGAGCAAATTGTTTAATGTCCATATCTTTGTGTGTAAATTTTTGAGTTCTTCTTGAAGTTATTTTCTAGTTTTACTCCACTGTGGTTTGAGATGGTGCTTGATAAGATTTTGATATTTTTTAATTTATTGACACTTGATTTGTGACCTATCATATTGTCTATCTTGGAGAATCTTCCATGTGCTGATAAGAAAAATGTATATCCTGTAGTTTTGGGATGGAATGTTCTGTAGATGTCTGTCAGTTCCATTTCCTCTAGAATCCTGTTCAACTCCAATGTTCCTTTGTTGACTTTTGGCCTTGATGATCTGTCTATTGCTGTCAGTGGAGTGTTGAAGTCTCCCACTATTATAGTAATGCCTATCTCATTTTTTTAAATCTAGTAGAATTTTTGTTATAAAGTAGGGAGCTCTGGTGTTAGGCACATATATATTTTAAATTGTTCTGTTTTCTCATTGGGTTGATCCCTTTATCATTATATAATAGTCATCTTTTTTTTTTTACTGTTATTATTTTAAAGTCTGTTTTATCTGATATGAGAATGGCTACTCCTGCTTATTTTTGGTTTCCATTTGCCTGGAATATTTTTCCCCACCCCTCTACTTTGAGTCTATAGGAGTCTTTGTGAGTTAAGTGGATCTCTTGAAGGCAGCAGATTTTGAGGTTTTTTTAAAAATCCATTCTGTCAGTTTATATCTTTTTAATGGGGCATTGAGACCATTTATGATCAGACTTAATAATGGCATGTAAAGCACTATTCTATTCATCATATGGGTTGTTATCTGGTTGCTTTGTTTATTTATTTTCTCTAGTGTGTTGGTGTTCCACAAAACCTGTAAACTTTATGATTTGTAGGGTTTCTCTCCTGATGTATTTCAACCTTTTGTTTCAGTATCTAGAAATCCTTTGAGTATTTCTTATAGAGTTGGTCTAGTAGTGACAAATTCCCTCAGCATTTACTTGTCTGCAAAGGACTTCATTTCTTCTTCATTTATGAAACTTAGTTTTATGGGATAAAAAATTCTTGCCTGACAGTTATTCTGTTTGAGGAGACTGAAGATAGGCCCCCAATCCCTTCTGGCTTGTAGGTTTTCTTCTGAAAAGTCTGCTATTAGTCTAATAGGTTTTCCTTTGTAAGTTATTTGATGCTTTTGTCTACTTCTCTTAGAATTCTTTCCTTCATATTAACTTTTCATAGCTGGATGATTATATGCCTTGGAGATGACTTTTTACAATGAATCTTCTGGTATTTCTTGTATCTGGATGTTTAGATCTTTGGCA
Source organism: Cephalopachus bancanus (assembly GCA_027257055.1). Classification (NCBI taxonomy): domain Eukaryota; kingdom Metazoa; phylum Chordata; class Mammalia; order Primates; family Tarsiidae; genus Cephalopachus; species Cephalopachus bancanus. Next base: position 1,899,616 of record JAPVLO010000162.1, on the reverse strand, counting down.
AGGTCAGGGAAGTTTTCCTACATTATTCTCTCAAATAGATTTTCCAAACCTGTTGCTTTCTCTTTTTCCTCAGGAACACCTATGATCCTTAGGTGTGGACATTTGATATAATCCCAGATTTCTTGGAGACTTTGTTTAGTTCTTTTGATTCTTTTTTCCTTATTGTTGTCTGATTGGGTTAATTCAAAAACCTTGTCTTCAAGTTCTGAGATCCTTTCTTCTGCTTGTTCTAGTCTACTGTTAGAACCTTCTGCTGCGTTTTTGTCCTTCCCTAGATGATTCTTTCAATTCCAGAATTTTTAGCTTTTTTTTAAGGTGTCTATCTCTTTGGAGAATTTTTCAATCATGTCCTGAATCATTTTCTAAAATTTCGTTATGTTGGTTTTCAATTTTCTCCTGAAGTTTGTTGACTGATTTCATCACCAACCTTTTGAATTCTATGTCTGAATTTTCAAAAATTTAATTTTGGTTATGGTTCATTGCTGAAAAGTTAGTGTGGTCTTTGGGGGTTGCTGGAGAACATTGTTTTTTATATTGTTAGAATTATCTGTCTGACTCTTTCTTCTTTCTTCTTATTTGAGGTTGGCAGAGGTTGATGTAGGCACTGTAAGGTTCCCTTGGCTACACATAGCCTTGGTGTGCTGAGCTTCTCAATTGCCAGATATGGCAGTCCTGTGCTGTGGCCGGAGTGGCTTGGAAAGTATTGTTAACTGGCGTTTGGGATCAGGCCTTCCTCAAAGCTGAGGTACTATATCTGATGTGATTGGTTGTACTGTTGACCTCCAGCCTAGAGGTGGCACTTCTGAGAGAAAGCCAGCTACAATCGTGGCTGTAGGGTTTCTTCTTGGTGAGTGTTGCTTCAAGGACAGGGCTCTAGGGATTTCCCAAGTTCTCTCTCTGTGTTGAGCCTTTCCCACTGTGTCCAGAGGCTGTGGTGGACCTCCCTGGGGCAGGCAAGAGTTCAGTCCGTTCCAGCCCAGGTTGGTGGATTTTTTTTCTTCTTCTTTGCTCTAAGTGATTATTATCACTCCTTTGGAGATTCATGGGGCAAGCTGTTCTATCCATTCCTCTCTGAGTGCTGAGGAAGCTCTATCTTGGTTGACTCTGTAGGAGAAACTCACTCTGGCTGTTTCATGATGGACATCTTAATCCTCTCCTAGTTTTTTGTTTTGTTTTGTTTTAATCTTTTGTAGAAACAAGGTCTCACTATGTTGCCCAGGCTGGGCTCAAGCAATTCTCCCACCTCGGCCTCCCAAAGTGCTAGAATTATAAGCCTGAGCCACCACACCCACACATTTTTAATATTTTTAAATTGACTTTAATTTTTCTCATTCAAACTTTTTAATTTTTTTCAAATGAAAGTTGTACATCTTGAATCTGTGAACTCTCTAGAATCAGGGCATATGAAGGTACTTTACATAAAGTCAGGAAGCTTCCTGAGTGTTTTTTCTACTTTCAAGTCATCAGCTATTGACAGTCAATAGACTATTTATAAAGCAATTTGAGTGTTGTCATTATCATATGCAGAGTAAGGAAAAGGTTAAATTGGTGAGCATTTTTAAAAAAGACATCAGGAAATTCCTCCTTCCACTCAGGCTGAGTTGTTTTTAGCCAGGAGAAAGCCCCACAGAACCCATAGTGTCCCAATTCTTGGCAAGACTTGTGAGACCAGGTAGTACTAAATCATTTAGTACTAAGTACTAAAACACCAGACACTGGAGTTAATATCACTGTTTTTAATGACATAGTATAACACTTTCTTCTTAGGTATTTTGTGGATACCTAAATTCAGTGTCACCCTTGTTTCTAATATGAATGCCTTCGGAAAAAAATTGGGTCAAGTTCAATATGTTTTTCGTGATCTTATTGCTAGAAGAATCTTATTGCTAGAAGAGACCATGTGCCCAAGCTGTGGATAATGGCAGTTTCACTTATTCAGTTTTCAGTTACTTTGCATTTACTGGAAGATAAAAGAAAGAAGAAAAGAAAGAAAGAGAGAGAGTTGCCATAGGATATCCAAAAATTCCCCCATCAATCTTAGTTCTCTTTCCTTAATCACTTGTTAAATTTACAACTATGCCAGGCTCCGTGGCTCAGCCTGTAATCCCGCGCCTTTGGGAGGTTGAGGTGAGAGGATTGCCTGAGCCCGAGGGTTCGAGACCCACCTGGGCAGCGAGATCTCATCTCTACAATAAATCAAAAAATCAGCCGGGCGTAATAGTGCATGCCTGTAATTCCGGCTACTTGGAAGTCTGAGGCGGAAGGATCGCCGGAACCCAGCAGGTCGAGGCTGCGGTGGCCAGGAGCGGCCACTGCACTCCAGTCTGGGCGACAGAGTGAGACTCCAACTCAAAAAAAAAAAAATTACAACTATAATTTAATAAGGTAAAAATAGATCATTGAACCCTGCCCCCCTTTTTTGTATTCATGTCTTTCTAGTCTTAGGAAGCTTATTTTAAATATACAACCTGGCCAGATTAGTGAAGACACAATATAATGCTCAAGTTAACTAGATAAATAAAATGAATGTCTGAAGATTATTCACTAAAAGCCAGATTTCACCACAATGCAATATATCCATGTAACAAACCTGTACTTGTACCTCTTGAATTTATACAAATAAAATAAATACATAAGTAAATAAAATTGTGAAATAGAAATGCTATATTTTATTTGGAAATATTTGAAAGATATCTAGACTTGTATTTCATTTAACTGTTCCTTAGGATTTCACTTAAAGAAAACAAATAACTCCTGTCTTTGGGAACTAAAAGAGTTTACAGAAGATATTTTATAGGCTACTTATTTGTCCCTGCATTATCCTTGTGTTTAAAAAAGACAGAAAAATTCCAAGAAAAAAATGTAAAGAGAGGCTAGGTGTGGTAGCTCAGGCTTGTAATTTCAGCTACTCAGGAGGCTGAGGCAAGAGGATCACTTGAGCCCAGGAGTTTGAGTCTGCAGTGAGCTATGATCCTGCCACTGCACTCCAGCCTGAGCAACAGAGTGAGAATGTCTCCAAAAAAAAAAAAAAAAAGTAAAAGGAGGTGAGGGGAAAGGAAAAGCTAATTAGGACTTGTCAAGTCACTATTCTGTACCAGACACAAGACTAGGCACTTTACAACCACTATCTCCTTTAGCAAAACATCAACAAAGCAAAGTAAAAACATCACCACCTTCATTTTAGACTTCATATGTTCTCTGAGCATGGAGATAAAAGGAGATACATATTCCCTCTGGCAGTTTTTTATGTGACCTAGGGAAAGAATCACTTTCCCCTATCTAAAATGCCTTGGCTCTACTTACAAGAAGTTTTCACAGCTTCATAGGAATTGACAATATACTCCCAGAAGAAAGTGTCTGGGGCACCTGTGTCTATCTACAAACTCAGTATTTTGGTAGGATCATGGTTACTATACATAAATCACACCTAAAATGCTGTAATCTTGTCCGGACACCACACTTTAAGAGAGATATAAACAGATGGTACATATTCACACTGAGCGAGGGCCCAGAAAGGGAAGAGACTTGAAACCATGTCCGGCATGGAATGTTTGCACAAAGTAGGACAATTTCACCTAGCCAGCGAAGTCCTCAACTATATATGGTGGTGTTGGATGGAAGAGGAATTATATGTGTTCTATACACTCATCCTTGCTGGGGTGTAAGAAGTCCAGGAAAGCCAATTCCAATGCAATACAGAATTTTCTAACTAAACTGTCCTAAGTTGAATTGTCCCACAATTGCTTCAGGAGGTAGTAAGTTTCCCATCACTTGGAAATGTTCAAATTTTGACTAGGACCTTGGCAGGATTATCCTGAAGGAGATTCAAACATTCAATAGATGGTTGGAATAAAAAAGATGACTTGAAGTTAATTGTAACCCTGACAATGTGCAAAAACAAAAGGATAAGACTGGTAATCGAGCCAAGCCGTCATGTTCTGAACACACCTAGGTAGAAATACAGTAAATCCAAATAAACTTTTCTCACATGCAATAAGAAATCAGAATTACATTTTCTTGCCCTTTCTAATTCAAAGTTAGAATATACTTTTTAGTTGTTGGTTTCTTTCATAAACAGATACACAAATTAGCAACTTGACCTATTAATGCCAGCACCAAGATTAGGTATTGTTAATTTGTCCTCTATAAATATCAAGTATGCAATTGGATTTATTGAGCCTACTATATGCCAACCAGAGCACAAGAGGTTGGGGAAAATAATAGTGAACGACAACAAAAAAAATGTGATCACCACTTTCATGGAATTTATCATCTAGTATAATTGCTGTCTCCCACAGAGATTATGAAGTCTACTGTTTTTAAGTATAGGCTTTCATTAATTTACTTTCTGAATAAAAACACCAAACTAATAAGAAAAAGAAAAGCATTTCCTTTTACTAAATATTCAGCAGAAAATTCATGATTATCAACTTAGAAGTGCCTGATTTACATAATTCAAGAAATTCTATTTCTACCAAAAAATACATTGCTGCTTATACATATGGAGTTAGTACAAATATGCATATATGCAAGAATGTTGTTTCTATAATTAATTCACAAACAATTTAAATAAAATCTGATTCGTTAAAAGAATACAGTTACTTGAATAATCAAAAATCATTTAAGAAGGTTAATATGCTGGATTTTTTGTAGTTTTCAGATAGGTAATACATGTCCAGATTGGGATTTGAAACATTCATGGTTATTACTGTCTAGTTCTTATGCACCTCAATAGTTTGGTTTGGTACAAAACTAAATTTGCTGTTGAGTTAGAGGTATGGTAGTAGGATTAGGTAAGGGGTTAAAAAACAACTTTCAAGATTAAGGTATGTGATTCAGTTGACCAATGTTACCAAGAATGATATGTTGAAGAGTCCAAAGGGAGAGTCTATGATGCCTTAAGTTCCTGCCATAAACACAGCCACGTTCTGAGGAGATGAATGCCTGTATTCTTGCTGGGACCATTAAGAATCCTTTGCAAGTAAAATGACTCTTCCCTAAAACTGGTTGATGAGGCCATTTATCATTTCATGAGTCACAGGCAATCATACCCAGTCTGGCACAGAGCAGGTAATCAATGAACATTTTTAAAATAAAGTTAAAATGGGCAAGGGGAGGAAGTAAACTCAGAAGTGGCGTAACAGGGACTAAAGAGAAAGTGACCCCCTCATTAACTCATTCAACAAACATTGACTGATTTCTATTATTAGGCATGTGTGTCAGATACTACTCCAGGGTACACATAGGTAGGCATTACCAGATGTCATCATATGTGCCCTCAAGAAGTTTACAGTTATCTGGGCACAGTGGCTCAGGTTGAGGCTACAATAGCATTGAGCATGCCACTGCACTCCTGCCTGGGTGACAGAGTGAGACTCTGACTCAAAAAACAAAAAACAAAAAAAGTTGACAATCTAATTGCAGAGATAGATAGGATTAATCCAAAAATCACCATTAAATTCAAGTACAATATGCATACTATGATCAGTGGTGTGATAAGCTACGAAAGAGTACAACAGAGGGATTTTACCTTGTCAGAGAGGTCAGAGGAGGCTTGCTTAAGAAAGCAACAAGGAATTACTCAAATGAAGTGTGGTAGAAAGAATGTTCCAGGCAGAAGGTCCAGCAAGTGCAAAGGTTCTCATGGAAGAATGAGAACTAGTATGTCTGCAACGGGGACATGGTGTGAGATGAGGTCACTGCTATAGGCCATGAACAGAGGCTCTCTATCTTAACAGTAAAAGCATCAGAGTGTGTAGCAAGGTTATAGGTTTACTCATTATGCTCAAACATGCACACAAAATGTGGAGCCATGTTACATGAGTGTACATATATTTCTTAATTGAGATATCACTGACAAATATAAAATTCACCCTCTCACAATGAACAATTCAGCGGGTTTTAGGGCATTTATAGAGTTGGCCAACCATTACCACTATCTAATTTCAGAACTTTTTTTTTTTTTTGAGACAGAGTCTCACTCTGTCGCCCAGGTTGGAGTGCAGTGGCATGCTCATGGCCACCACAGCCTCGACCTGCTGGGCTCAGGCGATTCTTCTGCTTCAACCTTCCAAGTAGCTGGAACCACAGGCACATGCAACCATGCCCGGCTAATTTTTTGATTTATTGTATAGATGAGGTCTCACCAAGTTGCCCAGGCTGGTCTCAAACCCCTGGACTCAGGCAGTTCTCTTGCCTCAGTCTCCCAAAGTGCTGAGAACATTTTAATTATCCCCTAAAAATCCTGTATCCAATAACAGGTGATTTTTCTATTCCCCTCTTCCTCCATTAATCTGCTTTCTGTATCTATGAGTTTGCATATTCTTGACATTTCATATTAATGGAATCACAGACTATGTGGCCTTTTATGTCTGGCTTCTTTCACTTAGCCTAATGTTTTCAAGGTTCGCCCATGGTGTAGCATGTATCAATACTTCATTTCTTTTGAATGTCAAATAATATTCTATTGTATGAGTATACAACATTTTAATCTCTTCATCCATTGATGGACATTTGGGTTACTTCCACTTTTTGACTATTACAAATAATGTTGGAATTAACATTTGTGTACTAGTTTTTGTGTGGTTACATATGTTAATTTCTTTTGGGTATATAACTAGAAGTGGGACTTCTGGGTTATGTGGATGTTCTGCTAGTGTTCACTATTAACAGCTGTGGGAGATCAACTTCTGGCCTGTTCTTCACTCTGCTTAGAGTCCATTAATGCCCCTTGATTCAGGTTCAGCCTCTTCTAGGATCATGTTGGTACCTGTGTGTTTGCCGCATACTCCATCCTGGCCAAGACGCTCCACAGCAGACCTGCCAACTTTAAACTCAGGCTCCAGGCCACATGGGAACTGAGGGAGAATCAGGACTGCAGACTAAATCTGGGTCTCACTGAATACACACCACCATCCTTTTAACAGTGGTGGACACACCCTCAAGTGGGTGCAGGACCAATCTGCACTGCAACCTTCCCAAGATCCCAAACGATGAGTGGAAAAATAATTCATCCACTTTTGGGGTTTCCCCTAGCTTATCTAATTGGCGATGTTAGGTGGCCAGCTGTCTCATCCCCCCCCCAGAGTTTCAAGGCCACGTAATAAAGGGATGAGAATGTATCCAGAAGTCTTCCCGCCTTCATTTCTGTCTCTCATCCTTTTAGTTCATCAAATAGGTGGATTTTTTTTTTACTTCTTTCACAATTCAATGTTTCTCACTAAGAGATGGTCTTTATTTTGTTTTGTTTTGGGTATTTTCTCTTCCCCTCTTCTATTCTGTCTCTTCTTTTCCCCTGGTCTCAAGCAGGAGTGCAATGGTACAATCATAGTTCACTGCAGCCTCAAACTCCTGGGCTCAAGCAAGCCTTCCCCCTCAACTTCTTGAGTCGCTAAAACTACAGGCATGTACCACAGTGTCTGGCTATTTTGTTTTTTAGTTTTTATAGAGACAGGACTAGGGGATGCTTTGAACTCTGTGGTGGTATAATGAGTTGGCACAATGATTGGGAAATACAGCTGGCCTTTAGTTGAGCAGGATCAGGAATATTAGACAAATTGCAGTATTTAGGGCCATCCTTTGCAACATTCTCAGCTTTATTGAGGTAACAGCTTTATTGAGGTATAATGCATATACCATGAAATACTCCTATTTGAAGTATCATTCAATGGTTTTCATGTAGTCACAGAGTTGTGCAATCATCATCAATATCTAAGAACTTTCTATCACCCTCAGATGAAATCCTGGATACATTCTCATCCCTTTATTATGTACATTTATCCTGTAGCAGCCACTCCCCATTTCCCCAACTCTTTATGCCTAGGTAACCAGGAAACTACTTTCTGTCTCTATGGCCTATGCTGGCTATTGCACATAAGTGGAATCATACTATATGTGATATTTTGTGTCTAATTCCTTTCACTTAGCATAATATTTTCAAAGTTCGTTCGTGTTGTAGTTCATTCACTTTGATGGATGAATAATATAGCATTGTATTGGCACATCACATTTTATTTATCCATTCATCTGTTGATGAACATTGAGTGTTTTCCACCTGGGGCTGTTATGAACAATGCTGCTATGAATATTTGCATATAAGTTTTTGCATGGACATGTTTTCATTTCTCTCGGGTGTGTGCCTTGGACTATAATGCTGGGTCCTATGGTAACTCTATGTTTAACCTTTTGGAGAAAAGCCAGACTGTTTATCAAAGTAGCTGTACCATTCTACATTACTCCAGTAGTATATGAGGGTTCCAATTTCTCCCCATCCTTGTCAACACTTGTTGTTGTCTGTCTCTTTTATTATAGCCGTTCTAGTTGGTGTGAAGTGATATCCACTGCGATTTGATTTGTATTTCCCTGGTGACTAATGATGTTGAGAATTTTTTCATGTGTCTACTGGCCATTTGTATATCTTCTCTCAAGAAATATCATGTCTGACTTTTGAATATTCAACTAGACTTTCATAAGGGTGAAAATATTGCTTGTCATTTTCTGAGCCCAGAACCTAACTCGTGTTTACACAGAATCATGAAGTATTTTTGCATGGTTTTAATATACAGTGAATTCAAAACCTGCAACCACCATGTAAATTGAGTGTCAATTACACCTTATTTTATTTGTAAGCTTTGTTTGTTATTTCAGAATCTCACATCACCAGTGGCAGTGACTTGCTGGTGTTTGAATTGCTGGTGCAGCATGCCTTTCTCTGTCAGTCTGCGTTTGTTGCTGTAACATGCAAATATATATCAGATGGAATTTGAGACTTCTTTTAACAGACTTAAGAAACACAGAGTTATGACTGAATGTTTATAATAAGGGTTGTTTTAAAATATTGTATGTAATTTCCAACTTACATATTTTAGTGTTATACAAAAACAAGTTATCTATGCTGTGAACATTACGTATTAAAATTAGGAAACTTTCAAGGGTCTGTTGGTTTTCAATCTTACTTTGATTCTGGTCCCAGAAGCCTGTCAAACAACCCTTTTGGAAGTCTCTTCTGATTTTGTTTTCTTTTTCAATCTGCCTTCTTCCCCTTTGCCTATCTAAGGATATAGTAGCCAGGGTCTTTTTAAATACCAAAGATCGGATGCAATAGTATTTTAAGACACAAGATATGTTTTTCTGAAGGTGATACTTTATCACAATCTGTCCCATGTCATAATAAAGGGACTTATTTTACATTGTACTGACATACAAGACCAAACTCCTTTGTACGAATATGATACTTTGTCATTTTCTCCTTTTCAACTGTGTGTGATTTGTCTTGACTGTTATTCACATTTCCATTATGGTTATTTCCTCTTTTTTTCTTATCACATACAAATAAGTCTGATCTGTTATTACATTTCCTAATTCTAGTTTATATTTTCATTTCCACTTGGGTTTCTGGTCTTTCATCTCTGTGATTTCTTGTGCAGAAGAGTTTCTTACTTCTCTTAAATTCATGTTTTTTCATTATAACAAGACAGAAATATAATGACTGCTTCATTATACCTTCCAGTCTAGACATGCCCGGGCATTTACACACCGAAAGACTTATTATTTTATAATAAATTGCTTTTCCTGTATTTCTCTTTTACATTAGGCTTGGGTTATTATATTGATTTTTGGAAATTGTATGTAGAGATAATTTTTATTATCTGTGACTTTCATTTTGGGATTATAAAGAGGGCATTACAAAGCATTAGTTATGAAAATGGGGCCCTGAATTAAGAATTTTTTGCCTACTCCAATGTGCATTAGGGTGTTTCCTATGTTTTCTTCTAGGACTCTTATAGTTTGAGATTTTATGTTTAGGTCTTTGATCCATTTTGAGTTGATTTTTGTAAATGGTGATAGGTAGGTGTTCCAGTTTCATTTTTCTGTATGTGGTCACCCAGTTTTCCTGGCACCATTTGCTAAATATGATTTCCTTTCCTCAGTGGTTGCTATTGGTAGCTTTGTCAAAGATGAGTTGGTTGAGAGACCATGTTTTTGCTTCTGGAATCTCTGTCCTGTTCCATTGGTATATGTGTCTATTCTTGTACCAACACCAGGTTTTTTTAGTTACGGTAGGCTTGTAATAAAATTTAAAGTCTTTAAGTGTGATACCTCCCGCTCTGCTCCTTTTGTTTAGGACTGTTTTAGCTATTTGTGTGCTTGTTTTGTTTCCATATGAATTTCTGTATCGTTGTTTCCAGGTCTGAGAAAAATGTTGTTGGTAATTTGATGGGTATTGCGTTGAATCTGTAGATGGGTGGGATGGACATCTTGTTAATATCAAATCTTCCAATCCATGAGCATGGAATGTTTTTCCATTTGTTTGTGTCATCTTTGATTTCTTTGAGCAATGTTTTGTAGCTCTCTTTGTAAAGGTCTTTCACTTCTCTGGTTAGGTGGATGCCAAGGTATTTCCTTTTATTGTGGCTATTTTGAGAGGGATTGTGCTTTTTGTTTGGTTCTCTGCCTGCTTGAGTTAAAAGTCACGGGTTTACACTGCACCCTCACCTACCACAGAATAGTTGGCTATCACAGGAGGAAAGGATGCTTTCTTTACACTATGGCAATCTCTATGCTCTCAGGTGGGTAGACTTGGTTCTTGATATGCTTAAGGAATTTAGATTATCATCTCTAGCCCAAGTCTGGTTTCAAGATTAAAGAATTCAGGCAACTATCCTCTCATTCCCAGCACAGTAAGCCCCAAAGTTCAGCTTCAGTGGCAGAAGATGATAACACTCGGGATTTAAGGGACAGATTAAAACGTGTTATTTTAATGATTGCTAACTATAGATGTCTTCAGCAGGGTGGGAAGGAACATAAGCATGTTTGGGTTCTATAAAATCCAACTACTGTGAAAGCATTAACTGTGAGAGGCTCGAGAGAAATACAGCAGCCTGTCTGGTTTTCTCTAAAATCCAGCACAAATGTGGCCAGTGTTAACACCATGCTTCTCTATGATGACAGGTATCATTAAATTAATGCTTTATCACTAAAAGTAATCTGGGAATTTACAGGATTAGGAGCATAATTATGTCATTTACAAAGGTCTGAAACACGTAGTTGGGAAGTAGCTTCATGATATTAATAATCTAGCTCTTTTACATCCTAACTTTACATATTGATTATCTTCAAGTAACACAGTTGTTCAGCTGTGGTCTGGGGCTCTGAAGCCTCTCATTAATAACAGGAGGGGCTGGAATGGGAGTCTAATTGCTGTTGCATGAAGCGGAAAATATGGAGGTTTTATGCATCTTGCCTTCTCTCCCTGAGTCCTCCCATGGTGTTTGTTTTTTAAATATATATGATTTAATAAGGTTGAACTAAATCCAATCTCAAGACATGCTTTTACAGCAAGGAGAGTCACATTAGTCCATGAGAACTGTTTAATGAGGACTGTATTATTGATCCAGCTGCCAACATGGCTATGACATTCCAGACTGGAGAGAAATAGTCATCAACTGCTTCAAATTATTCCAGGGGAAAGGTGAGTATAATTTGCAGAAGATGGAATATCTAAGTCAAAATGACCAACAAGAAGAAATTCCTGAGAAGGGTTGTAGAATCTTTTTATGGAAAATATTCAATAAGAAAAAAATATATCCGTGTCTATTGGAAATAAACAGAGAAAGAACCACAGTACTGGATTTCAGACAGAAGATTCTGTGATTCTTTAAGAATTATAACTCAAATATAAAGACTCGAGTTTCTTCGAGTCACCTGCTGGCTGATCATATTATTGAAATTGCTGGTTTATTCTGTATATCTTAGTAACACATGCTTTCTGTTTCTTCTCTCTCATTTGAATCAGTCACTTCTTAATAAAATGGAGAAAATTTATGAAATATGACTTCTTATCTTATAGATTCAGCCATACTTCTGCCTATTTATTTGTTTTCTGGGACTACATTACAACATGCCACAAGTTGAGAGGCTTAAACTACAGAAATTCATTGTCTTGCAGTTCTGGAGACTAGTACAAAATCAAGGTCTCAGCAGCACCAGACTCTCTCTGCAGACACTAGGGAATGATCTAATGTTCCAGGCCTTTATACTAGCTTCTAGTAGTTCCTTGGCTGTGGAAGCATAATTCCAGTCTTCACATGGTACTTTCCGTGTGTGTGTGTGTATGTGTGTGTATCTCTGTGTCCAAATTTCCCCTTTTTATAAGGACACCAGTCATATTGGATTAGCAGTCTACCCCGTATCTCCAAGTAAGGTCATATTCTGGGAATTAGGACCTCAATATATTAATTTCTGGAGGTTGGGGTAAACAATTTAACCCAAAACACTTACCTTCTTGCTAAAAACAGTAACACTTTGCCCATGAAAGCATAGCTGTGCAAAAGGAAATAAAATAAAATAAAAAGATTAGATTCTATGATCCTTCTCAAGAATTTCATCTTGCTGGTCATTTTGACTTAGATATTCCATCATCTACAATTTCTACCCACCTTTTCCCCAAAATAGTTTGAGGCAGTTGATGACTATTTCTCTTCAGTCTGGCATGGTTTTGTATAGTGGCATAGCAACCACAACTTCTACTTTTAATTTCTAGTTCTCCTGCTCATTTTTTTCTCTTGATAATAAAGAAGAAAAATACCAGAAGTCTGGGACCATTATGTGTCCCTAAGTCCCTCTAAGTGATTTTCTGTGAGAGACAATATCACACCAATAGAGATACAATGACTTGTCATAGAAGAACACAAAAATTACCTGCCAAACTTCAAAGTGTCAAAAAATTACTTCTTTTAGATTTGGGTACTGCTAATAAGCACTGCTGATAGACACCTCAGCTTCCTGCTGCCATTCTTCTCAAGATGAAGAATCTTTGAGCAAATTTCCACCCAAGCAAAGCTGTGAAGTAAAGGAGAACTGCCTTTTCTGGTAGTCCCTTCTGTTCCTTTCATGCTTCCTCTCAGCGCAGCATGCCTGGGGTTCTTCCCTGTTCTTCATTCCCTTTCCTGGCCAGGCTTCCCTGGGGTCCTCTAGCTATTCTGCCTGAGCCTTGAAGTTTGGTCCATCCTGCCTCCAGTACTTGGGATTATTTTGCTATGAGTTAACTGGTAGAAATCTGCCTGTTCTCGATCTCCCGAGGATCAGGTTCTCTAGGATGCCTTCTTTGATCGCAATGAGCAAAATTAATGAATTGGCCCATGCTAATATGGTAGCTAAAGACACATAAAGGAGTTTCCCAGGATTCTTCCATACCTTTTAGGTAAGTCCATGTGTCCAAAAAAAAGATCTTCTGGAAACAATGGCGATACCTCCATTGCATAATACAGCACAGAGGCTTTTTTTGGGAATCTTGCTGTAGCAAGATCAGCTATATAACGTGCAGGGTCCAGCGCAAAATAAAAATGCAGGGCCTCGTACCCAGCACCCTGCCCCGTGGGAGATAGGAAACTCCCAAAGAATTGTGACCTCCATGTCAGCATATGCTCAGGATCTGGACTGGGAGGGCTCAAGAGGCTTCCACCAAGTCACCTGCCAAATACAAGGGAGAACCCCCAAAAAACAGAATTATTTTTTGGAGGTTGGGGCCCTTATGATACAAGCTTCCCCTGCTAGGTTCCAGGTTCTAGGAACTCATTGGCATCAGTATACCAGCTAGTGTCGTTGTGAGAGGCTACATTCAGCTTCAGTGAATTTATTTTTGGAGATTCTTTCAACATGTTTGCCCATTTCATGATTTACGAGTGCACCTGTCCACACCGCATTGAGTGTTCAGCAGTGTTTGACCAAAAATGGCATGACCTCATGCCCCACCTGCTCCATTCACCTGATCTCATCCCAAGTGACTTTTTTGTGTTTGTTTCCCTGCAAAGTTCTCAAAGGGAAACGTTTCACTAATGCAGAAGAGGTGAAACAAAAAATGGTAGAGGCACTAAAAGGTACCAAAATGGACTGAGCTCAAAAATTGTTGTAAGTCATGGAAAAAGCGTCTTAATAGGTGTATTGCATCAAACAGAGAGTCCTTTGGAGATGACTGAAGTTTAAATGTGTAAGAATAAATACACAATTTTTATAAATAAATTTCAGCTTTTGGGGTCTACCCTTATATGCCCTGACACTGTCAGCCTGGGATGGAGACAGATGCCACGTGGTCTTGCCTTGAGATACCGCAGGGCATGCGTCAGACTCTGGCCTTCCTTGCATCTGCATTCAGGACCCTAGTAGGGCAGAAAGTGACAACAGAATGAGAGTTTCTCCCCTCTGCTGAGGTGACCTGGTTGCTGGCCAAGGCAGAGGACAGCACTGGTCATGGGGTGAGACTGGGAGGGAGGAGGCAGGGTGACCCCAGGGACCAGGGGACAGAAAGCAGGCATGTGAGTTCAGGCTCCACATCCCTAAGGAATGATCCATTATCCCATCAGACTTCACCTACAAAACACAAATTCAAAGATGAGATTGCTGGAGTTTCAAGACAGCCACAGGGCACCCCCAAGTTCAGGGAACTCATAGAAAAATGAGCGGTATTTTCATGCAAGTAGATCTTTGTAGTGTTCCTTCCATCACATGGTATCATAAGACCCAAAAATATCCTGCAAAGAGTATAAGATTTGGAGTGAGAAGATCCAGATTTTTGTCCTGAGTTTTGAACTTATTAGCAAAATAATACTATCACTAAACTTTTCAAAACCATGCCTTTATCATCTCACTATGGCATCATATTAGGTGGTGTCCTGTAAGGGTCAAAGAATAAGCCTAGCATGACAGAGACCACGAACTATCCACCAAAAGCCATTCACCTCGTCTTTGGGTTCATGGCTAGACTAGGTTTCCTAGACTTTCTTACAGATAGGTGGAGCCACATGACTGAGTTCTCTCCAGCTGAAGAGGGCAAGTGACACATGCTACTTCCAGGACAGGCCCAGAAAGTTCTCCCACAGCTGCTACCCTGTGCCCTTGGTAGACTGGTAATAGAAGATAGTGACTCCCAAGAAACAGGAATTCTTAACCAGGGGTGTGTGCAGCCCCAAAGGATCTAGAGATAGAATTCAGGCAGTCTATGATTCAAATGAGAAAAACTTGTAAATCTTTATTTCACTAACCTCTATTAGAAATGTAGCACTTCCTTTCACTATTAATGTAGGCAACAAAGCACAGCAGTAACTGACTTTTTAGTAAGTAAAAATCACCAGTGTTGTCATGTTTCATTAAAGTTGTTACAGACATCTCAAAGTAAAATGTACTCTCACCCTGCTTTGATATTATAGTAGTTATTAGGTCCACTGCTAGTTTTTTATTTAGTGTTTGAATAAAAAGCACATGTATTTCTATGTCACAAATTAGGTTCTTTTAATATTTTAAACTGAATTTCAACATAATTTTTATTTTGTAATCTTATGATTTAATTTGATGCAGGTGTGAACATTATTCCAAGGAGGAAGTTTTGAGGCTTGTCTAGTCTGTCTAAGTATCTTATGGCACAAACAGTTAGAAACCCTGATAGGATCATGTTTAGAAGAAAAAAAATCTATGCAGAAAAAACTATTTACTGTGTGATCCCATCTACATGACATCGTGGAAAAGGTGAAGTTATCAGAATAGAAATCAGTGAGGAAGGAGGCTGACTAAAAAAGAAGCACAGAATACATTTTGAAGCCACGGAAAAGTTTTCTATCCCAAATTTGATGGCAGTTACACAAACTATACATTTGTCAAAACTCATTGAACTGCACACCTAAAAAGGGAAAATTTTACTGTAATTTACTATATCTAAATTATATGGAGGCTGGGCACAGTGGCTCACACCTGTAATCCCAGCACTTTGGGAGGCCAAGACAGGAGGATTGCTTGAGGCCAGGAGTTCAAGACCAGTCTGGGCAAGATAGAAAGACTTAGTCTCTACAAAACGTCAAAAAAACTAGCCAGGAATGGTGATGTATGTCTGTAGTCCCAGCTACTTGGGAGGCTGAGGTGGGAGGATTGCCTGAGCCCAGGAAGTCAACGCTGCAGTGAGCCATAATGGTGCCACTACAGTCCAGCCTGGACAGCAGAGTGAGATTCCGACTCAGATAGACAGATAGACAGAAGGATAAAATCTAAATACTGTACTTTAAACTCAGACTTTAAAAAAGGAGAAAAGAACCTTGTTAGGATGGAGGAGAGACACAAGACTAAAGGAACCAGCATGAATCATGGAGGAGAGCCATCCATGGACCAGAACAACTGCCTGGGACTGTCATGTGAGAAAGGAATCAACTTCCACTGCTGAGCTCATGTGGGTCTATTTGTTACCACAGCGTAGGCTAATCTTATACATTTAGGAAAAGTATTTTGTACAACATAATACAAATGTTGAAACAAGAATATTCACATTTAAATCCCAATGCCGTCATTTAAGAGGTTTGCATAATTTGGACAACCACTTAACTACTCTGAACTTTAATTTCCTCATTCATGGAACAAATGGAATTGATAATAGCCCTCCCTTGCAATATGCTGTGAAGATGAGAGATTATATAAATCTTAGCCTAGAGCACCTAGTAAATGAAAACTGTTATTGAAGTGCCCACCAACTCTGAATGCATTTGTAATGTATTTGTAGTCTCAAGTCTATAAAATCAAATATTGCGCTTTCTTTAGCAAAACGATTTCTTGTGATGTAGTTCCCCCCTTCTTTAACAAGTGATTTTCATATCTCGATTTAGATGGGACATTCAAAGCCCTCCATCCAATCCTTTCATTTGCTATTTCTTCTTAGTAGAACAAAATAAAAGCAATAGCATGACTTTATTCTGACAGGCAGGACTGGCAGCTCAGAACCACTGCTGAAAAAGAAGGCCCAGAAAATCCCCCACACTGTGAACCAAAGCCATATCTGTTGAAGGCAAGCCGCCATCCCACAGGGCTTTCACCATTCTAGAAGAATTAAGGAGGGAAGACGTGGGAGAAAGGAAGTCACAATTTGGGAGACTACAGTTTTATTGGAATGAGACTGTTCTCTTCTTTTACCTTTGGAAAGCCAAAGAACGTTAATCAGAAAGACTGAGGAGTCCCAAACTCCACCCTACACCCCACTGGGGGCTAGAGATGGTATCTTTTCTAAGAGTAGATCAGAACCCGAATTAGCCAAGAGCCTGAAGCTGCCTCAGAGACTGATGATCTGAGAGAAGTCTTGCCTGAGAGGAGCAACCTGCATTTCCACTACTGGCAGCCACAAAGATTCTTGAGTGTCTGTGGGCCAAGATGACACTGCAGCAGGAGTCTGATCTTGAGCGATCTTGCTGTCCCCCACTGAACAATCATCCAAGAGTTGACGGGACCCCAACAGCAAGAGGCAAGTAGAGTGGATCACCTGTGGCAGCAGCTGCAGACATATGGCAGCTGTGGAGCCCAAGTCAGATCCCTGATGCCAGGGACTATGCAAAGATGAGGTCCCCATTAACACCCTTCGAAGAACCAACAGACATACCTCAGAGAGAACTGGCAGGTGCTTGCTACCACAATATGCAAATATGTAAGCACCAGCCAGTGTTAGACATTCAGTTACTCAGTCACAACAAGGAGAGTAGCAGCTGCTACATCATTCTAAGTCATTCTCTAAGGAGACCTCTGACTCTGTCTTTCCTACTCAACTCCCACGCCAGCACCAGTGGGGAAGCCGTGAGAAAAGAAGTGAAAAGAGGTGCCTCCAGGCATGTTTATTGTAGCACTAGTCTCAATAGCAAAAACATGCAACCAACCATACTACCCATCGAAAGAGGACTGGATTTTTAAAATGTGGTACACATACACAATGGAATATTACTCAGCCAAAGAAAAGGACAAAATTATGAACTTCGCAGCAACTTGGATGGACTTAGAGTCTATAATACTGAGTGAGCTATCACAGAAACAAAGAACTGAATACTACATGTTCTCACTTACAAGTGGGCCCTTAACAATTATAATACTATCAGAAAGGGATTGGCAGGAGCTGGAAACTGCCAGAGGAGGGGGGAGCGAGATTGGCAGTACGGGGAAACTACCAGGGGGTAGGCACACCTCATCAACAAGCATAATGAACACTTGTGTACCTAATCCTGAATTGTACCCCACATCTTTTAAAAAAAATTTTTTAAGAGGTGCCTCAGACAGTATCCACTGCTCTCTCCACACTCATCAACCAGGCTGCAAACCACTGATCCAGTTCCTGCCACTGTTACCACCTCCACTGTCACCACCACCATCGTCATCATAACTACCAGTACCAGTCAGCTAGAGGCAGAAGTCTTCCTTGTACAGGTGAAGATGTGAGTAGAGATTTGGGCCAAGCATGAGTTTAATATTGAAAAATGAATAATAGGGACTCTTAAAACATGTTTGAAAAACTATCCTAATGACTACTGTGTCTTCAAAGTTGTGGAAGTGCACTGTCATGCCTCAAAGGAGCTCACTACCCACAAGCAGAGCATAACTCGAAAAAAATAAAACCACTTCATGTTTATACCCACAATGAATCGAGACTTTTGTAATACAATGCATAATAAATTGGCATTCACGAGCACCAAGTATGGGGGGTACCCCCCAAAACAATTTATTTATAACAAATTGTGTATTTATTCTTACATATTTAAACTTCAGTCACCTTCAAAGTACCCTCCATCTGATGTAATACGCCTACTGAGATGCTATTTCCACTGCTCAAAACAGTTTTTGAACTTGTCAATGTTGATGTCCCGCTGTTTTTTTGTTTCTCCTCTTCTGCATGGGCAAACATTTCCCTTTGAGCACTTTTATCATCTGGTGGGGGCGAGTCACCTGGGGCAAGATCAGGTGTGGGGCACAGGAGTCATACCTTTTTTTGATCAAAAACTGCTGAACACTCAGGACACTGTGGGCTGGAGCACTCATAAATCACCCATCATGAAATAGGCAAATACACTGAAAGAATCTCTAAGAAAAAATTCACTGAAGCCGAATGCAGCACCTCACAACAACATTAGCTGGTACACTGATGCCAAAGCATTCCTAGAACACTTAACCTAGTGGGGGAAGTCTGTACTACCAGGAGCCCACCCCTACAAAAATAATTCCGGCTTATTTTGGGTCCCCCATTATATGTCAAGAACTTTTAAGATTGGAATTTGTGGAATTTTTTGTTTGTTTGGTTGGTTGGGTTTTTTTTTTTTGAGTTGGAGTCTCACTCTGTCGCCCAGACTGGAGTACAGTGGCTGCTCCCGGCCACCGCAGCCTCGACCTGCTGGGATTGGCGATCCTTCCGCCTCAGCCTTCCAAGTAGCTGGAACTACAGGCATGTGCTACCACGCCCGGCTAATTTTTGACTTATTGTAGAGATGCGGTCTCGCCAAGTTGCCCAGGCGGGTCTCGAATTCGCGGGCTCAGGCAATCCACTCACCTCAGTCTCCCAAGGCGCAAGATTACAGGCTGAGCCACCAAGCCCGGTTTGGGATTTGTTGAAGTATGATCTCTTTCATACTTAGGAGAACTTCCTTGCTGCAACAGCTCCCAATCCAAAGCTGTTGCAATTCCAATGATAAAATGACTGGTTTGTCAAAGGACTATGCCTAAATGTGCCTTAACAAGCAAACTTAGTGGTTGGGCAATCATTAATGCCTCATGAATTAAAAGTACAAGGCAGGAACAAGAGGTCCAGTGGATCTCAGAGCTTTACCAGGCAACTACTACTAGCCAGGACATTACCTTGTTGGTTAATGGATGTTCACATAGCAGAATACATAGAATGTGAAACTTGTTTCTTGCCACTAATGCATTTAATTTGTAGATGATCAGTATTCATTTGCAGAAAGTAAGGACATCTATTCTGAGACATCTATCAGTAACAAAAGCAGTCACAACAAATTGCTTCCCTCTGGGTTTTGCTGATGGTGGCAGTGTTGTTTTTGGTTTGTTTTGGTTGTTGCTTTCACCATGAAATGAGTCACCAAAATAAAACCGAAAACCAAAAGGCAAGGATAAATTCATCATAAGTCTTCATGAAATCCAGCATACTTAGCCATTGTTATGGGTTAAACTGTGCCCCCTCTCCCCAATCTATATGTTGAAGTCCTAATACCCAGTACCTCAGAATGTGTCTATATTTACAGATAGTCTTTACAGAGGTGATTGAGTTAAAATGATGTCATTAGGGTACGTCCTAATCCAATAAGACCAGTGTCCTTTTTTGCTGTTGTTGTTTTGTTGTTGCTGTTGTTGTTGTTGTTGTTGTTGTTCTTTTGAGTCAGAGTCTCACTGTCACCCAGGCTGGAGAGTAGTGGCATGCTCATGGCCACCACAGCCTCAACCTGCTGGGCTCAGGCAATGCTTCCATCTCAGCCTTCTAAGAAACTGGAACTATAGGCATGTGCCACCTCACCCAGCAAGACCAGTGTCCTTATGAGAAAAAGAACATTTGGACACAGACACACAGAGAAAAGACCATGTGAAGACACTGGAAGAAGATGGTCCATCTATAAGCCAAGAAGAGAGGGAGACCTCAGAAGAAACCAACCCTGCTGACATCTTGATCTCAGACTTTTATCCTCAATAACTGTGAGAACATACATTTCTGTTGTTTAAGCCACCCAGTTTGTGGGTACTTTACTACAGCGGCCCTGGTTATTTTTCAATAATATATTTCACTTAAAAGCACAGTATCGGGCCAGGAGCAGTGGCTTATGTCTGTAATCCCAGGACTTTAGGAGAATGAGACAGGCAGACTGCTTGAGCCCCGGAGTTCAAGATCAGCC
This sequence comes from Cephalopachus bancanus, assembly GCA_027257055.1. Lineage (NCBI taxonomy): Eukaryota > Metazoa > Chordata > Mammalia > Primates > Tarsiidae > Cephalopachus > Cephalopachus bancanus. Next base: position 1,878,935 of record JAPVLO010000162.1, on the reverse strand, counting down.
TAGACAACATGGCTAGACCTCATCTATACAAAAAAAAAAAAAAATTAGCCAGGCACAGTACCATGTGCCTGCAGTTCCAGCTACTCAGGATGCTGAGGCAGAAGGATCGCCTAAGCCCAGGAGGTTGAAACTGCTGTGGGCCGTACTCCAGCCTGGGCAACAGAGTGACACCCCAACTCAAAAAAACAACAAAACAGCTTAGTACTGTAGAGCTAGAAAGTGCCCAGGTGTCAATTATTCATTCCAACCTATCATTTTGTGTGGAGCAATAATAACTAGCAGTATTGAGTACTTAGTGTGACAGACACTGAGAACTATATATGAGACCTATATATGAGTTCACAGTTAAGTCTGTGAACTCATCCTAGAAAAGTGCTCCATACCTCATTGCTGAATATCACTATGGTCTCCTTTGACGTACTCCCCTTGGGAAGCTATGCACTGATGCCAGCGCTTAATCTACCCATCAAAACAATTTTGTACTTTTTCTCTGGAATGGCCATCAGAGTTGTCATCATGTTAGCCTTGTTGTCCTGAATGTCATCAAAATGTCCTCCTTTCAATATTTCCTTTATCTTCAGGTGAAGAAAAATGTCACTGGGGGCCAGATCAGGTGAGTAGGGAGGGTGTCCCAATACAGTTATTTGTTTACTGGCTAAAAAGTCCCTCACAGACAGTGCGTGTGAGCTGGTGCATTGTTGTGATGAAAGAGCTCCTTCGGGACCATTTTTGCCCACACCTTTCTCATACCAAGATTATCTCTGTCAATGGTAATTTGGTCTGTTATGCTTCTCACAGTCAGCTGCCGATTTCAATGCACAATTCAACACATTTTTGCAATGTGTTTGTCAGTTCTGCTGTCACTGGCCGTCCTGACCCCTCTTCATCAGTGACGCGTTCTCTCCCATCAGACAATCCACATTATCCCCATAAACTTGAACTAACATGTCCTAATGTCACTCCCACTCTTGCCACTTTCAACAAGAAATTTAATATTTGTTCGTTGCTCTAATTCAAGTTCCAACATTCTCACAACAGCACACAAAAAACATGCAACAACAATCATGAATGTCACTCAGCAAGACACCGCCACATGTAGTCACAAACACAGCTGTGAGACACTGATATACCAAGGTCATGAGACCTTATGAAGTTGTCTGTACAGTGCTGCCAATGTAAGGACATGGCAAGTTCACAAACTTAATTGTCAGACCTCATATATTCTAGTATTTATATCAACATTGTTCTGTGTATTTGTTGCTAATCTTGTTTTTACAGATTCCCAGAGCTAATGAACACCAGAAACTGAGATTCAAACTCAGTTCTGCTTGACACCAAAGTCCTGAACTTTTGAGCATTGTCTAGGAAAGAGTTAAGCAATTTGCTGAAAGTTAACAACTAAGTCACAGCAGCACTAGAGCGAGACTAGAGATCACCTGACTCCCAAACTAGTATCCTGCCTCAATTTTACTGTAAAGACATTTTTATGTTATGAAGTCAGTGGGCTGGCACATATTGCCTTTAAAGCTCTGAGACTCACTAGACCTGCCTCTTGCCCTGCAATATATTTACAAATATCTCCTAAAGTATCAGAGGATTTGAGTACTTTAGCTACTTCTGAGGACTAGAGACATCTGTGAGAGGGTCTTGACACTGAGGGAAAGAGGCCACACTGATAAGTTTTAAGGTTTGAAAAGGAAAACACAAGTAGTGGGGTTTAGAATATGGGGAAGAGTTTTCACTACACCTGCAGATTCATAAGCTCACGTGCAACCTAAATGCTTGCATAGATAATCCATATGTCAATTAAAAAATTCTGGAGTTTTCCTTTTGAAGGAATTGCTTTTCCTCTCTCTGTTTATAGAGCTTTAAATCAAACTCCTATACCCCTCACTCAAGCTTGATGCTGACATTCTCACAGAAACCACACTATAAAATTTCATTTTAAAAATTCAAAATAAAACCTATAGTTTATCACTGTGCTGTGAAATATTGCAAATGAAACTATTTTTGCTGTGTTAGGAAAAATTGCATCCTCTAAGCTGCATTCATGTATCATTGGTTCTCAAAGGGTGGTCCCCGGCCACCTGCACCACCATCACCCAGGATGGAAACTTGTTAGAAATACAAAGACCCAAATGCCTCCCCAGAGCATACTAACTCAGAGACTCAACAATCTGTTTTAATAAGCCCTCCAGATGATTAAGATACATATGTATGTTTTAGGGCACTGCTCTATAAAGTGCTAAAAATTTTTTTGAACAAGGCTTTAGCCAGGCACGGTGCCTCAAGCCTATAATCCCAGCACTTTGGGAGGCCAAGAGGTGAGAGGATTGCCTGAGCCCAGGGATTCGAGACCAGCCTGGGCAACATGGTGAGACCTTGTCTCTATAATAAATATAAAAATCAGTCAGGCATGGTGGTGTGCAGCTGTGGTTCCAGCTACTTGGAAGGCTAAGGTTGAAAGATCACCTGAGCCTAGCAGATCAAGGCTGTGGCGGCTGTGAGCATGCCCCTGCACGTGACAGAATGAGACTCCAACTCAAAAAAGAAAAGAAAAGGGCATTAAATACTGAACTCCAAAATGTTTAAGTAAAATTATTTAAAGAGGAGAGTTGTCCGAATGACCTAAACCAATGATTAAATTATGTTCTGCCGAAGGTTTAACACCTACTTAACGTGATTTCTGCAGACTGGCCTTTTAGGTAACTTTCAACACCAAGAGTCTAGTAACATTGAAAGAGAACACTTTATTGATTAAATAATTGGGTAATTACAAATCACTGGCACGTTGCGCTTTTTTTCTCCCGTGGTTTTGATTTGTCATTTCCTTTGTCAAAAGTACTATTCCCATAAAAATATCCTCTGAAGCATTCATTACCTGGAGTAGTCTGAAATCTAAGAAATACTCCAAAATGTTAACAGTAGTTATCTCTGGGCAGAGAAATTATGGATGAATTTTATTCTTGTCTTTATATTTTTATATTAATATTTTTTCTTAAAATTATTAATTTTTTTCTTAAGAATATTAAGGTAAGGTTAAAAAAGCATGTAAGATTCTATTAAGCACAATAGGAAGCCATCATGGCTATAGTCAGATCCACTATTAATTGGTGAAGAAAGATTTTTTAACTGACATTTTAAAAGCATTTTTAATAAACTAGATTTAATAAACAGGGACATTTTTTCCATTACTTCTCTTTTTTGCCTTCTAATGTGACAGATGGACAGACTATATTAGTTGGGACAGAAGGAAATTATTCTAGGGAAGAAGTCCAAACAGATTTATTTTAATTACAACAGAATTTTTCAAAAATATTGAAATATTCCCTACACTCAATAAAGAATATGCTTTGGAACCTATAGAAAAGTTTTTTTTTCTTATTGCTTAGAAAATTTTTATTTTTTTCAACAAAACCAGAAAGATTCTTTTACTCCTCTTATAAGACATAGTATCTTTAATTTTATTTTATTTATTTTTATTTTTTTTTTTTTTTTGAGTTGGAGTCTCACTCTGTCGCCCAGACTGGAGTGCAGTGGCCGCTCCCGGCCACCGCAGCCTCGACCTGCTGGGCTCCGGCGATCCTTCCGCCTCAGCCTTCCAAGTAGCTGGAATTACAGGCATGCGCTACCACGCCCGGCTGATTTTTTGATTTATTGTAGAGATGAGGTCTCGCTGCCCAGGCGGGTCTCGAACCCGCGGGCTCAGGCAATCCACTCACCTCAGCCTCCCAAAGGCGCGGGATTACAGGCTGAGCCACCGAGCCCGGCTCGTATCTTTAATTTTAAAAATAACTTGTCCTTCTGTGTTTTGTATTTCTAAACCAAATTTTTTCCAAATATCTTTTTTCTTCAAAAAGTTACTCCATTCTGTCTCCTAATGTGCTTGGCATTTTCAGTCTTATTTTTTCTGATTTTCTCTAAGATAAGATTAAGAGAAGTTCTTCCTATAAGACATGGAGTCACTGTAGACAATCCCTTGTTATGCATGGGCTGCGGCTCCCTTTGGCTGATCAGCAGTTATATTGTAATAAAAGGGAGTTCATGTCTTAGCTGCTTGCTCTTTATCACGGCAACTGAGATTGAAGTTTTTTATTTTCCTCACTTGGATTCTTTAAGATGTGTTTTCTTTAACATAGATCTATTGTCTTCATTTTTAAATGTTTTTCATTTAGGATTTTCTTTCAGGTACTTCCTGTGAATTTTATGGGTCTCCATTCTTATTATTGTTATAGTTGTCATTTCTGAAACCAATGAAGCAGAGCCTTTTATAGGACTGCCTTGTACCAATCTAGGGAGCTAGAAGAAAGTTTGGCATTCTATTTCTCTACAGTTTCCTACCCCAATAATGACTCTCTATGTAATGTTGTTCAACTAACTTTTTGAAATTCCAAATACGGTCTTTTTTTCTTGTGTTCATTTTTGCCACTTCCCAAATACTGTCCTATTGTCTTTCCACTGTGACTTAGTAAAGAAAGCACAGAATCAGAGTCAAAAGCCCTGGATTAAGTCCAAGTTCCACCATTTACTGATTCTATGAATCACTTAGCTTCTTTGAACTCCACTTTTCTCAGGTGTAAAACGAGAGTCATATTAACTATATCACAGTGGTTATAAAAATAAATAATATACTAGTAATGCTGTAAAATTTTAGAACAATTACTTTTATTGTTTTCTGTCCTGACAAATGCCTCAGGTAGCACGAAGTAACTAAAGTGGGGAATAGAAAAAGGGTAATTCAAAGGAAATAAAATCTGCCTTCAGAAGAGAGCTTAGAATTTGTCCTTGTCACATTCTCACTTCCACATATACATCCGGCGCTTACATACACCCTATGTTTCTACAGTCTGCCATCTTTTTAAAGCGGTTGGAGAAGTTTTTAACCAGGCCCAGGAAGACTGTTTAAATGGAAAGAATTTCTAGGGTGGGGTGATGGGGTGATGGTGGTGATAGTAAAAATCCTAGAAGGAAACAAAATCTAAATATACCCTAGCATTGCAATCATCTATTCAACCTAGCAAGTTCCCTTCCCTAAATCACCACACTTCTTTCGTCAAGCCAGGTTAGGGATAGACAGGGATCCTGAGACAGGCATAGAATCATATGCATGACTTTGCATTTAGACAAGTGGAGAGTCGCATAGTGCCATAGAGATATTTGGAATATTGGAAGGTGGAACAAAGGACTTTATGAAATACGTGAGGGGCATGGACGCAGCAACCTCTAGGAGTTTGCAAGTCAGATAGGAGAGTGTATGTAGGGAGGTCTGAATCTTGGAGGAAGTAGAGAAGGGGAACTAAAGTCATAGTCTTACACCACTAATATAGGAATTTGAAATGAATTTGAAAATGACAAGGTGTTGGACAGTAAGTGCAAAATACAGGTAGGGATGCAATTAGTCATTAGTCTCTCTTATTTCATTGTGGTGTTTCCTCTGCAAATTAAAGCATTTGTCCCTTGGAAGATATTTGATTTACTTTTTATTCCCATAAAATATCTGTTTGGTATTTCACAGAATAAGAAATTGTTTTGTACTAACTACAATTAAGAATGATGGAAAATGGCATTCCATCAAACATATGTATGGACCTAATATAAAAGTTTTAAAAATGCCTATGACACCAGAATAATTCAACACATTCATATTGAGAAATGATCCCTAAATGTATCTACCTAGGTGCAAAAAATAATGCTTATTGTACAAGGTTGTTAAGCTGGTGAATGTGCTGATGCTCAAAACACTGAAAATACTGAAGGTTAACTAAACTGTATGCATTTTTCCATGATGTTGTGTGTGTGTTTTGATCATTTCTCACCTTGAAAAGAAAAATGGCAATATCCACTTTGTTGGCCCAAAAGGCAGAGATTAAAATGCTTATTTATTTTATGTTAAAGTGATAAATAGATATTATTACAATCTATTCTAAAGACTGCAAAATATTTGATGTTATTCATAGATGGAATGTTTGTTCTGTCCTTAGGCCCTACCGACAGTGACAGAGGAAAATTCATTCATTGACTCAAGAAACATTTATTGAGCACTTATTTGGAGATTCTATTTATAAATCAGACATGATTCCCATCTTCAACACAGATAAAGCCTATTAAAGAAATTCTTTTCCATTTTAAAATAATTAAAAAAATAATAAAATCATTCATTTCAAAGTTTCTTCTGTGGTCTATACAATAACGATATAGTTTGCTCATGAAGAAGAATGATTTGTCTATCTGTCAGCTTTAGTTTAAAAGACCACTCTTAATTCCTGGGCTAAACTTTCCTGAATATAAAATGTTTCAACTTTAAAAAATAATTTTTTTTAACTGTGAACTCTTAAAAAAAGCATAGCTATGGCTGGCATGGTGGTCAACATGGGAGGATCACTTGAGCCTAGGAATTTAAGACTGCAGTGAGCTATGATCACACCATAGCACTCCAGCCTGGACAATGGAGTGAGACCTGTCAAAAAAAGAAAAAAAGAAAGAGAGAGAGAGAAACAGAAGGAGAAGGAAAGAGAGAAGTAGGAGAGGAAGAATTTTGGAAGTAAGAGAGGAGAATTCCTCGAGCCCAGGAGTTCAAGACCAGCCTAGTCAACATAGCGAGACCTCACCTTTACGGAAAATCAAAAAATTAGCCCTGTGTGATGGTACACACCTGTAATTCCAGCTACTCAGGAGGCTGAAGCGAAAGAATCACTTGGGCCCAGGAGGTTGAGGCTGTGGTGAACAGTGATCATGCTACTCTATTCCAATTTGAGCAACAGAGTGAGACTCCTCCTATTCAGAAAAAAAAGGTAGTTTTCTGGGGTATTATTAATCTATCAATAACAAATAAATAAAAACCCTTCTGATAATGACAGCCTAATTTGGCTATTCCAATATGCATACTAACCAGTTTTAATTAACCCAGTTAATATGCATATTAACCCATTGACTCATCTGTCAATGAAATCTTCCCAAAAGAAGATACTACCACACTATGGAGTATTACTCATTGGTCCACACCTAGGACTTTTCACCAGCATACCCCAAAGGATGTTATAGATTGTATGCTAAAATAAATGAATTATGAGCACCAAGGTTAACAATATCTCATCCAGGACATGGGACTGATTTAAGAAACACATTAGTAGCACACTCTCCATCTCCAATCCCATATTACTCATACAACCTGATGGAGACTTTTAATAGGAGGAATGCCTAAGTGAGCCTTCAATTAGACATAAGCTTCAAAAATCAGACCGTTCTCACACTGTAAGTTACTAATTTTGCCACAAAAAAGTTAAATATCACCAAATCACTATTATCAAAAATATATATTATCTATGATGAGTAAAACGTAATGCATGCTAAAGATACAGAGAGAAATAAAACATAAAACACATTATCTGACCTCAAAGGGTTTATAAGGTAGCTGGGAAAAGAGCATATACATTAAATTAAGTAGGGGAGGGGAGCACATAACATCAATGAGTACCTGATCTCAAACCAGGCGAAGTGGGGATCAAAGGGAGGCCCAAAATTTACCTGTATGATGATCACTTGTATACCTAACCCTGAATTGTGCCCCACATCTTTAAAATTAAAAAAATACACTACAAGAAAAAAAGGTGAATTAAATATAGGGCAGGCAAAACCTACATGAGGCAACCTACAGCACTAGATGGACATTAGATATGAAGAAAAGTAAGCCAACATTTAATTAAAGCTATTATATGCTTCTGAGCTGGTCACTACCTAAGGTACTTTATACAGTCAGATGCTTAATTGGAATTTTAAGAAAATAGATTCAGGACAAACATATGGACTTTGCAGCAACTTGGATGGATTTAGAGTCAATAATACTAGTGTTCTATCACAGAAAAAGAGCAGGGTAGCACATGTTCTCACTCATAAGCGGACCCTAAACAAAAGGAATTGGCAGTAGTAGGATACTGCTGGCGGGAGGATAGGGGAACACATCATTATTAAGGGTACCTGATCTCAAACCAGGCAAAGTGGGGACCAAAGGGAGGCCCAAACTTTACCTGTATGATGTTCACTTGTATACTCAATCCTGAATTATACCCCACATCTTTAAAATAAAATATTTAAAAAATAAATCAGAAGAAAAAATTACAAAAAAGAAAATAGACTCTATCCTAAGGACATTATCCAAAATTTAAACAAAGATTCAGTTGCAAAATGTTCTAAAACAGTATGTGTGACATTGAACAACTGGAAACATTCAAAATATTTAATAGAAATGAACAGGGCTAGCTGTGGTCTATAATCCCAATGTTTTGGGAGGCTGAGGCAGGAGGATCACTTGAGGCCAGGAGTTCCAGTTTACAGTGAGCTATGATCATGCCACTGCACTCCAGCCTGGACAACACAGTGAGATCCTGTCTCAAAAAATGAAAAATAAAAATAATAAAAAAGAAGAAGGAGAAAGAGGAGGAGGAGGAGGGAAGAAAAGAAGGTGGAGAAAAAAACAGTCACCTTACAAAAAATCACCTTACAAAAAAAATGTGTGTAGTCATTAAAGAAGAAATTTACAAATCATTATAAACTAGTAGTTCCCAGTTATGAGAAAATACTAACCCTAGTATACTAATTAAAAGAAGTATAGAAATGGTTTATGCATTATGATCTCGAATTTGTGTCTTTAAAATTATGTAATATTGCACTAATTATGACCTGAAAGTTGACAAATAATGGGAAATTATTAAACCTTTATCCTGACTTTTTAGGAAGAATCAAAGTTTGTGAGGAAAAGCTTCTTTGTATAGAATAATTTCAACTAATAAGTGCAGACAGCATAATCAGAAAATCACCATTTTCCAACCCCCAATGAAATAATTCAGGCAAGCTTTTCAGTGAATGCTAAAACCATGAAGTGATGAGGAACTAGACAGTCAAAGATATCAAAATTTCACCCCACAGATTACTTGCCAATCATAAAATGGGAAAAGATGGAGGGAAGTAGTTTCACCATTTCCATCTGAAAAACAAGCAGCATCACTCCGAGAGGGACTACCCAGTATTGTGTGTCTCTTGATGTGAGCCAGTAGGAACTACAAAGCATCACCTATGAAACTGTTTTTCCAAAGACATTACCTAACCAAGGCCTTCGACCTAACTTCCAGGTTATAGGAACAGAAGAACAAGGCAGATGATCCCTTGAGGAAATAATCAACCACCAGAATGTGGGACATTCTATAAGATTGGTCTTTTCAAAAGGCAGTGTCATGGAAAGAAACTAAAGAAACATACAATCCAATGGCCATCCTTGATTGTATCTTGTTTTAAATAAAAAAGCTCTCATAAGAGACATTTGGAGAACATTTGGGACATTTAAAATATGGTCTGGGTCTTAGGTTACATGGGGGGTTATATTAATTTTGATGGCAATGTTATGTGGTTATATTTTTTAAATGTCTGGTTTGGGGAAAGTAAAAAGGCACACTTCACTCTCCTAAAAGAGACAGAAACAGAGACAGAGAGTCAAGAAGTGGCACAGAGAGACAAACAGAGACAGATGAGACATTTATTGCAAAATCCTAAAAATTATTTAATTTAGACGGTAGGTGTATGAGTGTTCCTTGTAGGTCTTCCAGTTTTTCTATGTTGAAAATGTTTATCATAGAAAGTTGAAAGATATATATAGGTCAGGCATAGTGGGTCACACCTGTAATCCCAGCATTTTGGGAGGTGGAAATGAGAAAGTTGTCTGAGTCCATGAGTTTGAGACCAGTCTGGACAACACTGTGAGACCTTGTCTCGACAAGAAATTTTAAAAATTAGCCAGGCATGGTGGCACATGCCTATAGTTCCAGCTACTTGGAAGGCTGAGGTGGAAGGATCGCCTGATCCCAGCAGGTTGAGGTTGTGGTGGCTGTAATTGTGCTACTGCACCGCCAGCCCGAGTGACAGAGTCTCAAAAAAAATAATAAAAAAAATAAATAAAAGATATACATAGAAAAAAAACCTAACCCCAAATATACCCAACATATCAAAATATAGACAGTAGTTACTTCAGCATAATCATAGGCAATGTCTCTCCTGATTAAAAAATAACATTTTGTCTAAAATAATAAAATCTTTTTAAAAAGCTCAGACTAGCTACAACCACTTGACCCTTTCTATTCTGAGGACTTTGATGAAGTTATATTGATGACAGCTTATATTTTTCCACTAAGTACAAAGAATCAGTATCATTAGTGTAAAAGGAAACTTTGCAGCATATTTATGAATGCTTGGTAAATCCTATAAACAGAGACATTGCACTTTTCAAGAGTCCAATTTAAATGTATTAGAACACAAGTTTATGTTCAATTCAAAAGAATTGAAAAGTCTAAGTGATATTCATAAAGTATCATTTATGAAAATAGAAAATAAAAAGCAAATAATTACAATAGTAGTCATTGAAACACACTGGATACATGGGTGAACCATCCTCATGAACATATGTGAATCGGTACACATCTCATGAAAGACTTCATCAAAAAAAAAGCATGCTGAAAGATAGATTTGACTTTTATAGAAAAAATACATGATTTTAAACTTTTTCTTAATTATTATATGTCATCTTTATAATCAGAAAAAGTGAGAAAAGAAATGCAGACATGGCCGGGCTTGGTGGCTCAGCCTATGATCCCAGCTCTTTGGGAGGCAAAGGCGAGTGGATTGCCTAAGCCCGAGGTTTTGAGACCAGCCCGGGTGACTGGGTGAGACCTTGTCCCTACAACAAATTTTAAAAAATTAGCTGGGCGTGGGAATGTGCACCTGTAGTTCCAGTTACTTGGAAGGCTGAGGCGGAAGGATCGCCAGCGCCCAGCAGATTGATGCTAGGGTAGCTGTGAGTGTGCCACTGTACTCCAGCCTGGGCGACAGAGTGAGACAACAACTCAAACAACAACAACAACAAAAACAAAAAAAGAAATGCAGGCATTGGGTAGAACCGTGTGTGAAAAAATATCAAAAGCCTTAAGCCTATTCATTTAAAGCAATTGTGACATAGGCTATTGTTGCTTTGGTTCTGACATTATTTAATCTATTAATAGTTTCTAAAGGGAAGTTCAAGGAATATTAAGTCATCTTTCTAATAGTATCTTGGCAAAACAATAAGGAGTAACACAAAAACAGGGCAACCGAGACACAAACTGTCCACACCGATCATTAATAAACATGGACATTTTTTAAATCTTGAAAAAATGCAATTCAATACCTCTGGGGAAATTCTTTTCTGCATAGTTATTTGATAATAGAGAAGCCTGGAAAGCAACAAATGGCAAGGAGCAGCAGCAGTGGAGAAAGGGGGAGAGATCTTGGAATGATAATGGAAAACAAATTAGAGATTAGTTTCCAATGACGTCAGTGAAAAACAGGTCAGCGCTGATCTGGCCTAGGTATCCAGGCAAGAGACCGACTGCTGAGGCTATGTAGTCCTACGTAATGTTCAAATTGGGGACACAAAAAAACTATGAACAGTAGGTCTAGCAAAGCATATAGATAGGAGAATTCAGGGATTCAGTCATCAAAAAAAAAAAAAGAGCAAGAAATTAAATATGCAGAACCTTCCAAGAGATGACAGAATGAAGTGATAAAGTTACAAAAAATATGTAAAAGATATTAATGCCAAGAAGAAAGAGAAGGTGTTTAGCCCAGAGCTAAGAATAATGGGATTAAATTGATTAAGATCTGAAAAAAAAATGGTGGCAAAATGATTCAAATGGTGTCACAGGAACATTTACTGCTTGCCTTCACTCGGTACCATGTAATTTCATAGCTCACATTCTCCATCCCTGTGACTCACATGGGCTAATGCTCTTCCCTTATTGTCAGAGAGTGGCTTAGGCTGCTTAAATTCCTCAAATGACTACATAACAGTGGTGCCCAAATTTTGCTGCACATGTGAATCATCTGGGGAATGTTCAAAATCCCAATGTTCAAGTCACATCCCATGACCTATTAAATCAAAATATCTGGGAGTGGGAGCCGTCGCTACACTTTACAGGTCATCAGGCGATTCCAGTGTGGAATGTGCAGCAAAGTCTAGGAGCTGCTGGCATCGTACGCAAAGACAAATATTGGGAGCTTCATTGATGATGGAATTCATACTCATAAAAAATATTTCAAGAAAGATCTACCCCTCCTGTGCTTAACAGCACAGTCAAATCATGTAACTTCTGTTCTGAGAAGAGTCAACAACCAGGAACAGAAACTGGTCAACTGTACCACAGGCTCAGCTTGATGGGGAATTCTTGTCAAAATGTTCTACGAACCAATGACATACTGGTTAAAAATAAATGGAATGACTTCCTTTTATCCTGTTTTTTTTTTTAATAGCAACTGAGTTCATATAGTATTACCTATTTAAAACCAAATGCAACAAAAATTTCTTCATTCTTAATTAATGATTATCTCAGATTATCAAACCCATTTGGAATTGTTTTCATTTCCTTTTTTCTTTCTGTCTATTAGAATATTTATTAGCATTGCTCAAATAATAATTTGAAGGATTTCTTGAATTACTGTTAGTTTTTGAATATATACATAAAATGATCTAGGTATATGAATTTGGAAGGACTTCAAAAGCAAATAAAGTTTATTTCACTCAAGCTTTTGTACAGCAAAAGAAACCATCAAGAGAGCGGAGAGACAACCCACAGAATGGGAAAAAATATTTGCTAATTGTGTATCTGACAAAGGCCTAATATCCAGGATCTATAAGGAACTCAAAAAAGCGGAAAGGAAAAAGATAAACAGCTCTATTAAATAGGCAGAGGACATGAATAGACACTTTTCAAAAGAAGGCATACGAACAGTCAACAGATGCATGAAAAAATGCTCTACTGCACTAATCATCAGAGAGATGAAAATCAAAACCACATTGAGATACCACTTTACCCCAGTAAGGATGTCCCTCGTTAATAAATCAAAATACAGAGAAACGGGAATGCTTCTACACTGTTGGTGGAAGTGCAAACTAATCCAACCTCTGTTTTGTCGATGTGAAAGAGGTGAAACAAAAAATGGGAGAAGCACTAGAAAGCATCAAAATTGACAAGTTCAAAGACGGCTTTGAGCAGTGGAAAAAGTGTCTCGACAGGTGTATTGCATCAAACAGAGAGTACTTTAATGGTGACCAAAGTTTAAGCATGTAAGAATAAAAACACAATTTTTATAAATTTCAGGTTTGGGGGGGGTCCTTCTTCATGTAAACAGAACCACGACCACCAACAAAACATTTTTTACATTATTTCTTTATATCCAGACTTATATGCTTCTGTTGCTATCAGTTGCCTACAGAAAGAACTTCAAGTTCTCCAACAGATGTCTAAGGCTCCTGGGATTTGGTCTCACTTTTTCCACCCAGCTTTCCCCTGTCTTTCTTCAATATTAACACCCCTCTTCCTGCAGTCATCTTTCCTGTCTCCCAAACGTGTTATATTCACTCCCAGCTTTGCATCTGTGGGAGCTATCTGACTTTCCCTCTGGACAGATTCCCCTTCCCCCTCCCTCTGCTTTTTCAAATTAGGTTGCAATTCAAGTTCCTGGCAAGTGACTGAGTTGAGAAATCAAGAAGCTCTCCCCAATTCCTATGCCTGAACTCAATAATGTAGTTTGTTTCTACATCCTGTCATTTTATTTTAGAAAAGCAATTTAGTAACAGATGGTGAATGCTTTCCATTTCTTAATTGTACCCAACAATCTTCTTTTGGTCCTAGCTTTTCCGTTTTATTTTTATTTCTTAAATATAAAATTTAATGTCAAAAGTTACAGAAATAGATGATCTCAAGAGTGGGAACGGTAGAGAAGTTAAATATATAGTGCCCAAATATTCAAGAATACATATATTAAAATATCTACAATAAGCAAAACCAACAGTATAGCAACGAATGTCCTACCTAATAAAAGACTTTTTAAGCAAAGATAAATGAGAAAAAATAATGAATAATTACTCTTCAAATTAGTTGGAATGTGAGCTTTCTCAAATTAAAAATATCTATTTTATATTATTTTTTATTTTATTTATCACGCCTAAAATCCCAGCACTTTGGGAGGCCGAGGTGGGAGGATTGATTGAGTCCACGGGTTCAAGACCAGCCTGGGTAACATAGCAAGAATTTGTCTCTACAAAACATCAAAAAATTAGCCAGGCTTGATGGTGCATGCCTGTAGCCCCAGCTACCCAGGAGGCTGAGGGTGAAAGATTATTTGAGTCCAGGAGGTCAAGGCTGTAGTGAGCTGTGGCCGTATCACTGCACTCCAGCCTGGCTGACAGTGTGAGACCTGAACTAAAAAAAGAAAGAAAGAAAGAAGAAATCACTATCGCTGCTGGGAAAGCGAAAAAGCAGGCCACAAGTTTGGGGGAAATATTAGTAATACCTATATCAGATAAGGCACAGTGCCCAGAATAAAAATAACTTATAGCTCAACAACAAGATGAACAAACCAATTTTTTAAATGACCAAAAGATCCAAATAGAAAGCTCATAAAAGAAGATACATACATGGCAAATAAGTACATGAAAAGATGCTCTTGCTTATTGGGAAATGTGACATACTGATACAAAATCCCCAGATTGGCTAAAATTAAATATTGACAATTGTCAAGGAATTTACAAAATGTTCATACTCTTCTGGTGGGATTTCTAGTGGGCCCAGTCACCATAGAAAACCATTTGACAGCCTCTTATAAATTTAAGTATACCTTTACCATATGACCCAGCACTTCTACTCATAGATATTTACCTAAGCGAGGAAAACATAGATCTGCACAGACTTATGCTCAGATGTTCACAGAAGATGCTTTCATAATAGCCCAAAACTAGAAAGAACCCAAATAGAGGTATTTGTCAGCTGATAAGTGCATAAACAAATTGTGATATAGTCATAGGACAATAATACTCAGCCATAAAAAGGAACAAACTACTGATACAGGCAATGAATTACAAAAGCAGCATGCTAAGTGAAAAGAACCAGACATGGAAGTTTCCACTTATATGTAATCCTGAAAAAGATAAAGAAAGTCCATGGGTCAGTACCATTGGCCAAGCAGTACAGTATTGGTGGAGACATGGGAACTTTTGGGAATGATGTAATTCTATATCTTGATTGGGATTGGCTGTTATATGATTGCATACATTTTTCAAAACACATAAACTAAGTAGATTTTATTGTATACAAATTATACATCAGTAAAGCTGATTGAAAACCCTTTAGATAATAATAAACTCTTTTTTTTTTTTTTGAGTCAGGTTCTCACTCTGTCACCCAGGCTAGAGTTCAGTAGCATAATCAGGGCTCATCGGAACCTCAATCTCCTAGACTCAGGCAATCCTCCCACCTCAATATCCTGAGGAACTGGGACTACAGGCATGTGCCACCATACCCAACTAATTTTGTAATAATATTATGATAATTGCTCAAGGTCCATTTATGAGTAAGAACATGTGATATTCAGTTCTCTGTTTCTGTGAAAGATCACTCAGTATTATAGACTCTCTAAGTCCATCCAGGTTGCTGTGAAGTTCATGATTTTGTCTTCTTTATGGCCGAGTAATATTTCATCATGTATATGTACCACATTTTTTTATCCAGTACTCTTTTGATGGGCAGCGTGGTTGGTTCCATATTCTTGCTATTGTGAACAATGTTGCAATAAACATAATATGTGCAGGTATCTTTCTCATAGAGTGGATTTGAGTTCCTCCAGGTATATTCCAGTAGGAAAATTGTGGGGTCGTATGGAAGGTCAGTTTTTAGCTCTTTTAGGAATTGCCACATTGTTTTCCACAGAGGTTGTGCTAGTTTACACTTCCACTAACAGTGTAGAAGTATTCCCTTTTCGCCACATCCTCTTCAGCATATGTTGTTTTTTGAGTTATTGATGATGGCCATCCTGACTGGAGTTAGATGGTATCTCAGTGTGGTTTTAATTTGCATTTCTTTGATGACTAGTGAGGCTGAGCATTTGTACATTTATCTGTTGGCTGCTCGTCTGTCTTTTTTTTTTTGAGTTGGAGTCTCACTCCGTCGCCCAGGCTGGAGTGCAGTGGCCGCTCCCGGCCACCGCAGCCTCGACCTGCTGGGCTCCGGCGATCCTTCCGCCTCAGCCTTCCGAGTAGCCGGAATTACAGGCATGCACTACCATGCCCTGCTGATTTTTTGATTTATTGTAGAGATGAGGTCTCGCTGCCCAGGTGGGTCTCGAACCCGCAGGCTCAGGCAATCCACTCACCTCAGCCTCCCAAAGGCGCGGGATTACAGGCTGAGCCACCGAGCCCGGCTCGTCTGTCTTCTTTTGAGAAGTGTCAATGCATATCTTTTGCCCGCTTTGTAATGGGACTGTTTGGGTTTTTTTGTTGTTGTTGTTTTTCTTTTCGGCATGTTTGAGTGCCTTGTAGACCCTAGATGTTAGGCCTTTGTCAGACATACAGTTGGCAAATATTTTTTCCCAGTCTGTGGGCTGTCTCCCTGCTCTCTTGATGGTTTCTTTGGCTTTGCAGAAGAAGCTTGTCAGTTTGATGAGGTCCCACTTGTCTATCTTATCTCTTATGACATGAATACTTGGGATTTTGATCAGGAATTGGTTGCCAGTTCCAATTTTCAAGGGAGATTGCCAGGAGGGGTTGCAGGGGTGTGGGAGGTGGCAGGATTGGCTGTAGTGGGAATCTGCTGGAGGAGGGAGATAATTTCATACTGTGTGAATAAAGACAGGTAATGCATTTTAGGAAACGCAATTTAAACCCGCATTAATAATATTGTATGCTGGGGGGGCACACTTCATCAATAAGCATACCTGCATAATGAACATTTGTATACCCAACCCTGAACTGTACACCACATCTTTAAAATAAAAAAACTAAAAATAGAACAAAAAATTTTTTTTATTTTTGTAGAGACAGGGTCACGTTATGTTGCCTAAACTAATCTTGAAATTATGGGCTCAAGCAATCCTTCTGCCTTGGCCTCCAAAAGCGCTAGGATTACAAGCATGAGCCACAGCACCTGGCCCGATAATAGCTTATTTTTTGAAATAGAGTTTGAAGAGATATTTTGATGTGGATGGAGAATTGGCTTCATAAAGATGGGAGACAAAGGTGTAGATACTGAGTACACCTTTCCCTGGATAGAGATATGTCAACAGAATTTCTTTCCCCAGACATTAGTGCTCAGATTGATCTTATTTAATGCAAATATAAAGAAAGTGACTGTGCAGAAAGCTGAGTTTGTAGATGAGCCTTAAACTTCCTTCAATAGTACATGTCAAGTGAATGAAGATGAATTACTGGATGATTTCATACTGTGTGAAATAAAGATAGGTAATACATTTTAGGAAAAGCAACTTAAACCTACATTAATAATATTGTATAGGCTCGAGCTATTTTCTTGGGAGACTTTAAATTGTTTCCTGAAATTATTAATAACTATTGTAGACATGATATGGTATTATGTTTCAAAAAGAAAATTCTTTATCTTCTAGAAGTAAATACTGAAGTGATACAAAATGAAGTGATATGATTCTGGGGTTTGCTTTAAAATAATGCAGTGGTTTGGGGGGAGACATTAGAGGTAGTAGTGGCAGAAATATGAGTGAAACAGGACTACACCTACACTAATAACTGTTGAAACTGAGTAATGGGCTCAGGGCGTTTACTTTTCCATTCTCTTTATTTTGTGAATGCTGTGGCTTAAATATTTGCCCCTTCTAAAACTCGTGTTGACATTTAATCCCCAATGTGGCAGTATTAAGAGGTGGGGTCATTAAGAAGTAATGGGATAACAAGGGATCATCCCTCGTGAACAGCTGAATTTGTTGGTGGATTAATGGATGAATGAGTTATCATGAGAGTGAAACCAGTGGCTTTGTAAGAAGAGGAAGAAAAATCTGAGATAGCACATTAGCACACTCAGTGTCCTCACCATGTGATGCCCTGTGCTACCTCAGGACTCTAGGAAATCCTCACTAACAAGAAGGTCCTCACAAGATGCAGTCCCTTCACCTTGGACTTCTCAGCCTCCAGAACTGTAAGAAATAATTCCTTTTCTTTATAAATCACCCACTTTCAAGTATTCTGTTATAATCAACAGAAAATGGACTAAGTGTATTTTGAACCTTTCCATCATAAAGAGGGTTGTGTTGGGTTTTTTTAAGTTTCCTGGGGGAAAAAAAAACCTGTCTTAACTTAGAAGAACTTGACCTGTAGTTGCCCATAAGAGAGTGAAAATACGCTGAAACTACGTTCCCTAAAGGTGTAATTTTTAAGTCAAGGGGGTGGGGCAGACAGCCGATCACCAGGGGTGCTCAGTCATTCTATGCCAAGGGTCTTTCCAGGGAATATGATCTGATTGGGTGGCAAGTTTAGTGGGTATCATCTGGTAGAGGCAAGGCCTAAAGTCTGGTAGATGCAGGTTCATGGTTCTAAACTAATCTGGTTCTGTGCTATTTGAACTAGGACCCAAGGCAGAAACTTGGCTTTAAAAGAAGTATTTAGTCCCTTGGGAAGTAGGGAAGGAACAGGCAGGTTGACTTGTAGAACTCCTGCCAATGAGAAATCATTTGGGGAAAACCTGTAATCAATGGGAAGGCAGAAACTTACCACACCATCCCCACAGACTGCTCTGAATGATAAACCTGACAGAAAGCTAAGATCAGATAAAATATTATTCCAAAATGATTCCATTACCAAGTCACAAAAAAAGTATTAGAAACTTAAAAATATAGACAAGGGGCCAAACTCAGTGGCTTAGCCTGTAATCCCAGCAGTTTGGGAGGCCAAGGCGAGTGAATTGCCTGAGCACGTGGGTTCGAGACCAGCCCGGGCAACCTGATGAGACCTCGTCTCTACAATAAATCAAAAATTAGCCGGGTATGGTAGTACATGCCTGTAGTTCTGGCTACTTGGAAGGCTGAGGTGGAAGGATTGCGGAAGCCCAGCAGGCTGACGCTGGGGTAGCCAAGAGCATACCACTGCACTCCAGCCTGGGTGAGGGAGTGAGACTCCAACTTTAAAAAAAAAGTGGGCAAGGAAAACTAATTATTTTGTTAGAAAGTCAATGACAATCTATGAAAACAAGGGACCAAAACATGCTAATAGTGGAGATTTGAAAGCTATAAATTCATAGAGTTGTAAATGGATTAATATGGGCTTTTTCACTAAATCTTAGTCTATTAGCAATAGAAGATGCAACTTGAGGCTTAAAAGATGTAGTCTTAATTCCAGTAAAAGGAAGTACTACTTTATCAGAATATTTTAGTTCAAGACAAGAAAATGTTTATGCAGGGTTTAACTAGCAAACAATAAAACACAGTTAAAGTAAATCAGGGGATTTGAGAGAAAAAAATCTTAAACATTTTGAGGCTGACACCATGGAAGTCATCTAAGCTTTCTATAGTCTATCCACTGGCGCAACTTCAGAGGCTGAGTTGGGCAGATCATGTGTGTTACCAACGACTCCTGTTCTTAAATTTTCAAGATGTGAATAAAACTCACGAGTCATTGTCAGAATGGCTGTTGGTATTTGCATATGCAAAGAGTCTCCTTTTCTAGAATTAGACAAGAGAGTGCACATTAGCCAGGAGCAGAAAAATGGACATTGCACCATGCTAACCACCATCCATGAAAAACTACTCATCCAATTATCTACACTATATAACAACTAACCCAAGACTTAGTGCAACATCCATTTTGTCATATTTCATGATTTTGCAGGTCCCACATTTGAGCAGGGCCTGGCTAGGTGATTCTTCCTGCTCCATGCGTCATCAACTGGGGTCACTCGTGTTATTTGGGTGGTGGCTGGATTAGACAGGAGGGTTCAAGATGCTTCTTTCACTGGCCCAATGTTTTGGTGGAGACGGCAGAAGGCTAAGTTCTGCTGAGTCCACTATGTATGTATCATCTCAGGGCTTCTCCACACATTTTATCCAGCAGAGTAGTTAGACTTCTTGCCTGATCACTGGTTTATGATCTGGTGCCAAGATCAGAGGAGGCAGTCAGACCTCTTAAAATCTAAGCTCACTGCTGGCATTGTGTCACTGCTATTGTGCTCTGCTGATCAAAGCAATCCAGGCCACCTCAGGCTCAAGGGGAAGAGAAATAGACCTCTCAGTGGGAGGAGTGTCAAAGAACTTGAGCCCATCTTTAATTCACCACAGATGCCCTCAAAAAAAACTGTCAGGAACTGAACAATATCCCTGCCTGCCTTTAAAGAGGACCAGAAATAAATGTTACTGTACTAAATGCTTATTTGATAAAAAAGATAAGTAGTCATCTTAATATTCTCATACTTACCCAGACCAACAGAATATTCCCAGGCACATATAGAAGTGTTCTGTTTCTCAGTTTGTCCACATGTGAGAAAATGTGTATAAAGTATGTATGCATCATATGGAATATGCATTTATCAAATGCATATGCTGAAATTCTCGCCCCCCGACCCAAGGTGACAGTGTTGGGAAGTGGGGCCTTTGGGAGGTGATGAGGTCAGGAGACAGAGCTCTGATGAATGGGATTAGTGCCTCAAAAAAGAGGCCTGAGAAAGACCCTTCACCCTTTCTGCTATGTGAGAACACAACAAGTGCCATCTGTGAGCCAGAAAGTAAGACCTCTTCCAACACCAAATCTGCTGGTGCCTTGGTCTTGGACTTCCCAACCCTTAGAATGATGAGAAGTAAATTTGTGCTGTGTATAAACCAACCAGGTAGACTAACACAGGCATCATACATTGCATCATTTAATCATCACAAGAACTCTACAAGCAGAGAGTATTAGCCCAAGGTCATATACTATGACCCAGATTTGAAGCCAAGTTCACTATAGCTCAAAGCCTACAGTCACATTACAAATATAGTAAAGAAATGTGTTGGCAAGGATTTGAAGCAGCAGGAATTCTCCTACACAGCTGGTGAGAGTATAAGTTGTCACAGTTATTACAATCAATTTGAAAAGCATATCTTGTGTAATCCAGTATTTCCACTACTGTATAAATTCCCTAGAGACACTCATGCACATGTACATGAAGAGACGTGCATGAATTTATAATCTGTTAATAATACCAGAGATACAGGAAACAACACAAATGTCAATCAATAGTCATAGCAACTTGGAGGGACTTAGAGTCTATATTACTGAGTGCTCTATCACAGAAACAAAGAATTGAGTACCACTTGTTCTTACTCATAAGCGGACTCTGAGGAATTTTTGTAATACTATAAGAAAGGGATTGGCAGTAATGGGAAACTGCCAGGGGAGGGAGGTGGGGCACGCATCATCAATAAGGGTACCTGATCTCAAACCAGGTGAAGTGCGGACCATTTGTATACCTAACCCTGAATTGTATCCCACATCTTTAAAATAAAAATAAAATAGTAGAACATAGCTAAGTGGCAGTGTGTTTATACACTGAAATAATATGCAGTCATGAAAATAAAAACAACATGCAATTAACAAGGATGAACATTGAAAATCTAATACTGAGGCAAAGGAGTAAGCCACAGATGAATGCCTAACTATGCTTCCATTTATATAAAACTCAAAAACAGAAAAAAATGAACAATAAATTAATTAAAATACAACACATGGGATAAAACTATGAAGACGTAAAGTAACACGGCACATAATTCAGCCAGGATGAAGGATGTGATCTGGCAGAACACACAAGGCACATCCACAATATAACAAAGTTCTATCTCTTGATCTGGGTAGGCGTTTATTTCACTCTTTTTCTCCTAACTAAAAAGTCATCCTTGACACAGCTAACTATCTCAGTTGGCCTTCAATACCCGCATTTCAATACCCACAACTAGTTTGCCACACTGCTGTTATCGGTCGATTGCTTTCCATCATTCATCCCGGCATGACCAGACAGAGTAAGCTCACTTGATTGATGTCTGTGCTCCTGCACTGACCAGTTAACACTGAAAGTCCATTAACACGCCTGGGAAATCTGCTTAAATGAGAGTTTGAAAGTCTGTTACACAGAAACGTAAGTTGTTTTTCTAATGAATCTCCATGAAAGAACATTGTTATTCTAAACTTATTATGGTGATGTACATTATTATCGTTTTCCTTTGCATTTCACTTTTTTAATCACCACCACGTGCCACTATGAGATAAATTCTTTTAGAAGAAAAAGACTCATCCTGTCTGTTTAGGAAGAGTAACCACAGTCTTCATTGTAAGCAAATGAGTCCCTATTTGTCATGTACAAAGGACAAGAAACAATTTTGTAGCTTGACATTGCAGATAGATGTAATGAAAGAGGAAGAGAAATTTCACTGCCCTGGGGTAGAAAGACAAAATCATTAGAAAAGTAAGCAATGCCTTTATATAATAGATTCTATTTTGTTATATAGATATGCTAGAGCAAATAAAAGTCTCTAAAATTGTCAAAGTTTTCCACCTCCACAAAGGAGATAAATACAATAACTAGAAAAAATCCAAATAAAATACATTTTATTTCTGCTTGTTGACATAAAAGCAAAGAAGAAAGACTTCTTAGGATTTTATTCCCCTTTAACAGTAAGGTAATATCAAAATAACTGAAGAACTTTAAATTATAAGTATTTTTCTTCTCATAACAGACCCCTAATAGCTTTTAGTTATTTTAACAGGTAAATTTAAGTCAAAACAAAGGAAATTAAAATTCACTCTCTGGAGGGCTCATTTTTACCTGATTTAGATGAGACAGTAAGTTATGCATCAGGTAAGAAAAATTATACTACTAGAGTAATTTTAAAAGAAAGTATTTTTTCTCTGTGAAATTTTTAAAAATTGATACTTTTAACACTGTTGGTAAACCAGTACAGCCACTATGGAGAACCATATGACAGTTCCTCAAAAAACGACAAATAGAACTACCATATGATCCAGCAATCCCATTCCTGGACATTTATCTAAGGGAAAGGTGATCATTATAGCGAAGAGATATCTGCACTCCCATGTTTAATGCAGCACTATTTATAATGGCCACATTATGAAATCAACCTAGGCATTATAAAATGGATGAATGGATAAAGAAAAGCTGTTATATAGACACAATGGCATACTATTCCGCTATAAAAAAAAGAACAAAATCCTGTCATTAACAGCAACATGGATGGAACTGGAGGACATTATGTTAAGTGAAATAAGCTAGGCGCAGAAAGTTAAACACTACATGTTCTCACTCATATGAAGAAGTTTTTTTTTTAATGGATCTCATTGAAGTAAAAAGCAGAACAGATGATAACGAGCTGGGAAGGGTAGGGGGAAGGATAGGGAGAGATTTATTTTTTAGGATGCAAAATTACAGCTAGATAGGAGTAATAAACTCTAGCGTTCTCTAGCACTGTAGGATGACTACAGTTAAGAATGATATATAGTTTCAAATAGCTAAAAGGAAGATATTGAATGTTCCCAACACAAAGAAATGATAAATGTTTTACATGATTGATAGCTAATTACCCTGTTCTGATCACTATACATTACATATTATTATTTGTCACTTAAAAAATAAAATGTTAAGCCGGGCTCGGTGGCTCAGCCTGTAATCCTGTGCCTTTGGGAGGCTGAGGTGAGTGGATTGCCTGAGCCCACGGGTTTGAGACCCGCCTGGGCAGCAAGACCTCATCTCTACAATAAATCAAAAACTCAGCCGGGCGTAGTAGTGCATGCCTGTAATTCCGGCTACTCGGAAGGCTGAGGCAGAAGGATCGCCGGAGCCCAGCAGGGCGAGGCTGCGATGGCCGGGAGCGGCCACTGCACTCCAGTCTGGGAGACAGAGTGAGACTCCAACTCAAAAAATAAAGAAATAAATAAAATAAAATGTTTTAAATTTTTAAAAAGCGATGAGGAGACCAAAAGAAAGAGAAAGAGAGAGAGAAATATTAGTGCCTACATGAGACTAGTATAAGTCCCTACAAAACAAGAAGTGGGTAAAATCTCCAGTTTTCGTTTTGCTCTTTCCCTAGTTTTCCTTGTGAACTCTTCTATGAGTTGCAAAGGACAACTCTCCTCGGGGTTTTGTTCTATATCCTCCTTGTGCCTCACTCTACATTCCCTGGGTGCTTTTATTTACCCCCCCCCCCAGGAAGACTGTCTTATATTTACCTGAAGCCTGTTGGTCCAGAGTCTGTGCTCCATTGGACTGTCACCTGAATGTCCTATATCAACACACGCCCAGATAAAAGCATCACTTCTGTGTGATCCTATTTTTGTATTCTTCCTCTTGAATAGGAAACATAAACTTCCCTTTACCTTACTCTAATGTGCAATAATTCAAACTAGGTCTTGTTCATTATGCTTCTGAAATATTTTTATTCATGTCCAGGGCTCACAATCTCTCACAAGACTACAAACATAAACTCTTCTCATATAATCTTGATTTCATTCTTTACGTTGAAGATAATTATTTTAAGCATATATAATAGAAGATCACATGATTTCAGATTGCATTATTTATAAAAGTAAAATATGTCAGACTATCAATTTTTTGTTATTTGTTTCTCTGTTTGCATAGAAAAACAACGTGATTAGATTTCAATGCTAAAACATACCTTTGGGGAAAGTTTTTTAAGAACCCACACTTTGGGGAAAAGTTCCTAGAGCTTCAAAGAGCATTTATTTAGTAGCATTTAAGAGGACTCCCTAGTAAGACTATTTTTATTAATTTTCTAAAACTTTCATAGACAACAGAAAACACAAGTAAAATAAAAACAATCCTACCTTCTGTGCCATGTATTACATAGTATCTCTAATCCTTATAACATCCATGCAAGGTGGTTGAATTAGCTCCACTTTATGCATGAGGACATTGGGGCTTGGAGAAGCTCAGGAGCTTGTTAACACTGCATTGCTGGGAAATGGTCTGATGGAGCTTTGAATTCAGACCTTCCATTGCTCCCTTGCTATTATGGAACATGTTAACATTGTTATGATACAAAAGCTGTTAGTTGAAATACAGATTTTAGGTCAGGCACGGTAGCTCACGCCTGTAATCCCAGCACTTTGGGAGGCAGAGGTGAGAGGACTGCCTGAGCCCAGGGTTTCAAGACTAGCCTGGGCAATAAATTAAAAAATTAGCCAGGTAATACACGCCTGTGGTTCCAGCTACTTGCAAGGTGACGCAGAAGAATTGCTTGAGCCCAGAGGTTAAAGACCAGCCTGAGCAACTTGGCATCTCTACAATAAATCAAAAAATTAGCCTGGCATAGTGGCATATGCCTGCAGTCCCACCCAAACTGGAAGGCTGAGGTGGAAGGATCACGTGAGCCCAGCAGGTCAAGGCTGCAATGGCCGTGAGCGTGCACTGCACTCCAGCCTGGGTGAAGTGCAGGTGAGACTCCTACTCAAAAAATAAATTAAAATAAAAGACAGATTTTGAATTATAAAAACTTTAACACAGCAATGCCCGCTATGGATGAGACAATTTGTGATATCCCCCCAAAAAACATCACTTAAAAAGTTTCTAATCTAATGGGGCGTTTCCTGCTATTAAAACTTAATTAGGACATAGATTCATCCTGTATAGCTATTACAATAATACAAGGGTTCGTGGAGGCAAATGCTGTGGATGAGGAGTCACTTATAAATATCATTGCTTACAATTAACCAGGAATGTAATATTCAATAAAGATATTATATATCCACTAGGAAACATAATTTCAAACAGATACTCGATGAGTTTAAACTACAGGAGTTCTATGTAAAAGAGATATATTTTAAAATAATATAACCACCTATATTCACAAATAGATTAGCACATTTTAGTTTGAAATTTTGAAAAACACTGTATTCACAAAACTCACTAAGCTCCAGTAACTCACAAGATTGCAATTCTGTACATACTGCAGTCTTCACAGCAATTGCAAAAGGGAAAGAGAGAGATGGAAGAGGAAAGGAGAAAGGATACATAAGAAAGAAGGAAGGAAGAGAGGAGGAAGGAAAAGAAAGAGGAAGAGGCAAAGAAAGAAGGAAAAGGAGAAATAGATAGAAGAGGAAGGGGAGGAAGAGGAAGAGAGGCAGGAGAGTTGGGAGGGGAGGGAGGAGAATGAGCTATGATATTCTGACTCCAGATAACTATTTGGAATTCTGTTCACAGATCTTTGGGACATCCCCAAGCTTTTCTGAGTACTTGACTTACATAACTCTACTAGACTCTACTTGGGGACAGACCAAAAAAAAAAAAAAAAAAAGAATTACCATGTCAGTTCTGTCTCAAATGTAGACATAAAACTTTCATAGACAACAGAAAACACTGTCACCAGAGAGCAGACTTTGTATAGTAAGCTGGGCCTGGCCACGTTAGGGAGAATGAAGTTCAACTTCCCAAGAGTAGAAACAGAACTAATATGTATTGAATGTCTGCTGGATTCTAGGCCTTCTTTCAGGCGCTTTATATATGTGTCATTATTTCTACTATTACTAAATTGTTACCACAATACTATTTTGTTTTTATTGATACATAATGATTTTACATATTTATGGAGTGCATGTGATACTTTGATGCATGCATACAATGTGTAATGATCAAATCAGGGTAACTGGGATGACCATCACCTCAAACATTTGTCATCTTTTTGTGTTGAGAATATTCTAAATCTTCTCTTCTGGCTATTTTGAAATATACAATGAATTATTGATAACTATAGTCACCCTACTGTGCTACCCAACACTAGAACTTACTCCTTATATCTAACTGTATTTTTGTACCATTAACCCACCTTTTTCATCCTCCTTTCTCTTCCCCTTCTGAGCCTCTGGTAGCCATTATTCTACTCTCTACCTCCATGAGGTCAACTGTTTTAGCTCCACATAGGAGTGAGAACATGCAATATTTGTTTTTCCAGGCTTGGCTTATTATATTATCATAAGGTTATTATAGCCATTTTACAGATTAGAAGACCGAGACTCAGGTTAAGTACCATTCCCATGGTTGTACCTAAGCAAATGGCAGCTCAGAATTGAATCCCACTTGACTCTTTCTATGCTTATCTCTTACCTCACTGTCCTACATACATGGTATATATTAGTGACATATTTTAAATAATAGCTCAAGGTTCCCTTCCCCCTACTTCTCTTTCAGGAGAAGAACTGATACAGGCACAGACCAAAGTTAATGCAATTGATCTATGATATTACGGAGCGAAGTCTTCAGTAAGATCAAAATTTCTTGTGTCTACATGGCTTGCTGCCTTGGATTCCTCACTTTGGTCATCCATTCTTGGGTTCTCACTTGCTTAGACTTAAGTACAAGGGGGGACCCCCCCCAACAACTGGAATTTATTTATCAAAAATTGTGTATTCTTACATGTTTAAATTTTAGTCATCTTCAAAGGACTCTCCATTTGGTGCAACTCATCTATCGAGATGCTTTCTCCACTGCTGAAAACAGCTTCTGGACTCATTAATGTGGATGCCTTTTAGTGCTTCTGCCACTTTCTGTTTCACCTCTTGCATATCAGCAAAACATTTTCCTTTGAGAACTTTTTGCATCCAAGGAAACAAAAAAAAGTTGCTCGTGGTGAAATCAGATGAATAGGGACAATGCGGTATGGCGGGGAGGGGCTCATGCTATTTTTGGTCAAAAACTGCTGAACACTCAGCGTTGTGTGGGTAGGTGTACTCATCAATCACCCATTATGAAACGGACAAATGCATTGAAAGAATCTCCTAAAATAAATTCACTGAAGCCAAACAGCCTCTCACAGCAACGCTAGCTGGTACACTGATGCCGATGGGTCCCTGGAACACTAACCTAGTGGGGAAAACCTGTACTACAATGGGCTCACCCTCCAAAAAACAATTCCAGTTTTTGGGGGGTCCCCTCATATAATGTGACTAAAATGATATGAGGGAGGGATAGCCATGCGTGCTGTTGTCCATGGTCCTGAACCATTGTACACACTGGTTTCTTCTCTGAGAAGAGCAAGATGTGGCTGTGGACCTGGAATGAGGGCGTCAAGCCAGGAAGGCCTAGCAGAACCAGAAGTAGCCCAAGGGTAATGAAGCACAGAGGTGATGACTGACACAGTACTGTCCAATAGAACTCTCTGCAATGGTGGTAGTGTTCTAATTTTGCACTGTTTTGTGTAGCAGCCATGTGGCTACTGGGCACTTGACATGTGGGTAGTGCCACTTGTACAACTAATCCTGAATTGTATGCCAGATCTTTAAAATAAAATTTAAAAATTAAAAAATAATATAAATAAATAAATAAAAGAAATGTGGGTAGTAGACAAGTAACTAATTTTCTGAGTTTATTTAATATCAGCTAATTTATATTTAAAGAGCTACATGGGTACCATATTGGCCAACACAGGTTAGATCAACATCACTGAGTTGTTGACTGAAAACACAAACTCCTAGGCACCATGCTCTGGTAAAATCACAGTCTCTGGGATAAGGCCAGGGATGTACACTTTTAACCAGAAAATTCCTGTACTTACTGATACTTGAGAACCACTATCCTACCCAGCATTTGTGCCAGCCTTCTAAAGCTTCCTACCTGGGCCCACTAATGCCTACCACTTTCACCTCGGTCCCCAAGCTGGTCCTGACTTAACTAGTTGAATAGCCTCAGCCTCACTCTAGACCCTGCCTTCAAATCTAAGGCCCAGTGTCTCAGGATGGTTGCCAAGCTTCCACCCCTCCCCTGCATTCCAAGATTCCTTAAAGACCAATGTTAAGGCCACTTATGACAGGTAAACTTCACGCACTCAGCTAATCTGTCCTGAGTACAGCACACCCAAACTCATATACTAGTTATCCTCCTCCCTCTGTCTGTCTAGTCCTAAGAAATGGTCATCTGCCTTCTTATGTCTCCTGTCTTTACTTTAATCCCCTCTGGTCCTAGAGCTAGTCCTCATTACTCTGCCTTAGCTGGAGCCTTACTTCCATAATTGCCCTCCATATTCAGGATATGCAAAAAGCTCTCACAATATTGACCACTACCCTTCTGACCTTCTAACTAATGCACTTAGAATGGACCCACAGGTTCTGAAGAGTGATAATTTATTCATAGATTTGTATATTCTTGTGTGTGTGTGTGTGTGTGTGTGTGTGTGTGTGTGTATGTCTGTGTGTCTGTGTGTGTGTTGGAGTCTCACTCTGTCACCCAGGCTGGAGTGTAACCTTGAAACCCCTGAGCTCAAGCAATCCTCCTGCTTCAACCTTCCAAACAGTTGGAAGTACAGGCGCATGCCACCACACCTGACTAATTTTTTATTTTTTGTAGAGACAAGGTCTTGCTATGTTGCCCAGGCTGGTCTGCAGCAGAGACCAGCTCCTAGACTCAAGCAGTCCTCCTGCCTCAGTCTCCCAAAGTGCTGGGATTACAAGCGTGAGTCACAGCACCTGACCTAAATTTGTTACATTCTTAAAACACTGAGCCTTGGACTACCAATTCTCTGTAGCCAAGTCCATTTCTCCAAGCTTCACATCTCTTCCCCTTCCAACTGATCACATTATCCAGGTTCCAGCACACTATACCCCTGAGCCACGTGAGCTAAATGTTTTTAATATAATACTGAAAGTCAGAGGTAAGACTGAATACTTATTTCCAATGCTATAAACTCAATACCATTAATGTTTTCAGGCAGCACACATCCTCATCACCACCCCCCAACCACGACCACCTAAACACAGGTACACACACCAAGCATCAACCCTGAAGTAACATTTTAGAAATCATTTCCCATGCATTGTCATGTTCAACTGACAGTGTGCAGATTGTTACACTCATGGTCCTGCATAAATCAAGCCGCCACTCCCTGGCATAGTTCTTTTTCATTGACCCTAGATTTGGCCACGTGACTTGCTTTGACCAACAAGATATCAGCAAATGTGACACAAGTACAGGTTTGGTAAGCTCTTGTACATTGGGATTTGACTTATTGGGTTTATTGTCATTGTCCTGTAAGAAACTGGTCTCTGCTGCAGAAGCAGCCACATAGAGAACTGCGGAATTCTGCTGCTAGTCTCAGCTAACCACCACATGAGGGTAAAGCCATCTTAGATCATCCAATTCCAATCAAATACCCAGATCCCTGTATCTGTATGAGTGACCCCAGGAAAGACCAACAAAAGAACTGCCCCCACTGAACCCAGCCCAAACTGTGAGCAAATAAATCACTGTGTTTTACCATCAAGTTTTGAGATAATTTGTTACTTAACAACAGATAACTAATATACAGAATGACCTTGAGAGATATTTTTATTATGCCTATTTTATAACTTAGTCATGTGAAGTCCAAAGAGATTAGGAATATATCCAAAGTCCTGGAGCTAGAAAGCAGCAGAAAAGGTCCTACAACTTCAGTCTGTCCCCAAGTTCAGCACCTTTGTACTGCACTAGACTGCCTCTACACCACCTCCGTTCAACTGGCAAAAGGTCATTGCTGATCCAAGTCTTCCCCAAATCCCATCTGCTAACCTAGTCACCAACCTCTAGCCCCCCTTTATTGAGGACAAGTGTCTTCCCAGATCCCTCCTGGCCTGCTGGTGACCTCACCTTGTTACTTTCCTTCTGCAAAAACTGAAGCCAGGAATCATTTTAGATGAATCACTTGAATACAGCTAGTGAAAGCATAAAAAAGCGATGCCTATTTTATATGCAAAATGAATACTCTGATTTGCATCTTGTGTTAGAGTATTATAATGGAGAAAAAAGGAAACAAACTTTATCTGGTCTGAAAGAAAACAATAAGAATTATCTAAGGATTAAAAGAAAATCTACTGGGCTCGGTGGCTCAGCCTGTAATCCCGTGCTTTGGGAGGCTGAGGTGAGTGGATTGCCTGAGCCCAACGGGTTCGAGACCCGCCTGGGCAACTTGGCAAGACCTCCTCTCTACAATAAATCAAAAACTTAGCCGAGCGTGGTAGCGCACGCCTGTAGTTCCAGCTACTGGAAAGCTGAGGCGGAAGGATCGCCGGAGCCCAGCAGGTCGAGGCTGCAGTGGCCAGGAGCGGCCACTGCATTCCAGTCTGGGTGACAGAGTGAGACTCCAACTCAAAAAAAACAAACAAACAAAAAAAAAGAAAGTCCATTAGTTTAAAACAGATTTTTAGAATCAACGGTCTTATACATAGAAAACATCATAGTTGATGTTAATTTCTTAATGCAAAACTGAGGAATGAAAAGGATTTAAACAACAAAACTGTAAAAACATACCACAAACTGGATGAAATTTTTAAAACTGAAATCTTGAGTAAAATAGATGGAATAAGCCTCTGCCAGATGTACAATGAACATCTAACCTTTTGAGAAGTTTGTACAGGAATTACCAAAAGAGAAAGATGGTAGGAGCAAGTTATCCTTCATTCCTTCCCCAAATTCTTGAGTAATATCATCATAACTACTGGGGTAATTCCTGGATTTCGTTCCAGGTGAAACAGATGATTTGAAAGAAGTCCCTGT
Source organism: Cephalopachus bancanus (assembly GCA_027257055.1). Taxonomy (NCBI): domain Eukaryota; kingdom Metazoa; phylum Chordata; class Mammalia; order Primates; family Tarsiidae; genus Cephalopachus; species Cephalopachus bancanus. Next base: position 1,847,550 of record JAPVLO010000162.1, on the reverse strand, counting down.
TTCTCAGCTAGAGATGTGCCTACTTTGTTATTAACTAAAGGCAAGTTAATCAGTCTTGCAAGGTTTTGGCTTGAGAACCTAAAACAATTTTAAAGCTCAAATCCTCATATCTACATGTTATTTTACAGATGGCGCTCAAACAGTAAGAAGGCATCTGGCATAAATTAGAGGAACAACTGTCAAATCTTTTGAAAACTAAGTCATAGTGTGATGGTCTAAGGTCATCATGGAAACTGGCTAATCCACAGGGTTTGTATAACAGAGTAGATAAAACACATGAGCTCATACAAAAGCTTTTCTCTGAACAAATTAGCTTCCCTGTAGCCTTCTATCCACCCCATGGGAAGCGATCACACCAGTGTATCAAGCAGTCCTACAGAGTCTTGCTCCATGTTTGTTCCAGAAGAACGTGGACACTCATGTCAGTTCACTCTGGAAAGCAAAGTGGTGGCAGCCAGTGAGGTCACTGCTGCCTTGAACCCATCACTTAACCTCAGTGTGGCTCATAGTTCTCATCTGTAAAAGGTGGGTGGAAAAACCCATACCTCCTGCTTCATGGGGTTGTAAGCATAAAAGATATAAACAGGCTTTGAGAAAGTTAAAAGTGCTGTGCAGAAACAAGGTGGTTTATACCTAATGAAGAGCATAAAAAAGGCAGAATCTGCGATATGGCAGCAACAGTTCCACCATCAAGTCATGAGGCTGCTTGCAATGTCAGTGTGAAGGTATCTGAAAACACAAAAGGCCTAACAGGGAGCAGAGATTAAAAGGTATGCTGCTTGCAAAATGATCGTATTTAGTCTGGGGTCCTCACATAAGAAAATAATATTTTGGAAAATTGTCATGTTACATTTAAGCTACTCTCGGGTGACTTCAAACTATGCAATTTGCATTTAGCCCGTGAGTAATTATATCCTAGAAGAATGCCTCTAATTCTCTTTCATGGTAATAATCCTGCAGAATTTAACTCAGCTCCATTTGCAAAGACTTGTGTACAAGGTTAACAATAATGGAACGATCATTTTTTTTTAACCTACTTTCTGAATAATAATTCTCTTTTTTGGCCGGGCACAGTGGTTCATGCCTGTAATCCTAACACCTTGAGAGGCGGAGGCGAGAGGATTGCCTGAGCTCGCGGGTTCGAGACCAACCTGGGCAACATGGTGAGACCTCGTCTCTACAATAAATCAAAAAATTAGCTGGGGCATGGTGGCACATGCCTATAGTTCCAGCTACTTGGAAGGCTGAGGTGGAAGGATCACTTGAGCCCATGAATGTGCCACTGTGCTTCAGCCTGGTCGACAGAGTGAAACTCTGACTCAAAATAATAATAATTATTATTATTACTATTATTATTGTTATTATTCTCTTTTTTCTGCTTATACAAGGCTCCTTTACCTGCAAGCCACACAGTATTTTCTCCATACAATTTTATATCCATGCATAACTTCACGTGCACTAACACAAAAAGGTGTGCTCTAAATTCAAGTCTGTGTATTTAATCCAATGAGATAGAATAATTTTTTTTTAATTATATTGCATCTTGTGCTTTTCTTTTTTATTTTATTTTATTATAGAGATGTGGGGTACACATGAGGATTTGCTACATAAATAGGCTGCTTACAGGTGAAGTTTGGGCTTCTAACTGGCCCTCACTCCCCCTGGTAGTGGACCAGGCACCCATTGTGTTGCCACGTCCCCCGCCCTCCTTTTTTCCCTCCCTCCCCTAGCAGTGTCTGGTGACTGCCAATACCACCCTGTGCTGATGTGACTAACGTTCAGGGCCCACTTCAGAGTGATAATATGCAGTATTCAGTTCTTGTTTCTATGATGGTCTCCAACTGTATCCAAGTTGCTGCTAAGGCCATGATTTTGTTCTTCCTTATGGCTGCTTAACACTCCATTGTGTATATATACCACATTTTCTTTATTCAGTTCACTTTCAATGGGCAACAGGGTTGGTTTCATGTTTTTGCTACTATGAATAGTGTGGCAATAAACATGCATGTGCAGGTGTCTTTTTTGTAGAACGATTTATGTTCCTCCAGGTATTTTCCCAGGAGAAGGGTTGCTGGATCATATGGAAGGTCAATTTTGAGTTCTTTTAGGAATTGCCACACTGCTTTCCATAGAGGTTGAACTAGCCTGTACTCCTACCAATAGTGTAGAAGCGTTCCCTTTTCTCTACACCCTGGTACTTTTCTTATACCTACACCAAATGTATTAAGGGGAACACAGGAATAAGAGTATGCATCCAAGAAGCTCACATTCTAACAAAGAAAGAAGAAAATTAAGCAAAATGACAATGAAAGGCAGAATAAAAGAGCTTTAAGAGAGGTTTAAAAGGCTTTGAGTGGCAAAGAAAGTGATCACATCTTGTCGTTGTGAGGTTTCAAAAGGATGCTTTCTAAATAAACCTTGAAGTGGAAGTAAAGCTTAAAAAAAGAAAAGAAAAGCTACATCACTTGCCAAAACTGTGTTATTTGCCAAAATAACCAAGGCATTGGTGGGAGGAGAAAGAACATCTCAAGCCAAAGGAATAACAGGTGCAAAGGCTTTGCAGTATAAAGCAAAAAGCATGGTCAAGACCCATTGGTGGTGAACTCTGGCTGGAGGTCAGAGTACCAGTGCTCTACAGGAGAGTAGTGGAAAGAGAAATCAAGATAACCTCTTCTAGACTGAATGCAGTGGCGCATACCTATAATCCTAGCACTTTGGAAGGCCAAGGCAGGAGGATTGCTTGAGGCCAGGAGTTTGAGACTGGCCTGGACAACATAGTGATATATACATTCTTCTTGTCAGCACAGAAAGTATACTCTAAGATCTACCAAATAGTCATAAATAAAGCTTGAATAAATTCCAAAAAATCAAAATTATACCAAGCATCTTCTCTGACCACAGAAAAATAAAAATAAAAATAAACACCAAGATGAATCCTAAAAAATATACAAATACATGAAAACTAAACAACTTGCTCCAGACAATTTTTGGATAAACAATGAAATCAAGACAGAAATTTCTAAAAAAGATTTGAAACAAATGAAAATAGAGACACAATATACCAAAACCTCTGGAATGCCACAAAAATAGTGCTAAGGAAAGTTGATAGCATTACATGCCCACATCAAGAAAATGGAAAGAGCTCAAATGAACAGCCTAATATCTCACCTAAGGGAATTGAAAAAACAAGAACAAATAAAACTTAAACCTATCAGAAGCAAGGAAATAACCAAAGTCAAAACAGAACTAAATTAATTGAGACCAAAAAAAAATACAAAGGATAAAGAAGTTGAAACTTGGTTCTGAAAGGTTAAACAAGATTGACAGGTCTCTAGCCAGATTAACAAAAAAAAAAAAATAGAGAGAGAGAAAATCCAATAAATGAAATCAGAAATAAAAAAGGTAACATTAGAACTGATCCTGGAGAAATACAAAAGATTATCAGAGATTATTGTAAACATATGTATGCATGTAAGTTAGAAAATCTAGAGGTAGATTTTTAGAGCTTTTAGGAATAGCCACAGTGATTTCCACAGAGGCTGCACTAGTTTACATTCCCACCAACAGTGAAGAAGTGTTCTCTTTTCACCACATCCTCCCAGCATCTGTTATTTTTTGAGTTATTGATAATGGCCATTCTGACTGGAGTTAGGTGGTATCTCAGTGTAGTTTTAATTTGCATTCCCTTGATGATTACTGAGGTTGAACATTTTTTCATGTATCTGTTGGCCACACGTATGTCTTCTTTTGAGAAGTGTCTGTTCATGTCTTTTGCCCACTTTGTAAAGGGGTTGTTTGTTTTTTTCTTTTCAGCACGTTTGAGTTCTTTTAGATCCTAGATGTTAGTCCTTTGTCAGACATGGAGTTGGCAAATACTTTTTCCCAGTCTGTGGGCTGTCTCCCTGCTCTCTTGATGGTTTCTTTGGCTTTGCAGAAGCTTGTCAATTTAATGAGGTCCCACTTGCCTATCTTATCTCTTATGGCCCATGCATTTCGGTTTTTGCTCAGGAATTGGATGCCAGTTCCAACTTCCATAAGGGTATGTCCTGCACTTTCTAAAGTTTTTATGGTTTGAGATTTTACATTTAAGTCTCTGATCCATTCAGAGTTAATTTTTATGTGTAGGGATAGATAGGGGTCTTGTTTGAATCTTCTGCATGTGATCAGCCAGTTTTCCCAGCACCATTTACTGAATAGATTGTCCTCTCCCCAGTGATGGGTGGTGGAGGCTTTGTCGAGATAAGTTGGTGGAGAAATTGACCAACCTTCCATATGACCCTGCAATCCCCCTACTGGGAATATACCCTGAAGAACTCAAATCACTCTATAAAAAAGATACCTGCACATGTATGTTTATCGCAGCATTGTTCACAATAGCAAGATCATGGAACCAAACATGCTGTCCATCAAAAGAGGACTGGATTTTTTAAATGTGGTACATATACGCGATGGAATATTATGCAGCCATAAAAAGAACAAAATCATGAATTTTGCAGCAACCTGGATGGAATTAGAGTTTATAATACTGAGTGATCTCTCACAGAAACAAAGATCTGAGTATCACATGTTCTGACTCATAAGTGGACCTTGAACAACTATCGTAATACTATAAGAAAAGGATTGACAGTGGTGGGAAACTATGGGGGAGGCAGGGAGGGGAAGGGAGGTGGGATTAAAGGTAGTCAATATCTGTCTGGGGACGGGGTGGCACACCTTATCAACAAGGGTACCTACACAATGCATATTTGTATACCTAACCCTTAACTGTACCCCACAATTTTAAAATAAAAAATATGTATTAGAAAAAAAGAAAGAAAGAAAGAAAATCTAGAGGTAATAGATAAGTTCCTAGAAACACACAACCTTCCAACACTGAAACAGGAAGAAATTGACCAGACTAATAACAAGTCATGAAATTGAATCAGTAACCAAAAAAACCTACAAAAAGCCAACAAAAGCCCTAGATCAAATGGATTCACAGTCAAATTCTACCACATATATAAAGAGGAGCTGGAACCAATCCTACTGAAAGTATTCTAGGCAATTGAGAAGGCAGGACCCCTTTCTAACCCATTCCATGAAGCAAATATCATCTCAACACCATTAAAATATCAAAGACATAACAAAGAAAAAAAACTATAAGCTGATATCCGTGATGAACATGGACACAAAAATACTCAACAAAATACTAGCAACTACATTCAGCAGCACATCAAAAAGACCATTCATTATGATCAGGTGGACTAAATTCCCAGGATGCAAGATTGGATCAATGTATGCAAATCGACAAATGTACTCCATCACATAAACCGAAGTAAAAACAAGAACAGCATGATTATCTCAATAGATGCCGAAAAAATTGATAAAATCCAACACCCCTTCATGATAAGAACCATCAACCACCTGGACATTGAAAGAACACTCCTCAAAATAGTAAGAGCCATCTATGACAAACCCACAGTCAACATCATACCTAATGAGCAAAAGCTGGAAGCATTTTCTCTGAGAACTGGAACAAGACAAAGATGCTTACTCTTGCCACTACTTTCTGACATAGTACTGAAAGTCCTAGCCAGAGCAATCAGGCAAGAGAAAGAAATTAGAAGTATCCAAAAAGGAAAAGAGGAAGTTAAATTATCTCTCTTCACAGATGATATGATTCTATACCTAGAAACCCTTACAGATTCCACCAAAAGACTCCTAGCACTCATAAATGACTTCAATCTAGGATTCAAACACCAATATTCAAAAATCAGTTGCATATGTATACACCAAAAACATTCAAGCTTAGAACCAAGTTGAAAACACAATCCCATTTATGAGACACACACACACACCACACACACACACACACACACACACACACATACACACACACACACACAACAAATAAAATGTCTTGGAATACATCTAATCAAAGAGGTGAAAGATCTCTACAATGAGAACTACAAAAATACTACTGAAATAAATTTTAAAATGGCACAAACAAATGGAAAAACAGTCTATGCTCATGGACTGGCAGAATCAATATCGTTAAAATGCCCATACTGCCTAAAGCAATCTACAGATTCAATGCAATCCTTATCAAACTATCATTTTTACAGATCTAGAAAAAACCAAACTGAAATTCATATGAAAACAAAAAAAGAACCCAACAAGCCAAAGCACCCTAAGCAAAAAGGACAAAGCCAGAACAACCACATTGCGAGACTTCAAACCTTCCTGGAAGGTTAACAGTAACCAAAACAGCATGGTACTGGTACAAAAAATAGTCATATAGATCAATGGAACAGAATAGAGAACTCAGAAATAAAACCAACGCATCTTTAATAAAGTTGACAAAAACAAACATTTGGAAAGGACAATTTAACAAATGGTGCTGGGAAAACCTGCCAACGATAAGCAGAGGAATGAAGCAAGCTAGACCCCAACCTCTCACTATACACAAAAATTATCTCAAGATGGATTAATGACTTGAACATAAGACCTCAAACTATAAAAATCTCAGAAGAAAGGCTAGGAAATACTCTCCTGTACATCAGTCTAGGCAATAAATTCATGACCAAGCCCTCAAATGCAGTAAAAACCAAAATTGACAAGTGGGACCTAATTAAACAAAAGAACTTCTGTGTACAGCAAAAGAAACCATCAACAGAGTAAACAGATGACCTACAGAATGGGAGAAAATATTCGTAAGCTATGCATTACACAAAGGCCTAATATCCATAATCTATAAGGAACCCTAACAAATCAACAGGAGAAAAACACATAATCCCATTAAAAAGTGAACACAAGCCAGGCTCGGTGGCTCAGCCTGTAATCCCAGCACTTTGGGAGGCTGAGGCAAGTGGATTGCCTGAACCCGCGGGTTCAAGACCAGCCCGGGGAACTTGGCAAGACCTCGTCTCTACAATAAAATAAAAAATAGCCAGGCATGGTGACACATGTCTGTAGTTCTGGCTACTTGGAAGGCTGAGGCAGAAGGATCACTGGAGTCCAGAAGGTCGACGCTGGGGTGACAGTGAGCATGCATGCCACTGCACCCCAGCCTGGGTGAAGGAGTGAGACTCCAACTCAAAAAAAAAAAAAAATGAGCAACAGACATGAACAGACACTTAAAAGAAGACATACAAGCGACCAACAAATGTATGAAAAAATGTTCAGCATCACTATCAGAGAAATGCAAATTAAACCACAGTGAAATATCATCTCACACTAGTCAGAATGGCTATTATTAATAAGTCTTTAAAAATAATAGATACTGGCAAGGTTGCAGAGAAAATGGAACGCTCACTTACTGTTGGTGGAAATTTAAGCTAGTGTAGAACCTGTGAAAGGCAGTTTGGAGATTTCTCAAAAAACTAAAAATAGATTTACCATTTGACCTAGCAATCCCACTACTGGATATATACCCAGAGAAGCATAAATCAGTCTACCAAAAAGGCACCTGCACTCGTATGTTTATTGTAGCACTAGTTGTAATAGCACAACCATGGAACCAACCAAGGTGCCCACCGAAGGTGGACTGGATAAGAAAAATGTAGTACACATATACCATGGAATACTACAAAGCCAGAAAAAGAATTAAATCATGCCCTTTGCAACAACATGAATACAACTGGACACCATCATTCTAAATGACTTATCACAGAAACAGAAAACTAAATACCACATGTTCTCACTTATAAGTGGGAGCCAAACACTGGGCACATGTGGGCATACATTTTTAAATACCTTGCCACATAAAGCTTAAAGAAATACCCACTGATATTCCAGATGCTGAAGGGTGTCCAGCACTTTCTTTAAGTTCCCTGAGGAGAAGCTTGTTTTGTGTCACATTATTTTCTTCTCCCTTTATGGGCTAGATTCAATTTGTCACTACTTGGATATTGAACCCTTTTTTGCAAATTAAAGAGAAAGTCACCTCAGGCAACGCTCAAATACAGGCTTACTGGAGACTTGATGATACTGCAAATCATTAAAGAACTTAGGTTCTGCACTCCTGTCCTCTCTGATAAAATAGAGGACACTGGTTTGAGCCAGGAAGCACCCCCGGGACTGACCTAATGCTTTCTGCCTTCAGCATCTGAAGTTTATCACGTGACTAATGTTTGAGCTTCTCAATCTGGTTGGCCAGTTTAATCATGTTCAAGTAAAATAATACGATTAACACTGTTAGAAATGATTTATCTGTCTCTGTACTAACTGCTTCCCTCTGCTTGGTTCACTCATTTTATTTATAGTCTTGCAATTACAAGTTTCCTTCTCAGAATTCTCTTTTCGGTGGTTCAAAGTAAAGACTATATTATCCTTTTTCTTTTATGATAATCTGTTTCTATGGAAATAGAGTTTCCAAACAAGGATTAATGATCCAGAAATAATAAAGAAAGGAGGGGAAAGCACTTGCTAAGAGAAAATTTGTATCCAAATGTAATCCCTTTAAGCTAAGCTATCATATAAAATTATACAATTATTGGTTGAGCACTATGCAGCTAGCAAAGTACTAGGTCCTAATCAATACAGGGAACATAAAGTCCACGAAATTGTGTTCTAGCAAAGGAAATAAGACACATGACATAATGTACAAGCAATGTAGGTCTGTTTGTATACAATTCAGGTATAAAAAAAAATTGCATAACATTTTCACTTTTTATTCTTTTTGAAGTCCAGGTCTTCTGTTTTGTTTAAGCCACTGTTGACTTGAGTTGTCTGACTCAGTTAAACATAACCCTGACCAACAAAGAGTTATTTCCTTAGACCCCTAGACATAAAAATTCAATTTTCCCCCGCAATCTCTCTAACCTCTTATGTCCACCAAGTTCCCACAACTTGTCAACTCTTCCTCTGTGCTTCACCTCACATTCTCCCTGCTTTTATTTTCTTTGAATCAGGGTCTCATTCTGTCACCCAGGCTGAAGTGCAGTGACACAGTCACAGCTCACAGCAGCCTCGACCTCGTGGGTTAAAGATATCCATCTGCCTCAGCCTCCTAAGTGGCTGAGACTACAGGTACATGTCATCACACCAGGCTTTTTTTTTTTTTTTTTTTTTTTAAGAGACAAAGTCTTGCTGTGTTGCCTAAGCTGGTATCAAACATCTGGGCTCAAGTAATCCTCCTCTGTCAGCCTTCCAAAGTACTGGGATTTAGGCAGGAGCCACCACAAATACTTTCAGAAGGTCTACTGGGCATTGAGTCCTGGGCTAATGCCAAGACAAGAGGGCACAAGACAATTGAAAATACTGGAACAGTGTTGTGATGGATCATGCTCCCTAGAAGCAGAGCCTGAGAAAGGGATGTGGGTGCATATGATTTAACAAGGCAGTGCTTTAAGAGAGAGGGAATAAGGGAAACAGAATAGGGCAGGGAAGGAGTTAAGTGCTATCAGTAGGAGTCTAGCTTCAGCCTGATTTGATAGAGCTCACTGGAGCATACACACTCCCCCAGAATAGTTTCCATGTTGAGGCAATGGGAAAGGTCTTTCATACTCCCCTATCAACCAGCAATTGACTGGAGCCTGCCCCAAGAGAAGTTGATTACTAATTTACCAAATGAGTTAGCACTCATGGATTAAAGAGTCAGTCTTCAGATTAGTGGGCATGAGTGAGCTGTTAGTAGCCGATGCTCACAACAGTTGTGGAATGGGTGTGCTAGCATGGTAAAGGGGACCTGAGCATGGCACCGGCAGTGCAAAGAATGTCTTCAGATGATTAAGGGAAACGAATTTTGAACTTGGAATCCTATATCTAGTTCTCAAGCCCCTCTGAAAGAGTTGCTCATGGGCAATACTGTGGCAACAGGATAAATGAATTCAAGAACAATGCATGGTATAAAATTAAAAATTATGAACAAAGAAACACGTAAATTTTCTAGTTACATCTAATAATTGATTATGCAGGAAGCAAGAAAAAATAGACAAAAATCCCAGATAATTCCAATATGGCAGATAGTGGTGAGGTATGGGAAAGAGAAGCATCCCAGTGGCCTGGCATTAGTGACAGTATATCAGGTGAGGAAGAAATAAATACAAATTAGCCTGTGCTGTTTAATATGGGTTTTTTTGGGATGAACTGTATCCCCACAAAATTCCTGTGTTGAAATCCTAACCCTCAGCACCTCGGAGTGACTGTATGTGGAGGCACAGCCATTAAAGAGGTGATTACATTAAAATGAGTCCATTAGAATGGACTCTAATCTAATCTAATATCATTACAAGAAGTGATTAGGACTCACAAAAAGATACCAAGAATGCAAGCACACAGAGCAAAGATCATGTAAAGACACAGAGAAAAGGAGGCCTTACAAGCCAAGGAAAGAGAGAACTTGGCCAGGCTCAGTGGCTCAGTCTGTAATCCCAGCACTTTGGGAGGCTGAGGTGAGTAGATTACCTGAGCCCACAGGTTCAAGACCTGCCTGGGCAACTTAGTGAGACCTCATCTCTACAATAAATCAAAAATTAGCCGGGCGTGGTAGCGCACACCTGTAGTTCCGGCTACTTGGAAGGCCGAGGCGGAAGGATCTCCTGGGCCCAGCAGGTTGAGGCTGCAGGAGCGTGCTGCTGCACTCCAGTCTGGGCAACAGAGTGAGACTTCAACTAAAAAAACAAAAACTAAAGCAAAAACACAAAAAACAATAAAAACCAGACCCGTCAACACCTTGGTCTTGAACTTTCAGTCTCTAGAATTGTGAGAAAATATATTTCTGTTGTTAAAGACACCTAGTCTATGGCATTTTGTTATGGCAGCTATAGCTAACTAATACGATAGTAGTCAGTGGCTACATATGGCTATTTAATTTACATTAATTAAACTTAAATAAAATTAACACTTCAGTTTCTCAGTCACTTTAGCCACATTTCAAGTACTCAATGTAGCTAGTGGTTCCTGTATATTGTAATAGATAGTGTTATAAAATAGCAGTACAGAAAACTTCCAATTGCTAACAAAAAGATAATGTAGCAATATTTGTACAGTATTAAATAAAATATGATTCAAGGTTAAAAGCAGTAAATTAACAGAAAAGAATATTTTATAGTAATAAAAGCTACAATTCACTATGAAGTTTGACAACTCTTAGAAATATAAAGTAAAATTAATGAATCATCAATTATTATATTCGGAGAGAAAACTTTATACTCACAAACAGAAAATATACTCTTGGATCAGTAACAAGATGTGACATAGATAAAGTAACAGGTAAAATTTCAATAAATTCCAAAAATCATTAACTTAGCACATAACAACAAAAGGAAATAAACAACAAAAAAAACCCCAAATATTTATTGACTTACAAATATTTTGAACATCCTTCTAAAGAACTCCCGTAATAAAAGAGGAAATCAAAATGCAGTTACTCACTCTTTAGACGGGAAAAACAATGAAAATATATATTCAATCAAGATTCTTAGTTGGAAGCAATAGAAACCAACTCTAGCTGACTTAAACAGAAAGGGTATTTATTAACAGGGCATTGGTTAGCTCACACAAACACCAGCTTGGAGTATAACTAGGCTCAGAGCTACACAGTTAAGACAATGCCCACCACAGTGCCAATCTGGAGAGACATAGAACTGATCTAGAGGGACAGTGTTACTGCCACCACCAGGTGCCAGCAGCTGTATCTTGTACCACTGCCCCTTGTACTAGCTGCTGAAATAACCCCAGACAAACCTACCACTGTTGTTGCAAGAACTTAGTCTTGCAGCAAATGCCCTCTTATAGCTTCTGTGCATTGCTAACTCTTAATTCAAAACCAGGGTAGTGTATCTATGGAGCCTAGATCGTGTGTCTGTGTACTGGCTGCAAAAGAGACCAATACTATCAGCTTTTTTAGAGAAGGTAGTTTTGCCTCCTACCAAAATTTACCAATTCAAGAACAAAATAAGCCCAAAGAAAGTAGAAGAAAGCAATTAATGAAGACAAGGAGAAATATTAACAAAATGGAAAACAAAAATCAGATAGATTTGATTTTGTTATAAGCCCAATAAGAGAAACAAACTGAAAAAAGAAAGATAAAAAGAGAGGGAAAAAAACCACAAACATCTTTAGAATGAGAAAAGAAACATGACTGTGGATAGAGTTCTTATTTTTAAAATAATGTTGCATAAAGGTTTCTATCAACAAATGTGAAACATAGATTAAAAAGAGGTCTTTATATTCCAGGCAACTGAGAAAGATTAAACTCTCCCCAAATCACTTTATGAAGCTAACATCACATTGATACCCAAACTGGGTAAAGATCCAGCAAAGAAAGAGAACTAAGACCAATATCCTTGATGAACATAGATGCTAAAACTCTCAACAAAATTCTAGCAAACTGGATACAATAACACATCTCAAAAATCAAGCACCATGACCAAATAGACTTCATCCCTGAGATGCAAAGCTGGTTCAACATCCACAAGAATATTAACATAATTAAATACATAAACAGAAGTAAAGACAAAAAACATATGATTATATCATTAACGCAGAAAAAGCTTTTGATAAAATCTGGCACCCCTTCTTGATAAAAATCCTCGAACATCTAGGCATAGATGGAACATACCTCAAAATAGTAAGAGCCATCTACAGGAAACCCACAGCCAACATACTGCTAAACAGACAGAAATTGGAACCACTTCCCCTGAAAACAGACAGAAATTGGAACCACTTCCCCTGAAAATCGGAATAAGACAAGGATGCCCATTCTCACCCCTCCTGATCAACAGAGTATTTGGAAGTCCTAGCTAGAGCAATCAGACAAGAGAAGGAAAGCAGGGATATCCAAATAGGAAAAGAGGAAGTTGTTATCCCTTTTTGCCGATGACATGATTCTATACCTCGAAAACCCAAGAGATTTTGTCAAAAACCTCCTTGCAAATTATCTGGACTTGGTAACATGCGCCTGTAGTTTCAGCTACTTGGCAGGCTGAGCAGGTCGAAGGATTACCAGAGGCCAGCAGGTCGATGCTGGGGTGGCCACAAGTATGCTACTGCGCTCTAGCCTGGGCGACAGAGTGAGACTCCAACTGAAAAAAAAAGAATTTTGGTAAAGTCTCAGGGCATAAAATAAATGTGAAAAAGACAGTCATATAACTATACACCAACAATTAACAAAGAGAACCCCAAATAAAAACCACAATCCCATTCACAGTAGCCATTTAAAAAAATGAAATACCTTGGCATCTTCCTAACCAGAGAAGTGAAAGACCTTTACAACGAAAACTACAAAACACTGCTCAAAGAAATCAAAGATGACACAAACAAATAGAAAAATATTCCATGCTCATGGCTTGGAAGAATCAACATTGTTAAGATGTCCATCCTACCCAAGGCAATCTACAGATTTAACATGATCACCATTAGATTACCAGCAGCATTCTTCTTAGATCTGGAAACGACAATACAGAAATTCATATGGAAACATAAACAACCACAAAACACCAAAACAATCCTCAGTGGAAAAACAAAGCAGGAGGCATCATGCTCCTAGACATGTAAGAATACACAAAAATTTTATTTTATTTTATTTTATTTGAGTTGGAGTCTCACTCTGTTCCCAGACTGGATTGCAGTGGCATACTCATAGTCACCGCAGCCTTGACCTTCTGGGGTCAGATGATCCTTCCACCTCAGGCTTCCAGGTAGCTGGAACCACAGGTATGTGCCACCATGCCCCCACTGATTTTTTTATTTATTGTAGAGACGAAATCTTGCCATGTTGCTCAGGTTGGTCTCAAACCCCTGAGCTCAGGTATAATCCTCTCACCTCCGCTTCTCAAAGTGCTGGGATTACAGACATGAACCACCATGCCTGGCTAGAATACACAATTTTTATAAACAAATTCTGGGTATTTGGGGAGTCCCTCTTGTATATACCAATTAGAAAATGTAATTTTAAAAATCCTTTTACAGAAACAGCAAAACCTAGGAAATATTCATGAACAATTCTAACAAGAAATGCATAAAGCCCATGTAAAAGAAAATATGGAATTTTTCCAAAGGATACCCTGAAGATCTGAGTAAATGAAGAAATATACTATGTTTCTAGATGGGAAAACTCAACATTATAAAGCCAACCAATCAATCTATAACATCAATAGAAAGCTAATCAAGACTAAGCATAATTTTTTATGGACTCTACAAGCTTTTACAAAGTTCATCTGGAAGAGAAAATGCATAAGAACACATTGAAAAAGAAGAAAAATGAAGCAGCATATTCCATACCAGGTTTCAAAGCATGAAACTTTAATGACTAAAACATGTAGCATAGTCAACAGAGTGTAAGAGAGCTTCTATAAATATCCACATATTTATCATTTCTGCTGTGATCAGTTGGCATTGGTGAAACTGACTGACCATTTGGAAACAAAATTGGATCTATACAATCTGTTTCACAAAAATAAGTCCTCATAGATTAAAGAAATAAATGCAAGATCAAAACTACAAAGGCACCCTAAGAAAATATAAAATAATTTTAATATAATCTTGGGGTGAAAGGTTTTTATCAAACCCAGAAGCTATATGTTGATCACTTGACTATATAAAATTTTAAACTTTTATTTATTTATTTTTGTTTTTTGAGTTGGAGTGCATCACCCAGGCTGGAGTGCAAAGGCATGCTCATAGCCACCCCAACATCGACCTGCCGGACTCCAATGATCCTTCCACCTTAGCCAGAACTAAGGCATGCACTACCATGCCCGGCTAGTTTCTTTAATTTATTGTAAAGATGAGGTCTCGCCAAGCTGCCCGGGTTGGTCTCGAACACGTGGGCTCAGGCAATCCACTCACCTCGGCCTCCCAAAGTGCTGGGATTACAGGCTGAGCCACCAAGCCCAGCCTAAACTTTTATTTAATAAAAGATATCTTTTAAAAAGTAAAAAAAAAAAAAAACATACAAGCAATAAACTGTGAGAAAATATGTTTAAGAGATCCTAAAAATCAGTAAGAAAAAGGCAAACAACCAATTTTAAGATAGACAAAGGATAAAACAAGTTTTTACCAAAATGCTTCAAACTACACATGTGAAAGGATGCTTAGTATTACTACTGATAAAAAGAATGCAAATAAAAGATTTGCAAATGTTATATTTATTGTTGGTATAAGAATGCCAGGAAACAGTCTTTATGAAAATACAAACTGGCTACTTTTTGGCAATTTGGCAATATCTACTGTAATTTTAAATGCATATGCTCCAAAGACCCAGCAATTCCACTTTTAAGTATTTATCTGACAGAAGTATGTTCTCAGTTATGACACAATATACGTACAAAGATTTTTTAGCAGCATTGTCTGTAATAGCCAAGAAGTGAAAATAATCAAAATGTCCATTAGTAAGAGAAAGAAAAATTGGACCGATACTATGTAAAATTATACAGTCATTTGAAAGAGTTATGTGGACACATATATTCTAATATGGAAAGTGTACTGAGATATATTAAGAGAAAAAGTGAACTTGAGTGAACAGTATGAAACCATTTATGTAAAACTTAATTCTATATTTTTGTTTATGAACATATAAGTGTATGTGAATGCATAGGAAAAGGGCTAGAAAGATACACACCAAATTGCTCACGGTTTGGTTGCTCTGGGAAAGAGAGTGGGGTTGGGAAAAGAGAATTCCATTTCCTTTTTTTATTTTATTATTTTATTTTATTTTATTTTATTTTATTTTAAAGATGCGGGGTATTCAGGGTTAGGAATACAAATGGTCGTTGTACAGGTAAAGTTTGCGCCTCACTTTGGTCTCCACTTCACCTAGTTTGAGATCAGGTACCCTTATTGATGAAGTGTGCCCCCCTTCCTCCCCTGGAAGTTTCCAGCTACTGCCAATCCCTTTCTCATAATGTTATGATAATTGTTCAGGGTCCACTTATGAGTGAGAACATGTGGTATTCAGTTCTTTGTTTCTATGATAGATCACTCAGTATTATAGACTCTAAGTCCATCCAAGTTGCTGCAAAGCTCATAATTTTGAGACTTCCATTTCCTACTCAGTTGTTTTGTTTAAAATTTTTATAGCAAAAATGTGCTATGAAAAACAAAAATTATTCCAATGGCAGGGTAGAGAAAAATTTTACAGGAACAAGATTAGAAACAGAAAGGCCAGCGAGGAGGATGTTGTCATCAAACACACAAAAAAAGAAAATATGAGAACACAGAGTGGGCAGTGGCATGTAGGATAAAGAAGACAGGGATTCAGGAGAGGTAGGAAGGTGAAATGTGATTGTTCAGACATGGGCATGAAGAAAGGGAATACTAAAAGATGTCTAAGTTTATGGGGCAACATAGACGATAGACACAGAGCCTGGGAAGAGAAGTGAAAGAGTTCCCCAGATATTAGACCGGAGATATAGATACAAATACTCAGTATGCAGATGGTGCTTAAAACTACAGTTCTAAATGAGGTCTCCTAGAAACGGCATGTAGAGTGGTGACAGCAGAAATCCAAGCAGGATGCCTGAGAAAACACTAACCTTTAAGGGGTGACCAAAGAAAGAAAAAATCTTGAGGAAGACTGAGAAGACATGACTATGGAAGCAGGAGGAAAATCAAGGAACAGAGGTGCCATAGACAGTAAGTGAGAGGAGAATGTGGCAAAGGGAGAAATAGTCAACAGGGCTTTTCATCAACAAGCGGAAATGCAAGACCCAGAAAGTGTAGTGGTTTCTGGTAAGGACAAGATCAGCTTTAGTCAAAGGGAGGAGCTAAAACCAGGCCACAGAGGCTTCCAAGGGAATGACTGGAGAAAGGCAACAGCAGGACCCCCGTCTTAGTTTTGTTCTGGCTTAGATACAAAAGAAATATATTGCTCACAAATCTGCAGGCTGGGAAGTCCAAGACCAAGATGTTGTCTCTGGTTTATAGATGGCCATCTTCTGTCTGTGTCCTTACATGGTAAAAAAGCCAAGGTGTCTCTCTCAAGCCTCTTTTATAAAGACACTAATCCCATTTATGAAGTCTCCACCCTTGTGATCTAATAACTCCCCAAAGGCCCTTCCTCCTAATACCATCACATTGAGGATTAGAATTTCAACACATAAATTTCAAGGGGACATAAACATTCATACCATAGTAGCCCCCAAGGAAAAGGAAGAGATAGCTCAAAATCAACAGGAGAAGAGTGCCATCTCTCCCATTAAGACAAAATAGAAGAAAGAACATGGGCAGATTAACGTGCATCTCTTGCAGAAGGAGAAGGACTTTTCTAGGAATCTTAACTTTATAGCCTCTATTTACAATGTGAGGTAAAGGCACATGACTAAGAATCATGAGGGAAGTAACAGAGAACACAGATGAGGAATGGAGGGAAATTTTTAAATAGCTATGATGATGTTGGCACCCTGAAGAATTGCTAGACAGTTTAGAGCAGTAACTATCAAACATTTTTATTCTATATTAAGAGATACATTTTCTATTATGGCCCAGCACACACACATTTATATCTATATATAACTGACACAGAAACATGTGTGAAACAATACTTATATTTTTCTGTGACAAATGTTTCCTACTCTATTCTATTTGACCATTAAAAAAATCCTCTACTCATGAGAAAAATTCTTAACAGATTAGGGATAGAAGGAATGTTTCTGAACACAATAAAGGCCATATGGGGCAGACCCATAGCTAACATCATTCTCAAAAGTGGAAAGTCAAAAGCTTTGCCTCTAAGATCAGAGATAATACAAGGAAGCCCATTCTCACCACTTCCTTTCAACATAGCACTAAAAGTGTGAGCCACAGCAATTAGGCAAGAGAAAGAAGCAAAAGGCATCCTAATAGGAAAGAAAGAAATGAAGCTGTTTCTATTTGCTGATGGTATGATCTTATATTTTAAAAAATCTGAAGACTCCACTGAAAAACTATTAGAACATACACAATGGAATACTATTCTGTTTCAAAAAAGAAGGAAATACTGCCATTGGTGACAACATGGGTGAACCTGAAGGACATTGTGCTAAGTGAAATAAGTCAAGCACAGATAGACAAATTCCATATGACCTCACTTATATATGGAATCTTAAAAAGTTAAGCCCATAGAAATGAGAGTAGAATAATGGTTCCCAAAGGTTGAGTGAGATGGGGAGAGAAAGAACAGGGACTTATTGATCAAAGGTACAAAGTTTCAGACAGAGAAATATGTTTCAAGATCAACTGCACAGCAAGATGACTATGGTCAATAACAAAGCATTGTATATTTCAAAATAACTAAGAGAGTACTTTTCAAATGAGTCTCTATTTAAAATGATAGGTGAACAGGATATGTTCATTAGTCTAATTTAATGATTTCACATGGTATACATATATTAAAGTATCATACCCCATAAATGTATACAATCATGATGTGTCAATTAAAAATTATATTAGACCAAAGATGCAAGATGGTGACAGAACAGGTCAGACTGTGAGAGACTCTGCAAAAGTGAGTGTCCATAAAGACTCTCGGCATGAGTGGGTGTATGCCAGTGGGTGAGTGAAAGTCCATCTGAGGGGAAACTCAAGTTCATGTACCTGGGGCTCCTGGAAGTGACTGCAACCCCCCACCTCCCTGAGATTGGAGACCCGGCCCCACAGGATCATCTGCTGTTCTTGGGGCTCTCTTGAGAGGAGGCAGCAAAGAACAGCCACCCCTCACCACCTGGCACTCAGCCCACATCAACACCGCAGTAGCAGACGGGGCACAAGCAGGAGGATCTGTGGAGATGACAGATCGGGGAAAACTGGAATAAAACTCCAATGCCAGTGACATATCACTGATGGGGGTCATATTTTCAGTGCTGGGACTGGCAGAGACCTGCATTGCCCTGCTCAGGTCCACCCAGCCTCCGTGTTGGGACCCAGAGGCTATCTTCTCATCAGACTCAGAAAGACAGACACCCCTCCCTCATGCTGGAACAGGCACAGACATGTCAGATCTGAGTGGGAAACCTGACAGCAGCAGCAGCAAGTAGGGTGAGTCTGGACCTGATCCATCCTCCTCCCACAGTAGTCCATGGGACATAGGATCCATGCTGAGAGCAACCCTATCAGCCTGCACTGAGAGAGAAGGGAAGGGGCTGGAGACCAGAGCCACTCCTTAAGGCAGAGGCCTGAAAGGAACCTGCAGTCACAGAAACAGCCAGGGAGCAATTTTTTTGTTTGTTTTTTGTTTTAGTTTTAACTTTTTTTCCTTCTCTCTTTCTTTCTGTTTTTGTATACATTTTTGTACATGATTTGTTTCTGTTATTTTAATGAGTTTTTTTTTAAGGTTTTCTGTTTATGTATGGGTGTTTTTAAGGGAGAGTAAACCAACAGGGGGTTTTTTGTTTTTTTATTTGTTTGTATTATTGTCTGTATGTTTTTGACGTTTTTGTTCTTTCTGTCTTTGTTTGTCTCTCTGTTTATTCATTAGTTGGTATGCCTGTCTGTTTTCCCTCTTCTTTTTTCTCTCTCCACCTCTCTTTCATCATCTCTTTCCTTTTTCTATTCTTTTACTTTTTCTTACCTCATTTTGCTTTCAGAAGGCAAACCTATATCCTCCCTGCATGAATAGACTGCAAGGCAGTGGGAAGTGGGTTCCAGGGAGCCTACACACCTGTCAGCGGATACTGATATCTGCAGATAGCTTCTGAATCATAGCTCCCCCCTTAATTAAATCTCAAAACTGCAAAAAGCACAGGCCCCCACTCCTAGTCCAGCCTCAGAATTGAACAAAACCAAAAGATCTACATAAAGAATAGGAGGTTGAGCAAACAGAAATAAAAGCTATCCCCCCATCACTGAACAACAGAATTAAAGAAGAGGTTAAGGGGGGGGAGGTAGGGAAACATACACAAATGAAGAAAAACCAAAGGAAGAATATGAGTCTCACACAGATCAATGGGAGGTCAGCCACTGAGAATACAGACTCCAGAACTCAAACAATGAAGACCCCCCCAGAATGACTGGTCTCAAACCACAAACCCAGATATCAAGATATTAATAGAGAGAACAAATAGAAATGAGGAGAGATAAGAGGAAAGAATGAAGGAGTTGATAACTGAGATAACAGCAATAAAGAATAGAGTGAATGAAATAAACAACAAACTGATAAGCATGGAAAGCAGAATTAACCAAGCAGAAGAAAGAATTTCAGAGCTTGAGGACCAAAATATGGAACTAACCCAAACTGTTAAAAACATAGAAAAGGAGCTTAAAAAGACAGAACAAAATCTCCAAGAGATGAGCGATTATTTCAAAAAGCCGAACCTAAGATTAATTGGAATCCCTGAGGCAGATAGAGCGTCAGAGACCACCCTGGAACAAACATTCCATGAAATTATCCAAGAAAACTTCCCTCATCTCATCAGTGACGTAACCATTCAAACACAAGAGATTCAGAGATCCTCTGTAAGGCAACAATTGAGAAGATCAACTCCTAGACACTTAGTAATTTGCCTACACAAAGTAGATATAAAAGAAAAACTCCTCAAGGTAGCAAGAGAGAAAGGTCAGATGACCTACTGGGGAAGACTAATTAGAATAGCAGCAAAACTTATCTACAGAAACCCTTTAGGTTAGGAGAGTTTAGAGCCCAATCTTCAAAGTTCTCAAAGATAAACAATTTCAACAAAAAATTATCTACCTGGCTGAGCTAAGTTTCATCAGTGATGGAGAATTAAAATCCTTCCCAGACACTCAATCCCTAAGAGTTTACACTGTCTTCAGACCAGCTCAACAAGAAACACTTAAGAAAGTATTAAACACAGAAGAAAGGAAAAAAAGAATGATAATTCCCTTCACAAGGAAGGAGAAAAAAGATTGAAAACACACATGAATCAACACAAAAATCAAAAGAAATACAACAAACAAATATCAGCAACAACAACAAACTCTATAAGAACCTTGTGACAAGAATAAACTCTCACATCTCAATAATTAGACTGAATGTGAATACTAAATGCACCACTGAAAGAAATAGAATGGAAAATTGGATACAATATCACAAGGCTACAATATATTATCTCCAAGAGACTCATCTCACCAGAAAGGCACTCACAGACTCAAAGTAAGGGATGAGAAACAAAATTTCAGGTGAACAGAACACAAAAGAAAACAGGAGTTGTGACCTTAATATTAGACGAAGTACTCTTTAAGCTATCAAAAATTTTAAAAGATACAGAAGGTCACTACACAATGATAAAAGGTTCAATCCACCAACAAGAAATATCCATCCTAAACATATATGCACCGAACACAGGAGCACCAACTTTCATAAAGCAGCTTCTAGGTAAACTAAAAAAAGACATTGACTCAATACTATCATAGCTGGGAGCTTAAACATTCCACTAACAATCCTAGACAGATCATCAAGACAAAAAGCCAATAAGATCCAGAACCTCAACTTGACACTTGACCAAATGGACTTAACTGATACCTACAGAACACTCCACCCAACAACCACGGAATATCCATTCTACTTATCACTGCATAGTGTACTCTGAGATTGACCACATCCTCAGTCATAAATTAAGTATAAACAAATTCTATAAGATTGAAATTCTTCCATGCATCTTCTCAGACCACAGTGGAATAAAAATAAATACCCACACCAACAAAGTTCCCCCCAAAATTCACAAAGACATGGACACTAAACACCATGATGCTAAACAACTTCTGGGTCAACACAGAAGTCAAAACAGAGCTTAAAAGATAACGTGGAAACAAATGAAATTGAAGAAACACCTTACCAAAACCTCTGGGATTACATGAAAGCAGTAATAAAAGGGGAATTCATATTTCTATGAACACACATGAAGAAAATGGAAAGATCACAAGTTAACAGCCTAACAAATCACCTAAGGAAGCTGGAAAAACAAGACCACAAAACTCTAAATTCAGCAGAAGAATCCAGATCACTAAAATAAAAGCCCAAATTCGGGACACAGAAGACAAAAATATATTACAAAAAAATCAATGAAACCAAAAGCTGATTTTTTGAAAGGATAAATAAGATTGATGGACCCCTAGCTAGAATGACCAAGAAAAAGCCCAAATAAACACAATCAGAAATGCAAAAGATGAAGTCACAACTGACCCTGAAGAAATACAAAAGACTATCAGAGATTACTATGTACACCTATATGGAAACAAACTTGAAAACCTAAATGAAATGGAGGACTTTCTGACATCACACAACCTCCCCAGGTTGAAACAAGAAGAAACTGAGATGCTAAATAGACCAATAACAGTCCAGGAAATCGACTATACCATAAGAAAACTACCTACAAAAAACAGCCCTGGACCAGATGGCTTTCCAGCAGAATTTTACAAAACATACAAGGAGTTGCTGATACCAATCCTATTGAAAGTATTCTAGGCAATCAAAAAAATGGAACTCTCCCCAAATCATTTTATGAAGCTAACTTCACATTGATACCCAAACCAAGTAAAGATCCAACAAGGAAAGAGAACTACAGGCCACTATCCTTGATGAACATAGATACTAAAATTCTAAACAAGATTATAGTAAATTGGATCTATTAACACATCTCAAAAATCATCCACCATGACCAAGTAGACTTCATCCCCAGGATGCAGGGCTGATTCAACATCCACAAGACCATAAACGTAATTAACAGACGTAAAGACAAAAACACATGGTTATATCATTAGATGTGGGAAAAGCTTTTGATAAAATCCAGCATCCCTTCTTGATAAAAACCCTTGAACATCTAGGCATAGATGGAACATACCTCAAAATAGTAAGAGCCATCTGCAGAAAACCCACAGCCAATATACTGCTAAACAGACTGAAATTGGAACCATTTCCCCCAAAAACCAGAATAAGACAAGGATGCCCACTCTCACCCCTCCTGTTCAACAGAGTATTGGAAGTCCTAGCTAGAGCAATCAGACAAGAGAAGGAAATCAGGGGTATCCAAATAGGAAAAGAGGAAGTTGAGTTATTCCTCTTTGCAGACAACATGATTCTATACCTTGAAAACCCAGAAGAATCTGTCAAAAACCTCCTTGCTCTGACAAGCATTTTGGCAAAGTCTCAGGGTATAAAATAAATGTGAAAAAAGACAGTCACATTCTTATACACCAACAATAAACAAACAGAAACCCATATAAAAAGCACAATCCTATTCACAGTAGCCACAAAAAAAAAAAAAAAAAAAGAGAGAGAGAGAGAAAGAAAGACCTTGGCATCTTCCTAACCAGAGAAGTTGAAAGACCTTTACAACGAAAACTACAAAACATTGCTCAAAGAAATCAAAGATGACACAAACAAATGGAAAAATATTTCATGCTCATGGATTGGAAGAACCAACATTGTTAAGATGTCCAGCCTACCCAAGGCAATCTACAGATTTAACACAATAGCCATTAAATTACCAGCAGCATTCTTCTTAGACCTAGAAATGACAATACAGAAATTCATACGGAAACATACTACCACGAATCACCAAAAAAATCCTCGCAAAAAAACAAAGTGGGAGGCATCACACTCCCAGGCTTTAAGCTTGATTATAAAGCTACAATAATCAAAACAGCCTAGTATTGGTACAAGAACAGGCATATAGACCAATGGAACAGGATGGAGATTCCAGAAGCAAAACGTCAATTTCTCAACCAACCCATCTTCAACATCAACCACTGGGGAGAGGAGAAACTAGTCAGTAAATGGTGCTGGGGAAACTGGCTGACTACATGAAGAAGATTAAAACAAGACCCCTACCTAAACCCATACATAAAAATCAACTCTAAATGGATCAAAGACCTAAACATAAAACCCCAAACTATAAGAACCTTAGAAAATGCAGGAGACACCCTTATGGAAATTGGAACTGGCAGCCAATCCCTGATCAAAACCCCAAGTGCCCATGCCATAAGAGATAAAATAGTGGGACCTCATCAAACTGATAAACTTCTGCAAAGCCAAAGAAACCATTGATAGAGCAGGGAGACAGCCCACAAACTGGGAGAAATATTTGCCAACAGTATATCTGACAAAGGCCAAACATCCAGGATCTACAAGGAACCCAAATGTGCTGAAAAGAAAAAACAAACAGCCCCATTACAAAGTGGGCAAAAGATATGAGCAGACCCTTCTCAAAAGAAGACATATGAGCAGCCAACAGATACATAAACAAATGCTCAGCCTCACTAGTCATCAAGGAAATGCAAATTAAAACACACTGAGATACCACCTAACTCCAGTCAGGATGACCATCAACAATAACTCAAAAAACAACAGATGCTGGAGAGGATGTGGTGAAAAGGGAACACTTCTAACACTGTTGGTGGGGGTATAAACTAGTTCAGCCTCTGTGGAAAACAGTGTGGCGATTCCTAAAAGATCTAAAAATCGACCTCCCATACGACCCCACAATCCTCTTATTGGGAATATACCTGGAGGAACTCAAATCACTCTATGAAGAAGATACCTGCACACGCACGTTTATTGCAGCATAAACCACAACAGCAAAAACATGGAACCAACCATGCTGCCCACTGAAAGAGGACTGGATTTTTAAAAGAGGTACATATACACAATGAAATATTACACAGCCATAAAGAAGGACAAAATTATGAACTTCTCAGCAACTCGGATGGACTTAGAGGCTTTAATACTGAGTGACCTATCACAAAAACAAAGAATCAAGTATCACATGTTCTCACTCATAAGTGGACCGTGAACAACTATTGTAATACTGTAAGAAAGGGATTGGCAGTAGTGGGAAACTGCCTGGGGAGGGGGAGGGCTATATTGGCAGTAGTGAGAAGCTGCCAGGGTAGGGGAGGGCACACCTCATCAACAAGGGTACCTGCATAATGAACATTTGTATACCTAACCCTGAATTGTACTCCACATATTTAAAATTAAAAAAATTTTTAAATGATACTAATTTTTTTATAACTACTAAATTGAGTTCATGATCTATCAATGGGTATGATCCAGGGTTCAAAAAACACTAGTACAGAGCACCTAACTTCAGTTGCATGTCACTTCCTGATCCACTCACCTGGAGCAGAGATGTTAAGGAGGGTGCGTTAGAAGGATAAAGGTGGATATATTCTAGGATAATGGCAAGAGAAATGTACAAAGAGGGATGTTGACTAGTTAAGGAAAACAAAAGTTAAATGAGACCCAATGGAGAGGCCCTGGAACTGGAGGTCTCCGTGTCACTGAAGAATAGGCATGGTGGACATTAGAGAGCAAAACAGCCAAGAGTTAGTACTTAGATTTAAAGTGTCAGAGGCAGAGTGATTCTGAGTGATGACAAGACCCAGGTATGACCCTGAGATCTAGATGATTCATGGAAGTAGCGTGCAAGCACTGAGAAATCAGAGTAAGACCAGAAAGTGTTTGTGGCAAAAATCGAGGCATATTATGAATATTGCCTATGTTAGTTGGTCAGAGAAAATTAAAACTCAAGATAGCTATAGGAAATGTTTTAAATCAGCACTGTTCCACAGAATTGCCTCCAATGATTGAAGCATTCTGTTTGTCCTAGCCAGTTCAGTAGCCACGAGCCACATGTGGCTATTGAACATTTGAAATGTGACTAGTGTGACTGAGAAACTGAGATTTTAATTGTATTGATTTTAGTAAATTTAAATCTAAATAATCACATGTGGCTAGAAGCTATAGTGGTAGGCACAGTTCTAGATGAGCTATCAGAAAGATATAGAATCAGTTCAAAGTACCAAAATGGGCTGGGTCTAAAACCCCAGGGACCTGTTGGTCCTGTTTACTTTTATGGGAAAAGGCACTGTAACCTTTTTATTTTACTCAACAGAATTTTAAGCAGGCAGAAATGTCCTTTAGAGATTCAGACTCCTTGGTTTGCAGAGAATATAAGAAATTAGGACAAGAGATGTAGACACGATTTATCTATGTAAGCTAGTACATACAACAATGCATACGCGAATCCCCCAAGACAGCAAAGGTGTGGTAAGCCGACAGTTCTTAGATGACCACCATCATACACTCTGGGGAGCTTGTAGATTAATGATGTGAGGCCAGGAACGGTGACTCACACCTATAATCCCAGCACTTTGGGAGGCCGAGACAAGAGGATTGCCTGAGCCTAGGAGTTCAACACTAGCCTGGGCAATATGGCAAGACCTCATCTCCACAATAAATCAAAAAATCAGTGAAGCATGGTGGCGCATGGAAGGTTGAGGCATAAGGTTCACCTGAGCCAGCAGGTCGAGGCTCCAGTGGCTGTGCTTATGACACTGCACTCTAGCCTGGGCAACAGAGTGAGACTCCGACTCAAAAAAAGAAAAGAAAAAAAAATGATGTGAGATTGAAGCTGAAGGACTTCATAGAGGAATATAAGAAGAAACTTTAAAATACTTCAATGACTTTCGTAAGGATTTATTTGCATGTTTATAGCTCTTTCTGTTAAATTGTTCTATTCATTTTCATATGGTTTATGTTTCTCTTTTTCACTCTGGGAGACTCATTTATTAAAAGTTATCACAGGCTTTTAATCAAGCATTGTGTTAGCCTGCACTGAGCCATAGCTCACCAAGTTACTGCTTCCCAAGTCTAGAGATCTCAAATACAATAAAACATCACTTAAGTTGTACTCTTCAGGCAGGAACCTTTGAACTATGGAGAGAATGGCTGCACTTTGTAGATTGTACATGTAGGGAAACTCAAACGAATCCCTGAAGACCTAAATCATTACCATTCTGGCCATATCATCCAATTTCATGGGGACTGTGACATCTTACATTTCAGGTGGAAAGGGTTTGTCTTAGGAAAATACTCTTGATTTTATGGAATTAGACAGCTACGGGAATTTCCTCCAGTAAATTCTCAAAATTTGGCTTTAAGCACTATGCTTCCTGTGTACAAGTGCCCCCAGTTCTTCTTCCTCTCATTTTTCCTGGCCTGGAGCCCACTTCCCGCACTTCTGGTGTCATATAACACCCCTGTAAAAGCAGCCTCAGCCAGGCTAAGTGGCTCAGCCTGTAATCCCGCGCCTTTGGGAGGCTGAGGTGAGTGGATTGCCTGAGCCCGCGGGTTCGAGACCCGCCTGGGCAGGCGAGACCTCATCTCTACAATAAATCAAAAAATTAGCCAGGCATGGTAGCGCGCATCTGTAATTCTGGCTACTCGGAAAGCTGAGGAGGAAGGATCGCCGGAGACCAGCAGGTCGAGGCTGCGGTGGCCGGGAGCGGCCATTGCACTCCAGTCTGGGCGACAGAGTGAGACTCCAACTCAAAAAAATTAAAAAATAAAAATTTTTAAAAAGCAGCCTCTTCCAGACACAGAGCTTACTCAAATCTTTACTCCTAAGGCTTCTTAGACAGCAGTGCTTTTTGCATCCAAGTCATTCACTTCTTCCATCTGAGTTCCACTCTGTCGAAAATGTGATCAGATGAGAAAAACAATTCCAACCAGAGTAGAATTCACAATAGGTCACTTACAAAATCTGTGCTAATTTTCAGACTGCTATGCTTTGACATTTACATATAGTTTAAGAAAGAAGCCTCATACTAAGTCACAGGCAGAACCACAGAATTACAAAACTACATCATTCCCTAAACATTTACAGAGTACACATCAATGAAGCTCTAACACTGAAAGTGCCTTTATACCACGCCCAACAGTCAGCCTGCCACCAGGGCCTGTTTCTCCCCCTACTCCCCAGGACTGCCCAATTTTTGGCCATTTGGCTAGTAATTACTCAAAAAATAAGTAGGAGGAAAGAAAGGTTATGAACCTAAAAATTCATCAGCAGTGTTCTTCGTGGTGTGGACAACCATTATAAACTCTTAAGAGTGCTTAGAGCATGGAGGTTGAGTCTAATTACTAAAACACATTTTAATTACTAAATTAGAAGTTACATTTCTAATTACTAAAACACATTTGGAAAATTCTGTTTCTCCATGTCTCTGCCTGTATGGTATGTTCCTCTGCCATCTCCTCCACCAGCACCACCATCATCAAGACCATAATCCTCCCCCCGAACACGCTCCCCAAGGTACATGCTATTTTCACCCTTCACGATTTATATGCTACTGTTGCCTATCTTTAACTCTAATTTTTTAATCCCCACAAATAAGCCATTATTGTTCTAAATAGATAAGATTTGCTAATTACTTTTTTTTCCCCTCACCAGACCTTCTTCTATTTCAGACCTTACTTCTGGAAGCATTTTTCTATTCCTTCAGAATTGCAGGTTCAAGGTATGCCTTATGGACGTACACAGTCCTCGAGAACTTTTAAGGGGCCCACAGAGTCAAAACTACCTTCATAATAATACCAAAATGTTATGTCTTTTTCACGGTGTTGACACATACACTGATGGTGGAAAAGCGATGGGAGGTTAAGACTTCTTGTGCCTCAGTACGACTCGAGGCAGTGGAACCAAGCTATGCTAGTAATCTTGTGTTCTTCATTGCCACACACCCACAGCAAGTTTCTAAAATGCCAGTTGTGCTTAACAATGTGCTTGGTGAAGCAGAACAGATATATATTAATTTTATTAATCTTGACCTTTGAGTAATATCTTTTTAATATTCTGTGTGACCAAATAGAAAGTACAAAATGCACCTCTGCTGAATACCAAAGTATGAGGGTTGTCTCAAGGAAAAACACTTGCATGATGGAGTTGCAAGTTGACATGACCAGTTGTTTCATAGAACACTATCTTTACTTGAAAGGATGACTGACAGATGAACTGTGGCTATTCAGACTTGGATAATTGGCAGATATTTTCTCAAAATTGAATGAAGTGGGCCTGTTATTTCAAGGAAAACAACTGACAGAATTTGTTGCCAGTGATAAAATTCAAGTTTTCAAGCAAAAATTCGAATTTTAGAAAACCTGAATTTGCCACCATGAGCTTGGTGGCATCCCAATACTTGGATTTTTCTAATTGAGATCAGTGGTGATATTAATGACTATAATTTTTGTGTCGAGGTTTGTAAGAGCTACTCAGTGATCCAATATTTTCAAAATAGAAAAACCCAATTGTTGAAATTTTAAAAATTAATGTATTGGTTAAACAGAAGATTAAACTATTGAAGAGAAAATTATTTTTAGATGGATTAAAAGAAATTATCCATCATGCAGCACAGAAAGACAAGGAAATGGAACATATGAAACACAATTTATCACCAGCAGGCCTGTTTCTATTGAAAATTCTCTTTGGTTTCTTTTATTTATTCCTGCTTCCTTTGAATAGTTCCCAATTACCTTTTCATTTCTGTGAAAAACCTGGGTATTTCTTTGAACATTTTATACATAATCGTTTGATACTCTACGTCTGATAATTCCAAAATCTGAATTCATTAGGGAGCTACATCACTCGTTTATTGTTTCTACTGACTCTCCTCATGGTGAAACAGGTTTTTTCTTCTGTCATTTGGGTGACCTTTGATTGTGAGTTTATTTTTGATCGATTTTTTTTAATTTTAATTTTTATTATAAAGATGTGGGGTATACAAACATTGATCATGCAGATACCCTTGTTGATAAGGTATGCCCCTCCCTCCCCTAGCAGTTTCCCTCAACTGCCAATCCCACTCCCCCTCCCCTGACAGTTTCCACTACTGCCAATTGCTTTCTTATAGCATTATAATTGTTCAAGTTCCACTTATGAGTGAGAACATATGGAACTCTGCTTTTTGTTTTTGTGATAAATCACTGAGTATGATTGACTCCAAATCCATCCAAGTTGTTGCAAAGTTCATATATTTGTCCTTCTTTATGGCTGCATAATATTCCATTGTATATATGTACCACATTTTTTTAATATTTGGTAGATCTCAAGCTATGGGAATCACAAGGGGCTGAGCTGCTTTCCTCCAAGCCAATTTCCCTTGCTCCCGCTGGGGGCCAGGAGGCAATAGACCTGAAGCTGCCTTACCCGCTTGCAAGTTCCATTTACTGGCCTTGCATGGAGCCCAAAGCTTAGTCTCCTGAGTGGATCTGCTCATAGCTCACTGCATCTTTTTTTCAGATTTCAATAAAGTATTTTTTTTTACACCCTTGGACATTCCCCTCCTTTCCTACAAACCTAGCACTGCATTTAAAATTACAGTGTTACTCAAGCACATATTATAACACATTCAAAATACAACTGTATGTCTGCCTTCCACTGTTTCATTAGGCTTTATGTAGCAGGGGTAAGGTTGCCCTGAGCCCGGATGAAAAACAATCTTGATTCAGAAACGAATTGTCCAATTCTGTATAATAATTATAACGCTGGGATTGACTGAGCAGTTGATCTCCTCCTCTTCCAGCTTGGTTCTTTTCTAGGCTAAAAGCCCACAGTGAGAAGGAAGAGATGCCTGGCTTCTTCTTTGATCTGCTGCCTTGAACTTCTCTTCTCCTTCTTCCTCTTCCCTCTCCCCAGCTGATTTTTTTTTTTAATGTCCTTGGGGTTGAAGCAGAAAGATGGCAAAGAGAAAAGAGACAAAACGTTCTTACGTGAACTAATATCCTCATGCCCTGAGGATAATGAGCTCTTCAAAATTTGCTATCACTGGACATCTTTCTCCTGAAGCTCCCAGCCCCAAGTGGGTCCATTTCTAGCCCTAGTGATCAGTCATGATTCCTAACTTAGTTTTTGTATGCCAGTGGTCTATAATCAGCCTCTAACTTCTGAGATCTTCTCACTCCGTCCAGATGTCAAGCTCTAAGAGAAACTACACTGACTTTCTTTCTCCCAAGTGCCTACACATTGTCCCTTGGAAACAATGAGGCAGGCTTTGCTAAAATGCACACACACACACACACACACACACACACATCTCTCTCTCTCTCTCTCTCTCTCTCTCTCTCTCTCTCTCTCTCTCTCTCACTCCTATGCCAATCCCTTTCCACATCCGCCAAGAGGGTGGCTAGTCCACTTTGCCCTCTAGATTTCCAACATGAGAGTCAAATCCCAGCCCACACACATCAAAGCTTTCCAGGTGTCCTAATAGTCCTCACTAGACCTTAGACGAAGGAAGAAACATCTCCCTCTGTGTAGGGGAAGGAAGTGGGCCTTGCAGCACTGTTTTCTCCAAAGATACTTCCTCACTAAATACTTTCCCTCTCTCCCTGCGCTAACTGATCTTCTACATCATGGAGCAGGTTCTCAAGATATTCACATCCTCTTTGGCATCTACCATGTTGGTATTTTAGTCAAAGTTCAGGGGGCAGAATTTCAGTTCAACATCCGGTTACTCATAAAGATGCTTTATTCAAGCTCTGTCTGCCTATTTAGTGCACCACACTGGAGGAAACAGGCATTTGTTCTAATAAACTTAATATGAAGTAGCTCATTTAAATTTTGTAAATATATGAGAAGCTGACTTTAAAATAAAGCTGCAGTATTTATCTAGCCATATGCTGAAGGCCCTGGCTGTGAAGAATAGTGTAACTACAAATCAAGGTCACTTTGGGAAAATAATTATCACAGACAATAGTAAAGGGCCTGGTTTCTTCACACCACGCTGTGCTGCATGCACCATGTTCCATGAGTATGTCTGAGCCCACTTTTACCTCATTGGGATGCACATGAGACCCTTAATTCCTCCCGAGACACATTGTTTAATTATTTTCCGCTCTAGTAAATGAATAGCTTAATGAGCACCTTAATTTGATTTTAAAGACTGAAAAATATAAGTAATAGTACGTTAATTTTAGAAAAAGTCTAAATAATCACATTTTGTGTCTAGTTCTTAGATATGCAAACTGTACGATTTTCATACAAAAACAGAAAGAAGCAACATTTACTAAAAGCTATTTTGGGCAATTAGAAAGAATTCTCTTGCTTACGTTAGAGGAGAAATAGTACAAAAGTAACTGAACACATGCCAGAATAATTAGCAGCTCTCAGCTCATTTAAATTATGTGCACATTGCCATTTTAATGCATTTTTTAAACACCCACTTGCAATCTTATTTTATTTGGAAGAAAACAAATAGCTTTCTAGTAGGTATGACTGGTAAAATCAGATTTGTTTCCTGTTTTCTTGGAAAACATAAATCTTCCTGGCTTTATAGACCCACTTTTAACAATAATTAACAACATAAAAAATAATCATACTTTGGATTTATACAGCACTTCTGCATGAAAACTGGAGGCATTCTTTTATGTAAGATAATTCTTCTGTAAAAATGTTATGTTATTTCTTCATGTTCATTATATCATGTGTTGATCCTAAGGATCATCTAATATTAATAGTAAAAGGATTAAGACTGAAATAGAGCCAGGCTCGGTGGCTCAGCCTGTAATCCTGCACCTTGAGAGGCTGAGGTGAGTGGATTGCCTGAGCCTGTGGGTTCAAGACCCGTCTGGGCAACTTGGCGAGACCTCATCTCTACAATAAAGCAAAAAATCAGCCGGGCATGGTAGCGCGTGCCTGTAGTTCCAGTTACTTGGAAGGCTGAGGCGAAAGGATCGCCGGAGCCCAGCAGGTTGAGGCTGCAGTGGCCGGGTGTGGCCACTGCACTCCAGTCTGGGCGACAGAGTGAGACTCCAACTCAAAAAAAAAAAAAGACTGAAATATTCTTTTTTCAGGAAAATACCCAGGTGACACCCTCAAAACAAATTTAGGGCATGAATTTTACAAATTTTTTTCTAAATTTAAGGTCCCTGATGATTAGTCACAAAGTAGTGATTAACAAGATATGCATGCATAAACATGTTTTGAATCCTAGGGCATAAAAACAGGGAGCAAAAAGATAAGATAGCCATTTCTCTTTTTGAAGACATAAATCCAGAAAATTCATTCATCAGGACTGCAGACCCACTGATCTGAAAGCTATAATCAAGACCAACAAAAGTCTTATCATTAAAATGTTACAACACACACAACTCAGCTAAGAAGCATAAATGCCTCACTGAGACTTCAGAATATATGGAAAACATCAACACAACCTGTTCACAGTTATCTTGTGCCCAATCTGCTCCAAGCCCCAGCCAGATGCCATGTGAGGATACATGACAAGGCACGAGCCCTCCAAAGACTTCCAGTCTGTTGAGAAAGATGACAAGTGCATAGGTGAACTCAGAAGATATACGGGCAGCCAACAGACACTTGAAAAAAGTGTTCAGCCTCACTAATCATCAGAGAAATGCAAGTCAAAACCGCATTGAGATACCACCTAACCACAAGAATGGCCATCATTAATAAAACAAACAACAACAGATGCTGGCAAGGATGCAGAAAAAAGGGAATGCTTCTACACTGCTGGTGGGAATGCAAACTATGTTAACCTCTGACCCACCTAGGCAGCGAGACCTCATCTCTACAATAAATAAAAAAATCAGCCGGACGTGGTAGCGCATGCCTGTAGTTCCTGCTACTTGGAAGGCTGAGGCGGAAGAATCGCCGGAGCCCAGCAGGTTGAGGCTGCGGTGGCCGGGAGTGGCCACTGCCCTCCAGTCTGGGCAACAGAGTGAGACTTCAACTCAAAAAAAAAAAAAAAAAAAATACCTGCACACATATGTTTATTGCTGCATTGTTCACAATAGCAAGAACATGGATGCAACCGTGCTGACCATCAAAAGAGGACTGGATTAAAAAAAAAAAAGTGGTACATATACATGATGGAATATACACAGCCATAAATAAGGACAAAATCATGAACTCCACAGCAACCTGTATGTACTTAGAGTTTATAATACTGAGTGATGTATCACAGAAACATAGAACTGAGCATCACATGTTCTCACTCATAAGCGGACCTTGAACAACTATCATAATCCTATAAGAAAAGGATTGGCAGTAGTGGGAAACTGTTGGGGAGGGAGGGGGTTGGCAGTAGTGGGAATCTGCCAGGGAAGGCGGGGG
This sequence comes from Cephalopachus bancanus, assembly GCA_027257055.1. Taxonomy (NCBI): domain Eukaryota; kingdom Metazoa; phylum Chordata; class Mammalia; order Primates; family Tarsiidae; genus Cephalopachus; species Cephalopachus bancanus. Next base: position 1,813,789 of record JAPVLO010000162.1, on the reverse strand, counting down.
CACACTTCCTCAACAAAGGGTACCTGCATAAAGAACATTTGTATACATAACTGAATTGTACCCCCATCTTTAAAATAAAAAAAGTTTTAAAAAAAATACATATTCCACTGTGCTAAAGAGAAAAAAAAGAAAGAAAACAGTGTGGTGATTTCTAAAAGAATTAGACATTGACCTTCCTTATGACCCAGCAATCCCCCTCCTGGGAATGTACCTGGAGGAACTTGAATCATTCTACAAAAAAGATGCCTGCACAGGCATGCTTATTGCAGCACTAGTCATAATAGCAAAAACATGGAACCAACTATGCTATCCATTGAAACCAGACTGGATAAAAAAAATGTGGTACATATACATGATAGAATTCTATGCAGCCATAAAGAAAGGCAAACATATGGACTTTGCAGCAACTTGGATGGATTTATAGTCTATAGTACTCAGTGATCTATCACAGAAACAAAGAACAGAGTACCACATGTTCTCATTCATAAGCGGACCTTGAACAACTATCGTAATACTATAAGAAAAGGATTGACAGTGGCAGGAAACTATGGGGGGGCAGGGAGGGGAAGGGAGATGGGATTAACGGTAGTTAATATCTGTCTGGGGATGGGAGGACACACCTCATCAACAAAGGGTACCTGCACAATGCATATTTGTATACCTAACCCTTAACTGTACCCCACAATTTTAAAATAAAAAATGTTTTTAAAAAAATAGCTCTTCCAGCACATTTAGTTACCAGTTTGTGAGCTGATTTAATTTGACATGTAAAAATTAATCAACATACTATCTTTAATTCATGCATATAATTTCACTGATTTCAGTGAAATCTATGCTCAAGGGCTACGGGTAGAATCTCTCCATAATTATCTTTATCTATTCAGTTGTTATACTTATGACAAAAGTCACTCCACTGTCCATTCTGACTTTTTGAAGTTCGGAGTACATACAGTATATACTACTGGATTTGTCCCATCTATATGCAGAATATAAAATCTGTCATGAAATCTGTAATCTAAAATAACCAGAACAAGAACTTATCTGAACTGATGACAGTGAGCATTGGGATGGAATCAAAGACATCTGATTGTCCTCAGCACTAACAGATATGCAGTAAAATATGCTAATTTTGCTTTTGTCTCATTCTTCAAGAAGATGGGTTTTTGTTGCTGTTGTTTTATTTTGTTTTATTTTATTTTATTTTATTTTATTTTGGAGTCAGGATCTCACTCTGTTGCCCAGGCTGGACTGCAATGGTACCATCCATCACGATGATCATGGTTCACTCTAACCTTGACCTCCTGGGTTCAGGTGATCCTGCTGCCTCAGTCTCCCAAGTAGCTGGAACTACATGCATGTGCCACCACATCTGGCTTATTTTTTAAATTTTTTTGTAGAGACAAGGTCTTGCTATGTTTTCCTGGCTGGGCTTGAACTCCTGGGCTCATGCAATCCTTCCACCTCAACTCCCAAAGTGCTAAGATTACAAAGATGAGCTACCACACCAAGCCAAGATGATAGTTTTAAGCTTTTACAGTTTTCTCCCTAATCCCTTTCTAAAATTCATTCTACCACTTACCTTGGCAGTACCCATAGTCCAACAACATGATGCAGAATTTAATTAGATGCTTAACCACTGAAAAGGTCACTTCTCACTTCCAAAACCAAATACTAGGTAAAGAAACGAGTACCAAGAAAATTAAGGCAGTTCACAGAGCCCTTTTCTAATACGGCATCAGTTAAATTATTCAAGTGCTTATCAAAACAAGTTGAGCAGGACACCATAGACTCAAAATGTCATAGAATCTTTTTTCATTATTTTTCTTTAGAAAGGAACTACAAAGTCTGGTATTTCTTTTTATATGTACACATGGAAAAGAGCCCAAGACTATGCCAAGGGGAATCAGAAACCTTTTTAAAATTTCTTTCTGCTACTAAAACCCACCATCAGGCACAGAGTTTGCAAAGGAGATGTCTATTTTGGCACCAACTGACTGTCTTGCTAAACTGGTGACACCATGAATACAACCTTCAGAAACCAAAAGACACTGAGATCTGCTCACATCACCCAATTTCTAAAATATTAAAAGTATCTATCTCTTCTACAAAATGAACTTAAAATGGATCGTGGACTTCAATGTAAGAATAAAACTATAAAACTTTAGAAACAAGAAAATCGAGGAAAACTTCAGATCGAGGACTACACAAAAAGTTCTCAGACTTGACACAAAAAACATGATCCATAAAAGGACTTGATAAATTGGACCTCATCAAATTAAGAACATTTGCTTTGCAAAAGACCATGTGAAGAGGATGAAAAGTAAGCTATAGACTAGGATAAAATATTTACAAACAACATACCCAACAAATAGCTGGTATTAAAAAATATTACTGCTGAGTTCGGTGGCTCAGCCTGCAATCCCAGCACTTTGGGAGGCCGAGGCGAGTGGATTGCCTGAGCCTGCAGGTTCGAGACCAGCCCCGGCAACTTGGCAAGACCTCATTTCTGCAATAAATAAAAACTTAGCTGGCCATGGTAGCGTGCACCTATAGTTCCGGTTACTTTGAAGGCTGAGGCAGAAGGATTGCCGTAGCCCAGCATGTCGACGCTGGAGTGGTCGTGAGTGTGCCACTGCACTCCAGCCTGGGCGATGGAGTGAGACTTCAACTCAAAAAATACATATAATACAAATTCTCCAAATTCAACAGTTTAAAAAAATCCATTAGAAAATGGGCAAAAAGTGAAAAGGATATACAATGATAAGTATGCATACGAAAAGATGTCCAAAATCACTAGTCATCAGGGAAATGCAAATTAGAACCTGCCACAATGAGACATTACTACACACCTAATCAGAAGGGCAAAAATGAAAAATAGTGGCAATACCATATGCTGGTGAGGATGCAAACAACAACAAAAAAAGAAGCACTTGTACATTGCTTGTGGGAAAGTAAAATGGTATGGTCACTCTGGAAAACAGTGTGGCAGTGTGAGATGGTAAATGAGGGCCCCCTAAAAGATATCTATGTCCTAATCTCCAGAACTTTTGAAAATGTTATCTTATATGGCAAAAGTGACATTACAAATGTGATTAAGTTAAATCTTGAGATGGGTCGACTATCCTGAGTTATCTAGGTAGACACAATATCATCACAAGCATTCTTATGAGAGGAAGGCGGGAGGTCATAGAGAAGAAAAGATACTTCAAAGCTGACTTTGAACATGGAGGAAGGGGCCGCAAGTAGCCACCAGAAGCAAGGAGACAAAAAATAGATTTTCCCCCAGAGCCTTCAGAAGGAATCAGACCCTAATAACCCTGTGAGTCTTATTTCAGAGTTCTGACCTATAGAACTTCAAGAGGACAAATTTGTTTTTCTTAACCCATCAAGTCTGTAGCAACAACAGGAAACTAATACAGACAGGTTCTTATAAAACCAAATATTCAACTACTGTACTCTTGGGCAACCATCCCAGAGAAATAAAAAACTTGTGTTCACAAGTGGTTACAAAGGCCTCATTTGTCATAATCACAACTGCAAATAGACCGGATGTCTTTTAACAGGTTAAACAAACAGTAGTACATACATTCCTCAGAATATTACTTGGCAAAAAAGGAGTAGAGCTATTGATACATGCAACAACTTGAATGAATCTCAAGAAATTATGCTGAGTGGGGGGAAAAGCCAATTCCAAAGGTTACAGATGCTTAGCTATATAATTCCATTTGTTATACTTGAAATTACAAAATTATAGAAATGGAGAACTAATTAAGGACAGAACGTGTGGCAGGAGGGAGGAAGATGGGTGTGATTATAAAAGGGCAACATGAAAGGACCTTGTAGTAATGGAATTATTCAGGATCTTGGCTGTAGTGGTAGATATATGAACTTACACATGTGATATAGTGGTACAGAACAAAATACACACACTCACACACAAGTACCAATAAAACTGAGGAAATCTAGCTGGGTGCGGTGGTTCATGCCCATAATCCCAGCACTTTGAGGTAAGAGGATTGCCTGAGCCCAAGGGTTCAAGACCAGACTGGGTGACTTGATGAGACCTCATCTCTACAATAAATCAAGAAAATTAGCTGGGGATGTTGGGCACACACCTGTGGGTCTAGCTACTTGGAAGACTGAGGCAGAAGGATCACCTGAGCCCAACAGGTCGCGGCTGCGGTGGCTGTGAGCATGCCACTACACTCCAGCCTAGGCAACAGAGTGAGACTCCTACTCAAAAAAAACAAAAAACACCTGAGGAAATCTGAATAAGAAAAGGAGATTATGTCAATGTCAGTGTCTTGGTTGTGATATTGTACTATAGTTTTGAAGGATGCCACTATTGGGAAAAACCGAGTAAAGGGTACATGGGATTTCTCTGTATTATTTCTTACAAGTGCATGTGAATTTGCAATTATCTCAATAAAATTTCAGTTAAAAGAAGAATTTGTTAAAGAAAGAAATCTTGTCATTTGCAACACCATGGATGAAGCTGGAGGACATTCTATTAAGTGAAATAAGCTAGTCACAGAAAGACAAATATGGCATAATCTCACATATATGTAGAACCTAAACAAGATGAACTCATAGAAGTAGAGAGTAGAGTGGTGGTTGCCAGGGACTTGGGGCTGTTGGTCAAAGGATTCAAATTTTCAGTTAGACGGTAGGAATGAGTTCAAGAGCTCTATTGTGCAACATGGTGACTATACTTAATAACGATGTATTAATACTCGCAAAATCGCTAAGTATTATGTATTCTCATCTCAAAAAATTATGTCTGTGAGATAATGCATATGCCAATTATCTCAGTCATTCCACAGTGTATACATATTTCAAAATATCATATTGATAAATATATCCTAAATGTATACAATTTTAAAATTAAAAATTTTTAAAGATAAAAATTTTAAAGGCATTTATTATTAGCAGCATGTTAAAATAATATCTTCCTCTTTAACAGGCATTTTAAGTCCTTCATACACAACTGAATATTATTAGTATTTTAGTAGAACTACCTTTATATCTCTTACAAATATTTAGATTGATAGATATAAAATGTTTAGTAACCACTCAAGTCAGATATTGTTTCATATTCCAAAATTTGCTTTTATTTTTGCCACATAGACATTTCTAAATGTCCTACTTTACTAAATTGTTCATCTCTACCATCTTTTGTAGAACGGTGGTTAAGAACTCGGGCTCTAAAATCAGATTGTGGGTCATACCCAAATATTTATGTGTTCTTAATTTCTCCATGACTCAGGTTCCTCAACTTAAAAAATCGAGTGAAAAATAATACTTACCTGAAAGGGTCATGTGATAATTAAATGACTTAACGTGTGCATATAAAGACTTAACAATCTTTCCTACTCGACATCATATTGAAGTCTACCAAGAGCAATCCAGCAAGTGAAAGAAATAAAAGGCATTCAAATAGACAAGGAGGGAGTTGGACTATCTCTGTTTGCTAATGACATGATTGTAGGCCTAGGAAATCCTAGAAACTGCTCCAAGAGACTTATACACCTCATAAATGACTTCAGTCTCGGGATTCAAAACCAAATCAGTAGCATATCTATATGCCAATAATACTCAAGCTGGAAACCAAATCAAGAGCTCAATCTCATTTACAATAACCACAAAAAATAAAATAAAATACCTAGGAATATAATTAACCAAGGAAGTAAAAGATCTCAACGAGGAGAACTATAAGACATGGATGAAATAAACTGTAGGTGACATCAACAAATGGAAGAACATCCTCGGCTTATGTATTGAATCAATATTGTTAATGGCCATACTATCCAAAGCAATCAACATATTCAAATGCAATCTCTATCAAAATACCAACATCACTTTTCACAGAACTAGAAAAAAATCCTAAAATGTATAACAAACCAAAAAAGAGCCCAAATAGCCAAAGCAATCCTAAGTAAAAAGAATAAATGTGGAGGCATCACACTGTCTGATGTAAAATTATACTACAAGGCTCTAGTAACTAAAACATCATGGTACTGTTACAAGAACAGACAGATAGATCAATGGAACAGAATAGAGAACCCAGGAATAAAGCATATACCTACAACCAACTAATTTTCAACAAAGCCAACAAAAATAAATAAACACTGGGGAAAAGACATCCTATTCAATAAATGGTGCTGGGAAAACTAGTCAGTCATATGCAGAAGAATTAAACTGGACCCCCGACGCCTCACCATATACAAAAATTAACCCAAGATGGATTGAAGACTTAAATGTAAGACCTGAAACTATTTCATCTAATCCTAGATGAAAACCTAGGAAAAAACTTTTCTGCAAATCAACATAGACTAAGAATTTATGATGAAGTCCCCAAAAGCAAAAGCAACAAAAATAAAAAATAGACAAATGGGACTAAAAAGCTTCTGCACAACAAATGAAATGATCAACAGAGTGGATAGAAAAGACCTGCTGGATGGGAGAAAATATTTGCAAATTTTGCCTTGGACAAAGGACTAATATTCAAAATCTACAAGAAACTCGAGTCTACACACACAAAAAATAGCCCCATCAAAAAGTGGGCAAAGAACATGAATAAATACTTCCCAAAAGAAGACATACCAGCAGCCAACAAACACATTTTTAAAATGCTCAATCAACATCACTAATCATCAGAGAAGTGCAAATTAAAACCGCAGTGAGAAATCATCTTTCACTAGTCAGACTGGCTATTAGTAAAAATCAAAGAATAACAGATGTTAGTGCAGTCACAGAGAAAAGGAACTGTTGGTGGGACTGTAAACTGGTTCCAGCAGGTGTTCAATCTCTATGGAAAACAATATGGAGATTTCTCAAGGAACTAAAAATAGAACTATCATTTGATTTAGCATCCCACTAGTAGGTATCCACCTAAAGGAAAAGAAATAATTACATTTAAAATATACCTATACTTCTATGCTTATTGCAGCACTATTTACAATAGCAAAATCATGGACCCAACCTAAGTGCCCATCAATGATGGACTAGATAAAGAAAAGGTGGTATATATACATCATGGAATATTATTCATCCATAAAAAAGAATAAAATCATATCCTTTGCAGCAACATGGATGGAGCTGGAGAACGTCATCTTGCATGAACTAACTCTGAAACAGAAAACCAAACACTGCTTGTTCTCACTTATATGTGGGAGCTAAATGGCCACAAAGATGGAAATAATAGACACTAAAAGGGGAGATGTGGAGGGGAGGTTTTCTCGGCAGTTACCTATTGGGTACAAGATTCACGATCTAGGGACTGGGCCACCTGAACTCAATGCCCAACAGTATGCAATATGTTCATACAACAAACAGGCACTTGTACCCTGGATAAAAATATATTTTTAAAAACTTTGCAGACAGTCTTACACAAAGAAAGCATTCAATCAATATTACTGATTGTTCTAGTATATACCATTATTCATGATATTTTATCACCACCATCTTATCATAGATTCATAAGTCTATGAGAAGCAACTGTAGACTTCAGACCATTCCATGACAAGGAAGCATCCATCCTGATGAAGGCATAAATGGAAACCCTTACTGCCTGTCAACTCACTAATTCCTAGAAGTATCCCTTGTGCTCCCCGCCCCGATTCCCATTCCTCACCTTCCTATGATACAAGTCATTCTCTCTGATTAAGCTGAATTCAGGGTACCTCCAACCAAGGAACAGGTTATGTTCTTATGTTTTACTTCTGACTTGTTTGTTTGGAACTTAGAAGAGATGATTTAGGTTTGTAAGAATAGAAAAGGTAAAGAGCTGGATTTTTTTAACTGTGCTTAAAAACATGTAATCTAAAATGATTTAGTGTACAGTTCAGTCATGTTAAGTATATTCATGTTATTGTGCAACAGATCTCCAAAACTTTTTCATCTTGCAAAACTGACACTCTTATACTTGTTAAACAACAGCTCCCCATTTCTCTCTTGCCTTAGGCCCTAGCAACTGCCATTCTACTTTCTGTTTCTATTAATTTGACTATGTTAGTTACCTCATATCTGTGGAATCACATACGCTTGTCTTTTTTTTTTTTTTTTTTTTAGTTGGAGTCTCACTCTGTCACCCAGGTTGGAGTACAGTGGAACAATCATGGCTCACTACAGCCTCGACCTCCTGGGCTCAGGTGATCCATCTGCCTCAGCCTCCTAAGTAGCTGGGACTACAGGTGTATGCCACAACACCCAGCTGTTTTGATTTTTAATAGAGACAGGGTCTCACTTTATTGCCGAGGCTGGTCTCAAACTCCTGGGCTCAAACAATCCTCCCATTTCAGCCTTCCAAAGTGCTAGTATTACAGGCATGAGCCACTGAGCTTGGCCTACGTTTATCTTTTTATTACTGGCTTATTCACTTAGCATAATGTTTTCGTGGTTTATGTTGTATCATGTGACAGGATTTCCTGCCTTTTTAAGGCTAAATGATATTTCATTTTATATGTATATATTACATTTTGTTTATCCATTTGTCCATTCATGGATATTTCAGTTATTCCCACCTCTTGCCTATTATGGACAATGCAGCTATAAACATGGGTATCATGGGTATGAAAATCATGCTTTCAGTCTTTTTGCATACATACCCACAAGTGGGATTGTGGATCATATGGTAATCCTAATTTCAATTTTTTGAGGAACTGCCATACTGTTTTCCATAAAAGTTGCGCGATTTTACAATTACAGTGCACAAAGTTTCCAACTTCTCCATATCCTTACCAGCACTTGCTATTTCCTATCTTTACAACAAGCAGCCTTCTAAGCAGGCTTAGAAGTGATACCTCATTGTGGTTTTGATTTGCATTTCTCTAATGATTATGATATTTAGCATCTATTCTTTGTCAATGGCTCTAGTCTCCTCCCTATTGACCAAGCCCTATTATTCTCCTGCCTATTGACCTACTATTTACCTCCTACATTTAAAACAGTTCCCAAATACAATCCATTTCACTCATGGCTAGATAACTTTATAGGAAGATAGTCACCTTTTTAGGACACCAGTGGTGTGTCTGTAAAAAAGTGATTATTGTAGGAAAACTCAGAAATGTATTGGATTTTATCAATTTTTTATGATCCAATGATATTTTTATTTTAAACAACATATGAGGACCAAAGAATACACCATTAGTTTATCAGTTCTTAGGGTCTCTAAACTTCTTAATCCCACCCTAATTTTACCCTAAAATATCTTCCATGTTTCACTGTTCTTCATTCAACTACCACCATCTAAGTGCATGACCCACGTTACCACCTGCATGACCTCTTTTTAAACTGGAGCCCCTACCTCTAGACCCTCCTCCTTAAAATCAGGCCTCTGCTGTCAGATTCTCCTTCTAAAAGACAGATCTGCTCACATAACTCACCTGCAGGAAAAACACCTCTGACTTCCCACCATCTATATAGTCAAACCTAGATTCCTTAGTATCAGTGTCAAGCCTCTCTGAGATCTAAACACAGACTACCTTTTGAGCTTCATCTTCTTCTATGTCCTTCCATGGACAATAATCCAGACCTTAAATCAACAATGATCCAGACTTTAAATCAACAGTAAGTCTGTGGGTTGGAGTCAATGACTGTGGTGCTCAGGCACCCATTCATTCTAACCCCAAACCTGAACATAACACTGACAAGGACAAGAGCAAAGCATTATCAGTTCTTCTCCAATTCTACCTCCCAGCTTTATGATATGCCAATTGATGACCCTACTCCTACTTCCTGGAACAATACGATCCCAGTTGCTGGCTAATGCTGAAAAGGGAACAAAGCAATATGGATTACTTGACCACTCACAGCTGGCCTCTAGTTGCTGAGATCCAATCTCTCTTTATTCTGCATTCCCCGGTTTGGGCTTTCTGAGCCAACACCAGATCCAAACACATCTTCTACCACTTAGAGTCACTGAACTTTCTAGCACTATCTCAGCAAAAGTTCTGGTGACAGATATCACCATGATAACATTAAGATCTATCTTCAGATCCATCTCAAGACTTCTGATTTCTATCTTAGGCTCAGTCATTAGCAGTGAGACTGACACAGTGTGACCCCGGGGTCACATGCAGTAAAACATCTCAGAATGCACAGTGATGTGATTAGCATCCACTTGGAGTGCTAATGAAATTAACTTCCTTACAAAGTTAAATCCTCCTACTATACAAAGCAGTTTAATAGTCATCATGACTAAGTCGCAACCATGTGCAAATTCCCCCATTTGCTAAAGGAGTCAATATTATTGTTACATTGTAACTAGATAAACTGAGTCCTGAAAATCAGGATTATTTTCCTCGATACCAACAATAAGAGTCCAAGTTTCCTTCCTTCCAGACAGAATTTTACTCAAGAGAAAAGTTGATCAAATCTAGAAAGCCCGAGAGCAAGGAAGGCCAAATCCCCAAATAGACTTGAGAATACAGAATGACTGGGCAGCAGGAGGTTGTCAGAGATGTAGTTTCTCTTCCCTTGTCCTTGACCCCTGTGCCATTTCCTATCTTCACCTGTGCTTTCACAAGACAGCTGTTTACACTGTCAGCAACTTTGTCAAGGCCACAGAAACAAAGCCTAAAAGAAACTAGACAAATTCAAAAAGAATTCCGTCTGCAAGCTTATCCTCATTCAGTTAAAAGTTTAATATCCAAGTCACCACTTTGGGTAATGGTCTAAAAACAGCAGCCCAGTCTGGGTGACAGAGTGAGACTCCAACTCAAAAAAAAAAGCAAAAATTTTAAAGACGCAGCACCCTGGTGAGATGTGTAGTTCAGCCTCTAACAACATGTGCTGTCTGAAGAACAAGAAGAAATCAACTGCTTACTATACTCTCAGTCCTCTCAGGATTGACCAAGCCCCACAAAACAACTGGTCCAAGCTTCCACAGCACTTAGGCATGAGGATGGAGCACAGTGTATAACTGTTGCCTCTCTTAAATAAGCATAAATTTTCAAAGGCCTGAGGAAAGAGTAAACATAGCATCCTTCAGTGCCAGTGACTGCATCCAAAAATGGTCTGTGCTACCATTTAGCAATTTATTCTTTACCATTAACTATCCCCTCCCCCTCTCCATCTCAGTCCACTCCAAGACATCCATTATCAGATAGTTTCACCCCAAGTGCAGTCATTCTGCAGTTGCAAAAAGAGGCATCAAAATGACATCAACCCTCCTCCATTCCCACGATCAGATGAAATTCCCAGAGTGTGAGAAGCTATTCTCTGTACATAGAAAAGCTTTCTTTATAATACACTTGTGTTGACATTTTTTGAGGGAGAGAGGTAGCTGACAAAATTCATACGTTAAATCGCAGCATAAAGTATGGCGTGAGACGAGCCTCCCAAGTCCTGCTATGTATCGTATCACAACACTGACATCTGTTGGCTACAAGTGAACAGGATCCTCCTTGGCTGGTCCCGTCCGTCCTTTCTCTGTGCCTTTCACAGCTCCTTCTGTATGAAACCTCTTCCTGGCCCTAAACCAGCTAAGGTATGTTATGTCCTTCACTCCTAAAAGATTGCAAACTCACACTTCATGGTTTCTCGTGTTAGCCTTTAACCCTCTTGGGAAACAAGATTTTTTGCCATTTTAATGATTTTCTAAGCCAAAATCAAGCACCCTTTTATTCAACAACCCCATAAACCCAGGCACAAGTTACACGAGTGAGAACTGTCATTTTACTGATAACATGGTGAAGTGAAAATTATGAGGAAGATCACATGAACACGTGCATTGACATATCACGTGTCTCCATACAAATGTGCCCTGCCATTCATACTGCTAACTGCTCTCTCTTCTCCTTTCGTCCTCCCTTCTTGACTCCATTCTCCACTGTCTGTGACCCTATGCTCCTCTTTTTCTTCTGCCCACTATGGGAATCCACAGAGACTTCCTATCCAGCCCTCTGGAGCTTCCCTTCCAACACTCCGGAGGGCTGCATATGGTTTAATTTGCCGTATAATATGAATGCACAAATCAAAATCTTCAGCCCTGACCTTTTCTCCTCTTCTTGTCAATATCTCCTGATGTTTCAAAGACTTCGAATAAGAGGATTACCTTCAAAGTCCCTTCTTTCATGCTATGATTTTATACCCTATCAATATACATAGCTTTAATGTTCTAAAATCTAAGAATTGTCTCCCTGCTGAATCATCACTTCTTCCCAACTCCCTTATTTTGTCAAATGCAGCATAAACCTCCCATCCCCTTCGTGGACATCGTAGCTGGCTCCTCTCTTCTTTCCACCACAACATTCCCTGTTCGTTCCTGCAGCAAGAGTTCTAATCTCTAATCCCACTGCCTCTCACCTGGATAAAAACAACAGAATGCTTATCTTCTTCCATGACACCAGTCACAATCTATATACTGATGACTCTCAGATCCACATCTCCAGGTCAGACCTCTCACCTAACCTTCAGACCCACAAAATACAAATTGTTATCAGTCATCTTTTCTTGGATGTCGTCAAGATATCTGAAACTTCACATACCGAAATCAGATTTCTGTTCTTCTCTCTCTCCTTCACACCTACTCTCCTTCCCTCTGTTCTTTATCTCTGTAAATGGAAAAACCAGTGACTTTGTTGTCCAAGCTAGAACCTAGGAGTCACCTACAGCTCCTACTTGTCCTTCAGGTATCATATTCAGCCAATCACAGAAGTTTAATTAATTTGTCTCCTGGGTTACTCTGTTTCACTCCTACCTCACCAACCCACCTTGGGTGCTGTCTGACCACCCGCGATGTGTGCTCCTCTTCTGTCATGCGGAATTGTTACATGGAAACAGCTGTCTAGCCAGGAATTATATTTTCCAAGTCCTTTGTATATGGGCTGGAGAAGAGGGTTTATGAGTAGCTCTTGTTCATGGACTGTAAACTGATGTTACTCATATTACTTAGTACCAAAGAAGCAGGTGGGCTTTCTACAAGTTCTTTCCTTATCCAATAGCTGAACAGAGTGGACTTTTAGGCCTCAGAGGACCATGAGGCCATGAGAAAGAGCCTGGGTTTGTGACTAAGCACTTGAAAGGCTATTGACAAGAAATACCCATGTTAGGCTGTGACACAGCATGAAACGTTTATTGTGTTAAGCATGGAGGATTCTGGGCTTATCTGTTACAGTACCTAAAACACTCTCTGACACTACCTGGTTCAAGCCAACATCATTTCTCCCCCAGACTACTGAAGGTGTCTCCCAGTGGATCTTTGTACCTTTCATCTTATCTATGCCCGCCTCTAGATTGCAAATTCCATGAAGGCAGAGGCTGACTCTGCCTCATTCACAGTACTCCCACCACCTAGCACAATGACTAGAACACAATAAAAATAGCTAGGATATTTTCTTCCCAATTACTCCGTAGCACATACCTTCCACTCCCAGTTTTTATAAACTAATGTTCCTCTCCCTGTCTCTTCTCCCAACACATACACACACACACACACACACACACACACACACACACACACACGCACGCATACACACACACATGCACGCACATTCATGGCAGGTTGATTCGAGCTCTCCTTCTATTCTCTGTTGCTGACAATACCCCCACATCTCACCTCCTTTCATTTCTTCCTACCAAGGTCCTCCCTCTTTCAAGTTGCTTATGGCATAGGATCCATGAATTTTTCCATGACTTCATCTAAAACTGATTATTCTAACACTTAGTTATCCCGTCACTGTATGTACCTTGTCCTACACTTCTACTTGCCATTGAGGTAACTCCTTTGTGTGGGATGTGTGTTCTTTCCCATCTCCTTACTATGTTACACACTCACTGAGGGAAGTTGTCTTTTATACAGCTCTTCCATGAGTGCCCAATGACTGTCACCATTAAATCCAATAATTTGCTTTATAACATACTCCACCTGGCATATTCCAGGGTACCTCTGGGTCCAATCTTTTTTTTCAATATACTTCAATGTGAGAGATTTCAGTGAAATTTACATACAAAGCTAAAATAAAGCACAGCATTTACAGAGAAAGGTATCTTTCTATTACTTCCTTTGTGCCTATGTATTTTTCTATAAAAGAAAAATAGATCACTAGAGCATGAAATAAGCAATTGTGCCTAATATACAACTAATATTAACAGCTAATAATAATAATTGATATTAATAACAATAATATAATTTAATGTCTATTAAATTGATGCCTGGCACATAGTAAATGATCTAGGAACATCTCGTTTAATTCCAACAACAACCCTATAAACTGATCTTCTTTGTAGTCTGAATTATTATTGTTGTTTATTTTTCTTTGTAGAGACAGGGTCTCACTGTGTTGCTCAGGCTGGTCTTGAACTTCTGGGGTCAGGAAATCCTCCCACCTCGGCCTCCCAAAGTGTTGGGATTATGTGCATGAGTCACTGCATCTGGCTATTGATCTGAATTTTATCACCTTTTTCCTGAGCTTTTTCTTAAAATAGCCTACCACTGAGGAACGGGGCTGTATTTGAGATATCTGAAAGTCTCCTTGCTATGGGTTTCCAAAAACAAGGGGTTTGGTAAATATACTAGGACATAGCAGAAGAAGAGGCGCCGGGGATCAGCCTTAGAGAGGACTCTCCTGTCTTTGTTAAGTGGCTACTGGGAAGCAGTAAGGAAATTCTGGTGTTGTGCAGTCTGTTCCCAATACAGCCACTGTTATCACCACTGGAACCCACTATTCTCTGTGGTCCATCAAACTCTCCACACCAGCAGTTTTCACCCTCTTTAGCATCAGGAACCAGTTTCGTGGAAGATAAGTTTTCCTTGAACCTGGGGTGAAGGGGGTGGTTTGGGGATGATTCAAGTACATTACATTTATTGTGAACTTTATTTCTATTATTATTACATTGTAATATATAATAAAATAAATATACAACTCACCATAATGCTTCAAAGAAGCTCTCTAGTGATGTTTATTTTTTACTCATTTTGGCTATATTCAACTTGTGGACTTACCGAAACTGTGACTGACACACATACTCAGTATGGGAAAGAGGTGTGGACAGAAGTGGTAAATAAAATAGTGGGCAGGCCACGCGTGGACTAAAATAAGTGTCATATTCTGACTTAAAGCCTTCCACCAGATGTAGCTGTACAATTGAAGTACATCCACTCACTTGCCACTCACTGATGGGGTTTTTTGGTTGTTTCTTTGTTTTTTCGGTTTGGGGGGGTTTGAGTTGGAGTCTTACTCTGTCGCCCAGACTGGAGTGCAGTGGCACGCTCCCGGCCACCGCAGCCTCGACCTGCTGGGCTCAGGTGATCCTTCTGCCTCAGCCTTCCAAGTAGCTGGAACTACAGGCATGCGCTGCCATGCCCGGCTAATTTTTTGATTTATTGTAGAGATGAGGTCTCACCAAGTTACCTAGGAGGGTCTCGAACCCGCGGGCTCAGGCAATCCACTCACCTCGGCCTCCCAAAGTGTGGGATTACAGGTTGAGCCATCGAGCCTGGCCAATAGGGTTTTAATATGAGTCTGCAAACATTTGATTTATTATGGTCTCTGTGCAGTCAAACCTCACTGTTAATGTTCATCTGTATTTGTGGCTACTCGTCAGAGCTAGCATCACCACCTCAGCTCTACCTCAGGTCACCAGACACTGGATTCTCATAAGGAATGCACAACCCAGATCCCTCACATGCACAGTTCCCAATAGGGTTCACACTCCTATGAGAATCTAATGCCACAGCTGATCTGACAGAAGAAGGAGCTCAGGCAGTAATGCAAGTGATGGGGAGCAAATACAGATGAAGCTCCACTCCTTGTCCATTGCTTACCTCCTTCTGTGCAGTTCAGTTCCTAACAGACCACAGACTGGTACCAGACTGGTCCTTGGCCCAGGGGTTGGGGATTCCTGCTCTACATCAATGTCTGGCATCTGGTCTGCCCAGTTGTCATGAGTTGTCTTGACCACACAGAAGCAGTGCATCCCACATTCCTGGGATGCTGACACACAGGCCAGCTCAGGACCAAAAGATCTTCAAATCATCCAATTTAGGCTGCCTCAGAGAGACAAAGCCTAGTTCTCAAGTAAATGTGTTAAAGCTTTCAGACATGCTTCACCCTGCTTTTGAAAAATTATTTTTCATTTATGTGCTGTACATTATTACTTTGTGTGCAGGCATCATCTATATTGTACTGCACAAAAATAATTGATTACTAATGAGTGACAGAATAATTGGCACTACCCTGGTTATTCAGCTATTTTTATGCATTATAATTATCAGCTTCAGTACACTAGACAGAATTTAATGTTCTTGAAAATTAATATTATCGAAGGACTTGATACAAAAGAATGTGATGTTCTTAAATTAAAAACTTGTCGCATACTGAGAGAGTCTCACATTGTAGGGTATTTATCAACATTTTGTTTTAATCATTTCAAACCCCTTTATCAAATTGCAGAGACTGTAGCCCATGCCAATTCAGTGCAACTGAATTCTAGTAAATTTACAATCTGGATTCGTGTTTGCAATAGTAATATTACATGTTTAATGCTACACATATGTGGAAGATCTAGAATCTTTTGCCTGCTGAAGTGTATTATAACTGAGTTTCTCAAAAGCAAAAAATTAAAAAGGGATTTTTAAAGTATATGATCCTAAGTTCCTGATGTGCTAAGCTTACATGAAATAAATAAGCAGAATAATATACAACTATGATGCCTAAAAACTAGAAGAAATTCCCTCCTCTGCACTGCAGTTTAGCCATGATGCAAGAGAGAGACTCTCCCTGGATAAAGCTGTGGTGTGGAGCTGAATCTGGCTTTTAATATCACTCTACCCATCATGGCAGGACCAAGACAGTATATCTTTAACTATGCTTTTGATTGTATAAAGGGAACCCTCCTTTAAATGACTTAATCACAGTATCTTTAAATGCGTATTACTTCATGAAACTTGGCTTTCCACCACCATGTGTAATTCCTACGTTACTGCAGTCTCTTTCTTTCCTCTGTATTCTGTCTGCCTTTGTATTTTGAACAGCACGGGAATGTGTACACATTGTTATCAAGTGCCACGCGTTGGGGTAGGTCCACAGCCCCCGAGTCCCTGTCACTCTTTCCCCTTTGTCTCCCAAACCATGTGAACTGCCATCTGGCTGACTTTCCTGACTATCCTGTCTTCATTTTACCTCATCCTTCCCTCCAGATCCCGTCTACCTCTTTCTTAGCAGTTGGCCAATGGACAGAACTGCAGTGCACTTAAATACTTAATATACAAGTACTTAATTCGTGATTTCAGTTGCCTGTTTTAATGCAAGAACTAGACTGGTGGACTCTGGTTTTAAACTTTACCTTCTTTAGATGATAATTAAAGTTATATTTTACTTCTGTGGCTTCTGAATTGTATTTTTCCCTATTAGTTAGCAAAAACGCTTTAATATAAAATTACTTCCCACTTTCATTATAATGGCTTCATAGATGTGAATCAAAGGCTCATAGAACATTTACTACTATTAGTTTTAGGAAAATTAAAGTTAGAAAAAACAGGACCAGAATCTATCTTAAATTTGGAGCCAAAATTCTAATATTTTTCCACAATTAGATTAACAGCTTAATATAATTGCAAGTAATTGACTATATTGCTCAATATACATCAATTTAGTAATCAAATGATATCTGCCAACTTGATGAACACCTATAAATTTGCATGGGGTAAATTCTCATTACCTCATACCATATACAATAATTAACTCAAAATGAAATATAAACCTAAACAGAAGAACTGAAACTGCAAAACTAATAAATCTTTGAAAACTTAGACTAGGTAATATTTTCTTAGATATGACTTTAAAAAAATACAAGTGACAAAAGACAAAAATAGGTAAACTGAACTTCATCAACATTGAAAGCCTGGTGTTTTAAAGGAAACCATCAAGAAAATGAAAAGACAACTCATGGAATAGAAATATTAGCAAGTCATACAACTGATAAGAGTCTAGTATCCAGAACATATAAAGAACTCTAACAACTTAACCCAATTAAAAAAGGGCATTTGACCTAACCTCAGTAAGAATGGCCATCATTAATAAAACAAACAAGAACAGATGCTGGTGAGTATGTGGAGAAAAAGGAACACTTCTACACTGCTGGTGGAAACGCAAACTAGTGCAATCTCTTTGGGAGTCAGTGTGGCAATTTCTGAAAGAACAGGAAATTGGCTTTCCATATGACCTAGCAATCCCCCTATTGGGAATATACCCGGAAGAACTCAAGTCATTCTACCAAAAAGATACCTGCACACTCATGTTTGTTGCAGCTCTATGCAAAATAGCAAAAACATGGAACCAACTATGCTGCCCATTGAAGCTGGACAGGATTTTTTAAAATGTGGCACATATGCACAATGGAATATTTTGCAGTCATAAAGAAGGACAAACATGGACTTCGCAGCAACTTAGATGGATTTAGTCTACCATTCTCAGTGATCTATCACAGAAACAAAGATCAGAGTACCATATGTTCTCACTCAAAAGCGGACCTTGAGCAATTATCATAATGCTATAAGAAAGGGATCGGCAGTAGTAAGAAACTGGCAGAGAACAGGGGGGTGGGGGATTGGCAGTTGAGGGAAACTGCCAGGGGAGTGAGGGGCACACCTCATCAACAAAGGGACTTGCACAATGAACATTTGTATACCTAATCCTGAATTGTACCCCACATCTTTAAAATAAAGAAAAAATAAAAGGTCAAAAAGAAGAGGGCATTTGATTAGATATAGCTCCAAAAATGATATACAAAAGCACGTGAAAAGATGTTCAACATTTTTAGTCACTAGGACAATGCACATCAAAACTACTATGTAAACCACTTCACACCCACTGGGATGCCTATAATCAGTAAGACAGACAATAAGGAGCATTGGCAAGGATGTGGAAAAATAGGAACCCTCATACATTTCTGGTGGGAATGTACAAAGGTACAGCTGCTGTGGAAGTCATTTTGGCAGCTCCACGGGAAGCTAAACAGAGAGTCAGCCTATAACCCAGCCATTCCAAATCCTAGGTACACATACAAAAACATTTGAAAACACACAACCACACAAAAACTTGCACAAGAATGCTCACAGCACCATTATTCTGATAGCCAAAAAGTAGAAACACTCCAAACGTCCATTGATGAATGGATTTTAAAAAATGTGGTATATTCATACAATGGAATATTATTTAGCTTTAAAAAACAACTGATTCATGCTGCAACATACATGAACCTTGAAAGCATTGCACTGAGTGAAAGAAGCCAGACACAAAAAGCTGCAAATTGTGTGATACTGTTTATATAAAACATCCAGAATAGGCAAATCCGTAGAGACAGAAAGTAAATTAGTAGTTTCCAGGGACTGGAGAAGCAGAGTAATGGGAAGTGACTGATGGGTAGGGGTGATTAAGATATTCCGAAATTAGAAAGTGGTAATGGTTGTAAAACTCTGTGAATACACTTAAAATAACTGAATTGTATACTTTAAAAGAGGGAACATTATGGTATGTAAATTATACCTCAGTAAAGACGCTATTTCTTTGTAAATGCTAATTGGCAGATAGAAAGAGATTTGTGCTCTGATCAGTGAAGGAGTTTCCAGAGATACAGATGGGAGATGAAGGATCCTAAACCCAGGAGAGAATAGAGTTTTCTTCCAGAGTGCCAGGGTGATGGCCTTCTCCCACCCCCCCACCCCCACCGCCCTTTTTCCCTTTTTAATTCAGAAAATCAGCAGTGCGTTGATTTTCTGAATTTAGAAGCTCACTTAGGTATATTAGCTTCGACCTAAGTTTTCTTTTCTCAAGTATTCATTCAAGGGAGTCATAATCCAGACATTAAGCACACACACTGGAGTAATCAGGGTGACTATTTTCATCCCAACCCTTCCAGCTGGGAGACTTAGGTCGTGTTATTTAACCTTGTCAGCCTCATTTATCCTCCCTGTAAAGTGAGGGTTAATTATACCCACCTCCCAGATTGTGGAGAATGAAACAATCTACATAGCACTAATTGGGGTCCCTAGCAGGGAGTGAACATTCCATAATTGCAGCCATTATCTCAAAGGCCCCTTCTGGCCTGAAATTCTATGAGCTGTCCAGTAGAAGAGATTCTATTGGGCAGCTCAGAGAATGTATTAATTAAATATATGTATGTATGAATTGACTATATTAATTTATGAATTATAAAGTAAATATAGAAATTATAAGTTCATACATATATAAGTAATACAATTATTTATAAATAAAATATATTTATTATATAATATATTTATAATTTTTAAAATACAATTATATGCATAATATATAAATTATACATATATGACTTATAAATTAAATATATTTAATTCTTATATATTACAAAATGGTAATGAACATAGCATCATATCTTAAGTTGACATAACACAAAACTTAACATAATAAGAAAACATGGAAGAAGTCTTCTTGTCATGCTGCACAAACATCTCTGGTACAACCGTGTATACTCAAACTTTTTTTCCATCTTCTGCCAGTTGTCTGATTTCTCAGAAAAATTAATGTCCAGTAAGGTTTGATATAGTCGTTCAGTTGTTCCTGAACACACAAATATTTCCTGTCTATAATCCAGCTAAACTCTGGGCCATGACTTTCTCATCGTCCTTAAGATTGCTCTGATGCCAGCCAGGGTGGTAGCACGCGCCTGTAGTTCCAGCTACTTGGAAGGCTGAGGTGGAAGGATCGCCAGAGCCCAGCAGGTCAAGGCTGCGGTGGCCGGGAGTGTCCACTGTACTCCAGTCTGGGCAACTGAGTGAGACTCCAACTCACACACACACAAAAAAAAGATTGCTCTGGTGGGTCACAAAATTGATGGGTGTCCCCATGTAAGTCTACGGCAAGTCACAGTGACAGACACTGTTCTCTCAGTCCTTTATGTTCTGAGCCAGAGAGAAGACACGTTAATGATGGCTCAGGGGGGTTTTCTGGTTAATGTTGATGCCTGTGTACCTAAAACATTGCTTCTTACATCACCAAGAAAACATCATTGGCATTATTTGCAAAATGGCAGGGATGTCTCCACTGCCTTTTGACAGACTGACTTCTTGCTCTCAAGCGTCTCTCCTTTTCATCAAATAGTAACTTATCAAAAATTAGTTATCAACCACTAGTACCCTCGTGGGGCTAGCCCAGCAGTCTCAATTGAAAGTGAAGAAAAGGAGAAAATCATAGGGCTTACTTCTGGTTCAGCTACCAATTTTTCTCTGATAACAGAGAAACAGAAATAAAACTAAAGGAGTTTGTCATTAATAATGATGATGACGCTAACAACAATTAATTCCTGCAAAAAAAAAAAAAACTCCCTTAGACCTAGTTGTAAGATAATGAGGCCTCATTTTATTTTTAAACGAATACATGCCATGCCAAGAAACAGCAGCCTATAGTTAAATCTAGAGCCATTCAAATCCCTCCAAGTCTATGAGCATACCATTAAAAAAAAAAACAGTGCTGGTGTTCATAGGTCAGCTCAACTGCAGTGAATTTGCTAACCTGGGGAAGGGAGAGAACACATGCTTTGGATAACTCCTCTAAAATTTATTAGGGCTTCTGCAGCAAGCTTGTTCTTCATCTTCAAAGGTCCCATGGGACAGTAACAACCAGCGAACATCAACAAATGATACATTATATTGAATCATAATCTCAAATAAATGAAAATGATCCCATTCAACAAAAGATTCCATGGGACCAGTAAATCATGCAGCATCATCAAAGCAGATGACAAGCACAATGACATTCAGAATAACATTACTCCATCTTGATCCTGTTTTGCCATCTGCACGACCCTACAATTAATGTATCCTGCTGTGACTTCACTACTTTGTCAAACTGGAATATTGCATGTAGGCTCACAGGTTTTATGATATAAACACTTAATGGATAAATTGATTCAGAAAAGAGAACCAGAACAAATTCCAGAAAATCAGGGACCTATTAAGGTCAAAATATTTGACATTCAAATAGATGACATTATAAAACCTACACATTTGCACTTTTTTTTTTTTTTTTTTTTGAGTCAGGGTCTCACTCTGTTGCCCAGGCTGCAGTGCAGGGCCACAATCACAATCACAGCTCACAGCAGTCTCAACCTCCTGGGTTCAGACGATCCTTCCACCTCAGCCGCTCATGTATCTGGGAATACAGGCCATGCACCACCATGCCTAGCTAATTTTTTATTTTTCGTAGAAACAAAGTCTTGCTATGTTGCTGAGGTTGGTCAAGCATTCCTCCCACCTTGACATCCCAAAGTTCTAGGATTACAGGCAAGAGCCACCAGCCCAGCCTGCATACTTTTTTTTCTTTTTTCTTTTTTTGAGTCAGTGCCTCACTTTGTTGCCCAGGTAGGAGTTTAGTAGCACAGTCACGTGATCCTTCTGCATCAGCCTCTTGAGAAGCTGGGATTACAGGTGTAAGCCACCACACCCAGCTTATTTTCTGATTTTTTTGCAGAGAAGAAATCTTGCTATGTTGCCTAGACTAGTCTCAAACTCCTGGCCTCTAGTGATTTTTCCACCTCAGCCTCCCAAAGTGCTAGGATTACAGGTTTGAGCCACTGTGTCTGGCCTGCATACATTTTAAATAGAGAGCAAACTCCAGAGCCAGATGAACTGAGTCCTGCTAAGTTTTGTGACACTTGGAAAATTTAACTTCTCTGAGACCCAGTTTTCTCATCAGTAAAGCTCAGGGATAGGAATAGTGAATATCAAATAGGGTTGTAAAGAGAATTAAGTGAGCTGGTATGTTGGCCGGACTGGGTGGCTCAGCCTGTAATCCCAGTACTTTGGGAGGCCGAGGCAAGTGGATTGCCTGAGCCCGCAGGTTCAAGACCCACCCAGGCAACTTGGCAAGACCTCCTCTCTACAGTAAAACAAAAAAATTAACCGGGTGTGGTGGTGCGCGCCTGTGGATCCAGCTACTTGGAAGGCTGAGGCAGAAGGATCGCTGGAGCCCAGCAGGTAGAGACTGCAACGACCGGAAGCATGACACTGCACTCCAGTCTGGGCGACAGAGTGAGACTCCAACTCAAAAAATAAATAAATGGATAGATATGTTGATATAGCATGGTGACTGGCAGATAGTAAGCATTATGAGGAGGGAACCCAAATAAAAATGGAATTATCTTTCCCATTAGATAATTATTTTCCCCACTATTAGGCTTCCCCACTAGATAAGTGTTCTAGGAACCCATGGGCATGAGTGTGCCAACTAGCATTGTTGGGAGAGGCTGCATTCGGCTTCATGAATTTTTTCTTGGAGAGTCTTTCCGTGTGTTTGCCCATTTCATGATGGGTGATTTATGAGAACACCTGCCCACACCGCGCTGAGTGTTCAGTAGTTTTTGACCAAAAACAGCATGACTTCCATGCCCCACCCTCCCTATACACCCAATCTCTCCCCAAGCAACTTTTTATTTTTGTTTCCCCAGACGGAAAAATTCCTCAAAGTGAAACATTTTGCCTACGTGCAAGAGGTGAAACAACAAATGGCAAAAGTACTAACAGGTATCCAAATTGATGAGTTCAAAAACTGTTTTAAGCAGTGAAAAAAAAATGACTTCGCCAGGCTCGGTGGCTCAGCCTGTAATCCCGCGCTTTGGGAGGCTGAGGTGAGTGGATTGCCTGACCCCGCGGGTTCGAGACCCGCCTGGGCAACTTGGCGAGACCTCACCCTACAATAAATCACACACACACAAAAATTAGCCAGGTGTGGTAGCGCGCGCCTGTAGTTCCAGCTGCTTGGAAGGCTGAGGCGGAAGGATCGCCAGAGCCCAGCAGGTCAAGGCTGCAGTGGCCGGGAGTGTCCACTGCACTCCAGTCTGGGCAACAGAGTGAGACTCCAATTCAAAATAAATAAATAAATAAACAAAATTTAAAAATAAAAAATTTTAAAATGACTTGATAGTTATATTGCATCAAATGGAGAGTACTTTGAAGGTGACTGAAGTTTCAGCATGTAAAACTACACAATTTTTTTATAAATAAATTCCGGTTTGTTTGGGGTCTCCCAGTATATAGGAGTCAGTTGTTTCTATCTCTGTGGTACTAGAGGTGGGAGCTCCGGCAGGGTGCCATTATAGTGTGACCCACATAGATGAGCCCCTTGGCTTAGCACTGCAGGATGCCTGGGCCCAAAGGTTTAACCTGGCTAATGACCTAGATAACAGATGAGCCCTTCGATTAGCAACGGAATGAGTAGCTTGTGAATTCTTTTTACTCTGGGAACCTTCAACCCCTGAACATCCCAGGGATGAGAAAGACCATACCCTGACTCAACGAACATTAATTAACAAAAAGACACCATTAGGAGACCATCCTTGGATGAGCACTTCGCAGAAAATAGTGATATGGTAGAGTCTACCTACAGCAAAATTTAGAAAACATTGAGATAATTGAGAAGGCACTTTAAAATCCAATCACATGGCCAGGCTCGGTGGCTCAGCCTGTAATCCCAGCACTTTGGGAGGCCTAGGCGAGTGGATTGCCTGAGCCCTCGTGTTCGAGAACAGCCTGGCCAACTTGGCAAGACCTTGCCTCTACAATAAATTAAAAATTAGCCGGGCATGGTAGCATGCACCTGTAGTTCTGGCTACTTGGAAAGCTAAGTGGAAGGATTGCTGGAGCCCAGCAGGGGAGGCTGCGGTGGCCGGGAGCGTGTCACTGCACTCCAGTCTGGGAGACAGAGACTCCAACTCAAAAAAAAAAAAATCTCATCATATTTCTGTATTGTTATGGTGAACATTTGTTATCCCTATACTGTAGAGATGCAAACTTAGCAAGATAACAAGTGGAACTTGTATCAATTATATCCTAGAAGTAGTTTTTTTCTTCTTTTAACACTAAATCCTTGATATGAGTATGTTTATATATTACTTGTGTGTTGTCCACTATTTTTTATCCAGTTGTTTGGTCTCTAGATAATAAGGGTTTTGTTGTACCTTCTTTATTTTCTTCTCTTTTATTTTTATTGTTTATTATTATTGTTGTTATTATTATTATTATTATTATTATTATTAAGTTGGAGTCTCATTCCATCACCCAGGCTGGAGTGCAGTGGCACGCTCTCGGCCACCCCAGTGTCAACCTGCTGGACTCAGGCGACCCTTCTGCCTCAGCCTTCCAAGTAGCCAAAACTATAGGCACGCGCTACCACACCCAGATAAATGTTTTACTTATTGTAGAGATGAGGTCTCACCAAGTTGCCCAGGCTGTTCTCAAACCTGTGAGCTCAGGCAATCCCCTCACCTCAGCCTCCCAAGGCTTGCGTCACCACACCTGACCTTATTTAATTTTTAGAGGCAAGGCCTTACTCTTTCACCCAGGCTGGAGTGCAGTGGCACAATCATCGCTTGCTGAAGCCTCAAACTCCTGGACTCAAGTGATTCTTCCACCTCAGTTTCCTGAGTAGCTGGGACTACAGGTGCGTACCCCCAGGCCCAGCTAATTTTTTAAAAAATTTTTGTAGAAATAGAGGTCTCACCATGTTGTCCAGGCTGGTCTCAAACTCCTGCCTTCAAGCAATTCACCCACCTCAACCTCTCAAAATACTGGGATTACTGGCATGAGCCACACCCTGCCCTACTGTGTCTTCTTTTTTGTGAAAGTGTGTTATTTACCCTCTCCACCATACCATATGGGCTGATTGCTTCCTGAATGTAGCACCCTCGAGGCAAACATCCAGACCTAGTAAGCAGGGGAATAGTAAGTTCCAAATTTTTTGCCTCTAAAGACTTCTTTTATTTTCTTTCTTTACAAATCACACGTTCTGAAATGTTTTATCTACTGAAATACAGCCATTAGTTAACCATCTACTTGTTGAAGGACATCTAGATTTTTTCTAGTTTCTAGCTATTGCAAAGTAAGCTGCTATAAACACTCTTGTATGGGTTTTGGTATAAATATGAGTTTTCACTTCTCAAAGATAAATATCCAAAAGGTTATAATTGATAAATGTAAAATTGCTAGGGTAAGTGATAGTTGTATGTTTTGTTTCATAAGCAACTGCCAAACTGTTTTCCAAAGTGGTTACACCATTCTATGTTCCCATAAGCAATGTATGAGTGATTCATCGTGTCCACAGCCTCACCAGCATTTGCCATTGTTATTATTTTTCATTTTAGCCATTCTGGTAGGCAAGTAATGACATCTCCCTTTGGTTTTAATTTGAATACCCCTAATGACGAGTGATGTTGAACATCTTTTCATGTGCTTATTTGCCATCTGTGTCTGTTCATGCCTATTTTCTAATTGGATTGTTTGTTTTATACTGTTGAGTTTTGAAAATTCTTTATATATTCTATATACAAGTCCTTTATCAGATATGCGGTTTGAAAATATCTTCTCCCAGTCTGTAGCTTATCTTTCATCTCCTTCACACAGACTTTCTTAAAGCAAAAGTTTTTAATTTAGTGAGAACCAATTTATCAATTTTTCCTTTTATGAATTGTGCTTTTGGTGTGAAATTTGAGTAAGAGTCATTGCATTAGAACTAGGGTGACCAACTTATTCAAGTGTCATCAGGACCTTGCTGGTTTTAGCACTGGAATCTCACATCCTGGGAAATCCCTCTGTTTCAGAGAAACCAGGATAGTTAGACTTCGGCTAGAACCTGCCCCTCTTTTTCAGCTGAACAGTTAAGAGGCTAGTGCCAAGGAGATGCCACATCCCATGAGTTAGAATCAGGACATAATGTCAATGCACATGAGTATGTTGTGACACTATAAAGTTATGATGTGTGCACACAGTAACTGCCATTTCCTCCCTCACTATGAAGGGCCTGATATTCTGGAAAGGTGGGCTGGCAGGGAAAGAGAGTTTCACTTCTACGGTCCTCCCACCATCCCCCCCAGCTCTGGAATCTGGACCCGAAGCAGCTCTTCTCACAATTCCTACCCATATCCACCCCATCCTACCTAATTCTCTGGACTAGGGGTCAGCAGTCCTGGCCACACACTAGAATCCCCTGAGGAACTCTACAAAAAATGCTGATGACTTGGCTCCCCCTCAAACCAATTAAATTTTATTTCCTGGGAGTTGGACTGGGACCCATGCATTTATTAGTTGTTTAAAAAAAAAAATCCTCAGGTAAGTCCAGTGTATGGCTAGGATTTAACCCTGCTATTCCAGGCTCTAGGAGTATAAATTACAGGAGGGCAGGGATGAGATCTGCTTGCTACCACTGTACTCACAGCACCTGGCACAGTACCTGCACTTCTTAGACCTATGATATATTTTTAGTAATTTAAAAATATGTCCCATGCTCATGAATTGGAAGGATCAATATTGTCAAGACGTCCATTCTATCCAAGGCAATCTACTGATTCAATGCAATTCCTATCAAATTGCCAGCATCATTTTTCACAGACCTAGAAAAGACAAAACAGAAAATCACATGGAAGTTAAAAAAAGAGCCCAAATTACTGAAGCAATCCTCAGCAAAAAGAACAAAGCTGGAAGCATCACACTTCCAGACTTCAACACTTTACTACAAGTCTACAGTAACCAAGACAGCATGGTACTGGAACAGGAATAGATACTTAGACCAATGGAACACAACAGAGAATCCAGAAATAAAACCACAGATTTTCAACCTACTCTTCTTCAACAAAGCTGATGAAAACAAACACTGGGGAAAGGAAATCATATGTAGCAAATTGTGTTTTTAAAAAATATGAAGAAAAGAAAAAGAAACTGGCTAACCACATGCAGAAGAATAAAACTTGATCCTTACCTATCACCATATACAAAAATTAACTCCAAATGGATCAAGGACTTAAATGTAAAACTTCAAACTATAAAACTCTTAGAAGAAAACTTAAGGAACACCCTCCTGGACATCAGAGTAGGCAATGAATTCATGGTCAAGTCCTCAGAAACAAATGCAGCAAAAGCTATGATTGACAGGTGGAACCTTATCAAACTAAAAAGTTTTTGCACAGAAAAAGAAACCATCTAGAGAGTAAAGAGACAATCCACAAAATTCAAAAAAAATTTGCAAACTATGCATCTGACAAAGGCCTAACATCTAGGATCTACAAGGAACTCAAACAACTTGACAGGAATAAACAACCCTATTAAAAAGTGAATAGACACTTCTCAAAGGAAGACATTAAAGCAACCAACAAGCATATGAAAAAATTCTCAGCCTCACTAATCATCAGAGAAATGCAAATCAAAACTGCAATGAGATACCACCTGACACTGGTGAGAATGGCTATCATTAAGAAGTCAAGAAACAGCAGGTGTTGGCAAGACTGCAGAGAAAAGGGAACACTTCTACATAGTTTTGGGGAATGTAAGTTAGTTCAACCTTTGCGGAAAGCTGCATGGCATTTTCTCAAAGAACTAAAAGTTGAGCTACCATACGATCCAGCACTCCCACTTCTGGGAATATACCCAGAGGAACCTAAAAAGCTCTACCAAAAGACACCTGTACATACATGTTTATTGCTGTACTATTCACAATAGCAAAAATATGGAACCAACCCAGATGCCCATTGAAAGTGAACTGGATAAAGAAACTGTGAAATATATATACATGATGCTCTACCAAAATTATGTCCTTTGCAGCAACATGGACGCAGCTGGAGACCATCATCCTAAATAAACTATCCCAGACACAAAAAACTGAATACCACATGTTCTCACTCCTAAGCAGGCACTGATCACTGGATGCACAAGCACAAAGATGGGAACAACAAGTGTTAGACACTGCTGAAGGAGGGAGGGAAGAGGGATAAGGAGACACAGCCACATACTTGGTGCCACGTCCACGATCGGGGAGAAGAGGGCTCATGAGAAACCCAAACCTCACCTGTACGCAATTTATGTATGTAGTAAAATCCTCACATGTACCCCGCAACTCTAAAATGAAAAAGGTATATTTTTAAAAGTTGCCATAAGCGTAAATGGAATTTCTCATTAAATAGTGTTTTCATATGAAACATGTCAGAGTATGTCTACTGTAAGCAATTATCATTTTTAAATTGTTATAAAGAAGTACATGTATTTCTAGGGGAATTTATAACAAACAAGAAATTCAAATTTGGAAGGGAAGAGAAATGGTTCTCAATAATGTGTGGCTAAACAGGTAACACTTGCTGCCTTCTAGATAACTCTACTTGTAAGATTCTTGAGGATATCGTTAGACATGCATGTGTTTAAAAAGTCACTCTGTGAGACTTTTTTTATGGTAAGTTACTTGACTATAATAACCATTTCACTATGTGTCAATATGCCAAAACATCATGTTATAATCCTTAAATATATACAGTAAAAAAACCTAAAACTAAATATATATATATAGAGAGAGAGGGAGAGAGAGAGAGAGAGAGAGAGAGAGAGAATGAGCCAGGTATGGTGGCTCCTAGCACTATGGGAGGCTGAGGTGGGAGGATCACCCAGGAGTTCAAGAAGAGGCTGGTCAACATAGTGCAACCTCATCACTACAAAAAATAAAAAATTAGCCAGGTTTGGTGGTACATGCCTATAGTCCCAGCTACCTAGGAGGCTGAAGCAGGAGGATCACTTAAGCCCAGGAGTTGGAGGCTGCAATGAGCTATGATGATAAAAAATAAAAATATTAGTGACTAACACAGAAATAATCAAAGATTGGGACCACATATCACTTACTTTATCTCCACTCCTTGAAGCAGAATCAAATCAGGTGCAAGATCAACTATAAGAAGAGGTTACTCCCTTAGCAAAAGAAATAAAGCAGGGGGTATCACACTTCCAGACTCTAAACTTTACTATAGGGCTACAATAATCAAAACAGCCTGGTATTGGTATAAGAATAGGCATGTGGACCAATGGAACAGAACAGAGATTCTGGAAGCAAAACATCAATTTCTCCACCAACTCATCTTCAACAAAGCCTCCACCAACAACCACTGGGGAAAGGAGAACCTATTCAGTAAATGGTGCTGGGAAAACTGGTTGATCACATGCAGAAGACTGAAACAGGACCTCTACCTATCACCATACACAAAAATCACTCTAAATGGATCAAAGACCTAAAAGTAAAACCTCAAAGGTTAACAATCTTAGAAAACGCAGGAGACATCCTTATGGAAATCAGAATAGGCAACCAATTCCTTATCAAAACCCCAAAAGTCCATGCCCTAAGAGATAGACAACTAAGACCTCATCAAACTGAAAAGCTTCTGCAAAGCAAAAAAAAAAAAAAAACCATCAAGAAAGCAGGGAGACAGTCCACAGAAAAATAGTTGCCAACTGCATATCTGACAAACGCCTAACATCCAGGGTCTACAAGGAACTCAAGTGTGCTGAAAGGAAAAAAACAAACAGCTCCATTAAAAAGTGGGCAAAAGACATGAATAGACCCTTCTCAAAAGAAGATATACGGGCAGCCAACAGACACATGAAAGTGCTCAATCTCACTAATCATCAGAGAAATGCAAATCAAAACCACATTGAGATACCACCTAACCTCAGTATGAACGGCCATCATTAATAAAACAAACAACAGATGTTGGTGAGGATGCAGAGAAAAAGGAACACTTCTGCACTGCTGATGGGAATGCAAACTAGTGCAACCTCTTTGGAAAACAGTGTGGCAATTTCTAAAAGAAATAGACATTGACCTTCCATACGACCCAGCAACCCCCTACTAAGGATATACCCAGAGGAACTCAGATCATTCTACAAAAAATATACCTGCACATGCATGTTTACTGCAGCCCATTCACAACAGCAAAAACATGGAACCAATGGTGCTGCCCATCAAAACTGGACTGGTTTAAAAAAATGTGGTACGTATATACAATAGAATATTACACAGTCATAAAGAAGGAGAAACATATGGACTTCATAGCAACTTGGATGGATTTAGAGTCAATAATACTCAGTGCTCGATCACAGAAACAAAGAACAGGGTACCACATGTTCTCACTCATAAGTGGATCCTGAACCTTTACTATAATGCTATAAGAAAGAGACTGGCAGTAGTGGGATACTGCAGGGCGGGGGCAACAACATCAATAAGGGTGCCTGATCTCAAAATAGGCAAAGTGGGGACCAAAGGGAGACCCAAACTTTACCTGTACAACGTCCACTTGTATATCTAATTCTGAATTGTGCCCTACATCTTTAAAATAAAGAAAATTTAAAAAAAAAAGAATTCGAGTCACTAAAAAAAAAAAAAAAAAAGATGAAGTTACCCAAAACTAGACCATCCCTAAGCCCTCCCTTCCTCATCTCCCAAAAAGTTATGGAGTTGAAAAGCCAAGAAATCCCTTATTACATCAATGGCATTTTTATTCACATCATTTTATAGAGTGATACTTTGGCTCTGGGACAGTGAGAGAGCACCTCATCTCCAGGTAAGTTAGAATCCGCAGCACTGCCTCACCAGGGAGCTTGTTAAAATGCGAAATTTCAGCCCCCCCCAGATCAACTGAATTAGAATCTGCATTTTAGTAAAATCCCCAGGATGTTCACATGCTTATTAAAGTGTAAGAAGCCACATGGCAGCCACATGGTAGAGAAGTCACTTTGGGGGAGAATCAGTAGCTCTATGGGGAGGATCCTCAGTACCTGGGAGAGCTATGATCCCCCAGTCCCCACCCAAGCCAAGTGTGTGAAGGGAAGAGACTTTCAGATGAGGTTAGGAAAGGGGGTAGAGCCACCCAAAAAGGTCAAATCATAGAGTTTTGACCTTCACAAAACTCTTAAGTCACCTTAGGACTTGAATCCTTAACCTTTCAACCAAGTCTTGCGCATGGAAGATTAATGAGCAAGCAAACCAGAAGAGCAGAAGACAATCACCTCCTGATGCCAGGTAGCACGTTTGTTTTTACTTCCTGAAGGATTTGGGGGATGGCAGGGTCATAAGCAGGTGCTAAGTATCATCCTAAGATGGATGGGAAGACAGAGCCGTGCCTCTGCAGTACCCCCAGAGTGGGTGGGGCTCCTCACTCCCACCCCCACGTGGCCAGAGTTTGGTAATTCCCACATGACGTCCACTGTGCTGGGCAATCCCCTCACAACACCAAGCTTCCTTAAAAACCCTTGCTGTCTCATCTATTATTTAGTTAGCATGCCAACGTCCTCACCAGCGTTTACAATCGGTGGCTATTACTGTCTTCATTTACATCTTTCTGGGGTTTGAAGATGAAAAGAGATGACTGTGGTCATCTTTTCTTCTGTGCAACAGGGGAACCTATATCTGCAAGGAAATAATTATTTTGACAAATTCTAGACACTGAAGTGTACTCCTTTATACAATTTTCTCTGGGTTCTGGCCATACCTAGTCACCCCTTCCTGCAGAGACAATAACTGATGCTCACCAGAAGTTTACGCGGAACCGCCCCCAAACCATGGTAAACATCAAGGAAAGACCTAAAACCTCAGCAAACGTTCCTCCTCAGCCCCTCTCTGCCCTCAAACCTAATGAGTATGGCAGCTCCGACACAGAACACCAGAATGGGCCATCCCAGTTAGCAACTGTGCTGAAACAATCATGCTTTGCCCTTGATGAAATTGCTTAAACTATTTACTGCTTTACAACCTCATCCACAGAAAACATTTTTCATGCCTCGGCCTGGCTGGAGGCAGTTTTTGCATTCTGCATCAGGAGGAAATTGATTAATGTGAATGTTTTAGCTGTGGTTGTTGTTTGTGTATAAACTTTTGTTAAAACAAGTACGGCAGAATAAATGACCTTTATGTAGACACCTATTAAGGCCCTAAAAGGCTTGGCTACATTCATCTGAGACGCGTCCACATAACGAGTGGAACAATGAGGGGCTCAGCAGCTGCAAGGGGTTGAATTGAATTCTTCAACAATAGAAAAGTTTTTCAGACCCAAATACCAGCAATCAAAGAGAATTTTTGCAGATAATCCGAGAGAAAGAAAATAAAAAAAAAAAAGCTAGCCAACTTTGCAGCAGTTAGCATAAGGTTGCCATCTGAAACATGTCAGCTTAAGAGCAGACCGTACGGTCATTCTTTCACCCAACTGCAGTATTCAGAACTGTTTCCCCAAATAATCCCAGATGGCATGCCACAAAATTTCAATTCATTTTAAAAGCTTTCTTTGCTGTTATTATGTGATTGAAAGTGCAAAAGCAAGTTGCCATTCTCATGGCACTATTTGCATTGGCTATTATCCCCTAAAATCCCCTTTAAACAGCTACATTGTCAGCCCATAGGCCTCATTTAGAACTACAAAAAAGCCCAGATTAATTCGATCAAAGAAAGAGCCAAGTACAAAATGCACTTTTCAAACTGTATCAGAGTGGGTTCGCTTTACAGATCGCTTCGGGGCAAGAACCGCAGGGGAAAGAAAGCCCTGGAATAAAGCTTGGTTATGAAGCGAAATAACTAGGTTTGGCTCCCTATCTGATCTATTTGAGCACCTCAAGGCGAAATCTCCAATTAAAAATCCTTCGAGGGAAATCTATTTAAATATAAATGCTGAAACAGACCCCCACAAATTGCAGCGTCGCATTTGCACCATGGGCTCGGAGCCCCCATTCTCAGGAGGCCGTCTGAAGCCCTGCGTGGAGAACCTGGTCAGCAGAAGGCATTTCGGAAGACTCAAACACCGAATCAAGCCAAAGTACTTTGCACTTGCAAAATTTTATATCTGCCTCTTTTTTTTTAACCCCATCCCAGAGGAGATGTTTTTACGTTACCACGAGAAAATAAATGGCTGGAAAACAAAGGATAACGATGATGACAGCATCTCTTTCCACAAAATAAAACATGCTGGGATTCAGGTCGAATTCCGGGATTACGAGCGTGCTGCAAGCCCATGGTCTTCCAGGAACGCTGGCTGGGCTGCCTGCGGGTCGCGTGGTTTGTTGCTTTGTTTGAGTCTCACCTGGGGGTCTGGAGGTGGGGGAGAAAGCTGGGGTGAGCCAAGCTGAAGTTTGGGTTTCTTAGGGACGCTCCATGAGTTTCCTAGGCAGGGATAGCAGCGTCCGTCACCCCCGGAGACGGCGCAGCGGCTGGCAAGCTGCACCGAAGCTGTTGCCTTCAGCGGCTGCTTTTGTGCACTGAGAACATTTTGCTGAGGAGGAAACGGCTGCACAAAGGTAGGGCTACAGGATGCGTGCAGCAAGATGTGCAGTGGCCTCTTCCGGGACTGGGCAGGGCCGGGAGGGTGCCGAAACAGGCAGCTGCAGCAAATAGGAAAGTCATCTGCAGGAGGGGTGATTTCTGCCAGTTGTTTGGGGCTCAGTCTTTTGGTCCGGGAGAGATGAACTGGAAGTCTTGGGCTGTCTGCTATTCCCCAGACCCGTCCTGGAAACAAAAGATCCTCATGCTGCTCTAATCTTCACATACAAATGTTTAAAAGTGACAGCTTACCTAGGGGATCCAACCTTAATCCATCGGTCCCAAACTTTTCCCAAACTTCTGCGACACAGGCTTCGCTCGAAATTGACAGAGTTAGTAGGTTATCCAAATTGCACATAGGTGTTCACCACCCCCAACCACCAGATCCTCCTAACCATCCTGAGAATTATCTAGAGAAAACAAATATGGACAGCAAAACTCTAGAAATTGGAAATGTTACCCCCACCTCCCACCCCTGAAGTCACAAAGACAGAGAAAGAAGCCAATGGTAAACACACACACAGGAAAGGGAATATAGAATCGAATTGTTTTTAGTGAAAGAAAACTTCAATTCCACACCCCCACCCCCAATCTTCCAAACAAATTATTTGTAGTCGTGGTGGTCCTCACTATTAATTCCAGGAATACAGCACAAAGAAAACTTGTTCTGACTTTTCGTGCATTGTATAAACTTCCTGGAGTTCTGCAAACCTAATCCTGTAAAAGAGAGGGGAGAGGCAACCACATGTATTGGTTCACAAGGAGACAAGCTATGTCACCGTGAGAAAACACACCCAAAGGAATTTATTTCTAGTGAGTTTCAACAAACTGTCAACTGGTTGGAGTGAGGACGTTTACTGTGACTTTATAGGTCTCACTGGAACCCTAGATGAAAATACAGTGGCTTCCTTTTGATGATAAATATTTAATGATGAGTCGTGAACATGCCAAGCAAAATTAGAAAAGGAAGACCAGCTTCCCCGCCATTACCACCACTGCAGGCTTCAGAGACCTATGATGATTCCTCCAGGACCCACAAGGACATTGGTTAAGGCAAATCCAAATGAGATCATTTTGAGGGTTTTGGTGGGGATTTTTTTGAGGGGGAGAGGTTGGAGGAATCAGGGAAAGGGTGCCATGTTGAATTCAAAACTCCAGACTTTTTTTTTAGGAACTCTGAATTCTGGTCCTAGCTCTATCTCTAAGTACAGAATGATCTTGAGCTAGTCACTGTCTCTTTCTAGACCTTATTTTCCCCAGCTATAAAGTGAGAAAGCTGGTCAGGCACGGTGGCTCACACCTGTAATTCCAGCACTTTGGGAGGAAGAGGCGAGAGGATTGCCTGAGCTCGGGGGTTCGAGAGCAGCCTGGGCAACTTGGCAAGACCTCATCTATACAATAAATTAAAAAATTAGTAAGGCATGGTGGCACATGCCTGTAGTTTCAGTTACTTGGAAAGCTGAAGTGGAAGAATCACCTGAGCCCAGAAGGTTGAGGCTGCGGTGGCCATGATTGTGCCACTGCACTCCAGCCTGGGTGACAGAGTGAGACTCCAACTCAAAAAAAAAAAAAAAAAGAAGAAGAAGAGAGAGAGAAAGCTAAACTAGGATAATTTCCAAGAACCATCCCAAAATTAAGGGTGATGAGAGCATGCCTTTGGAGAATGCATACAGCAGTCATATAATGGTTCCAACATATGTTTCTAATGTTGTATACTTTCTACATGACAGAAGCACCTCATTGGTACTGCAAAGGTTTTCTCTTAGCCTCCTACAAGACTTCTCTATGCTACACAGATGAATTAACTTCAACGTGGTCAATTTAAAATTTTCAGCCTCGTTAAGCATGACTGACTGTATCAACTGACCCAAAATCCAAAGCCTCCATAGGAAAACCTACATTACCTATCTGGGTTATGGGCTCAAACTGTTAGACCTTGAGAAAGAATCTCTACGTTTTCTTCGGTCAAATGGGAAAACAGAATGCCATTTAATAAAAATTATTCGACAAATATATATCTTGGGCATTTTGTGTTTATAAAGAAGGGAGCGGCCACTGCACTCCAGTCTGGCGTGAGTGAGACTCCAACTCAAAAAAAAAAAAGAAGAGGTGTTGTTTTAGTTATAAATATTTCCATTAGAAGATCAGTATCCAATGCATTCATTCAAGAAATAATGATTGAGTGCCTACTTCATGCCAAGCACTATTCCAGAGCGAAAAAGAATGAAAAGGTCTCTGATCTTGTGGAACTCAAACTCTAATGGGGACAAGACAGAGACAATAACAAGCAAAGACAAAATTAGAAATAGAGATGTGATAGATACCAGGTGGGCTACACCGGACAGTGCAGACTCTTCGAGATGACATCGAGGCTGAGCTGTGAATCTCAAGATCCAGCCATGCATAGACCAGGAAGAAGAGCATTGTGGGAAGACAGAACTAGTGCAAAGTCCTCAAACCTTGGGACATAAAGAAAGCCAATGTGGCTAGAATGCAGTGGTAGAGTAAGGAAGTGATATCAGATACAGTTAGAGAAATAAGCAGGAATCACACCATGTGCGAGGACCGACAATTAAATTTGCGAACTCATTCTAGAAATGAGAATGCTACATTCCTGAAAAGAAAAGAGTATTAGCTACACATGATGGAATATAAATGGATAAGATCTGTTCAGCAAGCCAAATTCCACATCCTCCAGAGTGGACCTCACAATGCCAAATGACTTTCCTGATCCTCTTGCTGCTTATCAGTAGAAAGAGAAGCCATAGCACTGGGCCACACAGGAAAAATGACAAAAGTGATCACATCTGCCTCTGATCCAAGAACTTCTTTTTTATTAAATATTTTTTTTAAAGATGTGGGGTACAATTCAGGGTTAGGTACACAAATGGTGATTTTGTAGGTACCCTTGTTGATGAGGTGTGCCCCTCACTCCCCTGGCAATTTCCCTCAACTGCCAATCCCACCTCCACCTCCCCTGGCAGTTTCCCACTACTACCAATCCCTTTCTTACAGCATTATGATAATCGTTCAAGTTCTGCTTATGAGTGAGAACATATAGAACTCCGTTCTTTGTTTCTGTGATAGAGCACTTAGTATGATCAACTCTAAATCCATCCAAGTTACTATAAAGTTCATGTTTGTCCTTCTTTATGACTGCATAATATTTCATTGTGTATATGTACCACATTTTTTTTTATCCAGTCCAGCTTCGATGAGCAGCATGGTTGGTTCCATGTTTTTGCTGTTGTGAATAGAGCTGCAACAAACATGTGTGTACAGGGATCTTTTTTGTGGAATGATTTGAGTTCCTCTGGGTATATTCTCAGTAGGGGAATGGCTGGGTCATATGGAAGGTCAATTTCTAGTTCTTTCAGAAATCGCCACACTGTCTTTCAGAGAGGTTGCACTAGTTTGCATTCCCACCAGCAGTCATTTTTGTGCCACCTCAGGACTCTCGGTCTCACTTGAATCCAGAGGTTTTAGTCACTTGTTTTGTATCCGGCTGCCAACCCAACAGCACATCCCTTTGCACCCATATCTGCATTTCTCATAACCAACCCCCAGGTTTTTCCTATCAATACCAAAGCCCTCCTACTGAGGTAGACCTGCTTAGCTCCCACCTAAATACCTTTGGAAATTAATACCCCAGAGCATAAATCCTTGGCTGAGGCAAGATGGCAGCTGACAGACAAATTCTTCTTCCTTCCACCACCATATGGACTGCCCTGAAAAAAAATCAGTCTGTCAAAAAAGGATCCCACAAGATGAATAAATCTGCCATTCTTAAACTCAAGTGATGGCCACTTGATTAATAACATGCTTATATAAGGAGAGACTACCCCCCCCAAAAAAAAACCTGGAATTATTTTTTGGAGGATGGGACCCTTGTAGTCCAGGCTTTCCCTGCTAGGTAAGTTTTCTAGAAACCCATCGACATCAGTGTACCAGCTAGTGTTGATGTGAGAGAATGCATTCAGTTTTAGTGAATTTGTTTTGGAGACTCTTTCAACGCATTTGCCCATTTCATGATGGGTGATTTATGAGCGCACCTGCCCACGCCGTGCTGAGTGTTCAGCAGTTTTTGACAAAAACAGACCCCATGCCCTACCTTCCCTATTCACCCGATCTTGCTCCAAGCAAATTTTTTTTGTTGTTGTTTCCCCAGATGAAAAAAAGTCCTCAAAGGAAAACATTTTACTGATGTGGAAGAGGCAAAACAAAAAAAAGGGGCAGAAGCTCTAAAAGGCATCAAAATGGATGAGTTCAAAAACTTTTGAGGAGTGGAAAAAGTGTCTTGACTGGTGTATTGCGTCAAACGGAGAGTATTTGAAGGTGACTGAAGTTTAAACATGTAAGAATAAGTGCATAATTTTTTAATAAATAAATTCTGGGGTTTTGGGGTGTCCCCCTCATGTTGTCTCCCGCTCCTCTCCCGCCTTACTCCCCTCTTCCCCTCACCCCTCTCCCTGCAATTGCATTTGGAAAGCAGGAGTCCATTCAGAGGTTCAATCTGCTCTGCCACCTTACCACTTAGCAGATCTGCTGGTGCTAGGAGTACCTACAGTGGATCAGAAAAATTTGTGAAGTGCCTGAAAACCTCCATGGGAGAGTTAGCCCAAAACATTAGGGTGATGGAGCAAGGCCATACCTACTGTGGCCAAGAATGATTTTCCATTTGTTTGGTTTTTTAAAAGAAATTAGACATACTGCCTTCTTCCATTTGCTACAAACACAGATTGACAATACGAAAGAAACGCTGAACTCTAAAGAGGGTGGTGATGGCAACACTTTCCACTACAGTACAACGTCCCAGTTTCCCAAATAATTAACATTTCTATTCTTCCATGATACATATTCCTGTGGAGAACTAGTCAAGAGCTTTTGCCAAGGCCAGGAGATGAAAAACAGAGTATGTACTAATTAGCTAACTGGAAACTCAGTTAACATATTTGGGATAGACCCATAAAATCGGCCATTGTTTTGTTAAGCATCTGTAAACTGCCGAATTAGCCATGGTTTCTGCTCAACATCTTACAACTGGGGCAGACAGTCCCACTGTGACTCTTCTCTGCAGGGCGGAGGTGGAAGCTAGGCATCAAGTCTGGAATGCCATCATAGGAGTAACCCTGGTAGCCTTTGGATGCATAGTAGGCGACTGTGCAGGTTGTAAAATCCAGGCAGGAACACCAGAATGCCAATGATCAGGACTGGAATGGCCTGGCTTGACCCCCCTTTACTGATGTAGCCAGACAGCAAGAGGGAGCCTATGATGATGAGAAAGGTGCCAATCAAAAACAGCACAGTGGCAAGCGCTATGACCTTGTAAGGGATCTTAGGAGGGCTTTTTTTTTTTTTTTTTTTTTTAGTTGAAGTCTCACTCTGTTGCCCAGGCTGTAGTGCAGTGGCACACTCACGGCCACCCCAGCGTTGACCTACTGGGCTCCGACGATCCTTCCTCCTCAGCCTCCCAAGTAGCCAGAACTACAGGCGCGCGCTACCACACCCAGCTAATTTTTTATTTATTGTAGAGATGAGGTCTTGCCAAGTTACCGGGGTGGACCTCGGCCTCCCAAAGTGCTGGGATTACAGGTTGAGCCACCAAGCCCGACCTTGGAGAACTTTTCTTAAACTGAAGATCAATGTAACCATCATCTGTGCTGGAGAGCCTTGAGTATTTCACTTTACTACTAAGGATACCAGTAGCCAGGTTGGTATAGGACAGCATCATAACACGCAGCCACAGCTACACTCAGATTGCCGCTCCAGGCTTCCTTCCGCCTAACTGCCATCTAGCCTGCCTCCATCAGGACCTGATTTTCCAATTGTAAAACAGCTCTTGGTGGACCACTGAGGCCTAGTAGAGTTTAAACATCTGAGCTTGGGTCACTGAATGACTATGCATCTAGAATTTCCAATCAGGCTGGGTATGAGTAGACTCATTGACGCATGAGTTTGGGCAAGCACAGTAGACTTCACTGTCTGCGGGCAACAGTATATTCAGAATTGGGCGTGAGCAAGCCCAGAAAGTATCAATAGATTACATGAACAGTAGTAGCCCAGATTCCCATTCACCTATCTCTAATGCATTAATGCCTCTTCCTCAGTTCACTCCTATAGCCTTGTAAAGGCTATAGGACCAGGCTGAGGACCAATACCAGTCTGTGACCTGTTAGGAACTGGGCGGCACAGAAGGAGGTGAGTGGATGGTGAGCAGAGCTCTGCCTTCTGTCAGATCAGCGGTGACATTAGATTCTCATAGGAGCACAAACTCTGTGGTGAACATTCAAGGGATCTAGGTGTATGCTCCTTATGAGAATCTAATGCCTGATGATCTTCTGCCCCCTCCGCCCCCATCTATGGAAAAAGAGTCTTCCATGAAACCAGTCCCTGACACCAAAAAGGTTGGGGACTACTGTCATAAAGGATTCCTTAACACCAATTAACAGAGGAAGGTAGAACTCAGGCATGATTCATCGATGGGTCAATACAATATATTGATGGTAAAATAAAATAAACCACACTGAAGCTACATTACCCAGGAGTGGGACGAAAGGGCAGCGATGAAGGGAAATTCTCCCTGGAGGCATAGCTCTGAGCAGTGTACTTGGTCATTCACTCCATATGGGATGGTCTAAAGTACAAATATACATAGATTCCTGGGGAGTAGCCCCCCCAAAATGGTTTAACTGGTCAAAGTCCTGAAAAGAACAAGATTGGAAAGAAGGAGATCTTAGGAAGAGGTATGTGGGTGTACTTATGGATGCAGACACTAAGCATTTAGGTCTTTGTGTCCTACCAGAAAGTGTTCCTCCCAGATAAGGCTCCCACCAATTGGATGGGTGGAGTGACTCGTCTTATGGATATGAATCAGTCTCTCTTTTTTTTTAATCACCACAGTGCTGGTGCAATAGACCCCATGCTATTTGGCTCATCCATAGGCTCCACCCATGTTACCATGCTAAGGATGGGCCAAATAGCATGGGTTACCCCCAACTAAGGTCAGCATAGTTAATACCCTGCTGAATGCCCAATAGCATAAACTTCCAATAGCAGAGACCAACACTGAGATGTTGATATGGCACTGTTTCTCAAGGAATGACACTTATATCACCTCCCACCCTAGATAGACCAGCGGCTGTCCTTTCCAGATTTGATACCTGCTTTAGATAAGGTTTACCTTTCCTCTTCACAATGTCTTCCACATCCAAGCCATCCAAGGTCTACAAATGCCTATTCTATTGACATGGTATCACACATAATATTGCCTGGTCCAAGGGACCCATTTTACAGAAAAGGAAGCATAACAATGGACACATGACCATAGGCTGCACTGTCTTGCTACATGCTTCATCACCCTGAGACATCCATGGAAACAGAATAGAGTAATGACCTATTGGTTGGAATAACACTCTGCAAAGTTATTGTGCTCTTCCAGTTTGTGTTATAGCACTGAATCAACAAGCAGTCGTATATGGTTCTGTGTCTCCAATAGCTAGAACATCCAAGTCCAAGAATCAAAGAGTGGGAGTAGAATTCTGACTACCGCTCCCAGTGACTCACAGAATCTGTGCTGCCCATTCCCTCAGCCTTAGGCTCTGCTGTGTTAGAGGTCCTGGTCCCAAGTGGACCAGGTGAAGATACTCCTACTGGGTTCTACTCCTCCTTGCTCAGTTTCAACTCTTCATTCCAGTAGACCATCAGGCAAATACATGAGTGTTTTTCTCATTATCACAAAAAGCGAGGTGGTGCTACACAATGAAGTCAAAAAGTCATATGTCAGAAACCCGCTCACTGGGGAGGCTCACTGGAATATCTTTTGGTGTTTCCATGCCCCGTTATATCAGTAAATGAACAATTGAGCAACCAGTGACTGGCCAAGCTAAGATCACTAAGGATCAGACCCCTCAAGGATGAAGGACTGGATCACTCTACCAGGAAAGAAACTCAAACCAAAGTGTTTGCCACAGAAGAGGCAAGTCTAATATGCATAGTAGAGAAGAGAGAGATGATGAATATCTACTATGACCAAAGAACCAGCTAGAGCATCAGGGACTGTAGTTCATTTTGCTAACTCTCTTACTATAACTCTTTTCATAAATTATGGCGGACCACCATCTTGAAGGCAACTCTGAACCTTCTTTCACAAGGAAGACATAAAGATTTCTTCACATCACAAAAATAAAGTCCACTTATTATGGTTTAAGAGCCAGATATAATGGAAGGACAGAGCTGATTTGAATGACATAAGGGGAGAATCGTATCAGTACCTCTTATGAGCCAGTTCAGATCTTCTTGGCCATATATGGCACCTGGGTCTTTGTCCACTTGTTCCCGACATGGCTAAAACAGTAGTGACCTCCTCCATGTGGCCTCTGCCCCACTTCAGGCAGAGAGAACCCAGTCTCACCCTACCCCATGCCCATGCTGTACCCTGCTGCCCTCTACCCCAGAGCATTCCTACTGACCCAAAGATGTGATGAGACAGACCCACTTTCTGCCTATCGAGGCCAGCTGATCATTTGCAGGGTCCAGGGCAAAGTGAAAACGTAAGGTCATTTGTTCAAAAATCAAGAGGAAGATTTTACCTTTCTTCCATAGTCTCTCTCTTGACCTCTTGTGGTCCAGTTCATTTTCTATTTAGCATTGCACTCCCTAGAGCATGGAGACATTCACAGGATGAATGCAGACTCTCCCAGGTTCCAGGATCCCTCTTCATGACTGAGCACAGAGCATGTGTTTCTGATCCAGCCCTCCCCAGGCTGGAGGCCAAGTCCCTGCAGAGGGCAGTGGCAGGAGGTGTAGGGGAGCAGGCTACTGAGAACCCTCTCTGCTCCAAGGAGGCAGGGAAAAGGGGAGGAGATGAGACCACCTGTGACCCCAGGCACCAAGCCCTCTGCCCCTACACATGCTCCCTCTTCCCTCAGCCTTCATTTACAAAACACAAATTCAACTATGCAGCCATAAAGAAGAACGAAATCATGCACTTCACAGCAACCTGGATGGAATTAGAGTTTATAATACTGAGTGATCTCTCACAGAAACAAAGAGCTGAGTATCACATGTTCTCACTCATAAGTGGACCTTGAACAACTACCATAATACTATAAGAAAAGGATTGACAGTAGCAGGAAACTGCGGGGGGGTAGGGACAGGGAGGTGGGATTGACGGTCGATATCTGCCTGGGGAAGAGGTCACACCTCATCGATAAGGGTACCTGCATGGTGAATATTTGTATACCAAGCCCTAAATTGTACCCCACAATTTTAAATAAAAATTAAAAGAGGAAAAAAAAAACCCCACAAATTCAGAGATAAAAGTATTCAGAATTTCAAGATAGTGAATGCAGAGCATTAAACCCCAAGAGTGGGCCCTCTTCTGACTGCACTGGCCAGCACCATGAATCTGGCACTGGCCCTCATACATGACCAACTGTGAGTGTAAGGGAATCAATGCCCCCATGGAGCAAACTTTTAACCAGTGGGAGATGGAGGCCTGCAAGTAAAATTCTTCTGTCTAAAGTTTTGG
Organism: Cephalopachus bancanus; assembly: GCA_027257055.1. NCBI lineage: Eukaryota > Metazoa > Chordata > Mammalia > Primates > Tarsiidae > Cephalopachus > Cephalopachus bancanus. Next base: position 1,770,181 of record JAPVLO010000162.1, on the reverse strand, counting down.
CTTCCCTGGGCCACATCAAGTAAAGAGGAATTGTCTTGAGCTGCACATAAATTATATAACATAGTTAATATATACACATAAAACACATTTTATGTTTTATATTTTATTCTAAAGTTCAGACAAATGAGAATAATATAAAAGTGGTGCAAAATTTGACCTTGTTTTTGTAAAACTAAGCTATCAATGTCTGGTTTGATGGAAGTGGTCACAATTCTTAGTGAGTTCTCAAAGTGCTCATCAGAAATGCTTGTCCGAATTTTGTTCTCTGTGTGCTTCCTCATTGAAAACAGCTGCTCACAAATGTATGCACTGCCAAAAAGTGATGTCATGAATAAGACATAATTGTAAACTTCAAAAATGGAACTATGCATGAGGTCTTGATGAAAATAAATACTAAAAAATGCATGACGTTAAAAGATTGTGTGGGGACACATTACTAACTGTCCTGGGCTGCATGCGGCCCACAGGTCATGGGTTGGACATGCCTGCTCTAAAAAAAAGCACTCATGTATATAGCCTCTCAGAAATGGTCCTGCAGGATCAAGAAATTGGTCCTACATGAAGCCAAGAGCAGGCCAGCGCAACTCAGCATTCTCATGTGTGTCTCCCTCTCGTTTTCTTCTCCAGCATGGACGGCCATCCCCATTACAGTAAGAGCATGTAAACCATTTCTGTAGACTCTGCATTTTGAGTAACCCAGGTTAAGACAATTGATTAAAAAGTAAGGATGAAAGAACACACTTTAGATATTTTACCTTGATTTAAACATTACATTTTAACTTAGAATGTCACTTTAATTTAAAATATTTAAGTATGTATTTGTTTGCCAACTTTCTAAAAGTCTTTTTTTTAATCAGTGGACCCACTGAAGTTCTATTTTGTCTTTACTGGCAAAATCACAGTCAAAATGCATCACTTATAATTTATAGACTTGATTTATTTAAGCTGATACAATAAATTAAAGTCCCTTTTAAAGCAACTAAAATGAATAATTTTTCTAGATTTGTATGGATTTATTCTTTCTGGTATTTCTTTCTTCCTTTTAAATTAGAGATGAGATCTCCAAATGTTGTCCAGACTGGACTCAAAATCCTGACAATCCACCCACTTCAGTCTTCCAAGTAGTGGGACTACAGGTGCAGGCCACCATGTCGGGTTTTTTTTTTTTCTCTCTCTCTGATCTTTAGTAGTTGCCCTACCAGTGCTGGGCACTGTGGTTCACGCCTGTAACTCCAGCACTTTGGGAGGCAGAGGCGAGAGGATTGCCTGAGCGCATGGTTTCGAGACCAGCCTGGGCAACATGGCAAGACCTCATCTCTACAATTAATCAAAAAATTAGTTGGTCATGGTGGTTCACGCCTATAGTTTCAGCTATTTGGATGGCTGGCTGAGGCGGAAGGATCACCTGAGCCCAGCAGGTTGAGGCTGCGGTGGCTGTGAGAGTGCCACTGCACTCCAACCTGGGTGGCAGCGTGAGACACCAACTCAAATTTTTTTTTAAAAAGTGTCCCTACCAAACCTTACTTGGTAGCATTATTTTAGTGAATACCTATATAAAGTCGTTCCAAAGCACTCAACTTAGTTTTCACAGAAACAACTCTATTTTCAATGAATTTCTCATAGATGTGTCATATTTACTTAAAGTACATGATGGTAATCATAAATACAAAACATATAAGCAGTTTAAGAACAAACACAGTGGGACAGCCCTGTTAGCATTCAGCTCCACTGATAAAAACCAAAGATTGTGGTGTCTTAGATCAGCAGTTCTCAGCAGCATCAAGGTCCTGGGACCTTATTAGAAACACAAATTCCCAGGCCTCACTCCGGATCTGCGGAATCAGGAACTCTCCAGGTGATTCTAATGCACACCCACGTTTAAGAGCCACCAACCTAGAAAATCATTTAATAGCTGGGAATATGTGTGTAGTGGTCATGATTAGTACACTTTACTGACAAAAGAGAGAGTGCTGTTAATGTAACAAGTTAGTGTATTGACCTCCAATAATTGCTCTGTGTTTTGGTTAGAACTAGGTTTGACTTCAGATAATTTTTTAAGAACCACAGTAGCTTATATGAATATAGTTAACATTCCAGAACTGTACAGTTAAAAATTGTTAAAATGGTGAGTTTTATGTAATGTTTTTACCACAATAAAAAAAGATAAATAAAAAAACAAAATTAAAATTTTAAATTTAAAAAAAAATGGCTTAAACACATTAGAAATGTATTTCTTTTACATCTAGAAAAAATTTAGAAGTAGACATTTCATGACTTGTATAGCACTCCATGAAGTGTTCAAGGAACCAGGAATCTTCTGGCCAACTTGTCTGGGGCCCTCGTCCTCATGGTCCAAGAGGGCTACGAGATTTTCAGCCACTGCAGCATCCACATCCCAGACAGGAGAACAGAGCAAAGAAAAAACAAGGATACTCCCTCCCTCAAAAGGAGGCTTCCCAGAGATCTCACACAACACTTCCTTTCAAGCTCTCATTGTCTAATAGCCACACAGTGACACATAGCTGCAAGGGAGCATGACAGATGTCATACCAAGGCAGCAATATGCCCACTTGAACACTGAGATGCTATTACTAAGAGAGAAGAGGCAAATAAATATTGGGAGACAGTCAGCAGACTTTAGCACATATTGTAACTGTAAAATCAGACCTGCCCTTACCCACCCCCAAAATGAAGAAATACTTTGTATAAAGTATTTCTAGACATTGCTGTAGTAAAAGACACACAGAGAGAGAGAGAAAGAGAGAGAGAGTGAGAGAGATCTACTTTTTTTGATAAATAATCCCTATTTTTATGATTTTTAAAAGGAAAAGCAGGGGGATACCCTCTGCTGAGGCTTATTACATGCCAATCCCTGCGCTTCTGCATCTGTCATTTCAATGATTGTCCACCATCACCTGTGCTGGGCAATCTGACTTACGTTCTGTAATAGGTAGGATGGGCTAGATTTGATGCAATAAAGGGAGAACTTCCTCATCACTTGTGAGTAGGGGAATGCCATAAGGGCCCCTGTGGCATTAATTCAGGCTGCTATGACAGAATACCATAGTCTGGGTGACTTAAACAACAAACATTTATCACTCACAATTCTAGAGGCTGATAAGGAACAAAATCACAGCCTTTGCAACAATTTGGATGCAGCCAGAGACCATCATACTAAGTGAACTATAAGAGGAACAAAGAATGAACATTGCATGTACTCACTCATAAGCAGGCCCTGAGCACCAGTCATATTAGCACAAGGGTAGGATCAGGAGTTATGGGACACAGCTAAGGGAGGGAGGGAAGTGGGAGGCACATGACCACACAATGGGCACATGGTCCACAACTGGGGGAGAAAGGGCCAGCTAGAAGCCCAAACTTCACTTGCATGCAGCATACTTATGTTGCAAACCATCACTTGTACCTCACAACTATAAAATACAATAAAAATTCTGGAAGCTGGAAGTTTAAGATCAAGGTGCCAGTGGATCTATCCAATGTCTGATTGAGGGCTCTCTTCTTGGTTTGCAGATGGCCACCTTCTCACTGTAATTTCACATGGCAGAAAAGGGGAGGTGAGGGTGGGAAGCAAGTTCTCTGGTGTCTCTTCTTACAAGGGCAGTACTCCGTTCATGAGGGCTCTGCCTCATAGCCTAATTACTTCCCGAAGGTCTCACCTCCTAATACCATCACTTTGAAGGTTAGGATTTCAGCATATGAATTGGGGAAAGGGGGGAACAGAAACCATTATTTGCAACAGTTCCTGTAAGTCAAAGCAAAAGACATGACCATGCCTAACTTCAAGCGGACTCTTTGAGGCCAGAACCAGTATCTTGCTAACTTTGTATCTGATATCTAGCCCACATCCTCACATATCCAAGGATCTCAATAAATGTTGAATTGCTTGTTCAATTGAAGTTTTAAAATCTCTCAATTATCTCAAGTCAATCATCTTTCTAGAACCACTCCTCCCTCAAGAGAATTGGCTTATGCAAGTTTTCTTCCTGGAATTCATCCAGGTAGTGAAAAAAATTAAAACTTGCAAAAAATTCGATTCCGCCCAACTCCATCCCCCCTGCCGTCCAAGGAAAGGACTTTCCAAGGCAGCACAGGCACCAGCCCTCTAGTGGAGAAAATACTTATTTTGGCTTTTATGCTGCAGTTTAATTTGATGTGTCAAAATTCTGTCTTTAATCTGCCCTTTTACAAAGCAGTAACAACAAATGTTGTTCTGGGAATTACATTTTCAGATGATTAGGTTATACAGCAGACTAATCACTTTTGCTTTAATGAAGAATAAAGTGTACCGCACTGCTGGCACTGTTATTAGAGATTGTCAACTAAATCATTTAAGATGTGCTGTTTACGTAAGTTCCTAATTACTGCTGGGATTTTTACAGTAAGGTAGAGTTAATGGTCTCTTCTGTCATATCTCTTCTGTAATGTGATGACTTTTGTGAGCCTCCTCCTTCTAATTGCACAAAACAACGAAAGCATCCTGTTAAGGAAAAATGGGTAGCTAAATCCTGATGAGTCAAAACCCATTTAATTAAGACATGAGTGTCAGAACGGAGCTTAGAACTGCTTAGGGGCACACTTCTAATCATTACTGAAGATCTCAGAAACAAACTGTGCTTTAATGTACCAGTGGAAATAGCCAAGAATCTTCATCAGTACACTGCTGAGCCTCTAATGTCAGGACTTCAACATCTTTAGCAATGGGATGCTGGAATTAGATAATTTTACACTTGTGGAAATCTAATTATGTGAGTTCTCCACTCTCGCTCTCAACTCTCCAGCTTACTTCCAGATCCATAAACACTTTAAGTGGCCCCTGGATCATTGCAGACTTTTGATCTTTCTTATGATCTCATGGACGAGTTTACTAGTCTGGACTCTGACCCAGGTGGTTGAAGATAGAAGCGTGATGGCCTCAAGTCACACAAGCCTCAAGACTGTGGATCAGACAGAGGTTCTAGGTCCATCCACCTGCTGGAATGCACTGACAGCAAAACCAGGAGGGTGTCATCACAGAAAGGAAAGGCAGAGTCACTGCAGGGATGAGGAGAGGAACAGGAAGAGACTGCTTTTCCGGTCACTTAGGAGACTCCAAAGGGCCCAGCTAGGCCTGAGGGCAAAACAAGGTGGCCAAAGTCTCTATGTCAGATGTGAGAACTGGAAAGGAGAGAGATCAAACGATCTATGAAATGTGTTCTGCTTTTGCTTATAATTTCCTCAACCATGTATATTTTGTGTCCTAAAATCCTCTTGAATCATATTAGGTTTGTATAGATAAGCTTTGATAGTCTATTGATTAGGTAATTCCTGGACTGTCAACAACCATAATTCTTTGAGAGTGGTTTTTTTGTTCTTTTTTACTTCCTCCAAAACTACTCAATACCTATCTTTTTATTTTTATTTTATTTTATTTTATTGTTTTTGTTTTTTTTTTTTAGTCAGAGTATCACTTTGTCGCCCAGGTAGAGTGCAGTGACATGCTCACAGCCACCCCAGCATCAACTCACTGGGCTCAGGTGATCCTTCCACCTCAGCCTTCCAAGTAGCCAGAAGTATAGGCACGTGTTACCACGCCCAGCTAATTTTTTGATATATTGTAGAGACGAGGTCTCACCAAGTTCCCCAGGCTGGTCTTGAACCCCTGGGTTCAGGCAATCCTCTCACCTTGGCCCCCCAAAGTGCTGGGATTACAGGCATGAGCCATTATTTTATATTTTTGAATATGGGTATCACTGTTGCACAGGCTGGAGTGCAATGGTATGATCATAGCTCATCACAGCCTTGACTTCCTGGATTTGGGCAATCCTCCCACCTCAGTCTCCCAAGTAGTTGAAACTAAAGGCATGCACCACTACATCCAGCTAATTTTTTTATTTTTATTATTATTATTTTTTTAGAGACAAAGTCTTGCTATGTTGCCTAGGCTAATCTCAAACTCCCGGGGTCAAGCAATCCTCTCGCCTCAGGCTCCCAAAGTGCTGGGTTTCCAGGCATGAGCCACCACACCCAGCCTATCTTTTTAATCTTAATTAAAAACTCTGCCTGAATTCTTCATTTTGAAAGGGGAGAGTCTGTGATTCTAGCCAAGGGAAAAGAGAAATCAGCAAAGGGATTACAGCACACTTAGTCTGAATTGCCAGGCACCCCCAGAGGGATGCATCACATCAACTGCATGAAGCTGGAGCTCAAGGGAAAGCAATGAACTGGAACAGAGACTTGGGAGTTGCGTGGTGGGTGGTAGTTAAAGGAAGGAGACCAGAGGGTTACCCAAGAGAGTTTTGGAGCATCAGAAGAGCAAACACAGATCCAAGTGAGTGTCAGCATTTTTTAGCGAGGTTGAGGAAGAAGAGACAATTAAATTACAAACATAAGAAGGGAGGAAGCCACAGGAGAAAGAAGAAAGAGGTATTGCTGCCTGGGAGAGAAATTTCTGGAAGGGATGGTTAATAATATTAGAGGTCACAGGGATCAAGCAGGTCAAGGATCTGAAAAGAGAGGAGCTTCTGTTTGGAGATGCCGGAAAGGTAGCCCTAGGGTGGGAGTGAAAATGAGCACGTGCCACAGAACCATGGGGTGGCCTTTGCAGGAGGGAGCTACACTTTGTGGCTCCTTCAGATAATGGTACGAGGACTTCATGAAGAAATGCCCCTGGGGGAGACTTCACGGTGGGGAGCAAAGGCAGGGGTTTATCACCTATACTAAATACTAATTAATTTTTGGGACCCTATCAGGGCCCACAAGTATGAGGCACCATCTCCCGGCCTCAGATCTTCCTGGAAACAGAATTCCCATAACCCCAAGCCCTCAAAGGGACATATGAGAAGGGACCCAGAAAAATCCAGAATTATCTTTTGGAGGGCAGGCCCCTGATAGTATAGGTTTCTCCCACTAGGTAAGTGTTCTAGGAATCCATCAGCATCAGTGGACCAGCTAGCATTGTCAGGTGCTGCGTTCGGCTTCAGTTATTTTATTTTATTTTATTTTATTTTATTTTATTTTATTTTATTTTATTTTTAGATTCTTTCAACCTGTTTGCTTATTTATGATGGGTGATTTACAGGAACAGCCTGCCTACGTGGTGTTGAGTGTTCAGCAGTTTTTGACCAAAAAAGACATGATCCCACATCTTACCCTCCCTATTCACCCAATCTTGCCCCGAATGACTTTTTTGGTTTCCCTGGATGAAAAAAGCACTCAAAGGGAAACATTTTGCTGATATGGAAGAGGTGAAACAAAAAACAGCAGAAGCACTAAAAGACATCAAAATGGGCAATTTCAAAAACTGTTCAGAACAATGGAAAAAGAGTCTTAGTAGGTGTATTGCATTAAACAGACAGTACTTTGAAAGGGAATGAAGTTTAAACCTGTAAGAATAAATGTTCAGTGTTTTATAAATAAATTCCGGGTTTTTTTGGGTCCCCCTTTGTATATAGGTAAGTGCGGTATATCTTCAATAGCATCATCTCCTAGGACTGCCATAACAAAGTACCACAAAGCAGATGGCTTATCACAACAGAAATTCATTCTTTCGCAGCTCTGAAGGTTAAAAGTCCAAAGTTAAGGAGCTGGCAGAGCCATGCTCCCTCTAAGGGCTTCAGAATCCTCTAGCCTCTTCCTAGCTTTGGTAGCTTCCAGCAATTCTTGATGTTCCTTGACTTGTAGCTACATTATCCCAACCTCTGCCTCTGTCTTCATATGGCCTTCTTTCCTGTCTCTGTCTGAGTCCTCTCCTCTTATAAGGACAACAATCATTAATTAAAGTCCATTCTGATCCAGTATGACCTCATCTTAACTGATTATATCTACAAGACCCTAATTCCAAATAAGGTCCCATTCTGAGGTTCCTGGTAGACATAATTTTTGGAGGACCTTATTCAACTCACTAGACTGAATGTGTGAATACTTCTTGGGAAAACCAGTCACCACTTGAAGCAAAGGGCCAGCTGCCAAGTCATCTCACTCCCTTTCCTCCACCTCTTCAATCCCTCCTTTTCCTAAAAAAATAAAATTTCACAGACAATACAGGGAGCTCCCACACACCCCAATCCCGGCTTTCCCAATTATGAACATGGTACAATAATATGGCACCGTGTTACATTAATGATCTAATGTGGATACACTGTCATTAACTCAAGTCCATACTTTACTCACAAGTCCTTAGTATTTACCTAATGTCCTTTTTCTGCCCAGGATTCTATATTGCATTTAGTCATCACGTCTCCTTAGGCTTCTCTTGGCTGTGACAATTGGGACACTCTCTTTTCCAATGAATCTGCCATCTCAGACTCACCCTCCACGCATCTCCACATGACCTAGACCCCAGGAACCCATGAGCATGGGGAGGAAGGTCATACAGGCAGATGTGAGTCACTTAGGACAATGCGTGGACCCTGATCCAGACTGCAGTTTAATAAAGGCCTATTAGAACAAGTGAAATGACTATTACAGTGATATGAGGAGTGGTATCTTGTCCTGTAAGAAATAGTACTTTGGCCAGGCATGGTGGCTCATTGGCTATAACCCCAGCTCTTTGAGAGGCCAGGGCAGAAGGATTGCTTGAGCCCAGGAATTCAAGACCAGCCTGAGCAACATAGTAAGGCCTGGCTCCACAAAAAGAAATTTTGGAAAATTAGCCAGGCCTGGTGGTGTGTGCCTGTAGTCTTAGCCACTTGGGAGGCTGAGGTAGAAGGATGTCTGAGCTCAGGAGGTTGAGGCTGCAGAGAACCATGACTGTCACCTGGGCGACAGAGTGAGACTTCACCTCAAGGAAGGAAGGAAGGGAGAAAGAGAGGAAGGAAAGAAGAAAGGAAAGAAGGAGGGAGGGAGAAAGGGAGGGAGGGAGGGAGAAAATAAACAGTACTTTGGTTTGTACAGCACAAGATGAGGAGCAGGAAACAGATCAAGAATAAAGGCACATGACTGTGAAGGAAACATCAGATGGATGATTGTCCTCAAAGAGGATGAGAGGGAAGGTAGCCAGCCTTCCCTCTCGTGGCGCAGAGCATAGGCCAGTGAGGGAGATACTGCTGGTTCTCACCCACTGAGGACACTAGGAACACAGCTGTGAGCACTCCCATCTCAGGGCCTTCACTCCCCAAACAAATGGGAGAGCTGTGTGCTGAGCCGCAGGGGTGTGTCAGGCTCACAGACCCCCTCTCTGTGCCATCAGGACTGGGGTCTCCTAGGGCCCAAGGTACCTCTTATGGGGGGGGCGCTCTCAGGAGTGAGGGGGCATGAATCTTATTGTCCTCCCCATATCCATCAGCACGTTCCCCGGGTACTCTCCATAGGGAAGAGAACTGCCATCTCTCTCCTAGTCTAGGGCCAGAGTCAGCCTCATATACTGATTGTTCTGCTGAATGTAGCCCCAGAGAAGGAGAGGGAGAGAGACCAAACTCACAGAAAAGAAAAGGATGACCACTCTGAGACCTGGAGGAAGAACTCGGAGGAAAAAACGAATAGAGATCGTGTTCTCTAATTACTCATCACCTTTTTTTGTCTCCTTGATCCTCTTGGTATTTTTTTAGTAACTTTTTTTTTCTGAGTCAGACTCCTACTCTGTCGCCAAGGCTGGAGTGCAGGGGCATGCTCACGGCTCACCTCAGCCTCGACCTGCTGGACTCAGGTGATCCTTCCACCTCACCTTCCAATAATTTTTTAATTTACTGTAGACATGAGGTCTCACTAAATTGCCCAGGCTGTTCTCAAACTCCTGGGCTCAGGCAATCCTTCCACCTCAGCCTTCCAAGTAGCTAAGACTATGGGTGTGTACCACCACACCTGGCTATTTTTTTATTATTATTATTGTAGAAACGAGGTCTCATCAAATTGTCCAGGCTGGTCTGGAATTCCTGGGCTCACACAATCCTCTTGCCTCACCCTCCCAAAGTGCTGGGATTACAAGCATGTACCACCATGCCCAGCTTTTTTTAGTAACTTTATTGACACATAATTCACACACAAAACAATTCACCCATTTAAAGTGCACAAGTCAATAGTTTTTAGGGTTTCTGTTGCATCTACAAAGTTGTTCAGTCACCACCACTAATTTCAGAACACTTTACCCCAAACATAAGTCTGTACCCATTGGCAGTCACTCCCCCACTCTGTCTTCCCATCCCCCCGTCCCTAGCAATCACCAGTCTGCTTTCTGTCTCTATGGATTGCCTGTTCTGGACATCATGCAGTACGTGGCCTTTTGTGGTTGGCCTCTTTGACTTAGTAGGGTGCATTGAAGTTTTATTCATGTTGTAGCATGTATCAATGCTTGATTCCTTTTTATGGTTGAATCATTTTTTATTGCATGAATAGACCACATTTTGTTTACCCATTGATCAGTTGATGGGCATTTGGGTTATTTCTTCTTTTTTGTGAATAATGCTGCTATGAATATTCGTGTACACATTTTTTGTGTGGATGGGTGTTTTCAATTCTCTTAGATATATTGCTAGGTCATGAAGTAACAGTATATTTAACTTTTTGAGGAACCACCAACCTGTTTTCTAAAGTAACTGCACCAGTTCTTCCAAGAAATAAACCTCTCCTCTATTTCGCTCTCCTCTATTTCACTCACTATCCTTTTGAGTTTTGCTAAGTACAACTGAACCTAACTGTAACTGGCACACTTGGTCCTTACGCCGGCAAAACTTTGTAAATGATTACATGTGCTTTAATCGCCAGAGTGCGTCTCTTCTGCCCAACAAGACCAAAAGCAATTCGAAGACGGAGATGACATTCTCATGTTTCTGCATCTGCCACAGAGCCCAGTATGGCACCACGCACCAAACACAATTAATCCAAATTCTTCTGGATGTTTGCACTGATATGAAGGCTCAAAATAAATCTAAAGAACATACAGAAAAGAGAATCACCATTCATTTCCCTCTTGGAGTAGTGAGAAATTCCTTTCTTCATCACCAGTCACTGAACTTAATTATAGGACACTTTAAGTTTTCAGTTGAAATTTATTTGGAGAGACACTAGGTGTTGCTGGTTATCCATGGAAAAGAATACTGCTAGGATTCATTCACTAGTATCTGAAGCAAATTGGGAAAAAATTCGATTTTGCATTTTGCTTTTGCCAAAAGCTATTTCTAGGTAGAAAATTTACAAAATGGGTACATTGTAGTCAGACAGACCAATAGCCACCCCCACCCCCAAGATGTTCATGTCCTAATTCCTACAACCTGTGACTATCTTAAGTTACATGGCAAAGGGGAATTAAAGTTGTTAATTGACTGACTTTAAAATAGGGAGAACCCAAGCACAGTGGCTCACGCCTGTAAACCTAGCACTTTGGGAGGCCAAGGTGGGAGAATCACTTGAGCCCATGAGTTTGAGACCTGGGCAACATAGTGAGACCTCATTGTTACAAAAAAAAAAGAAAGAAAGAAAGAAAGAAAGAACGAAAACTAGCTGGGCATGGTAGCATATGCCTGTAATCTCAGCTACTCAGAACACTGAGGTGGAAGGATCGCCTGAGCCCAGGAGATCTAGGTAGTGGTGAGCCGAGACTGCACCACTGCACTCTAGCATGGATGACAGAGTGAGACCCTGTTGCCAAAAATAAAATAAAATAGGGAGATTATCCTGGATTGTCTGAGTGGGTCTAATGTAATCACAAGGGTCCTTAAGAGTAGAAGAGAAAGGCAGAAGAAAGGGGAAGATGTGGCTATGTAAGAAAGGCACAGAGAGATATCACACTCTGCTTCGAAGACCAAGGAAGAGAACCGTGAGAAAATGAATGCAAGTGATCACCAGAAGCTAGAAGAGACAAGGAGTCAGATTCTCCCTTTGAACCTTGATGTGAGCCCAGTCAGCCCCTTTCACACTTCTGACCTCCAGAACTATAGGTGGGCAGGTCTAACAATTCCAGACATACCTTTGTACACCACATGTTTCCCAGGGCAAAGGGTAATTTAGACACTGCAGACTCTTTCCTACTAGGAGTTACTCCTCACCACCCTCCTCTTCTCCCCAGCCTCCAACCCCTTCTGAGCTCTGGCCCCAGGCCTGTAGGCAAGGGGCTCGCCATTTGACTGACCCTCTGGCTTGAGCTCATCCCTCTGGTCAGTCCCACCCTGGACACCTGTAATAAAATATGCCACCATGTTTGTAGCTCCTCAAAGCCCAGTTCCCAAGCAAATCAAACACACACACTCCACAATGTTTCTCACCAGTTTCTAGTCCCCAGTCTATGCCCCAACTTCCACTTTTCACCTTCTTTCCTCCCTCTTTCCCTTCAATAAATATCGAGAAGCGTATTTATTTCATGCACTGTACAAGGCACTAAGGATGTATTGGTGAAGAACAGACCCATACTCTAGGCCTTGGGCCCCCACAGTTATTGGGGAAATGTACATGAACGTTAAATAATAGATTCTAGAAAGGGAGAAGCACAGGGTTCTGGTACTCACTTAACAGGGGGGCTGGCTTCCACTCTCTGGACCACGTTGGATTCGGGGGGGTTTGTTTTGTTTTGGGGGCAGGGTTTTTGTTTTGTTTCTTTGAGTCAGAATCTCACTCTGTTGCCCAGACTGCAGTGCAGTGGCATGCTCATAGCCACTGCAGCCTCAACCTGCTGAGCTCAGGTTCCAAGTAGCTGGAATCATAGGCACTTATCAACTCACTCAGCTATTTTTTTTTTATTGTAGAGATGATGTCTTGCCATATTGCCCAGGCTGGTCTCAAACCCCTGGGCTCAGGCAATCCTCTCACTGCCGCCTCTCAAAATGCTGGGATTACAGGTGTGAGCCATCTTGCCCAGCTAGATTTGGTTATTTTAAGCTTAACGATGCCATTCTAGAGAAGCATTGTAGCGTGATGGTTAAGAACATGGTCTTCCATCATACTCAGTGAACTATCACAGAAACAAAGAACTGAATACTGCATGTTCTCACTCATAAGCAGGCCCTGATCACTGGTCACAAGGGTTGGATGGGCAGACACTGGACACCACAGCGGGTAGGGAGGGAGGGAAGAGGGCGGGGGAGCATGTAGCAACCCACTGGGTATCTAGTCTACTATCACAGGGAGAGAGGGCCCGCTAGAAGCCCAAACTTCACCTGCATGCAGTTGACTTATGTAGTAAATCCTCACCTGTACCCCACAACTCTAAAATAAAATAAGATAAAAAATAAATCATGCCTGTAATCCCAACACTTTGGGAGGCCAAGGAGAGAGGATTGCCTAAGCCCAGGGGTTCAAGACCAGACTGGGCAACTTGGCTGAGACCTCATCTCTATAATTAAAAAAAAAATTTACCAGGCATAGCAGTACATGCCTGTAGTTCCAGCTACTTGAAAGGCTAAGGCAGAAGGATCACCTGAGTCCAGCAAGTCGCGGCAGCGTGATCATGCCACTGCACTCCAGCCTGGGCAACAGAGTGAGACTCCTATTCAAAAAATAAAAAATATAAAATCGGTCTCCGAAGCCAGACTTCTTGAGTTCAGATTCTGCATCTACCACTTGCTAGCTGTGTGATCTTGAGCAAGTTATTTAACTTTTATTTGTCTCAGTTTCCTCAGATATAAACGGGGAGGATGAGAATAATACCTCATTAGGTTATCTTGATGATTAAATGAGTTAATACATGTAAATGCAGTATCTGACCTAGATAGAAAGTCATACGAACTTGCCGTTGCCATCGACTAATGTCAGCAACTCATATTCTAATCTTAGCAAACACTGTGTGTTTGTCACTTTCTGTTCAGTGGGGTGGTAAGGAGTGAGCAGATGCAAGGGGCCACGAAGTGAGTAGCTGGTGAAGCCGGAGAAGGAGGAAGGAGGAGGCCTCTTCCCCTTTTTCAGTCAATGTAGCCATTGAATTGAGCCAGAATAATGGGACAGAGACATGTGGGAAATGAACACACATTACAAGATCATCTAAGGTCAAAGACAAAACACCACGTTCTAATGCATAAGGCCAAAATGGGAGGATTGCTTGAGCCCAGGAGCTCAAGACCAGTCCAGGCAACATAGTGAGACTTCATCTCTACAAAAAATAAACCAGGTGCGGTGGCACACACCTACAGTCCCAGCTATTCAGGAGGTTGAAGTGGAAGGATCACTTGAGCCCAGGAGATCAAGGCTGCGTTGAGCCATGATCATGCTACTGCACTCCAGCCTGAGCAACAGAGTGAGACCCCAGTCAAATAATAATAATAATAATAATTACTAATTGAATAAATGTAAAACACCTAGAGCAGTGCCTGCCATACAGTGTGAACTATTAGTATTATCATTCCCAGAAACTAGCAAAAGAGCAAAGGAAGTCTTGGAACATATTACAGGGCTTATAGTCTAGTGAGAGAGACGAACAGGTGACAGTATTAATGACAGCTAGTACTACGTGCTTACGTGTCAGGCACCTTCCTAAGTTATTCATATGATTTCACTCATTTAATTCTTGCAACAACTCTAGGAGGTGAGTACTATTATTACTCTCATACCATCAATGAGACAACTGAGGCAGAAAGAGGTTAAGTAACCAGCCCAAAGTCACACAGCTAATAAGTGATGGATCATTTGCAATTATGCCATAGTGTACAAAGGATCTTAGTGAGGTACATAAGAGATGCACTGAGAAAACAGTCTATCCTCATTATCCATGGATTGTGTATTTGCAAATTGTCCTACTTACTAGTGTTTTTCTGTAACCCCCCAATTCATGCTTATGGTGTTTTCAGGGTCATTCACAAACATGCACACCATGGCAAAAGGTTTGAGTCACCCACTGTGTATGTCCCCAGATGAGGCTGAACAAGGCAACATGCTGCCTTCCTATTATTATTATTATTATTATTTGAGTTGGAGTCTCACTCTGTCGCCCAGACTGTAGTGCAGTGGCCGCTCCCGGTCACCGCAGCCTCGACCTGCTGGGCTCCAGCGATCCTTCTGCCTCAGCCTTCCAAGTAGCCAGAATTACAGGCATGCACTACCACGCCCGGCTGATTTTTTTTTTGATTTAGTGTAGAGATGAGGTCTCGCTGCCCAGGCAGATCTCAAACCCACGGGCTCAGGCAATTCACTCACCTCAGTCTCCCAAAGGTGCAGGATTACAGGCTGAGCCACCGAGCCCAGCTATCTTCCTATTTTAGTTCTCACACTGGAAACAAGTGTCCTTTGGAAGATCTAGTCCGTGTCATTTTTTTCCCCACATTCTTGTGCTTTTTGTTGGTGATTTCACTTTTTAAAATGGGTCCCAAGCGTAGTACTGAAGTGCTACCTAGTGTTCCTAAACCCAAAAAGGCTCTGATGAGTCCAACAGAGAAAATGCATGTGTTAGGTAAGCTTTTTTTCAGGCGTGACTCGTGGTGCTGCTGGCCATGGGTTCAATGTTAGTGAGTTAACAATATATTAAATAACATGCATAGAAAAAGGTTATGACGTTAAGCAAAAACACACAGAACAAGGTTACTCTTTGATCTGTTGACAGCCATGATCAAGAGGCTCACAGGCTCTGGTCATTACCCAGAGGCTCACAGGAACCCAAACCTGTATTTCCTCTAGAAGCAATGGTTCAGTATTCACTAATGCAGTGTTTATGTCTACTTTCTAGATAATGAGGATCAACGTTACGTAGGAGGTCATTTCTACCAGACTTGAGGGTCAGGTGGATTCTGAGAGACCTGAGGTAAGTGCGAGCCAGAGGAAGGAAGAAAGCAGAGAAAAGAATGTCCTAGGCAGAGGAGACAGCACGAGCAAAGCCCTAGAGACCACGACCAGTGCGAGCCTTTGAGGGCTGAGGAGCAGTGTGACTGGCAGGGAGCTAGGGGAGGAGAGGCTAGAGGACTAAGCTAGGGTCCAACCAAGCAAGATCCTCTAATTCCTAATTAAGGGATAGGATATAACAGAAATTGTAGCAGCTGAGCTCCACAAAGTCTCCAACTCTTACATTCAAGTTCACTAATTTCCGGCTGGGCTTGGTGGCTTATGCTGGTAATTCCAGCACTTTGGGAGACCGAGGCAAGAGGATTTCTTAAGCCTAAGAGTTATGACTAGTCTAGGCAACATAGCAAGACCCCATCTCTACAAAAAATTAGTCGGGCATGATGCTGCATGCTTGTAGTCCCAGCTACTCAAGGGGCAGAGGTGGAAGGACCGCCTGAAACCAGGAATCCACGATGAACCATGATCATACCATTGCACTCTATAGGGTGACAGAGTGAGAACGTGACTCAAAAACAAATAATAATAATTCACTATTTGCCAAAGCCAAGGGTGAGTTCTCTGTTTCCACCTCCTCTAACCTCCCGGGAGCCTCCAACAGAGCAACTCCTTCCTCCTTGATGTGCTTTCTTCTTTGGGCTTTGTTGATTCTATCTTCCCCTGGATTAATGCCTGCTGAATGGGTTTCTCTTCTCTGGATTCCTATGATGGATCCTCCTTCCCTGTCCACCTCAAAAAGTTGATGTGCTCCAGGCTCTGTCCTCTGATCTCTTTAATGGCTTTCATTGAGGCCTGCAGCTTTGATAATATCTATGGCAAGGACTCCAGCATTAGTCAGGATCCCAGCAAGAAGGGGATGGCATGCTCACATTGGGTCAAGAGAAGAGTTTAATCAAAGGCAGGATTTAGGGAAACCACAGGGGGCAGCTCAGTACTATGAAGCTGATACCAGTAGGACACATTATCACCCTCAGCTCGATGGGAAGCCTGAAGACAGGGGCTGTGATCTTTGGTTGAAGGATACAGGCAGCCTTGATGGATGCTACATAGTGAGGGGGCCAGAAGAAGAAACAGCCCAACCTCATTCTCCTCCCTCCCTTCTCACAGACCTCCTTCCAGGGTTCTTTATTGGCCAAACCCAATGAGGACAAGAGAGGCTGTTGAAAGTCAGTACAGCCAGGCACAGTGGTTCATGCCTGTCATCCCAGCACTTTGGGAGGCCAAGGCGAGAGGATTGCCTGAGTCCAGGGGTTCAAGGCCAGCCAGGGCAATTGGCAATACCTCATCTCTACAATAAATCAAAAAATTAGCCAGGTGTGGTAGTATGTGCCTGTAGTTCCAGCTACTGGGAAGACTGAGGCAGAAGGATCACCTGAGCCTGGCAGGTAGAAGCTGCAGTGGCTATAAGCGTGCCACTGCACTGTAGCCTGGGAGACAGAGTGAGACTCCAACTCAAAAAAAAAAAAAAAAAAAGTCAATACAGCTCAGATCATCCAGGCTCAGTGCAGGGTTTAAAAAGGTGAAGCATGATTCTGAAGGGCAAACTGAAGACACTCAGCACAACTTCCAAACCTGCCGCTGGCCCTGATCTCTCTCCCTGGGGTTAAACTCCCATGACCAACCATGATCCCAACTTCTCCACCTGCCCGTCCAAGAGCATCTCAAACTTAACTTTTGACAAATCAAAACTCTTGATTTTTCACCCCCTATGTTACCTCCATCCCCAAACCTGGCCCTCTTCCTTAGTTTTCTCCATCTCTGTAAATCGTGCTGCTACCATCACCTATTTGCTCAGGCCAAAAATGTGGAAGCCGTCCTGTTTCCTCTCTCTTCTTCACAGTTCACATCTCATCCACCGCCAATCATACACGCTCCCTCCAAAACACGTTCCAAATCTGAACGCTTCTCGTGATGGCCATTGTTAAAAGCCCCATCCCAAGCCATCACCACTCCCCCTATAATGGCTGCCAGGGCCACCTAATGGGCTATCCTTCCTCCGCTCTTTAACTCCTTCCACTCCATCTCCCCAGCAGCAGCCAGAGAGGGCTCCTCACAGGACAAACTAGACTACAGTGTCCTGTGCTGTAAAAGGCATCATAAATTAATTCAAACAAAATCGAAACTCTTTACCATGATTCCAAGGCCTTCGTGATCCAACCCAGTCGACTTCTCTGACTCATCTCTCATCCCCTTCACCCTCTTTCCTTCTACTGCAGCCAGTCTGGTCTAATTTTGTGTCTCTCAAAAAATTCAAGGGTACCCCAATATCAGGGTGTTTGCCCCTACTTTTCCTTCTGCCTGGAAATCTTTCCTTCCTGACCATCTTCAAAGGGCTGCTTTCTCCTCATCCAATATTTATGTTTTAGCTTAATTGTCACCCTCTCAAAAATGAATTTGGTTGTGCTTAAAGACAGTCCAGCCAGAAGTCAGGGAAGAGTAAGTGATGCCCATGTAAATGAAGAAACACTGGCCCCAAGTTAATCATGGTTGATGCTGGGTGATGGGTCCATACGTGTTCATTAGTCTATCCTCTTTATCCGTAACACAGTTGAAGTCTTCAGTATTCAAGAGGTTTCTTGGGGATCTATCCTCTCCTTGCTCCTTCAGGTCGACTTTCTACTGTTTCACCTGCTTGAGAGCCAGTGGGCATGTGTGTGCTGCTTCCTGGGCTTAAATTTCTCTCCCATCACCTCCTTCTGCTTCGGACCAGCTCAATCCCTACTCATCCCTCAGGTATCAAGCTACACGTCCTTTCTGGAGGGAAACCTCTGACTCACTTATGTTCTGAATCATCTTGGTCACAATGACAGCCCAAACAGGCTTATGTAACCACAAAGTCCAGAGTTAGCTTCAGGCTTGAACTAAGCCTTAAGAATTGTCACCAGATTACTTCTCTCTCCATCTCTCGGCCCCATTTCCTCAATGTTGGCTCCATCCTCAGAGACTCTCATCCTTCAGGGTGGTAAGATGGCTGCAGTGGCTCTGGCTTTCTCTTCCACATTCAAATCTAATAGGAAGAGCGGATTTACTTCTCCAAGATGGCTCCCAGAGACGTCCCAGAATGTATTCCTGTTGGCTTGGATGACTTGACTCTGGGCATATTCCTATTTTAGAACCAATCATTGGTGCTATGGGAAAGCAAAGATCTGATTGACAAGGCAGGACTGGGTCTCCCTTGATGCTGACAGATAATGTGTGGGGTGGATTACCAAACCCAAACCAGAATTACAAGAAGCTGGGGAAGGAATCCTAAGACAGCAAATAGCAAATGTCCACTAGGAATTCCTTAATGCATAGCTACCTATCCTTCCCTTTAATAACAGCATGATAATTATACATTTATGTGAGTAATTATCCATTTACTATATGTCTCTCCATAAGACGGTAGAGTCACCTTGAGAGGGAACATGTCTTCTCTTTCTGCTGTTCTATGCCCATTGCCCAGCATAGTTTTTGGCACGAGCTAGATGCTCAGTAAACATTTTTTCAGGCCGGCATGGTGGTGCACACCTGTAATCTCAGAACTTTGGGAGGCTGAGGTAGGAGGATCGCTTGAGTCCAGGAGTTCGAGACCAGCCTAGGCAACATAGCAAGACCTCATCTGTATTTAAAAAAAAAAAATAGCTGGATGTGGTGGCTAACACCTGCAATCCCAGCTACTTGGGGTGCTGAGGTGGAAGGATCACCTGAGCCCAGGGGTCAAGGCTGCCATGAGCTGTGATCATCATGATCATGCCACTGCACTCCAGCCTGGGGGACAGAGTGAGACCTCCACTCAAAAATCTGCATATATTTTTTTAATAACTAAGTTACTAAAACACACACACATACAACAGGATACAAAGCAGTAAGAAAAATAAAACATTCTTTGAAAGAAAGTTTCTCTTTAACTTTAAGGAAGCTCTCATTCCCTCCCGCTCTTCCCTCACCAAATGTTTTTTTGTATTTTCTTCACATATCAATCACAATCTGAAATTATATCCTGCATATTTACTTACACATTTATGGTCTGTCTCCTGCCCGCCCCACCACCACAGATTAACTCCGTGATAGCCAGCAGCACTCTACGAATCCTCAATGTAGCAACAACTACACAGTAAGTGTTCAGTAAATATTTGTGCTATCAATGAACAAAGGCTCCAAAAATTATATCTATGGCCATGAACTCTCTCCTGACTTCTAGATGTGTCCTTGTGCCTGCTTTCTGGACAGCTTCACCTGGATGCCCCATGGTCCTCTCAAATTTCATATACTCAAACTCAGAATATTCCAAAATTGATCTTGACATGGCCAGAATCTTCCCCCAGGATGTGTTCTTCTTCCTTTATCCCTTATTTCAGTGGAAATAAAATTCAGTGGGGCTGAACATTTCTCCATGGACTTCTTTGATCCCCCTCTGCTGGTTTTTTCTTGCTCCTCTGGTTGTTCCTTGTCTGTGTCTGTGTGCACTTCTCACTGCCTACTTTTTAAATGTTAATAAGGCATTTGATATTAATGAACCACTAGAAGGGATCCATCCCTGTGTTCTCGCTATAGAAGAACGGTAATGCCAATATAGAAGGGGGGATGGTAAGGAAAAACCCTATGAATGTGGATTGAAATTGCAGATATTTGTGTAAACTTTCAATTTTTAAAAGGTAGCTGGGTGTGGTGGCTCACGCCTGTAATCCCAGCACTCTGAGAGGCTGAGGCGAAAGGATTGCCCGAGCCCAGGGTTCAAGACCAGCCTGGGCCACTTGGCAAGACCTCATCTCTACAATAAATCAAAATATTAGCCAGGTGTGGTGGCATGTGCCTATAGTTCCAGCTACTTGGAAGGCTGAGGTGGAAGGATCACCTGAGCCCAGCAGGTACAGGCTGTGGTGGCCATGAGCTTGCCACCGCACTCCAGCCTGGACAACAGTGAAATACCGACTCAAAAAATAAAAATAAAAATAAAATGTGTATGTGTGTATATAGTCACATGTGTACACATGTATGTATACTTGTATGTACAACACACATAGATATTTTCCAGCTCTGTCTACTGCAAGTAGCAATAAGTTCATGAGGTACCCATAATTGACTTCTAATTATTATTAATCATCACTAGAAGAAACCAGTGATCCTTGGACAAATCACTGAGTTGAGGGATGGGGCACAGAAGGCATTAGATGAGTCAGAAATGTGTTTTTATTCCAAAAAGTAAGAAAGCGCTTCCAAAAATGACAGAGGTGTGTCACAAGAACACAAGGGTTTGAAGGGACTCTTGTGCTCCAAATCTGGAAAAATTTAAGCACAAAATAATTAACAACTGCAAACTATTGAAAAATAGGAGTCCATTGGTCCATGCTTAGGATAAATAAGTAAGCAAGGCCAGACTTGGTTGCTCAGCCTGTAATCCCAACACTTTGGGAGGCCAAGGCGAGTGGATTACCTGTGCCCGTGGGTTCGAGACCAACCAGGGCAACTTGGCGAGCCCTCATCTCTGCAATAAATAAATAAATAAATAAATGAGCCAGGCATGGTAGCATGTGTCTATAGTTCTGGCTACTAGGAAGGCTGAGGCAGAAGGATCAACGGAGCCCAGCAGGTCGACACTGGGCTGGCTGTGAGTGTGCCACAGCACTCCAGCCTGGGTGACAGAGTGAGACTCCAACTCAAAAAAATAATAACAATAAGTAAATAAGTGGTGGAGAAAGCAGGACACTCACTTAAAGGATGCCAAGGACAAAAGCAGCACAGAGCTAGAGTTAAAAAAAAAATCATCACTTTGTAACCATCATAGTAAAAATTGGATTATCTATCATCAGTAGATGCTAAACTTAGGGAAGAAGTTTTGGTGAGGAGCTGAGTATTGGCATGAACTTAAGTGTCTCCCCATAGCCTACTTTCTAGTAGCAAGGCAGAAAATATTAACTATGTAGTGAAGCAATCAGACACCTTGTCCAAGTGATCATTAATATCACCAATGAGAGGCAGAGGGATATAATTTGCCTCTAGATGTGATGCCTTGAGAAGATCACATGTCACTTATAGACTATTCTGGCAGGGAATACACAACCTGAATCTAATCATGGGGAAACATCTGACAAACTGAAAATAAGGAACCTTCTATTAAAAAGGGAAGGCTGAGCCGGGCTCGGTGGCTCAGCCTGTAATCCCGCGCCTTTGGGAGGCTGAGGTGAGTGGATTGCCTGAGCCCGCGGGTTCGAGACCCGCCTGGGCAGCGAGACCTCATCTCTACAATAAATCAAAAAATCAGCCGGGCGTGGTAGCGCATGCCTGTAATTCCAGCTACTTGGAAGGCTGAGGCGGAAGGATCGCCGGAGCCCAGCAGGTCGAGGCTGCTGTGGCCGGGAGCGGCCACTGCACTCCAGTCTGGGCGACAGAGTGAGACTCCAACTCAAAAAATAAAAATAAAAAAAATAAAAAGGGAAGGCTGTGGTGTTGATACAAGAACAGGTATATGGACCAATGGAACAGGATTGAGATTCTGGAAGCAAAACATCAACTTCTCAACCAACTCATCTTTGATGCAGCCTACACCGACAACCACTGGGGAAAGGAGAACCTATTTAGTAAATGGTGCTGGGAAAACTGGCTGATCACATGCAGAAGATTGAAACAGGACCCCTACCTTTTTTTTTTTTTTTTTTTTTTTTTTGAGTTGGAGTCTCACTGTCGCCTAACTGGAGTGCAGTGGCCGCTCCCGGCCACCGCAGCCTCGACCTGCTGGACTCCAGTGATCCTTCCGCCTCAGCCTTCCAAGTAGCTGGAACTACAGGCGCATGCTACCACACCCAGATAATTTTTTTTTATTATTTATTGTAGAGATGAGGTCTCGCCAAGTTGCCCAGGCGGGTCTCAAACCCGCGGGCTCAAACATTCCACTCATCTTGGCCTCCCAAAGCGCTGGGATTACAGGCTGAGCCACCGAGCCCAGCGACCCTACCTATTACCATACACAAAAATCAACCCCAAATGGATCAAAGACCTAAATGAAAAACCTCAAACAATAAGAACCTTAGAAAATGCAGGAGACACCCTTTGGAAATTGGAACTGGCAACCAATTCCAGATCAAAACCCCAAGTATCCACGCCATAAGAGATAAGATGGACAAGTGGGACCTCATCATACTGACAAGCTTCTGCAAAGCCAAAGAAACCAACAAGAGAGCAGGGAGACAGCCCACAGAATGGGAAAAAATATTTGCCAACTCTATATCTGACAGGATCTACAAGGAACTCAAACATGCTAAAAGGAAAAAAATAAACAACCCCATAAAAAGTGGGCAAAAGACATGAATAGACCCTTCTCAAAAGAAGATATATGGGCAGCCAACAGACACATGAAACAGTGCTCAGCCTTACTAATCATCAGAGAAATGCAAATCAAAAACCACAATGAGATACCACCTAACCCCACAAGAATGGCCATCATTAATAAAACAAACAACAGATGCAGGTGAGGATGCAGAGAAAAAGGAACACTTCTACACGGCTGATGGGAATGCAAACTATGTCAACCTCTTTGGAAAACACTGTGGTGATTTCTAAAAGAACTAGACATTGACCTTCCATAGGACCCAGCAATCTGCCTCCTGGAAATATACTCAGAGGAACTCAAATCATTCTACAAAAAAAGACACCTGCACTCATGTTTTTGCAGCACTATTCACAATAGCAAAAGCATGGAACCAACCACACTGCCCATCCAAACTGGACTGGATAAAAAAAATGTGGTAAATACACACGATGGAATATTACACAGCCATAAAGAAAGACAAACATATGGACTTCGCAGCAACTTGGATGGATTTAGAGTCTATAATACTATCACAGAAACAGAACAGAGTACCACATGTTCTCGCTCATAAGCGGACCATGAACATTTACCATAATATTATGAGAAAGGATTGGCAGTAGTGGGATACTGCTGGGGAGGGTGTGGGGAACACAACATCAGTAAGGGTACCTGATCTCAAACCAGGCAAAGTGGGGATCAAAGGGAGACCCAAACTTTACCTGTACGATGACCACTGATCCTGAATTGTACCCCACATCTTTAAAATACAATTTTTAAAAAAAATTTAAACAGGGAAGGCTGTATTCTTTTTAAAATGTCAATACCGAGACCTGCGGGCGGCGAG
This sequence comes from Cephalopachus bancanus, assembly GCA_027257055.1. NCBI lineage: Eukaryota > Metazoa > Chordata > Mammalia > Primates > Tarsiidae > Cephalopachus > Cephalopachus bancanus. Next base: position 1,746,362 of record JAPVLO010000162.1, on the reverse strand, counting down.
CCCCAGACCGCACGCTCAGTGGCCGGGCTGCCAGGCGGCATCCGCAGCGCGCCCGGGGGGCTGCGGTGGCGGCCGCCGCGGCACCAGGCACCGCCCCGCGGGTCCCGGCGCTCCCGCTCCAGGGCAGCCGCCTGGGCCGGGACAGGGCGGGCCCGGGGCTCCTCCATGCTGCCAGCCCCAGGGCTGCGGAGCCAACGGGTTGGCTCCTGCCATGGCGGCCGACGAGGAGGCTGCGGCGGGAGGGACAGAGTCTCGCTGTGTTACCCAGGCTGGTCTCGAACTCCTGGCCTCAAGCAATTCCGCGGCCTCAGCCTCCCAAAACACAAGGATTACAGGTCAAGTGTTGATAGAGGAGGCGCAGTGCATGGCTCCTGTACCTCCCAGGCATAGGAGCCCAGGGTCCAAACCAGCCACTGTTGGCTCCTTCGGCTCACACGTGACAGGGTTTCCACGAAAACGCAAAGGAAGTGATTCCGACCCATCCCAGTCAGGAATCATGACAGAAAAAGTGGTGGAAATCACTTTCTCGGAATCCCTTTACCTATCTTTCTTTCAACAAGGATAGAAATATCAGCATCTGGTGGCAGCAGAGAAGCTCATAGCCAAACTGAAAAGCAAAGGAGAGAGAAAATGAATAACCTGATTGAAGAACTGTCTGCAATGATCCCTCAGTGCAATCCCATGGCACATAAACTGCACAAACTTACAGTTTTAAGAATGGCTGTTCAGCACTTGAAATCTTTAAAAGGCATGACAAATTCTTATGTAGGAGATAATTATAGACCTTCATTCATTCAGGAAAATGAGGTCAGACACTTAATCCTTAAGACTGCAGAAGGCTTCCTATTTGTGGTCGGATGTGAAAGAGGAAAAATTCTCTTTATTTCTAAGTCAGTCTCCAAAATACTTAATTATGATAAGGTATCCAAAACAGGCTATTTTCTACACAGTGCTTAACTTTTTGAATAAACATATTTTGAAGCTCAAAAAAATGTCAATGTCATAAAAGACAATGAAAAAAGTAAGAGACTATTCCATATTAAGAGAGACTAAAGAGACATGAAAAGGAAACTCAATATGCAACCCTAGCCACATTGAGAGACAAAAGTTCCTGCAAATAATATTATCAAGTTTTGAACAAATTAAAGGGCCAGGCACAGTGGCTCACTCCTGTAATCCCAGTGCTTTGAGAGACCAAAGCGGGAGGATGACTTGAGGCTAGGAGTTTGAGGTTACAGCGAAACACAACAAATTAGAATGCAGACGGTAGATTAAATCATAGAATTGTACAGATGCTAAATTTACTGAAATATATATCTGTACTGCAGTTATATAAGAGAATACCCTTGTTGCTAAAAAGTACTCACTGAAGATTTAAAGGATAAAGTGTCATGATGTATGCAACTCACTATCAAATGGCTCAAAATACACATACATATGTACAGAAAGAGAACAAAGGATAAGTAAATGAAACAAAATGTTCACAATAGATGAGGCTTGGGGCCAGGCACGGTAGCTCATACCTGTAATCCCAGCACTTTGGAAAACCAAAGCAGGATTGCCTGAGCCCAAGAGTTTGAGACCAGCCTAGACCTCATCTCTACAAAAATAAAAAAATAAGCCGGGCATGGTGGAGCACACACGGAGTCCCAGCTACTCCGGAGGCTGAAGCAGAAGGATCACCTGAGCCTAGGAGATTGAGGCTGTAGTAAACTGTGACCATGCCACTGCACTCCAGCCTGGGCTACAGAGTGAGAGCCTGATTCAAAAACAAACAAACAAAAAACGATAAAAGAGTCTGGGTAAAGGATATATAGTGTTCTTTATACCATTCTTGAAACCTTTTGGTAAATATGAAATTGTTTCCAAAAAGGTTGGGGACAGGGGCCATTTGGCCCTCTTCTCCCACATTCTTGTAAGTAAACTCCTGCACCAGAATGCCCATGTCACACACTAGAACAGTCTTTACTCTAACCAGAGTTCCCAAACTCTATGATGGGGACCCTCCAAAAATGGAATTTATTTATTTAAAATTGTGTATTTATTCTTACATCTTTAAGCTGCAGTCACCTACAAAGTACTCTATGTTTGATGCAATACACCTAACGAGATCCTTTTTTTAACTGCTCAGAACAGTTTTTTAACTCGTCGATTTTGATGCCATTTAGGGCTCCTGCTGTTTTTTGTTTCACCTCTTCCACATTGGCAAAACATTTCCCTTTGAGGACTTTTTACATCCAAAAAAAAAGTCACTTGAAGTGAGATGGGGTGAATAGGAAGGGTGGGGCATGGGGGGTCATGCCGTTTAGGGTCCAAAACTACAGAACACTCAGCGCGGTGTGGGCGGGTGCGTTGTCATGGTGGAAGAACCAATCACCTGTTTGCCACAACTCGGGACGTTTCTTCCGCAAATCGTGACACAACCTTCTCAAAACTTCCAGATGAAAAATGTTGGTTGAACGTTTGATCCGGAGAAACAAATTCCAAGTGTACCGCAAGGAACCTGCCCTCCAAACGATAATTCCGGTTTTGGGGGAGTCCCCCCCTTGCATTCTCAACTCACTTCTGGACATCTCCACCCAGATGTGCCCCAAACTTAGTACACCCCATCCTAGAGGCACCTTCTTTCTTCTCTGAGATGGGCACCACTCTCCGCCCAGTTGATTAGGTTGGAGCCTGGGAGTCGCCACCCCTTTGCCACAACCAGGAGACAGGAAAAGACAGCACCTGCTGGAGCCACACCAGAAAAAAGGAAGCCACCCACGCCATCCACTCTCTCCCACTCAAATCGATTCCTGACTCTACTCCCGATGTAGCTTCCATTCCCTCTGGAATCCTAGTTGCAAGAGGAAGCGGCAAGCATTGTTTTTGACTTGCCAGTCTCTGCAGTTCAGGAAAGCTGAATCACAAGGAGATTGGAACAAATGGGTGAGCTAATCCACTCCACACGTCCCTGTCCCCACTGCTACTACCAGTGCTCGTCGGCGTGGCTAATGCCAGTTGATCCTAGTCTTGCAAAGCTTGATCCAAGTGTCACCTTCACTTTAGCTTCCTGGTTCCTTGCACACTAAATTTCATGTCCTGTCCCTTCCTTGTAGTCAGTCCTCCGTTATAGCGCTTGCCACACTGAATTATAATCATTAATATTTGAGCCTAAATATTGAAGGATGTATGTCCAGTGCCTAGCACAGTACCTGGGATACCGTAGGGGCTCACTATACATTCAGTGAGTGAATGAAGAAAGTTATACAGTCATGGGCCACATGACAATGTTTCAGTCAACAACACAATGTATACACAATGGTGGTCCCACAAGATTACAATGGAGGGCCGGGCACAGTGACTCAAGCTTATAATCGCAGCACTGTGGAAGGAGGTGAAAGGATTGCTGGAGCCTTCAGGTTCATGCCCAACCTGGGCAACTTGGCAAGACCTTGTCTCTACAATAAATAAATTAAAATGAGCCGGGCGTGGTAGCGTGCGCCTGTAGTTCTGGCTACCTGGAAGGCTAAGGCGGAAGGATCACCTAAGTCCAGCAGGTCTAGGCTGCGGTGGCCGTGAGCGTGCCACTGCACTCCAGCCTGGGAGTGAGACTCCAACTCAAAAAAAAAAAAAAAAAAAAATTACAATGGAGGTGAAAATTCTATCGCCCAGTGACATCATAACCATCATAATGCCAAACTACAACACATTACCCACGTGTTTGTGGTGCTGCTGGTGCAAACAAACCTACTGCACTGCCAGTTGGACAAAAGTGTAGCACATACAATTATGTACGATATATAACACTTGATAATCATAATAAGTGACTATGTTACTGGCTTATATATATATTATACTTTTTCATTATTTCAGAGTGTATGCCTATTTATTTAAAAATAGTTATCCAGGCACAGTGACTCATGCTTATAATCCCAGCACTTAGGGAAACTGAGGCGAGAGGATTGCCTGAGACCAGGAGTCCAAGATCAGCCTGAGCAATACAGTGAAGCCCCATGTCTACAAAAATTAAAAAAAAATTAGATGGGTATAGTGGCGCATTCCTGTAATTCCAGCTACTCGGGAGGGTGAAACGGAAGGATCACTTGAGTCCCAGAGGTCAAGGTTGTGGTGAATGGTGACTGTACCACTTCCCTCCAGCCTGGGTGACAGAGTAAGACCCTAACTAAAATAAATTCTTAAAAATTAACCGTGAAACAGCCTCAAGCAGGTACTTCAGAAGGTATTCCAGAAGAAGACACTGGCATCATGGGAAATGACAGCTTCATGCTTGTTACTGTTCCCAAGACCTTCCAGTGGGACAAGATGTGGAGGTGGAAGACAGGGATATTGATGATTCTGACCCTGTGGAGGCCTAGACTAATGTGTGTTTGTGTCTTAGTTCTAAACAAAAAAGTTTAAAAAGAAATAATTTTTTACAATAGAAAAAAATTTATAGAATATATAAAGAAAATATTTTTGTTCAGCTGTACAACATGTTTGTGTTTTAAGCTAAGTATTATTACAAAAGAGTCAAAAAGTTGAAAGAACTTAAGTTTACAAAGTAAAAAAGTTATAGTGAGCTAAAGTTAATTTCTTATTAAAGAAATAAATTTTTAAATAAATTTAGTGTAGCCTAAGTGTACAGCAGTGTCCTAGGCCTTAACATTCACTCACCACTCACTCACTGACTCACCCAGAGCAAATTCCAGTCTGGCAAGCTCCATTCACAGTGAGAGCCCTACATATGAAGACCATTCTGTATCTTTTACACCATGTTTCTTTTTTTTTCTTTTTTTTTTTTGAATTGGAGTCTCACTCAGTCACCCAGACTGGAGTGCAGTGGCTGATCCCAGCCACCGCAGCCTTGACCTGCTGGGCTCCGGCGATCCTTCCGCCTCAGCCTTCCAAGTAGCTGGAACTACAGGCGTGTGCTACCATGCCTGGCTAATTTTTGATTTATTGTAGAGATGAGGTCTCACCAAGTTGCCCAGGCGGGTCTCGAACCCACGGGCTCAGGCAATCCACTCACCTCAGCCTCCCAAAGTGCGGGATTACAGGCTGAGCCACCGAGCCCGGCTATTTCTTTTTTTTTTGAGACAGAGTCTCACTCTGTCACCCAGGCTGGAGTGCAGTGGCATGCTCGTGGCCACCACAGCCACGACCTGCTGGGCTCAGGCGATCCTTCCGCTTCAGCCTCCCAAATAGCTGGAACTACAGGTGCACGCCACCATGCCTGGCTCATCTTTTAATTTATTGTAGAGATGAGGTCTCGCCAAGGCGCCCAGGCTGGTCTCAAACCCGTGGTCTCAGACAATCCTCTTGCCTCAGTCTCCCAAAGGATGACAGGCTTGAGCCACTGTGCCCAGCCTTTACTGGGCAATCCACTCACTGGACATTTGTTATGTTTACATACACGAATACCTTCCATTGTGCTACAGTTGCCTGCAGTATTCAGTAGGGTAGCAAGCTGCACAAGTCCGCAGCTTAGCAGCACGAGGCTGTACCGTCTAGCCTGGGTGTATGGCAGGCTATGCCACCTCGGCTTGTGTAAGTACATTCCATGATGTTCGCACAATGACAAAATCGCCTAACACGTTTCTCAGAACATAACGCAGTTGTTAAGCAACACATGACTGTGTGACCTAAATGTTCCAGGCTTCACCTCTAAGGCTAAACTGTTGTTCTGTAAACACTAGCACTCACAGGTGGGAGTTCCCGGGTGAGTGATCCTTAGTTTTAAAAGTTGGCAGAATCAATAGCACCATCTTCTGTTTCTCCCCTTTTCCTTCTTGCTTCTCTTTAAGGGACCTAGGAGCAGTGTCAGGAGAGGGAAGAGTCACACATCGGTGGTGCTTCTGCTTCACTGTCCTCTCCCTCCATGCCGACACCTGCTCTGCTTGCCCAGGCAGACGGCACACGGCCCACCATGCAACTGTGCTTCACTCTTCTTTAAAAAATTATTTTATTTTAATTTTAAAATGTGCGGTACAAATTAGGGTTAAGTACATATATGGTCATCATACAGGTGAACTGTGGCTACCCTTATTGATGTTATGTGCCCCGCGCCTCCCCAGCAGTGTCCTACTACTGCCAATTCCTTTCCTATGGTATTACGATAAATGTTCGGGGTCCACTTATGAGTACATGTGGTACTCAGATCTTTGTTTCTGTGATAAATCACTGAGTATCATAGACTCTGATTCCATTCAGGTTGCTGCAAAGTTCATAATTTTGTTTTTCTTTATGGCTGCATAATATTCCATCTTGCTAAGGTATCACATTTTCTTTATCCAGTCCACTTTCAATGGGCAGTACTTTGGTTCCATATTTTTTGCTATTGTGAATAATGCTGCAATAAACATGCATCTTTATTATAGAGTGATTTGAGTTCCTCTGGGTATATTCCCAGACAGGAGAATTGCTGGGTCATATGGAAGGTTGATTTTCAGATTTTTTAGAAATTTTCACACTGTTTCCCACAGAGGCTGTACTAGTTTACATTCCCACTAACAATGTAAAAGTGTTCCCTTTTCTCCACATCCTCTCCAGCATCTGTTGTTTTTTGAGTTATTGATGATGGCCATCTTGGCTGGAGTTAAGTGGTATCTCAGTGTGGTTTTAATTTGCATTTCTTTGATGACTAGTGAGGCTGAGCATTTTTTCATGTATCTGTTGGCTGCTCATACATCTTCTTCTGAGAAGTGTCTATTCATATCTTTTGCCCATTTTTTACTAGGGTTGTTTTGTTTTTTGTTTTTTGTTTTTTTCCTTTCGGCACATTTGAGATCCTGGATGTTAGGCCTTTATCAGATATACAGTTGGCAAATACTTTTTCCCATTCCATGGGCTGTCTCCCCACTCTCTTGATGGTTTCTTTTGCTTTGCAGAAGTTTTTCAGTTTAATGAGGTCCCACTTGTCAATCTTATCTTTTATGGCACTCGCTTTTGAAGAGTTGGTTGCCTATTCCAATTTCTGTAAGGGTGTTTCCTACATTTCCTAGGATTCTTATGGTTTGCAGTTTTACATTCAAGTCTTTGATCCATTTAGAGTTGATTTTTGTATATGGTGATAGGTAGGGACTTTGTTTCAGTCTTTTGCATGTAGTCAGTCAGTTTTCCCAGTACCATTTACTAAATAGGTTCTCCTCTTCCCATTGGTTGTTGGTGGAGGCTTTGTCGAAGATGAGTTGGTTGAGGAATTAAGATTTGCTTCTGGAATCTCTATCCTGTTCCATTTTTCTATTTGCCTGTTCTTGTACCAATACCAGGCTGTATACATATATGTGTGTATATATATATATATATATATATTTTTTTTTTTTTTTTTTTTTTTTTGAGTTGGATTCTCACTCTGTCACCCAGGCTGGAGTGCAGGGGCACACTGCTCACGGCCACCAAAGCCTCGACCTGCTGGGCTCAGAAGATTCTTCCGTCTCAGTCTTCCAAGTAGCTGACTACAGACATGTGCCACCATGCCTGTCTAATTTTTTGATTTATTGTAGAGACAAGGCCTCACCAAGTTGCCCAGGCTGGTCTTGAACCTCTAGACTCAGGCAATCTTTCTGCCTCCACATCCCAAAGTGCTAGGATTATAGGCGTGAGCTACTGCACCTTGCAAGATACATATTTTTTTTTAAGCGGGTACAATGTGCACAAGTGGAGGTGGTGGATACACTCAAGGTCCAGACCAAAACTATTTGTACCCACAAAGCTATTGAAATAAAAATAGGCCCAAAGTTTGGCTTTGTGTCTAAGCCTAGAGAACTTGCCACATCTTACATTCTCCCTCTCTCCACGATCTTATTAGCTCTGAAGAGAATTCCCTGCTGGGACCAGCACTAGCACCTCAACTCTTCTAAAAACCAAAGAAAGCTATTTTAGTCCATTCTAGTGTCATATTCCCAGAGACCTAGAGAAGCAAAGCACATTCACTAATATGACTAAAGAGAAAACTGGCAGGAAAGCAGCCCAGTGGGAGAAAGCAATACTTGCAACAATTAAATTTCTCTCTGAAGGCATAAGGTTAGTATTCTCCGTCTCTTGTTCATTCATTTGGCTATTTATTGAGTAGTTAACATGTGCCAAGTTATGAAAAGTCCTGAGAACACACAGATGAATGGGGAATGAGCATGACATTAAGGGATTACTAGGGTAGTCAAGGAGACAGAGAAGTAAATTGAAAAGTGAAAGTACAAAAAAGGCACTTCTGTGTCCAAGGTCAGTATGAACAAAGTGCTGGAGGACCTCAGAGGATGAAGTACCTGAGCAGCCCAGAAAAACCAACCTGGAGGATGTGACACTTCAGGTGGGTCTTAAAGAATAAGATCACACAACAGAGGGCTGGGATGGGGGAGGTTTTTGAAGGCAAAGGGAATAGTATGCCTAAGGATCCTACATTTGAACATGTTGAACCCACCAGGTGATTCAATGCAGGCACTCAAGTACACCAAACCAAAGATGCTTGGCCTCCAAACACATCTCAACTCTGACCTCAGCCAGCTGAGGGTCCATGTTGGACAGCTACCCCAGTAAACAGGAAGTAGAAGGGGTAAATAGGAAGCCAGGGCAGGACATCCCCTGTAAAATTAACTAAACTGAGGCCTCATTTTCAAAGGCCCAGTAGCTGTCGAACTTCAGGAAAGACAAGGGACCCTACTCTAAATATTGGACCTCCAAATATTTTGACATGAACAGAACAGCCTCAGTTAATATAAAATATATGTGTAAATCTATATTTAAAAACTCATTTGTAGCCAGGCATGGTGGCTCATGCCTGTAATCTCAGCACTTTGGTAGGCAGAGCCAAGAGGACTGCCTGAGTCCTGGGGTTTGACACCAGTCTGGGCAACTTGGCGAGACCTTGTCTCTATAATAAATTTTTAAAAAATCAGCCAGGCATGGTGGTGCATGCCTGTGGTTCCAGCTACTTGGAAAGCTGAGGTGGAAGGATCACCTCAGCCCAGCAGGTCAAGGCTGCAATGACCATAAGCATGCCACTGCACTCCAGTCTGGGCAACAGAGTGAGACTCCGACTCAAAAAAATACAAGTAAATAAAAACTCCTTTGTTTAAGGTGGTATCAGTATTCTGATTCCTTTTACCAGATATGAAAGAGGATCCACTTGATTCCTCAGCAGGAGGGTGAATTTACACTGAACCAGAGATGGTCTCCTGGCTAACATCAAGGGACAGGGCTTTCTTTCTTATGCGGGTCATTGCTTCTAAGTGTCCTTTGCTTTTTTGAGCTCCCTCCACTGTAAGTTTGTCAGCAAGTTTGATATTTATGTTATCCAGGAGACCTGGGTCCCAGGGAAAATGAGCTTCCCAAGCTCACATAAAACAGACTCGTAACAAGAGTCCATGGTTTTCAGTGTAAAATAGTTCAGTTGCTAGGAAAGCAGAAAGCTTCTGAGAAATTATGAGGCACTCAGTGACCACGAGAGAGAGGACCACCTGGACAAGGACCCCTTCTTCCCCAGCCCATGACAGCAACACAGCCCCCTAAATTTCTCAGTGAGTAGTACTTGTTCAGTATTTCACTTTGCCCTCTGCTGGGAAACAGCACGGACAGCTGAAAGGACCTAGGCCCTTCGGTTCATGTAAACATGTCTGATTCCCAATTCCGGCATTACTGGCTCTGGATTGTGGACAATCCATTTCATCTTGCCAAGACTCCACTTCCTCGTCTGCAAAACAGATACACTTTACAAAATTGTCGTGAGAATTAAGTAAAATAATGTAGGAAAAATGCTAGCAATCTGCCTCATAGCAGGCAAAATCATTTTTCCTTTTGTTTATGGCAACATTTGTGATTAAGGAACACTGGATTTAAATCCAACCAATCGGCCTCAGTCTAATTCCCAATTCTGTCCCTTAACATCCTTGAGGGGAAATAAGAGTGAACATGCTTTAGCACCTAGTTTGTTTCAGATACTGCACCATGTAGTTGTTTTTTTTTTTTATGATATAACCTTAACAGGTATTATTATCCTTGTTATAAGAAAATAAATCCAGAAAGATTAATTTATCCAGGGCACATAGCTAGAAGGTTGGACTGGGGTTTTAACTTTCTTTGCTCCAAAAACCATCTATTGGAGGTCACTAGGCTGCCTATGGGAGGTGGGGGGTGAGGGTAGAGGGGAGGGAGTTAAGTGACCCATCCATTGGGATTCTATTTCCAATTCCCTAAGTTGTTTCCCTGGCTTTACCAGAGGTAATAGTTGGAACACACTGTAGCTACAGCCAATACGGAGTCTTATTTCATTTTGCTAGAATTATCCGGGTTCTAAAGTCAGCAATGATCTAGAAGCTGGGGACAGAGCAGCTTTAGGGCTCTTAGGAGGAACCACTGTTGCCTGTACAACCCTGTTACGTAACAACTCTGCTTGACTGTAGTTTATAGCTGGAGATGTTCCTTCCATATGAACCAGCCCAGTTCTACCTAGAGATCTGTCTCTCCAACCTGAGAACTCTGTGGAAACAGGACCTGACCCTCCCAAGTGCAGAAGAGGCAGGAACACACCCAGAGAAAACAGGCTCTGGGGCTAATCAGACCCGATTCAAGCTACATGATCTTCAGTAAACTTAACATCTGTAGAATGAAGGGTGGTAGCATCTAGATGGAATACACGATCAAGATGGGTGTCAAAGGCTCAACATGAAGCCAGCATACTCAAGAATTAGTGCAAATAACCCTTATGGCAGCTTCACAAGGTTAAGCGCTTAGAGTTCTGAATAATAGGGACTTAACACCTAGGGCATGACAGAGGGACATGTTTATTCCCCAGATGTAAGGTGCTCAAAAGGGGAGAAAAAAACAGGACAGCAGCAAACCCGCAGAGTCATATGGTCATACTTCTTTCCCCCCACTTTCTCCCTCCATCTCTTCTTCACAGCCACCCTCCTCTAATTTGTGTGGTAATAGTTAAATAAGGCTCAGTCTCATTACCTTATTGACGTACCTCATATACTGTCTGATATTGTGGGACCAGGGCCCAAGGAAAATGAATTTTTCTCTAACTGCTTCTGATCTCAACTATTTCATTCTTGCTCTCTCTTTCCTTTCTTAGAGTATCTATCTCATGCAAACCAATCAAATAGCTGGAAAACATTTCAGGGCAGGAGGCAGGGAGACGAGGAATTTTGAGTTTAGTATGTCTGCATTAATGTTGTCTATTTCTAGATTCTACATGCTCTGAAGGGTAGAAAGAGACCAAGACTTTTCATTTCAGTTGGGAGCACTCACAGCTTTATGTATATCCAGATACTTAAAATTATTCACCAGAAATGGACTTGCTTCTTTTGCATGTCTGGCATCTTCTCAAAAGTCATAATAATTGAAATTATTAGTCCTATGAAAGCAACTGGAACTATGGAGCTTTCTATCCCATCCACAGCCACCTAGAAAGAACAATCTCAAGGCATCCTACATTTACAGGGAGCAAGGTAAAGAAATTAGGAAGTCTATTATTATTTTTTAGTTTAGCTTGATGTCCTGAGACACTTTTTCAGGATATCATGAATCCTGATCTTAAGGTAATAAAGCATTCATAAAAAGGTTTGAAGCGGTTAATTACAGAAGTTTCAAGCCCACCCACTAGACCCATGAAAAAGTTTTTTCACTATACTGACGACACACACCAAAGTAAGAAATTTGTTCTCAGGATCCAAGCTCGTGGATTAATATATGGAAATAACATAGAAATTTCCATCCTTCTCATTCACCATTTACATTCACACTTTATATCTGTCTAGATACACAGATACCATTAAGGAAACACACAGGTCAAGTCACTCGTGTTTAATGATTCCATGGTTTATATTACTGCCCTCTGAACACATCACTCTGCTCCATTTGTCTGGTCACTGTAGATAATCCAGGTCAACCAGCCTCTCATTCAGAATATTCAAGCAAAGTCTTCTGCACCCCAAATCTAACAAAACAGATCTCTATGATGAAATAACAGAAAGACACAGATTAGTCCGGTTAGTGGCTAATTACTGGTCTTCAGGGTCCTCCAAACCCCTCCATAACCAGCAAGAGTAGCCGGGGGCAAGGAAAGGAAAGAGAAATTGACACCAAGTTTTCTGAGACTCCTTTCCGGTCTGCCTGAATAAAAAGGTGCCTTTCAGTAAAGAGCAGAAGTGATCCACTCATGCCAAAACCCACAGGGCAGAAAGCACCCCAGCCCAGCTTTGGCTAAGCTTCCACCACTTTCCTGTAAGGGCCACAGCAATCTTTTGGTATCTTCTATAGCAAATCTTCCTCCGCTGTCCCTACAAAGGCAGAAACAACTGGGAGCAAATCTCTGCACTAATTCCTTGGATCTACGCAGGATCAGCGCTTACTGTTGGGACCCCTCCCTGTAGGGAGCTAGGATTCGATTTCTTAATGCAAGTTCAACATTAAGAAAAAGATCATAAAGTCATTCACTCACAACTTCAGGCCACCCTTAGGCAGACAGCTTAAGGCAGGGACACGCAAGAAAGGTCTATTTCAGCCCTATCCAGGTCCAAAGCAGATCACTCAGGAAATCCCTAGGATCAAACTGGCGCTCAGGGTTCTCTCTGGGATTGTCACAAGTGGTGTGTTTGTCTAGATTGTGTGAGTTGTCCCAGGCTGTAACTAGATCCAACTTCTTAGCCCCAGAATAAACTCACAATGCCTTGGCCCTTTGGACTAGTAGACAATCTGCCACTATTTCAAACTCCCTGGTCCCTTTCCAGCCTGGCTTCATGTCCCCAGACAATTGGGGCAACAATGGACCAGACTCAGATGATGAGACAGAGCAAACAGCTGGTCATTGTGCCTGCTCCGAAATTAACCGAACTCCCTTTGGAGTCACATGTCCTCCCAGTTCTGCACTAGGAGCATATACTCAAACAAAAACATCTTATTTTAAAAGATCCTCGCCACTTCCCCAAACTTTGCACCTCCCAGTCGCACCGCTCAGTCCTAGCCTCTCCTCGCTCTTCCCCTCACATACACACCAGGAAATGCTGGCCTGACACTTTCCTTTCAGGATCTCTAGGGCCCAAGTATAAAGCAGCATTAATGGCATTTGGCAGAATAGCCCATCCCACATTGAAGACTGCTCCCAGTTCAACACAGTGAAGAAATAAATGACGACAGAGGGAATAGGCATAGAAACCAGAGCCCACCCCTTCCCACATAAAAGAGGCACAGAATTCCAGGAGTTCGCAGAAATGGCATCATCTCTTGCCAGAAGGCCACCAGCTCCCACTGGTGGGGAGTCGCATGACCACTTGTTTCTCCTCTGGACTGAAGTGCAAGATAGTCAATATGGCTGTGAGCGTCTGCTGGCGGCCCAGGCAGTCAGGTAAGGTGAGGAAGCGGTAGATGATATTTTTGAGGTACTCCAGGTTGGCTCCCTCCCTGCTCTGGTCCCTGATGTTCTTCTCAATGTGGCTCTGCAGGGCTCCAACCTCCTCGCGATGCCGCTCGCCCTCCTCCAGCAGCCGATCCTGTAGCTGATGCACTTCCACCTCCAGCCTGTGCTTCTGCTTTCGCAGAGAGGTGATCTCCACCTCCTTGCGGGCCAACTGCTCAGCGTACAGGAAGAAAGTGGGCTCACTGGCTGCAGTCAGGTGGAGTGCTTGCGTCAGGCTATCTGATGAGGATGTGTCAACTGGGTCCCCAGGAGCCCCGCCGCCCACTGGGCTTCTGCGTCCAGGCAGCCCAGAGGCCAAGGCCACAGAGCGCAGTTGCTCGAGCTCCAAGTCCTTTTCGGTGAGCACAGCCAGGGCGCGATCCCGCTGCTTGTGCAGCTCCTCCTCCAGTTTCAGCGTGCGGTCCCTGAAGTCCAGCTGGCTCCGTTCCAGCTCTTGCCGGTGGAGCTGCTGCAGCCGGGCCAGCTCCTGCTTCCAGTCCTGGGCCTCCTGCTGGTGCTGGCGCTCAAGCTCCTCGCAGGACAGACGCAGAGAGATATACTTCTCCTTCAGCTCTGCAAGTTGCTCCTGGGTTGCCTCCAGCTCCTTTGCCAGGTTACCATCTTTGCTATTCTTGCTCTTGAGGACAACCTGGGCCCTCATCTTGTACCTCTCAAACTCTTCCTTCAGCTGTTTCAGCTCCTGTTGGTAGTAGAGTGCAGTAGCCTTCTCCCCATCAGCAGCCTCCGAGCTGGACATGATCTCCAGATCACAGAGCTTCTCCACGTCCAGGGTCACCTGGCTTTTCCTGGCGGCAACCTGCAACAGCCTCTTTAGCTTCTCCATCTTATCCTTCAGGACATTGACATCCAGACTGGACTCATCAGCATGGCTGTCCAGAGGCGACCGGCTGGAGGCTGCTAGAGCCAGGGTCTTGTTCTCCAGGTCCAGCTGCAGAATGCGCTCCTTCAGCTTCTGGATGGTCAGCTGGTCCTTCTGCTTGGCTTTCTCATAGGTGCCCAGCAGCTCAGACACCTCAGATATTTGATTCTCTAGAGCAGCCACCCTCTGCTCTTCTACCTGCGATTGCTGACGGAGTTGATCCTCTGCAAGAGCTGTCTGCAAAACAAGGAACAGAACAAAATGCATCCGGAAAACCCCTACAGCAAACTAACAAAGCAAGAAAGGGGAGCAAAAGGGTTACAGGAATAGAATGGCCTAGCAGGAACGGGAACAGGGAGATTTCTGTTGATTCGGAAACTAACAAAAGTTCCTGTAACTGGCTTAGTTCCCGTAACCTGCTCCAAGACACATGTTATCCCAAACAATATCAAGCAGCTTGGCATATCTGCTGCTGTTCTGCCTGGGTGCTTCCACCTCCCACCTGACTCAAGTATGACCTGCATTACTGTTGTTTGTCATGTGCTTCCCCAATCCCACTAAGAAATCATGCAACATTCTTTTCCTCATCCAACATTCCTTGGGAGTTCAAAACTGAGTTGAATCTGTCTCTCCACATTTTGAAAGGAGGCACCTTGAAATAGCACTCTTCCATAACTGGCAAATCTTGACTGAAAGCAACTGCAAGAGGTTATTTCTTCTGAGAAAATCCCACTTGCCTTCAACTACCCTACCTATAGGCACATACTTGTAGGCACACATACTACCTCTCACGGTACAGCTGCCACTATATTACTTCTTAGAGCACAGCTGGTAAGATGCCAATGCCCAGAAACTCAGAGCTGTGTGGCTCCAATCCAGCCTACACTCAGAAATTCCACATCTGCTGGATTTCCCAGGATTTACTAGTAGAACTTTTCAGACTGTCAAAAATGATAGCATAGTCACTTAGTTCTAACTGCCAAAGGGGGGAAAACCCTAATATTTCCCACTGCCAAATGACTAACGTTTGAAGGAGATGAGGATAATTACCTTCCTCATTTCCTGCTGCAATTGAATCTGGAAATGGCTCTTCAGGCGGGTAGCCTCTTCCTGAAGTTCTTGCAGGCGGGGGTCTGGCTGATTCTTCTCATCTCGAATAGCCTGCAGCTCACCTTTCAGCATCTCCACCTCCCGGTTCAGCTGCTTAGTCTGCAGTTCAAACCCTTCCATCTGTTCAGCTGCATATGCTCGTCCTGCCAGGGCTTCGCGGGTCTCTTCTAAGCGAAGCTCCAAGTCCTGGCGCTGGGTCCTCTCCTCCTGCAGCAGCTTCTGGAGCTCACGCAGCATCAAGGCATGGTCACTCTGCTCTTGGGCCCGATCATGCTGTTGTGTGATAAGTCGGGCTTTGGTTTCTGCTATCTGCTCCTGCAGTCCCTTCATCTCTCCCTCCAGACGGCCCCTCTCCTCATCCGCCTTTTTATTGGCATCCTCTAAGTCCTGCTTCATCTTTCTCTTGTCAGCCAAGTAAGAAGCCTCCATGCGAGACTTCTCCTGGGTGACCGTAGCTAAAGAGCTGGTCAAAGTCGCCAACTGAGTCTTCAGCTGGTGCAGTCTTTTGTCCACCTCCCCACCCGCAAATGGCCCATCGCCACTGCTACTGCTAACGCCACTCTCCGACCCACTGGCCTCTTCGGACTTTGGGGGTGGTGGACCACGGGCCGGTCTATCATCTTCTATCCCAAACTCACCCTTGGTGCTGGTGAGACTGGCCGCAGTGTCCAAACTGGTGGCGGTCCCAGTGCTATCCTCGCTGTGAGTGGAGCACCGGTCATCCACAGGGTCAAGAAAGGTGAGGCCTGGAGGCTGGACGCTGGCGAGACCGACATCCGCCTCGTGGGATACCGACAGCACCTTGATGCTGGCTTCTAACGCCTCTTTCTCCTTCAGCAGGCTTTTATAGGCGCGGACCACATCCTTGAGCCGTGCCTGGTACTGGAGGAGCTGCTTCTTCTGCGTCTCTATGGTCTCCAGCAGGTCCTTCTTGCTCGGGCCGCCCCCGAAATTCATCCCAAACTTCTCCATGGGGGTTCTGAGCGGACTGCTCCACGTCAGCGTTCCGGGAGCCCGGGAGATGGCCGTGAAGACGTGGACTGGGGCTTCCAGGAACGGGACAGGGCTGTCCGGCCGCGGAGCGCACACCCGCTCCACCTAGCTGCCCGGGGCCGAATGCCGGTCAGCCGCGAAGCCTGGCAGAAGCGCCAGCCGGGTCCCAGGCCCGGAGGGCGGGAATAGGTCCTATCCCGGAGGCGGGGCTACGCTGGCACGAAAGCAGCGCACGGCCAGGGCTCGCCCGCGCTGGCCCGGAAGCCGCGGCGCACTCTCCGCTCTTCCAGGCCACAGCC
The DNA here is from genome assembly GCA_027257055.1 of Cephalopachus bancanus. Lineage (NCBI taxonomy): Eukaryota > Metazoa > Chordata > Mammalia > Primates > Tarsiidae > Cephalopachus > Cephalopachus bancanus. The sequence goes on along the minus strand of JAPVLO010000162.1, from coordinate 1,729,708 downwards.
GTCCGGGCCGGCACCCTCGGCCCCGCGTCGGCCGAGCGCTTACGCTGAGCGCGACTCCATCACGACTTCTTAACTACCGCGTCCGGCTGACCACAGCGGGCCGAACACTGCGCTTCCGAGTCCACTGGAAGTGACGTCAGCACGACGCCGCAGGCTCCGCCCCCGGCGGGCACGAGGTGGGCGGGACCATCCCGGTCCGTGGGCGGAAGGCTGCCTGCGAGAAGCCGGCGGGGCTTGGGAGCAAGGACCCGCCTCGGGAAGAGCCCAGCGAGCAACGTTGGTTGGGTGAGGGCCCCAGCTTGACCTTGGGGTACGATCAGCGAACGACAGAGGGCGACCTCGCACTGTCTTCTTGCCAAACACTCGGAGGAACGGCGTATCCAACTAATTTGGGGCTCAGGATCTATGTTCCGAAAGGGCAACAATTGATTCGCATTTGGGCCACGAAAACTGAGCCCTTTCTAACTTTGGGTTTGGCACCTAGTCTGCATATGGTATAATAGTGCCCCTCTTTAGTTCTGCTGAGTCTGTTCAACAGATTTTTGTCAAAGGCACTCTGTAGTCATGAAGTCTATCCTGAGTACGGATTATATATGTCAGGAGCCTCACAAGAATTTTGCTATTAAGTCTTTACAGTAATTCTGTTCGGGAGCTATCATTAGCCCTGTTTTACAAATGTGAGACCATGAGGCACAGAGAAGCTAAGTAACACGCCCAAGGTCACACAGCAAGTAAGTTTAGGAATCCTTATCCAAGTCAGCTTGCAGATAAGTCACCATGCCAAATGCCCTCAAGGAATTTAGTGAGGAACCAGACTTGCAAACAAGTCCTGCTGTCATACCCATATGTATGGGTATACTCGAGTGGAATGAAAAGTTATTAAAGACTTTGTGGGTCAGAATGGGGCAGGCCTTGGAAGCCTTCGGACCCAGTTTCTTAGTGGCCCAAATAATATCCAGCTGCATTTTCCATAACAGTTATATTAGCTCCTCATTGTAATATTCACCATAACCCCTTGAGTTAGAACAAGCACATCTCCTTTTATACGAGAAAATAATGGAAGGGTTGGGAGGATGGTTGAAGCCAAATCTTCAAGAAATGGTAGAACTGAGATTTGAACTAAGGCTTGAAACTGTGGGCACATGGTGGGCACTCAATAAATAATTGTTGGAAAAGTGAATAAATGAGTGAAGTGTTCTGATTCGCAGCTCAGCACTCATCTAGTCCATGAGCAACTGATCCTAAAATCCCCTGGGAATCCAGAATGGGCATAACGCCTGTCCTTGCCCCACTGGGCAACCTGTCGGTCCAGTTCAACCCAACAAGCATTTGTTTAGCATATATTAGATGCCTAGCATTGAGCCAGTCCACCACCATAGAGGAAATTTAATTCCTATTTTACTCTTCTCAGATGCGAAAATGAGGCGTGGCCATCACATATGAAGCTCCGAGTCTAAGGAGGCAAGAGCCTCACAAAATCCTAAATAGGTGTGCATTAATAATCCAGGTCCGCAAGCCGCGGCAAAGTGAGGACTGCCCGTAGACGGAAAGGCGGTGTCCTCAGGGCCATCGGGGCGAAGAGGGGGTTCTCCAGGAGCCCAGGCATGGGCCTGCGATCACGCCACCTGAGACTGGGACTCTTCCACTGCTGGTAGGGATCTACGAAGTGGGCGTTTTAAAGAAGCAAGGAGAGCTACCGACACCCATCTTCTTCCCCTACCTAAACACACTCCCCACAAGACCACCTCCTACGCGCAAAGGCCTCAGTGGACGCCAAGGGGTGGCAAAAGGGAGGCCAAGCCCCCGCAAGCGGCGTCCGCGCCCCTACGGAGAACCAAAGCCCGGCGGCAGGTGAGGGCGGAGGCCGCCGCGGAGCGACGAATCCTTTCCTCGGCCAGCTCGGGCGGCCGGCTCGGCGGCCACAGCCTGGCGGGCGTGCTAGAAGCGGAAGAGAGCCGGCCCGGCTCCCTCCGGACGCCCGCGCGGAGTCCGGCGGGGCTGAGGAAACTCCTTGGCTTCAGCGGCTCCCGGAGCCAGAGCCTGGGCGCTCGGCCGGCGGGGGCGGGGGCGGGGCCGGGGCGGGGCGGGGCCGGGGGCGGGGCCCCGGCGGGGGCGGGCCCGCGGTGACGTCGGGCGGGCCGGGACGCGCGGAGGCGGTGGCGGCGCCTCCTCCTTCTGCTGCTGCGCCCCATCCCCCCGCGGCCGGCCGGTTCCAGCCCGCACCCCGCGTCTGTGCCCGCGCCCCCTCCCCCGGGCCCCGCCATGGGCCTCACCGTGTCCGCGCTGTTTTCGCGGATCTTCGGGAAGAAGCAGATGCGGATTCTCATGGGTGAGGCACATCAAGCGCGCGGCCCGGATCGGGGCGCCAGCCCAGGCGCTGCTCTGCCGCCCCCGCGTCCCCCCGGCCCCGCTCACCTAGGTCTCTGACCCCTGAGTCACCCACCTTCTAACCCTCGGGGCCGCGGCTCTCGGGCGGGTCCCGGTCTGCAGCGCCCGCCCCTGGGGCCTGAGACCCGGAGCCGCGGGCCTGGGTGGGGTGCAGCTCCCTCCGCCCCAGCCCGGCTGGTAGGAAGGGAGGATTCCGCCCTTGGAGACGACTTTTGAAAGGAGCGCGGCCTTTCTCCCGTGCCCCCTACCTCCCAGCCCTCGCCTGCTCCTCGCCCGCTCGGGGGGCGGGAATTGGCGCACGCCACCGCGACTGCCCTCAAGGCCCCGAAGGTAGATAGCAGCGCGCACCTGGAGACGCCCCGCTCTCCGCCCCCGGCACCATCCGCTGCCCTGGCCTCTCCCTGTCCCTGGTCTCTAGGGGGCTCCCTCGCTCCCGTCTCCATCCCTGTGCCCCTCTCTGTTGCAGTTGGCTTGGATGCGGCTGGCAAGACCACAATCCTGTACAAACTGAAGTTGGGGGAGATTGTCACCACCATCCCAACCATAGGTGAGCCCGGGGGTGAGACAGGGAGGAGCGGGAGCGTCGCGGCGGGCCTTCTCGGGGTCTGCTCCCAGTTCTGCCTTTTCTGGAGCTGACCCTGACACCAGATCCGGCTACTTGAGAAGTGGGTCATGGTATCTCCAGGCGCTGATACCAGAGGCGGGGTGGTTGGACCTAGCCCCGCCCTGTCCGTGACCGCCAGTCCTACGTTGTTCTGTTCCTGTGGGCCTTGGTCATTGCCCTCTGGTTTTGTGTCCCTGCTGAGATCCAAGTAGTTTCAGGGAGTTCCTTCCTTCCAGGACTTCTTCTCATATTTTTTTCTAATTATTTGCAGGCTTCAATGTAGAAACGGTGGAATATAAGAACATCTGTTTCACAGTCTGGGATGTAGGAGGCCAGGACAAGATTCGGCCTCTGTGGCGGCACTACTTCCAGAACACTCAGGTGGAGTGGGGGGGAATTCCCCAAGCCCAGGGTAAGAGGTGTTAGGGCTAGAAGAATTGAGATGTTGGCCAAGGCTGAGCCTTCAGGCCAGCAAGACCCTTAGCCCCTTCCATGCCGTTTGGGTGGCTCGCCTCAGCTAATCCTTCAGAACTGACCTTAGTCTTCTGAGTCCGACTTGGACTCTAGGGCCATGGCGCCTGGTTTATCCCTCGTCACACACCTGTCCTGATTCTCTTGCACGTCTTTAGGTAAACCACTTCCTCCTGAAGGGCAGAGGCTGTATCCTTTGCTGTGGTGACTCTAGTTTGTGCCAGGTCTTCTGCAGAGCCTTAGTGGAAGTTTACTAGATGGCTCAATTAAAGGTGGGAAGAAGAAAGGGCCGTTAGCCTTTCTGCTGTGAGCTAAAATGAAGAAAAGAAACTGCTGGACTAGGGAATGTCCCAGGCAGGAGTAATTGCCACTATTTCCCTCCCGCCCAGGGCCTCATCTTCGTGGTGGATAGTAATGACCGGGAGCGGGTCCAGGAATCCGCTGATGAACTCCAGAAGATGGTGAGTACCCAGACCCCTGGGAACTGAGTCCTCAACTTGGAAAGAGATCTCTGTGGTGGCCTGGAAGTCAGGGAACCCTCCAACAGGCATCACAGGCCAGGAATGTGAGTTTCTCCTTGTGGACAGATGCAGTGTGCATCTCATCCTGTTTGGATAGGACTTTTTCTGCGAATTCTCATGTCTTTACATCTGAGTCAGAGAGAGAAACGCAATCTTACATTCTTGCTTTTTTCATTTGGAAATTTTGTCGTTTTGCTTAAAGCAAGTATTCCAGTGAGAAAAAGGCCTTTTCTGGACATAAGACTTAGGTGACCACCAGCTTGTTTGTAACTCCATGTCCTGTGTTCGGCAATAGATTACATATACAGTACATAGCAGTGGACTACAGACTCAGTATTTTTCCCACAAAGAAGCTAGAAGACAGAAAGGGGTCTCCCCAACATAGCAGGGAAGAGGGAACCTGGGGATTCCAGTGGGACCATAGGTCCCACCCCCTCTCCTGCCCTCTCAGCTGCAGGAGGACGAGCTGCGGGATGCAGTGCTGCTGGTGTTTGCCAACAAGCAGGACATGCCCAATGCCATGCCTGTGAGCGAGCTGACCGACAAGCTGGGACTACAGCATTTGCGCAGCCGCACGGTAAGGGTCCTGCCCACCTCGCACATGGGATCCCGCCTCTCCGTGGGAGTCACCGGCTGGGACAAGGAGGTGAAGGCCTCCTCTTTTCCTCTTGGCTACTGACCTCTTCCTGTCCTTCTTCCCACAGTGGTATGTCCAGGCCACCTGTGCCACCCAAGGCACAGGCCTGTATGATGGGCTGGACTGGCTGTCACACGAGCTGTCAAAGCGCTAACCAGCGAGGGGCAGGCCCCTGCTGCCCGGAAGCTCCCACGTGCATCCCCGGGACGACCAGACTCCCGGACTCCTCAGGCAGTGCCCTTCCCTCCCACTCTTCTCCCCCACAGACACAGGCCTCTGCTCCTACTCCTGCCTGCATGTTCTCTCTGTCGTTGGAGCCTGGAGCTTCGCTCTCTGGGCACAGAGGGGTCCACTCTCCTGCCTGCCAGGACCTGTGGAAGGGACTTCCTGGCCAAGGCCCCCTCTTCCAGAGGAGGAGCAGGGATCTGGGTGTCCTTTTGTTTTTTTCTGTTTGGGGAATACACTTGGGGCCAGGTGCGGGGGGAAAGTGAGGGCTCCGGGTGGTGCTATGATGTGGCATTGGATATTGAGTAATAAATTTGCTGTGGTTTGTACACTGTGTTTTCTGTAGCCTAGAAGCAGGAGACTGGATTATTAGGTGCAAAGACATGATGTGGGAGGGGTTCAAAGCACCCTCCCCCAACACATACACATCCTTATCCAGCTCAGTTTCTCCTTCCTTATTCTTGGGTTGTAAATACTGTGGGGTTTCCAGTGGTAGAAATTTCATGCCTCCCCAGTTCCTGTTATCTGTTAAAGATAACAGGATCAACCCTCATGATTCAATAAGACTACATAACTCCACTTCTCATCTTTCTTCTGTCTACCTAGAGCAGTAGTTCTTAATTGCTTTGCACATTAAAATTTAAGAGGGAGAGGGCCGGGCACAGTGATTCACACCTGTAATCCCTGCACTTTGGGAGGCAGAGATGAGAGTATTGCTGAGCCCAGGGGTTTGGGACCAGCCTGGGCAATTTGGCAAGACCTCATCTCTACAATAAATCAAAAAAATAGCTGGGCGTGGCAGCGTGCACCTGTAGTCTCAGCTACTTGGAAGGCTGAAGCAGAAGGATCACCTGAGCCCAGCAGATTGAAGCTGCAGTAACCATGATCATGTCACTGTATTCCAGCCTGGGCAACAGAGTGAGACTCTTGACTCAAAAATAAATGAGGAGGGAATATGTGTTAAAAGTGCCAGTCATGAAGTATACTTCAGAAAATGGGATTCATCCTGGTTGATCTGAGGCCCAACAATATGCATCTTTAAAACTGCACAGATGATCCTGGCAAAACACTGGCATGCCCTGGGGGTCGCATTTCCTCCCTGAGCACTACTGGGATTCTTTCTACCTGGAAAGATTCCATCTATGAGGAATAGGCAAGCAGATGTAAGGAACCAGTGATGTGGCCTAGTCTCCAAGTACGATTGACTCCATTTCATTTGGGATCCCAGCAAAGCTTAAAATTCATCATCACCATTTCTTTTTACTTTTCTGTCTTTTTCTTTTATGTTGTCGGTTTTTCCAGTTTTTCTGGACTGGATTTTCTCAAGCTTTGCAGGAAGTGAGTCCCAGAAACTATTAGCAGAGACTCTAACAGGGAAGGCTCCTTCCAGGAGCTCTGGCTGTCCTACCTACCAGCAGTGCAGCTGGGGTTGGTGAGGAGGGGCGCTCAGTGCTCTCTCCACCTAGGCCCTTGTTATTCTGGTCCTGAGCCACCCTTTCTGATTGCTATAAGTAATTTGATCCTCACCGGTTATCTGTCTAGGGCTTCCTTACCCTCCCTGCAAAGTAACTTACGGGACATTTTGGCCTCGTCTTCCCAAGAGCCATAAAAGCTGATAGATCTTTCTTGGACATCTTGGACTTTAAAAAAAAAAGCAAAAAACCTGAGCTTCAAGAGAGCCCAGCAGAACTGACTTCCTAGGAAACAAAAAGGTTGATTTCTATCCTACAATCAAAATGAGAAGCAGGCTGCTGGCTCACGCCTGTAATCTAACCCTTTGAGAGGCCAAGGCTTGAGGCCAGGAATTTGAGATCAGCCTGAGCAACATAGCAAAACTCCATCTCTAAAAAAGTAAAATAAAAATGAAGAATAGAGGTAAAGAAAGGGAGGGACTTGCCTGAAGTTGCAGGTTGAAGTTCTGATCCCCAGTCTCAGCTCAGCCTACCTTTGTGTCCAGAATGGCAGAAGGAGGCACACACAGGAGGCTCTGGATCCATTTCCCCAGGGCCGTGGATTGATGCTATTAGGCCAGGGTCCTTTCCTTACTGTGGCTGAATAAGGGGCAGCTCTCACAGTCACAATGCTCCCGGGTCACAGAGGTGCCGCCCCGGGCCAGCCTCTGCCTGGAAAGTCGCTCTGGGAACATCTGGTGGATACTGTGGGTCTTACTCCCGGCCCTATGGCCTGTAGAACCTCGTCCCTGGGGGGAAGTTTGGGCCGGACATAATCATTCCCTATGACATCGGCCCCATGGATGAGGTAGCATGGATACACAGACATCCCAAGGCCGAGGACTTAAGGGTTGGACTCATCAGCTGGGCAGGAACCTACCTCACCTTTGAGACTTACAAGAGTATAGTCACCACTACTGCAAAGAGTTTGGGCAGAAGACAGGTAACAAAGCAAACCTGTACTAGAACCAGTTTTCCAAGTGACCAAGCTATGTGTGGTTGTGTGTCTGTGTATGTGTGTACATGTGTGTGCACACCTGTTTGGCAGCTCAGGTGCACTCTCAACCTGATCACTTTCCTAACCTCTGCCACTGCCAGACTAATGCCCTTCTACTCAAGGCTTCTGGCCACAGGTGCCCGTTCCATCTGCCACTCTACATGCATTCCTCAAGGCCTGGCCACCTTGTCCTATACTGACTGCTCCCTACGGTCCCTCCCAGCACGGGGTTGTGTCAACACAAAGAGGAGAGCTGTAAAGCGTAGGCTGGAGGGTGGGACTGTGGACATCCAGGGGAATGAGCCAGTGGAGATTTCGCAAGGCCTATGTTTCTGTTCTGGTTGTAGTTTGAGAATGGGTGACTCTAGAAACCATCGCAGAGTCAGGCTTCATTTTAGAGAGGAAAGTCAGCATCTCTGGGATGAGGGCCAGAGTGAGGCGGGAGCAAAGTTTTCTCACAACAAGGGTGATTATACCTGAACCAGGCGTTGATCGCAGCTGCTCATGCTCCCATGTGTATCCCTGGAGCCCTGGCCTGCCCATCAGAGCTCTTGCTTTTCTCCTACCATGCTGGGGAGGCAGCCTTTGGGCATGGGGGTATTGGCTGAGTATGCTTCGGAGGGCAATAATGAGAAAGAGAAAAGACTTAAGGCATTTCTGACTGGATGTGGCCACTCACGCCTGTAATAACACTTTGGAAGTCTAAGTAGGGAGGATTGCTTGAGGCCAGGAGTTCAAGACCAGCCTGGACAACACAGTGAGACCCTGTCTCTACAAAAAAAAGAAAAAAATTAATTAGCCGGGCGTGGTGGTACATCCTTGTAATCCTGGCTACTCAGGAGGCTGACATGGGAGGATTCCTTGAGCCCAGGAAATCAAGGCTGCGGTGAGCTATGATCATGCTATGCACTCCAGCCTGGGTGACAGAGTGACACTCTGTCTCTAAAAAATAAACAAAATTAATTTGTTTAAAAAACAGAGCAAAACATCTCTTGGGAAATTAGGTTTTAAAGGCAGGAATCAAGGAAGAACGAGGGAGGTTTGCCTTCTGTTAGCTGAAGGAGGCAGGCTTCTAGAACTTTTCTTTGGCTCTTGAAAACCCCAATGGCTCCGATGGTGGAAGGGCCCAGAGATCTTTTGTTGACTGTTGGTTGGAAGAGCTGACAGCAAGGAGATGCCAGGGTTAATGTGGAGGGAAGGTGGTTGTCTGGAGGAAGGGGCTGGCATGATGCCAGGGGATGGCCACACGCTCCTTGGTCTAGTCACTCTTCTCCCTCTCAATGCCTCCAGACCTGGGAGCTCCTGGTGAGTAATGAGCACGAGACACAGGCCGTGGTGCGTCTGAGGAGCCTGCAGGGCCTCTACCTGCTGTGTGAGGGGGATGGCACCGTGTGCTACAGCCGGCCGAGGACCAGCCACCACGGGTGTTTCCTGCTCCGTTTCCACCAGAACTGCAAGTGGACTCTCCAGTGCCTAATCTCTGGCCGCTATCTGGAGTCCAATGGCGAGGATGTGTTCTGCAACTCACGGGTCCTCTCAGCTTACCACATGTGGACCCCTCGACTGGCCCTGCACGTCCACGTGATCCTCTACAGCCCCATTCATCGCTGCTATGCCCGGGCCGACCTCACTATGGGCCGCATCTGGGTGGACGCAGCTGTCCCCTGCCTGGAGGAATGTGGCTTCCTGTTGCATCTCCGAGATGAATGCTACCACCTGGAGACCTCCACACACCACTTCTTGTCCCATATAGACCGGCTGGTCTCCCAACCATCCTCCCAGACAGCTTTCCACATGCAAGTACGGCCTGGAGGGCTTGTGGCTCTGTGTGACGGAGAGGGAGGGATGTTATATCCACAAGGCACACATCGGCTCCTGGGCCTGGGCTCCAATCCCGTGAGAGGCGAGCAGTGGTTCATCCTACGGCACTGCCCCACCTGGGTCAGTCTCAGGTCAAAGATGCGGAGGTTCATCTCAGTCGTCTACGGCAAGTACTGGGTCCAATGCAGCCACAGCAGGAGGAAGGGCTGGCTGCTAAACAGAGGACAGTGTGTTGGGATCAGCTAGGAATTTTGCATCAGCTAATAAGGGAGATCCTGAGGTCCCAAGGGGATCTTTTGTGCCGTGGAGGAGGACAGAAAAGCAGGGATATGGGCTTTAGGGGAAGGTCGTCTGGGTCTTCTCCAGACCACTATGGTCTGACACAGGGTGATGAAGGTGAGGGTGGGGGGAGTAGAGGGAAGGAAACCCTGGCCATAAAGCATGGAAGAGTCGCTGAGACTGAGGGTGAGGCCAGACCTGGGCTCCCACTGACAATCCTTCCTCTGCAGATACTGAGGTGTATGCTGCCTCTGAGCGCCTAACTCCCATGTCATTGTTCCAGTTTGAATGTGACAGTGAGAGCCACACCTTGCAGCTTCGTTCAACCAATGGCCACTACCTAGCCCAGGTGAGAACTTGGTTTTCTGAGCAAGAGAAATCTTAAGCTCTGAACTCTCCCTCTTAGTCGCCCATTTTCCCCCTTCAAGGCAGATGACCAGAGGTTGGGGGAAGCTATGGAAGCCCTTGTTGATAAACATCCAATGAAATTAACGGCCTCCTTTAAAAAAATAACTTTACTGAGGTATAATTTAACAATACAGAGGGTGATCCCAAAAATGTATACATGTTTTAAGAACGGAAAAAACTGGGCCAGGCGCAGTGACTCACACATGTACTCTCAACACATTGAGGGATGCAAGCAAGAGGATTGCCTGACCTCAGGGGTTTGAGACCAGCCTGAGCAACATGGCAAGACCTCGTCTCTACAATAAATCAAAAAATTAGCCAGGCATGGTGGTGCAGCTACTTGGAAGGTTGAGGAGGAAGGATTGCCTGACTCAAAAAAAAAAAAGTAACTGTATTAAAATTGTAATAGATGAATACAAGTCACATTTGATTTCTGCTGTTATAAGAGGTGCTCACAGCTGGGCTCGGTGGCCCAGCCTGTAATCCCGCGCCTTGGGAGGCTGAGGTGAGTGGATTGCCTGAGCCCGCGGGTTCAAGACCCACCTGGGCAACTTGGCGAGACCTCATCTCTACAATAAATCAAAAATTAGCCGGGCATAGTAGTGCGCGCCTGTAGTTCCAGCTACTTGGAAGACTGAGGCGGAAGGATCGCCAGAGCCCAGCAGGCGAGGCTGCGGTGGCCGGGAGCAGCTACTGCACTCCTGTCTGGGCGACAGAGTAAGACTCCAACTCAAAAAATTAAAAAATTAAAATAAGAGGTGCTCACAGTGGTTACCATCAGTGCCCAGACACATCTGATTAGCACAAACTAAAAGTAATACATTGGTTGGTTGGTTGGTTGGTTGGTTGGTTTTTTTTGGTTGGTTGGTCGGAGTCTCACTCTGTCACCCAGGCTGGAGTGTAGTGGCATGCTCATAGCCACCACAACCCCCACCTGCTGGGCTCAGGCAATCCTTCTACTTCAGCCCTCCAAGTAGCCGGAACCACAGGTATGCACCACCATGCCCAGCTAATTTTTTGATCTATTGTAGAGACAAGGTCTCACCATGTTGCCCAGGCTTGTCTCAAACCCATGGGCTCAGGCAATCCTCTTACCTCAACCTCCCAAAGTGCTAGGATTATAGGCATGAGCCACCGTGCCCAGCTGTAATACATAGTTAACATCTCTTTTTTTTTTTTTTTTTTTGAAAAAAGTTGGAGTCTCATTTTGTAAGCCCAAGAACTTGGAAATTTTGCAATGTTACCCTGCACCCTCGCCTCCCCGGGAATAGCCGCCTTGTTAAAATCCGCCTTCCGAGTAGCCGGAATTACAGGCATGCGCTCCCACCCCCGGCTGATTTTTTGATTTATTGTAGAGATGAGGTCTCGCTGCCCAGGCGGGTCTCGAACCCGCGGGCTCAGGCAATCCACTCACCTCAGCCTCCCAAAGGCGCGGGATTACAGGCTGAGCCACCGAGCCCGGCTTAGTTAACATCTCTTAAGATGTGTACACATTTATTGGCATCTGGTATACACATTACAGAATACATATAAATCATGTACAAATATATTATGTATAGTAAGTATGTTTATTTTGTGAATAAAATGCACCTATTTTAAGTATACAATTCAGGAAGTTTTGACAAATGTATACAACCATGCACCCATACTGTAACCATACCACAAGTTGGAAAATAGCCCCATTGTTACAAAAATCCTCCTGCCCCTTTGCAATCAGTTCCCTCCACCTTTCTACCCACCCCCAATACCATTCATCAGTGTTCTGTTACTATGAATTAGATTTGACTACTTTAGAATGTCATCCAGATGGAGTCCAGGCATGGTGGCTCATATCTGTAATCCCAGTGAGAGGATTGTCTGAACTCAGGGGCTTAAGACCCTGGCAACTTGGCAAGTTGTCTCTAAAGTAAATAAATAAATAAACAAGTAAATAAATAAAATTAGCCAGGTGAAATGGCACTCACCTGTAGTCCCAGCTACTTGTAAGACTGAGGCAGGAGGATCACCTGAGCCCAGCAGGCTGAGGCTACAGTGGCCATGATTGTGCCACTTCACTCCAGCCTGGGTGACAGAGTGAGACTCCAACTCAAAAAAAGAATTTCATACAAATGGTAACACATGGCATGAATGGTAAATATTTTACTTGGTACAATGTTGTTGGAAGCCAGCCTTGGAGGCCCGCCCGATTGACAAAGTCCAGGTGCGCTGGGGACCCCCGGCCGCAAAGCGAGTCCAGGCAGCTGAGGCCCTTCTGTCTTCCGTCTTTGCTGTTGGTACGGCTGAAGAAATTCTGTGCAGTTGTGGAAGAAGAAAATGGCATGTTTATGCAAAGTACTCACAGCTAACCTGAGAATGTCATGGTTCATTTTTCCATTTCCCACTATGCCGTTTGGCCTTTTCTAACATATGCAAGGGTTAAATTCTGAAGCACATCAAGAATGCTTTCTTTCACTTGGTTATAAGTTACTAGATATTGCTTAAGTAATAAATGATATAAGTATATTCACTCATTTGATTTAAAATTATGTAGTTTAGTGTTTAGACATAAGGTTTTTTAAAAGCACAAGTTTATAGTAAGTTCATTATAAATTCATTATAAGTGCTAACACTTATCTAGGAGTTATATAAGTGATTTATAACAGTTTTCACTAACTTAGGATAAAGATTAATTGTTAAAGTTTTTACTTAATTCAATAGTTAAAACTCTAAGTTAACATTTATAAAGTGGGTTTTCACTAAACTCATAATGTACTAATCAGACACTTTTATGATAACTTAGCTAAAGACAGAAAGCAACCGTGGGGGCCTGAAAAACACTACTAAAAGCTTCTTTTGAGTTTTCTTTAAAAATAAACACCACAGGATAAGAGAAAAGTAACAAAGACACCTGAACAAAAAAGGCGATCAGAAAGCTCTCTAAAAGTCATAAAGCCCCAAAAGAAAAACTACTGCTACATGAAAAACTTTACACTTGAAAACTTTCTAGAGACAGTTCAAAGACTGTAATTCAGGACTTTAGACTAAAACTATCATCTTTGACCTTATAAATAAGACTCATTGTCTGAATGTTTGTAGGGTTTTTAACTTGTTTGTTGCTAAGACCACTAGATGGTGATAAATTTTAGAGGATATGTACATAAAGAAATTTTCTTTGTCTTGCCCCTTTACGAATGGTATAAAAGCTCTGTGTTAACTAACAGTTAATTGTCATCTGTTCAGAAAACTGTGTCCGAATATAATGTTTTCGTCCTTCGCCAATCCATCTCTCCTTCAAAAAATCTCACGACCCTTGCAGGGCTGGACCCCCACACAATGTTTTTAAGATTCACTCATGATGTTCACATATCAGTAGTTTATTCCTTTTTATTGCTGAGTAGTATTCTATAATACTACTCATAAATACAATTTGTATATCCATTCACTTGTTGATGAACACTTGGGTTGTTTCCAGTTTGGGCCATCATTAATAAATTGCTGTGAACATTAATGTACAAGTCTTTTTTTTTTTTGAGTTGGAGTCTCACTCTGTCACCTAGACTGGAGTACAGTGGCTGCTCCCTGCTCCCGGCCACCACAGCCTTGACCTGCTGGGCTCCGGCAATCCTTCCGCCTCAGACTTCCAAGTAGCTGGAACTACAGGTGCGCACTACCACACCCGGCTAATTTTTTATTTATTGTAGAGATGAGGTCTCGCCAGGTTACCCGGGCAGGTCTTGAACCCGCGGGCTCAGGCAATCCACTCACCTCGGCCTCCCAAAGTGCTGGGATTACAGGCTGAGCCACCAAGCCCGGCACATGTACAAGTCTTTTTGTGAGCCTACATTTTCATTTATCTTGAATGAACACCTAGGGGTGGAATTACTAAGTTGTATGATAGATGTGCATTTAACTTTATTTTAAAATGTCAGCCGGGTTCAGTGGCTCAGCCTGTAATCCCGTGCCTTTGGGAGGCTGAGGTGAGTGGACTGCCTGAGCCCGCAGGTTCAAGACCCGCCTGGGCAACTTGGCGAGACCTCATCTCTACAATAAATTTTAAAAATGAGCAGGGCACGGTAGCACGTGCCTGTAGTTCCAGCTACTTGTAAGGCTGAGGCAGAAAGATCGCCGGAGCCCAGTAGGTTGAGGCTGCGGTGGCCGGGAGTGGCCACTGCACTCCAGTAGGGGTGACAGAGTGAGACTCCAACTCAAAAAAAAAAAAAAGTCTGTTTTCTCAAGTGACTAAACCAATGTGCATTCTTGTCAGTCTTGTAGTAGGGTTCTAAGTGCTTCATGTTCTCACCAACACTTGGTATTGTTTATCTTTTTCTGTTGTTGCCTCTGTATTGGGTGTGTAATGACTTCTTACTGTGAATTTAATTTGCATTTACCTTATAATTAGTCATTTTTAGCATCTTTTCAGGTGTTATTGGCCTTTTTCATATACTCTCTCTGAGGTGTCTGTTCAGGTCTTTTGCCGTTTGTTATTGGGTTCTCTGTTTTATTTATGGGTTGTAAGAGTTCTTTATATGTTTATTCAAGTCCTTTGCCATATATATAAGGCAAACGCTTTCTCCCACTCTGTGGCTTGCCTTTGCGTTTGCTTAATGTTGTCCTTTGAGAAGCAAGTTTTTAATTCTGATGATGTTGTTCAATTTGTCTATTTTTTTTTTTTGGTTACTGCTTTTCTTGCCCCAAGATATTATTGCATATCCCAAAGTTGCAAAAAACTTCTCTTGTTTTCTTTTAGATGTTTCATATTTTAACTTTCACTTGTTTGTCTATGATCTATTTCAAAATTATTTTGGAGTCAGGGCTGAGCTTCATTTCTCTCCGTGTGATATCTTGGCCCCCTTTTTATGCTGTGCTCTGGGATACAGCACAGACTGGAGGAAGTAGGAGAGCGGAGGCCTCCATGTATTTTCCAAAAAGGATCTCAAAGCATAACTTCTGGGAGAATGGAAAACGCTGGCAGGTGGGATGAGAAGAGGGTCTAGGAATAAAAAAACGATGGGAAAAATGCTGAGATTGTTGGTCTTTACTCCTCATCCCTATGCCTGATATTCTCTCCAGAGGCACCACAGGACAGTGATGGCTGATGGGCACCCCATGGAGTCTGACACCTTCTTCCGTGTGCACTGGAATTGTGGTAGGATCAGCCTTCAGTCCTCCCATGGGCGCTTCCTGACCATTGCAGCCAATGGCCTGCTGATGGCCAATGCCAGCCTTCCAGGTACATGGAACACCCCTCCTGTCAGGTTAGGGATGCTTATAGAAGGAAGTGGAATTAAAAAAAACAAACTACAAAAAAAATGGGTGTGTTGGCCTACACCTATAACCCCAGCACTTTGGAAGGCTGAGGCAGGAGGATGGTTTGAGGCCAGGAGTTCAAGACCAGCCTGGGCAACAAAGTGAGACCTCATCTCTACAAAAATAGAAAAATTAGCTAGGTGTAGTAGCACTCACCTATAGTCCCAGCTACTCAGAACCCCAGGAGTTTGAGGCTGCAGTGAGCTGTGATGGTGTCACTGTACACTCCAACCTGGACAAAGAGTGAAACTCTATCTCAAAAAAAAAAAGGCACTGGAGTCTGGAGTTGGGGCCAGAAGATTTGGGTCTGTATACTTACTCAGTCACTGATTTTTGTCATCACTTGAGCAAACCACCCCTTTGAGCCTCGGTTGTATTGTCTGTAAAAGTGGAGATGATAGCCACTCTGCTGCCTCTCCCAGTTGTCATGAGGATTAAATAAATAAACATATCTCAAAGGAAGGAAGAATATTAACATTTCTTGAGCTAGGTGCTCTCACAACTATTTCACAAGCACCTGGTATAAGACCTGACTCGTAGTGGGTGTTCATTAAATGTCAAATATTGACAGCACCCTTCTGCAATTAGTCCCCTCCCCACCCCCCCACTCCACCCTCCCTACTCCACCCCCCCCATTCCATCCCCACTCCCCCTCCTCCTTTGCTTCCACCTGGGAAAACATTCAGATAACTCCTTCCTCTTTCTTTCAGGCCCAAATGAGGAGTTTGGGATTCGGCTAGCCAACCGCCCCTTCCTTGTATTGCGAGGTCGCTATGGGTACGTGGGCTCCTCCTCGGATCAGGACCTCATACGATGCAATCTGGATCAGCCCGACTGCATTCACCTGCTGCCTTGCCACCAGGGCATCTACCACTTCCAGGGTGAGTGACTCCTCTTCCCTGCCCCAGGGCTTATGGCCTAGTGCCTGCCTCAGTCCCAACTCAGACTTCAGGTCACATCTCTCAGGGCCTGCTCATCAAAGAAGGAAAAACAGGGCTTCTGTTTGTTTTTGCCCTTCAAGGCCCCAGAGTGGGTTGGCAGAACAGAAGCTAGTGGAATCCCTATAAGCCCTCCTGCTTTACCCAAGAGTACCTGCCATTGCAGGCAGGATGGGCAGCCAGGGGAGGGAGGATGGTGGGTCTCCAGGAAGCCCCTCGAGGCCAAACTGCTGGAGGACGCCCCTGCGAACAGCCTACCCACCTGAGCCCTTCCCTCCCCAGCACAGGGTGGATCCTTCTGGTCAATATCATCCTTTGGCACCTTTCGCCCTTGGGGAAAGTTTGCCCTCAACTTCTGTATAGAGCTTCAGGGAAGCAACTTGCTCACCGTGCTGGCGCCCAATGGCTTCTATATGCGAGCTGACCGAAGCGGCACTCTTTTGGCAGACAGTGAAGGAATTACCAAAGAGTGTATCTGGGAATTTTAGGTAAGGGAGAGGAGGCAAGGGGCTGGGGGGTTGAGGGAGCAGGAGCTGAGTGGGAAGAGGAGAAGGGAGGTGGAGAGGGAGGCTTGCGATGAGAAGACAGAAATGCACTGCCGGCTGATGGAGTTTCTGTTCCGCAACTCGATCAGCTCCAGACATTTGTTCCAAATCTGCGCCATTCCTTGCGGGCTTCTAAACTTGGACTTGCTAGAGAGGAGACAAGAAATCAGATCTAGGCTTCCTGCTGTTATTTCACGTGGACATGTGGGCTTGCACGCAAGTCTGGAGGAGACCGGGTGGGATATTCCTGTGTCTCTCTCTCCATAAAGAGGCAGAATTTCACCCCACTTTTAGGAAAAACAGGTGACTTTGAGGATGTGTGTAGATGGAAAAAAGATGTGCTTTCTATCCTACATGCTCTCTTTCCCTGCCTCCTGGCTCCCTGGAGTGCCCATGGCTCTCAGATGCTCATCTCCAGCCCTGACTCTTCTGAACGCCAATTGGCGTTTCTCTCCAACTTTGTGATGGACAGTTGACTTCCTCCTGGAAGTCCCTCAGAATCAGCATTGCTGAAGTCAGCCCCTCAGTCTCGCCTGAGATGATGCTCTTCTTCCTGCGCTCCCCAGCGCCAGGTATTCTGTCCTCCCAGATGGTCAGGCTCAAGACCTCAGCACCATCTCTGCATCCTCCCTTTCATTTCTTTCATCAAACCCTACACATTCTTGGGTGCTTCCCTAATAATGCCTCTCCTTCTTATTTAATACGAGGGGGAACCCAAAAAACCCCATAATTTATTTATCAAAAATTGTCTTTATTCTTACATACTTAAACTTCAATCACCTTCAAAGTACTCTCCATTTGATACAATGCACCTATTGAGATGCTTTTTCCACTGCTCAAAACAGTCTTTGAACTCATTAGTTTGGATGCCTTTTAGTGCCTCTGCCATTTTTGGTTTCACCTCTTGCACGTGGGAAAAACATTTCCCTTCAAGGACTTTCTTCATCCAGGGAAACAATAGAAAAAAAGACACTCAGGGTGAGATCAGGCAAATAGGGAGGGTGGAGCACAGAGGTCTTGCCATCTTTGGTCAAAAACTGTGGAACACTCAGTGCAATGTGGGCAGGTGCACTTGTAAATCACCCATCTTGAAGTGGGCAAACACTCTGAAAGAACCTTAAAAAAAAAAAAAAAAAAACCTACTGAGGCCAAATGCAGCCTCTCGTGACAATGGAAACTGGTACACGGATACCAGTGGGTTCCTAGAACACTTACCTGGCAGGGGAAGCCTGAACTACAAGGGGCCCACCTTCAAAACAAAAAAATTCTGGGTTTTTTTGTTTATTTTGGTTCCCTTCATGTATTGCTGCCACTTGGCTCCAGCCTTTCCACCAGAAGCCCACACTGCTTCCAAGGCACTCCAGCCATGCCCCCTGCCACCAGCTCTGTCCCCATCCCATCTCACCTCACATCATTTGCTTTGGTAGCATGCTGCTGCTTTTCCATTGTTCCCTGTTCACACTCTTCAGGCTACCTCATTGTTCTAGTCCTGTGCCTTCACAACTGACCTCATCTTCCTGGCTTGTTGTAGAAAGTGCTTTGGTTTTGACATCGGACAGATCAGGAACCAAGTGCTAGTAAACCTTTTCTTACATGCTAACATCGCAGATGTCTAGTGTTGATCCTTCATCAAAAATGAGGCAAATCGGCCAGGCATGGTGGCTCATACCTGTAATCCCAGCACTTTGGGAGCCCAAGGGTTTGAGACCAGCATGGGCAACTTGGTGATTCCTCATCTCTATAATAAATAAAAAAATGTGCCAGTTGTGGTGGCACACTCCTGTAGTCTCAGCCACTTGGAAGGCTGAGCAGAAAGATTGCCTGAGCCCAGCAAGTCAAGGCTGGAATGGCCATTATCACGCCACTGTACTCCAGCCTGGGCAACAGAGTGAGACTTGTACTTAAAAAAATAAAAATAAAAAAAGAGAGAGAGACAGATCACTTTATTCTCTCTCCTCCCATAGGCTCTTAGCCAGTATTCTAAAAGTGTAAGATCAGCAAATGACTGACTGACTGATTGCTGAACATTTCTATTTCCTCTTTCCTCCTCAGGTCAATGGGATGCCACCTACCAAAACCCAAATTATCCAGGGAAAACTACTGCACTAAACAACAGGAACCCCAGAGTCAAGATCCAAGAAAAGAATATGTTACACAACTCTTCCTACCCAGTTTAGTAAAGCACCTGTTTCAAACAACAATACTTGAAACAAAGCAGGCCACCCCCAAGATGTTGATGTGTTTCTGACTCAGTAGAGAGTAGGGGTCTAGATGAGGGTGGGGATGGAGGTTTCTGCTGCTTCAACTTCTAACCAGAAAAGGGGAGACCAAATGGTAACCAGTTCCCCCACAGATGACCTCCCATTTCCACTCAGAACCATTAGACTTTCCCTAGGGATGCCACGAAGAGCCAGCCTTGCCCTGAAGGTTTCAGAATCCTACTGTGACTTACTTTAAATGTCCTTCTGGCTTAGAAAGAAGAAAGAATTGTTACTCGTATAGGCATAGGGTAATGGCAATGACACCTAACGCCTGTACAGTCCACCCCCTGACCTCCCCTAGCTGCAACTTACCAAACTTCCCCACCCTCTCATGACTTTGATCCAGTGAGGTAAGTACTTCCTCTAGCATGTCCATTTACAGGGAGCTGAAGTGATTTACCCAAGGTCCCATGACTCATTGCAACAGAGTCAGGCCTCTGACTCAAATCTTTTGACTCTAATGTTCACTGTTCTTTCCATCAAAGTAGGATTTCATACTGTCTGTCATTCTTGCACTGTCTTCATAATTTTGGCCTTGACCTACCTACCATCTGCCCTATTAATGTTTATATTGACAGAGATTCTTAAATACATTTATGTAGAAAGGAATCTTTTTATTACTATCATAAAATGGAAAACCAGAATCCCTTGCCATAAATGGAAAATGACTATAAAAATAATACAGGCATACCTCAGAGATAGTGAA
Source organism: Cephalopachus bancanus (assembly GCA_027257055.1). Lineage (NCBI taxonomy): Eukaryota > Metazoa > Chordata > Mammalia > Primates > Tarsiidae > Cephalopachus > Cephalopachus bancanus. The sequence continues at coordinate 1,710,170 of JAPVLO010000162.1, read as the reverse complement.
GGTTCAGTTACAGACCAACAAAACAAAGCAAATCACACAACAAAGCAAATAACAATAAAGCAAGTCACACACATTTTTTAGATTCTCAGTACATATGAAAGTTATGTTTATACTATGCCATCGACTATTAAGTGTGCAACAGCATTTTGTCTAAAAAGAGTAACATACCTTGATTAAAGAATGCTTTATTGCAAAAAATGCAAACAATCATCTGAGCCTTCAGCAAGTCGTAATATTTTTGCTGGTAGTGGGTCTTGCCTAGATGTTGGTGGTTGATGACTCATCAGGGTAGTGGTTGCTGAAAGTTGGGGTGGCTGTGGCAATTGCTTAAAAATAATAAAACAATGAAGTTTGGTGCATTGATTGACTCTTCCTTTCACGAAAGATTCCTCTGTGGCATGCAATGCTGTTTGATTGCATTTTACCCACAGTAGAAATTTCAAACTTGGAGACAATCCTCTCAACCCTGCGGCTGCTTTATCAATTAAGTTGATGTTATATTCTAAGTTCTTTCTTGTCGTTTCAACAACGTTCATAGCATCTTCACCAGGAGTAGATTCCATCTTTTTTTTTTTTTTGAGTTGGAGTCTCACTTCATCACCTGGGCTGGAGTGCAGTGACATGCTCATGGCCACCCCAGCGTTGAACTGCTGGGCTCTAGTGATCCTTCCGCCTCAGCCTTCCAAGTAGCCGGAACTAGAGGTGCATGCTATCACACCCTGCTAATTTTTTTATTTTACTGTAGAGACGAGGTCTCACCATGTTGCCCAGGCTGGTCTTGAACCCATGGGCTCAGGCAATCCTCTCGTCTCGGCCCCAAAGTGCTGGAATTACAGGCTTGAGTCACCGTGCCCAGCCATCTTAAGAAACAATTTTCTTTGCTCATCCATAAGAAACAACCTCTCACCCATTTAAGATTTGATCATGAGATTGCAGTAATTCAGTCCCATCTTCAGGCTCCACTTATAATTCTAGCTCTCTTGCCATTTCCACTACTTCTGTAGTTGCTTCTACCGATTAAGTCTTGAGCCCCTCAATGTCATCTCTGAGAGAGACTCCAAACTCCTGTTAATGTTGACATTTTGACCTCATCCCATGAATCACAAATGTTCTTAATGGTATCTTGAAGGGTGAATCCTTTCCAGAAGGTTTTCAATTTACTTTGCTCAGATCCATCAAAGGAATCTGTCACCCAGGCTGGAGTGCAGTGATGCTCATGGTCACCCCAGCATCAACCTGCTGGACTCATGCGATCCTTCTGCCTCGGCCTTCCAAATAGACAGAACTACAGGCACAGCATTTATCAATTAAGTTTGCCATTTTATACCACACCCTACTAATTTTTTTTTAATTTATTGTAGAGTTGAGGTCTCCCCAAGTTTCCTGAGCTGGTCTTGAACCCATGGGCTCAAGCAATCCACTCACCGTGGCCTCCCAAAGTGCTGGGATTACAAGCTAAGCCACCGAGTCTAGCCCTGGCCAGTACTTTTATGTTATGGAGATGACTTCCTTCCTTAAACCTCATGAACCAACCTCCATTCGCTTCCAACTTTTCTTCCACAGCGTCCTCATCTTTCTCAGCCTTCATGGAATTGAAGAGAGTTAGGACCTTGCTCTGAATTAGGTTTTGGTTTAAGGGAATATTGTGGCTGGTTTGAGCTAGCCAGGTCGCTGAAACTTTCTCCATATCAGCAATAAGTCTGTCTTCACTTTCTTATCTTTCCTGTGTTCATTGGAGTAGCAATTTTAATCTCCTTTAAGAACTTTTTATTTGCATTCACAACTTTTTGGCTAATTGTTTATCACAAGAGGCCCAGCTTTCAACATGGCATTCTCACTAAACGTAATCATTTCTAGCTTTTGATTTAAAGCAAGAGACGTGTGACTTCTTTTTACTTGAATACCAAGAGGACATTGTAGGGTTATTAATTAGCCTTTCTTTCTTTCTTTCTTTTTCTTTCTTTCTTTCTTTCTTTCTTTCTTTCTTTTTGATTCAGTCTCATGACTACCACAGCATCCACCTACTGAGCTCAGGCAATCCTCCACCTCAGCCATCCAAGTAGCTAGAACTACAGGTGAGTGCCACCACGCCCGGCTAATTTTTTTATTTATTGTAGAGACCAGGTCTCACCAAGTTACCCAAGACTGTTCCCAAATCCCCAGCCTCAGGCAAACCTCTCACCTCGACCTCCCAAATTGCTGAGATTACAGGCATGAACTACTGTGCCCAGCCTGGCCTAATTTCAAAATTATTGTGTCTCAGGGAATTAGGAGGTCCGAGGAGGGGGACAGAGAAGTAAGAACGGCAAGAATACACACAGCATTTATCAATTAAGTTTACCATTTTATACGGGTGTGTGTTATGGTACCCTAAAACAATTACAATAGAAGCATAAAAGATAATCACAGATTACCATAACAGATATGATAATAAAGAAAAAGATTGAAATACCGTGAGAATTACTAAGATGTGACACAGAGACACAAAGTGAGCATATGCTGTTGGAAAAATGGTGCTGTTAGACTTAACCACAAGCATTCTATGTATAAAAAGAGAAAAAGCAATATGCAAAGCTCACTAAATCGAGGCACAATAAAACAAGATATGCCTGCATAACGAAATCAAAGTGACGTTATCAAGTCCTAGTGAGATTTCTCTTCCCTGCCCAAGGCTCAGAGCCTGATGCTCCTTTTCCCTTTGCTAATAAAGGAGATTAACAGCTGTTAAAGAAGCACTAAGACTAGGACAAAAATGAAGCTTTCTCTTTGATACAATCAGAATTGAAAGGGATTTGAAAAGGGAATACTGTCCTTACATCTGACTGGATATTATTTAAAGCAAGCATCCACATGCCTCCTAACACATATGTTCTCAAATACCAACAGCGATGTCTATTTCCCACTTTGGAAAAATTGCTCCATGTCGTAACGAATTTCTGATGTTTAAATCCATTGAGAAGACTGAAACTGGAACATGAGGAGATTCAGTTTGAATAGAGGAAAATAACTTTTGGTTTTGTAATACATTGCTCTTCAAGTGATATAAAAGAATTTTTTTAAAATTTCAATCCAATAAGTGAAAATTGAGAACACTAGACACTAGGACATCTCCTTTCCTAGAAAGCATCAAGGACAGGCCAAATATGTGCAGTGGGATACAGTCTTGGAGGTCATTTAATGCAGACTGTCTTCCTCAGCATTCCATATAGTTATTAGTCAGTTCTTATCCATGGGGGATACATTCCAAGACCCCCAGCAGATGCCTGAAACTACAATACTGAACCCTGTATATGACAAGGGACTCCCCCACAACCCAGAATTATCTTTTGGAGGGCAGGCCCTGCAGTATAGGATTTCCCCACTAGTTAAGTGTTCTAGGAACCCATTGGCATCCGTGTACTAGCTAGTGTTGTGGTAAGAGCTTTGGTGAAAATCTTTGGTGAAATTTTTGGAGATTCTTTCAACAAGTTTGCCCATTTCATGATGGGTGATTTAGAAACTCACCTGCCCACACCATGCTGAGTGTTCAACAGTTTTTGACCAAAAAAAACATGCCCTCCATGCCACACCCTCCCTATTCACCCAATCTCTCCCCAAGCAACTATGTTTTTGTTTCCCTGGATTAAAAAAAAAAAATCTTCAAAAAGAAACATTTTGCTGATGTGGAAGAACAGAAGACTAAAAGACATCAAAGTTGATGAGTTCAGAAACTGTTTTGAGCAGTGGAAAAAGCGTCTCAAGTAGTGTATTGCACCAAATGGAGAGTAATTTGAAGGTGACTGAAGTTTAAACATGTAAGAATAGATACACAATTTTTTTTCTAAATAAGGTCTGGGTTTTTTGGGTCCCCCCTTGTATACTACTTTTTCTTATACATACTTACCCATGATAAAGTTTAATTTATAAGTTAGGCGCAGCAAGAGATTAACAACAATAGCTAATAATAAAATAGAATGATTATGACAATATGCCACAATTATTATTCTTGAGTTTGGGGCCATCATTAAGTCAAATAAGGGTGAACTTGAACACAAGCAGTACCATACTACAACAGGTGAACTAATAAACTGAAACTGCTATTAACTGAAAAATGGGTGGATAGGGTAGATAGTGTGGAGATGCAAGATTATATCTTGCTACTCAGAACAACACACAATTGAAAACTTAGAAGTTGTTGATTTTTCAAATTTTCCATTTAACGTTTTCAAACTGCAGTTGACCATGGGTAACTGAAACCCAAAAAGCAAAACCATGGATAAGGAGAGTCCACTGTATACCACAGATACATGGATATGCATGTGGGCAAGATACATGCACACACACACACACACACACACACACACAATACACACACACACAAACATACACTATCTTATGCCTGATTCTCCACAGGTGTCCAGCCATGGGACCTCTGCTGAGATGGCTCCTTCCATGGCCAACATCAATCCTGCTGCTGGCTTGTTCTCAGACTGTGCTGTTTAGATTGTCACCCCATAAAACCTCCCTGGACAGTTCTGTCCAGCAGGGCCTCCAGCTTGACAGTAGAGAAGGCCAGATGTGCTCTACCATCCTTAAAATTTAATTCTAGGGTTGTATCCCATAGAACTTCCTGTACTGCGGGAAATGCTCTGGAGTCCTCACTGTCCAGTACAATAGCCACAAGTCCCATGTAACTATTGGGCGTTGAAATGTGGTTAGTGCGAGGGAAGAGCTAAATTGTTCATTTTATTTTATTCAAATTGCATTTAAATAGTCACATGTGGCTGGTGGCTACTTTTTGAACAGCACAGCTCAAGAGTATTTGACAATTAAGAGACCTCTTGAAAGACATCTCTTGGACCAGTACTTGTCCCAGGTGGGAGTAAAAAGGTGTCCCCACTCGCCACCCCCACTCTTTGCACCATAATTATCCATCCTATGTCCTTCAAAAGGAAAAAAATGTGGAGGGATGAGCCCATCCTCCTTTCTGAATATCCCTTCTTCACTTCCTTTCGCCTATATTCCTCTCTTCCCCACATCCACATTCCACTTCCCACATGCCAGACTTCCCAGGAGGGGCCTATAGCTTTCCCTGAAAGGGGACAGAAAGAAGATTTAGAACTTGCTGCCAAGAAGAGCCAAGCAAACATGCCTCTGGAGTATGTGTAAATGAAAGAGCAGAATGTGAAAAATGGACTTTCACTCTATTTGCTGCTATGACAAAAATATACATGCAATTAGGGAACTAATGTCTGTATGCTTAGATTGAGGAGTTAGAGTACATTTGTTTAGATGTGGATGTGATATCATGGTTTTGTAAGAAAAATTCCTTATTTGGGGGAGATGCATGCTGAAAGACTTAGCAAAGAAGTGCCATGAAATAATATCAGTGTGTGTGTGCAAACATTCATATGTGTGGGCATTTGAGCACCCACACACCAAGACAGACATAAATACATACTTACATACACATGTGAACACACACACAGAGTGGATAGATGCATTGATGTAGAAATACATAGACTAATACATACATGGATCCATACATAGATTACATAATAGATGATAGCAATAGACAGATAAATAGATAATGGGGAAACTTTATACTTGTTCAACATAGGCATGGGCATTGGGTGCTCATGGGAAGAATGATGGACAACAGGAACTACTCTCATTTAAAAAAAAGTTTTTATTACTGCCAAGTGGAGGTCTCTTAAGGCCAGTGTGAGAAGTGGGTGGACGTCGCTTCACCAGCCCTTCCAATCAGGTGATGCACAGGAGGGACAGCAAGGCAGGGCCAGGCAAGGTCCACACATGGGGGAGAGATCACAGGAAAGATGAAGGAGTGACCATCTGCATGGGCAGGACGGTAAGGATGATAAGCAGTGGGCAGGACAGTATGGGATTCTCCCTACCGCATCTGCTTCCCTCTCTAGAACTCTTGCCTCATTCCAGGCCTTACAGTAGCAAGGAGCCTGGAAAGAACAGAAACTGGGGGTCACCAAGACTGGCAAGGGGGTGGTAGAAGGAAGGAAAAGAAGGCAAAGCAGTACTGAGTCCAGGGAACTCTGCTGTTGGGGCAAGTAGCCGGCAGGGACAAAGGAGAATGGATGGAGCCTGGGCTTATTGTACCTGCGCCATTCTCAAAGAAACCGATGGGGAAGGGCTGAGACAGCAGTCTCCCACCCTGGATATACACACTCAAATCCCAGTCTCACTCCCACTTTACCTGCTATGGCCATCAGGGGTACTACAGACTCAGGGGGTACTAGTCTCCCTAACTCTGTGGACCATGCAAGAAATGAGGAAAACTGCATCAAGGTTTCTTTGATGACCCCAGCTGGATACGCATGCCCTCCTGTGGGTCAAGGAGTCAGTCAGCTGTCCCCACACCCAGGATTGAGGTCTGGCCTGAATTCTTACCCCAATAGGGCTTGAGACAGGCTTGGGGTGAGGTGCCACTCAGACACTTGTCTAGTGCTGTGGCCCAGCACAGCTGATAGCAGGAGGAGCTCAGAGGTTCCCGGGCAGGCAGGGCTGCTGCAGGCACACTGCCAGCAGACTTCTAGAAAAAGCAAAAGGAGACCCTTATCTGCCAGTGATGCCATCTGTTTAGAAGGCCTAAGACCCCAGGGCTGCCTATCACCCAAGCTGTATCCCCCACAACTCCAGAGGGCTCCATTCACACAGTGGACTTCAGGGATGGCACTCTCTTGCCGTGTGCACTGTGGGGCTCTGAGGAGCCATGGATCCTAGTTCAGGCCTTCACCAAAAATGGGAGAAGTGGTAAATCTCTCAGTCTTCCCAGCACACAAATCCCTCTCCTCCCGAGTACCTGTGCAGAGACGATTCCTGGGGAAACCCTTGGTGCAGTCAGACCCTGGAAAGCACCTATAATAGGAGGGTGGATTCGTTCAGAGGGAGGAATTGGAGTTGGGGGTACAGGAAGGAGCATGATGAGAGGCAGGGAGTTTAGATGCAGGGAGGTGCAAGGAAAGTCAGAAACCTTAGGCAGGAATTAGAGGAGATAGATAATACAACTCTATACTGCCCTCCTCCCCAAGTTAGGGCCGTGGGAAATTGGGGGACAGTGATTAAATCCCAGGAATGGTGCTAGGGACAGTGCATTTCTTAGAAGCAGAGACTATGCCCAGTACCTAGCACAGGGCCTGGTATATGGGAGGTACTGAATAAATGTTGGATGAATGGATGGCTGGATGAATGGATGGCTGGATGACTGGATGGATGGATGGATGGATGGATAGATGAATGGATGGAAGGATGGATGGATGGATGGACAGACGAACAAATGGGTAGGTGAATAGATGGATGGATGGATAGATGAGTGGATGGGTGTGTGGCAGATGAATGGGTAGGTGAATAGATAGATGGATAAGTGGATAGGATAAGTGGAATGGATAGATGGATGGATGGATGGATGGATGGATGGGTAGTGGATGTATGGATAGATGGATGAATGAATGGGTGGATGGGTGGATGGATGGATGGATGGATGGATGGATGGATGGATGGATGGATGAATGGGTGGATGGGTGGATGGATGGATGGATGAATGGATGGGTAGGTGACTAGATAGATGGATGAGTGGATGGATAGGTGGATGGATGGTTAGTAGGTGGATAGATGGATGGATGGATGGATGAGTGGATGGATAGATGGATGACTGGATGGGTGAGTGGGTGAATGGATGGCTGGATAAATGGGTGGGTGAATAAATCGATGGACAAATGAGTGGATGGATAGATGGGTGAATGAGTGGTGGGTGGGTGGGTGGGTGGGTGAGTGGATGAATGGATAGATGGATAGATGAATGAACAGATGGATGAATGGATGGATGGATAGATGGATAGACAGGCAGATGCATGGTGATGCAGAGAAATTACCTGGCAACTGCATTTCCCACTTGAGTTTCTCTTGCCGGCGCCATTTGGCTCTTCGGTTAGAAAACCAGACCTGGGAAAGGACAGGGACAATGTAGCTGACTGCGCTTTCTCCCACCTGGCACCTGCTATTTTCACCACATGTTCCTGGTCTGAACTTGGAAGATAGACCCTTCTTTGGATCCAATATCCTCCCTCCCTGCTGTATTCTTTGCTCTCTGGCCACTTTCCCAACTCAAAAGCTTGGGGTGGGGAAAAGAGGAAAGCAATCAGCAGAAGGGGAACAAGGAGAGTCTCATCTCTGATTTTTTGCTCCAAACAAGTTCGTTTACCTTCTTACCTGCCCTGTCCTCCACCCCCCACCCCCACCCCCACCATCTCACTGGCACCCAGAGTCCAGTCAGCCCAGTAAAACTCTTCCTCCTTGTTGGTGGTGCACACAATGTCACAGAGCTTACTCACCCTCACCGTGTCCTCAGGCAGAGAGGTGGCAGCGGCCAGTTTTCCACGGGCCACTGAGTCTGGATACTGTCCACGTTGGAACTCTGCAGAGATTGAGGCTTACAGTAAGGGCACCGGGAAGAGGACCAAGGCATGGGTCTCCCCTTAGGCCACACTTCCCGCCTAAACTACACTCCTCCTCAAGGCAGGGCCACCTACAGTCTGTACCTCTCAGCCTTTGCCCATAGGCTTCAGGCCACTACCTTCATGTCACACCGAGGATGCTCTGACCCACCGTCCGCCCCAGTTCAGCACCTTTCTCCAGAGCCTCAGCTTGGCCTGGGGAGAAGATAGTCCGATTCCGGTGGCCGGTTCCTGGGTGGGGACCCCGGGGAGCTTCAGAACCACTATAGGGAACAGGGCGAACTGGAGCCAAAACAGCTGCAAAGGAAGACAATGGCTTGTGGTGGCTTGTGATGATTTCCCTGGTCAGATGGGGTTCCCAGGTCCCTGGGGTTGTGACAAGGGGACACATGGGTGTAAGAGCAGAGCCAAGCTGGTGGGACAGACACAGTCACTTGGAAGTCACTGCGGGGGTATGTGGTGCACAGTGTGCTCAGTATCGTGGTGGGATATGTGCTTAGTGTTTGGGGGGAAACAGCAGCAGGGTCAGTCCAGGTGTGTGTGATCCAAAGAACATGAAAGGTGCTCTAAGAAACCATGCATGGTGCAAAGGACAGTATGAAAGACCCAGTCCTGCCTCTTCTTTAGCAGATCCTGTGAGCCCAGGGACCAGGGGACCTGGGTTCTGTTCCAGGACTTGCCATCAACTCGCTGGTGACCTTGGGTAAGTCATATCACTTCTCTGAACCTCAGTTTTCTTCTCCCAGTAGAGAATAAGACTCCCTGCCTGGCCCTCCTTATTGGGCTGTTATGAGGGATGTCCAAGAGAGAATGAGAAAGGGCTTTGAGAACCATAAAATGTTGAGGATTTGGCTCTGATGTTATCTGGGGGCAACTCCAAGACCCACCAGGTGACTGGAGCTGTGCCTGGGGCAGTCCCTGGTCCTCCTGTAGCGCCCGCAGGACTCGGTTGATGGAGGAGACCTGGGGGTGTCAGGCGTTGAGTCAGAGACGGTGTGCAGATCCAGGATTGCACCCTGAGGAATCCCCCCTCTGTCTCCAACCACACACTGTCCCCCAGAGGCAGCCTTTTCTCTCCCCCATGCTTTCTTCTTCTCTTTCTTCAACACCACCATTCTTCAGAAGAGAAACTTGTGGGTCAGAAGAACCCAGGTACCCCATCTCCCAGCCTGGGATGCCCATGTTGCCCAGTCAGAAGGGCTCTCATTTTCCTCAGACAGCCTGCTTGCCAGCCCCAGTGTGGGCGGGGAGGGTACTTACACTAGGAGTTTTGTCCTGGGTGCAAAGCCCTTCAGCACAGAGCTGGCGCTGGATCTCCCAGGCAAAGAGAGTCGGACACTCACCCTTCAGCTGGGTGATTCGAGCCACCACAGGGGGTGTAGCCAGACGCGGCTTGCTCCCCCCAATACTCTTGGGTTCCAAGACACCTGTGCGGTAGTAACGCCCTAGGATCTTGCTCACACAGCCATTGGATACCTGAGGCAAGTGAGAAGCGGGGACAAGTGAGACAGGATGGGCAGAAGGAGCTGTCCCCAGTACAGACGGTGACTACAAAACAAAGTGAGACTTACTGAACCAGGCCACGGAGTCAAGAGTCCAGCCTTACCTTTTGGGGGCCTGAAGCTCCCCTTTCCAGACCCCAAGAGGAGGGAGCCCATGTCCCACAGGCCGCTAGACTCTTGCCTCCAGAGGGGCCCCCTCTCGCTGCTTCCTGTCCCCATTGCTGGGAGAAGGCTGTGCCACACTACCTTAAGGCTGCGGGAGATGTCGCAGGGCCGCATTCCGCTGACTGCCAGCCTCACGATCTGTTGCCGGGTGTCCAGAGGCAGGGGCCGACCATTCACAAAGAACCCGCCCAGCTGATTCATGCTGCTGAACCCTGGGCATGAGAAAGAGGCCTCGGCACACCACCTCTCCCGCTCCCCCGACCCTCTGTGGGGAGAGTCACTCAGGTTCCTCCATTCTGGCTTCCCACCACAGAGACAGTACCCCCTCCCCAGGAGGCTGCTCCCTTTCTGCTCCCAGGCTCTCAAACCATGCTGCTTTCGAGGCTGGACTCGGTGGCTCAGCCTGTAATCCCAGCCCTTTGGGAGGCCGAGGCGAGTGAATTGCTTGAGCCTGCGGGTTCAAGACTAGCCCAGGCAACTTGGCGAGACCTCATCTCTACAATAAATCAAAAAATTAGCCGGCCGTGGTAGCATGTGCCTATATTTCTGGCTATTTGGAAGGCTGAGGTGGAAGGATCACCAGAGCCCAGCAGTTTGACTCTGGGGTGACCGTGAGCTTGTCACTGCACTCCAGCCTGCATAAAGCAGTGAGATTCCAAATCAAAAAAAAATTGTTAAAATAAAAATAAATAAAATAAAACAAAAACATGCTGCTTTCTTTGGTAGCTGTCTCATGGATGAGCCTTTGCTAGAATGCTCCATATATGAATGGATTCGAATTGGAAACCTTGGTATGAACTCCTATTTCATTTATTTGTTTATTTTTATGTCTATTTTTTGGAGTCAGGGAATCACTCTGTTGCCCAGGCTGGAGTGCAGTGGCATGATCACAGCTTACTACAACCTCAACCTCCTGGGCTCAGGCAATCCTTTCACCTCAGCCTTCCAAGTTGCTGGGACTACAGGCACATCACCACCATGAGCAGTATACATACTGTTTATTTTTTTGTGGAGACAAGGTCTTACTATGTTGTCCAGGCTACCCTCGAATTCCTGGTGTCAAGCAATCCTCCCTCTTCTGTCTCTCAAAGTCCTAGGATTACAGGTGTGGGCCACTCTGCCCAGCCATCTATTTTGTTTAATGTAGATACAAATGGTTACATAGAGAAATATTTACAGATATGTATACGTACACTGGCCAGTATATATACTTCTATTTCTTTGCTCTATCAGTCAAGAGAACAGAACAGAACTAACACCCCAGCACACCTGGTGCCCAGACTTGGCTTCTCATGTCATTCTTCAAGGAGAGGGGTCAGGCCTCCTTGGAGAAATTACAGATTCAGGAACTGGGGCAGAAAATACACAAGATAAACCCTTCCTGATCTGGTTAGAAGCTGGTTAGAGCAGGGAAGGAATGACTGGAAAAAGTTTCCCCTGGACATGGTCCAACAGCAGATGAAACCATGTTGATAGAAGCAAAGCCCCGAGGTCCTCCCCTGTCTCCACAGCCCTCCCAGCTGCTCCCGCTTCTGCAGGCTCCTTACCGTCCTGCTGCATGCTCCAGGTACCTGCCTCACAGAAGGACAGTAGACCCACCGGAAGGACTGGGAAGGGGGTTCCTCCTAGGAGCTCTTTATCTGGTTTGGAGGCTGGGGCTGCAATAATATGGAGTTATTTGGGTGAGGTCTCCTGCCTGAAAAGGTCTTGGGATATCATGTTTTATGATAGAGATTCAGCTTTCTAAAATCTGCCAGTAGATTGACTAAAATTTGAAAATCAGAATTCCCTTTACTTAAACCCTTATGTGATGAATTAAAATATCACAGGCCAGTTAAGGACTGAATTTTTCCGGATGTTCTGTAAGGTGCATACATTCATTACCATGGTCAGAGAAGTGGGAAAGGGTGATGCTTTCAAATGCTCAAGATTCTCTTTTTCCAAATGGGCACCTGTTGTCTCTGACTGCTCATAGGCCTTCTCGGCTGACACACTTGAGTCGGAGACCCTGGGGTCTCCAAGTTTAGGGCCCCACCTCCACTGTCAGGTAGTCCTGGGTTTGCTTTCCAAACCACCAGCCAAATGCCTCCTTCAGAGCACTGCAGATCAGATACTGCTCCTGTTCTTATACTCTCCAGGAGCCCTGGGGAAACATGGGGCTCAACTCTTGTCTGTCGGGGCTTCAATACCACACATTGGACATAGAGATGAACAAGCTGGAAATCCTGGCTTTTCCTAAAGGACACGTCTCTTGACATCTATAACGTACTGCGGCTATTGGTTCCTGTTAACTTTGAAGAGCCCTGCATCTCACAACAAAGCTTTAATTTTGGAGACTACCTTTCTGGGATCAGACATTCATTCAACTAACATTTATGGAAGGCAATACTGAAGGGAGGGAATGAGAAGGAGGAGAAGACTGTCTGCTGACTGACACAGAAGCCATCACGGGCACAAGAGAGTCTCTCAGCAGCAAGGGACACAGGTCACAGGCCCCCATGTCTCTCCTGCTGTCATCAGCAATTAATAGGAGTTGAACCTGCCTCCTTTCGTGCCTGGAAACTTGGCAGGGCTGCAGGTTACCCCAGGGAACAGCTTATGCATAGAACTTTCTTGTAATAACCATGCCATCGTGGCTTAGTGAATTCATGTGCAATTATTTATCGAACAAGGCATTGAGCATGAGCACACTGCTGGTTGTTCAGGATGAAACGAGTGAAGAGAAAAGGGTCAAGGTCTCTGCTCTCTGCAACCAGAGGGCAGAGGCTAATGCAAGTGAAATGACAGTGACTTACAAGGAGCATGAAATCCAGAGCTGACCCTTTAGATTCAGTAAGTAGCTCACCTGGCTTTTATTCACTCCTTTCTAGGCAGGTAGAGAGAGACGTATTCCCCTCCAAACGCTCACCTTTCCAGGAAGTCAGGAGGGAAGCCAGAGGTCTTTCCAAAGAGAAAACTGAGGCACAAATTGGGGTTCCCACAAGTCAGGGACGACCCAGAAAGAAAAACTCAAGGTTGAGAAGCCAGTTCCTCACCAGAAGACAACATTTCTGGTTCCTAATCCTGGGATCTCTTCCTCTGCACACGCACACCCCCACCCCCTCCTGCTTCATGTTTGTGTAATTGCCACCAAAACAATGGAAAGAAGAGAGTCAAGCTGGGAATGTAAATGGCAGTGCTAGGGTGAGGAAGGAGATTAGACTATCCGCCAAACCCTAAATCCTTGACTGGACTGGGTCCTCTAGGTGACCAGAACTCAAGAAAGCCGTGGAGATGCCCGTTCCAAATCCAGACCTAAACGGTCTCCAAATCTAAAATCATCATGCCCAACCCACAACCAGAAAGCCCACTGCCAACAGCCGCCCCACGCATTCCCAACATTCATATTAACTCGTCTGAAAAGATAACTGGTGCTGGCAAGAGGAGACTGCAGGATGGGGGCAGAGGGTGGGAGGGAAGTTGGGCTTGGCCACACAAAGACATGGAGCTGACATGGGAGGCAGAGCAGACAATGAGCCCGCAGGTGAGCTACCTGTGTGGAGGAAAGGAGGTGGGTGCTCCCGTGGGAGGTTTGTCTCCTCTGCTGGGTTTCTGAGATCCCTGCAGGTGCCAGGGTTGGTGGTGATCTGGTCCTGGTTACAGCCTCCACTCTGCTCCTGCTCCAGTCCTGCCAGGGGGTCCAGAGCCTCAGAGAGCCTGAGCTCAGGAGCAGAGGGCAGCCTTCTGGGAGCAGCCAGTGATGTCACAGGCCATGAGCAGAGGAGAGAGGAGGAGGGAGGTGTGCATGGGCTAACTAACACTGGCCCTGAGGCAGGGCAAACCACAGCCAGTGACCCAGTGTGTCCTTCCACAGAGAGTCCTCCCAACCTACTGTGAGTCCACCTGCCACCCTGAAGCAGGGACAGAACCATTTCCATGCAGGCAGAAGTGCACCCATGAAGGAGCCAGCTCTCCTGAAGGGCATAGGGAACATGGAAGACCAGGGACTTCAGACTGTGCCCCTAAGACTTTGAATGCACAGAGGCACAGGTGCCTTCTGGAGCCTGCTTCCCAGCTAGGAGGCACAGGCATGGGCTTCAGGGCCAACTCCTGGGACATGTATGTATTACTATAAAAGATAAATGAGCATAGAGATGGGTGCCCACACACGGACTGAGTTGGCTCCCAACATTCTGAGAGAATGAGAGTGAATGGGGGACAGGGTGGGGGCATAGCACCCATTCTCCCTGGAGAGCATCCTCACCAACTCTCCAATTGGCCCCCGAGTCAGGTGACACCAAGGGTGAGCTCTTGCCTGGATTTCAGAACCCTGACGATGGTAGTGGTGGCAAGAATGAGCCTCGGAGGATAGTTAGAGATGCACGTGGGTGAGGAGGCGATCTTCCTTCTTCTAACTGCTATCAGGCTCTGTTCCATTCGGGATTTGATGTTTTTAGACTCTAGGTTATTAATGGCACTGCTGTTCCCACAAAGACACTCCAGGTCACCTAGGTCATTGGTGGGATGAAAGGCACCAGTAACTGGGCCGGTGGTGCCTTTGAAGTGGGATACTGGAAGGAAAACACAATCTTCAGCGCATGGAAGCTTTGTTGCCATCATGGTCTTGGACAGATCCCTGGGGGCTTTGGAGGAGCCAACATGGAGAGCCTGTGGGTGCCATTCCATACTCAGAGTCTGTGAAGTCATTGCAGAAGCCACACTGGATGTGAGCAGGGTGTAGGACGATAAGACTAGACCCAGAAGTCGGAGGGGAGAGGACTGTATTTCACTGGCAAATGCTTTGGATTTGGGGAGGTGAAAGTGGGTGTTGTGCATGCAGCTTGAACTTAGGCTTGGAACTTTGGTTCTCAAAGGCCAAATATCTCACCACAGTGGGCTCTCTGCTTGACCCCAACACATCCTGTGCTCTTCCAGCCTCCTCCAGCCTCCTCAGGCTAACTCGGACCGCTGGGGTATAGGAGAGGTTGCAACACATGGTTTCAGTACGGTGGGCAGCACAGCACATGCCCCAGTGCCCTCAGAGTCTCTTCCATCCCAGGGCAGCTGGGCACTGCCCGGTCACTCCACTTAGCCATGCCCGGGCAACGGGACGTCCCCAGCAAGGCCTGTGATCGTCCTGCTCTTGGTCCTTCTCTCCTGCCTCAAGCCTCCCCCTGGAACTGCCCTGTCTCTGGGGGTTCAAGGCTCACGCCCTGACGGGCTATTCCTATGGCAGCTGCATGAGGGTGGAGATAGGGGTGTAGGGGGAGCAGGGACAAACCCTGGCAGATGGTGGTGGCAGCGATTTCCCCCATAAACTACCCTCTCCCTCCGCCTTTACGACGCACTCTCGGGTCTGAACAAACAGCGGCTTTCCACCCAGAGATGATAGGGGGAGGGGAAAGGGGGAAAGATCCCTGGCAGGGGGGCCTAGCGGACCCAAAGCCTCAGCCACTCAGCCCTCTGCCCAGCGCGCCAGACTGTTTGAGGAGCAAATATCTGTCTTCACTGTCTGACTCTCTCAATCACCCCCACCAGGTTTGGGGCTAATTGTCCCTCATTAGCCGGGCTCAGGCCCAGGCTGCCGCCAGCCCCCGCCATCTGCTCACAATTATACATTAACTCAGAGGTCTTGCCACCCGCCAACCAGGCTGTGCGCCCCTCTCCGGGGGCAGCCAGGACCATTCCAGCCTGTCCCTCGCCCTGATGTAGAGTCCTGATCGCCGGCTTCTTCTGCCCTTGGGGGCCCCTGGTATGAAGCCCCGTGGCTGTGGAAAAAGTCCTGTCCTCGGGAGAGGCGACTGGGGTTCCCCTGCCCTTCTCAAAGGGCCAGAAGGCGAGCCAAGCCCATGCGTAAAGCTGGAGAGGACAGGGCGCGGCCAGCGCAGAGACCCGCTGGCTGTGGTCTGACACCACGCAGCGGGCTCTTGGCACGCGTTGGGGGAGGTAACATCCGTTCCAAGCGGTTCCCACCCCTCCCTATAGCAACTTTCAACTGGCTGTGGGGTGGTGGTCCCCTTCTCCTCCCCCTCCAGAAAGCCCCATCTCCTGCCAGCCCTCCGTTTCCCAGAGCGCACGCGCCACCTGTCCAAAGTCGCTCCCGGCGACCGGCGCCTCCCCTTTAAACTGCTTCCCTTGGACACAAACACCCGGCTTCTGCAAGTTCCCTGGATATTCCTGAACCTGGGATCCTCACGCTCAAGTGGCAGCTCCCTCCCCAAATCTTCATACAACGACCTACTCACCCCGCAGTCCCTGCTCGAACACCCAAACTCTCTCCTCCAGCACACCCTTGCAGTTTTCCCCTCAACTTCTGAAAGGCCGGCACACGGCTCCCTCCCTCTGAACGTCCACCCCACCCCGGCTTTAAACTGGGCGCAGAGAAACAAAAAACCCTCCCTGCCCCCTCTTTTTCTTCGCGAGTTCTTTTTCTTCACGTTTCTTCTTAGGTCTAGGGTGGATACGGCGGGGTGGCGTGTCTGCTCTCTCCTAGACTAGCTCCCAACAGCGCTGGGGAGCTCCGGGGCTAGAACCCGATACCTAAGGAAGCTGGGGTGAGGGTGGGGAACCCGTGGGGATGTGAGGGATGTGGAGAGCCCACCTCGGAACGACTGGGACAGGCAGGGGCCGTGCGCCTCCGACCACCCTTAGACTGCACCTCCTGGGGTCTGCCTGCGCACCCGCGCGGCCAGCGTGGGGAAGGCGTTGTGGGAAGGGGAAACGACTGGAAGCCTGAAGCTCAGCCTGTTCCCCGGGAACTGCCAACTCGACGCTCTCCAAGCTTCCCTCGCCCCACTCCGCCCCACTTTGCACGAGATGGAGGGTCTGGGAAAGCAGATAGCCAGTTGTCGTTTGTTTTAAAATAAACGCTATTTTATTGTTTTATGTTATTTATTTATTTAGTCGGGGTCTCCCTCTGTTACCCAGGCTGGAGTGCAGTGGCACTGATCCTGCTCACCACAGCCTCCACCTCCTGGGCTCAGGAGATCCTTCCCTCTCAGTCTCCCAAGTAACTGGAACTAAAGGCAAGTGCCACTATGCCCATGCTGCCCTGCTAATTTTTTGTAGCGAGGTCTATGCTGCCCAGGCTGGTGTCCAACTCCAGGGCTCAAGCATTCTTGGCTTGAAATTCCGAAGGTGCTGGGATTACAGGCATAAGCCAGCATGCCCAGCCCATGTTTTAAAATAAACTTTATTTTAATGAACTTTATTTTTTATACAGTTTTCGATTTACAGAAAAATTTCAAAAACAGTACAAATAGTTCCCACATACTCACAGTCAGTCTCCTATTATTAACACCTTGCATTAGTGTGGTACATTTTTATAACTAATAAACTAATATTAATGCGTTATTATTACCTAAAGTACATACTTTATTCAGATTTTCTCAGTTTTCCCCTAAGAATCTTTTTCCATTCGTCCAGGAAAGTGCTTTCCATTAGTTATCATGTTTCAGGCTCCTCTTGGTAGTGACGATTTCTCAGATTTTCTGGGTTTTGATGACTTGGATGATTTTGAGTCAGGTATTGGAATGTCCCTCAATTGGAATCTGTTTACTCTTTTCTCATAATTAGGCTGGGCTTACAGATTTGAGGAAAAAGAACCAAAGAGGTAAAGTACCATTTTCATCACATCATATTAAGGATTCATATGTCAACATGATTCATCCCTGTTGACTTTGATCTGTCCCCTAAAGTTACTCCCCCTCCTCTTTCTTTCTTCTTTTTTTCTGAATTAGAGTCAGGGTCTCACTCTGTTACCTCATCTCTACAATAAATGTTTTAAAAATTACAGGCATGGGAGCACACGCCTGTAGTTCCAACTACTTGTAAGCCTGAAGTGGACAGATCACCTGAGCCCAGCAGGTGGAGGCTGCCATGGCCATGAACGTGCCACCGCACTCCAGCCTGAGCAAGAGTGAGACTCTGACTCAAAATGATGATGATGATGATGATGACGACGACGACGACGACGATGATGATGGTGATAATAAGGACAGCTCTGATGGCCATTCCAGAAAAAGAGTTCCAAAACTGCTTTGACAGGTGGACCAGGTGCTGGTGTCGATGCATAGCTTCCCAAGAGGACTACTTAGAAGGTGATCATAGTGATATTCAGCAAGGAGATATGTAACACTTTTTCTAGGATGGTTCACAAACCTAATTGTCAGGCCTTGTATTTCCTACCCTAGTCCTAGAATTGGTCATTTCTCCTCTGAGAAGCCCTGGTTCCTTTTGTTGAAGAATGTTATGAGACACCAAGAGCTGGGCACTAGGTGTGCTTGTTGCCACTGGGGTATCAGTACTTTTCTGTTCTCTCAGCTAACAGAGCAAATAAACATGCATGTAGAGGTATGCATTCACATATCTATAAATACTTCTATACATAACCAGTTGTATCTGTGTTAAACTAAGCAGGAGTTCATACTGATATCTCCAACTCTAGTCCATTATTACATAGATCATTCCAGTTTCTTCTCTGCTTATCTGTAAACTCCCACTTCAGCGGTGTAAAACCTGGCTCCCATCATCCACCATTTATTCACTTAATTGTTCAATACCTGCAGATATTATTGTAGCATCAGAATTGTTAACACAAACTCTCATAGGAAACAGTTTTATCAACTACAGACAATGCTTATGCACACTTTCTTTTTTTGTTTTTTTTGGGGGGGGTTGAGTCGGAGTCTCACCCTGTTGCCCAGACTGGAGTGCAGTGGCATGCCCATGGCCACCCCAGCATCGACCTGCTGGGCTCAGGTGATCCTTCTACCTCAGCCCTCCAAGTAGCTGGAATCACAGGCACACACTACCACATCTGGCTAATTTTTTATTTGTTGTAGAGACGGGGTCTCATGTTGCTCAGGATGGTCTCAAACCCCTGAGTTCAGGCAATCCTTTCACCTCTGCCTCCCAAAATACTGGGATTACAGGTGTGAGCCACTGTGCCCAGCCTGCGCACTTTCTTTTACCTTTAATCTTACAGACTATTCATTCCCAGAGTTACTTAAATCAGCACCCTTGCCTCTGCTTCCTTCAGTGAGGTGGTTCCAAATGTTTGTGATGTTGTTAGATTATTTTGTCACATTCTGCATTTTGTCTTATGATGCCGACCTCCTATATGACTTTTAGAATTTGTGTCTTTAAAGATTTACGTTTTGTGCTGTAAAGTTCTATAGGTTTTGATGAATGCATAGTGATATGGATCCACAATTACTGTGTCATCCAGAATAGTTTCACCACCCTAAAAATCCTGGTGCTTCGCCTATCCAGGCATCCCTCCCTCTCCCTAAACCCTTGATCTATTGATCTTTTTGCAATTGATTTTTACCATTGATCTTTTTACTATTACTCTGGTTTTGACTTTTCCAGAATGTCATATACTGCAGGGAAACCCAGCCCCCAGGCCACAGACTGGTCTGTCCGTGGCCTGTTAGAAACCAGACTGCACAGCAGGAGGCAAGCAGTAGTGGCATTAGATTCTCATAGGAGCACGAACCCTATTGTGAACTATGCATGTGAGGGATCTAGGTTGCGTGCTCCTTATGAGAATAGAATACCGCATGATTCTCCCCACCTCCATCCGTGGAAAAGTTATCTTCCACAAAACCAGTCCCTGATGCCAAAAAGGTTGGGAACCACTGATATAATGGAATCATAGAGTATATAGCCTTTTCAGATTGGCTTTTTTCACTGAAAAATATGTATTTTAGATTGATCCATGTCTATTCATGACTTGGCAGTTCATTTCTTTTTATTGCTAAATAATACTTTATTGTATGGACATACCATAGTTTATCCATACACCAATTGAAGGGCATTGAACGACATATTGGTTGCTTCCAAGTTTTGGCATTTATAAATAAGGCTACTGTAAACATTTTTGTGCAGGTTTTGTGTGGATGTAAGTTTTCAACTCATTTGTAAATACCAAGAAGTACAATTGCTGGAATGTATGGTACGACTACATTTAGCTTTGTAAGAAGCTATCAAACTGTCTTCCAAAGTCACTGTACCATTTTGCATTTCTAACAACAATGGATGAGAGCTCCAGTTGCTTTGCATTTTTGTGTCAAATTTTGTTTGCTGATCATTCTTTTGGTGTGTATCTAAAAACTCATTACCTAATCCAAGATCACCTAGATTTTCTTCTATGTTCTCTTTTGGAAGTTTATAGTTTTGCATTTTACATTTAGCTTATGATCCACTTTAAGTTAATTTAATGAAATGTGTAAGGTCTGTGTTTTTTTTGTTTGTTTTTTTTTGTATATGCTCCATTTGTTGAAAAATGATCCTTTCTCCATTGAATTATCTTTGCTCTTTTATCAAAAATTAATTGGCTATATTAGTGTGGATCAGTTTCTGGGATCTCTCTTCTATTCCTCTGATCTATGTGTCTATTCGTTCAACAACACCATAAGTCTTGATTAAGTAGTTTTACAGGAAGTTTGGAAATTGGGTGATGTGTGCCCTCTAACTTTATTTTTTTTTAATATTGTGTTGGTTAATCTTTGCCTTTGCCTTTTCGTATAAACTTCAGAATCAATTTATCAATATTTATAAAATAGCTTGCTGGAATTTTGATTGAGACTTCATTAAATCTATAAATAAAGTTAGTAGAATTTACATTTTAACAATATTGAGTTTTCCAATTCAATGAGCTATCTCTTCGTTTATTTAGATCTTCTTGGATTCTTTCATCAGAATTTTGTAGTTTTCTTCATAGAGATCTGCACATACTTTGTTAAATTCATACCTAAGTTTTCACTTTTTTTGGTGTTTCTTTTGGTAAATGGCATCATTTAAAAATTTTCTAGTTCCAGTTGTTTATTGACTTTCATAAATTAAACTTGTACCTTGAGAACTTGCTATTAGTTCCAGAAGGTATTTTTTTGTTTGTTTGATTCTTTGAAATTTAACATATAAACAATTATGTCTTCTGTGAACAAAAATAGTTTTATGTCTTCCTTTCCCATCTATATATCTTTCATTTTCTTTTCTTGGCATATTGCATCAGCTAGGCCTTCCAATGTGATGTTGAATAGGAGTGGTGAGAAAGAACATCCTTGCCTTGTTCTCAGTCTTGGGTATCTGTCAAATTTCTCACCATTAAGTATGACGCTAGATTTAGGGGTTTTTTTTTCATCTTTCAAAAAAAAATTTTTTTTTTTTTTTTTGAGTTGGAGTCTCAATCTGTTGCCCAGACTGGAGTGCAATGGTCACTCCCAGCCACCGCAGCCTCGACCTGCTGGGCTCCGGCGATCCTTCCGCCTCAGCCTTCCAAGTAGCTGGAACTACAGGCGCGCGCTACCACGCCCGGCTAATTTTTTTGATTTATTGTAGAGATGAGGTCTCACCAAGTTGCCCAGGCTGATCTCGAACCTGCGGGCTCAGGCAATCCACTCACCTCGGCCTCCCAAAGTGCTGGGATTACAGGCTGAGCCACCGAGCCCGGCCTTTCAAAATTTTTAAGAGGTGGGGGGTCTCACTATGTTGTCCAGGCTGGTCTTGAGCCCCTGGTCTCAAGTAGTCCTCCCACTTTGGCCTCCCAAAGTGCTGGGATTATAGGCATGAGCCACATACCTGCCCCTTCCAAACGTATAATTGTGCTATAACGCATTTTAATATCTGAAAGAGCTAGTCCCCTTTTCATTACTCTTTGTTCAGAACATTTCTTTTTTTTTTTTTTTTTTTTTTGAGTTGGAGTCTCACTGTCCCCCAGACTGGAGTGCAGTGGCCGCTCCCGGCCACCGCAGCCTTGACCTGCTGGGCTCTGGCGATTCTTCCACCTCAGCCTTCCAAGTAGCTGGAACTACAGGCACGCGCTACCATGCCCGGCTAATTTTTTGATTTATTGTAGAGATGAGGTCTTGCCTGCCCAGGCAGGTCTCGAACCCGCGGGCTCAGGCAATCCACTCACCTCAGCCTCCCAAAGGCGCGGGATTACAGGCTGAGCCACCGAGCCCAGCTCGGAATATTTCCTAATTGTTCTGGTTACACTTATATTTCAGTTGAGCATTAGTATCTTTTTGTCAAGCTAAAAATTTTTGATTGTTAGATGCATAACTTGCAAATATTTTTTCCCATTCCACATCAAGGATCTACAAGGAACTCAAACAAAATGAAAGGAAAAAAACAAGCAACCCGATTAAAAAGTAGGCAAAGGTGAGCCCGCGGGTTCGAGACCCACCTCATCTCTACAATAAATCAAAAAAATTAGCCGGGCATGGTAGCGCGAGCCTGTAGTTCCAGCTACTTGGAAGGCTGAGGCGGAAGGATAGCTGGAGCCCAACAGTTCGAGGCTGCAGTGGCCGGGAGCGGCCACTGCACTCCAGTCTGGGCAACTGAGTGAGACTCCAACTCAAAAAAGAAAAAAGAAAAAAAAGTAGGAAAAGGATATGAACAGACACTTCTCAAAGGATGCCATACAGTCAACAGACACATGAAAAAATGCTCAGCCTCCCTAATCATCAGAGAAATGCAAATCAAAACTACGAGATACCACCTAATAATAGCAGCTGACATGGCTGAGGAGAAAAGGGAACACTACTACACTGCTGGTGGGAATGCAAACTAGTTCAATCTCTATGGAAAACAGTGTGGCAATTTCTCAAAGATCCAAAAATTGAGCTTCCATACAGTCCAGCTATCCCTCTCATGGGAATATACCCAGAGGAACATATATCACTCTACAAAAAAGACACCTGCACATGCATGTTTATTACTGCACTATTCATAATAGCAAAAACATGGAACCAACCCGAATGCCCATTAAAAAGTGGACTGGATAAAGGAAATGTGGTACATATACACAAAAGAATATTATGCAGCCATAAAAATGAACAAAATCAGCCGGACTCGGTGGTTCAGTCAGAGGCCAGCAGGTCGAGGCTGTGGTGGCGGGGAGCAGCCACTGCACTCCAGTCTGGGTGACAGAGTGAGACTCCAACTCAAAAAAAAAAAAAAAGTGGACTGTCACAGAAACAAAGAACTGAATATTGCATATTCTCACTCACAAGCAGGCCCTGAACACTAGTCACATTGGCATAAGGGTGGGATCAGCAGTCACAGGGCATGGCGGGGGAGGGAGGGCAGGAGCAAAAAGGGGAGCATTTGACAACACAATGGGTACCTGGTCCACTACCAGGAGGAGAGAGGGCCAGCTAGAAGCCCAAACTTCACCGGCATCCAGCCTACTTAAGTTGCAAACCCTCATTTGTCCTCCACAGCTCTAAAAGAAAAGCAAAAAATAAAATAAACATTTTTATTGTATAATAATTAATTTAGAGGAAATTGACATCTTTTTTCTTTCTTTCTTTCTTTCTTTCTTTCTTTCTTTTTTTTTTTTTTTGAGTCGGAGTCTCACTCTGTCTCCCAGGCTGGAGTGCAGTGGCATGAACACGATGACCACGACTCACAGCAGCCTCAATCAATCTCCCGGGCTCAGAGATCCTTCCACCTCAGCATACCAAGTAGCTGAGACTACAGGTCCACCAAAACGCACTACCACACTGGTGAATTTTTTTTTTCTTTTGGTAGTGATAAGGCTTTGCTATGTTGCCCAGGCTGATCTTGAACCCCTGAGCTCAAGCAATTCACCTGCCTTGGCCTCCCAAAGCTGCTGGGATTATAGGCATGAGTCACTGCACCTGGTCCAAGATGTATTTTTCACTAGACTGCTTTTTAGAGCAGTTTTATGTTGCAGCAAAAGTGAGAAAAGTGTCCAGAGATTTCCCATATACCTCTTGACCCACACATGCATACCCTCCCCTATTATGTCCTCCTTCAGAGCGGTACATTTGTTACAGTTGGTGGACCTAAGATGTAGCATTTTTGTAAACGTTCTTCATCAAATTCAGGATGCTTCCCCTGCATTCCCATTCCTAGTTTGCTGAGAACTTTTATCATGAATGGGCACTGAATTTTGTTAAATGGTTTTACTACACCAATCGATATGATTATATGATTTTTTTTCTTTTTAGCTTGTTGATGTGGTGGATTACATTGAATTATTTTTTGTTTTTTTGAGTTGGAGTCTCACTCTGTCACCCAGGCTGGAGTGCAGTGGCATGCTCACGGCCATCACAGCCTCAGCCTGCTGGGCTCAGGTGATCCTCCCACCTCAGCCTTCCAAGTAATTGAAACTACAGGCACGAGCTATCACGCCCGGCTAATTTTTTGATTTATTGTAGAGACAAGATCTCACCAAGTTGCCCAAGCTGGTCTCGAACCCATGGGCTCAGGCAATCCTCTCACCTTGACCTCCCAAAGCGCTGGGGTTACAGGCTTGAGCCACTGCACGTGGCCGTAAAATTATTATTTTCTTTTTGAGTTGGAGTCTCACTCTGTCGCCCAGGCTGGAGTGCAGTGGCACACTCACGGCCACCCCAGCGTCAACCTACTGGGCTCTGGCAATCCTTCCGCCTTAGCTTTCCAAGTAACCGAAACTACAGGCGCACGCTACCATACCCGGCTTATTTTTTATGTATTGTAGAGATGAGATCTTGCCAAGTTACCCGAGCTGGTCTCGAACCCACAGGCTCAGGCAATCCACTCACCTCAGCCTCCCAAAGGCATGGGATTATAGGCTGAGCCACCGAGCCCGGCTCATTTTCATTTTTTAAAGGGAAGAAAATAAAGAACATAAGTCACCAATAGACTAATAAACAATATGCTTCCTGGAGGTAGTTGAGTCTTGGCCTGGCCTAGGTTAGAGTGAGAAGGAACTGTGTTAATTTTCTGTAGCCATCACTGAAAATAAATCTATAACAGGGCTTCACATGGGAAAACTCAAGAGTCCAGCTTGGGTGACTTTCCACTGCTTTTGCAAGACACAGAAAAAACAGGAAAATAAGACCTCATTCCCTAAGGACAAGGAGCCTACTTCTGTCCCAGGAATTCAGAGCTCTTCATCTATCCTGTACCCACAAATGTCCCCAAAGCACCACCTGCTCAGCCCAACAGAAGCTCTACACTACCCAGAGAAAGAGCTAAGGAAAGACTATGGAAAGACAGGTAATTACAAAGTATCATTACTCTCTTTGTCTGGCACCATCAAACACCATAACTAGATTTTGAATGATCCATTGTCCCAGGGGCCATTATCAGCTCTGCTGGCATTCCCTCACCACAATCCTGGACTCTTCTAACTCCTCTTTATTGGTCCACAGGTCCACAGGTCCATTTCTTGGTTCTAGATCAAAACAGTTCTTACTCTCTGAAGTCTCCACGATGTGAAACCAACAATGTTAGCCTTCCCTAGTTTGCTCCATTTCTCTCTCTTCTCTCTCTCTCTCTCTCTCTCTCTCTCTCTCTCTCTCTCTCTCTCTCTCTCTCTCTCTCCTGGAAGACAGCCCAACAATGTTTCCAGAAAACCTCTTTTTACTCTCTGATCTTATTTCCTTCTCCTTCTCCTACCCTCCAGAATTTAGAACTTTCATGGCAACCCTTTCTCCACCTACTACGCTGGCTTCTCTTCAGCCTCCTGGCACTTTGAATTCTTTCTCTTAGCTTTCTTTATGTTTCTCATAATTGAATGTATAATTAGAATTGTTCCAACCAAACGGTGTTTGGAGAGTATGTGCCCTGGAGCTGCTTGACCTCAGCCTCTGGGATCAGTCACTTGGGGGAACCTGACAGATGCGGGAGGCCCCATTGGGTCAGCACTGGCGCTCCCCCTGCAGCCTGCCCAGTGCCCTGCATTTCGAAGGGACGCAGCGTAAGGGTAATCGTCAGCAACCCAGGCTTCCTTCCTCACATCTACCCTGAGAGCCTCGGCTGTGTGACTGGAAGAGGGGTCTGCACCGAAACAGAAAGGGAAAAGGGGGGCGCAGATGTGGGAAAGACATGGCTGCCACGAGTGTTCTAAAGAGCCAGTTCCCCTTCGAGAATGGGCTCTCTGGACACCCCCTCCCTGCACTGTATGTCGAACTTTCTCTGGGGATGGAATTGAAAACTACAGACTCAATTCCTTCGGGTGTCATTGGCAATGTTAGAGGAAGTTGGGGTTCTTCTTGAAAAATCAGAAATTTTATTATAAAACCACCAGTACAAAGACCAATCAAATTATCTAACATAATTGCTCAAAGGTGCTAATTTTAGTAACTCAGAAGAATTAGTAATTATGTTGTAAAGAATGCTGATCTTATCTCTAGAATTTTCTTTTCTTCTCTTAAATGTGGTAAAATATACATAACATAAAGCTTGCTATTTTAACCATTTTTAAGTGTATAATTCAGTGGCATTAAGTGCTTTCACAATGTGGCACATCCATCTCCAGGATTCTTTCAACATCCTAAGCAGACACCCTATATCCATTAAATAATAACTTTCCATTCCCTCCTCCCCTCAGACTTTAGTCATCTCTGGTCTACCCTCTGCCTCCATGAATTTGCTTGATCTAGGTACCACATATAAATGGCATCATATAAGGGGGGATGCAAAAAAACCCAGAATTTATTTTTAAAAATTGTGTATTTAATCTTACATGTTTAAACTTCAGCCACCTTCAAAGTACTCTCTGTTTGATGCAATACACCTATCAAGACACTTTTCCCACTGCTCAAAACAGTTTTGGGGGCAACCCTCTCAGGTCCCCTCCCACTGTGGGAGCTTTTCTCAATAAATCCTGCCTTTTAAAAAAAAGTTTTTGAACTTGTCAATTTGTATGCTTTTTAGTGCGTCTGCCATTTTTGGTTTCACCTCTTCCACACTGGCAAAATGCATCCCTTTGAGAATTTTTTCCATCTGGCGAAACAAACAAAAACAAGTTGCTTGGGGCAAGATCAGGTGAAAAGGTAGGGTGGGGCCTGAGGTTCATGCCATCTTTGATCAAAAACCGCCGAACACTCAGCATGATGTGGGCAGATAGGCTCAAAAATCTCCCATGATGAAATGGGCAAGCACACTGAAAGAATCTCCAAAAAAAAAAAAAATTTTTTTCACTGAAGCCAAACACAGCCTCTCACAACGCTAGCTGGTACACTGATGCTGATGGGTTCCCAGAACACTTACCTAGTGAGGAAGCCTGTACTGCAAGGGATCCACCTTCCAAAAAATAATTCTGGTTTTTTTGGGGTCCTCCCTTATGCAATATTTGCCTTTTTGTGTCTGACTTATTTTACTTAGCATGGTGTTTTGTTTTATTTTATTTTATTTATTTTATTTTTTATTTTTTGATTTATTGTAGAGATGAGGTCTCGCTGCCCAGGCGGGTCTCGAACCCACGGGCTCAGGCAATCCACTCACC
Organism: Cephalopachus bancanus; assembly: GCA_027257055.1. Lineage (NCBI taxonomy): Eukaryota > Metazoa > Chordata > Mammalia > Primates > Tarsiidae > Cephalopachus > Cephalopachus bancanus. The sequence continues at coordinate 1,682,811 of JAPVLO010000162.1, read as the reverse complement.
TCAGCTTCCCAAAGGCGCGGGATTACAGTCTGAGCCACCAAGCCCGGCTCTTAGTTTCTTAATCTTTTTTTTTTGAGTTGGAGTCTCACTCTGTCACCCAGACAGGAGTGCAGTGGCTACTCCCAGCCACTGCAGCCTCGACCTGCTGGGCTCCGGTGATCCTTTCGCCTCAGTCTTCCAAGTAGCTGGAACTACAGGCGCGCGCTACCGCACCCAGCTAATTTTTTTTTTTTTTTAATTGTAGAGATGAGGTCTCACCAAGTTTCCCAGGCGGGTCTCGAACCCGTGGGCTCAGGCAATCCACTCACCTCAGCCTCCCAAAGGCGCGGGATTACAGGCTGAGCCACCGAGCCCAGCTAGCATGGTGTTTTAGAATAGAATTTGTAGGCATGCTTTTACTTCCCCACCTTATCACCTTGGTCTCAATTTAAAAGAAAAGAAAAGAAAAGAAAGCTGCTTTTGGACCTATTGGTGGAGACTTGGGCAATAGTGAAGATGTCAGTCTATGAAGATGAAGGGTAAGAGCAGAGCAAATGTATAAACATGGCCAGGCTCAGTGGTTCAGCCTGTAATCCCAGCACTTTGGGAGGCCAAGGCAAGTGGATTGCCTGAGCCCACGGGTTCGAGACCAGCCTGGGCAACTTGGCGAGACTGCATCTCCACAATAAATCAAAAATTAGCCGGGTGTGGTAGCGCCGGCCTGTAGTTCCAGCTACTTGGAAGGCTGAGGCAGAAGGATCGCCGGAGCCCAGCAGATCGCCACCGGGGTGGACATGATTGTGCCACTACACTCCAGCCTGGACAACAGAGTGAGACTCCAACTCAAAAAAAAAGAAAAAGAAAAAAAATGTATAAACATGTCAGTCTGGCCAGGCTCGATGGCTCAGCCTATAATCCCACCACTTTGGGAGGCCGAGGCAAATAGATTGCCTGAGCCCGTGGGTTTGAGACCAGCCTGGGCAACTTGGCAAGATCTCGTCCTACAATAAATCAAAATTTAAAAAAAATAGCCGGGCATGGTAGTGCACGCCTGTAGTTTTGGCTACTTGGAAGCCTGAGGTGGAAGTATCGCCTGAGCCCAGCAGGTAGAGGCTGTGGTGGCCAGGAGTGTGCCACTGCACTCCAGCCTGGGTGACAGAGTGAGGCTCCAACTCTAAATAAACAAACAAACAAACAAATAAATAAATAAGTAAATAAATAAATAAAAATAAACATGTCAGTCTATGAAACAAGAACAGACTCCATTGGAATTCAGAGTTCACGTATCTTGACTTCTGGGAGAGCCTCACATGAGAGAGTAGACAAGATGAGGCATGATAAATTCATCAGCCTGTCCAGAGAGATAACAAGCAATTCAAACAGGAAATGGCAGCTTGTCCCTTTTCCCATGTTTCTTCCATCAAGTCTTCAGCTCCAAACACAGCAGGAGAGGAATTTCCAAAAGAGTGCCCAAAGCCTCCTGAGATGTGGTCGGCTGGGATTCCAGAGAAGGAAACATTAAATGCCAGGTGATGAGTCCAAAGCACTTCTTAGAGGAAACTACGTAACAGTGGCCTGCCACAATCCTCTAGATGGTCAGTGAGCAAAAAGGAATGTTCTACCTAGGTATGTTCCCAACAAGGGTTCAGCGTACGGAGTTTATAGGTCAGTTTAAGGAATTAGACTCAGAGCCATGTCCAGTTTCTTTCGGTATTTTGGGAAACAATCTAGTACCCTTTATCTAGTGCTTGTGAATATTCCAGCCCACAGATTGAGTTCAAGCCTGCTGGGAAAAACCTGCAGGTGGTTGTGTCACAAAGCCATCAAGGCACTCTGTGATTTTTGGTCTGGACACACCAACAAAGTAGGGTGAACTGGGGGATCCTGCACCCCAGATACCTGGGTTTCTCTGAACTGGCCAGTAAGACTCCCTGAACTCTGATCTGATTAGAGAAGCACCAAAGAAATAAAGCAAAGCAGAGGAGCTAAGATGCCGGAGTGCTTCCTGCATGCTAGCTTCCTCTCTCAGTGCGTTCTCATCTTCTAGAACAAGGGGTCCCCAAACCCCGTGCAACAGACCAGTGCCAGTCTGCGGCCTGTTTGAAACTGGGTCACCCAGCAGGAGGTGAGTGGTAGGTGAGTGAGTGAAGCTTCATCTGTATTTACAACTGTTCCCTATCGCTTGAATTACTGCCTGAGCTCTGCCTTCTGTCAGATCAGCAGTGGCATTAGATTCTCATAGGAGCATGTGAACCACGCATGCAGGGGTTCTAGATTTCATGCTCCTTATGAGAATCTAATGCCTGATGATCTGAAGAGGAGCTGAGACGATGATGTTAGCACTGGGGAGTAGCTGCAGATACAGATTAACATTAATAGTGAGGTTTGACTGCACAGAGACCATAATAAATCAACTGCTTGCAGACATATCAAAATCCTATCAGTGAGTGGCAAGTGAGTTGATATATTTCAGTTGCACAGCAGCATCTGGTGGCAGGCTTTAAGTCAGGATCCGACACTTATTTTAGTCCGTGTGTGGCATGCCCGCTATTTTATTTACCACTTCTATCCATGCCTCTTTTTTTTAAATGGTGAGTTGCATAATCATTTCTTTATATATCACAATGTTATAATAATGTAAATAAAGTACACAATAAATATTATGCACTTGAATCATCCTGAAACCATCCCCCCCAGCCTGGTCCATGGAAAAATTGTTTTCCACGAAACTGGTCCCTGATGCCAAAAAGGTTGGGGACTGCTGTTCTAGAAGACCTTGATGCTGGAATCATAAAAATTCATGGAGTAGGGGACAAAGGAGGAAGGCTGAAGTAAGAGGAAAGAGTATATTGGAGGGGCATGGAGAAAAAGAAGGCACAGGACAACCCATCCTCCAAACTTCTGGTTTTTTCTTTCCTGCCCATCAAGAGACAGTGGGAAGAGATTATTGTCAAGTGTGTATGTGGAGGAAAGCACCTTGCCCAGAAAAACTGAGATTTAGGCCAAACTCTGCCTTTTTTCTTTTCTTTTCTTTTGCTGTGGGATCTCAGTCTTCTGTGAATAAGCTAATCCTAGTTCATCTCTCTCTTTTCATTACAGGGAATTGCAATCATTTTCTATAGATGCTATAGCAAAGTACTGCAAACTGAGTGACTTAAACAACATAAATTTATTGTTTCACAGTTCTGAAAGCTAGAAATCTGAGATCAAGATGTCTGCCGGGTCATGTTCCCTCTGAAGGTGCTAAGGAAGGATCTCTTCCAGGCCTTTCTACTAGCTTCTAGTAGTTCCTTGACTTGTGACAGCATAACTCAAAACTTCACATGGTCTTCTCCTTCTGTGTGTATGTTTATCTCTTCGCTCTATCTCTGAATTCTTCTATTAAGGACACCAGTCATATTGGATTAGGGGCCCATCCTACATGAGTATACCCTCATCTTGACTAATTACATCTGTAACACCCCTATCTCAAAATACAGGAGGGAGGACCCCAAAAACCCAGAATTTATTTATAAATAATTGTATTTTTTTTTCTTGAGTTGGAGTCTCACTCTGTCACCCAGGCTGGAGGGCAGTGGCACGCTCATGGCCACTGCAGCCTCGACCTGCTGGGCTCCAGCGATCCTTCTGCCTCAGCCTTCCAAGTTGCTGGAACTACAGGTATACACTACCACGCTTGGCTAATTTTTTGATTTATTGTAGAAATGAGGTTTCACCAAGTTGCCCGGGCTGGTCTTGAACCCATGGGCTTAGGCAATCCTCTCACCTCGACCTCCCAAAATGCTGGGATTATAGGACACCACACCTGGCCTGTATATTTATTCTTACATGTTTAATTGTCAGTCACCTTCAAAATACTTTCCATTTGATTCAGTATACCTATCAAGATGCTTTTTCCACTGCTGAAATTAGTTTTTGAACTTGTCAATTTTGATGCCTTTTAGTGCACCTACTGGTTTTTGATTTTTTGGTGTTTTTTTTTTTTTTTTTTTGAGTTGGAGTCACACTCTGTTGCCCAGGCTGGAGTGCAGTGGCACACTCACAGTCACTGCAGCCTTGACCTGCTGATCCTTCTGCCTCAGCCTCCCAAGTAACTGGAACTACCGGCATGCGCCACCACACTCAGCTAATTTTCTTTTATTTTTTGTAGAGATGAGGTCTCGCCAAGTTGCCTGGGCTGGTCTCGAACTGGTGAGCTCAGGCAATTCTCTCACCTCGACCTCCCAATGAGCTGGGATTACAGGCATGAGCCACCTCGCCCGACCTACCTGCTGTTTTTTGTTTCACCTTTGCTACATTGGCAAAAAATGTTTCTCTCTGAAGACTCTTAATCTGAGGAAACAAAAAAATGTTGCTCGGAGCGAGATAGGTGGTGTACAGGGGTAGTGCCATTTTTGGACAAAAACTGCTGAATACTCAGAGTAGTGTGGGCAGGTGCGCTCATAAATCACCCATCATGAAATGGGCAAACGCATTGAAAGAATCTCCAAAAACAATTCACTGAAGCCATGCTCAGCCTTTCACAACATCACTAGCTGGTACACTAAGGCTTCCTAGAACAATTACCTAGCAGGGAAAGCTTGTACTACACGGGGCCTGCCCTCCAAAAAATAAATCTGGGGTTTTTTTGGGTCCCCTATACAGTCACATTATGAGGTACTGGGGTGAAGACTTCAACATGTGAGTTCTGGGAAGATACAGTACAACTCATAACGGATGATTGCTGTTTTAATTAGCATCTCTCCTATGGTAGTCCTGTAGCCCAGAAGCCTGGAGAGAAATAGCCAGGCCCTTTCCAAGCCACTTCCCAAGAACTGAGCATCTTCTATTCTGCCCTTTCCTGCCTGGCCCCAAAGGTGAGGTCCTACCTTGCTCCCTGTACAGGGACTATAAAGTCAGTACCCAGCAAGGAATCATTCTCCTGGTTTTCATCAACATGACATTTCTCCTTTTACCCTTACCACCAGTGCTCCTTGGACCACTCCATGGGGTGGACATGGGGCCAACACTACTTTCTGCTGGCCATCATGTTCTTTTCAGTGCTTTTGAATCTTAAGTTAAATTCATCCTGTCTTTCCCTGAAAGCTTTAGAGCCCAGGGTAAGAAAAGATCAGGAGCTGTCCAGGGTCCATCTGACACACACAACCCTACTTGCTGCCTCCAGGAGACACCTGACCATAGGACCAGGATGCATGAGTTGGGGTGGAGAAAGAGGCCATGGACCAGGTCATCAGGCATGCCTGTCAACAAGACCTCTGTTGAGCAACCCAAGGGCAGTATTTGTCCACCAAGGACGTGGGAGAAAGAGACCCCTACAAGAGGACAAAGGCCCTGAAAATGAGGGATGGAGTTGAGACAGTCACAAATTATTAAAGCAAATCTCCTTAAAAATAATTCCTGGCTGGGCACAGTGGCTCATGCCTATAATCCCAGAACTTTGGGAGGCAGAGCAAGAGGATTGCCTGAGCTCTGGGATTTGAGACCAGCCTGGGCAACTTGGCAAGACTTTGTCTCTACAATAAATAAAAAAATTAGCTGGGCATGGTGGTGCACGCCTGTACCAGCTACTTTGAAAGCTGAGGCAGAAGGATTGCCTAAGCCCAGTGTCAAGGTTGCAGTTGCTGTGAGCATGCCACTGCACTCAAGCCTGGGCAACAGAGTGAGACTCCAAGTAAAAAAAAAAAAAAGTCCCAGGACTTCTGAAACTTCTCAGATATTATCAGCGCTGTCTTAACCCAAGAAGAAGGTTAGAGGAGACTCAACTCCCTGCAATCTCTAATTTGTAGGAACAGACATTTCCTTGGCTGAGAGAGGACAATCAAGTTAGATAAGACGGAAAAATTTACCCAAGTTTTGTGAGTGGTACACAGAGAATTGCCCTGGTAACTTGAAACAACGACCCATTCAGTCAAGCATTTAATTTCTAGAACTTGAGGGGAAACCGGGGGTGGGGGGCTCATCTGATGCGGAAAACAAAGGTGAGTGGGCAAGAAGCCTGTGAGACAAGAAAACACAGGCATATCTAGTGAGCATTAAGAAAAGGAAGAGAAGGCGAGCTTGGTGGCTCAGTCTATAATCCCGTGCCTTTGGGAGGCTGAGGTGAGTGGATTGCCTGAGTCTGTGGGTTCGAGACCCACCTGGGCAACTTGGCGAGACCTCAACTCTACAATAAATAAAAAATCAGTGGTAGCGCGTGCCTGTAATTCCGGCTACTCGGAAGGCTGAGGCAGAAGGATCGGTGGATCCCAGTGGGTCGAGGCTGCTGTGGCCGGGAGCGGCCACTGCACTCCAGTCTGGGCGATGGAGTGAAACTCCAACTCAAAAAAAAAAAAAAAGAAAGAAAAGGAAGAGGTCTTTGGCAATGACCCCAGCCTCTGTGTGGAGGCTTCCAAAACAATGCCTCATGAACAGCTTGACTGGCAGAGGATTTAAGAGCTTTAATTTGAGAGTCAAATAGACTGGGTTGAATTTCATCCTCCTGAGTCACAGTTTTATTGTCATTATAATGGAAATAGTGTATCCCCCATGGGATTATGATAGTAATTTCATGAGATAATATGACAGTATATAAAAAAAAAGTCTAGTGCTATGCCTGCCCCCACTGTAGAGATTGAATAAATGGCAGTTTTTATTGATTGGTTGATTTTTGAGTCAAAGTCTCACTCTGTCACCCAGGCTGGAGTGCAGAGGCACAATCACGACTACTGCAGTCTTGACATCCTGGCTCAGGTGATCCTCTGCCTCAGTCTCCTGAGTAGTTGGGACTACAGACATGTGACATCATGCCCAGCTAATTAAAAAAAATTTTTTTTGTAGAGACAGGTCTCACTTTGTTGCCCAGCCTGGGTTCAAGCAATCCTCTTGCCTCGGCCTCCCAAAGTGCTGGTATTGCAGACATGAGCCACTGCACCCGGCCAGATAGTTTTTATAATTGACTTAAGCACCAAGAGAAGGTGACAAGAGGCTTCATAACTATCAAAAATTACAAGCATGTGGCAGGGTGTGGTGGCTCATGCCTGTAATCCTAGCACCTTGGGAGGCTGAGGCGGGAGGATTGCTTGAGCTCACGAGTTTGAGACCAGCCTGGGCAACACAGTGAGACCTCACATCTCTACAAAAAAAAAAGAAAATTGTCCAGGTGTGGTGTTGCTTACCTGTAGTTCCAGCTACTCAGAAGGCTGAGGCAGAAGGATTGCCTGAGCCCGGAAGGTAGAGGCTGCTGTGAGCTGGGATTGTGCCACTGCACTCCTGCCTGGGCGACAGGGTGAGACCCTGCCTCAAAAGAAAAAAAAAGTGAGAGCGCTGAATCCTAACCACTAGACCATCAGGGAGTGATCCAGGCTCGGTGGCTCAGCTTGTAATCCCACGCTTTGGGAGGCTGAGGTGAGTGGATTGCCTGAGCCTGAGGGTTCGAGACCCGCCTGGACAACTTGGCGAGACCTCATCTCTACAATAAATCAGGTGCGTGGCAGCGCGCACCTGTAGTTCCAGCTACTTGGAAGGCTGAGGCGGAAGGATCGCTGGAGCCTAGCAGGTTGAGGCTGCGGTGGCCGGGAGCGTCCACTGCACTCCAGTCTGGGCAACAGAGTGAGACTCCAACTCAAAAATAAAAAAGAAAAAGAAAAAAAAAGTGGATTATACAGATACACAGAAATGGTGCACAACAAAAGGCTAGGCAAAAAACTCAAACAGGAAAGAGTTGTCCATTTTTGTTCCCTGTTGTTTTATGGTCACATGGTACTGTTATTCGTTCTTCTCTCTCAGGTGAATTCTACTGGAGGCTAGAATGGTATAACCATCATGCTGTCACTAAAGAGAAGCAATTTGCTCTCCTTCCAGGGTGTGCTCTGGTAGACAGGGCTGGTGGGGCCAAGTCCTGCCAGGTAGCAGCAACACTGGTCCCTGAATGAGTGATTACAATGGGACTTCAGCGCTTTTCTCTAGCGTTATATAACCAGCACTCCCCTTTCTGCCCCTGAGGGAAAACAACCCTGAGAAATGCCCTCCCTGTGGAGGCTAGGGGTGAGAGGGAAGTTGGCTGGGGAAAAGTTAATCAGTGCCACAACCTGCTAACCAATTACAGCATTTTCTGTGAGCATTTATTATGCTTTCACTATGTTCTGTCTCCTTTTCTTTCTCCTGTCCTTCCTTGCTCTAGGAAATTTTTATACTGATAGGAAATGGAGACTAATTTTTAAATTTTTTGTAGAGATGGGGTCTCTCTATGTTGCCCCGACTGGTCTCAAGCTCCCAGATCCAAGCAATCCTACTACTTTGGCCTCCCAAAGTGCTGGGATTATAGGCATGAGCTACCATCCCCAGTGCGGGCTTTTCTCTATCCACACTGAATCGATTTACAATGACATTGGGAGGTTTTACATGAAGGGTCAGAGTCATGTTAAGTTTAGGGAATCCAGTTTTAGGATGTCTCTGTTCAACTTCCCTCACCAAGATGGTGTGTGCTGATGAATGCCTAAATATTATCCTCTTCACTTGTTTCACTTAGAATATTTTAGAAGGTCTTGTTTTTCTCCTTCTTACATGTTTAGGATGCCAGTACCTGGAAAGAAAGAATTAGGTATTCTGGCTCTCTCTTTTTTTGGCAGATTTTTTTTCTTCTATTATGGTTGCTGTTCCCTACTGTGGAATCTTTCACTGAGTTACAATCCAATAATATTCCTTTAGGTTTTATGTGAACTTTTTATAAGAAATAGGCACATTTCTAATCAGGCTTGGTGGCTTATTGCTGTAATCCCAGCACTTTGAGAGGCAGAGGCGAGAGGATTGCCTGAGCCCACAGGTTCGAAACCAGCCTGGGCAACTTGGTGAGACCTCATCTCTACAATAAATAAAAAAATTAGCTGGGTGTGGTGATGCATACCTGTAGTTCCAGCCACTTGGAAGCCTGAAGTGGAAAGATTGCCTGAGCCCAGCAGGTTGAGGCTGCAGTGACCATGAGCATGCCACTGCACTCCAGCCTGGGCAACAGAGTGAGATTCCGACTCGAAAGAAAGAAAGAAAAGAAATAGGCACATTTTTGCATCTCTTACAAAGTTCTGTTAAAACATTGCCTGTTACATTACTCATTATTCTCTAGATAGAGAGTCACATAATGAAAGCCTTCTAGAACTCAATGTCAAGGGAGATGTTTGTCCCTTCTCATTATATGATATGCTTCCATTGATCAGACAGTGAGAATTATATAACTTTATTGTGCCTTTTGGTTTTAATTCAAATTTGAAATTTAAATGTCATCATGATGTTATCTCAAGTTTCTGATATTAGAATGTGAGCTCCGGGAATGCAGAGCTGTTTTCCATTTTTGTTCCCTGTTCTCAGGACAGACAGAGGAAAAGTGCTCAAGGTCCCTGAGCTGGAAAAGAGCTTGTGATTGTGTAGCTCGGTTCAAGTGCAGCATAGATCAGCATCCTACCCTCTGAAGCACTCTTGGGAGAGCATACTGTGTTAACTGCTTTTCACTGAACAACAGGTATAGTCTCAATGCAGAATTAGCTTGCCACTTTATACAATCATTTCTTTCTTTCTTTCTTTCTTTTCGGGTTCCGCAAAGGCTTTATTGGGGCCGGGAGGTTCAGTCCTTCTTGGCCGCCGCCTTCCTCATGGCAGCCATCACGTTGCTCAGGTCCTCGCGCTTCCTCTTGGTGCGGATATGCGTCCCCATCCGTTTCTTTTCTCTTTTTTTTGAGTTGGAGTCTCACTCTTGCCCACACCGGAGTGCAGTGACCGCTCCTGGCCACCGCAGCCTCGACTTGCTGGGCTCCGGCGATCCTTCCGCCTCAGCCTTCCAAGTACCTGGAACTACAGGCACGCACTACCACGCCCGGCTGCTTTTTTGATTTATTGTAGAGATGAGGTCTCGCCAAGTTGCCCAGGCGGGTCTCGAACCCGCAGGCTCGGCAATCCACTCACCTCAACCTCCCAAGGGCGGGATTACAGGGTGAGCCACCGAGCCCGGCTCCCCACCCGTTTCTTGATGAACTTGAGCTCCCGCTTGTCCTTGGAGACCTTGAGCAGCTCCATGGCGCGCCGCTCGTAGGGGGCGAAGCCGTCCACCTCCCGGATCATGTCCCGCACAAACTTGGTGTGCTTGGTCAGGCGACCGCGGCGGTGGCTGTGCCTCCGCTTGCTCACGTTCTTGGTCACCTTGTGACCCTTGCTGAGGCCCGCAGCCATGGGGTAGCGCAGGGCCATGGCTGCTGCTTTCCAATGGCTGCCGCGTTGGAAGGTAAAATCATTTCTTACTGGGTTTTATGCCGCTCCCAAATACATGAAACAAAGACTTGGAGTAAAGAGGAAAGAGATGATTTCCCACTTTGTGGTGACTCTGTGGCATTTGTGTGGAATGTGGCTGACACAGAGCATTATTCCATCTCAAATAGTTATCCTTCTGGAGAATTAATCTGGAGAAGATCTCAAACAAGGTGCCTGAAAAAAAATGCACAGATCATCCTGAAATCCACCCTGAATGGACTGTGTGCCCCTTCAACCTGTGTGGATCCTGGCCCAAGCCTCAGCTCTGCCCCTGCCCTTTGACTCTCAGCAAAGACTGTTTTTTTCTTTTTGGAGTATGAGTCGCACTGTCACCCAGGCTGGAGTGCAGTGGCATGCTCATGGCTACCTCAGCCTTGACCTGCAAGCTCAGGCCATCCTTCTGTCTCAGCCTTCCAAGTAGCCGGAATTACAGGCACATGCCATTTGGTTTGGCTTATTGTAGAGATGAGTTCTCACCAAGTTGCCCAGGTTGGTCTTGAACCCCCAGTCTCAGGCAATCCTCTCACCTCCACCTCCCAAAGTGATTATAGGAGTGAGCCACCGCACTCGGCTGTTAACTAAAATGTGTAACTCAATGAACTATTCCATACTGGGACCTGCCCAATAATAATAACCCACACCATAATCCCAACTTTCATCCTAAACACTACTAACATTCTCAGGTTTAATTTCCAAAAACAAAAATCAAAAACCCACAAAGGATATATAATGGATATATGGAATGCAAAGAGAAGGTATATAAGACATCTTAGACGTCCAAACAGACTGAAAACTTCAATTTAGTTCAAAATACACTTATTGCCAGGTGCAGTGGTTCACACCTGTAATCCCAGCATTTTGGGAAGCTGAGGCGGGGGGGATTGCTTAAGGCCAGGAATTCAAGACCAACCTGGGTAACAAAGCAAGATCTTGTCTCTACAAAAAAAATTAGAAAAATTAGCCAGATGTGGTCTAAGCTACTCAGGAGGTTGAGGTAGGAGGATTGCTTGAGCCCAGGAGTTTGAGGCTGCAATGAGCCGTAATTGTGCCACTGCACTCCAGCCTGGGCGACACAGTGAGACTCTGACTCAAAAAAACAAAAAACCCAAAATACACTCATTGAGTCCTTATTCTTTTTTTTTTTTTTTTTTTGCTTACTCCATCACCCAGGCTGGAGTGCAGTGGCATGCTCATGGCCACCCCAGCATTAACCTGCTGGGCTCAGGCAATCTTTTCGCTTCAGCCTTCCATGTAGCTGAAACTATAGGCACACTCTACCACACCCGGTTAATTTTTTTTTATTTATTTATTGTAGAGATGAGATCTCACCAAACTGCCCAGGCGGTTCTCAAACCTGTGAGCTCAGGCAATCCCCTCACCTTGGGCTCCCACAGCACTGGGATTACAGGCTTGAGCCACCGAGCCCGATTGAGTCCTTATTCTTTACAAGACACTGCCAGGTCCAGGGGAACACAAACACTAACAAGACTCATAGAAGCTTGTTATCAAAAAGTTTACAGGCCAGTTCAACTGTTACCCAAGTAACTATAATGCAGGAAGAGTGCAGTGCACCCACTGGAGAGGTGTCATCCAGAGGGGTTGGAGGTACAGGGGAGGGAGGAGTCACTTCTGGTTTGAGGTCTCTCAGAAGATGTCATGGGAGAAGCTAGGTCTGAACTGAACTACTGAAGTTCACTCCACGTGGAAGGAAGTGAGGGTAAATGAAAATATACGGATAGAAAGCCTTGGGTGAGTTTCCTCAAGTGGCTAGAGTTGCTGGAGACACAGTGAGCCACAGAGAGCAATGCCCACGAGCTATGTCCTTCAGTGTACAGGAGGCCTTTCTGCGGGCAGGAGAAGGAAGTCCCAGCTCCCTGACCTGCACACTCCTGGAGCAAGCCTTTTGTAGTGGGGGCCCTGGTCCAGATACAGCAAGCATGAAACACTGCTGATTGCTTTTGGTTTTTTTAGTCTGGAGAGATGAGAAGCCAGGATTCTGCCTTGAAGGGGATGGGGTTTGGGAATAGTCCAAAGCTCTAGAAGGGCAGAACGGGGCCAGAAACAAAGATGGGGCCCAGTGCTCAGGCCACTCTAGCCACCCATTCCTGATTTCCTCTCCTTTGTCAATCTGATTGCCTTCCCAGCAGTCTGTGCAGCAAGCAGAGGCCTAGGACAGACGATTCTGGGAAAACTTTTGCTCTTCTGATAAAAATGGGCATTTCTGACACTGCTTTCTCCTCCATCTTCTCCTCCTCTTCCTTCTCTTCCTTCTCCCAGTGTCTGGAGCTAAAGCAGCTATTTTGAAACAAGGGAAAAGCCAAGAAAATTGCAGTGATGCCTGAACTGAGATGGCCGAGCCTCAAAACAAATACACCCAACTTCTTGATTTGTGAAAGAAAAACGTACAATAGTTCTGCTTATCTGTTTTGCTTTCTACAGTTTTAGTTACCTATAGTCAATTGTCTGAAAATATGAAGATATTTAGAGAGAGAGCGAGAGAGAGCGAGAGAGAGAGAGAGAGAGAGAAAGATATCATGTCATAACTTTTTTTGCAATATATTATTATAATTGCTCTATTTTATTATTATCACTTGCTAATCTCTTCTGTGCCTAATTTATAAATTCAACTTTATCATAGGTCTGTAAGCATAAGGAAAAAACATAATATACATAGGGTATGGTACTATCTATGGTTTCAGGCAACTCCTGGGGGTCTTGGACAATATCCTCCCCAATCCCCCCCAATAAAGGGGACTAGTATTTTTCCTATGGTTAATCTAGTTTGCTGTTACTTGCTGAAACTTTCCTAATTCTGAGTTTGCTGACCTTACCTTGATCATCTCAGCTTACAGCGACTCAGAGTAACGTACTACCCTATAATAAGGTGGTACTATTGGATGGAGTTTTCCTTATGCCTTTTTTTTGTTTGAAATTTGTGTGGCAGCAAGGTCCAGAGTGATAAAACTCAACAGAGGTCAAAGACAATAGTTGTAGCAAGAGCAAATCAATATACCATTATCTACAATTATCTGAGAACCCGGAGGCATTGATTAATGACATCTGGGAGAATAGAATGGACGTTGGCCTTGCCATTAAATGACAACCAGACAGGGCACACAGTTGATCCATTAATTAAAAGTTTTGTAACCATTGCTCAACTCATGTAATTGTATAAATACATATTATACCTTCATAAATCCTTTACATTGAGTTACTATATAGTAGGGCAAATTGCGAAGAGTGCGTTATCTTCCTTCAACTGAAATAAATTTTGTTTCTACTAGGATTATTAACAGAATTCACATTCCACTTTAATGTTATAAACTTTTTAAATTGTTTGTTAAAACTTTTTAAAAAATGATATCTTATGCCATTATGCATTTTAATTAAGTTTGGATAACACAAAGGATATAGAAATTAAAAGCCTATATAGAAAATTATGACAACAGCAGTATTCAAATTTAATGCACTGAGTCTTATGCTATGCAATAATCACCAGTCACATGTGCAAATTAATTAAAATTAAATAACATCAAAAATTCACTTCCTGTCGGGTTGGTGGCTCAGCCTGTAATCCTGCGCCTTTGGGAGGCTGAGGTGAGTGGATTTCCTGAGCCCGCGGGTTCGCGAACTGCCTGGGCAACTTGGCGATAAATCAAAAATTATCAATAAATCAAAAATTAGCCGGGCGTGGTAGTGCGCGCCTGTAGTTCCAGCTACTTGAAAGGCTGAGGTGGAAGGATCGCCGGATCCCAGCGGGTCGAGGCTGCGGTGGCCGGGAGCAGCCACTGCACTCCAGTCTGGGCGACAGAGTGAGACTCCAACTCAAAAAAAAAAAAAAAAAAAAAATTCACTTCCTGACCGGGTGCTGTGGCTCAAGCCTATAATCCCAGAACTTTGGGAGGCAGAGGTGAGAGGATTGCCTGAGTCCAGGGGTTCAATACCAGCCTGGACAACTTGGTGAGACCTCTTCTCTACAATATATCAAAAAAATTAGCCAAGCATGGTAGCACATGCCTGTAGGTCTGGCTACTTGGAGGCTGAAGCAGAAGGCGGGCCTAAGCCCAGTAGGTCCATGCTGGGGTAGTTGTGAGTGTGCCACTGCACTCCAGTTTGGGCGACAGAGTCAGACTCTGACTCAAAAAAAAAAAAAATGCAATTCCTCGGTTGCACTAGCCATATCTCAAGGGCTCATAAACCACAGGTGACTGGTGGCAACTATGTTGGACAGTGCATATACACAACATTTTTATCATTGTAGAAAGTTCTTTTAGAAAGCACTAATCTAGACCACTTGGGTTTGTGAGGCTTTCTAATTATTTATTTAGAACAAATATTTTATTTTATTTTATTTTATTTTTTGATTCAGAGTCTCATTCTGTTGTCCAGGCTGGAGTGCAGTAGCATGCTTACAGTCACCACAGACTTGACCTGCTGAACTCAGATGATCTTTCCACGTCAGCCTTCCAAGTAGCTGGAACTACAGGCTTGTGCCACCACACAAGGCTAATTTTTTTGATTTATTGTAGAGATGAGATCTCACCATGTTACCCAGGCTGGTATCAAACCTGTGGACTCAGGTAATCCTCTCACCTCTGCCTCCCAAAGTGCTGGAATTACAGGTGTGAGCCACCATGCCCAGTGGGCTTTTCTTTTAAATATACAGCAAAACTAGAAGGAAGGAGGATAGGAAGAGAGGGAGGAAGGAAGGAAGGACAGCAACTGAAAGATAGGTCAGGTCCAGGTGGTGAGGGAGCTATGCTATGTGCTATGCTAAGGAGTTGAAACTTTATCCTGAAGCAGAGAGGAAGCCACTGTGATTTTAAGGAGGGAGCTGCTGTTATTGAAAATTGCGTTTTAGAAACAACACCAAGCTAGGTGAGGTGGCTCATGTCTATAATTCCAGCATTTTGGGAGACCACGGAGGGAGGATTGCTTGAGCCCAAGAGACAAAGACCAGCCTAGGCAACATAGTGAGACTTCCTATCTATAAAAATTTTTTTAAAAATTAGCCAGACCGGGTGTGATGACTCACACCTGTAATCCCAGCAGTTTGGGAGGTGGAGGTGAGAAGATTGCCTGAGCCCAGGGATTCAAGACCAGCCTGGGCAACTTGGTGAGCCCTCATCTTTACAATAAATCAGAAAAATTAGCCAGGTGTGGTGGCATGCGCCTTGTAGTTCCAGTTACTTGGAAGGCTGAGGCAGAAGGATCGCCTGAGCCCAGCAGATTGAAGCTGCGGTGAGCTGTAATCCTACCCCTGTGGTCCAGCCTGGATGACAGAGTGAGACCCCCCACTTAAAAGAAAAAAAAAAGAACATCAGGTCAATAGTATGGAGGATGGGTTGAAGTTGGAGGTGGGCTTGGCCGGGGAGAATGGAGGCAGGAAGTTTCTCCACAGGGTTGAGTTCCTCCTGTTTTCCCAAAGGAATCTTATTGGAGAGCTGAAAACTCTTCCTTTGCCCAGCTTCTGAGTTCTATAAAGGCCCAGGATGAGTGAGCCATGTTTGAACACCTTAGAAGCAGGCTAGTCAAATAACTAAGAGAGGACTATTTATGGTAGAAAGTTCTGGGTTCACATCTTGAGTCTGTCTTTATTAGCTGTTGACCTAGATTTGCTTGTTCACTTTTTCTAAGCACTAATGTACTCCTTTGTGAAAAAGAAGGATTATATCTACTTCATAGGGTTGCTCTAAGTATTAAACTACATAATGGAGGTAAAGACATGTAGTATAGAATCTTTTTAGTGCATATGTTTAGTATTCAATATATTTAGGCTGTTTTTACTGCTAGAAACATATTTCCTACATTCACTTTTAAGAGAATTCAGGAAATAGGGTGTTTTGTTTATTTGTTTTTTTTAATGAATCTTGACCATCGTGTGTGTGTGCCTCTCCACTGCACAAAAAGAGTCTTAAGGTTTCAAAGTCCTTTTCCTTTCAGTAAAGGCATAGTGGAAAGATCATGAATTTTAGAGTCATAACAGTTAGTATCAAATATCTTATCTACCAGCAATCAAAAAAATTAACACAGACCCAGGCAGTGTTCTAAGTTGTTTTTTTGTTTGTTTGTTTGTTTTGAGTCGGAGTCTCACTCTGTCATCCAGGCTGGAGTGCAGTGGCACACTTACGGCCACCACAGCCTTGACCTGCTGGGCTCAGGTGATCCTGCCACTTCTGCCTTCCACGTTTTCAGCCTCTAAATAGCTGGAACCACAGGAACATGGCACCATGCCCGGCTAAATTTTTGATTTATTGTAGAGACGAGGTCTCTCCAAGTTACCCAGGCTGCTCTAGAACCCCGGGACTCAGGCAATCCTCTCGCCTCCGCCTCCCAAAGTGCTGGGATTACAGGCGTGAGGCACTGTACCCGGCAAGTTTTTAACATATGATCCTGAAAACCAAAACAATCCTAGGAGATGAATCCTATTATGATATTTTTTTTTTATAGATGAGAAATCCAAGGCACAGAGACATACACAACCTGCTCAAGGTTGGATAGTGTTAGGATTTGTGCTCAGGCAGTCTGGTTCCAGATCCTGGGTGTTTGTGCTGCTGTAGATCTAACAGACTTCTGAAATTAGGGAGGGAATGAGGGAGAGAGAGGAATGTTTAGTGTTAGGGTACGAATGGACAGGGTGAGGGTGGAGAGGCGAGGGGAGGCGTGCAGCACTGCTGGGGCTGGCAAACCAGAGGTGCGCATGCTGGGAATCCAGAGATCTGAGTAGATTGCAAAGAATTGCGACACACAGAGGTGAGAGAAGAAAAGATTTATTTAAGAAAAGTTCACCCCCCCAAAGACAGGGAGTGGGCCTAAGCTCTAGGTAGTCATAGCCCCCAGGGTCCTGGCTTAAATCCTTTTCTTGGAGATGTTGCACGTGACTGCTGTGACTGCTGTGACTTCCTTATCGACCACCTGTGGATGTCTCAGAGAACCTGCAACACAGAGACCCATTAATGTTCGCCCACATTATCATAGCCCCTAGAGAAGGGCGTGACAAGGATTCTAATTCTCCTGCACCTTCCCAAACGACATTCCTTAGACCTAATGGGTGTACCTTCCCTTATCTCCTAGGCATTCCCAGTGGGTAGCTTTGGGGGATCCTTGGCTTCCCTGTAGATAGTGCCCAATTTACTGGAAGATCGAACCCCCACCTGCTCTCCCTCTGAGCGGTTATAACTTTTATAATTACAAGTTTCATGACTTTTACAGTCCTTGCCCAATGCATGAAGTCTTAGGCCTTGTAAATTCCCTTTACTTTAGGCAAGCTTGATTGCCACTATGAGATACCTCTGATACCTGAAAGTCCGTTTCTGAAAAGACAAAGTCGGTAAAGTTAATTATACCTAAAGTGTGCATTTCTCCAAAAGCATAGCTTCTACTTTCTCATCATTGTGACAGGGTTTAAGAACAAGATGGAAAATGGCTTCCCATTCTTTTTTTTTTTTTTGAGTTGGAGTCTCACTCCGTCGCCCAGACTGGAGTGCAGTGGCCGCTCCCGGCCACCGCAGCCTCGACCTGCTGGGCTCCGGTGATCCTTCTGCCTCAGCCTTCCAAGTAGCTGGAATTACAGGTATGCGCTACCACGCCCGGCTGATTTTTTGATTTATTGTAGAGATGAGGTCTCGCTGCCCAGGCGGGTCTCGAACCCGCGGGCTCAGGCAATTCACTCACCTTAGCCTCCCAAAGGCGCGGGATTACAAGCTGAGCCACTGAGCCCGGCTCCCCATTCTTGGTCTGTCCTTTCATTTAGAACTAGCGGAGAAGATGTCTCAAGAAGAGCCCCGAGGAACACCAATATTAAGGGACAAGCAAAGGAGGAGTCCTTTATGATGGAGATGAGAAGGAAAAGCCAGGAAGTGGGAGGAATACCAGGAGAATGTGATATTTCAGGAGAGAGGCATTTCCAGGGGCAAATGGTGTCCAATGCTATGGAAACCTCAGCAAAGTGAGATCTGAAAAGTGTCCATTTTGAATGTAGTAGCAAGGAGGTTAGTGACCTTGAAGAGAATTGTTTCAGTAAATTGGTAAGGGCAAAGCCGGGCTTGGTGGCTCAGCCTGTAATCCCGCGCCTTTGGGAGGCTGAGGTGAGTGGATTGCCTGAGCCTGCGGGTTCGAGACCCACCTGGGCAGCAAGACCTCATCTCTACAATAAATCAAAAAATCAGCCAGGCGTGGCAGCGCATGCCTGTAATTCCAGCTACTTGGAAGGCTGAGGCGGAAGGATTGCTGGAGCCCAGCAAGTCGAGGCTGCAGTGGTCGGGAGCGGCCACTGCATTCCAGTCTGGGCGACTGAGTGAGACTCCAACTCAAAAAAAAAAAAAAATTGGTAAGGGCAATAGTGCAGCGGCTGAGGATTGAAGGTGGGGTGAGAATGTGAGGCAACAAAGAATATCTCCCTGTTCAGGAAGGAGAGAGCTCTGGAGAGATGTATGGAGTAAAGATTTATTTAATTGATTTACTTTAACAATGTAAGAAATTTGAGAATATTTAAATGCTAATGGAAAGAATTCAGGATAAAATGGGAGGCTGTGAAAACAAGAGAGGGAATTATCTATTAAAAGAGTCTTTGAAAAGTATGGGGGGGGCAGATCCAGAACACAGGAGTAGGAGGGAGTTTTTTCTTTGTGAGACAAAGTAGCAAACATAAGAAGCCATGTTTGCTCATTCTGCTTGCCAGCATAATTTCACAAAGGCCCTGACTCTGTGTCATCATGCAACTCTCCAGGAAGATGCTTCGAAGACAAGACAGGACAGAGTCCACATCCCCCATGTCTCTTGTCTGAGTCACTATATCCATTACAAGATAAATGACCCTACTTCTTGCTTTTCCCTATACATGAGATAACCTGCGACAGGGCTAGTGATTCTGCTTCTACAGTCTCTAGCCAAATGCACTTTCGTACTCTATAATCAGATGTGGTCTTACACCTAAACTTTGATGTGATTTTGCATGTACTGAACATAAGCAAGGGGGTGGAACACTGTTCCTGAACTATAAGCTTGGGTCTAAAGTCCCCAGTAAGACTTCTGAATAAGACTAACTTTTATTCTTTAAAAGTTTGATTTTTCTTCTTTAGTCAACAGTAACAAGGAAGAAGAGAGGAATCAGAAGGTAGATAAGATATGAGATTGGTGGCGGGAAATGGAGGGAATTCTTGATAACGTTTGCTCTTCCAAATAGGAAGCCTTGCCGCTGTTTGAGAGTGTGGGAGACAGTGGAACCGGAGTTCAGAGAACAGAGAAGGTTTAAAACAGACCCAGTGGAGTTGGAGATTGAACGGAGGGTACAGAAGAGATTCCAAGCAATGTATGTGGGCCCATTCATTTGTGTGGTACCAACCTGCACAGCTGAGTGTTTTCTTGAGCTAAGTGGTAGGTGTGGAGAAGGCCTAGAGGTCTACAGTTGGGTTTTCTTTTTTCTTTTTCTGAGTCAGAGTCTCACTCTGTCACTCAGGCTGGAGTGTGTGGCACGCTCAGGGCCACCGCAGCCTCAACCTGCTGGACTCAGGCAATCCTTCTGCCTCAGTCTTCCAAGTAGCTGGAACCATAGGTGTGTGCCACCACGCCCGGCTTATTTATTTATTTATTTTAGAGATGCAGTCTCACCAAGTTGTCCAGGCTGGTCTTGAATCCCTAGCCTCAGGCAATCCTCTCTCCTCTGCCTCCTAAAGTGCTGGGATTACAGGTGTGAGCCACCTTGCCTGGCTCAGTTGGGGTTTTGACAGGTGGGCCCAATGAAAGACAATGGGGGTTACGGATGTGGATAAATGATGGACAGTGCACTGAGTCTAACCAAGCATCCAGGAGAAAACAGATGAAAGCCTGAGAGAGGGTAAAAGGGTTCAGGAATTTTAAACTCTAATTAAATCTTGTCCCCTCTTTCTACCCATGTAGACCATGTAGAAAGAGACTGAGGCATTAAGGAACAGAGGCTCTCAGTCCAACATTCTTGAGGAACTGGATCCTGCCAACAACTATGAGTGAGCTTGGAAACAGATCTACCTTCCGTCAGAGGAGGGACCTTGAGATGAGACCACTACCCAATTCCTCAATCCCCCTTGACATCTTGATTGTAGCTTTGTGAGAGACCCGGAGGAAAAGGTCCTCAGCCAAGCCATGCTCAGATTCCTGACCCACAGAAACTGTGAGATACTCACTGCTTTAATACTTAAGTTTTGGGGTAAATTGTTATGTAATTAATAGAAGATACAAGATAATAAACTAAGTGAGAAGGAATTGAGGGCAGCAATTATGATCAAGGAATGAGGTGTTTGAGTTTATCATCTGGTAAACTAAAAATAAAGTTCTAACTGCTCCCCCTCTCCCCAAATGAATGGTTCCCTCTTGGCCACAAGGGAAAGGGAGGTTGGTTACACCTCACTTTTGTAGTTTAGAGGCAACTGACCAGCATTAATATTAAAATAGAGATCAAAAGACTGACACAACAGACTCTCAGTGGCAATAAGATACCAAATTATAAACTTAACCCAGGCAAGGGTTAAGTCACAGACCCCTACACTTACTATGTTCTAACTGCCACAAAGTTTTTCTTTTTCTATGGCAGCTAAGCAAGCACTGGTCTCCAGATAAGCAATATTAAAACAATTGTAGCCTGGGTGTGTTGGCTCATGCCTATAATCCCAGCACTTTGGGAGGCCAAGTGGGGAAGAATCGCTTGAGTCTAGGAGTTTGAGACTAGCCTGGGCAACATAGTGAGACCTTATCTCACACACAAAAAAATTTAAAAATTAGCCAGGCATCATGGCACATGCCTGTAGTCCCAGTTACAAAGGAGGATGAGGCAGAAGGATCACCAGAGCCCAAGAAGTCAAGGATACTGTGAACTGTGATTGTGCCACTGCACTCCAGCATGGGTGATAGAGTGAGACCCCAACTCAAAACAAAACAATTGTAGCTCACCATCAGATACTGAAAAACTGACCCCCTGTGCCACAAGCCATACCTACAGCTTTGATTGGACAAGAGATTGATTTCAGTAATTTTCTTCTGATAAGACCACTGACCACGGACTGGTTCTTGCTCGTTTACAGAGGCTGTGCATTTGAGTGCCTTTGTGTCCTGAAAGCCCTTTTGATATACAGGGCCAAATTGTAATATGCTTAAATATTAAGTCTACATCCCATGGTGAACATGGGTTGTAACATGTATGTTTTTGAATATGCATGTCTCAGAACTACCTTCATGAATATTCCTAGTTCTTCCTGTAACCTGTTGAATGATATCTTTAGTCAACCCTTCTTCCTTCAGAGTGCCTGTCTCTGGTCTTTGCCTAGACTATGCTTGCGTCCCAGCTTGCAGGCTGTAACCCTTTACAAGAAAGAAAGGCTCCTTTTGTAGATTTTTAGATTGTGTGATTTTTTTTAGTTAACAGATCTCAGTCATGAAGTTATAATGCTTTATCTGTCCTGGATAATGTGGCTAACCTGGTGCAGAAGTCCAATTTACTGAAGGTCAGGTTAGGGAGCTGAGAGGCCAGGGTGTCAGATAAGTCACTTCATAAATATTGAAGTATTTCAGGACCACTGGATGGAGAAGGGTATGCACCAGGTGTTAACAGTGTCAATGAATGACAAGGTAGCAGTTGGGGCACGGTAGACAACAATGCCAACTAAATGGAGAGTAGTATAACCAGATGGAATCAGCTTTCAGGAATTTTTTTTCTTTTTTTGAAGAGGGGGAACAAATTCATGGCATGGAAGGAGTGCTACGGATCTAGGTGATGCAAACCCCAAAACTTGACCCTAGGACATGTGAGCGTGGGAGAATAAACAAACCACCTCGTTTTATTTTGTTTTTTATATTTTATTTTAAAGATGTAGGGTGCAATTCAGGATTAGTGGTCATTATACAGGTAAAGTTTGGTCCCCTCCCTTTGATCCCCACTTTGCCTGGTTTGAGATCAGGTACCCTTAGTGATGTTGTGTTCCCCCCACACACTCGGGCAGTATCCCACTACTGCCAATCTCTTTCTTATAGTATTATGGTAAATGTTCAGGGTCCGATTATGAGTGAGAACATGTGGTACTCTGTTCTTTGTTTCTGTGATACAAACCACCTCTTAAGAGCTGCAGGGGAAGTGGTATCCCTAGCACAGAGCCAGGTTTTAGGATTAAATGACATAACACACGCAAGGTCCTAGGCTCCACATAGTGGGCACTCAACGAACATTAGTTCTCGCTAAACATTCACTCAAATATTTGTAGGCCCTGGCTCTCCCGTCCCTTCCCCTACCTCTTTACTAAAAAAGCTGGGGCTAGGTGAGAGGATCAGGCGGTTAGAAGCGTTTCACAATCGTCCAGGGGCTACCTTTTCCCCGGGAAAAAGCCGAAGAACGACGGTCGTTCTCCCCGTGTGCAGGGCATCCCTCGAGGAGACACGCCTTCTATCAACAGACATTAGTGGAGCATCCTACAAGTGCCAGACCCCAGCGACACAAACAAGAAACGCACTCTTGACTGCAGGTGGGGCGGGCGGCCGCGATGTGGGTCAAGCCCCACATTGGTAGGAGGTTTCATACTGCTGACTTTTTCCAAGTTCGCCGCGTACTTTTGGCTAAGGTAAAATGTCGGAAGTCGGTGTGCAGCAGTACGGAGACTCCTCCAGGACTTGGCCTGCGTGGCTTCACCCTCCTAGTACGCACTCTCCAGTTCGGCCGCTCCCACCCGGTGTGCCGAGGTCCACGTGGACACCCTTACGACCGCGGGGCGGGGCGTGATGGGCGGGGTCGGGCATGAGGGCGCGGCTGGCCCCGCCCCCGGGACTCCCATGGCCCCTCGCGCCCCGCGGCCAGATGCTGACGTGTCCTTTCCTTCCCACTACACCTCCCGGCACCACCTACTCCATCTGCCCCGGAAGTCCCGCCCCATATTTCGCCCATCACCGCAAATCAGCTCTTTCAGCGCTTCCTGGAGCTCCCCATCCGTTTGGGCACTAGGGGGCGGGGCTTCGTGAGTCGGGTGTCCATTGGCTTGAGGGCCAGCGGGCTCTGGGCGCTCATTGGCTAGAGGGCGGTGGCGCTCTGGCACGCTTGCGCGTCGAGTAGAACGTGTGGCGGCGGCGGTGATCGCGTCTTCTCTTTCGCTCCCAGTGCTGCTGCTGCTCCTGTGAGCGTCCAGCGCGTCCGTCCCGTCCATCGTCCGCAGCTGGTCGCCAGCCCTTCCCTCGCCTGGCGGCCTCTCGGTGACACCGACATCCACGTTGACACCTTCAGCCCGGCCAGCCGCTCCGCTCGCTGCCTTTGCATCTCCACACATGGCCTCCTCCGCGCAGAGCGGCGGCTCCTCCGGGGGACCCCCGGTCCCCACCGTGCAGCGGGGCATCGTCAAGATGGTGAGAACGGGATCCTGGACACCCACCCCTCTGCCCTCCTTCAGGCGCGAATCAGGCATTGACTCCTTTTCACTTCCCGCCAGCCTGCATGATTTCCCAAAAGCTCTTTCCTCTGTCCCCTTCCTCACTTTTCACCCGTTCTCTGAATCCCCTCCCTAGACGGAACCCGACACGGGCTCCCGCTGGTTGTTGCCTTCCGGACACCCTGGCAGCAGGGGTCACAGTGATTTCTGTGGTCGCGGCAGTCGGATCTCCTTGGCTGTTCACTAGGACAGCTCGATGACTGATTGATTAACGGAGATAATTGGTTGATATGTCCTCCTGTCCCCCTTCTTTCTGTCCATTTTGACATCTGCTGATTAGTTTGCAGTTTTTCGAGATCCTGACATCTGCCCTTCCCTGGAACCCTAGGAGTACTTGGCCGTCGTGAAGCTTTTCTGTTTCTACCGACGCTCGCTCACTTCAGGTTTTCTCGCTTTTTGGTTCTCTTTTCCTGTCTTTGTTCCTCCACCTCTTGTGTTTAGTCTGTAGGCCTGAGAGCACCTGATCTTCGTGTCCTTTGATTTTTAAAGTGGTGGGCTGGTGTGAATCTTAGAAATCATCATTGCTTTTCCATCTCTTACAGATAAGGAAACAGGTATAAGAGGGCAAGTGACCTGCCTAAGGTCACATGGTGGCTTGGGTGGGAGCCAAGACAAGAGCCCAAGTGTTCTGATTCCCAGTCCAGGGGTCATAGCGCTATAGATTCTGCTCAATGTTGTATTCACTCACTTTCAACATTCTCGAACTGACCCTGCAAGGTTCATTTTTAAAACTTACACCTAGATCCATGGTAATTTTGTAATATAAATTCACTTTATCACCTGCCCCCTCTATCATCCTTTCCCCCAGCCCTCCCAAATCTTGGACTTTTAACTTTGTTACCAGATTTTCTGGTTGTGATGACTGTAAACTTTTGGGTTTAGTTTCAGATGGCAATTCTGTCTTTTCCATCTGGAACAGCACGTATTGTTTATACTTTCTCTCAAAACTCCACAGTGTTTGCTGTTGTAGAAAGTTTTAAAAATTTCTATTTTGTTGTCCCATTGTCTTTCACAGGATTAAAATGTCCTGCAGCTTGTCTGTGTGTAAATTTATTTCAAGATTTGTCCCCTCAATTCCCATGTGTTCTTTTTTTAGGTAATATTCTGCCACCATCTGAGATGCTTGGGATTTTCAATATTGCCTTTTCCCTTTATTTATACATAACAGAGTCAGAATTTATCAAAAACTGAATGAAAAGGGAATTTCCAAAGTTCACATATTTTTTCCTCTGTTTGAAATATTGACCTGGTCCATGAAAGGATTATTTTGAAGTGGCTCCTCTTTCATTAACTTTTTCATTTCAACTGATTTTCATTTCACCATAGGAACAGAGCATCACCTGACTGGTGTTGAAATTGGCAGCACTAAGTGGATCTTTCTGAGGTTTTTCCTTGCTAAGACTTGAATTGTTCTTAAAGGCCCCTCTCATTTGTGTCTGGGGGAAGAATGGGACCGAAGATATTTTTGCTTCCAACAGTGCTTAAGGCTTCCAGGGCATCCGGATTCTCTGAGGTGACTGCCCACAAATTACTCCCATGGACACTGAATATCAACCATTGCTTGTTTATTGTCATGTCTTGTGCTAGGTATTCTGCTTAAATGAGACCATTTATAATACATAGCAAGTAGATACAATTATTGGCGACATTTTACAGATGTGTAATTTGAGGTTTAGAAAGAATAGTTTACTCAAGGACAGGTACTTTGTATTGGTAATAAGAGGCAGAGCTGAGCCTTGAACCCAGGTCTGTCTGCCAGAGCACATGCTCTTCAACATCACACCACCATGCCTCTGACTCCAGGACTCCAGGATATTACTGTATATCATGGAGGGCAGGGCCGGTGATGCTTAGCCACAAACTGCAGGAAAGTGAAGCTGACTGTAATTGAGAAAAGATTAGATGTTACTCCTTGTCTTGTCTGGAAGCTGCTATTGTGGTAAGTGACTTCATTTGGTGCTTATGGTCTTTGTGTGCATAGGAGTGTGGTATGGAAGATAGCTGAGTCTGGGAGCATTTAAGATTCAGTGATTTGATCAGTCTATACTGAGTATAGATTGCACTGCATTCTCTGACCACACTACAGGGGATGGGTGAGTGAGTTACAGGCAGGGATTAGAGGAGGGAAGCTGAGTGAACTGCAGGGCGACAGGCAGATTTGTGCCAGGCTTAGAAGCCTTGTCTGGAATGAAAAATTGACCACTGGCAAATTGCTCTGTGGGAAGCTCTTCTGCTAAGCAAAGTTGTATTTCCTGGAGAGTAATAGTTTCCAATGGTACTAGGAACTGCTTTGTAAGAACTCTGCAAAGGAAGATGGAGCTCTATGACAGTTGAAAGTGAGAAAGAAATAGTTTGATGTATAGGAAAACAGGAGACACAACTTTTCTGCCTTTTGGAAGAGAGGCAGAAACTGGAACACTGACTAATCAGAGATACTTTTCAATGTGAATCTTCTGGATTTTTCTGGACTCAGGCTGAACTGATCTGAAGGTCTGAAATGGTCTAGGGTTGAGATTTACTGCAGTGAAGAGGAACAGTCCTTCCTCTTTTTTGAATCAAGGTCTCACTCTGTTGCCCAGCTAAAGTTTTGCACAATCAGTGCTTACCTCAGCCGCCAACTCCTGGTCTCAAGCAGTCCTCCTGCATCAGCCTCCTGAGTAGCTGGAACTATAGGTATGCGCTACCATACCTGGCTAATTTTGAGATTTTTTTGTAGAGGTGAGATCTCACTGTGTTGCCCTGGCTGGTCTCAAATGCCTGACCTCAAGTGATCCTCCCATCTTCGCCTCCCAAAGTGTGATTATAAGGACCATCTTGACCAGTAGTCCTTCCTCTTTTTTTGGCAAAAGAAAGTGTTGTAAGGCTGTGGAAGGTACAAGTTTCTTCTGGTCTCTGCCTTGCTATCTTACTAAGTCCTGCCTTGCTTTGTTTAAGGTTGAAGAACTTGGGGAAACAAGCTGTAAAACACTGTCACTAGTTTTGAAAAAGTGATGGTGATGGTAGCACCTGTGTCTGCTAGTTAGTGTGGAGGGAAGGGACAGAGTTGCTTCTGGAATGCTTAAGGAGGAAGTGGGCAGTTAGTTGATACAGGCATTTTGGAGCAGTTCTGCTACTGACAAAGTCTGTGAAGATGATGGAAAAACTGAAGATGGATTTATATTTTTACTTGGGAAGAGACTAGCAAGTGTGGGTGGACAGAATACAACCTGGGTAAGTAAATGTTTTTATCAAATCAGATCTTATTTTCTCAAAACCTTGAAGGATTCTAACTCTGGCTTTCTTTGAACAATTTGCTAGACCTTTAGCTGTAATGGAATATTGTCAGGAGATGTTAAGTAACTGAGGTAGGAGAAGTCGTGGGCATTTAGTTAGTGTAAATTCAGTCGCCACACTTAGTAACTAATAGAGATGGCTGTTTTCTCTAGTGTTACTAATCTGATTTGCTCTGTTTTGGGAAGAGAGCCCTTTTCTTTGTCTTTTTACCCTTTCTTTTGTAATTTGTTATGTTTGCAAGTCTTTTCAAGCAGGAGCACATGGGCTGCTTTCCCAACAGCTGCATGAGTCTTGAATTCTTGAACCTTCTGTGCTTATCAGGTGCAGCCATGGAAGTAGCATATCTTGTCTTGCTTATGGTGTGGAAGACTGAAGGGAGAACAATGCCAAATCCCCGTTCCCATTTCACTCCACCCTCTTAGCTTAATTGCCTTGAAGGGGAGGGATCATCTGCCGGTCTTCTGTTTTGTATTAAGTACCATGATTCTCACTGGTTCACTGAGGTATCCCATCATCCTTGGGAGGAGATGGCCATAATTTCCTCCTTCACTTGAACTTGTACTGTCTGGTTGTTATAAAGCAAGATCTAGACTTTTTTGAGTAGCTTAGTGGAAATTTCTTCAGTGTACAGCCTCATTTTCATGCTACCTGTAATTTAGTTCATCATAGCTAAATGTTTCTTAGGTTTCTGAACTAAGATGTAAAATAAGCTTTGAAGAGTTCAGTGGAGACAGAGTAGTCTCTTGACCTGCTACTTCCTACATGAACTTAGCTTATGTAGGAAAACAAATGTTCTATGTTACTTAAAATACCCCCATTTTTACTACTCAAAGGAATAAGGTAGCTGAATAACAAACAGTATTTTTAGAAGAGCCATTTGTAATGAAGAAGGTAGTCTTTTGACCTGCTACTTCTTTTTTTTTTTTTTTTTTTTTTTTTGAGTTGGAGTCTCACTGTCGCCCAGACTGGAGTGCAGTGGCCGTTCCCGGCCACCGCAGCCTTGACCTGCTGGGGCTCCGTCGATCCTTCCGCCTCAGCCTTCCAAGTAACCGGAACTACAGGCGCGTGCTACCACGCCTGGCTAATTTTTTGATTTATTGTAGAGATGAGGTCTCGCCTGCCCAGGCGGGTCTTCAACCTGCGGGCTCAGGCAATCCACTCACCTCAGCCTCCCAAAGGCGCGGGATTACAGGCTGAGCCACCGAGCCCGGCTGACCTGCTACTTCGTACATGAACTTAGCTTATGCAGGATGGGAGGCTTTTCCCTGTAGTGTTAAAATTACCTATTTCCCAGCAGGTAAGTGTGGTAGCTTTCAATCAAAATTATATGTAAAGGAGTTTTTACTATATCTTTAAGGTCTACTGTCATTTTTCTGTGAAAAGGAAGCATCCATCTGGCTCTAGTTATGTTAGCCGTGGTGCTGCCATGTAGTAACTAATGAAATAGAATGCTAAGCAGTCATATTTCCTTTCTTTCTTTCTTTCTTTTTTTTTTTTGAGTTGGAGTCTCACTCTGTCGCCCAGACTGGAGTGCAGTGGCACACTCCCAGCCACTGCAGCCTTGACCTGCTGGGCTCTGGCGATCCTTCCGCCTCAGCCTTCCAAGTAGCTGGAACTACAGGTGCGTGCTACCATGCCCAGCTAATTTTTTTTAATTTATTTTAGAGATGAGGTCTCCCCAAGTTGCCCAGGCGGGTCTTGAACCCACGGGCTCAGGCAGTCCGCTCACCTCAGCCTCCCAAAGCGCGGGATTACACGTTGAGCCATTGAGCCCGGCTTCCTTTCTTTCCTGAACAAATCATTATTGATCATCTGCTGTCTGTCAAGCTCTGTCTGAGTACCAGAGAAACAATTTAAAAAGTAGATCAGGCCGGGCTCGGTGGCTCAGCCTGTAATCCTGCGCCTTTGGGAGGCTGAGGTGAGTGGATTGCCTGAGCCTGTGGGTTCGAGACCCGCCTGGGCAGCGAGACCTCATCTCTACAATAAATCAAAAAAAATCAGCCGGGCATGGTAGCGCATCCTTGTAATTCTGGCTACTCGGAAGGCTGAGGCGGAAGGATCGCGGGAGCCCAGCAGGTGAGGCTGCGGTGGCCGGAAGCGACCACTGCACTCGAGTCTGGGCGACAAAGTGAGACTCCAACTCAAAAAAAAAAAAAAAAAAAGTAGATCAGACTTCTGGCTTCATGGCTCATAGAGTCAAACAATAAAGAAGTAAGTGAGCATGAAATAAGCATGATCATGTAAGGTGGTGATTTCCGGTAGGGGACTGGGATGGAATGGTAGGGAGTAAGGGGGTGGTGGCTACTTTGAGTAGCGTGAAGACTTCTCTCAGAAGATGACATTTGCACTGAGATCTGGTGAACATCAAAGAACCATCCTTAAGGGAAGTGTGTTTCTGATGGAGGGAACAGCAAGCGCCTGGGGTTTCCACTGATGATTTATTCTTTAGTGTTTTTTTAGTAGCTCTTCAGTTCCTTCCCATTCAACATCCCACATAAATGGTTTGGGTTTAGCTCCAGTTATTGCGTAATATATGTGCTTAAGGGTGATAAAAGGAAAAGGGGTAATGGAGGTAGTTATTGTCCTGGTATCCTGGTGAGATCAATAGCTGACATTAAGCCCATTGAATAAATACTAAGACTGAGAGAATGATTTTAAAAAAACAACTTACTCCTAGTCATATGCTTCTTATAGCATCAAGACTAAAGTTTTCTGACTTAATATCGGCTAGACCTGCCTGTGTATTCCCAAAGTTGCTATTTTTCTTCCAATGGAGGGGATGTGGCTAAAAAAATAAGTACCATTTGCAGGCTCAGTAAGAACTAAGTATCAGCTAGAACTTGCCAGTGTTTATACTTCTGTTAACATTTTGTTACTCTGGAATTTATTGCTGCTCTGGCCTTTGGCAGTATTTTTTAGCCTAGCACGTTTTAGGTAATGGTGTTGGTGAAAAGCAGAGTAGCATGCTTCAGGGCTCAAAACTCATGGTCAGGGAGGAACCAGCTTATGCCGAGTGGCTTATTGACTTGGATGGGTACTTCTGTTGCCTGTGACTAATGCTGGCAAGAGTGGGCAAATGAACAGTGACTATGCCTCAATTGACTTGGAGGGTGAAATTTGGGAAACAGGTGAAAATTTTAGTTCACACTTGTAGGCTCAAAAGATAAAATTGACTGTTTTTGAGTTCAGGTAAGAAGGTTATCTAAGGCCTGTTGTGCAGTCACTTCTTAGCATGGGCTAGCTATCCACCTGACGGGTGTGCTGCTAGGAGGAGCACAGTAGATATCTTGTCTGGTCTTTGGATTTATTTCATTCCTTCAAGAAGAGCATAGCTAAATACTGTAGGAAACTCTGTGTCTTATCAGGGAAGAGGGATGAAATAAAGGGATTAAACTCTTACTGGTCTTAGTTAGCTTTTCTGATTTCTTACTGAGAGATGGATAAACACTCAGTTTCTGTTGCTACTTCCAGTCTTGGGAGACTGACATATGTTTTTTGTTTTCACAGCAGAAATTGATGTGGAATCACAGGTTGTGAACATTTGATGCAGATGGAGTACTATGGGATTGCACTTACTTTCATGAGACTCAGTATGATAAATTAATGTTATGTTTTTCTCGCTTAGCTCTAATGTTTTAAGAAAAAAATGAACAGTGGTTTCCATTGGCATTTAAAAAAATCAGAAAGTTAAGCAACTTACAGGAAAAATAAAACTAATGAAAAATTTGATGTCATTTTCATATGCCATTTGGAAATGCCTAATTTGTGCTGTAAGCCTGACTTGGTACATTTTCTCCATTTATATGCTTATGAGTGACTTAGGCACCATCTCCTCTCCGTACCTCAAAATATTGAGGTGCATTAAGTTCTCTCTATGTGGGAAATAGCCTGCTTTGGGGTGGTCTCGTAACACTAACTGTAATAGGAGGAATTAAGGAGACTTGGGGAATCTGTACTTAAAGTTATAAATCTAATTTATTAACTTTGTCCCTGGGAAGCAACCTGGCAGAGAGGAGAGATCATTGGCCTAGAAGTTAGGAGTTACAAGTTGTGACCTGTGCTGCGTTCTCCATCTGGGTAATATTGGGTAAGAAATCCCCCTCCAATTCTCCTTTTCTCTAAAATGAGGTGGCCGGATGCATTGTCTCTAAGTGTCTTCCAGTCCCTTAAGGCTGAGATTTTATAAGAAACTCTGTGTTACGTTTCTTTTAGGCATGCTGAGACAAACCTGAATCTCATACCATTTGGCATGCTTGACTTTGAATTACTGCTTATCCTGCATGAAACTTGTTTTCTATTCCCATTGCTTTAAAAAAAAAATTATTTTGGAGAAGGTGGAGATACTGTTTGTTAGTGTGGAAGACCAGAGAGTTAGCATTTGTATTAGACAAAGTGATTGGATGGTGGAGCAGGTAGAGGGTGGACAGAAGTGAGGGAGCTTTTTCTTTTCAGTAGAGGTATCGGGATAAACTAGTGGGAGTGGTTGCTGGAGACCCAGAGGAACATGGTGCCAGTGGGTTTTATTCAACCAGTCTTGCCTCTACTTCAGAACACCCTGACATTTTCCTGGATCAATAGATCTTGACTAGAGAAGGGCAGGAATGAGGAGGGAATTTAGGGAGGTTCTGGCTTATGGGGAGGGTCTATTCTTGCCCTGCTCTTGAGTGGGGGACTGTGATTGGAGTGTGGGACATGACAGAGTTCTGAGCTCTGCTCTT
This sequence comes from Cephalopachus bancanus, assembly GCA_027257055.1. Classification (NCBI taxonomy): domain Eukaryota; kingdom Metazoa; phylum Chordata; class Mammalia; order Primates; family Tarsiidae; genus Cephalopachus; species Cephalopachus bancanus. The sequence goes on along the minus strand of JAPVLO010000162.1, from coordinate 1,651,133 downwards.
CTTGCTTGGAGTCGTGTGTGTGTGTGTGTGTGTGTGTGTGTGTGTGTGTTTTTCAGATCTCTTCTGCTTGTTTTAAAGTGCAGGTACAGGTTGAGAATCCCTTACCTGAAGTGCTTGGGACCAGAAGTGTTTCAGATTTTTTCAGATTTTGGAATATTTGCATTATACTCAACAGTTTAGCATGCCTAATCCAAAAATCCAAAATCTGAGCTGCTTCAATGAGCATTTCCTTTGAGTGTCATGTCGGTGCTCAAAATGTTCTAGAATTTGGCCAGGCATGGTGGCTCATGCCTGTAATTGCAGCACTCTGGGAAGCCTAGGTGGGAGAATTACTTGAGCCCCAGAGTTCAAGACCAGTAAGACCTCATCTTGCTTAGACTTCATTTCCACACACACACAAAAGAAAAAGTTAGCTGGGCATGGTGGTGTGTGCCTGTAATCCTAGCTATTTGGGAGGCAGAGGTGGGAGGATCATTTGAGCCCTGGAGGTTGAGGCTGCATGAACCATGATTGTGCCACTTACTCCCGCCTGGGTGACAGAGTGAGACACTGTCTCAAGAAAAGAAAAGAAAGTTTCAGATTTTGAAGAATTTTGGATTTCAGATTTTTGGATTAGGGATGCTCAACTTATATAGAAATCATCTTAGTCCATTCTTGGAGTAAACTCACATGAGTTTATTTTTTATACTAAGCCTTCTTAAATCCTTTCTGGGAGTAGATTTGGAGTGAGAGAAAGTAGCTCAGTGATTTCCTAACAGGTCATAAGGACCACCTAGAAGACCTTTTGCAGGCACTAAATTAGAATCTCTGGGACTGGGAATCTCTAGTTTAAAAAAAGCCAACTCCTAGGCAATTCTGAAATAGTCTGTGTGGGATTCATCCAGGGTAGGCATTTGAGACCACTGCTGGTTTAATTCCTGTGCTGTTTGCAGCTGGGAGGGTGGAACACAAATGATAAATGAAGTATGTGTTTGTGGGGTAAGTGCACTAGAATTTTATAAGGGAAGATTATAGTTTCTTGCTTTTGGGCATTTGTCTTGATGCTTCCCAGGATACTTTGCTTTTAGTCTGTATCTCAATATTGGACTGGTGTCATTAGGGTCCATTTATAGTGACTCTGAGATCCTATTTCTGGGTCATAACTGACAGCTGAGAAGTTGTTTTATATGCCTGATTTGGGCCATATGCTCATTTTACCACTCATCTGCCACTTTTCCTTCTGTTTGCATAGATTCCCAGGATCTTCCTATAATTTGGCACCAATAACTTGGCACATTACTGCTATGGAAGTCTTGGGTGTCATTTACAAATACGAAGACTTTAAGTTCCTCACTTTCTGTGCTTGTAATCTTGAGGAGTCTCAATCTTAGGCCCTTCTGGCTTAACTATTTAAATCGATTCTGTTTCTTATTTATCAGTCCTGTCCTTAACAACCCAAAACCCCAAATGATGTACTCAGTGGTCGTGAGTTCTTAAGTACTTTTTATTCCACCAGCTTGTGTATTACGAATATAAAATTTTCTTGTGATTCTCACATCTTTTGAAACACTTATGGTTAGGGCTCACATTTGTAGTTCCCTTGATGGTCTTTCCTCATTGTGGCCAGCTGTGCTCCAGTTTATCTTGGAATTCTTTGAAAACACTGTGGTGAAAAAAAGAAAAGAAAAAAAGAAAACACTCTGGTGGATGCCATTGAGTATTAGTAACTTAATAATTGGTATTTAAGTTCTAGACTTGCTCTTAAAACTTCCAACAGTACAGAAGTATGAAATTACATACAGGCCAGGCGTAGTGGCTTGTGCCTGTCATCCCAACACCTTGAGAGGTAGAGAGGAAAGGATTGCCAAGGAGTTCAAGACCTCCCTGGGCAGCATGGTGCGACCTCGTCTCTACAATAAATCAAAAAATTAGCGGGATGTGGTGGCACATGTTTGTAGTCCCAGCTACTTGGAAGGCCAAGACAGAAGGATCACCTGAGCCTGGCAGGTCGAGGCTGTGGTAGCTGTGAGCGTGCCACTGCACTCCAGTCTGGGGGACAGAATTAGACTCCGACTCAAAAAGAAATTACATACAAAAATTTCTTTCTCTACCCGGTTTGCAACCTGCCCCCCCCCAGTTTTCATTCTCATTTCCCCATAGCAAATGTCAATAGTCTGTTTGCTTCCAAAAGTTTTCATGTGGATACACACCCTCTTCTCCTGAGTTTTAGAAACAAATGGGGTCATTCTCTATGTGTTTGGCAATTTTCTGTTTTTAGTTAATTACCATAGCTATCTTTCTGTGTCCTATTTATAGATGGTAAGGCAGACTTTATTCAGGGGTGATATTTGCAATGGGAAAGATTGATTTAGAGATCGGCTCAACTTTGAACCCAGCAAGGATGAGTGGGGATGTGGGGGTCAGTGGATGGAAAATTCGATTAAACTGACTCGATAGGATTATCACTGAAGGCGGGCCAGGGTAGTCAGATACCAAGGGTGGAGGATTTTCAATAAACTGACTTAGGATTCATGCTCTGACTAGATTCTACAAGGACAGCGAGGGGAGCCCAAGGTCAGGCCTAGTCAAGCATCAGAGGAGCCTGACTAAAGTTTTGATCAAAGAGAGAGTCCGTCACCAATATTACTTGCCATAAGTAGAATGTGCCTTAAATCCACAATGAAAACAAAACAACATGACAAAACTTTAATGAGGTATTGTCATTTTGCAGAGGGTTCTGAAGGAGCCTGCTTTCTCTAACAAGGAAGTTTAGCAGGTGGTAGAGACCTATCAAAGACTTCTTAACATCAATCAGCAACTTTGTTCTTGATTTAGTAGGAAGGATGGAAAGAGATTGAAAAGCGAATAGTTGTTATGTATGTGCAAATATTACATGGTGGTAGTCACAGGGTTTGCACACCACCTAAAACATTCTTTTAATTTTAATTTAAACCAGTTCACACATTAGAAAACAGACATACTTTGTGTTTTGAGGCAGAACTGAACTGAATTTCTGGCTGTGGTTTAAGTCATTAGCTTGATGACTAGCTGTGTAGCCTTGGGCAAGTAATTGTACCCCTTAAAGTTCCAGCTTCCCCTGTAAATGGGGATAATAACAGTGCTCGCCTCATGAGCTATTGCTGATTAAATGAGAGTACGCATGTAAAACGTGCAGTGCAGTGTCTGGCACATTTGGGGTTTGGGAACCATTAGCTACTATTAGTTGTCAGAGGTTTCTGTGCAGTCCCTAAGATGGTGATGAAAATGGAACTGACTGAGGCATAGTGAGAGGAATAAGGACACAGTGCGTTTGTGACGTTAAAGTTACTTAATTTGAAGGACTGGTTTTAGGTTTGAGATTACATTATTTCTGCATTTTTTTGGCAGGGGAGCAGTAAATATCCTTTATAAATAATCTGTTTTCTTTAATATCCTTGGCAAAGATATTAACAGTGGATAACATGTCAGCCTCTAATTTTTTGGATATGGGGGAGACTTTACTGGTCTGTGGATTTTAAAAGTCTAGGAATCCCTGGTGTTTTGGAAACTGACAAATGTATAGCTGTTCTTAGTTCAGAGCATCATCCATTAAACTGCTATTTAGGAAAGATTAAGCAAATTTGGGTACTGTGTGTAAAAGTGCAATTGTGTGTGTGAATATTAATTGTCCAGTGGTAACAACTAATATTTCTGTATTTCTGTTGATTTAACATATTGCTCTTCCCTGAGAGGCTGGCAGTTTTGGGAGTTAGCAAAGACCAGAAAACCCTCACCTGAGGTGACCTGAGAGGTGACAAACAGTACATCAGGCTCTTTTAGTTTTACCCCTTCAAACACCCTGATTGTGCCCTCTTCCAAAGAAAAACACTTACTAAAACTTGAAATTGATATACTTAAGGTAAAATTTTTACTACAATATAAAGCATTTTATATTTTCTTTGCCCAAGGAGGAACTAGGGAATTTCAGCTTGTTTGAGGGTTTTCTGGTCTTTGCCAACTCCCAAAACTGCCAGTCTCTCAGGGAAGAGCAATATGTTAAATCAACAGAAATAAAGTCTTTGCAAGCAAGTAGCCCTTACTTGACTTCACCACACTGTGAGAACAGGATGACTTACATCCTAATCTGCCCAGGACTGTTGGGGGTTGACCCCTGTTGTCCTGACATAATTATCAGTAATACCTCCTTCACTATCAGAAGTGTCCTAATATAAGTGGTAATACAGTGTATGCTTTGTGGGTTTAGCAAGAACAAGTTGGGGAGACTGTGAGGTGGCACAGTTTCCAAAGACCACTATAAACGGAAGGTAGAGTGTCTTTTAAGTCCCATTACTAGGATGGCCAAAGAGGAGGGTGTCACAGCTGAGAGGAGCCTGATATGGAGAGTTAGCCTGGGCTTGGAACTGTGGACTGTGTATTTGATTCTGGGTGAAGCTGATGAGATTTTTTCAGTCTCATATGATGTGCTGATCACTAGAGGCAAGTTTCACTTTATAGTGGAAAGAGGAACTTGATAATTTAAATACTAATGGTTTTCTTAGAGAATGGATGGGCTGGAAAATTCAGATGTAATATTTTTGGAACAATGTATTTTAAAAACCTTTACTTGGGAGATAGTGAAAATGACAGGTGACTTGATGACAGGCAAAGTAATAAAATGGATGAGATAAAAGGCAGGAGAAATGTTGACATATAGGTAGGATATACACAGATGTTTTTGAAAGCAGGTGTGAGTAATCTGAATTCCATGTGCAAGGTTAAGGCAACTTGCCTGAAGTGACTGAGGGTGACTGGGAGTCTGTAGTAGAGAAAAGAAGTTTTTGTTTCCAGTCTCTAGAATACATTAATGCGAAGTTAGTGAACTTTTCAACATTAGGGATTCTGTTCCAGGAGAGTGGACATTCACTGTTTTATAGCCTTTAACACAGGGGCATTTTTATTTTTGGTAACAACCCGAAGCAGAATCACTGTGCCACGTGAAATGTACCCACCTACCTGTCAGCACTCTGTCCCAGGTCTTAATGAGCAAAGTGGCGTTCTGTTCTCCCCTGTGCGCAAAGCAGAAGGATACTCCGGAAGTACCTGGGTCTGGGCATCCCACTGAGATCTGTTATTCTGTGTGTGGTAATTACTTGCATTATTACTCTTGGCAGGTGAACCCTTTCACAGCCCAGAGGCCAGGAGGCTGCCTCTGTCACTGAAAAGCCGAGTTATCTTGTTAAACTCCTCTCTTGTGAGAGCTTTAGAATCTCCTGAGACCTCCCGCAGGCTCTCTGTGGGGCACAGGCCCAGTTCCTGGTTAAGCCCGCCCTGCCCTTGTATTAGGCATCGGAACTCCAGTTATGGAGAAATAACTTTCCCTTATATACATTGCCGGCAACGTGGGGCTGCTGGGCCCGACTGCTTGGTTTCCATGTATTTCTTAAGAGTTCTCATACTGGTGCTCTTAATGAAAGTACGTACTTTTCTTACTTTCATTGTAGAAGAAAATGAGTCTCTTTGATTATCAACAGAAGAAGCTCAAAGGCAATGTAGAGAGAGTAGCAAGCCTGAGACTCAGGATTTTCTAAGGACAAAGAATTCAGAAGGAGGATTTTTTGAAAGTGGTTGATGGCACAAGGCTAAACGTATTGTAAAGATACTCCCTGAGTCTGAGCTGTTCATAAACTTGCACTTGAAATCTCGATGCTTTATATGTTAAAGATTGAGTTAATTTATTATTCATTAGAGAGAGCCTCCCTCAAAAAAAGAAATGGTGCAGGGAATCATAGGACTTGGATTTAGCGATAGCATAAGAAAGCCAGAATATTGTGGGCATTTTTAGTTAAAATGGACAAGCAGTCTCTTTTATGGGCAGTACTTGCAGTGAAGCTATCATAAACGGGTTCCAGATTGTGACCTTATAGGCTTCTGCTTGTTATGATGGTGGGTGGGGGTGGGCTGGGCCACCAACATTGTAGTGGGGAAGAAATGACCAGTTCTTTTGTTTTTTTTCATCTTTAAATTTTTTTATTTTAAAACTGTGGGGTACAATTCAGGGTTAGGTATACAAATATTCATGTACCCTTGTTGATGAGATGTGTGTCTCCCCCCGCCCCCGCAGATTCCCACTACCAATTCCACTTCCTCCTCATCCCCCTATTCCCCCCCTCCTCCCTGCAGTTTGACTAGGTTTCTTGTAATCACCAGCTTGTGTTAGATGACTAGGGACCTCAGCTTTTATTCTTTTATGGCAATCTCCCTAGTGGGATTTTTTTTTTTTTTTTGAATTGACATCGCACTCTGACATCCAGACTGGAGTACAGTGGCATACTCACAGCCACCATAGCCTTGACCTGCTGGACTCAAGTGTTCCTTCCACCTCAGCCTTCCAAGTAGCTGGAACTAAAGATGTGCACCACCACGCCTGGCTAATTTTTTGATTTTTGATTTATTGTAGAGACGATCTTGCCATGTTGCCCAGGCAGGTCTCAAACTCCTGAGCTGAGGCAGTCCTCTCGCCTTGGCCTCTCAAAGTGCTGAGATTACAGGTGTGAGCCACTGCACTTGGCCTTCCTAAGATTCTAATGATACGGAGAATCCTGAGATGGTATGTTAATTCAACAATAAAGGACTCTGAAATGTTTATGGTAGATTTGTGATTTGTACTTTTTTTTTTTGAGTTGGAGTCTCACTCTGTCGCCTAGACTGGAGTGCAGTGGCATGCTCCCGGCCACCGCAGCCTCGACCTGCTGGGCTCTGGCGATCCTTTTGCCTCAGCCTTCCAAGTAGCTGGAACTATAGTCGCACGCTACCATGCCCGGCTAATTTTTTGATTTATTGTAGAGATGAGGTCTCGCCAAGTTGCCCAGGTGGGTCTCGAACCCATGGGCTCAGGCAATCCACTCACCTCAGCCTCCCAAAGCGCGCGAGATTACAGGCTGAGCCACCGAGCCCTGTACTTTATTTTAGATAGACATCTAAAATTGACTATCAATATTTAAAATAGAAAAGGCTTCCAAACAAGTTTGGAAAATAAATTGGGAAAATTCATTCTTTTTTTTTTTTTTGAGTTGGAGTCTCACTCTGTCACCCAGGCTGGAGGGCAGTGGCACGCTCCCGGCAACTGCAGCCTCAACCTGCTGGACTCTGGTAATCCTTCTGCCTCAGCCTTCCAAGTAGCCAGAACTACAGGTACGCGCTACCATGCCCAGCTAATTTTTTGATTTATTGTAGAGATGAAGTCTTGCCAAGTTGCCCAGGCTGACCTCAAACCCGCGGCAATCCACTTGACGCAGCCTCCCAAAGTGCTGGGATTACAGGCGGAGCCACCAAGCCCGGCCCATTCTTTTCATAGGTAGCATAGAAGTTAACTTACTTTCTCAAGTTCTGCATATGAACCCAAGTAAATATATTAGACATTCTTTAGAGATGATTCTCTCTGAATAATAGTTTTATGCTTAGTATCACTATTTCTGTTGGTCAGTGTTAAGAAGAAAAAATAACTACAGAAACAAACCCGAGGAACAGTAAGTGCAGTGATTTTCTTTTCTTTCTTTCTTTCTTTCTTTTTGTTCTTGTTTTTTTTGAGTTGGAGTCTCACTCTGTTGCCCAGGGTGGAGTGCAGTGGCAGTGGCATGCTCATAGCCACTATAGCCTAGACCTACTGGACTCAGGCGATCCTTCTGCCTCAGCCTTCCAATTAACTGGAACTACAGGCATGTGTCACCATCCCTGGCTAATTTTTTTTTTTTTTTTTTTTTAGGTTTATTATAGAGATTATTATAGAGAGGTCTCGCCAAGTTGCCCAGGCTGGTCTCAAACCCATGGGCTCAGGCAATCCTCTCACTTCAGCCTCCAAGCAAAGTGCTGGGATTATAGGCGTGAGCCACCACTCCCAGCCATGATTTTCATTTCTCTAAGATTTTTCATGATCTCAGGTATGACTTCATTTAGTTGTGTTTGGTATACAGGTCCCTCCCCCACTTTTTATCATTTGATTATGATTTGCTATTTTGCTCAGGGACAGTGATGGCATTGCTATGAGGGAGAGAAATAAGAGATGGCAGCAGCCACAGTCATTGTGGCTAGTCATGCAGTAGCTGCTGTCTCCTCTTCCTTGGGTCAGGAGCTGCACTTTGTTCCTTTCTTTGGGCACTGAAACTGGAGAGGAGAAAAGAGTCACAGTTAAAGGAAGACGCATTTGAACACATGGCTCAAATTAGCTGAGTAACCCTGGAACGGGGCCCCAGGCTTCTCCACCCTGACTTGGCTACCCCTGCTTCTCCTCCATCTGCCCCTGAAGCTAGGCAAACTCTTTCATCATCAGGAAAACTTTTTTTCTTAGTATCCTTATTAGAAGTTGACTAGTGTCTTTGGGGAATTGCTTTTCATACTTGCAATGTTAGTATGTATGTTAATGAGAAGTAAGACTTGAACCTTCCTCTCATGGATGTACCTACATGGAACAGTTCTGAAATACAGTGGACATGTATACAAATGTGAGCAAAAAAACTTCATTAGTTACTCGAAACCCACAGAATAATAGGACTTTGACCAGATACCTTAGAAGTGTGTATTTGATGTGAAGAAAACAGTCAATAATTGGTCTTATTAAAGTGCTTTAAGTGCTTTAAAATTTCTGTAGTTCCAGAACCAAATCTTTGGACTAAGGCCCCAGTCTGTCATTGTTTGGTAAACACTGTTACAGATTGGACATTGGAAAATATTCAGAAGGCATGGTCCTTGGAGTTATAACCCTGCTCCAAACAGACACAAGAACACATATGTATTATACACAAATGCACAAAAAGTGCTTAGAATGGACCTTTACACCAAATTCATAGTAAAGAATTTAGGGTTTTTTTTTTTTTTTTTGAGTTGGAGTCTCACTCTGTCGCCCAGACTGGAGTGCAGTGGCCACTCCTGGCCACTGCAGCCTCGACCTGCTGGGCTCCGGCGATCCTTCTGCCTCAGCCTTCCAAGTAGCTGGAATTACAGGCATGCGCTACCACGCCCGGCTGATTTTTTTGATTTATTGTAGAGATGAGGTCTCGCTGCCCAGGTGGGTCTCGAACCCGCGGGCTCAGGCAATCCACTCACCTCAGCCTCCCAAAGGCGCGGGATTACAGCCTGAGCCACTGAGCCTGGCTAGAATTTAGTGTTTTTAGTGTCTGCTTTGCATTCCATAATGCTGAATGCTTCATTAACTTTCCCCAATTGGGATCTGGGGGTGGGCGCAGGGTTGGAGTTTGAGCCTGTCAGAGACTGGGACTTACCTGGATAGCAACTAAGCTTGTTTGTATCTTCTCCATGGAGCACCTCCCTCCCTGTTGCAGTGTGTTCTTCACTCATCCACTTATATGTCTCTGAGCTTCTTTCTCAAAAATAAAAGGAAATTATGTTACTCTCTCGTTACCATCAGTTTAGGCATTTGGCTATGTTTTTGTTACCATGGTATTTGAATATAGGCTTTGGGATGTAAATCTACTGAGAGATTCTTATCTATTAAGCAAGAATGAATATTAGAATCATGGAGAGTATGATCATAGAAGAGATGATAGCATTTTCTTAGATACCAAGTATCCCTTTGGGGGATATAGGAGGTGCTTGAAGAAAGTGGGAAGACAATGGAATATTGAACAATTAATTGGGAGATTCTTCACAGTGGTCAGGAATATAGATTCGAGTGGTTTTTGTTGCAAATAGTAGAGTAGGCTTGACAGCTTGCAGGAAGGGATCAATATTGGTTAGAAATGAATTAGGTAAGACATTACTGAAGGAGGTAATAAGGGAAATTTGACATCCCGTAATAAGAGGACCAATGAGGGAAGCGAGCTGGATAAACGTTGCCAGAAGTAATGTGAACTTCCTGGGGGAGAATGCATGGTGCTAAGGAAAGTTGGAATTGCATTAGAGAAGGCAGAGGGAAGGCTGGACAAGGGATTGGGCTCTGGGAATGGAGAACCCAAGTGAGGGAAGGGTGGGCGAGGGCATGCCTGCCTGGAGGTCACGCTGAGGGGTGAAAGGTGCTGGAGAACGATTGGGCTACCCCTTGTCAGTTGGTGGAGAAATCGGTAAGACAGCTGTGAGTATAGCACATGCTCCTAGGGGTGCAGCTCTTGCTAGCTTCGGCAAAAATCCACTAAGCTATGAGCTGCAGCATCTAGCACTGTACTTGATGTACAGTAGGGCCATTCATTTATTCAAAAAATGCCTTGTTTCTGGGCCCTGGGCTTACCATGGCAATCAAGGTAGGTGTGGTCTTTGCCCTGACAGAGCATCCTGCAGAGAGAGGAAGACTGTCATTAAACACTTATGCTCTACTTAATATTGTTTTGATTTCTATGGGAAGAAAGTACAGTGTTCAGAGAGCATAGATAGCAGGGCAGCGTGACCTAGTCTGGAGATTGGAAAGACTTCTTTGAAGAAAGCCAAAGTATAAGCTGAATTTGCTGGAGAACATACATTTCCGAGCTAGGCAGTTAGGGTGGGGATGGAGGCAGGGCATTCACTGACAGCACTTCTCATACTTTACTGTGCATATGCCAGTCACCTGACGATCTTGTGAAAAATGCAGATTCTGACTTAGTAGGTCTGGGTGGGGTCTGAGGAGATCCATTTCTCACGAGCTCTCAAGTGCTTGCGGATCTGTAATTGCCTTCAGAGGCTTTCTGTGAGTACTTCTTTTCATGCCTGCTTTTAAAATATATATATATATATATTCTTTTGTTTCTGTTGAAAGATGGTAGTATTCCACTGAGACATTTTTTCCTCCCCTCAGTCTGTAGCCACAGTGGCTGCAATGATATAACTGTTAAGTGCTTTCAAACTGTAGTTGATTAGTAGTAGAGACTCTGCTGTTCCTTCCATGTAATGTGTTAGTTGAAAATATTACAGATAGCCCACATTGTAGAGAAGGCCAAAGATGTGGGAACAGCAGAGACTTAGGATTTGATAAGGCAAAAGAGAAAATAAAATCCATTGTCATGCATGTTAACTTAGAGAATTTCTCTTGATATTTCCCAAAACATCTTTTCCCTTTGTTTCCCTAGAGTAGAGTGGAGGACTCAGGCTTTGTTTTTGATAATACAACTCCTTACTGATAATGAAGAAGGTCAACTCTCAGGATTAAATGGATTGCAACTAGATTAAAAAGCTTCACCTAAACCAAAAATATATATAGCACTGTTGCCTCCTAGAGATAGTTCTCAATTACTGTAACTCTGAACTTCCATCAGTTGTTTCTCAAAACTTTTGAGATATTAAGGGTTTTCTGGCTTTTCTGAATAAAACCTAATTAGATCATGTTTATATATAATTTTAAAAAATTTCCATCAGATAACTGGCATAGGAGGGAAGGGGAGTCTCCCTGAAACTCACGGTCTTCTTTGGGGTGGTAGTCTTTTTGAGCAGTGTGCTCAGAGAAGGTTTGAGTTCTGTGATTTGAAAGCATATTACATTTTATTTTGAAAAAGAACATGAGATAATTAGTGGATCACATAGAAAGATATAGTCCATGCAGCACGGTATTAGTTTGACATTCACATTCTTAGAAGTTTGTGCATGGAGAGGGAGGGTAGAGTAGGGAGGGGCAAATTTTGGAATCACCAAGACCTAGTTCTAGTGATTTGTTAATCATTAAGGCTCTAAAACAGGCTGTATGTAGTATGCTTAGCACCTTAAAAGGTGGTTTTAAAAACTTTTATTTTGAAGTAATTTCACACTTTGAAAAAAGTTAGAATAGTATAAATAACTCCTGTCCCTTTTACCCAGAGCCCCCTGTGGTTTATCATTCTTTCTATATCACATGCAATCATTATTCAAACAGTAGTTATGTTCTGTAATGGCACAAGCACTGAATTCATAAGTGTTAAGCCATTGTTGCTAGGGGAAATTCAGGTGAGGTTGCTTCGAGCTTGTGGTCACATTTTCAACTGATCAATACATGATCTTGTTTTAGTGTGTGCTTCTGTTTTGCTTGCTTGTTTTAAGGTGGGGTCTTGCTCTGCCACCCAGGCTGAAGGGCAGTACTCACTGCATAGCTCACTGCAGCCTTGACTTTCTGAGCTCAAGCAATCCTCTTGCCTCTTGAGTAACTGGGACTACAGGTGTACAGCACCATGCCCAGCTGTTTGTGTGCTACAGTTTAAAGACCCTGTATTTAATACATATTATTGATTCATTGACTTTGAATTCATGCCTGAATGAAGCTTATTTAACCCTTACCTGTTTTCTCTGTAAGGTTCATGCCAACAGCTGTCTTGTCATATCAGGACTATCTTTGGGGGCTATCTTAAACAGTGAAATCAATAAAAAGCACAAAAATGTGGCACTAAATAGGCTATGAAAAGAATACTTGTTAACTGTGTGAAAGCAGAAACAATGGCAGACCATTGCCTGGCTGGGAGCAAGAGCATCAAGCGACTCAAATTTTTGTTGCTCTGTGCACATGCATGCCTGTGAGTGACAGCAAAAGTGCCAAGAGTATTGGTATTTGGGATTACAAATAAAGCATAGTGAGTAGGCAAGTTCACAGATTCAGATCTTTTGTATTGTTATTTTTTTCTGAATTATTTGAGAGTAATCTGTAGATATGATATGATATTGTCCCAGTTTTGGCCAATGAGAGCTCTTGTAAGCTGGCTTCTCTGTCACTTTGATGTGCCTTCATTCTTTGAGTACATTTTAACTTTCTGGCACAGCAAGATGTTCCAAGCTCATATTGCGCCTTCCCTGTCCCAACTCTGAAGTCAGCTGTTTCTCTAAGGAGCCTTGGTTCTTTTTAGCAGTTTGTTTTTTCTTTTTAACTTTAATACTTCAAGTACTGTCTTAAAAAAAACAAAGACTCATGTATATGATCGCAATAAAACCATCAGGATCAGAAATTAATGTGTTACAATACTTCTATCCAACCCACAGACTCCCTCTGCAGGTGCAGTATTTAATCTCCAATCCCCTGTTGGTTGTCATGTCTTTAGTTTCCTTCAATTAGGAATAACCTCTTAGATTTTTCTTGATTTTCAAGACCCTGACATTTCCTGAGAGTGACTTTATAGACTGTTTCTCATTATGGGTTTGCCTGTTGCTTCCTTATGATTAGGTTTAGAGCTGTGCATTTGTGACAGGATTACCACATAAGTGTTGCTTTGTTCTCCGTGCATTGTATTAGTGAGACACATCATGTCATTGTCCTGTTACTAGTGCTGATAACTTTTATTTATTAAGACAGTGTCAGGTTTCTTCAGTGTGCTTTTCATTAATAAGTATTTTATGTAATAATAAATAATATGTATTTTTATTTATCCCTTAATTAATAATTTGTAATTAGTATTTTGTGAGATGTTTTGATGTTAAACAAATATCTGTTCTTCATCATTCTTCCACCTATTTTAGTATCCATCGATGATTCTTTTGCCTGAATCAGTTATTAGTGTGAATGTTGCCAAATAATTGTTTTCTGATTCTATCACTGATTATACATCTTTTTTTTTTTTTTTGAGTTAGAGTCTCACTGTGTCGCCCAGACTGGAGTGCAGAGGCATGCTCATGGCCACCTTAGTGACGACCTTCTGGGCTCAGGCGATCCTTCCCCCTCAGCCTTCCAAGTAGCTGGAACTACAGGCACGCACCACCGTGCCTGTCTAATTTTTTTTTTATTTATTGTAGAGATGAGGCTCACCAAGTTGCCCAGGCTGGTCTCAAACCCGTGGGCTCAGGCAATCCTCTCACCTTGGCCTCCCAAAGTGCTGGGATTATAGGCATGAGCCACCGTGCCCAGCCTGATTATACATTTATTAGTTATTGTTCAACTGTAAAATATAACTTTCTCTTCCATATTATTTATTCATTCATTTATTTATTCAATGGATTGTAATCTATTACTATTAATTAGATTTTCATGTTGTCCCAGTTTTGACCAATGAGAGCTCTTGTAAGCTCTCTATCATTTTGATATGTCCTCATCATTCTTTGAGTACATTTTAACTTTCTGATGTTCCAGTATGAGATGTTCCAGGCTCATATTGTGCTTTCCCTGTCCCAATCTTAGGATCTGCTGTTTCTCTAAGGAGTCTTTGTTCCTTTTAGCAGTTTTTTTTTTCTTTTTACCCTTTAATACTTCAAAGTACTATCCTAAAAATAAGGACGCTCATGTATATGAATGCAATAAAACCATCAAGATCAGAAGTTAGCATGGATACAATACTTCTGTCCAACCCACAAATTCCCTTTGTAGGTGCAGTATCTAATCTAGGATCTAGGTTTTTTTTTAATTAAAAAGATAAATTTTTATTTAAAAATCTATTATTTTATTTCTGCTTTTCCTCTAAAAAACAGAAGAGTTTTTAGAAGCCACAATCTGGATCCTAGGTTTGCTCACTGCTACCGGGGTATCAGTTTTTAGACCCTTTTCTTAGTGGATAGACCCAGGAAATGTGTATGTATAAATACACATACACATATATTTATCTATTTCTGTGTTTATCTGTGTATGTTCAAAAGCAGGTGTTTGCCTTCCTATCTAAGAGGATTTTTTTTTTAGCCTTTCTGTGTTTGCAACTCTCCCCTGAGAAACCAACTCTCGGTATCAATATACAATTTGCTCAGTTACACTGTAGGTGACCAATTTCCTGCTCACACTAGCTGAATCCTCAGCTTTCAGTGATCTGCCAGCAAGTGCTGACTGAGTCTGCGGGCCCCAGTGTCCTACCAGTCTGTGCTGATAAAGGGGAAGGAGAGTTGAGAGCTTTTTCACCTGTTGGTGACTTATGGTGATTTGGCTGTGGAAATGTTCACCCTTACAAGAAAGACCACCTGGCATCGTAGCAGAGACTAGCATCTCCTCTGTGTTTGGAGAAAAAATTGCTTTGCTTTTAGGATTTTTTTTTTCCTTTGAACTATTTCCAGCTTTGGTTTTAAACTTCTTGGGAGGCTTGAGCTGTGTTTATTTTTTTCCTCCAGATTTCATGTGCTTTTGGTATTTGTCTGGAATTGAAACAAAGAACTTTAAAAATTATCAATTTGTCTTTGATTTATATAGTGTTTCAAAACTGCTTTTTTCCTGCCTAATTCAAATGTGTTTCTTTACCACAGGATTATGAATTTTCCCCTATAGTATGTGTTTGATTCCTTTTCTTTTTTTTTTTTTAAGAGTCAGGCTTTTGCTCTGTCACCCAGGCTGGAGTACAGTGGTGCAGTCATAGCTCACTGCAGCCTTGAACTCCTGGGCTCAAACAATCCTCCTGCCTCAGCCTCTTGAGTAGCAGGAACTACAGGCACATGCCCCCATGCCTAGCTGTGATTTCTTTTTGCTGTCAGAATGTTGAATTTAGGAGTTGTGATCTCCATTAGACCTAAGTTCTAATTAGACCTAAGAACTAAGACCTAAGAACTAACGTCTCCATTAGACCCAAGTTCTAGCTACTCAGAATCAAATTTCCCTGATATAGTATCTACATTTAGATGCACACTATAGACTTCTGTTTTCTCTGACTTGGTACTATCATTGTTTGAGAAAATAATGTGTAGTTATTAACCTTATCCTCCTTATTGAGGGCTGCCGGTTTGATGCTCTAATTCTTTCTTTATCCTGTTTTCTCACTTAAGGAGTTCCAAATTGTTTCCTTTCTGAAGGGAACTTGGGAAGAGAGTAAAGAGCCCTGATCACTGCAGTCGCTTTCCTTTCCCTTCAATAGTCTAAGTATTTGACTCTCACCATGTTGGTAGAGGGGAGAGTCCTCTCTATAGTGTTATTCTTTTTTATGTTCTGAGTCAGTTAACTTTTGGTTCTTCCTCTGGTGAGTTAACACCTGACTTTTATTCTGCAGCATTTTCTCTTGACATGTGGTGTGGATTTCTCTGAAATGACATTTCACATTTGTCTACTGTATGTGGCAACTTCTTCCTGCGTTCTCTCTTATTTCTGAGTAAATAAACCTTGATCTCCTGGGTCCTTGGCAGCAGTAGAGCTCAGCCTGAGGTAGTGAGGACTTGGCTCTGCAGGGAACCATTATCCTGGAGATGTTCTGATACTGGTTTCCAGGAGATTGAGTTAGTTTCTTGATGGCAAATCTTTGATTGTGAAGGCTTGGTGGTGTTCTTTTATGTAGGTCATGGGCCTCATATCATAGATTTAGTATTTGTTGTTTTTTTAAAAAGTGCACTGGGAAAGCCTGTGGTCTAACCCTGATGCCATCTTATTGACCCATAGTTTTCTCATCTGTAAAGTGAGGATATGGATGCCTGTCCTGCTTCTTTAGAGTACTGTGGTGAGGATGACGAAGGGTGAAGAATAGGGAAGGAAGGGAAGAGAAACCAATAGCCCTTAACATTTATTAAGTTACCGACTAGGTTTCAGGCACCATCAGGCATCTCACTTAATAATCCAAACAAGGCTGGGCGCAGTGGCTCATGCCTGTAACCTCAGCACTTTGGGAAGCGGAGGCGAGAGGATTACCTTGTTTCTACAATAAAAATAAAAAATTAGCTGGGCGCAGTGGCACGTGCCTATAGTTCCAGTGACTTGGAAGGCTGAAGCAGAAGGATTGCCTGAGCCCAGCAGGTCAAGCCTGTGATGGCCGTGAGCGTGCCTGCACTCCAGCTTGGGCGACAGATAGAGACTCCAACTCAAAAAAAAAAAAAAAAAAAAAATCTGAACAATCCACAGAAGATGGTAGTATCCTCATTTATATAGATGACTGAGTATTACAATGTTCAGAATGGTTTTCACTTGAGTTTGTGTTCAAACTCCAGACGAATTTTAGAGCTCACAGTCATTCCATTTGGCCACATCATCTGAGGCTATGGTTGACAAGACATTTGTCAAATATGAAGTTCAGTAGAAACTTAAGGGATGATACTTTCTATGGTTACCTCTGAGGACAGAGACTGTGACATAGACACTTAAGTCTGCTTTCCTAGAGGGAGGGTATCTTAACGGATAAATCAGGAGAATTAAATTGCATGTTATAAGTGATGAAACAAGCTAATGGAGCTGATTAAGTAACTCTCAGAGGTCACTGCTGACATTGATTTGATTCTGAAACTAAATTCTTATTGTTATATATAGCTACTACTTCTCTGATTTTAAAAATGAGTGGTTTGTGGAACTTGGAGTAGTCCAGAATTTATTCTTGCCTTGCATTTGTTGTTTAGACTACCATAAAACTAATTTTCATCTCACTGCCTTGTCATAATGCTATATGTCAGGGGTTGGTAAACTTATTGTGTAAAGGGGCAGGTAATAAATATTTTAAGCTTTGCCAGCCATTTGGTCTCTGTCTTAGCTACTCAGCTCTGCCATTCTAGTGTGAAAGCAACCCTAGACAATACATAAATGGGTGAGCTTGGCATATTCCAATAAAACTTTATTTATGGACACTGAAATTTAAATTTCATACTCTTCTCTCATGTTATGTAATATTCTTCTTTTGATATTTTTCCAGCCATTTCAAAATGTAAAAACCATTTTTAGCTCATGGACTGTACACAAACAGTCGGTAGACTGAATTTGGCCAGTGGGCTGTGGACTGCCAATCCTGCTTTTTATCATTCTGAAGTTTTCTTTCTTTGTGTTTCCTTTTTGGGTATTCTTCTGTAATATTGGCCTCTAAGTCTCTTCTTGCCTTGCAGACTGTAGTGTTTAGTACATGTTGGTTTGATTTGGGGCACCCAGCTCTCGTGGAAACTTTACTTGCTCGGTGATGTGGTCTCTGATACCTGCTCTACCAGCAAATATAAATGGAGATTTTAAGTGGAAAAAAGATTTAATCAGTAGGTAACCCAGATACTATTTTTTTAAAAATTTATTTTATTTTATTTTATTTTTTGGAGACAGTGTCTCACTCTGTCACCCAGTCTGGAGGGCAGTGGCACGATCATGGCTCACTGCAGCCTTAACCTCCTGGGCTCAGATGATCCTTGTACCTCAGCTTCTCCAGTAGCTGGGACTAGAGGTGCATGCCACCACATCCAGCATTTTTAATTAAAAAATTTTGTAGAGATGAGGTCTTGCTGTGCTTCCCAGCAGTCCTCCCACCTCAGTCTCCCAAAGTGCTTGTATTACAGGCCATGAGCCACCGTGCCCAGCCTTGGATACCATTTTAACAGATAAATCTTGTTACTTCCAAATGTTTGTTACTATGTGTGGCATAGTGGAATGCCAGGATTGGGGGAGTTCAATTCCAGCCCTTATTCTACTATCAATACCTTGTTATTTTAGACAAAAGTTACTCTATCTGCCTTGGTTTCAGATTTTTCACTTGTAAAATACAAGGGTCCAAATTAGGAGCACTCGTTATCTAACCTTTCTCTAAAGATGACTGTTATGCTCCCTGAGATTTTTTTTTTGAAAGTAGGATTTATTGAAAGGACAGAAAAGCTCCCAGAGCAGGAGGGGAATTGAGGGGCTTGCCCCTCCCTGAGATTTAAACTCCCTATTTGCAAACTGAGGCCCAATTTGTGGCACAGCTGGCCCAGGACTTGTATCTGCTGGGTCTGCTGGTGTATCCAAAGCAAGTGAGATGGCAATGCCATGCACTCCTGGACTTCCAATTCATTGGGTTTGAATGTTGTGCCCTCTAATTTACATTTACATTTTGCTTTTATCAGAAAACAAAACAAAACAAGCTGGCTGTATTGGTGAGTATTCTGGGAAAGCCCTCACAGACCACACAGCTTATGCTTTTTTGGGATTGCTTGCTTTGTCGAAATGACTTTTTAATTTTCAAGAGATGATTCTTCCTGTGACGGCAACAACTCTGGCTGCCAGGAAGTTTTTTTCTGATATGCTTTCTGAAATTTTTCCCTGTTGAATCTTTCTTTAGTTTCTTGCTTTCATTCAATTTCTTGAGATGCTTTTGCTTCATTAAAGTGGATCTGATAGGACCAAACCTTGCCTCCTCTTTCTACAGCAGCTTCTTTCCCATCCCTTGATGGTATTTTTAGGTATAGAAAACATCTGTCTAGTTCTGACAACGTGGCTCATGTCTGTAATCTCAGCACTTTGGGAGGTGGAGGCAAGAGGATTGCCTGAGCCCAGGGGTTCAAGACCAACCTGGGCAACTTGGTGAGACCTCATCTCTACAATAAATAAAAAATCAGCTGGGTGTGGTGGCACACACCTGTAGTTCCAGCTACTTGGAAGGCTGAGGTGGAAGGATCACCTGAGCACAGCAGGTCAAGGCTGCGGTGGTCATGAGCGTGCCACTTCTCTCCAGCCTGGGTGAGAAAGTGAGACTCCAACTAAAAAAAAAAAAAAAGAAAAGAAAACACCCGTCTAGAATCCCTGACCTGCCTCTTTGTCACTCTGACTTGAGCCCTGCACATGCGGTTGAAGGCTCCTAAATGGCACTGTGTACTTTTCAAGTCCATGATTTTCCTGGTTCTTCTTTCTGTGTGGCACACAGAATACTTGCCGTGTAGCTTCTGAGAAAAAACTTGCATTGCTTCGAGCCATTTTAATCCTTTTTAGAGCTTTGAAGATTTCACTGGGCTTCTGTCTCCTTCCATGATTTCCTACCTAGTTATTTCTAGAGGACTTGAAGGTTTATACCATATCCTCTTCTGGGGTGAGTCACCATGCCTGACTTGCTTCTTAGTCAACTGGTTTTAAAGACTTTTTTTGTGTGAGGCTCACTCTTTGTGGTTCTCACTCTGTCACTCAGGCTGGAGTGCAGTGGTGCAGCCTTGACCCAGCTCACTGCAGCCTTGACCTCCTGGGCACAAGGGATCCTCCCATCTCAGCCTCCTCCCCTTCTCCTCAGTAGCTGGGACTATAGGCTCATGTGCCATCACACCTGCCTTATATTTGTATTTTTTGCTATTTTGCCCAGGCTGATCTCAAACTCTTGGGCTCAAGTGATTCTCATTCCCTGACCTCCAAAGTGCTGGGATTATAGGTGTGAGTCACCAGGCCTGGCAGTCATTGTAGTTTTGGTTTGCATTTCCCTGATGATTAATGATGACAAACATCTTTTCATGTGCCTTTTGACCATTTGTATTTCTTTTTGAACAAATGTCTTTTCAGCTCCTTTACCCATTTTTAATTGATTTGTTTGTCTTTTTTTTTTTTTTTTTGAGTTGTAGTCTCACTCTTGTTGCTGGAGTGCAGTGTGGCACACTCACGGTCATCGCAGCCTCGACCTGCTGGGTTTAGGCGATCCTTCTGCCTCAGCCTTCCAAGTAGCTAGAACTATAGATCCACGCCACCATGTTTGTCTTTTTATTGTTGAATTATGAAAATTCTTTTTTCTAGATTCTAGACCCTTATCAGATATATGCAATTTTTTTTAAACTTTCTTCTTAGTGTTCATTGGAGCATATATTTTTAATTTTTAATTTATCTTTTTCAGTTGCTTCTGTTTTTGGTGTCATATCTAAGAAACCATCACCTAATACAAGGTCATGAAGATTTAAACCTGTTTCCTTAAAAGACTTTTGTGGTTTAATTCTTACATTTAGATCTCTGATCCTCTTTGAGTTATCTTTTGTATATGGTGTGAGGTAGAGGTCCAGCTTCGTTCTTTTGCATAAGGATATCTAGTTATCACAACATGAAAAGACTACTCTTTCCCCATTGAACGGTCCTGGCGACAGCTGAAAATCATAAGCATACAGGTTTGACCATAAACATATGGATTTGTTTAGGACCTTCTTTTTGTAATATTCAGCATCAGATGTCTGCCCTCATTCTTTGTATTGGTGGATATTGCTGTTAATAATATGCCTGTAATAATAGCTAGCAGGTGGATAATGCCCGTTAACCCAGTACTCCTTGCAGCACTGATATGATGCCATTTTCAGGCCAAGACTATTTTTGTTCTTGGGCTTGGAAAAAATCCTGGCTTTGTTGACATTCTGAGGAAATTTTCTAACATCCTTTTCTTGTTCTAAGTATAATATGGCTAGATTTTTGTGTTTTCTGTTCTTCTTGTGTTGGTAGCCTGGGGGTTAAAGAGTTAAACAAACCAAATCATTTATCAGAATCTAGTGAAGATTTAATGTGGTATTCTTGTTGCTGGGCAACAGTTTAGTGGCTGCCCTTAAAGTGCTTCACTGTAGGTAAATCTCCCAGTAAACCTGTACGTGGGTTTGAACAGCGTGAGTCCCCATTTTCCTTCTCAGCTGCCTTGTTTCAGCCTTTGTAACTGTCTGACTTATGCCCTGAAGCCAGGTCCTTTGAATCACACCACATCCCTCTGCAACCTTTATTGGCAGAACTGAGAAATGTCTAATCCATAACCTCAATCAAACTGACTCATTGTGACAGCTGGTTTCACAAACCTCCTGCTGTATCAGGTAGTTCTAAGATCGTTTTTCTAGAATGTCATTTTATTAATATAATTGGATTAAAGCAGTAACCATTTGACTTGCTTTCTATGCTCTATAAATTAGCAATTAAGGATAATTACTGCATCCATGAAAGTTTGCAACATGAATCAGCACAGCTTTGGCAGACCAATTACCCATGACAGTTTCTTCTCAATCTTAGCATTATTCTCCTGAAATTAAAATTCTGAAAAGTGATACATTTTACTTACATATGTTTATTGTTTGTTGTCTCCCCCCACTAGAATGTCAGTTCCTCCAAGAGCAGAAATTTTTGTCTTGTTTTATTTCACTGAAATAATACTGCTTGCCTAGAACAATGTCTGGCACATAGTAGGTACTCAGGAAGTTTGTATTGAATTAGTAAATGAATTAATCATTGAATAAAATTATAGAATAATCAGCTTGGATAGCAGGTCTTTCAGAGAGAACAAATGGCTTGTTTTGGTGCTATATGAACTATGAGTTGTCTGACATATAGACCTTTGGTCTATTTCATATTTTACTTGGACATTTTAAGTATTTTCCACACAGAACATATTTCTCCTTTGCTTTATTTGGTGGAGAATCTTAGATACAGAAAGACCATTAAAATATTTTTATTGAGGAAGAACTTGAATAAAGATTGTTGACAAGTAAGATAGGATCCCTCCTATCTTTAACAGTGCCTGGAAGATGAAATGGAGGTAGCGAAAATGAAGTGTAGTATGTTTTGAATGAGTTCAGTTCCTGTGGACAGTAGGAGGGAAACTCGTTCCTCCCAGTAGAGCCAGATCTCTTCCTTCCATCGTGGTCTACAGACACAGTCTTTTCTGACCTCTTCACCAAGGAAGTGGCCAAAAGAAGGGAAGAGGGTTTAGGAGGAAAGTTGTATACCTGCCTTTTCTTTCTTCCCGAGGAGTAGGAATAGCAATGCCTGCCACAGTGAATCTCTTCCTTGTTGCTTAGGAGATTGATTGGTGACTGCTGCTTACATTTGTATACTAAAGAGTATAAAAGGTGTAGAGCAGCCTACAAAGTACAAACTGTCTCTGTCTAATACTAATTCAAGCATTGATTATCTGAATGGCATTTTTGGTGCAATAATGCAAAGAAGTTCTGACAGCAGACTTTAGGATAGCATTCAGGGAGAGGGGAGGGTGCCCAAAGGAGTTTTGCATAATTACTATGGACAGATTGTTTGCCAAAGTCCTTAATAGGGCCAGGACAACAATTGTAGGCTCATTGCTTCCAGAGATCTAGCTTACTAGGCAGAACCATGAGAATAATAATTCTGATATTTAGAGGTGAAAAGGGGCTCTCTTCTCATTAGTCTTGAACTTTTCAGTGGCGTTTGTCAGACTTGAGAAATAAGGGTGGTTTTCTAGGTTGGGTCAATGCTTGCTTTTCAAAATTTACCTTTGACAGCCATGGTGAATTTTCCTATAAATGGGCCTTGGCTTTTCCAAGAGGTCTCCTGGGAATGCTTTATTACTTTTTGTGAAAACTTGACTGAAATTGAGAGGCTGGAGGGACTAGAGACAGGGGATCTGGTTTGCATGCTATATGTGGGTGGGCTGTCCTCAGCCCTGTGTGGAATTTGTGCCAGAATGATTTAAGTGCAGGTATTATACACTATGCTATTCTTGCTGTGTATTGTTTTTGCCCCTTGTGAGGAGGAATTGACTATAAATGAGTCAGATCCAAGCTTTTCTTTTCTTCTTTGACCCTTTTCATTCAGGAATTTCCAACAGCCCCTTCTCTAGGATACGTGCTCTTTCTTGACTTTGTTTTCTTTGAGAGCATGTCTTTTTAGATTGTCGGTTACCTGGGATGATGCCTAGGACACAGGTTCTCAGGATAGGCTGTTAACAAAGTTGTTTGGTTGGAAGTTTAAGGGTTTAATTGCTGTTAATACTTGATCAGAAAGGAAAACAAAAAGAAAAGCATGCTGTGTAATTGGATTAGGAAGACAGTCTTTTTTTATAGTGAGGGAGGAATGATGTAGGCCAAGGTCTATGTGCTCAAGGTATTGGGCACAACAAGACATTAATCAGCACTATTTGGAAAATTGGAATATGCATAATTGATAGAGTTTCCATGAAAAGATAGTAGAGTGGATAAATAAATTGTGGTATATTCATGCAGTGGAATACACTACAGCTGTGAAAATGAGTGAAGTACAGGTGTCTCTCTTGCTCATGAGGTGTGTTTCATATTTAGAATTTTTCCAGATTTTGGAATATTTGCATTATACTTACTGGTTGAGTATCTCTAATCCAAAAGTCTACAATGCTCCAGTGAGCATTTCCTTTGAGTGTCACATTGTTGATCAAAAAATTTTGGGTTTTGGAGCATTTTGGATTTCAGATTTGGGATGCTCAGACTGAATGGTATTTTGCATCAACGTGAATGGGTTTCATCAAACAAAATGAACAAAAGAAGCAAGTCATTGGTGGGTACATGGAGTAGACTCAGTGTAGAGTTTAGACATAGGAAAAACAAAATGGATGTTTACACAGGTGACTGTACAGAAAAGCAAGAGAGGGATTATCACAGCTATTAGGGTAGTGATAGAGGCTGGGAAAGGGGACATTTAGAGTGGGCACAGAGGAAATTCAGGGTTCCGGTAGCGTTCTAACTTAATTCGAGTATTGGTTATACAGTTGTTTACTTTCTTATTCTTTAACTTGTACATATGAATTGTGTTTATTTATTGAGGTGGGGAGGTGAGGGAGAAATGCCCTCTAAGTGGACTTCACAGGAGCGGCTCCCTTCATGTTCCTTTACAGAGAGCTCTGTGGTCTTGTCTGAGCAGTGCTCTATGTTGATAGAACCCCACCGTCTTCTGTCTACTGACCTTTCAGTGACTAGTTCTTACTTTGACACAAGGACTTGAGAATCTTGTGAGTCTAGTGAAGCCAGTGCCTGAGTCCCCTACCTGTTCACTATCTTGGGCCTGTCTTAGCAAGGACAATTTGAATAGCTTGGGTCATTTTTTCTGTCTGCCCCTTCTTCCCTTCTGTCACTCGAAAACCTCCCTTCTCCTCTGCAGATATTTTAAAGTTCAGTGCCTGTTCGCTTCAGAGCTCTTGCAGTTGCAAGTGGGTTCTATGCCTAGCACCTTTGATTAGAGACATGAGAGGAGCTACTGACAGTGCTTGGGAGCCTTAAGGTGCTTATTAGAGTCTTCTGTTTTGGTCATCTAGGGCATAGGTTTTCTAGATTACTTCTGTATTTCTTTGTTGACCTCAACGTTGAATGCTGTGTACACAGGAAACAGAAGCAGTGGGCCCTGGAGTACCACATCCACATTAGCCTGGGGCAGATTCAGTTGTTCCCAGATGGTATGTAGGGGCTTCTTCCTTCAACTTCCCCCTTTCTTAAGTCTTCCATTGTTTGCTTCAATTTTAGATTGAAAAGTGTGGGTGGAGATATTAATTCCTTAGTAATTGCAAAGAATACAAGTGGTGGTGCTACTTGGGCGAAATTATATAGGTCATTAATCTTCATGTCTCACACACCTTTTCACCCAAGTCTGTTTATGACTTTTCTGTTGTTTGTTTAATTCCTACTTGTGTATCTGGGTCCATCATTTCAGAATCTGGTCCAAGTCGTTACATAGGTATTTCTCTTATAAAATTAAAAGTCATCCTGTTTATTTAGTCATTCAACAAATATGGTGGCATGGTGGTTTATGCCTGTAATTCCAGTGCTTTGGGAGGTTGGCTAAGGGATCACTTAAGGCCAGGAGTTAGAGACCAGCTTTGGCCACATAGTGAGCCCCAACTTCACAAAAAAAATTTTTAAAATGAACTGGGCGTGATGGCATACACCTGTAGCTCCATCTACTCAGAAATCTGAGGTGGGAGGATCCCTTGAGCCTGGGAGTTTGAGGTTACAGTGAGCTATGATTGTGCTACCGTACTCTAGCCTATGCAACAGAAGAAGATCCTATATCTAAAAACAAACACACAAACAAACAAAACCACAAACAAAAACCCAAATATTTGAGTGCTTCCAAGCGACCAAGTGCTGTTCTAGATGTTGGGAATATGGCAGCAAACAACCTAGATCATGGTCTCATTGCCTCTAGATGGCTAACTTCCTCTTATTTCTCTCCCTCTCCCTGTTTAGGTTCTCTCAGGGTGTGCCATCATTGTCCGAGGGCAGCCTCGTGGCGGACCTCCTCCCGAGCGACAGATCAACCTCAGCAACATTCGTGCCGGAAATCTTGCCCGCCGGGCGGCTGCCACACAGCCTGATGCAAAAGATACTCCTGACGAGGTAGGTGCTTCCTGAGGCCCTCCTGAGCCTGTGAACCCAGGTAACAGCCTACTCACCTCCACGACAGACATCATTTTGATGTACTCGTTCTTTTCTGCATATTTTGAGCATTTTTATGTCATAGGACAGATGATTCTGATATGGCCACAGCAACTTGAGTTGTTGTTTATACTTTTACCATCTTTAGCAGCAGTCGAAGTCTTAGGGCTTTTTCTCGTACACTTTCCTATAAGTTTAGGTTTGTCGTGGTTTCTACTGTTCCTTCTCTTAGAGTGGCTTAGGAACATTTCGTAGGTAGCCCTAGCCATTTGGACTCACCATTGGCTATGGCAGAGCACATTGTTCAAAATTCAGAAGGATATACAGTGAAAAAGCTAATGCTTCCCAGAGACAATTGATGTTCTTAGATCTCGTGTCTCCTTCCAAAAATATTGAATGCCTATATCAGCAGACACTTTCATTTTTATAAATGGTAGCATATATAAAAGTCAGGCCCATTCTTTATTACAGATTCTTATTCTGGGATACATGCACCTCTAAAGGCACCTGTGAATCCCATGAAATTGCAAAATTTTGTTTAAACATGAATTTTTTTAGAGAGGGCATTTTCATCAGTTTTTTTTTTTTTTTGGTGAATTTGGGACACAGCTTTATTTGAAGGATAGGCACAACTGAGTCCCCCTCTTTCTGTGGTCCTGGCAACGTTGGCCTCAGGCTGGGGCAACCAGTGACCTGCGGTGAGAAGACAGGCTTGGAGGTCAGGAGTCAGAGACCAGATCCTGTGAGTGGCCGCACAGGGGCTGAGGTGGCGGTGACTGTCGGGGCCTGGGTTTTACCCTTGCACATGAGGCAGTGGGCGGTGAGCTGAGGCCCTGGTGGTTCTGGGTGCCGAATCTTATCCATGACCACAGCCAAAGCCGAGGGTGATTTTCAACCAACGCTGGGTCATCAGTTTCTTAAGGCAACTTGTAGCTCAGGAGTTCTAAAGAGTCACTGTAGTATACTGACTTGTGAAATGACATCGGAGCTTTTGTCCCACCATCCCCTCCTCTTCCACCCAACCTCTGATGCCTGGCCACCCTTCCTTCTTTCTAGTGTGCCTTTGACTTCTTAAGTTCCTGCCTCTTTAGGCATCTGCTATGCACATCAATTTGGCATTGTTCAGTCTTGGTGTCTATGACTTCCACACTTTGAAACATTGGTGCTTCACTCTTCTTTAATAGTGCTTTGGTTATCAGAAATGAAATTTCTGGATTCTAAAATTTGTCCTGTGCCCCAGCTTGATGATCTTAGGGAGGTTAGTACCTCAGCTCTTCTATGTTATTCTCTGCCAAGGCAGTGAAGAACTTATGGGAATCTTCCCGCCCCCCCCGAGTTGGAGTCTTACTCTGTAGCCCAGGCTGGAGTGCAGTGGCGTGCTCACGGCCACCCTAGCATCGACCTGCTGGGCTCTGGTGATCCTTCTGCCTCAGCTTTCCAAATAGCCAGAACTACAGCACGCGCTACCATACCAGGCTAATTTTTGATTTATTGTAGAGGTGAGATCTCATCAAGTTGCCTGGACTGGTCTCGAACCTGCAGGCTCAGGCAGTGTACTTGCCTCGGCCTCCCAAAGTGCTGGGGTTACAGAATGAGCCATCGAGCCCGGTGACATTTAAGGAAAGCATTTAGTTTTATCATCTATAATAAAGGACATTTTGTTTAAGAAGATAGTGAAGCAATGTTATAGATAATAGAGATAGAGAAAAACCACCCATAATTCTTTTACCAACAGCATTAAGACTAAATAGATTAAAATAAGTTTAAATAGGTTAAAATCAGTTTGTCTTCACTGATCCTCCATCAGTGACCACAAGCATTGGGAATAATAGTGTATATACCTCCAGGTTGTTTAATGAGGCTTAAGCAAGATAACATCAAGTACCTAGTGCATGCTTTTTAGTACTTAATAAGTGTTAGTTGTGGTAATCACTACTGCTGCTTGTTAATTTCTCTTACTGCAGATACTGTGAGATCAACCAAAGAAGATTAAATATCAATGTTTTAAGAATTCTAGGCACTAACAAATTCTGAATAGTTCTTCTCCTTTCACTGTGTATTGTGTAGCTGCTTGACTGTTTCTGAAAGAAGAGTGTTGACTCTTCTTGGAGGTGATCAAGTTCATTTCCCCAGAAGGAAAATGTATTGCACCCTCTAAGAACGAAGGGTTGGATTTTAATTTCCTGTTTCGTGGATGAGAATCTTGGGCAGAGAAACACAAGGCCAATTGGAGCTTGTTCTGAAATATCATAACTTGTATTCCATGTAACAAGACACTAAAAATATCAGAACTATCTCAGGTGAAAGGATATCATGCAATCTGATCTGAACTTCTATTATAGTTCTATATATGTTTATAGTCTAGTCCTCTTCCAGAGGAACACAGACTCACCAAGTTTCTCAAAAATTCCTGAGAGAAATTTGATAGCTGTAGATTTCACCCTTTCTTAGTCTAACACAGTCATTTTTGTTTTTTTTTTTTTTGAGTTGGAGTCTCACTCTGTCACCCAGACTGGAGTGCAGTGGCTGCTCCCGGCCACTGCAGCCTCGACCTGCTGGGTTCCGGCGATCTTTCTGCCTCAGCCTTCCAAGTAGCCGGAATTATAGGCATGCGCTACCACGTCTGGCTAATTTTTGATTTATTGTAGAGATGAGGTCTCGCCAAGTTGCCCAGGCGAGTCTCGAACCCGCGGGCTCAGGCAATCCACTCACCTCAGCCTCCCAAAGGCACGGGATTACAGGCTGAGCCACCGAGCCCGGCTCCACAGTCATTTTTCTTTCCTATAATCTCTCCTTACCCAGCTGGAGGTCTTCATCCTGCTATGCCCTCAAAGCTGCCATGATGTAAGTTATCAATAACGTCAGCTGATTCAGAAACCTGATGTCCCTTGGTCTTATTTCGACCACCCTCTACTTCCACGCCAACATCCATGCTTTTATCAAGACCTGGAGGTTCTGCCTCCTTAAAACCTCTTTTATCCATCCTTGAAATTTCCTCAACACTACTGTTGTTCTTTGACTCTGATAGGCTGCTTGGAATGTTGAAATAATGGTCTCTTGGCCTTCATTCTTCTTCCCTCTAATCCTTTCTTCATATGCTCCCAGATCTTTTTGAAACATAATTTCATTTATTCCCTTCCTCAGGGTTTAGACTCAGTGGTTCCTCATATTCCCAAATTCTTTAGTGGTTCCTCTTTACATGTGTGACAAATCTAAATGCCTTGGCCTGGGGTACAAGCACATTTGTGATTAGACTTAGACTTCTCTTCCTGGACCCCCTCTGGGATGCCAAGCCCCAGATACGCCAAAGTCCTTAGGTCTTTTTTCTCACAGGCAGTTGAGTCCTGGCTTGTTATGCCCACAGCTTGTGCTGCTCCCTCCATCAAGAGTTCTGTCTCCACTTGTGTGGCCTGGTGAACACCTGCTATCTTTCTTTTAAGATTCAGCCACTTGAGAAGTCACACCTGCCGTTTCTTTTCATCATCCCGTCTTGTGCTGTCCTAGCATTCACAGCATTTCATTTCATGTTTATATGTCTCTCTCTACTAGACCGTAAGCTCTGCAAAGGGAGAGAGACCTTTTCTCACCTCTGTGTCTTTGTGCCTAGTCACTACCTGATACAGCGCAGGTATACAGTAAGCAGACAAGTGAATAATGAGGAAAAGAACCCTAGCATCTCCTTTTTTGGGGTCAGTGTGGATTATGCAGTGTGGCACTAACCTTTCTCTCTGGCTTTCCTTTTTTTGGGTGCATGTTTAGCTTTTTCACATTCAAGAAGAATCAAGGGCTTTATTGCTCATTTGTTCCTCTGTGTCACTGTCCCAAATATCATTCATTTGGTTATTCTTTGCCTTCCTTCATGGTATCCTCTTTCAAAGAAACCCCGCTCTCTCCTAAGCCCTGTGGCAGTGAAAGCAGCCCCACTGTACGTCCCCAGCCTGCCTGCGGTGTTCCAGGCTAATCCCCAGCGTTGCCTAGCTACTCCAGGCAGCCTAGATACTGCATTGATGGGCACTGTGGGAATTATATATTTATTTCCCACAGATTTATTGAACTCCTGCTGTGTGTGAATCTCTATGTTGGTTTTGTGAGAAATATATAAGTAAATGTTACAGTCCTATGTTCTCTGGAGCTTTTGTGGATTGGGGTTGTGGGGGAGAGACGGCAGAGCAAGAAGATCAGTTACACATCCAGGTAGTACAGTGGGATGGTTGGAAGAGAAGGAGGGACAGAAGTATTTAGCTTTGGGCCATGTACAAAGTAACTAGTTAAGGTTCTATGTTGTTCTGTGTTTAATCCTTCCCAGTAGTTTTAGTCATCTACCTGATCAAAGAGAAGATTGAATTAAACACTCATTTCATTGTGATAGACATTGCAACCTTGCTTGGGTCTGGGAGTGCAGAGTGAACTGCCAGACTGCCTGCTGTTGGTCTTTCTAAAGGAAAAAATTTTGAATCTCAACTACTTAAAGACCACATGTTCTTAGATAGGGCTCCGGGGCATCATTTGAATAAACTATAGTATTACTTCCTATTAGACAACTGTGACCCTTAATTCATAAATTATTTGAGAAGATTTTCTCCTACCTGACTCTAAGAGTTGTTCTGGAAGTTTCCGTTGGTATAGACTTCTCCATCAGATAGCTGTCTGCCTGGCCCTGCTCTAAGAGGACACCTGATTGGCACTGTCCTCACTTCCACAAGGATTCACTCCCAAAGTGCTTTCCTGCCCTTAGGAGTCACGTGGTCAGTTGCTTTCCTGCATAGCTCTTTGAGTCTACTGACTGTCAGTCTTCTTAGCTAATATCTTGTCCAGTTACTGAATTTGCTGAAC
This sequence comes from Cephalopachus bancanus, assembly GCA_027257055.1. Lineage (NCBI taxonomy): Eukaryota > Metazoa > Chordata > Mammalia > Primates > Tarsiidae > Cephalopachus > Cephalopachus bancanus. The sequence continues at coordinate 1,620,713 of JAPVLO010000162.1, read as the reverse complement.
ACTGGATAGAACACAACTTGGAAAGGCTGGTTTAGGAAAGGAAGATTGCAGAAACTAGATTATTTTTTTCTTACAGGGTTAGGTATGTTTTTTGCAAGACCTCCAGTGTGGCTTTCTCTTATTGACCAGTGGCTGACCAACTGGAAAACATAAGGTCCTAGGGGGAAGGTGTTCCTTCAGCGAACCTTGAAAGTTTTTAGAGAAGTTCTGCCTGGTTGGTAGAAATTTAGGCTTCCCCAGAGAGGCTAGATATTTCCTTGTGAACTGACCTTTGATAGGTGAGTTTTCTTCAAAGTCTTGGCTTCCTTTAGGAGCACATGTTTTGTCAGAGCTCCTCTAAGTATTTAGGAGTGCTGTGTGTTATTGAATTTTAAATATTAGTATGGTACTCAGGACCAAATCTTAAACAGACGAGGGGGAGACCCCAAAAAAACCAGAATTACTTTTTGGAAAGGTGGACCCCTTATAATACAGGCTTCCCCCACTACATAACTGTTCTGGGAACCCATCAGCATCAGTGTACCAGCTAGCATTGTTGGGAGAGACTGCTTAGCTTTAGTGAATTTTTTTTTTTGAGATTCTTTCAATATGTTTGTCCATTTCATGATAGGTGATTTACGAGCACACCTGCTTATATCGCGCAAGTGTTCAGCAGTTTTTGACTAAAAACAGCATGACTCTCATGCCCCACCATCCCTGTTTACCCGATCTTGCCCTGAGCAACTTTTTTTGTTTCCCTCAAAGGGAGATGTTTTGCCCATGTGGAAGAGATGAAACAAAAAATGGCAGAAGCACTAAATGACATTAAAGTGGATGAATTCAAAAACTGTTTTGAGCAGTGGAAAAAGCATCTTAGTAGGTATATTGCATCAAACAGAGAGAACTTTGAAGGTGACTGAAGTTTAAACATGTAAGAATAAAAACACAATTTTTTTTTTTGAGTTGGAGTCTCACTCAGTCGCCCAGACTGGAGTGCAGTGGCCGCTCCCAGCCACCGCAGCCTCGACCTGCTAGACTCCAGCGATCCTTCCGCCTCAGCCTTCCGAGTAGCCGGAATTACAGGCATGCGCTACCACGCCCGGCTGATTTTTTGATTTATTGTAGAGATGAGGTCTCGCTGCCCAGGCGGGTCTCGAACCCGCAGGCTCAGGCAATCCACTCACCTCAGCCTCCCAAAGGCGCGGGATTACAGGCTGAGCCACCGAGCCCGGCAAAAAACACAATTTTTTAGAAATAAATTCAAGCCGGGCTCGGGGGCTCAGCCTGTAATCCTGTGCCTTTGGGAGGCTGAGGTGAGTGGATTGCCTGAGCCCGCGGGTTCAGGACCCGCCTGGGCAGCGAGACCTCATCTCTACAATAAATTAAAAAATCAGCCGGGCGTGGTAGCACATGCCTGTAATTCCGGCTCCTCGGAAGGCTGAGGCGGAAGGATCGCCGGAGTCCAGCAGGTCGAGGCTGCGGTGGCTGGGAGCGGCCACTGCACTCCAGTCTGGGCGACTGAGTGAGACTCCAACTCCCAAAAAAAAAAAACAAGAAATAAGTTCAATTCTTTTGGGGTCCTCCTCGTATCTATAGCTGGGTATCTTTTTAGAGTAAGTTGATCACTAAGGTGGTACAAATGTGGGAGCATGTGTTAGTTGGTTCAGTGCAGTTTCTGTGATATGGTTGATAATTGGGATCACTGATCAATTATCAGATTCTTTTTGGTGACTAGTATCTGTTTTCATTTTTAGGGAGTGGGGTGTGGGTAGAACTGGAACATAAAGATCAAGTGAACCTCATATTGCCCTTAAGTGCGTTGCTCTTTTGCTAGTTGGTAATTTGAGGAGAGATCATCAGGTGGTGAGAATAAGCTGTTTTTGCATCTTAGCTCTTCCTCAGGATCAGTACTTCCTAGAACCATTCATGTTTAATGTTTTATAACAGTACTGTTTTTATGAATACTAGCTCTACAGGTTGGTGTAGTTGCCAGTTTTTGATTGGCTTCTGGAAAGTCATATGGATGTTTTTCTTATAGGAAAGCCTGTTGGATGACACTGTGGAGTAGTCTTCATGGACTGAAAAGTTAGGAGAAGCTTCCTTTCAGGCCACCAACTTCCTATTTTTCCTATACCAGCTGTGACCTGAGTTCTGTAGTTTCAAGAGACTACATATGCATAAGTGTATACGAATTTTCCCTTTTATAACTTGATTTTTTTGATATATGAGTTCCCACTGACCATATGCTCCTTGAACACTTACCTCGTATCTCCCCATTTCTGTTGTAAGGGAACTTAGGACACTGAACTAGGTTCAGACTGCAAATTCAAGTGCCAGTGGCCACTGTGAAGGGCTGTTTCAGTATTTGTGCTGCAGAAGCTGGCATGAAGGCAGCCGAGACATCTTCCTTTGTCTAAACCTTCTTAGGTGTGATGGGGTGGGGGTGGGAGTCAGAGTGAGGGTGGGGCAAAACATCCCTTAGCACATTATCTTGCGATGACATGAGACTGCATGGCGTTGGGTGAATGAGTGCTTACCTTTTGTGTCTCTGTTGAATGAGTGAGAGGTGATCCTTTATCAAGGGCTGTTACTGGTGTCTGGGACCTGTAAAGACTTCAGAATAGAACAGAAGTAGAAGAGGAGACATTTGCGGGGGATGTCTTAACTGTTGATAAGGGGAGTGAAGATGACACAAATACAGTTCTTACATGAGCAGGGGTTTATAGATCCAGAAATAATAATAGCTCTAGAACCTAGTCCTTTCTGCAACAATGCCCTGAATTGGTTTCAGGCTAGTTTAACCCTTTGCACTCAGAGACATCTTGCAGATCACCTCTACCAGCAACTCGACCATTCTTTATTACGAACTAGTGAAAAATGAATCACTTTATATTAAATAGTATAGCGCTGGAACCAATTATTTTACTGTAATGATATTTGGGTTACAATGGAATTTTGGACAATGAGGAACTTATTTATGACAAAAAAATCAAAATTTGATATCTTATATTTTTGTAACGTGTGGTAATCTGTGAAACAGTCACCAACATACATTGCAGGTTCATTGACTCTTGTGAATTTTTTTGATGTCTTCCACCTGGTGTTTTTCTATTAAAGCAGACAATGCAGTCTCATTTTCTTCCTCCTACTTTAATAATATGTACTTTGTTGCCCAGTCTGCTGTTTGAAGACCATGTGGAAGGATATACTTGTGATTTCTGAAAACCACTTCTCAACTGATCGATCAGAAGCTTGACAAATTTCAAGTGGGACATAGGTTTTTGTACTTTTTGAATGGAAAACTTCAAGGAAACATACATTTTTAAAAAATTTGTACTTGCATAAGTTTGTCCTGTATAATCGCTAGCAATCTTTTTATGTCCCCTGAGAAGACATCCAAGTGGTTTGCTAGATTTACGATGTCTCCTCAGAGGGGACATCCAAATGCAAATGGTTAATAGTCACTTAAAGTGCTTTATAAACTGGTAAGAGGTGAACACACGTAGGTAGTTACTGTTATTTATGACATCCCTCTGCTAGGTGGGTCTTGGAGCCTGGACTTCCCATTTCAGGGAATGGGTTGATATGTACACACACACACACACACACACACACACACACACACACACACACACACACACGTGTGTGTGTTTTAGAGCAGTGGCTGGCACATGGTAAGTGCTGTAAAAGATTTGGCAAATGTTATTCACAAAGTAAGCTGTAACTCTGAACAGACAGTGATGGGTAAAAGTACTGCTGCAGTGTCTGGAAAACTTTTTAGGCCTGTTTATAGGGCCTATGCAAGTTAAACCAACTGCTGGAGCCTCTTTTTTTTATGAATCCCCTAAGTGTGATCTGCGTTGTGTGCATTTCATTTTTGTGTTCTTTTTCTCAGGGCTCGGCACAGGGCCAGGGTGTGGTAGGTACTCAGACATTAATTGAAGGAATGAAGTTGCTTAGATACTGATGGGATCTGGAACTAGGCAGTTCTCACAAGACACGTTTGTTTTGTCTTTCAGCCCTGGGCATTTTCTGCTCGAGAATTTCTTCGAAAGAAGCTGATTGGAAAGGAAGTCTGTTTCACGATAGAAAACAAGACTCCCCAGGGGCGAGAGTATGGTATGATCTACCTTGGAAAAGGTGAGCTGCAAGGAGGAGAGGATTCATTTCTCTGAGTCTAAAGATCAGTTTTCAGGCGGTGGAAGACCAGTGTAGGTTGTGGTGGAGGATGCTCTAGGACTGTTAGCTAAGGCGCATTTGGAACTGCTTGGGGTCCTGGGCACATGGCATATAGGTGCAGAGGCAACCCCCGACGTTCTTGCTCCTCCTTTACCCCTGTGCCTGCTTTCTTGGCTGAGTTTTGGTGTATGTAGTGCAGAGTTGTATTCTTCCTCGAATTTAGGCCATCATCTTCTGGAACTCAGTGGCTCGTTGCTTATGGGTCAGAGCACTAATTGAATTCCTATAGATTTCCTATTGCATCTTCTCTTTCCTTTATCTTGTGGCTTTTTTTCTCCTCCTGGGGGCTCTCTTTAGGAAAGGAAGATTTATTTGGGGCCGGTGGTTTTTTGCAGGCTATATCTTTTGTAATGGAATTGAAGGAATGTAGGTGTTGGAGTTGCGTCAGTGTGGTTTAGAATATTGACTTCCTACCATGTACCCTTCTTAACCCATTAACCTCTCTAAGTCCTAGTTGCTTTATTTGTAATTTCTTGTATAGATACAAGAGAGATTGTTTACGTAGAGCATATATGTAGATAGTATCTGTAAAGCCTCTAGCTCTGGCACAGAGTTGGGCCAGATGGCTCATGGGATATTAGGTAGGAGAATAAGATTGAGGAATGATGTTTGCATAGAAATAGGATATTGAAAAAATTGCTAAGACGTTCTCCAGAAAGTAACCAGATGAAAATGAAGAGTCATGTTCATTGAGTTATTTGGGGAGCTTTCTTTTTGTTTTTTTAAGTTCCCAGGATGCCTGGACCTAGTGGCTCATGCCTATAATCCCAGCACTTTGGGACGTGGAGATGAGAGGATTACCTGAGCCCAGGGGTTCGATACCAGCCTGGGCAACTTGGCGAGACCTCATCTTTATAATAAATAAAAAACTTAGCTTGGCATGGTGGCTCGCACCTGTGGTTCCAGCTACTTGGAAGGCTGAGGTAGAAGGATCACCTGAGCCCAGCAGGTCAACGTTGCAGTGGCTGTGAGCATGTCACTGCATTCCAGCCTGGGTGACAGAGTGAAACTCCAACTAAAAAAAAAAAAAAGTTTCCCAGGGTTCTTTGATTAAAAACTTCCTTAGGGCCAGGCTCGGTGTTTCAGCCTGTAATCCCAGCACTTTGGGAGGCCGAGGTGAGTGGAATGCCTGAGCCTGTGTAGTTCCAACTACTTGGAAGGCTGAGGCGGAAGGATCACCTGAGCCCAGCAGGGTGAGGCTGTAGTGCCCATGAGCGTGCCACTATACTCCAGTCTGGGCAACAGAATAAGACTCCAACTAAAAAAAAAAAAAAAAAAACTTCCTGAGGCTGGGCTGAGGCGATTACCTGAGCCCATGAGTTCGAGAACAGCTGGGCAACTTGGCGAGACCTTATCTCTACAATAAATCAAAAAATTAACCAGGCATGGTAGTGCGCACCTATAGTTCCAGCTACTTGGAAGGCTGAGGCGGAAAGGTTACCTGAATCCAGCAGGTCGACGCTGGAGTGACATGTGAGTGTGCCACTACACTCCAGCCTGGGCGACAGAGTAAGACTCCAACTAAAAAAAAAAAAAAAAAAAAACCCCAAAATTTTTGACAGCTTGTGTAACTGAGCTGATGGAGATCATCTGTCTGACTAGGGTCACTGTGCTGGTGCTAAGCAAGCAGAATAGAATGGCCATGCTAACAATATCATGGTAAGACTCTGATTTTAACTGTAGAGGTCTTTGAAAAATGAGTTGAGAATGAATTTGGAGACATTGTGTCCAATTTCCTACCCAGTAGAGAAATGCCTTTTTTAGCCTCCCAGAAAATGACTCTGCTTCTTGATTGGGAAATACCAGAAATATAGGGAATCTTCACAAAAAGGGAAATAAGCAAACAAATAAATTTGCCTTTTACGCATAATTCAAATATAGTAGGAAATAAAACACTTATGGGTTATTATTGAATGGTTACTCATTAGAAATAATGTAAGAGAAAAAGAAATGCACTATGTTCGACATGTAATTGCTCAAGGATTTTATTAGCAAAAAAATTTCAATCCCCTAACAGCTGGTCAATTTTCTGTTACCCTGCAAGAGACCTCACTTGGACCACAGATAATTGCGGGCACAGATATTTCTATAAGGAGACCACCTCTAAGAGTTCCTTTTAATAACCTTGGTCTTTAATCGAAATGGCCACATTGTTTAAGAGATGCTGACATTTAAAATTTTCTTTAAAGTTTTAAGAAAGTTTCTTTTTTAAACTGTCCTAAATTACATATTAGATATAATTTAGTATGCTAATACACTGTTTAGAAGAAAACCTGGCACATACTAGGTGATCAATACATACGTACTGAAAGAATGAATTACCTACACCTATCAGTTTTAAAGGTAAAGAAATAGTTTAATGTTTAATATTTTCATTTAGGTATGTTAACCAACTCTTAATGCCAATTCTAGTGAAAGAAAACAGTGGCTTAGGTAATTAAATAGTGTTTATGTTGTCTATTTCATTGCTACTAATTCTTTATTATGGGGGAGTAAGATAGAGTTGGAGAATTTTTGTTTAACCTAGAACTTACTTAAAAAGAGATTATTAGTCTTCCATCGTTTGAAGACAGTATAGTCACCCATCTTCTCTGAATACTATCCCCAAATGTGTCTTGATCAAATTCGTAATATTGATAAGCGATAAGCAAGAATTGAGACCATTGACGTACAAATTCCAGTTTTGCTCTCCTGTCCACTGCATTGTGTTGCCTCCTCTGAGGGCTTAGCCTAGGAAAATGTATTTTTCTCCTTTTTATAGGAGCATTCAGAACTAACAGAAGTGGGCCATTTTAGAGTGCTCTTTGCCAAGAAAATGTCTGAAAGCTAGTGGGTATGCTGTTGATTGGCTGATCGATCACTCACTTTGTACGTGGGCTCCATTCTTTCTACATCTTGGCTTCCTAGCTCCTCACTGCTCAACTTTTCCCTTATTTGTTGAGTCCTTTTGACTTTCTAGTCTTTGGGATTTCTGTTGCTTTGAAAGAACCAGTGTGAAATTTACTGTTGTGTCTTTGGTCTTAGCCATAGCTGCAGTGGGAAGTATCAGGTGATCCATGCTCAGCCTTAGAACCTGAGCATTCTTTATGTAAATGTTTCTCTCTCTCTCTCTCTTTTTTTTTTTTGAGTTGGAATCTCACTCCATTGCCCAGGCTGGAGTGCAGTGGCACACTCATGGCCACTCCAGTGTCAACCTGCTGGGCTCCGGCGATCCTTCCGCCTCAGCCTTCCAAATAGCCGGAACTACAGGGGCACGCTACCTCGCCCAGCTAATTTTTTTTTTTTTTAAATTGTAGAGACGAGGTCTCACCAAGTTGCTGGGCTGGTCTCGAACCCATGGGCTCAGGCAATCCCCTCGTCTCAGCCTCCCAAAGTGCGGGGATTATAGACTGAGCTACCGAGCCCGGCCTATATAAATATTTCACCTCAACTTTTCTTGGTAGGGAAAGAGGCTGACAATTTGCAGAAATTTGGGCATGCTAATGACAAGGCATTTAGATTAGGTTTGGGAATGGTGTGTGTGTACTTGTTACTGCTTGCAGAACTTGATGTGTAGTGTATTAAATATAAATCTTACAGAATTTTATTCTGTGCTGACATTATCTGTCAGTTGGACTGCTATGCTTTAGTTTATCTAGGAACTCGTTCTCTGCCGTATTAAAGATTTTTATGTGATGATTCCCTCATAGATGTCGTCCTTTATGGTTTTGGCTGACAAGTGGAGATTTAAGAGAAAACACTGAGCCTAAAAGCTTTTTCAATAGCATGGAAATGCAATTAATGTTTCAAGTGCCTGGGTAGAACCTAATCAGGTTGGGTTTTATGTTTAACTTCATTTTTCTTGCCAGATCTGATGGTTGCTGTGAAAGAGATCAGAAGTCTAGCCAGTATTCTCAGTTTCTCTGTAAGAGCAAGAGAAAGTCTTTGTTAAATGATGTAGCTTGTCTTGGTGTCCACTTGGAGCAGAGAATAGGGCATCTTGGAGAGGAATTGGACTTTCAAGTGTAAGTGTGATAGACAATCCTAAATCAATCTCTCTGTGCAAGGTGAAGGGACTGATTTTGTCTAATTCTTGCCATGTGCTTGGCTCTGTGCTTGGTGATTTGCCCATGTTGTTATTAATTCTTACAAGAACCCATCAAGGTAATTGCTCTCCCCATTTTACAGATGAGTAAATTAAGATGCTGAGAGAGCTTGTCTAAGCTATTAAGTGGCTGGGCCTGTGTTCAGCTCTCGGCTTCTACTCTTCCAGTTGCTGCTTGATACCCTCTTGAGCAGTAAGCTGTATGTATCTTGGTTTCCCGTCAGTGTCCCGTGGCTTCTGAGATGGCCTTCGGTCTGGAAGATACACTGGACAATTAAAAACAAAAGTCCTGAGAAGATTGATAGACCTTTGGGTCCTAGAAAGTAGACATTTTGGGAAAAGAAGTTTTCTGAAAAACCCATTGCTATGTCACTGCTTTGTCCATTTCTCTAACAGCATTAGTCTCCTTGAAGAGCTGAGTGTGAAAGTGGGCCCATTTGAGCTCTGTTGCTATTGGAGGCAGATTTGAATCTTGTTTTTAAAACCTCTTTTTTCCTCCTCAGATACCAATGGGGAAAACATTGCAGAATCTCTGGTTGCAGAGGGCTTAGCCACCCGGAGAGAAGGCATGAGAGCTAATAAGTAAGTATTCATTGCTCTTCTGTCTCTGACTCCCTTGAGATTTCAAGGGAGGTTGAGTAATCAACTGTAAGTTGACTTTGGTGCATGTTCATTCCACCCCCTGACATAAAACGGGTGATTTCAGGTGCTTTCACAGCTTCTAGAACATTCTTATCTAGGAATGGATTATTCTGAGCCAGGCAGTCAGTCAGCATTCATTAATGGCATGTGAGGTGCGTAACGCCATTAAAAACAGGCTTTACGACTAGGCAGTTCTATTCTTTGTTATATTCATAATAATCAATAGGTCTTAAACTGTAGACATTCAGTTCCAAAGTATTTATCCATTCAGTCAGCCCCAAATATTTATTGAGCACTTACTATTTGCCAGGCTGTTTTCTAGGCACTGAGAATATAGCAGTGAACAGACAAAGCCTATGTAACATTTTAATGGAGAGAGAGACAATAAAAAAAAATAGATATACAACACTGTATCAGGTGCAAGGAATAAGTGCGGTGAAAATTAAGTGGGGCCAGATGTGGTGGCTCACGCCTGTAATACCATGTAATCCCAGCACTTTGGGAGGTGAAGGCGAGAAGATTACTTGAGTCCAAGGGTTTGAGACCACCCTGAGCAGGTTAGTGAGACCTCGTCTCTACAATAAATCAAAAAATTAGCCGGGCGTGGTGGTGCATGCCTGTAGTTCCAGCTACTTGGTAGGCTGAGGTGGAAGGATTGCCTGAGCCCAGCAGGTCGAGGTTGCGGTGGCTTTGAGCATACCCCTGCAGTCCAGCCTGGGGGACAGAGTAAGACTCTGACTCAAAAAAAGAAAAATAGAAAATTAAGTGGGTGAATAAATAGAATACAAAACAAAATTTGTTGTTTAGAATCTGGGATTCTTATAATTTTTTATGCAGTGATTCCCTCATAGATGTCTTCCTTTATGGCTTTGGCTTGACAAGCAAAGATTTAAGAGAAAACACTGAGCTTAAGTGTTTACATGTTTAAGCTTAAGTGTTTAACACTTAAGAATACTGACAAGGCCTCAGTTTTGTTTTGAGAGTCAGGGAAAATTTATATCTTTCCAAAGTATTCTCAGTCTGTGTGAGTTTATGTATCTTTAGGTACTTAATTAGTAAGTAAAAATGTATTTCTTTAGATAATGGCACTGTGAACTTGTTAGAAAGGAGTGGTAGGTATGCAAGGTGTATAGTACACATATTCTGCTCAAGTTCACTAACGTTGACTGTAAGTAGGATGGATTGCAGTTGGCTTTAATTAACACTTTAATCTCTGAAAAGTGCTGTATGAGTAATTTGGAGGCTATAAACATGCTGTAAACATACTTTGAACTCCTTAAGTCCTTGCTAAATTTTACGACTATCATAGCTATAGAAGGGGCTTTAGAGGCATATTTGCATGTGGTGTACCAATGATGAGGATGAGCAAAGGCAAAGAAATGCACTTTTTGCATTCTTTCTACCTTCATAGACTTAGGGCCCGGTCTTTTTCCATCTGTGGTCCTTTCTGACTGCAAGGAGACATTTGCTGGACTCTATAATTGGGGTGTGTACCTGTGGGAATTTGTTGAAAAAACATTTGTTTTAGGTGCTGTTTCTGGAAACATGCCAAAGTTGTATCTTTAGGTCAGTTACTGACTTGATTACCACTGCAGTGTTTTTTGGGAATTTAGTTTGCAACCAGAATGAATATTTTTTAAAATCCCACAGCAATATTGTACCCTCTCAAAGAAATCTCCCCTGCAGTACCAGTCCTTCTTTTTTCTCCAAAATTGTCTTGATGTAATGTCCCCGTTTCTCAGTTTTGTGTTTGGTTCTGTCTCCTGTGCTATATTTCTTCATCAAATTCTGGCTGTGAATTTGGATTCCTGAGGGTGTGGTTGCCTTTTGGGGCTGGAGAAGGAAGAAACAGTAGATCATCCTTGCTTAGAAATCTTTCCTGATGAAGGTGGGGAGATTCAGGGCATGCATACAGTCTTTGCTGGTACCGTGTATTTGAGATTGTGCAAAGGTCTTGCAGTTCACTGCTCCCTTTTGCTCAGGTATGAGAGAGAGAGAGCCATTTCTAGCCTTTTTTTTAACACTTGATTTGGTCTGTCTACTGACTTTTTGGCTGTTCTGGTATGTAGTTTGGTTTCCTGCTTAATGAAGGAGGAGGCTTCTCATTCAAACTGCTTATGCTTAGCTGATCTTATTGAATGTGTAGTAGCTTTGGCATAACATTATCTCTAATAGCAGTGGCACTCTGCATACACCAGCCTTGTTTTATAGACTGAGAGAGAGTAAGGATGGTTCTTAGTCACCTTCTCTGCACTGTCCCCTGCTGAGCTGTGTCTGGTTTCCAGTTCCTGAGTCTGGTATGGCTAAGTGAGGCTGTGCCCCCTGGAGCAGCTGTCCTCTGAGTCGGTGACTTCTCATCTAATCGGTGATGGTGGCAGTAGTAAGATATGTGTTCTCAAATCTCATTAACTGCTCTTTCACTTCAACCTATTGTTTGAAGGAACAAGTGTGGAATCTAGAAATCGCACTCATAATGATTTTCTGGTTGTAGGCTTGAGTCTTAAACCACAGATCTGAAACAGATGTGTTCATCTCTTCCAGGGGAGAAGATGCTGAAGAAACTCCTTGTCGAGGAGCCTTGTATTTTTTTCGGTGAAATCACTAACCACTCTTGTTTATTTTTCATGTCCCAGTCCTGAGCAAAACCGGCTTTCAGAATGTGAGGAACAAGCAAAGGCAGCTAAGAAAGGGATGTGGAGTGAGGGGAACGGTTCACATACAATACGGGACCTCAAGTACACCATTGAGAACCCAAGGCACTTTGTGGACTCACACCACCAGAAGCCTGTGAATGGTGAGGCCGGGGGAAAAAGTCTCATTGACTCAGTGATTTCTTGCTATTTGCACTCTTTGCTTTTTGAGGTTTATAAAATCTAGTAAGCCTTTCTTATACTTATTTAGTATCCAAGGGAAATCCAGAAAGGTAAAACAGTACCGTGATTTTTGGAAGGGAATTTGAATTCAGTTCACGCAGGTTATATCAGATGTATTCAGATGCACCTTTGCTGTTGCAGGGTAGTAAATTGCTGGCATTTTGCACATTGGGTATCTTCTGTTCTCCAAAAAAAGGCTGCTTAAATACCACCCCTAAAACGTAGAGGTAGACCCGTGTATTCTGTTTACATCTAAGCACAACAGTTGTCTCTAGTAGGGGATTGGTTTCAGCCCTCCCACCCCCCCATGGATAGCAAAATCAGGATGCTCCAGACCCTTATAAAATGGTGTAGTATTTGCCTATAACCCACTCATATCTTCCCATGTACATTTAAATCATCACTAGATTACTTCTCTACCTAATTCAGTGTCTATGCATCACTTCATTCACATGGAGTCAACATGATACTTGTTGTTCAGCAAATCCAAGCTTTGCTTTTTAAAACTTTCTGGAATCTTTTTCTTTTTTCTGAATATATTTGATCTGCAGTTGATTGAATCCATGGATGTAGAACCCATGGATATGGAGGGTTGACTGTATGTATAGTATGTAGTTTTCAGCCCTACTTTGAGACCTTGTTAACTACAGACTCAATTAAATAAAATTATTGCCAATCCTGCGTTATTATTACTTGCTGGGCACCTGTCTCATAAATAACAGAGTTTATTTGTGAGCTATGAGGTCCCAGAAGGTTCAGAAGATAGAGAAGCAGATCTGATCTGTATACCCCAGGAATCGTGCTTCCAAGAGTCTGTTGTGCAAACCCTCATGATCTGCCAGTGCATCTTCACTTTTCAGTGGGAGGCTTTCTTGGGGTTTTGGGAGAAGAATTGTGTTAAATGCAGCTTGCACATTGTTTATCCTTGGCCTGATTTTTGCTATTGACTTAAACTATTTATTGTGTCATGCAGCTATCATCGAACATGTGCGGGATGGCAGTGTGGTTAGGGCCCTGCTCCTTCCAGATTACCACCTGGTTACCGTCATGCTGTCAGGGATCAAGGTCAGACCATATACTGGGCTGTGTGGCAGGTGGAGGGTTTGTGGAAGTGTTCCGTGATTCTAGGCTCTTCTGCTTCAAGACTTTGGATCTACTGTTTCTTCCTAATGTAGGGCATTAACATTGTCCAGTCGTGGTTTAAACCTTGCAGTGGGATAATTCTAATGGGATCAAATAGCTTTCCTCCCTCCCTCCCTTCCTTCTTTTTCAAGTACTGTAAGTCTATTTCGTATGGACTGCTTAGAGGTATATAAACCTAGAGATGGAGGGATGAGGGTCTCTGAAGTTTGCTGAATTTGGCTTATATTAATGTAAAATATCTTAAATATCTTTGGCTTATATTAATGCTGAATTTGGCTTATATTAATGTAAAATTTTGATTAGAAATATTAGGGATTAAAAGCTAAGCACTGGCAGATCTTTTCTTGGTAAGAGACTGTTTTTAACTGTGATTGAAATGTTTGTCCTCATGATAATGTGAGTTTTCTTTGCCTTAACCAAGAAGTCTGAGATGATGATATTTCTAGTTCCTTTTTACCAGTGTGTTTTTAAAAGGGTTAGAAGACCTGATTTGAGGCCTTCCTGAGCTTAGCTTTGTGGCACGTGTTCTTTTTTTTTTTTAGTTGGAGTCTCACTCTGTAGCCCAGACTGGAGTGCAGTGTCTGCTACCGGCCACCGCAGGCTTGACCTGCTGGGCTCTGGCAATCCTTCCGCCTCAGCCTTCCAAGTAGCTGGAAGTACAGGCGTGCACTACCATGCCTGGCTAATTTTTGATTTATTGTAGAGATGAAGTCTCACCAAGTTGCCCAGGTGGGTCTCAAACCCGTGGGCTCAGGCAATCCATTCACCTCAGCCTCCCAAAGGCATGGGATTACAGGCTGAGCCACCGAGCCTGGCTGGCACGTGTTCTTTTTGGAAGGTTTGGTGTGAGTTGAGAGTGCCTAGCAGTCACATTTAAGTTGCATTACTCACTTACCTTACTTTTGTTTTAGTGCCCAACTTTTCGACGGGAAGCAGATGGCAGTGAAACACCAGAGCCTTTTGCTGCAGAAGCCAAATTTTTCACTGAGTCACGACTGCTTCAAAGAGATGTTCAGATCATTCTGGAGAGCTGCCACAACCAGAACATTCTGGGTACCATCCTTCATCCAGTGCGTATGCCTGTGTAGACTGGGATGTGATAAGTAAGGGTGCCTTTTGGGTTTGAAGAGCTAGAGTTTGCTTCTCTTCTTTCTCTCTGTATTTAGTATTCATTTAAATATTTTGGTGGATTATCATCTACTGAATTTGAGGCATTTACTAGGGAGATATCATTTGTCTTACAGAACTGGACAAATCTGTGTGATTTCTCACCTCTAGGAAATTAGTTGGGTTCATAAGGGGAAGAGGAACGTTATCACTTATTATCTAAGTGTTAGTCTTAGAGGTTGCCAGTAAGAAAGGTTAAAGGTTGCTATATTTATTAGAAATAGATCTGAAACTTGTGGAATAGGATTGTATATAGGCCTAGAAGTCAGCTTATCAGCAGATCAATGATGAGGAAACTGCTGTATGAACAAATTATTGTGCCTATTCCAAGTCTTATTCAGGTATCTCCTAACTCTGCTTCTAGCAGGAAATAGGTTCTTTATGTTCTTATAGTTCTGATTGTTGGAAGTTTTACTTTGTATACTTTGGTAGATGGGGTATTCTTTTTTTAAAATTTTTTAGTTTATTTAGAGAATAAATTAGAGAAGGAGGGAGGGAGGGAAAGGAGATTCACTTCCTCAAGATAGGGGAGTGGGATGGGTTATTCTTGGACATAAAATGGCCTTGTTTTGTAACACCTAAGTTTGAATGGATTTTCATTATTGTAACTTATGTTCAATATAGTTAAACTACTGTTACGTATTCTCCAGCTAGATAATTCTACCCTGACGGCAGTTGTGGAAGGTTGTGAGACTTGGTTTAGGGTATGCCAAGGTCGTGTCTGTTTCTTCTGGAACGCTGACTCTCTGGCTGTGCCCTGCCAGATGGCTCTGTGTCACAGTAGAGTATGAATTGTAATTCACTGGGCAAAATGTAGCTTCCATTATTCCCTACTCAACCTGTTTTTCAGCTCTCCCCCTATGAAAAGGGGAGGAGGAAGTGCTGATCTTAGGGGAGGGAAGAATAAGGTGTAATCTCTATTAAAGATTAATATCCTCCTCTGCCCAAAGAAGAGCTATTGAAATGTCAATTCCATTCAATGCCACTAGCATTTATCCTACTCCTGTTAAGTGAGAGTTACTATGCTGGGTGTTGCAGAGATATGAAGTCAGGGCTGTTGAGAGGAGTGTCAAAGTGAGGTCTTCCATCTTAGGGGTGGTTTCCTAATGAAAGAAATCACTCTGCTTTAAAAGAACAATCAAACTGCAGAATAGATTGTGGTTGTGTTAATTGTGTCAGAAATCTTGATTCTCTCTTACAACAGAATCTAATCTATGTGTCTTGTTTTCAGAATGGCAACATCACAGAGCTCCTCCTAAAGGAAGGTTTTGCACGCTGTGTGGATTGGTCAATTGCAGTGTACACTCGGGGTGCAGAAAAGCTGAGGGGAGCTGAGAGGTAAGGTCTGTCAGGGAGCCCTTCCAGTCACAGATCTCTCTCTCTTTAGGGATAGAAATCTAGTGACCTTCTCACATCTTTGTGTGTCTGTATTTATCTTATTCATAAAGAAATAGGAAAATTCCTCATAGAGTAATGACTTAAATATTAGTCTTCAGGTTCAGTCTAGTTCCATGGGGGATAGTAAGGGTTTAGATTTTTCACTCAGACATTCTTCACTTGGTTTGCCTTTATAATATTTTCAAGTCACTTTTTCCCAAGCTGCTCTCTTTGCTGAGTTTTAGGCTTTTGGAATGAAAATCAACTTGAGGGTCATTTGAAGAAGATAAAATGGCTTACCAGCTACTTCCAAACAGATAGGCTAGAGCAGGGGCATGGTGGAAAGACAGGGCTTGTGGGTCCTAAACCAGGACCATTCAATGTTGTCATAAGGCTTATGCCCTAATTTATCTAAAAGCGTGTTTTCATTATAAGTGTTAATACAACTCTGAGGTGCTATTGTTATGTTTTGGTTTGGTGCCTTAATAGTTCAAACAGATGTAGAAATAACTTATTTTCAGAGACCAAGTGTGGAAAGTTTAGAGATTGGTGGCCCTTTCAAGTATCAAGGCCAAGTATTTCTAGATGTAGGTGAACTTCATTTGAAGGGATAGATGGAAGAAAATAAAGCAGGTAGCAAGAGTGGATGAATGGAAATGATGCCAAGGAAAATCTGAATTACTGCCTCCCAGGATACATTTAAACAGAAAACAACACATAGCTGATGGTGATGGTCCACTCTCAAGGCTTGTTATATGACTTCTTTCAGGATCATAAAATTAGAATGGGCTTAATAACTACATTTTTGCCTTTGAACATATAGCTAAGAGTTGTGCAGCAACATGTATTGAATTACCATAATATTAATTCTTTTTCTTAGGTCTTTTATATCCTTCTGAACCTCTAAGCAGAAATATTTGCACATTTTTATAAAAGTAGATCTTAATCTGGGTCATTTGATATGGCACATCTGACAAATGCATATTTTCTGATGAAAAAACACAGAGATTGGCTTTTTTGGTTTTTATTTTTGTGTTTCACAGTTAAATTAAAAAGATGTAATACCCTTATCAAGCACAGTGATCCAAATGCTTCTGATTATGTTATGATGCTCAGTTTCTATTTTTGGTTCAGAAAGTCTTGTTAAAAGGTTATTACTATTCAAAGTTATTGTTTTAGGGGACACATTTTTTTGTATTCTTTAAATTCCTGCATCTCTTTAAGAAAGTGAATGTACAGCTGGGCTCGGTGGCTTAGCCTGTAATCCCGCGCCTTTGGGAGGCTGAGGTGAGTGGATTGCCTGAGCCCGCGGGTTCGAGACCCGCCTGGGCAGCGAGACCTCATCTCTACAATAAATCAAAAAATCAGCCGGGCGTGGTAGCGCATGCCTGTAATTCCGGCTACTTGGAAGACTGAGTGGAAGGATCGCCGGAGCTCATCAGGTCGAGGCTGTGGTGGCCGGGAGCGGCCACTGCTCTCCATTCTGAGCGACAGAGTGAGACTCCAACTCAAAAAAAAAAAAGAAAGTGAATGTACAGCTGGGCTTGGTGGCTCAGCCTGTAATCCCGCGCCTTTGGGAGGCTGAGGTGAGTGGATTGCCTGAGCCCTCAGGTTCGAGACCCGCCTGGGCAACTTGGCGAGATCTCATCTCTACAATAAATCAAAAATTAGCCGGGCGTTGTAGCGCGTGCCTGTAGTTCCAGCTACTCGGAAGGCTGAGGCGGAGGGATTGCTGGAGCCCAGCAGGTCGAGGCTGCGGTGGCCGGGAGTTGGCCACTGCACTCCAGTCTGGGCGACAGAGTGAGACTCCATCTCCAAAAAAAAAAAGGAAGTGAATGTAATGAAAGTAATAGTTATGTGTTAGACAACATCATTAGAAGATTTTATGGATTTTTTTGGAAAGTGCTTATCATAAAAAACAGACCAGGGAGTGCTAATCATATTTCAGTAACGTGCAATTCCTTGCTTGCTGTTTGGCATGCTGTATTTGAGCTACTTGCATTGTAGGTGAAATTGAATTACTTCATGTATTTTAACAAGTACTACATCCTGCTTTGTGTTTTTCTCATTTTAGTGCTTCTCTAGAAAAAAAAGTTGCAGTACTATTTTTAGAAATAATAGTTCGTTTTCACTGCACATGTATCCACTTATTTGTAAGTAGCTTATGACAGCTGTTCATTGATTTTTTTTTTTTTTTAATCTTTGCACTTATTCTGTTTCCCACTCTTAGTCTGACTTGGAAAATATCTACTGGGCATTATACTTTGAAGTAAGTTTCTGGTTACATGGGATTTAAACTCTTGTCAGTGAATATCTCTAGGGATTTTGTTTATTTTTTTTCCATTCTTTAGATACACTAGGTTGACAGTTTTGCTATTCTACATAGGATTTTGTAGCTGATAACGTTTTTATAACTCAAATAGAAATTGTGCAGACCTATGCTTTTTAAAAAGTATATTTGTTTAGGTATGTATGTGATCTTCCCATTTAAGAGAACAGTTGTTCTGTGTTGTCAGCCTAAATATTATAGTAGTCACTCAGAAAATACTGGCTAAATCAGAGTTAATTACCAAGGTGGGGTTGTACTGTCCAGGCTCCAGAAATTACACATCTGGGCCAGAGTCTATGGGCTTATGGTGAATATGTATCTTGGATATTTTCATTTTTGTTCACTTTTGGGACATTTTCAGTTGCCCTCACTGTTTTCTGTTTTGACTGGTGGTCTTTCCTGGATATGTCTAAAGGGTACGGCAGGATTACCTGCTGCCATGTGATGGTGAATTCCATGTGCTGACTTATGCTGTCCGAATGATCTTGCATCCTTGCTTTGTTGCCAGGTTTGCCAAGGAGCGCAGGCTGAGAATATGGAGAGACTATGTGGCTCCCACTGCTAATTTGGACCAAAAGGACAAGCAATTTGTTGCCAAGGTGAGTCAGTCTCAGCATAGTGATATGCATAGTGGACACTGCCAAACAAGTGATAATACAAGGATTTGAACAATTAGAACTGCTGTAACTCTTGAATTTCAAAGCAAGCCAAAGAGTGGGTGTGGATGGGTGTGTTTGTATTTGTGTGTGTATTTGTTTATTGTAGGGAGCTTAGAAACCATAAGAACTTTCAAATTTCTCATCATAAATTAGCATAACTTCAAGCTAGCTTGAAATATCATTTATGTTTTAGGGGTTCTTTTTAATCTGCTTAGCAGGTGGCATTTAATTTCCTATACCCAAGTACAGACGGTCGCCAACTTATGATGGTTCAACTTATGAATTTTTGCTTTATGATGGTGCAAAAATGATACATATTCAGTAGAAGTAGTGCTTTGCGTACCCATGTAACCATTCTGTTTTTCAATACAGTATTTGTAAATTACATGACATACTCAACACTTCATTGTTGTTATTGCTTATTTATTTTTTGAGTCTTGGGTCTCACTTTGTCACCCAGGCTGGAGTGCAGTGGTGCACGATCTTGACTATCAGCAGCCTTGCCCTCTGGGACTGAGGTGATTCTCCTTCCTCAGCCTCCCAAGAAGCTGGGACTACAGGAACATGCTACCATGCTCAGCTAGTTTATTTTTATTTTTATTTTTGTAGAGATGAGTTCTTGCTATGTTGCCCAGGATAGTTTTGAACTGTGGGCTCAAGCGGTCCTCTCATCTCAGCCTCCCAGAGTGCTGGGATTACAGGTGTGAGCTGCTGCACCTGGCCCAACACATTATTATAAAATGAGCTTTGTGTTCAATTACTTTGTCCAACTGCAGACTTATGTAAGTTCTGAGCATGTTTAAGGTAGACTAGGCTAAGCTATGATGTTTGGTAGATTATATTAAATGCATTCAACTTAGATATTTTCGACTTACAATGGACTTATTGATAGGTAAAACCCCATCAATATGTTGACGGGCATCTATACATATATGACCTTAAGTTTCTCTTCTTTATGTTTTGGAGCTCTTGAGCTCTTATTTTGCTTGATCGATCGATCCATCCATCTATCTATCTATCTATCTATCTATCTATCTATCTATCTATCTATCTTCCTGCATGCTCTCTTCTATTGATATGTCTTGGGATGTATTGCTTTGACAGGAATTAGAGCTATTAAATAGAGTCCTTGATTGTATTACCAAATTTTGGTAGCTTGAGTGGTAGACCTGTTCTTGATACCTCTTCAAAATGTTCTCCAACCTGTTTTTACTTTTGTCAAGAGATGCTGCAGGTGTATTCCTAGCCTGAGTGACTGTCTCCCTATCAGCTATGATTTTAGGATGGAAAGCCACTAGGTGGCACTGTCAGCCTGAGAAAGCTTGTAACTGGCTTAGAATGGTAAAATTTTAGCAAAGTCTCTGAGGAACTGGCAGAAATTAACTTCACTCTTTTTTCTTTTTCTTTTTAAAAAAATAATGCCCAAGGTAATAGGCTACCAAGTTGTCAAGTGGCCTCTCAACTCCTTTTAGTAGGTGGTGACCAAGCAGCTGTGAAGTTAACCATAATCACCCTTAATACTGTACATGAGTGGGAGTTGTTCCTGGTAGGATATCCTTGTACCCTCCAAGTCTTTTTTTTTTTGAGTTGGAGTCTCACTCTGTCGCCCAGACTGGAGTACAGTAGCATGCTCCCGGCCACCGCAGCCTTGACCTACTGGGCTCCAGTGATCCTTCCGCCTCAGCCTTCCAAGTAGCCAGAACTACAGGTGTGCGTTACCACGCCTGGCTAATTTTTGATTTATTGTACAGATGAGGTCTCGCCAAGTTGCCCAGGTGGGTCTTGAACTCACGAGCTCAGGCAGTCTACTCACCTCAGCCTCCCAAAGTGCTGGTATTACAAGCTGAGCCACTGAGCCCGGCTGTACCCTCTAAGTCTTGATGCAGACCAGAATGGCCCTTTACTTTCTTTCTGTGTGAAGAATATACTAGTGTGGCTATCTGGACATGGGTTACTCTACTACTTGGAACCCTCTTGCTTGTACCTGTGCTTCATGTTGTATGTTCTGTGTTATAAAAATGTAGAAAGGATGATTGTTTATTCAACAAGGGAGGCAAGCCCTCAATTTTTCACCATCTTCACTCTGAGAGTCTGTGATATTAGTGATGTAGATGAGACTTGAGGGTTCTACTACACTACCCTGCTTCTGACAGTCCCTCATTAGTTGAAACTGAGTTTGTAGAAAAGCCTAGAATATGTTGAACAATTTTAGGCCTTTACTGGTTGAGGAACTAAGGCACTGAAGTAGAAGAGTGAAACTCAAAGGATTTAGATTATTGAGCTGACAGCTTTGTGTTTATCTTAAATATAAGACCCCCCAAAAACCACATTTATCTTTTGGAGGGCAGGTCCCTTGTAGTACAGGCCTTCCCCCTAGGTCAGTGTTCTAAGAACCCATGGGCATTACTGGCCCAGCTAATGTTGTGAGAGGCTGCATTCAGCTTTAGTGAATTTATTTTTGGAAATTCTTTCAGTGCATTTGCCCATTTCATAATGGATGATTTACAAGTGCACCTGCCCACACTATGCTGAGTGTTGAGCAGTTTTTGACCAAAAACTACCCCACCCTCCTTATTCACCCAATTTTGCCCCCAGTGACTTTTTGTTTCCCTGGATGAAAAAAGTCTTCAAAGGAAGACATTTTGCTGATGTAGAAGAGGTGAAGCAAAAATGGCAGAAGCTCTGAAAGGCAACAAAATTGACAAGTTCAAAAACTAGTGAATAAAGCTTCTCAACAGGTGTATTACAGCAAACAGCAAGTACTTTGGAGGTGACTGAAGTTTAAAAATGTAAGAATAAATACCCAGAACACAATAATACATTTATTTATTTAGTTTTACTAAAAACTAGTTTTACTGGTTTTTTGGGGTTTTTTTTATGTCTCCCCCCCTTATATGACTTTATTGGTAACTAGAAAAGTGAGAACTGCCTGTTAGCAGCATCTCCTCCTTAAAAAAATCCTAGAATCCCAAAATCTTTTTTATTTTTTATTAGCAAGGTGAGGCTTTTATCATTACAATGAAGTTTTATTTACTACATTGCCAAACTAGAGAAGATTGCCCCTAAAAATCATCTGATTGAGGCTTAACCAGTCTCCTGTAGAACCTGGAACATAAATTTAGGGCATTTGGATATAGGGCTGCTTAGAGAGTAGAAAGAAAAATGTATTCATGGCAGATAAAGGGTTTTAAAGCTTCTTGAGTTTTTTTTAATTCTTAAGCATTTATTTGAAAACAGGAAGAAAGCATAATGAAGGCAAGCATAAAGATACATATTACACGAAGCACTATGACATAGCTCTGCTTGTTTTTGTGTGTTTTTTTTTTTCTTTAGACAAATTTGATCACAGGCAAAATCTGGCTCAGCACTTGTTTTTTGTATCGGCCTGTGAATTTTACATGGAAAAAGTGGATTTTGCATTAATTAAAAAACATTTTGTGTTATGTGAAAATTTTGTGAAGTTAAATGCCAGTGTCGTGAATAAGTTGGGTCATAGCTATGTGTGTGTTTTTTTTAACGTATCGTCTGCCATTTTCATGCTATAATTGCAGAGGTGAGTAGTTGTGAAAGAGACCAAGTAACCTGCAAGGCCTAAAACATTTGCTGCCTGGCTCGTTATGTAAAGTTTGACAATTCCTGATCTATACCAGCCCTACTTAAAGTGCTTTGATATAGTGACATGAGGAGCTTGGGCCAGAATGTAAATCAAGGCATTGCTTTCTTCATCAAGAAATCTTACTACAGAAATAAATGTCAGCAATGTTCTTAGTGTTGTAGTTGATTAATATTCTGGTACAAATACTTATCTTACTGCAGACTGACAGCCACTTTGAATAGTACTGATCTGTATTCTTTTGCGTGTAATTTTTACATTTGCAGGTTTTTATTTTTAATACAGAAAAATTTTAAAATTTCTGTAGGCTTATTTTTTTAAAAATGTACCAGTCCAATTTCTCTTTCCCTTGAGGCAGCTATTTTCAACTCTTGGCTAATTCATATCTCTGAGTGAAATGTTTACATGACTGTTTCTTAATTTTTCGGTTTTTGGTCCTAACTTCTTTACTTCATACTATGAAAGAGGAGAATTTATTTAGTTTTTTCATGTAAACACACATGCTCACATGGGCACACATGTGCTCTTCCCCAGTCCTTCCAATTTGGTTTACCATAATTTTGGTTAAGTTAATAGTCAGTATTTACTTTGTAAATGCTAATAGTCACTGTGTTATATAGCATATTATGACTGCTTAATTTCCTGCAAAATTCTCTGTTTTCCTTGGAGTTAATAATTTTCAAAATTTACTTTTTTCCCATACTTATTATTAATTCAACCTCCAAACTCTCTGCCTGTCTAAATCTCTCAATAGGAAATTCGCTGGGTCTGTTAATAGCATCTTTAATAGTACTTTGGTGGCACCTTGTAACTTGCACCGGTCTAGACTGGTTCCTCTTTTTGCTTATTACAGAGCTGTTTTTTTTGGGTTTCTTCACCATTATCTTGGGGGCTTTCTTTGCCTTACTTCTGGATTGGATCTAGATTTGCTGAATCCTTTGGCTTCCTCTTTATGATTTAATACTTCCATCTGGTGGCACATGTTGTCTAACTTCATGACACAAGTGAAATTGGGAGATAAATTTTCTGAGATCTTTCATGTCCATTCTCTCCTTACATTTAATAGTTTAGCTGGATATGAAATTTTATTTTTGAAGTCAGTTTCCATCAGAATTGTTATAAAGTATTACTTCACTGTCAGTTAGCTATTAGAGATTTTTTGTTTTCTTGTTTTTAGGAGTCTGAAACCATTCTGAATTCTCATACTTATATGATTTCTTTTTTTCTTTCTGAAAGCTTTAGGCAAATTCTTTTTGATCCTGATATTTCTGACATTTCACAATGATATGCTTTGTTTCTGTGTGAGAACATTATGTCTCAATATTTGGGTTTTTAGTTCTAGGACTTTTTTCTCCCCCAACTATTTTATGTAGTTTCTCTGTTCTCTTTTTCTAGAACTCCTGTTATTTGAATTTTGGAATTTGTGGGCTGGTCTTCTAGTTTTTTCCTCCTTTTTTCTATTTTTTATGTTTTTTGATTTCTTTATATTTATCCTTCAACACCTTTATTGATATGATACTGTTTTAAGAACTTTTTTGTTCTCTGGATGTTTCTATTTGATTATTGCTATTTTAAAAAAAAGATTTAGGTCGGGCTTGGTGGCTCAGCCTGTAGTTCCAGCACTATGGGAAACCAGGGCGAGTGGATTGCCTGAGCCTGTAGATTCGAGACCAGCTCGGGTAACTTAATGAGACCTCATCTCTACAATAAAATAAAAAATTAGCCGGGTGTGGTAGCACGTATCTATAGTTCTGGCTACTTGGAAGGCTAAGGTGGAAGCATCGCTGGAGCCCAGCAAGTCGTTGCTGGGGTGGCTGTCAGTGTACCACTGCACTCCAGCCTGGGCGACAGAGTGAGACTCCAACTCAAAAAAAAAAGATATAATGCCTTATTTCAGAAATAAAAGTCATCTCAACTCTGAGCAGTTAATTTATTTTTTTTGGAAGTTTTCTTTTCTTTGCATATTCTCTCTGTTCTTCAAGTTCCGTAATACCCCATCTGCCCAGGTTATTTTGGTTTCTTATATTTTGTATTAGAGGCTTTGCTTAGATATTTTGCTAGTCTTTGGTTTTCCCTTTTATTTAAGAATGAAGTATTAAAACAGAGTTAGAAGCAGTGAACCTCTGAGGGATTTAAGGTATACATCTTGAAATCCAGCTGCTGCTTACAGAGTTTTGAAACCAATCCTAGTAGTTGGCCTCATTTTCATTCCCAGTTGAGATGCTTCGTTTGACAGTTTCTGAGTCTTTTGGCAAGTTGGAGAGGGTGGGACTGTGCAGTATAAGTCAGATTGGCTGCTGTTTTCTCACCACTGGCTCAGTATTCAGCTTTTGTGAGTCAGTGGGCTAAGTTACTACTCGTCCATCTGCTTTCCAGCTTCCAAAGTTTTGCTATAGTGTTCTTCTCTCATTATCTTAATCCTTTTGGCCTAATGTAGGTAAATGGGTAGATAGATTACATTGATCCCTTTATTTTTATGTAGAGGAGTTTAGAGAGGGGATCAAAAGAAGCATTTGACCATGCTTCTTTAATTGATGCATACTATTTCATTGTAAGGCTACCCCATAATTTATTTAATCTTCAAGAGGCCCATATTCATGTGGTTGATAGTTTTTCTATTAAAAAATTGCATTTCCAAGTAGATGGGAGTTATTTCCTTAGGAATGATTGGAATCATATTTGCCAAATAGCTCTTCAGAAATGTTAACTAGTATACACCCCTAAGAGTATTCAGTTTCTAATATGTGACGGAACAGGGGTTGGTCAACTTCTTCTTAAAGGTCCACATAGTCAATTTTTTAGGTTTTGCGGGCCATATGATCTCTGTTGGAGCTACTAAATTCTGCCATTATATTGGGAGGAAAACAGACAATGTGTAAGTGAATGGGTGTGGTAGTATTCTGGTAAAACTTTGTAACAATATGAAGTGGCCCTTGGACCATAGTTGTTGTAGAACAATTGTCAGCATTAAATTAAAAAGGAAAAAATTATGCACATTACTTTTTATAACCTAAAACTTTAACTGCTGTTCTGTAGTCCTTTTACCTGATTTAAAATGTCTGTCAATACCAAACTTTTTCAAGGAAGCCTAAAATAGTCCTACAGTACCTGAGTCTGAAAGCCCTGCAAGTCTTTGCTGAGTGATTCTGCTTGGAGGGTCATGTGATTGTAAGGCCTTATCAAATAGTGATACTGTTGTCAGCAGTTACCCTGTTCTTTAGGAATTAACTGTATAGGATACAACTAAAATAGCCAGCAAAGCCTGCAAATGGTAACCTACGGCCTCTTTAACGGGGTGCTTCTGGGGCTCTGTAGTTGATTTCTGGAACCAGTGCCAAGCTGTAGGTCAGAGTGTTTGCCAAGAGGCTTACTCCCAAGAAATATGAAACTCAACAGAGGTTTCTCTGATGCATGCAGCCTATTGAAAGACTGGCTCCCTTTGTCTGCTGAAGCAGTTTTACTTCCTGAGGAATGAAATGCAAGGGAGGGCTCTCCTTGTCTTTCCAGGTTAGCAGAGAAGCATGCTCCCTTCAGAGCGATTAGCTGATCCTGCCCGAGACTTTTGTGCCTGTTGTGGTCTGCCAGTTCCCTCCCTGCCTTCCCTGTGGCGTTTTAGCTGATCTGTGCTGTTTGTAGCCATATGGTCCCCTGAGCACGTGGCTTGGCTTCCCTGTTTCTGCTGCTGGATCCTTGGGCATTGCAGATTTCACAGACCTGAATAACATTGTTGTGGGGGGAGGTGGGCTGAAGTGGGAGCATGTCCTCAAGAGGTGTCTTCTCCCTGCCCTGTCTGGTTAGAGGACTCTTGATTGGTTCTCTGTACCTATGCGATAGCTTAAACAAACAACCCCAAATGAAGTGCTTTGAGAAGACTAAAAGAACTAGAAGTGGTTCCTGCCTTCAAGGAGCTTACCCACTAGAGCTTTATCTGGGAGCCATAAATGGTTAACTGGTATGTGGTGGTCAAGTCTAGTTTTAGAGATCAGGGTATAAGCTATCCGAGGATCTTGTGGATAAATGAATAATGGATACAAAGGTATTTGGTTTTTGCCCGGGTCGGTTTTTGTTGCTTTCAGTCACAGCTCTAGCTGGAGTTCATTATCATGTCTCTGAGAATTTTTTCCCATTGTTTTTTATTGTGATAAAATTCATATAACATAAAATTTACTATCTTAACCATTTCTAAGTATAGATCAGTGGTATTAATTGTATTATATTGTGCAACTATCATCACCATCCATCTCTAGGATTCTTCTTCATCCTACAGAACTGGAACTCTTTATTCCTTTCTTCCCTCAGCCCCTGGCAGCTACCACTCTACTTTCGGTCTATGATTTTGCCTGCTCTAGTAACTCTTGTAAGTGAAATTGTACAGCATTTATTTATTTTTTGTGTGTGTCTGGCTTATTTCACTTGTAATGTCTTCAGGATATATCCATGTTGTAGGATAGGTCAGAATTTCCTTCCTTGTTAAGGTTGAATAATAGTCCATAGTTTATGTATACATTTTGTTTATCTAGTCCTTCATGATGGAGACACAGTTGGGTTGCTTACATGTTTTAATTATTGAGAACAGCATTGCTATGAACATACATATCTACATATCTCTTAGAGATCCTGTTTTCACTTCTTTTGTATTTGTGCTCAGAATTAATACAAATATTTTGTAGTTGATATTAATCCAGAACAGACAATTAAGAAGTGGAATTGCTGGGTTATTTAGTACAGTAGTTATATTTTTAATGTTTTTGAGGAATTGCTGTACTGTACCTTCTTGTATCCCTACCAACAGAGCATAACGGTTCTAATTTCTCTTACATCCTTACCAACATTTGTCCTTTTCATTTCTTTCTTTGCCATCCTAATGGGTATGAGGTGGTATCTCATAGTAGTTTTGATTAGCATTTCCCTAGTGATTAGTGATGCTGAACATCTTTTCATGTTCTCAATTGATCATTTGTATATCTTCTTTGAAGCAATGTCTGTTGAAGTCCTTTGCCTTTTTTTAAGACAGAGTCTTACTCTTGCCTAGGCTAGAGTGCAATAGCGTGATCATAGCTCAGTGTACCCAGAACTCCTGAGCTCACAGGATCCTCCTACCTCAGCCTCCCTAATAGCTAGGACTACAGGGTAATTTTTTTTTAATTTAATTTTTTATAGAGATAGGGATTCACATTGTTGCCCATGCTAGTCTTGAACTCCTGGCCTCAAGCAATCCTCCTGCCTTGGCCTCCCCAAGTACTTGGAGTACAGATGTGAGCCATTGTATCTGGCCCTCTGTTTTTGAATCCGATTGTTTGTTATTATTGAGTTTTAGCAATTCTCTATATATTCTGGATGTTAATCCCTTATAAAGTATATGACTTGCAGATATCTTCTTCCATTTTATGGGTTGTCTTTTACTCTGTTTAAAACCTTGATGCACAAAATGTTTTTAATTTTCAGGAATCTGCTTTGTTTATTTTTTCTTTTGTTGTCTGTTCCTTTGGTGTTATATTTGAGAATGTTGCGAAGTTTTTGCCCTGTGTTTTCTTCTGAGTTTTATAGTTTTAAGTCCTATATTTAAGTCATAAATCTGTGAAGTTTTTTTTGTTTATGGCATTATGTAAGGGTTCCACTTTATTATTTTGCATAAAGATATCCAGTTTTGTCAGCACCATTTGGTGAAGACTGCCATTTTTCCCTTAAGTAGTCTTGATATCCTTGTTGAGAAAAATCATTTGACCATATATACAAGGGTTTATTTCTGAACTCCATTCTGTTTCATTGGTCTGTATGTCTGACTTTACGCCAGTACCATATTGATTATTGTAACTTTGTAGTAAATTTTGAAGTCAAGAGGGGTGAATCCTCTAACTTTGTCCTTTTTTTGGATTGTGTTATGTCCCTTGAGATATAAATTTTAGGATGCGTTGTTCTGTTTCTGCAAAAATTGTCACTGAAATTTTGATAGGGATTGCATTAACTCTATGTGTAGCCTTAGGTAAAATTGACATCTTGACAATATTAAGTCTTCACAGGATGGTTTCCATTTATTTATGTCTTCTTTAATTTCCTTCAGCTTGTATTTTTCATTGTACATGGTTTTTACTTCTTTGGGTTAGTTAATTCCTAAATATTTTATTCTTTTTGATGCTATTGGAAATGTAATTCTTTTCTTAACTTTCTTCTTTGGATTGTTCATTCTTAGTGTGTAGAAATGCAACAGATTTTGTGCATTGACTTTATGTCCTGCTACTTTGTGGATTTGTTTGTTCTAATAGTTTCTGTGGAATCATTAGGATTTTCTACATATGTATCATCTGAGAACAGTGATAATTTTATATCTTCCTTTCCAGTTAGGATGCCTTTTATTTCTTTTTCTTGCCTGATTGCTTTGTTAGGACTTCCCATACTATGTTAAATGGAAGTAGCTCTCTGACATAGTTTTTAATCAAGGATACTTATTCATAATTTTGACATTATCTGGACTTTTTCAATATATTCCCCTATGGTCATATGGAGATAACTAAAAAATACTAGTCGTTTTGTTGATTTTTACCATATGACTTTCAGGTGAAAAGGAAGTTCTGGGGATGATCTGACCAGAAAGGTGGCCTCTGCCGCACTAAAAAGATGTCACGACCTGACTTGCAGTTTATGCTAGCAAACCAATTTGCTGTTAAGAAAAATAAAATGATTGAATTAGAAAATATTTACCTGTTAAAATTATTATTATTAGAGACTTTGGGTTTTTTTAATGTAGTTTTTTAGATTTATTGAAAAATTAAGCAGATAGTACAGCATTCCCACATTACCTATCAACCCCACCACCACCCTAGTTTCCCCTAT
Organism: Cephalopachus bancanus; assembly: GCA_027257055.1. Taxonomy (NCBI): domain Eukaryota; kingdom Metazoa; phylum Chordata; class Mammalia; order Primates; family Tarsiidae; genus Cephalopachus; species Cephalopachus bancanus. The sequence goes on along the minus strand of JAPVLO010000162.1, from coordinate 1,591,777 downwards.
CATTGATATCTCACATGAGTGTGGTGCATTTATTATAATTAGTGTGCCCATGTAGATATATTATTATTAACTAAAGTCCAAACTTCATTTAAGTTTCCTTAGATTTTCCCTGATGTCCTTTTTCTGTTGTAGGACATCATATTACATTTAGTTGTCCTTACGTTCCTTTTGGATATGACAGTTTCTCAGACTCCTTTTTTTTTGATGACCTTGACAGTTTTGAGATGTCCTGGTCAGGTATATTTTGTAGGATGGCCCTCTGTTGAAATTTGTCTGATAGCTGATTTCCTTTTTAGTATGTATTATAGAATAAGATCTGATTGTGCTTAGGTGACTAGAGGTGCCTGCATCAGGATATTGTTGTACTTAGTTTTTGTTGAGGACAAGGGTGGCAGCTGTACTTTTCTGTGGGGACTGGGGAGAAGAAACATACAACTTTAGGGAGCAGGAAAAGCAGCCAGATGTCATGATCTCAGAGAGGAAAAAGGGTGCTTGTGTCTCATTCTCAGTGGCCTCATCAAAGGACACTCCCTGGTGGTGCCTGTAGAAGCCCCTTTTGGGCTGCACATCCTTTTGTTTCTATCTGGTACTGAAAATTTTGGCAGCGTTGGGACTGTTGGTACTTGTGCCTGGGGAGCTATTCTGAGGGTCTTTGTAGCTCAGGAGGCTGTTGCATGGCTCTTTTTGTTCATTTTATGCATGCTGCAGGGTTTTAAGAAGCTGAACAACAGCAGCCCTTTACACCCAGTGAGCACTGTGGTCGGGCTGTAGAGATAGGGAGTGTAGCAGAAGGCTGGGGATAGGCATGGATATCCCTTGCCGCTGATAAACTCTAGTTTTCTTGACTGGTGGCAGCCTATGCATAGCTCATATCTTGTCATCATTAAACCATTTTTCCCTTTAAAATTAGGCTTCAAGAAGTGGGGAGAGAATTGGATTTAGGGAATGTATCTTGAGTTTTACTAGTGACTTTTCCCATGTAGATTTCTACTCGTGTGCCTGAGGTTCTCTTTGGTGTGGTAGGTATGGCGAGTATGTGGGGATGGCTTGATTAGCGATCTGTGGCTCGCAAAGATACTGAACATTGTGGTCATACTTCAGTTCTCCTGATGAGGAGCACCATAAAAAATATCACTATTAAAATGTGGTCTGTGATGGTGCTGATGAGCAGGCTTTGGGTAGTAATCCACTCTGCATTTTACTTATTACACAGTACATGACTATAACCAATATTTTACTGTATATTCCATGTCTCTGCTCAGGAGCTGCTTGTTCTCTGGACAGTAATGGCACGATTTACAGAGGAATAAAATGCCATCAACCCCTCACTCACACACACACACATGGACATGGACACATGCACTCACCCTCCCCACTCCACCAGAGAGCTGAACCTCGCTAGGCTGACGGTGGCAGAGTGTGCAGTTCCTGAAGAGGAGGTTTCTAATCAGGGAGATGCTGAGCAGAGAGAGTCTGCTGCTGGGGCCTCAAATTTACAGCTCCAAGAATCCATTTGCTGCCACTCCTGCTAACGCATTAGAAGGGGTGACGAATCCCAGTAACTTGTCACAGAGGATGCTTAGATCTTCACATTCTGTAATCAAGGAGTGAAAGTATGAGCACTATGATCGCTTCCCTTGTTTTATTCCTTGCTGAGCATGACTAGGAAGCAGAGAATGTTTAGGTATTTCTCAGGTCTTGATTATAGGAATTTCCCTATGTTTTAAGCAATTGACAATTTAATAAGAGTTAGTTTGGGTTTAAGAGAAGGTGTAGGTGTGCCCAGCATTAAGATTTTGGAAATACTGTGATGTATGTACCCTTGAGATGTCTGACAATTACCCTGTTATCCTTTGGGTATCCTTTTGAAGGAGGAACTGTATTGATTTGCTGTACTAGCTATTTTGCTCAGTATGGCTTCCTGGAATATTTTTTTCTTTTCTTTGGTTTGAAGTTAGAATTGCACATATTATGGAAACTTCACCCCCCAAATGTTCTGTCATCCATTTTATGATACCTTTCCCTTCATCCAACTGTGGCATTTTGAAGGACAGGAAAACCGTTCACTGAGGTATTTCTATTTTGGTCAGTTGTCCAAACCACTACTGGGATTCCATCACTATGAACATTTTTACTTATCATTAATGTGTCTAGATGGTAGCGGGAATAGGGTGTAATCTTTTTTGTTTTTCTTTCAGTTACTGAATCTATTTTTGGTTAAACCTTCTAGATAGTTTGTAAATTCTAAATTTATGGACATGTTTTTGTGATTGAGCTGGTGTTAAGGGGCTCTTTGATTTGGAGGCTCCTGTGTCCTTTGTTATCACCTATACCCAGGTAACCAGACTTGACCTTGGTCCTGATGTGATGACACATTATGCCTTTGGTTACTTTTGATCTTCAGATGTTTCTGGCCAGATGAAATTTTGGTTCTGGCTCTTTGGGTTTTAGTGTTTAGCCTTTATGATTTTCAGATCTGTCAAAAAGGGTATAGAAGAATGGTCATGGTTGAGACTCTCTTTTTGCTGCTTTTAGAGTTGCAAATTAACCTTATGTATAGTAGAAAATTAAAAGTTTTCTAATTTACACAGGTTCTTTTTCAGACCATTTATTACTTTTCTGATCCATGAGCTGTTCTCTGCACTGTTTCCATTATTTATAGTATAAAACGTGGGAATGTCTTCCCATCTACCAGCCACAGTCAGCCTTCCGTGGACCTACAGCTTGATTCCAATTGTCATTCTTTTCTTTTCATTCATTCTGTTTGATAGCACTTAGCTCCTGCTATTTCCTGGTGTGTATGCTTTTTCACTTATTTTTGTTTTTTGTCTGTCTTCAGATTGTCCCTTAAAGCGTTCTTTACTCTTTTTGGTATGTAGTTGCCTGAGTCTTTGGAAAAGATGGATAATTTCTGTTTTCAGAGCAGGCTGCAAGTAAATGGGTACATTTTGTGCTGAAAGATAGGAGGCCTTTTAAGAAATAGTGAGGCTTCCTTTAAGATACTTATCAGTGTGACATCTATGGTGACAAAGGCCAGTATTGCTTTTGTTTCAGTGAATAAAAGAAGAGTGAAATTTGGCTAGTCTACCCTCCCTGTTTGGCAGCTGACCTTAGAAGTTTGTTCAGTCTGATAGCTCCTGAAGGGGCCTGAATGAAGCCTAGAAGAGTTTGATTTTGATTCTGTCGATGAAGTGGATGGTGACAGTGTTTTGTAGTCAGCAGCTACCTTGTAGCAAAGTATTGCTAGCAAAAAACCCAAACAGCCTTGAAACAACAGGTTCTGAATATAATTGGGTATGAACTGTAGACTGCTGGTTGTACTATGGATTCTTGTTATAGTCCTGCTGTCCTCGTTTGAATGGAGTTTTATTCTGTACACATTGGTAGAATGTTCTCATAACCTTCAGAGAAATATTTGTGCTTTTGACCTTCAGATAGAAGGTTGTAAGTTATCCCAGACTGGAAATTAGTCTTTTTCAACTGAGTGGGGGTGGGGATGTCCGATATTAATGATTTTAGATTCTAAAACAAAGATGTCCACAGTAGTAGTGCTCTGAAAAGGTGGTGCTCAGAGTACCTGAGGTAATACCTTAGTGATTTAATGTTCCTGCCTGTGAGATTAACAGCTGAGCATCTTCTTTCCCATGCTGAGATGACAGTTCTTTTCGCCCTTCACTTGCCTTTGATTTTTCTGCTCTCTCTTGCAGCATCCTATTTTGATTTTTTCTTGTCTAGTCCTGGGACCTTCTTCCAATCCAACCCTTGTCTCTGTTCCTAGATTCATGTTGACATTTCAATTTTAGCTTAGAACTTGTTTCAAGAAAGATCTTCAGTAACATGTAGAGACTGGATTTCCAGTTCTTAAGCTTTGTAGTTAACCACATGTCTTGGTCAGGGAAACAGATTTTAAAAAAAAAAAGATTTACCCTATTTATGAATGCCTTAGATTTTGTCTCTTTGAGAAATCATAATAAGGTCTCTAGGAACAAATATATTTGTTTTCTCTGACATTGTTGCACCAAGAAGGATGATATTGTTTCTACCAAAATGGCTGTTGATCTTAATTTCTACCCGTAACTATGGTGGGCCTTGCTGTTTGGCGTGTGCTGGGGAACATAGAGGCAGGTTTAAGCATCTTTTCCTTGTTGCTCACAGGTGATGCAGGTCCTGAATGCTGATGCCATTGTTGTGAAACTGAACTCCGGAGACTACAAGACAATCCACCTGTCCAGCATCCGACCACCAAGACTGGAAGGAGAGAATACCCAGGTGAGAACGGTGAAGCAGCCAAGGCGCTTTGCAAAACCAAAGGGAAGAAGCTGGAGAATTAGATAAATATGATACATATAGTATATGTGAGAATGCAAAAGGACAAGTATTTTAAATCTCTAGAACATTATTTTGTAATATTTGTACCTTCACTACCATTGGGCAGGTCTCAGTGTCTGGTGAACCATACTCACTGCTCTGCTGCATTTCAGATGGACACTGTTGGCATCTCTGTCGGGGAGCTTGAGAGCAGTTGGGGTGGAATATGTGGTGGATGAGTCTGATTTATTAAGATCTTATTTCTCTGAATAAGGAAAGGAGCAGCTCTATCTCACATACATGGTAATAAGGCCTGTTTCTGCTGATCGTTTTGATTTGATAGTTCTTTATGCTTTTGCTCTAGAAAGAAATGAACCTTGGTGTACATATTCATTGGGGTCACCTACTCATCTTTTGCAGGTGTTAACTATAATTATTAGTTACACTGTTATGTGCTATTTTGTGGATTTTTTGGCAAGTAGGTTGGTGTATGACGTGAGTATATCAATTCGGAGAAATTATGTTTTGGATGAAAACTCTGAGAGTTGATATTCAGCATGCAGATAGGCAGAGTTTTTTTTGTTTTAAATTTCATTGTTGTTTTCTTTCTATCTTTATCAATTGTGAGAGATTGGGAATAGGGATTGAAGTTGAACATTTTGTGGGGGGGTTGGTTATGCCTTGTTTTTACACACCTTTCTTATTCCTATGTTTGCCCTCTGATAACTAAAGTGTCTGTGTTGACTAGTTATAGAATTAGATTCTCAGTGAGAGAGCCAGTGGCAAAGGCAAGCATTTAGACAGTTTTCAGAAATTAGATATTGTGGCTAAAGTTAGTGCTATGTATGGTCTACCTTTTATTTATTTATTTTTCTAAAGAGACAGTGTTTTGCTATGTTGCCTAGACTGAAGTGCAGTGGCTATTCACAGGCATAATCATGGCATACGACAACCTCAAGCTCCTGGGCTCCATTGATCACCTTGCCTCACTCTTCTGAGTAACTGGGACTTATAGGCAGGTGCCACTGCACCCAGCTTATCTGCCTTTTTTATTTATCCCTTTTGTAGTTTTAAAGATGTGAAATTTGCATTTCTGATGTTTTGCACCTACACACTTCTTGGTGCATTCACAAGTTGAAATGCATATGCTGTTATCATTTGTGTGAGAGTTTGTAGGTAGCCCATAAGAGTTAAATGAAAATATCATGATTGTCTTTTGATCAGATCATGCATAAAAAACCCATACAGAATGGATGATTCGAATGTCTGGCCAGTCAATTCCTTTTCTCCCCTTTTTCCCCATAGAGAAGGCAGTTTAATGCAGCAAACGGTATTGTGGTGTGGATGAGAATTTAAATGCTTGAAAGCTCAGAAATGCCAGAGTAAGTCTCTCTTAGTAACTGTAGCTCTGCCTCATTGCATAGAAGAGTAAATGCACATCTCCAGTTTTATCAGTATTGCAGAGAGTCCACAATTCTGCATCTGTGTTGTACAGTTGGAATTAAGGTTCCCACGGCAACCACAACTTTGAAATTCTTGAACGTTAATTTTTGTGCCTGCATCATCAGTCAATGCATTGTGTCTGTAGCGGAATTTTAAGCAGTTTTTAGGGAGTGGGGGTGCTATAGCTTAGGTAGCATGATAAGTTTTCTGAAGTAAGAACTGAGTATTTTTAGTTGGCCCCAGATCCTATGGAACTCTTTAGTGGGTAAGCAGTGCATTTCCTTTAGTCTAATGGCTGATGGGAAATTGTTGGAATATATGTCCTAGTTTAGGTAGGATCCTGATTACAGAATTTCTTTTTTCTTACAAATGCATGTTACCTCTTTCTTTTTCTTTGCTGTTCACTCCTGAGGTCTTACTCCATTTTAAGAAAGTTCTAAGTAAGGCTTAGCTATAAAAGTCTATAACATATGGCTTATGAGGGAGATGAGGAATGATTTTCATTATTTGTTCGTTAAAATCCTTTGGAAGCATTTTTCTGAGGGGCCACATGAGAAATAAATTAATACCACTTACCTTGAGTAGATGGTGGAGGGCACCCTGAAAAGAAGCCAGTTTTGATGGGAGACTGGGACTGTTAGAGCAACTGCTGTACATCATGAGTGTTCAGGGATGAGAAGTTAGCAAATGGGAGGAAGTGATCTCTGGACCAGCACTGACCAACTGATCCGCAACGTGAGCCACACAGGCGAGCTATATTTGTTATTTTAAATTTTCAAGTAGCTATGTTAAGAAACTAAAAAGAAACATTAATTGTAATGCTTTTATATGACTTCCAAATTTTTATTATTAATACATATTTTTTTGAGTTGGAGTCTCACTGTTGCCCAAGCTGGAGTACAATGGCACGCTCACAGCTACTGCAGCCTTGACCTGCTAGGCTCCTGCCGTCCTTCCACCTCAGCCTCCCAAGTAGCTTGGACTACAGGTATGTGCCAGCATGCCCAACTAATTTTTTAAAAAAATTATTGTAGAGATGAGGTCTCACCACATTGCTCAGGCTGATCTTGAACTCCTAGGCTCAGGCAATCCTCTTACCTCAGCCTCCTAAAATGCTGGGACTGCGGGCATGAGCCACTGCACCAGGCCTCAAATTTTTATTATTTCAACATTTAATGAGGTAGTTCCCTCTCCTTTTTTAAAACTAAGTCTTTGAAATAATATTTTACACTTGTAGCATATCTTTCTCCATTCTAGCATATTTTAAGCACTTAATAGCTACATGAGGCTAGTGGCTACAGTTATGTACAGCATAGCTCTAGAAATTGAAATGAACAGATGAGTCATCGACAGATACTTACTGGGCATGTATTTTGTGCTGGGTACTATGCTGGGGATGCAACAGGGAATAAGCAGACTGTCTTGCTTCACCCTTACGGAACTTTAATTTTTTTTTTTTTTTTTGAGTTAGAGTCTCACTCTGTCACCCAGGCTGGAGTGCAATGGCATGCTCACAGCTACCTCAGCGTCCACCTGCTGGGCTCAGGTGATCCTTCCACCTTAACCTTCCAAGTAGCTAGAGCTGCAGGCGTGTGCTACCACACCTGGCTAATTTTTTGATTTATTTTAGAGATGAGGTCTCGCCAACTTGCCCAGGCTGTTCTCGAACCTGTAGGCTCAGGCAGTCCCCTCACCTCAGCCTCCCAAAGTGCTGAGATTACAGGCTTGAGCCACCAAGTCCAGCCAGAACTTTAAATTCTAGTAGGGGAAATACACAAGTCATTTCATTTGTGTTAAATGCTGTGAAAGAAAAATTTAGAATATAGGAGATTGCATAATTTGGGAAGGCTTCTTTGAGGAAGTGACATTTACTTTATTTTATTTTTTTTTGAGTTGGAGTCTCACTCTGTCGCCCAGACTGGAATGCAGTGGCCGTTCCCGGCCACCGCAGCCTCGACCTGCTGGGCTCTGGCGAACCTTCCGCCTCAGCCTTCCAAGTAGCCGGAATTACAGGCATGCGCTGCCACGCCTGGCTGATTTTTTGATTTATTGTAGAGATGAGGTCTCGCTGCCCAGGTGGGTCTTGAACCCGCGGGCTCAGGCAATCCACTCACCTCAGCCTCCCAAAGGCACGGGATTACAGGCTGAGCCACCGAGCCTGGCTGAGGAAGTGACATTTAAAGTCTGGAGGGTAATTAGGAGTTAGCTGGATGAAAATGGGAGAAGATAATTTCTGACCTGAGGAGCAGCAATGACAAGAAGGAGGTAAGTTTTGGGAACTGGACAATGTATAGCCACTGTGGATGGTGCATGTGTGGTATGACACTTGTGTTATACGAAACTTTAGGCAGGGCAAGATGATACACATCCTGTTGACATCTCAGGATACTTATGAACAGAGAGAGAAAACAGCCTGTAATTTTATATGACTGGAATAGAGGATGGTTAACTGCTAGGGAGTGGTAAGAAATGGACTTGAGAGTTAGGCATGGGCCTCGGGTTGAAGATTTGTATGCCATGCTTTTTAGGTTTTGTCTTAAAGAATTTGAAACTAGGCAAAGGCATGTTGGGATTCAGATACTCTAATTTTGGTGGTTTAAACTTATAAGATATGATAGCAACTGGCATTTATAAGAGGAGATTGTACTAGATAAAAACTGATTGCAGAGAGAAGCTCTGAGATTTCTTTTGGTAAACCTCAGTTGACCAAGGACAGGAATGGTGTGACCAGCAGTCTCTGTTTACACTGGAGGATTCAGAGTACCTGCCTTTCTGTGTAAAGAATTTCCCAGAGCTCCTATAGGGAGTGCAGGATTCTGCTCTATGCTATCTTAAAGTTACTAGAGATTTTCAGTAAATAAGGGTGTAAGAAGAAAAATCACACGGAAACCCTAGTGTGGCTATGATGTATCATATGTGCATAAAGACTAGGTAAAAGGTGTTCCCTCAGAGTCTTGGGTTTCTAGTTTCCTTAATTATATACTGACTGTTTCACAGTTACAGGGGCAGCCCAGTCAAGTATTCAAGGCGTAGGTGTTGGGGCCAGGACCTCTGTTAGCCCATATGGCACCTTTATGCACATTTAGAGATTGGTGTTCCTTCCTCCAGGCAGCCTCACATCATAGCACATGGCTTGGCAAGCAAAGTGAAGGCCGGATTTCAGCTCTTGTTCTCCCTGTGTCCCTTTGGCTGAGTGCTCTTCTGCAGGGCACAGTGTGCACAAGAATATGTGCCTGTCCTAGTTGGAACAGAGCTGGTGAAACCTCCAAGGAAAGCATCAAGGATGTGTTTGGAAATTAGGGAGTGGTCTTGTAGTTACAGAAACACAGAGTGCTTGAGGGTTGTTTAGAAATGAAGGTGTGCTCTGATTGCAGTACTCTCTCCACGGATCAGTAGCTTTGAAAAAAGAGAAGATAAGCTGGGTTTGGTGGCTCAGCCTGTAACCCCAGCACTTTGGGAGACTGAGGCAAGTGGATTGCCTGAGCCGGTGGGTTTGAGACCAGCCCGAACAACTTGGTGAGACCTCTTCTCTACAATAAATAAAAAAATTAGCCGGGTGTGGTTGCTCTACAATAAATAAAAAAATTAGCTGGGTGTGGTTGCGCACCTGTAGCTCTGGCTCATTGGAAAACTGAGGCAGAAGGATCGCCAGAGCCCAGCAGGTCGATGCTGGGATGACCGTGAGTGTGCCATTACACTCCAGCCTAGACAACAGAGTGAGACTCCAACTCAAAAAAAAAAAGAAGATAACTTGATGATTTATGGTATTGGAGCCTTTTCTAAACCAAAGAATAAAGCAGGAGAGGGTGCAGATTAAGAAACAAGGAGTAGGTGAAGAGAGGAAGTGGGCTCCTCTGGGGCAGGCAGATAGTGCAGTGGTTTCTGCTATGGGCAGGCCTCCCTGCAGGCTCCTGGATGAGCACCCAGTGGAATTTTCCTTTCAAGGAAGCATGTGGAGATTCTTTTAATGTATCTTTTCCTCTGAGACGTCTGTACATTTGGGGACTAGTCAGGCAACTTGGATTTTTCTTTTTTGTATACAGAGACAAGTTACTGTCTCTTGGTTTTTGCCTTTGGCTAGCTGTATACTTCCATGCCCCTTTTTTGGTTACTCTCTAATTGGAGCCAGAGGAAGTGCTTGGACAAAACACTGTGATCAAAGGAACTGTTTTCATCATAAGCTTTCTAGTTACACAGGAATTCATGAGTAGCCAGTACTCCTGGATTTTGGTTAGAACTTGGTTTGTTGCTGGATAGTGTCATGGGAGAGTTAAAAGCAGAAGTGTGTAATATTTTCCTCAGATTCTAGCTGCATGTGACTGTTGTGTTTCTGTGGCACCATGCTTCTGGATTATTTCAGTGATAGCTCTTAGGAGACGTTAACGCTGTCAGGCTGAGGAGCCAGGTTAGAAAACTGGCGTGTGATGCTCTTGTGAACCTTACCATGTATCAGTGTTTTTCTAAAGGCATAGTTTGTTTTATCCAGTTGTTTGCTATAAAGAAATAAGTGCTCGGTGACCACTCAACCTGTAATCCCAGCACTTTGAGAGGCCAAGGTGAGTGGATTGCCAGAGCCCGCATGTCTGAGACCCACCTGGGCAACTTGGCGAGACCTCATCTCTACAATAAATCAAAAAATTAGCTGAATGTGGTAGCGCGCGCCTGTAGTTCCAGCTACTTGGAAGGCTGAAGGATCGCCGGAGCCTAGCAGGTCGAGGCTGCGGTGGCTGGGAGTAGTCACTGCACTCCAGTCTGAGTGACTGAGTGAGACTCCAACTCAAAAAAAAAGAAAGAAATGAGTGCTGAATCTTGGAGAAGGGCTATGGGTTTTCTGAGCTGCTGCCTTAAAGGAGATAACACATTGTGCAATCTCAGGACTTCCTAGAGAGTACTTGGCTTTGATCTGAAACTGGAAAGCCTAGTGCTCTATTGCCCAGGGCTGCTGTGGGCTTTGTGTTACACTTGGAGTGTTAATGACAAAGGAAACAGCCCCCAGGAATCCATTGAAGAGGTTGACTTATTCCCCCATGGAGTCCGCTCTTACAGTGCCATTGTAGTTGACTAAGAGATGCAGAGCTAAAATTTACCTTGAAAACAGGTACATAATTTACCCAACCCCCAGGTGTTCAGGTTCTAAAATTTGCTTTCAATTTCAGGGCCTTTTTCTCAAATCCTTTCTTTAGCTTGTGTATCTCTTTCTTCTCTCTAACTCTATCTCTGTTTCTCAACTCCTTCCAGACCCCTGCATGCTTCAGTTTAGTGTTCTGGGAATTGCAGAAACCCCAAAGGTGGTGTCCTTCCCTTCAGCTGGTAGCCAGCCCAGCCCCCCCTCTTCAGCTTCTATTCATTTCTGTCACCCTGTTTTTCAGCCTCCTCCCTGGGAACTTATCTACCACGTGAAGTTTCTTTCACTCCAGGGCCTCTAAAGATTCAGACCTGGGCACTAAAGTATCCCTTTTTGTTAAAGCTGCATCCTGCCTAATCTCCCAGGGTCCTTGCTACCCTTGCTTTTGGAAGTAGTTTTGAGACTCTCCCTGACCTGATTCCGTGTAGGTAGTTTGCAGAGAGCAGCTGTAAGAGGTCTTGAGATTCTTAAAGGGCTTTTTGTCACAGGCAAGGTCATGTGGGGCATGGATCCATTGGTGGTACAGGGCCCCAGGGTGCTTTGCCATTAGAAGCAGTTCTCAACCTACTCCCTCCAGTTTAGATTTCTGAAAGCAAGGCTGGTCCCTCTAGACCCCCAGGCAGACTCTACTGGCACTGACAGGCATACCAACAGAAAGCTGTGGGGTTGGAGTCCCTGAGTGAAGTGGGGGCAGACCAGTAAACCCACAGACTGTGATCTCGTGCTTGTGACTGGGAGCATAAGGCAAATACCAAATTAGAGAGGGACTCCAGCTTGGCGTTAAGGACCTTGGAGAAAAGCAAAAGCTCTTTGAAATGGATATAGCATTTTACCAGTCTCCAATGGAGAGATTTGGGGGCTGCAGCAATGTGATCAAAAGACATGGAATATATCAGAGGCTGGCGGAGGCATTCTGTACCAGTTTCAGATTTGTTTGATCTGAGCATTTTTGAGAAGAACACTTGAAATCTTCTTTGTTAGAAGATTGAAAAAATTTACGATTAGGAGCCTATGGGTGGGTCTTAGCTCATCTATTTAAGATTCTAGGCTGTGTGTGTCCTGTTGGTAAAGATTACTATTCCTCAGCTGAAGAGACTGGGGGTGGGGGGGACAAGCTTGTCTCCTTGTGATGAGGTCAAAACATCTGGTATCTGGGTAGATAGCAGAGTTTCCTAAAATGTGCATTTCATTGATCTCTAAGTGAGTGTTAAACTGGAGAAGACAGCATGTTCCTATCTTGTTGCCCTTTGATTTGCTTTCTTCTCCCTATTACAATCATATTTTCTTTCATTTCCTTTAGTTATGTATTCCCTTTCCCATGATCTTGCCTATCTCCTTCAAATAATTTTTGTGGGATTTTAACAATCTCCTAGTGGGTTTTGGTGGTTAATCCTTCCCTGAACTGTGTGCATTTACTTCTTTCAATCCCTTGCTCTCTGTTCCTTTAATCATCACTATCGCACAGTTCTACATTTTCAATTTATCTAAGTCTTCCTAGTGCTAGTATGTTCATATTTCTTGCCTCTTCTCAGTCCTGTTAGCTGCAGTAATTCTATGTTGTTTCTCTAGTTGACAGTACCGTCATATTCACTGTCCTGTGAGCATTTAATATACCTGCTATGTGAGGTAACCCTGTTGCTCTGGTTCTCTTCGAAGGCCCTTTTAGGCCAGAGACTTCTATACATCTTGCAGAGTCTTTCCTTTCTCCGTAGCATCCTGTACTGTTCATTTACGTACACGTCTGCGTCCCATTGTGCAGCCTCAACTCCACTGAGGCCAGGAATGGCGTGGCTTTCTTGGCTTCATGTCTCCTCTATCAGAATCTTACAGATGGCTGTGAATAAAGTAGACATTTACTAAGTGTTTACATCCAACTATCAGCTGAGGCATAGACTTAATTCCCTGTATTTCTTTTGAGTGGGCATCATTTTTACCAACTCCCAGCTCACTGCTAACCTCTGTGACTGCTCTGAGAGCTGCTCTGAGAGCTGCTCTAGCTTGAGCCAATGTGCTGGTGTCTAACAGTCTCAGGAGGGAGTTTTTGCTCTATTTTTTTCTGCTTCCTAATTGGATTGCTTGTTTTGCTGGCTGGGTCACACATGGCTTAGTTTTCTGTAGGCACTTCCTCTTCCCCACTCTCAGTTTTAATCTAGTTGCTGCCATTGGGTTGACTAGCCCTGCCTCTCTCAGTGTGGTGGTTTTCCTCATAATGTGTATTACCACAGTGCAGCTTGAGTTCAGTCCACCAGAGGGGTTAATTTCAGAATTTTAAGTGCTTTTGAAGATTGGTCCTCAATTGACTTCTTTCAACACCTGTACTCTGATTCAGGCTTTTCTACCTATCTTCCTTTCATAGTAGTTCAGGTAGCTAGATTCAGTAAGGTTCTTAGTTGCACTTTTTACTGAGGGATATGTATTTTTTAATGTTGTCGACCTTGTTGGTTGTCAGATTATTTCTTTGCTTGGAACTCATTTTAAAATCAATTAGAGAGCTTTCCCTTCATCTTTCTCTCTTTATTTATGAGATACTGATTGCAGAGCTACCTACACTGTGTTTAGATAAATTACTTTTTTTTTTTGCATAACATTTGTATTCAGCACAAGTGTAGTGCAGTCATCCAGCGTTTTGCATTTTTGCAGGCCAGGGCTGTAGACTTCATTCCTTGGTGGGCTAATTAGCTTTGTAGTAGGAAAATTGTGTTCAGTTCAAAAACCAAACATTTAAGTTCCTTGTGTACTACAGGCACTGTGGGCCTGGGAAATTATTTTTATGAGTAATGTGTTTATAATTTTGGGAACCTGATATCTAATTCTGACCAGTATGTGTATGTGTGGGTTTTGGTCACCAGGTGGACTTTGGACTGGATGATGGATCACGGATGAGGCAGCATCAGTTCATCACTGTTTAGCAACGGCTTTTCAGAACTCAGACTAGAAGGGGAGGCTGAAGGACACAAATGCTTGCTTTTTTCCTAGCTTATGACAGGCCAATTGCTTAGCATATTTTTGATGTCACTTTTCATTTTAGCCTTCCTTTGAAAATCTTTGGCAGTTTGTGGGTTTTTCCCATTTCTTCGTCCTTAATCTCCCATCTACTGTGATACCTGTCTGCTTTTGGCTGCACTTGCCTTTGCCTGGTTCGGTAGTGTATTGGAGCCACCATGCAGCATTGCTGTTTCACAGTAGGATCTCTACTCACTTTAGCTGTGAAAACATTCTGGAGACTTGTGTTCTTACCTTTTCATTTCTCTGTACAAGCCTCTTGATATAATCTTCTTCCTTGTTTCCTTTTATTGGGCAATTGATGAGGCTAAGCAGAAATATCCCCTTTGTGTATGTTCAGATATTTGTCCCCAGAATTTGGTTGTTTTTCCTGTCCTGCTGATTCTGGATAACCCACACGATGGATGCTGTAGTTTCTAGTTTCTGCTTTAAAATACTTTCCTTGCTTTTTTTTTTCTCCTTTCCTACTTGCTTTGATTTTCTGGGTCAAGTTGATCTACCATTTGTTCACATCTGTTGCTAGCTAACTGCCTAGCACGTCATTGATACTCAAATGTTACTTAATATCCCTTGCATTCTCCTGCAGTTCTTTACCCATTGATCATAATTTGGAAGTGGCGGGTAGGCAGAGTATACTGACACTTGGCTTTCTGATTCTGCCACTCCACCTTTCCTAGGACAACTTCCTCATCGTTACTAGGAAGGCTGGACTTTTTTCATATGCTGTTGTCTTTTGTAAGGTGGGCTGCAATTAGGAGAAAGCCACATTTTTATTCATATGGAGCTGCCTTTAGCATCTGCTTCTCCAGCTGGAGGGGCTTGTTTTAGAACGACTGACTGGCATACAGAAGCAGGAGGTGCGCTGGTGATGGGCCACATGCCCAGGGCTTTCCTTACAGCCTTTTGGTTCCCTCGGGCTCTGGCCTGCGGCCTAGCCCCCATGGATGGGGGTGCAGACTTGTACTGCCCGGCCCATTTTTGTTGGATTCTCTCTGCACCTTACCTCTTGCTGCTGTGAGCGAGTGCGCCGTGTTCTGCACGAGAGAATTGGCAGATAACTCCGTGTGCTGGTTTTGGCCATTGCGACATCCAGGATTATGAGGCCAGTTTGTACTTTAAGAGGAGAGAGTTGACATCACTCAAAGCAGTTTATTTTATTTATTTCTTCATTCTTATAAAGGGGAAAGAAGTTATCCCAGCTCTTTGCTCTTTCTCTCAGTGTGTATTAAACCACCAGCTCCACATTTTCCTCAGGAAAATACGCAGGGTTCCACCCCACTGCTTGAGCCGGGCTCTGACCTACTCTGCAGGTTGCCCTCTGGTGCCCGCCTCTTCACTATTAAAACCTTTTGACTTCACCCTCTTCCTCGCATCCTCCCAGCCCTCTCCTCTCAGGAGAGTAACTGGTTCATTCAGGCTAGATGCTCTGGTTTGCAGACCAAGTTGTAGTTCTCCTGGAGGTGCATGAATGCCACAATTGATCAAGACGCCAGCAAACTGCTTCAGTTTGTGACAGCGTTTGGGCCTGTTGTGGTTATTAGATATCCATAAACTACAACAGACAGAGAATAGTCATTGCTGCTCTACTGGAGTGATATGTCTCATTCCTAAATGATACAAAATTATTCCCAGGGTACCTAATATTGTAGGTGGAACCGGACACACTTAAAATTCAGTCTAATAAGTCCTGCAGCCTTTCATCTCTCACCCGCATCACCCAGCAGAAAATGAATTCTGAGGGCAAATGTCAATGGTGTTTGATGTCTCTGTCTTACTTCTCTGCATAGGAGAGAGTAGAATGTGCTCAGGTGGGAACATGCTCTTTCCTTGCCCTTGTGTCTTCCCTAGAGCTGGAACATTTGGAGACTTGTGTCCTGGTTCTGCTCCCTTTCCTCCAAGTATATTGTCTTCCTCACCACGTGGTGAGGAAGTTTTGTTTATTTGTTTGATTTTGTGTTATGATTCACAAGTGTTTCTGGAAGTGTCTGAAATGGTAAGAGTACTTTACCATTCAGCTACTTTAGTTTACATTTGGTTTTCTTTGAATTACGTCCCCCATCCCACACTGTGATTCATTTCTACCTGCTGCCCTCCGTCTTAGAGTGTAGAGGGAGTTTGTAAACTTGGGTTTGAATGATGAGGTCATTTCTGGCCAACACACTTTGATCATTCTGTTACTTGGTACTGCAGCTCTTATGAAGAACCTTGTTGCTGTCCCTGTATCCTCTTGTCTTGTGTTGCTCTTCAGTCCTCTGTGCTATGATTTCGATGTTGCATGAGCCTGCAAATAAAGGCCTAGTGTTGTTGAAGTTGACTATTGCCCTCTAGCTGTCTTACTTGGGGTCCAGCCAGAAAAAGTGGCATCTTTAACCTAAAGGTGTTATTTAAAGCATGGACAGTGACAAAACTCTGTTGTTCTAGTTCCCCTTTTTTTCTTTTTCTTTTCTTTTTTCTTTTTTGAGTCAGAATCTCATTCTGTCATCCAAGCTGGAGTACAGTGGCACTCTCATGGCCTCCACAGCTTTGACCTGCTGGTCTCAAGCGATCCTTCCACCTCAACCTTCCAAGTAGCTGGAACTAGAGGTGTACACCACTATGACTGGCTAATTTTTAAATTTATTGTAGAGACAAGGACTCACCAAGTTGCCTAGGCTTGTCTCAAACCCCTGGGATCAGGCAGTTATCTCCTCTCCACCTCCCAATGTTCTAGGATTGTAGGTGTGAGCCACCACGCCTGGCCCTAGTTTTCTTGACCAACCACGTTTAAGCTGCTTACTAAGTGCAATTTTATGTTTTAGAAAACTGCATTTGTACAATTTAAGCAAGACCAATTTCCTTTTGCTCCTAGAAGTTTCATAAATTGATATGTTAATTGGTAAACTCTCTTAAGTTTTTGACTCATAGATATTGATTTAAAGGAGGTACCTCACTGATTGTGGTGAAATCTTGCCTTTGTGTGGGTGAGTATGTATAGCATGCTTGTGGTCCAGCACAGTTTTCCTCATTCTAGCTTGTTTGTAATGTCAGGTCTACTTTGGTTTTTGTAACTCATGGTGGCAGGTTTCAAAACTCCAGTTGTTTAGACACTGGAAGGTTTACTTCCTTGGTGCCTGGGGAGGGAACAGTTATGACATAACTTAGATAGTTATGACTTCAAGATACTTTTTCCTGTTTCTTTCTCACTCCCTCTTTCACGTTCATCTTCACTTTTCCCTTCCTGTGGCCTCTCCCTAACTGGGTCCTCATTATTACTGTCTTGGTAATTGGGTAGGATTAATATGAGTGCGTGAGGAGTGAAGAGGTTCGTTTTATTTCCCCCTTTCTCCCTTTACCTTGCGTGTATGTTGACTCTGGTTTTTTTTTTGTTTTTTGTTTTTTGTTTTTCTGCCTAGTTGTAGTCTACTGTCATGGCTAATTCAGGCATATGAAGCCCCTCATGGTATTTAAGGGAACAGATCTCAACGCAATAGGACACTTGAGGATGTAAAATCTAAGGAAGCAGTTTTTGACTCTCCTATCCACATGCTTGTATATCTTTCAGCACCATGGTGCCCCTTAAGTGACTTGGGGTTCTGAAGTTGGATAGTAGGACTCGTTATTTCTGGCTTCTGTTTGACCTTGGTCGATCTCTCTTTTGCCTAGGTTCCCTGCCCTGCTAGGGAATTGATGCTCTTATGTACAGTTCTAAGGTATCCCCTGATGCCAAGTCTGCAAGGGCACATCATTTGATTGTTAACTGTTAGATTCACTGCAAATATGGCTGCCCACCATTATTGCTTCTCATTTGCTGCAAATGAGCTCCAAGCCTTCTGGGTTAACACTGGACTGCTATGAGGACAAAGATTAAGTGGATTTCTGTTGATGCCATATATTTTGATTGCACAGCAGAGTTGCAGTGTGTATTCGGGGTCTGCCACTGCCCTTCTCTTCATGGTTTCTCTCTTTTCCCTGCCTCCAAGCCCTACCTCAGAAGCACAGGTGTGTGCCCTGTGGCTCTCACAATGAAGTCCAGTCGAGTTTTTTCCCCTAGAGGAGAGGCTAGACCTGTTTTTCTTAAGATGCAGTTTATCAGCTGCTTGTGTTAAAGTCTTTGTGATTAGAATGCTCACTTTTTACCATTGCCAAGTATTTCTATTGCACTTCAGCTTGAGAACCACTGTTCTAGATTGTTGCTCTTAGCAGTGAAAGAGTGGGGGCTTACTAAAGCTTTCCCTTTGGGATTTTGGTCTCTGATAATGCATTTCTCTTTTTTAAGCCAGACGTAGTACACACAGTAATATCTCTGCTATTTCCTGTATGAGATCCACCTCCACCCCCCCACCTTCCAAGAGCCAGATGCTAAGCAGACATGTCCCTTTTAGCTTAGAACATCTCCTGAGGATTCCAGTGAAAGGAGATATGAGAGAGTTCTGCCTGAAGAAATTTATCTGCTTCAGAGAACAACATTCTCTAGGGAATAGTACAGTTTCTTAGGGTTTATAACATACTATTTGAGCCAGTGTTTAGGTGGGGCCTGTTATTTACAGTTTCAGGGTGAATTTCACTTTGTGCTAAAATGAGAAAAGGTTTATGAAGTGGCACCTTGTTAGATCTGGGGTCACATCTCGTGTGATTATACGAGCTGAACTTGGTAAGGCAGAAAAGAGAGGGTGCAGGTTAAAGAATGTGCTTGCCTCTGGCATGTGCAGGCAGCCCTCAGCTGGATGGAGGAAAATACAGGTGCTTTATGGCACAAACAGAGAAGCAGGAGTGGGATAGTGGTTCATGATACAGCACAGCACAAGCTTTAGGGCCTCCTTAGTGGTGACTGGTGCACTAAAGCACACTGCAGGTTTTGTGTTAGGGTATGACTCTGTATTAAGACTGATGAGGAGGAAAGCTTGTTCTTTCTTAAGGCCTTACAGTAGTCTTCAGTTCTGAGTTTCACATGCTGAGAAATGCTGTCTGTTAAGACTGATTATCTGATTTATGCTAAATAAATACACAGAGATGTGATTTAAAAGTCAGTTTGTGGGTTTATTAATTTATGATGCGAATTTCAGCTGCCAGACAGATCAAAATGTTTTCATGGGCCAAGGGCGTTCTCTTTTTTACACAGGAAGTTTGCTTGGTATTTACAGAATCTAAATAAAGGAGGGTGCTAGATACTGAGGAAGGATGAGATGACCCTGAGTACCTGCATGGCCCAGGTAGTGCGTGGCGCTGGTCATACACTATTTTGTTTAATGGCCACCACCACCACTGTTAGATGAGGAAATAGAGACTTGGGGAGAGTTACTAACTGGCTCCAGCTTCCTTTTCTGGTTAAGTGGAGAAACCAGGATTCTCACTGCCTCCAGATGCGCCGCATGGACTTGGAGGTTGGCTGGGTGGGCTGATGACCTTCTCCCTTAGTAATGAATGGACTTACCCCCTTAACTTCTATTTTTCAGAATTTCTGCTGTCTATCAGAAACCGTAGCTGGTTGCCTTTATTATTATGACATACGCTTTCTTATTTCAGCAAACTTTTACAAATTAAAATATTTCCTACAATCATTTTTAGAGGCATCATAATTTTTATCAGGAGAGGGTCTATATTTTTAATGGGTGTTTAACTTCAAATAAGTGGGTGACCTGCGTCACTTTCATTGTCTTGTCTCCTGTATGTTTTCCTGCCAGTATCACTGTTTAGAACAGTCTGGCAAACCCTATGAAGAGATTAAATTTTCCCTTTTGAATAAAGAGTCACAATACTATTTATCTCTATACAGGTTTCCGGGCCTTGTAAGCACTTGCTTCTACATAGTTCATTATCAATTTAATTTTCATTCATTATTTTTATATATTAACCCCATTAGATAGACAGATTACGTTTCTGCTTTCACCTTTACATAAATCTCTTCCTTAGAAGTTTTTTTATGTTAAAAAGGTGACATAATCATTTTATAAATATAGAAAGATTTAAAGAAGAAAATATAAATTACTTACATCCTACCACCCAGATGCAGCATCACAACTGTTCATAATCTCATGGCCTTCTCTCCAGCTTCTCTGTTCATGTTTTATCACTGAGCATTTTCCCTGGTCTTTAAATAATTTTCTAAAACCTTTCTAATGGCTCCGCAGTTGTTAATGTGTACGTATCATAATCTAACCCATTTTCACCTATTTTTAGATATATAAATTATTTCCAGTTTTTATGATTGTATCTTTATTCTGAAAATGAAAATTTGCCTTAAGGTAGAAAGCATTTAAAAAGTCCATTCAGATTGGAGGTAGCTCTTTGGTAAGTTGTGCTGTTGTAAGATGTGTGAAATTCTTACCACAGACACATATTCCCAGAGGGGCTGATATTTAGTCCTGCTGGCAGTACATTCTAATCACCTAATTCCTTATCTATTTGTGT
This sequence comes from Cephalopachus bancanus, assembly GCA_027257055.1. Taxonomy (NCBI): domain Eukaryota; kingdom Metazoa; phylum Chordata; class Mammalia; order Primates; family Tarsiidae; genus Cephalopachus; species Cephalopachus bancanus. The sequence goes on along the minus strand of JAPVLO010000162.1, from coordinate 1,571,511 downwards.
TATTTAGAAGTGGACTGTGATCCAGGCCCTTTGTGTTTTGCTGCCAGAATGCTTCCTTCCCCCAATAACTGAACCTGCTGCTTTCGAAATAAAGGCTAGAGTTGATGGGTAAATCTTCACCTGGGGACCACTGCTCTTTGCTGTTGCCCTGGCTGAAAGGTGATGAGACACTTTAATGGGAGCACAAAGGCTCTCGTGGCAGCTTCATGTGTGCAGCCTTCAGTCTTTACTTGTTTTGGCCCATGTGCTGTTCTGTCAGTGCTTCCACAGTGTACTTGTGAGTGTTGCACAATTACATTGCAGATGATTAAATTGCACCCTATTGTGATAGCACCAACTGCCCCCAGTAAGTGTATGTAAAGCAATTACATTTAATTAAAATATAAGCACATAAATGACCAGTAGATAATTAAAATCAGTGTTGCTGGTTTTTATTTTTGGATAGTAGTAGGGTCTCTCCGTGTTGCCCAGCAGGTCTTGAACTCCTGGGCTTGGGCGATCCTCGTGTGTCTGCTTCCCACAGAGCTGGGATTACAGGTGTGAGCCACCACACTCAGCCCACTGTTGCTAGTTTAAAGGAATATACTACACCACCACCTTGAGGAGGAGGATGCTGCCAGTTCAGGATTGGCAGGAAATGAGACAAATGAGGGCTGTTCAGAGCTGTCCTGTCTACTGTGTGTGAAGCCTGAAGTCTGAGTGAGCACTGTCAACTTAGTCTTATTTGCTCTCAGGGAGTGGTGTGCTATGTACAGGGAATTAAGGCTCAAATTGTTGAGGGCTCTTCAGGCTCAGTATGCCCAGTCTGAAATGGTTTGGACCAGAAGTGATTTGGATTTCAGATTTTGGAATATTTGCCATATACAAGGGAGGACCCCCCAAAAGTTGGAATTTATTTATAAACCACTGCTTATTTATTCTTACATGTTTGAACTTCAGTCACCTTCAAAGTACTCTCCATGTGATGCAGTACAGCTATGGATATGCTTTTTCCACTGATCAAAACAGTTTTTTTTTTTTTTTTGAGTTGGAGTCTCACTCTGTCGCCCAGACTGGAGTGCTGTGGCATGCTCCGGGCCACCGCAACCTCGACCTGCTGGGCTCCAGCGATCCTTCCGCCTCAGCTTTCCAAGTAGCCGGAACTACAGGCACGCGCTACCATACCCGGCTAATTTTTTATTTATTGTAGAGACGAGGTCTTGCCAAGTTGCCTGGGTGGGTCTCGAACCCACAGGCTCAAGCAGTCCACTTGCCTCGGCCTCCCAAAGTGCTGGGATTACAGACTAAGCCACCAAGCCCGGCCTCAAAACAGTTTTTGAACTCATTAATTTTGAAGCCTTTTACTGCTTCTGCTATTTTTTTTCCCTCCCCACCTCTTCCACACTGGCAAAATGTTTCCCTTTGAGGACTGATTTCGTCCAGGGAAATAAAAAGAAGTCACCCAGGGAGAGGTCAGGTGAAAGGGAGAGTGGGGCATGGTGGTCATACCGTTTTTGGTCACAAATTGCTGTGGTGTGGACAGATGTGTTGCCATGGTGAAAGAACCCATCACCCGTTTGCCACAATTTAGGACTTTTTTCCTGCAAATCATGACATAACCTTCTCAAAACTTTCTGGTAAAAACTTTGGTTGACCGTTTGATCTGGAGGAACAAATTTCAAGTATACTACAAGGGGCCCGCCTTCCGAAAGATAATTCCATTTTTGGTGGGGTTTCCCCCTCCTACTTACCTGGTGAGCATCCTTAATCTGAAAATCCCAAATCCAAAATGCTGCAATGAGCATGTCTTTTGAGCGTCATGTGGGTGCTCAAAAAGTTTCAGATTTTAGAGCTTTTTGGATTTTCAGATTAGGGATACACAACCTGTATAATCTAGAATCTGCATTTCATATACTTTAAAGCAAGAAGGCAGCCATTGGCAAATGCAGCCTCAGGGACAGTTTACTCTCTGGGTTCCATGAACTCAGCAGTTAAGCTGTTAATTCTTTACTGGTTTAATACTCTGGTTTGGTGCTTTGGGAGCATAGAACATATTATAATAATCCAACCCAGAAGTTGCTATAACTCTTTGTATGATTAACATCTTTATGGCACTACTAGAAAATACTCAGATCCTCTGCAGTGTTCACATGCTTAGTTTTGCATTCTTCTCTGATTATTTTATGTGTGTCCTTTCTGTAAGGTCAGTGTTGGCTGTGGGCAGCCTCTCTCCCCAGCCCCAGCGACTAGCACATTGATTTACTTCTGGTGCATTCTCTCAGCCACTGGCGGTCTAGCTCCAGCCTTGCTGACTGTTTCTTTAAGGATCACCTGTTTATCTGAGCGAAGTCCATCAGCAGGAGGGGAGAGGGCCCCAAATGAAAGTTGCGTCTATTTGCTGCTTTTTTACTTGGGTCTTTTTCTTATCTCTTTTCCCCTTAGAGAGGATCACTCATCAGATAAACATTTCCCAGGAAACCCAGGAGACCAGAGAAGGATGGAGGGATAAAAGTGGAGTTACTAATAGCTGGCTGACCGTAGGGTATCACCCTGTGTAATCCCTCAGGGTGGTCTCCCACAATTTTCTTCTAACTTTCCTGCTTCTACCTTATATACTTTCTCCTTGTTCCCCTCTTACTGACTGTGGAAAGCTAGCTGTTAAGAGCCGGTAAAGGGCTTTGGAAGGACACTTAACAGGGTTAGTTGTGCTTGATGCACAGGAAATGTGAGTGGAGATATTTAATTTGTGCACAGGTGTGTAGCTTGGAGCAACATTGGCTCCCTCTGGTTCAGTTCTGATGAAACAGAGCAGTGAGTTTGTACTGAAATGTGTCTGTAATTTCAGGAAGGGAAAGAATGAGTTCAGGGCTGGTGATCATTCAGTGATACTGTGTCACTTGTATGAGCCCTTCCCTGTGGTTCTGAAGAAGAAATTAGTATCTTGGTCATTTGAAAAAGTAATTTTAGCTTGTAGATTACCTGCTACACTTGAGTAACTTTTGAAAAGTATATTTTTTTACCCAAATCCCATTAAATGTTAGGCACTCTTTCTATATTCCCTTTACTGTCCTTTTACTGATTAATGAAATATTTATGTGAACCCAGAAGACTGATTTATTTATTTTATTGTCTTTTTTAATACTTGTTTTTCCCCAGTGCTGGGTGCTTTCTGAGACCCAGACACCATCATGATTTCTTTGGTGATAATCTTCTACCTTCCCCTGGCCTGCATCCTCCAGGGAGGGTTTGATGCTCTCCTAGTTTTAATGAAGCTTCTAGCTGTTCAGCTCCCTGAGTGGATGGTAATAAATCCATCCAAAATGCCCCCATCAAGGGACAGTGTAACTCATGTTAAGGCATATGGCAGATTAGTGGCTAAGTCTCAGTATCCTAACTCCTGATCCCCAGGAACAGCCATGGAAGAAATGTAGAAATAAAAATGCCACATACAAAGTTGGACTTCTCTTTTTCTGGAAGCCTATTTCTTCTCCAAGCCTGAGGATTTAGTACTTGGTTAATTTGCTGTCTAAGGTGCTTAAGACATTCTTAAGAACCTGCCTCTGTCTGGACAAGAAGTGGGGCAGTTGCTGATAAAGGCGGTGTCTGAGACATTGCTCTGGAAATAGATAACAGGTCTTTTGGCCCAGGTCTTAAAGTCATGGTCGTAAAAGATTGGTCAGAAGAGAGCCTGTGACAGAGAGACACATTTTGCTCAGTGCTCTTTTCCTTCACCCCTCTCCTACTTGCTAGCATAAAGCAGTGACATGGTGGCAGATTTCCCCGTGCTTAAGTGTGTGTTCAGGGTGCTCTCCATGGTTACATTCTCGTTACCTGCAAGCATGGATCTCGGGTGGTGTTTTAAGGTTCAGGGTAAAACAGGTTTCTATAACCTCTCCTGCTGTAAGAGTAACTGGCTGTATTTGTTTATAACAGACACATGCCTGGCTATGTGTTGTGGTGACAGGATAGCTTTTATTCATCAGGCATCTATTAAATGGGTAGGCTTTTTTAAAAAGCCACTTGAGTTAGCAAGTAGCCTGGGTATTTTTAAAGCATTTTTTAAATGTGTTGATTTGGAATCATGGAATAAAAAGCATACACAATTTGGAATGCAATAAAAGGCTAATGAGAAACAAAGCCGTGAACTCATCAGTGTCTCAGCTCCACTAAATTAGAGACCTGTAGAATCACAGTAACTCATCTGTGTATTAGGGAACAGGGCCGATTATTGCCTGATTTGGGTCTGACTCTGTAGCAACTGGCTCAATCAGCAGAGTAATGCAGAAGAAAAATGTTAAGAATAGATGCTTTTAATGCAGAGGTTCTCAGCCCTTGGCTGCACATCAGAAATCACCCAGGGAGCTGTTAATCAGCATACATGCCCCAGTTCTCCTGAATCAGAATTTCCATGGGCGGGGTTGGGGGGGGTCCCAGATTGAAAGTAATGGTATTTAACCCAAATCAATTCTTGTTAGGTGCAAATGTTGTTTTTTAGTTTGCCTTAAGACTTGTATGAAGTAATCATATTCTTTTACACTTTGGAGAATTTTTACTTATTCCATAATAAAGATGTCATATCCATTCATTCTTAAATGACAAATTTAAATATTTTCCATCTTGAAAACTTTTCCCTTTAAAAGCTTTATTACTTATCTGTCTTCTCTGGAAGTAGGGTGTGAAAATTATTAATATAGTAATAGTGTCTGACTTCTCTTTCCTGTCCTATGATCTGGGTCTGTAATTGCCTTAAAAGCCATAATGATTTGTGGAACTTATCTGAGAAACTAGTATTCTCCCAGAAGAATACTTGTAACATAAGCAGGATACTTAGGTGGGTATTTCCTTCAGGCTTGATTTGTCCTGTATATAATTAATTTTTCTAAAAAATAAAAACTAAAACGACTCTTAAATATTGAATGTGGACCAGGCTCGGTAGCTCAACTTGTAATCCCAGCACTTTGGGAGGCCGAGGTGAGTGGATTGCCTGAGCCCGCGGGTTCGAGACCCGTCTGGGCAACTTGGTGAGACCTCATCTCTACAATAAATCAAAAATTAGCCAGACGTGGTAGGGTGTGCCTGTAATTCTGGCTACTTGGAAGGCTGAGGTGGAAGGATCGCCGGAGCCTAGCAGGTCGAGGCTATGGTGGCCAGGAGCGGCCACTGCACTCCAGTCTGGGCGACAGAGTGAAACTCCAACTCAAAAAAAAAAAAAAAAATTGAATGTGGTTTTTTTAGGGAGGCTCTCTCTTTTATAGGGTGAGTCCTTGAAATGCCCTTTTTCTCTTTGTCCTTTATGTGTTTTTTGTTTGTTCTTTTTTAAAAAAAATGTTATCTAACTCTGAGAGCATTATCTTAAAATCACCTAGGAAACTTTAAAACAAAACAAAACAACCACTGCTCAGGCCTCAACTGGAATAATTAAACCAAATCTGTGGGAGTGGAGCGCAGGCATTGTTGTGCCTTGAGTGGTTCTAACTTTTGAGCAGGGTCACAGGCTGTCGAGTCTGAGTGGTGCTTGGTGGTGTGCTTCTTGACCAGCCCTTTTTCCTCCTTCCTCACTCTTTGTTAACATCGTCTTCCGCCGTGGTTCTAGTGTGGACCCTATGAGAGAGAGTAGATCATTTTACTTGTGTAGGTGATTTTAAAAGCCCCACTTGTTAGAGTGGAGCACTGTAGATTCCTCTATTTGAACTTTGCTTTTAATAAATGACAACACTGTGTGCTAATTTAGTGTTCTTTTGGGGTAGTTCAGATCTCTTAAAAGCCTTATTATTAATCCCCTCTGTGTTTCCCAAGAGTCAGTTAAGGGTTTCCCTGTTATTAAATCTAATATCCTGAAATTGCTGGGCTTTGTTATCTTGTTCTCAGTTATTCTTGACTTGCATGCTTTCCCTGTGAAGTTGGACGGGTTCCCAGAATGCCTTTCTGGTAACCTAAGCAGTAAGATTTACCGCCTAGCCTTTTTTAGCCAGAAGTTAAGTCTTACGAGACCTTCAGAAAGGTTCTAATCTTTGGTGAAGAGATCTACTGGTGACTGGGCTTGGTGGTCTTAGAAGAAGGATGTTATAATGTTAGCATTAGTGTGTGAAGGTGGGCATGAAAGCTGGACTGATCCAAGGCAGAATTGATGAGTTGAGAGGACAACATGTGCCACCAAGATGTGTCTTTGGCTGATGTTTAAATTGCATCAAATTAAAGGGTATTTATCATTCTCCATTGTAGTGTCACCAAAGGGCAGAATTAGTGTCATTTTCAGCAACTTGGGGCTTCTGCATCTGTCACTCTCCCTGAGGGTCACTAGGGATACTAATTCAGAGATTATCTTATGTTCTGCACAGGCAAGAAACCTTTCTGTTGGAGGACTTCTTAAGAAGTTTTCTTTTCAGCTCCACTGCAGTGGACCTTGCAATGAACTTTTTTGTTGTTGTTAATCTGGAGTAAGAACTCCAGAACTAACAAAGAACTAGCAAAATAGCCCACGGGCTTTTGGTAGCACTACATTTAAAGGTCACTACCCTCTCTCTCCTTCTCTTGCCTCTTCGGTCCTCACTGTCATCTTTATAACCTGTCCCTTCTGAAAGTTGCGTAAAAAGCATTGGAGCCATGTTTTAAAGAGACTGGCTTCAGTAAGTCTGAAGGTGCTGGTGTTGAGAGTGAGCTTGAGATGGTCACCTTGTTCCTTAGAAGAAAGTTTATGATTTATGGTTTCTGACTCTTGGAAGAGAGTAGTGATTTTTCTCTTTTTTTGTTTTTTTTTGTAAGAACTCCCTATTAACACCTATCTGTCACACTAATAGAGCAGCAGGTGTGGGGTTGGAAGGGTTGTGTTAAGCACAGTGTATTTTTTCTTGTATGAAAGTGTTCCACAAAAAATGGGCCCTAGGAATATTCTAAATGTTTCATCATTTTCTAACAATTCATTAGACAGGTTCTTAGTCCTTCTTCTAAGCACTGCATTATGTTAGGGTTGAGGAGCGGTTCAGAGGTATGCAAGACGAAGCCCCACTGCCTGGTTGTGGGACACAAATGCATGCTGTCAAGGCAGAATATGATACATGCCTAGAGGAACACAGCCCGGTTGGTGTAGGGTTCAAGGAGAGCGAAATCACCGTTGACTTGTTCTTTACCACCTGGAATCTGGTGATGTTCTTGGTTGTGTCTTTTGTGAGGAGAAATCAAAAGTACAGGGTATCCAGAGATGATTTTATCACTCACTGGACAGGGTTGTGGAGATCACATGTTACGCCCCTTACCCCCATTTTATTCTTACTTCAGAGATTTCTGTCTGTTTTCTCCCTTTAAACCCTTTTGTCTTCCCCAGTGTTGTAGAGGCCAACTTCATATCCAAACAAACACACAAGATTGATATAGAGATGGAGCTGAATTGTAAGCTGGTATAAACCCTATGTATCTGCAAGGTGTTGGCCGTTAGGTGTGAGTTTGAATGTTTTAAATCTGAAGATACTGTTTTGTAGTTTGCAGGAACCTTAGTGTACCAGGTGTTTTCCCTTGAAGCTTTGCCTAGACATTTTGTGAAGGCCACTCCTCAGGCAGCCCTTGTCGTTTTGCTAAATGTCAGTAAGCATTTACTGTCACTGTTCTGATGTCAGGGAAGAAGGTGATGCTTTTACCTTCTAGCAAAATAGCCCCCGGCCTTTTGGTAGCACTACATTTAAAGGTCACTGCCCTCTCTCTTCTCTTGCCTCCTCTGTCCTCACTGTCATCTTTATAACCTGTCCCTTCTGAAAGTTGCGTAAAAAGCATTGGAGCCATGTTTTAAAGAGACTGACTTCAGTAAGTCTGAAGATGCTGGTGTTGAGAGTGAGCTTGAGATGGTCACCTTGTTCCTTAGGAGGAAGTTTATGATTTATGGTTTCTGACTCTTGGAAGAGAGTAGTGATTTTTCTTTCTTTCTTTTTTTTTTAAAGGGTAGTGTTTTTGACTTGAATCATGTATGTCTGTCATTTTTGGTTTATTTCGTAGCTTGGTCATATTGTAATTGTGAGTAGTTTTCATATTGAAATTGGCCAAGGCAATCATGGTTTTAGTGGTACAGTTCTTACCTGCTGTTGGGATCAAGCTTCACTTCTCAGGCCTTGCACCTGTATTTTATACACTGGCATATAAATTGCACATAGATACAAATATTTTTCAAATGTGTAATGATGCTAGTTCTGATGAAGATCCTAGAGTTGCTGTGAAAACCTCTTTTAAATTAAGTTTGTATGTGGTGATTTTTAATGATAGATTATAATATATCTTTCATGATAGTGATTAAGTTGTAAGTTTAGTCAAACATCTGTTTATTTAGCAAAGTAATCATGAATATTCTCTTTGCAATTAACACTGATTTAGGGAAAGATCTATATTTATAATTAATAGATATTGAAGGTGTGCTAAATATATTTAGGCTCCTGTTCTTTGCTATTTCTTCCATGTTTTTATTCATTTTGTCTTTTTTTCCTTTTTGGGTGGACTTAGAGACCACCCAAAAGACCTCCACTTTATGTTTACTTGTGTATATACATTGAGATTTTTTTTTTTAAAAGGAGGTACTCTATGATGAAAAATTTGCTAAATAATCACAGTTTTTATTTTTGTACATGCATTGCCAAGAGTTCTTGCATGTACAGTGGACATGAAGTAAATGCTGTTACCTGATGGGCACTTATTTCTGTTGTCTCTTGTCCTGTTCTGTATTAGAGACATTTTGAATTAGACCATCATTATATGATGATATGAGACCATCATTATATGATGATATGCTCATTTCTCCCTAGCTGCCCTATGGTTTTTCTCAGAGGAATCACTTGTGATAATCTTTTCCCCTTTTTGTGCTCAAAAAGGTAATGTACTTGCTGAGTCCCTTGTCAGATGATAACCTTTAATCTTGGACCTTTTGTTGTTGTTGTTGTTGTTGAGAAAGCAGGATTTATAGAAAGGGCAGAAAAATTCCCAGTGTGGGAGGGGACTCAAGAGGATTTCCCATCTTGGACCTTTTGACTTAAGTTCAGAAATACAGGTACAGAAAGGGAATTGATTTTTGAAGAGTGCAAAATAAATTGTGGGAAGAAAAAGTTTAGAAATATAATAAAACTCCTGTTTATAAAGATACACCCACAATTCCCCTGGATTCTTAGATTGCTTTCTTGGAGCAAACTCTTTGATGACCATAACTGCAATTGATTATTCTAGGTATTATCTCATTTGCACCTTGTAAATTATGTGATCCCTGAGAAGGGTTTCCTTTTTTAAACTTTTGCCAAATCATAAACTGATAGGAAGTTTGATTCTAAGAACTTAAACTATATAAAAATAACGCTTTCAATTCTGTAAACTTAGTAAGAAGAAAAATAGAGTAAGATGTAGTCATGTGTTGCTTGATGTTGGGGATATGTGCTTAGAAATGGGCATCAGGTGATTTTATCATTGTGTGAACGTCATAGAGTGTACAATCTAGGTGGTGTAGCCTACTACATACCTGGGCTGTGTGGTACAGCCTACTGCTCTTAGGATACAAACCTGTACAAATGTTACAGTGCTGAATACTGTAGGCAATTTGTGACACAATGATATTTGTGTATCTACACATAGAAAAGGTATAGTAAAACCTTATGGAACCACTGTTGTATATGTGGTCCATCGTTGACTTACATGTCATTTTGTGACTCATAACTATACTCAACTGTGTGATAACTGGAAAAAGGATAGGAACAAGGGACTTAACTCAGGTTTGTTTATTTTTTGCAGGCAGCTTTAAGGATCTTGTTATGTCTTATTTTCAGAATCCTACTACTGCAGTTAACACAATCTAACCTGATTAAAATGCCTGTCATAGCATGCCATCAGTGACTGGTGGTGATTCAGGGAGCCATCTTGTTAGCACATGGGGAAAAGGAGTTCAGATTAGGTATGTTTGTGTGAAAGGTTGTGATTGATATAAGCTTCCTGCTCTCTTTCCAAGGGCTGCCACAAAGTTACTTAAAAGTGATTTTATCTTCTTTTGATCACTGAATAGCTCTATCATAGACTAGTAAATTTGTGAAAACCCTCCCAACTCCTGAAACCTTGTATAGTATGATTAAATACCTACTATAAATGATAGTCCTGAATGGCCTGAGCCATTTAAGGGTCTGAGTGTTTGAGGTAGGTACCATGCTAAGGGATCTACAGCAGAGATTTCAACTGCTGTCTGTCTGGTTGCTTATGCTTACTTTCTCAGATATTTGAGGCCATTTTAGAATAGTCAGCTCTTTATATGCTGAGGAAGCTATGGTGGTGTGCACACCCGTGTGTGTCAGTGTTGTATGTTACCTATAAGCACCTGTAGGGAAACAGTAGGGAGGATCTGGAGGGAATGGTCATGATTGAGAATTGTGCATCTTGAGAACTTCTTTTTTTGTTTCATTTTATAAATAGTTTCTGCCTGCCATTATGCTGCATCGGAAATTTAGAAGTGCTTTTAAAAATATATGTGCCTTTGATCATATCATTGTCTTACAGGCAGAGGTCTTAATTTAATTTAATTCTCTTACAGAAGCAAGGTTGAAGATTTTATTCAGCTTTCTTGCCAGCTGCAGCTCTTTGAGCCCCAGCTTGTATGGTCTTACGTTCATTTCCATAACAACTGGTTGTTGAGCCTCATACTCTAGGGATTATGATTTAAGGTGGACGTGAACAAGAACCAATGAATGCTTAAATGAGAAATCTGTTAGTAATGTCACAGACTCTTCATAGGAGGGCATGAGAGAAGGAAAGGGAGAAAAGAAACACAGACATCCTACTGGTAAAGTGAAAATCTCTCTCCAATTTCCTGTGTGTTATTTCGGTGGGCAATATTTTGGATTGGTTTTTGTGGCTGGCCTTTTCTTACTAATTCTTTTCTTTCTATGAACATTCATCTTTTGAGTATGGTGGTGTCTTAGGCTAGAAAACTGATGTCTGTCCTTTGTAGTACAGAAATACCTATTTGCATCTGGCTTATGTGACTTCGTTGATACCTACTTTCTGGTCCCCTTCAGATCATAGCACTGTCTGGCCACTTGGCGACTATGGTCAGCTGCAGATATGGCCACGGAAGGATGCACATGTCTGGTCTTAGCCATCTGGGAAGTCAGCCTATATGAGCAGTGCTTGACTATGCTTAGTATGCAAGGTGTTCTGTACTTTGCCAGCACATTTTGGTTTTCTGTATTTTATGTTATTATTAATTTTTAAAAACTTATGTTGGAATAGTTGAATAATGCTTTATAAATGACTTCACATTCAGTAATGAGATGTTTCTTGATTGTGTATATGGAGGATGGTTCTTGGGTTACAGAGTTAGTTTGTACATAGAAATGAGGAAAAAATGTGATTTGCAGGGCTACTTTCCGGGTTGACCAAGTTCTTCAAAGTGACAGACATTTTTGTTTCTTTGAAAATTATAGACACAGAGATGTGCCCTATGATTAAATGAATTGTCAAAGGCCCTGGATCCTGTGCTTTAGATATAAATAGCACATGTGGCCATGGAAAGGACTCTGTTAAGTGTAGCATTGCCAGTGGCAATTCCTGCCCTTGTCTCTCTGAGGAGTCATGGACTTTTTGCTTCTGCCTTTCACTCATGTAAATCACTAACAGTTGCACCAACTTGGCAAAGTACCACAGTGCATTGGTTTTGTTCAAGGCTCAGATGGTATGATTGCAAAGAATTGGCACTGGATATTGAGGGCCATTTCTTTGAGAATAGGCTCTATAATATGAATGGTTTTTCTAGCTACAGTGTTGGAGGGAAGCAAGTCAGACAATTCAGAAACTGTATATCCAGCCTGGAAGATTCTTTAGAAAACATTTCTCATTCTACTGACAGCAGTTTTCAGCACCTGGTTATGACATATTTGACAACATTGAACATCGGTTCTTTGAGGAAATGACTCTTGCTTACATGGGTCCACAGCATGGTGTTTTCTTAAGGACTAATTTTTCAGGACATGCCACTGTAATAACAGCTAGCAGTGCTTTAGCTAAAGGTGACTTGTATCTTTCCATTGTCAGTGTCACTATGTTGCATTGTCTCTTACTTGGGTATTCTCTCCTTTCTTTGTCTTTTATTTTACTAATGTTGGAACAGACTGCAGAAGACCACAGAGGAGAGCAGGGTTTCTTGATCATTGTAGAATGAATATATGTTTGTATGATGGGGACTCAATGTATTTATTGTCCCCTTTCCTACCCCTTTCTCTCTATGTATTTATTATTGCTTTGGATCAGGAAACATCTTGTATTTTTCTGTCTGTTTTATAAATTTGGTTGCTGATTTGCCCAAGTTAGTGTTGACCTTGTTTCTGGCCCAGTGCAAACACAAACTTGCAGGAAAACAGGATATTGAAGTGAGAATCTGGCACTGAGGGGAATCATTCCATGTTGTCTCAACTGAGCCTATGATTCTTTGTTTTGTTTTTCTGGGTCTCCTGTATCTTTCTGTTGACAGCTTATTTCCTGCCCTTTGGCTCCATGTAAACTGGCCATAATACTCACCATAATATGCTTGCTCAGAAAGAAAAAGTCTTTCACTTTTTCCTAGGATCTCCCCTGTGAGCAAAGTTTATGTGCAAGGTACTCTGCTTTCAGAGCACACCTGTCCCCCTTTGGGTTCTGGATGGGAACCATATCAGCCAGGTATAAGCTGGGAGTTCTGTATCATGAACTCTGTTAGCTCTGTTAACCTTTTGTATAGCAGGGGTTTTTTTTTTTTGAGTTGGAGTCTCACTCTGTCACCCAGACTGGAGTACAGTGGCCGCTTGCGGCCACTGCAGCCTCGACCTACTGGGCTCTGGCAATCCTTTCGCCTCAGCCTTCCAAGTAGCTGGAACTACAGGCACGTGCTACCACACCCAGCTAATTTTTGATTTATTGCAGAGATGAGGTCTGGCCAAGTTGCCCAGGTGGGTCTCAAACCCACGGGCTCAGGCAATCCACTCACCTCAGCCTCCCAAAGCGCAGGATTACAGGCTGAGCCACCGAGCCCGGCTAGGAATATGCAGGAGACAACTGAGAAATAAACACACAGAAAGTTTTTAGAAGAAGGAATATCATTTCTAATGTGGATAGGTTAGTAGAAGAAAAATGGCACTTGAGCAGGTCTTGACGGGTAGCAGAGTGGAAGGTGCAAGGCATATGTTGCTTGGAGTAAAGTTGTTTTAGACCAGTGGATCCCAAACCGTGAGTACACACTGGATTCAGGTTGAAGCTTGGAAAAGAAACAAACCAAGAAACAATACCAAAACCAACGTCCTACTAAGGCCCCCCAATCCCCACAGTTAAACCTGAATATCTGTGTAGGAGGGGGATATATAGACATGGATATTTTTCTAAAAGTTCCCCTGAATTCAAATGAGCTGGGCTTGGTGGCTCAGCCTATAATCCCGCGCCTTAGGAGGCTGAGGTGAGTGGATTGCCCGAGCCCGCGGGTTCGAGACCCGCCCAGGCAACTTGGTGAGACCTCATCTCTACACTAAATCAAAAATTAGCCGGCTGTGGTAGTGTGCGCCTGTAACTCCAACTACTTGGAAGGCTGAGGCGGAAGGATCGCCGGAGCCCAGCAGGTCGAGGCTGCGGTGGCCGGGAGCAGCCACTGTACTCCAGTCTGGGTGACAGAGTGATACTCCAACTGAAAAAAAAAACAACAACAAATGTACTCCTAGCCTTAAGAAGATAAGCCTACAAAGGTGACTTGGAACCAAAATGGAAAGATCTTGAAAGCTGCCCTGAGGGTAGTTTTGACTTCTTTCTCTTGAGAGTTCCTTGTAGGTTTTTGAGTAGGGATGTGATGTGATTAAAGTGTTGTGAGTATTCATCTTGCCAGGAGGCTTTTGGTGGTGTTAATGATGAGATATGGAGAGTCTTCATTAGGTAGTGTACCTGGGAAGAAAGGAGAGGATGCAACAGTGTATACACCTGGAAGAGTCAGCAAGGCTTGTTGATTCATTGAATTTGGGATGGGGTAGTCAAGTTGTAGATCAGTGGATGTGTATCTGTCAACAGAGATTTAAGATTGTGATCCAGAAGGATATGAATTTAGTTAAAAATAGGTGGAGCTGGTTTGGGAGAGTCTTGGTATCCACAAGAAGTTCAGCTTCAAACATGTTGAGTTGAAGGCACAGCCTGCAAATAAAAATATTCAAAGAAGTTGAAAATAGGCGAGGTTTAGGGCAACAGAGTTTTGTGTGACAACAGAAATTTTGATTTTGATTTGATTTTGGTTTCATAAAGTTATATTGTTAATCCAGTAAAGGGTTGGACTAGCTGCAGATGGTTCGTAGAGTAAGTATTGAGAAGACCTCAGTATGCTGGCTTTCATGAGTGGAAAGTTTCAGAGCTGGGTCACTGGTGGGAGTGATGAGGAAGACTAAGGTACTGTAGGTCTACAGTCTTTTGTCAGAAATGCTTAGGGATTGAATTCAGACATTTGTGAATTTTAGAAAGGTTATGTGGTACATGTGTGGTGTGTTAAATCACATGCTATTTATTCTCAGTGAGGTTGTGGGTAGCAACTGCATAATTAAACACATTAGTATTTTTGCAATGAAACGTGAATACAGGTTGAGTGGCCCTTATTGGAAATGCTTGAGACCAGTAGTGCTTCAGATTTTTTTAGAATTTGGAATATTTGTATTATACTACTGGTTCAGCATCCCTAATCCGAAAATCTGAAATGCTTCAGCATTTCCTTTGAGCATCATGTCAATACCCAAAATGGTTCAGATTTTGGATTGTTTTGGATTTTCAGATTAGGAATACTCAACCCTTATTCACACAGAATCTGTTTAGGTGAGGTTTTTGCAACAAATAATTTCAGCTTAGGTTAAGTTTTGCTACCAAATGTGTTATAGAAACAGTCATTTGGTTTCCAGGGCTTTTGGAATTCACAGTTTTGGGGTGGGGGATTTGGGACCCATACTTTGAGGCTACTCTGCTGAAGAACTTTGACAAGAAATGAACAAGGAGAGGAGAAAGAAAGTCAAATGAAGAAAAATTTTTTAAAAGGATGAATTTATACTAGTCTGTTTGGACTAGTAAAATAATTCTCTCACACATTGTTCTGTTTCATTTAACCTAGGCTTCATTTTGGTGTGTATGTAACAGTAATATGTACCTTATCTGTTTTGATGCAATTTTTTGTTTGTTTGTTTTGTTTTTGTTTACCGTTGACTCTGAAGAAAATACTTTATTGACATTACTAAGGTAGATCTAGGAAATTAGACAACCTAAGCAAATAACTCCATTTTAAGTATTGATGACATTTTGTTTCCCTGGCAGGATTTTTTGGGGGGAGGGTTCAAAACCCATTTAGTTCCCTATGAAAGTTGTAAAAGCCTAGATAGACTTCAGGTTATAGAATGCCAGAGGTGGTTCAAAGAGGCTTTTGCAGATTTTGGCTTAGCTCTGAATATAAGAGTCGTTTGATATTGTAGTCTATTGATGAGGACAATGTCGTTTAAAGAGAAGAGTCCTGGCAGTTAGAATGGAGTGGAAGCTGCCTTTCGGCCTGTGCATTGCTCATGTCAAGCTCTCCATTACCATTCCTGCTATTTTTCCTGGCTTTATATGGATGAGTTGGGCAATGGTTTAAAATGGGGAAGATTTTCCAAGGCAGACAAGTTTACCAATTAAAAAGGGAAGTTGACTGGAGGGAACCTTAGGTTTTGGTTCTTTCTGGAGAGACAGGCTTTAGTGTCCTCGTTTGTTTGAAAAATATCGGTGTGGGGTTCTGTGTGACTCACAGCAGTATCCCTGTTTTAGCAAACCCATGGGTAAGGCATTATTTGGAAAATAAGGAGTGTCTTCGCAGTTTTGCAGGATTGTTGTTGTGAACAAATGACCCTATTGCATTCCCTGGTTACTCAGCACCCTCTGGACACTGGCCTAGTCATGGGCAATTGGCTGTCCAAATAGCGTGTACCGGCTTGCAGCCGGAGCTCTTAGTGAGGACGATGCACAGCGCTTCCCCAGCTGACTGCTCGCAGGAGCATTACCCGGTGTGCAGCTGTTGCCTGAATCCCAAGTAGCATCCGAGTGTAAGGCTGGCGCTTGCCCTGCTCCCCTTCCTTTCTGCTTGCTGCTCTGTGAATATCTGATCGATGGGACCGGGTGTTGGCTAGGACCCAGCCAAGCCGGCCATGTTGGTAGATGTAACATTTCTGCCTCTGCTCATCCGTCTTTTCCTTTTTGTCAGCTCTTCTGATATGTTCTTTCTAATGAAACTGGAGAATTTCTTTCAGCAGGAATTGTACTGGACATGCTGGTCTTCGTATCAGTTATAAAAGTGGTGTTCATTCTGCTCTCTATTGGTGTCTGGTGGTTTCTAAAAATAAAAATAAAATAAGCATGTGGAAATTTGGAGAGAGTGAATGTGTTGGTAAACCCCGTGCGGTGAGCTTTGTTTTGGAGCCAGCATAATGCTTATATTCACCAGCAGTTCAATAGTATACACTTATTAAATACTTATTGTGTGCCAGGCATGGGAAATAGAAGGATGAATATGACGGCTTTCCTTCGGAGACCCAGCCATCCTCCCACTGCCAGACTGGCTGCTCTGCTGTGCTCCTTGGTTGTTTTGGTGGTGAGAGCTGGGTTTTTAGGCTTTGTTTCCTTTGGGTAAGCAGAAGGGGAGTTTACAGAGTATAAGACAGGGGCTGGCCCATGTGTTTTTTCTATAAATGGCCAAAGAGTAATATTTGAGCAAATGTTAAACTTTGTGGACCATTCGGTCTCTGTCACAACTACTCAACCCTGCTATTATAGCTAAAATCAGTCATTTACATTAACTGCCTGAATGAATGGGTGTGGCTGTGTTCTAGTAAAACTTTTATTTTCAAACATTGGAATCTGAATTTCATCAAATTTTCAAGTCTTTAATTTTTTTTCAAACCATTAAAAAAGGTAAAACTCATTTCCAGCTCACAGGCTACACACAAAGGCCAGATTTAACCTGTGGGCTGATGCTTGCTCACCCTGGTGTAAGGTGTTGGGTAGTGGCTTCTGTACCCAAGTCTGCCTCCTTTTCTTCTGTTGTCTCAAGAGCGTCTGTGAGAAGGCAGCTGGCTTAGCATTGATCAGGTGATGCTTTCTTGAGCTCTGCTTTGTGTAACTTAACAGCATGGAGATAAACATGATATTGACTCAGTGCTTTTAACTCACTCCCAGTTTTTTGGGGGACAAATAGTGTCCCCCTTCAGAGCTGCAGATTGCTGAAAGTTCAGTGCCTACTCTTGGATAATGAATTCCTGCCGAGTGTCTTGCTTAACTCAGAGTTTGATGTAAAAGAGACTGGGTTCAGATGGAGATGTTTTAAATTCTTACTGGAGTAGTTTCTGCTTTGGGGAGGATGATCTGAATGGAAATTTTTACCAACAGTGATAATGATAATAGGAAACAGTGTACTCTTATCTCATGAAAAGCAGAGGCAGTGCAGAATAGGCCCGGTGGAGCCTTGGATGCTGGGAACCAGATGTTGTTTGTAGGTGTGTTTGGCATGAAAATTGAGATGTCGATTTTCCACCTTCTTCCCTTGCCAGCAAACCCCAGTCCCCAACCAAATCCATGCTTATTCTATTATTATTGCCTGCATAACAGAGCTGGGACAAAAATAAGCAAGAGAGGATCTTAGGGACCTAGGTGCATAGGGCACCTCTCATTTCTGATAAATCTTTTGATGCTTTGACAGAAAATCCAGAAAAAAGTAAGATGGAGCAGTCTGGTGCTATGGATCTTTCTTCCCCCTTTATTATGTTTGTTAGAGCACTGTTCATTGTATCTTGCTTCCCTAGGGTTCTGAAGGAGTTTTTGGGCTTCAGCTCTTATTGTATCTCATCTCCTGAGCCCTGCCCAGCTAATAACAATTTTGCTACAATTGATTACTACCACACCTATCCAGATCACAGTGAGAAAGTAAAATTTTGACACCTGAAAAACCAAAATAAATCTCTTCCCCCAAATTAGCTTTTGCTGGAGTCCCTTTGAACACTCTTTATATATATTTTATTCACATGCAGCTCAAAGTAGATTATCAATTAGAAGTGAATTGGAACTAGCACCCTGATAGCAAAATAGGAAGCAGAGACAGATAAAACAGATATTAGAGTCTCTGAATATGATGTGTTATTTTGTCACAGTATTTTCTAGTTGGAGAATAGAAAATGATTTCTCTGTTGGAATTGTATGGATTATCTTCTTGAGTGAAAAGAGGACTCGAGTTAAGGAGGTCATGTTAGAGTAAAATAATTTTTCTTTCTTAAAGTGGGCCTTCATGTTTTGAAAGATTCTTTTCTGCTTCTCTCATATGTTTTGTTGCTTTTCACTATAGCATCAGTATCCTTGCTGGGACCAAATTTCTCATAAGCTTTATTCAGTTCACTAAAGGTAAGTTGTGTTGCAGTAATAGAAGCTCAGTGGCTTATGACATTAGAGGTTTATTTCTCATCATGTCCATTACAGGTAGGCTGTGGCTCTGCTTCAGGTTGTTTTCATTTTGGGACCCACGCTGACAGATCATTTGCTATCTGGCATTTTACCAATATCACATTGGAGGGAAAGAGAGATGTGGCAATCAAGAGCCGACTCATTCTGATTTTACTGGCCACTTCTGAATCAAGGCATGAATGTGCAGATAATCCTTACTCAAGGAAGGGTGCTATAAGCCACGTGACCAAACTTGACAGTGGGTTGTTGGGAGATTATTATCCCGGGGGGGGGGAGGGGCAACAAAATTTTGAAATTTGATGGATGGTCAAATTTATCTTGTCCCCGATGAGGAACCCATATTCCTTTTAGTAAGGGAGAAAAGTAGTTTATAACTACTTTGGGCCTGCAAAAATGTCACTGGTCTGATGGTTCAGTAATCAGCATTAAGAACCTATGGGAATATAGTATTCAAGTTGTAGATCTTATTTTCATTAGCATTTTCATATTTCCAAGATATTTATTTCTTTTAGATCGAAATAAATTACTCCATGAGCATGTTCTAATTTGCATGGCTGTACTTAGCTCAGGGGCCAAGTTGTAGGGGTGATTTCTGTAACCTACAGAAACATTTGGCACGTGCTCTTGTACCTAACACCAATTTGCATTTTGGGTAAATGATGCTAAGAAGCAAGCAAATACTGTAACTGACATCTATTTCCAGTTTCTGAAATACCTGAGTAGATTCATGCTCTTTTTTTTTTTTTTTTGAGTTGGAATCTCACTGTCACCCAAACTGGAGTGCAGTGTCATGCTGACAGCCACCCCAGTGCCGACCTGCCTTCTGCCTCTGCCTTCTAAGTAGCTGGAACTACAGGTGTGTACTATCAAGCCCGACTGATATTTCTATTTATTGTAGAGATGAGTTCTTGCCAAGTTGCCCAGACTGGTCTCGAACCTGTGGACTCAGGCAGTTCTCTTGCCTCAGCCTCCCAAAGTGCTGGGATTACAGGCTTGAACCACCATTCACTCTATCATTACTCCTCTGATGGGTAGCAAGGATCATGAGAGAAGAATGACATCTTGCTCTTCTATAGCCAGTGAAGTGCCAACTAAATGCCCCCACCTCTGTTCAGTTATAGTGTGGAGGCATGTTAGTAAAGCTGAAACAAAAGGAAGTTCTGTTCAGAAAGAATTTGTTTCTCTTCCTCTCCCCTTTTTGCCGGAGAAGAATAACATTTAGTAGTTTGATAGGAGCCAAGTGCTGAAGCAAAAGTCCAGTGCAAAGTCTGACCACATCTTTTGCCCTTGTCAGCCAATCTGAGGACCTGAAAAAGTCAAATATGTCTTATTTCAGAAACTTCTCAAAATACAATCCTGTTGATGTGGACAGCCATAAGTGATTTGCATTTGAGAGTGAAACTTAAAAAATCTCTTTTGCTGCCAGTGAATGGTAAGATGTAGGGAGAGTTTCTTTGTGCCCTTCAGAATATGCAGCAGCCGGCTGCAAATGATGGTCTAATTTGATGTGGTGGCTCCGTTTGAAAGCGGAAGCTGCTGGTTTCAGACCGGCTCCCTGTAGGATAATGAATTGTCATGCCTCTGCTGATTATCTAACAAGTTTGTACAACGTGTAACACAAGCTGACAAGACAAACAATTTTATTAATTTAAGCTTGCTGCTAATGGGATTGCAGTGCTATATGAATGTAGGAGTATTATACACAAATACAAGAGTATTACTCCACATATACTTATAGTCTGGGTTTGGTAATGGGAATAGTCTATTAATTTTTTTAAACAATGTTTGCTGTTTCCATTTGTCTTCAGTAAAATAAAATTCAATTGAATTTGAATTGAAAAATACTTATGAATGTTTGGGGATTGATGGAGCTTAAATAAAATGAGCTATAGTATCAGTCTTTGAAGTATTAGAGCTGATAAATGCCAGTGGGCAGTAGATAAACTTTTGGATGTTACAAACCAATTACAACTAGAGCAGCTTTTGTCTCAAATATGTCTAGAGTTTGGTTGTCGGTTGGGAGAGTGCTGGGGCCTTTGGGGAGATAGATTATATTTTCAGTTTATGGCCTGTGATTTGCAATATTTTAATTTCAGATTGTCTCATGTTCTTATTTGTGCATTTGATAATTTGAGACAGTGGAAACTTGGTTGTTGACTGGGATTGATTCACTATGTTTATGAAAGGAATTTATCATCCAGGAGAGCCTGGCTAGTCCAGGTGGATAAGAAAGCTTTTCTGTGAATTCTATGTAATCTGATTTTGGGATCTGAGAGATGTGTTCCTAGCAGGGAAAATGACCCAGCATAAGCACCAGGAAGTTTCAGAACCTGTAATGTTGGGTTCTGAAACAACCTAGATGTTGGGATAATTTCAGCAAGGGTGGTTGTATTTCGGCTCTTCAGAGACCAGGACAGTGGCTTTATTTTTTGAGGACATTGGTAAGAAGTGTAGCACTGTAGTAGGTTCTTGTCACTTGTGTATCCTACCAACATGCAGAAGTTTAGAGAGTGAAGGTTGTGCCAAGTTAATGCGGCAGGCAATCATGAATTTAGGGCACAAGTATTAAAAAAGTTACTTTTTGTTCTTGTATTAGGCTTAGTAAATCGAAGTCAGCGCATGAGCAGGTCTCAGCCCTAGTAGTGTCAGCATGCTGTATCAGGGTGGCTTTGCATCATAGATGCACCGATTGCACCCAACAGTGATGTTTCTGTCCATTAGCTGTTCTTCTGGTACCTCTCTCATAGCATCTGCTTTTGTAGTAGCTTATGTACTGTAGACTGGTGTATTATTTCAAAGCATACAGGGGCGGGGGAGGAGGTAGAGGATTGCAGCCAAGCACTGTAAGTGCATTTTGTGTAGTTTAAAAAAATGACAAACCAGAGAGTAGTTGGGGGCATATTTCCCATTTTGTCTTCATTCTTCTGAAGCAGAAACTGTGTTCTAGAATGTAGAGCCTCTAGACCTTCCACTGTCCTTCACCAGCTTCTTACTGTATCTTTCTGAATACCTTGAATTTCTTTTTACCACCAGCCTCTGCCATTCCTCTGGGACTGTCGTCCTCCAAGATTTATCTTCTACCAGGATCTGTGGCAACATAGATCCTGACCTTCTTCAACTCATATATCTACTCCAAAACACAAGATTTGCAGCTTCTTTATTTCTTAAGCGGTAGAATTGCCAGCTGCTACCAGGACTAACAATATATGCGCAAAATGGTGCACATTTCAAGTAATTTTCAGATTCTGTTCTCAATAGTTCAGGTTATTCTTTGTTTAAATGCAAATGGGATTACTCAGCATATCTTTGCCACTTTCTGAAAGCTTTTTTTTTAACAAAAGATTTTTTACTGAGTCAGTATCCAGTCATGTGTATACGATGCAATCATCTTTTATTTTTCTTTTTATTTATTTATGTTTTAATTTTTGTAGAGGCAAGGGCTCACTGTGTTGCCCAGAGTGCTCTTGAACTTCTGGGCTCAAGCAATCCTCTCATCTTGGCCTCCTAACATGCTGGGATTACAGGTGTGAGTCACTATGCCTGGCCTTGGTATAATAATCTTAAATGTACAGTGTAATGAATTTATATACTTGTATGCTCCGATGCAGCTACCACCCAAAACGTGGTGTAGAATATTTTTAGCATCCCAGAAGATTCCTTCATGTTCATTTCCAGACAGTATTTTTTATGCCTTGAGATAACCACTATTCTGTTATTTTTCATCATCAATTAGTTGTATCTATTCTCAAACTTCACTAAGTGGGATCAAACAGTAGGAATCCTTGGATGCCTGTTTTTTGTTGTTGTTTGTTTGTTTGTTTGTTTTAGAAAGCAGGATTTATTGAGAGGACAGAGAAGCTCCTACAGTGGGAGGGGACATGAAGGGGTTGCCCTGCCTGGGCTTTTTTTTTTTTAGTCCAACCTTATATCTGTGAGATTTATCCATGCTGTTATTTGTAATCAGTAGTGGTTCTTTTCTGTGTGGTATTCTGTTGTTTCAGTAAACTACAATTTGTTTATCCATTCTCTTGTCAGTGGTCATTTAGATTGTTTCCAGCCTGGGTCTATTATGATAAAGCTACTAATGAACATTCGTGTATATGTCTTTAGCTAAACACGCACATTCATTTCTTTTTGTGTATATCTAGGCATGGTATATTGTTGGGTCATTGAGTAGATGAATGTTTGGCTTTGGTTTAACACTGCGAAACTTTTTCCAGCATTACTGTATGGAGAGATATTTCACATCCATACCAACACTTGGCATTTTTATGTTTTGTTTTGTTTTTGGTGGTCTCACTCTGCTATCCAGGCTGGAATGCATTAGTACCATCATGACTCACTGTGTCCTTGACTTCCTGAACTCAAGTGATCTTTCTGCCTTAGCCTTCTGAGTAGCTGGGACTACAGGTGTTTGCTACCATGCCCGGCTAATTTTTTTTTTTTTCCTGTAGAGACAAAGTCTCCCTGTGTTGCCCAGGCTTGTGTTGAACTCTTGAGCTTAAGCAGTCTTCTGCTTTGGACTCCCAGATTGCTAGGATTGCAGGTGCAAGCCACCATGCCTGGCTATTTTTAATTTTTGCTATTTGAATCTGTTTATATTGGCATCTCATTTGGTTTTAATTTGCCTTTCTCTGATGACTAATGTGTTAAGCAACTTTTCATAAGTGTATCAGGTATTTGGGTTTCTTCTATGAAGTGGTTGTTTAGGTCTTCTTAGGATTTTAGTTTTTAAAATTGGGTTGTTCATCCTTTTCCTGTTGATTGTTAGGGGTTCTTAAAATACTCTGAATGTGACTGTTTAGTTGCATGTTTGCTGTGAATGTCTTTTTAATCTGTGGCTTGCCCTCCTACTCTCTTAATGGCTGACAGAGTTTCCCTGAATGTTTCTGCAAATGTTTCCTGTATTACTTCTCATTTTACATTTTAGAGGGCATTAATTTCCTCTTTGTTCACTTTATTTTTGAAAAGCTTCCCTACTGTTGACACTCCTGCCATGCTGGAATGCAGGCATAACACAACTGGAGAGCGAGTACTATGCTACCAAAGCTTCCTGACTCTTGGGGAGCTCTGTGTTTTCTTGTAAGGCACCCACACAGTCCACGTTGGGGAAAGTAAAACTAGCATCATTCCATAGAAATATCTTCCATGAATTGCTTACCATATATTGAGAACTTATGATGCAAGTTCTAAGCATTTAAAAATACATAGCCATTTAAGTCATGAAACAGCATTGTTGATTAGGCATTTCTAGTACTATTCCCATTTGACAAATGAGGAAATTAGAACTCACAAAGGTCTCCTGTGGATAGAATACTTGCATGGTAGTGATAAACTTGCAAATGTCATGCTCTTATTTCATTCACAGCTGGGAATCTATCCTCCATGGTTATTTTAGTGAGTTTTTACTATGTACAAAGCATATCCATATAAAGTTTGTTGTAAAAGAAACAGACTCTATTCTCATGGAATTCAATGTTCTATCCCTACTGTGAATTGCCTCTATTGAGTTAGAAGTTTGCTGGTATATACAGGGATTTTTGCATACATGACTAGAGTTGATGTGTTCCTGTAATTTTTTTAAATTATAAAATATCATGTGTGGCAACAGTTTTGAAAGCTTGGCTTGGTTTCAACATTTACTGCTACTACATCATGTTGTTTGAAGATATAAATTTTTTATAGCAGAACTTTGGTAATATTTTAAACTATTATGTAATAAATTTTGATTTAGTGGAAAATGAAAGTAAGCAATGTTCAAAACGAGTTGTTACTTTGAGATTTTTAAGACAACTTATAGATTTGTTGGATGAATCGTTAAGAATCATCAGAATGTGCTGGGCTCGGTGGCTCAGCCTATAATCCCGCGCTTTGGGAGGCTGAGGTGAGTGAATTGCCTGAGCCCACATGTTCAAAACCCGCCTGGGCAACTTGGCGGGACCTCATCTCCACAATAAATCAAAAATTAGCCGGGCGTGGTAGCACGCGCCTGTAGTTCCAGCTACTTGGAAGGTGGAGGCAGAAGGATCGCTTGAGCCCAGCAAGTCGAGGCTGCAGTGGCTGGGTCGACACTGCATTCCAGTCTGGGTGACAGAGTAAGACTCCAACTCAAAAAAAAAAGAATCATCAGAATGTAATACGTCATTTAAGATGATCTCTGTCAGGCTTTGCTACTATAGAGGAACCCCCTCTAATCAGTTAATAAACATTTTGTGGGGAGGTATTTTGAAATTATGTAAATTCTCATTAATTTACATCAATATGTATTTATGGCTCCATACTTTATTCAGTGAGTTATACTCCATCAATATTTTTTGTTTGGACACTCAAATTGTCCCCGGTTTAGCCAGTGAGAGCTCTTGAAGGTGGTTGTATCCTTTCGAGCCATCCCTATCCTCTTCAGCCTTAGAGTCAGCCATTTTTCCAAGCAGTCTTGTTCCTTTTAGTAGAAAATCGTATTTGAAAGTCAGGATCTTGAGAGTAGGTGTGTTCATTGTTACTGGTGGGTTGCTGCTCCTGGGCCTTCTCAGTTGACAAGAGCTAGAGAATATACATGTGTCTATTTGTATTTCTGTAACTTTATATTTATGTTGAAAACCATTTGTTCACACCAACACCTCCAATTCTAATTCAACACCATGGGGTTCATCTTGTTTTCTCCCTTTTTGAGTTTGTTACTCACTTCTCCAGCAGTGAGAAGCCTTGCCTCTGTTACCTTTAATGTGTTTACTGATTTCACTGTTTCCTCTTTGTATACCAAATTCTTTCATTTCTGCTGCCAACCTGCCCTCTAGACATATACTCTATGGTGTTCCAGCAGCACCTCCTTTCCCTCGCCAAGTTGACAACCTGCTTTACATCCTTGGGCTCCCGTGTTCCTCACATGCCTCTCTGTCTGTCCCCTTTGCCTGTGTGGGTTCTGACTCCTCATGACAGGTGACTCTCCCTGTGGACTCTCCTCAGCCCTCATGGGCTCAGGCACCAACATGTCAGACGTAGACTAGAAATGTCATCCTAGGCTCCTCATAATTTGAATTTGGGCTTCTTTTACTTATTTGATTCCTTAATTATTAATGTGTCCTGTTTATTTATTACTTGGGAGACCAGATGAAGATTGGAAAAGGAATGGACTTTTATATTTTTTTTTTTTTTTTTATTTTTTATTTTTTTGAGTTGAAGTCTCACTCTGTCATCCAGATTGGAGTGCGGTGGCCACTCCCAGCCACTGCAACCTCGACCTGCTGGGCTCCGGTGATCCTTCCGCCTCAGCCTTCCAAGTAGCTGGAACCACAAGCGTGTGCTACCACACCCGGCTAAGGAATGGACTTTTAAAGGATTGAGCTAGTTTGTATCTGAAACCAGCTCTACCACTAATTGTGAGACAGTGAGAGGCTAACTAATTTTAAATTTGTGTTTGAATGTGTAGAATGGGCACTGAAGTGCTGACTTTTCATAGTTGTTGCTTGATAATGAAGTTAAATAAGATTACACATAGGAGACATTGAACAAATATTACAGTCTTTTTGTTTGCTTTCTATAGGAATTTGGTCACCTGCACCCAGCCAGTTAAGGGCAAAGTATTTTGTTTGACTTTAATAACACTATTAATTTTGAACTTTCCTAGCTTTGCCTAGGAAAATCGTTATATACATCAATGACAATAAGAAGAATTTGTCATGAGGTTAATGTACATCTTTGCAAGAGCCTTAGAATGCATCTCTGCCATATGTTTTGCCATTCTTCAGTGACACAATCATGGCTTACTGCAGCCTTGAACTGGGCTTAAGCCTTCTGAGTATCTGGAACTACAGGTGCACACCACCATACCTGGCTAATTTATGTTTTACCTTTCTCTCTTCTCTTTGCCAACGTTAAGGGGGGAAAGTCTTTGCAAAACTCTTTTTTTTAAAAACCTAATTTTCTTTATATCTAGTCCTTAGTATTAACTTTCTGTCTGATGACTTTTCCCTACTTTAGTTGTTTACTCATGCCTTCAAGCACTGAGACCCTGCCTACTAAGTGTCCAGGCATTTTCTAGTTGCTGGTATTATAAGGAAATGGTCCTAATGAGCTAGGAAGTACATTATAATTGCAAACTGTATTCTGAACAAATTTCTAGAGCCTTAAAATTTCAGTTTATAGCATAATTTTTGGAGAACATTTAAACTGTATAAAAAGATCTCAAAAATAGATTTCAAGTGGTATATTGCTCTCCATATATACCTTAACTAGGACTTCTGGAAAGCACAGTTTTCATCACATCTCCATATGGTTTTCTAGGCCACCTACCTCTATCATTTTGGCCATCAAGTACAAAATTAGCATGCTGAAGAATTTTGAGTATTTTGCCTGAATCTAATTACAATCCAACTTTCCTGATTTCATTTAAGCTCATCATTTCTGCTGCACCCAAAAAGTTTCTTTTTATGTGAGGGACGTGAGGGCTTTGGGGAGGAAAACACTTTTAAATATCTTTACATATAAATTCCTTTTTAAAGGAAATCCCTACATTGAGAGTTAATATCTAAAGCTATCCATTGTTATCATTTTCTAGGCTAGTTTGGTGGATTCTTTTCAGAATTTCAAGATGGGAAAGCTATGGTCACCATCTCATCTGGCATATTGGAGTATTGTACTTCCTCAGTTAGCTGAGAAAGTATCAATTAAGGGAGGAAAAGCTGCATAACAACAAAAAAATGAACATGCTGAGGATAGTAAAAGATTAGCAAAGACTAAAACTAAATAAACATACAGTTGAGTGTTCTATAACATTCAACAGTGTCTTCCATCTTTTTTCTAGACATCTTTAGCTTTGAAAACCTGAAAGTTATTGCTTTGATTGAATTTTATTTTTCATGGTTCAAAGCAGCATCCATCTAGTTTTATTGGTTGTTTGGCCTCATTCTTAACACCCACCTTTCCTTGAAAGCTATTAAAATTAGCTTCATACCCCTTCCAGAATCAAGTCCCTTCTCTTAATTTGTTCATAGTCCTTGTCTCTTAGATGACCCTGTTTCACTTTTTCTTTGAAGGCCATCTTCTGTATGGTAACTATGATTGTTAAGATATTCTCTAAAGATTTGTACCTGGATTCATTTTGTTCAAAACTACTGGCTGTTTTTGAGCACCCTTAAGAATTAAAAATTAATTGATTTAAGATTAAATTGTGAGTCTTTACTATGGATGCTCAAAAAACATCTGGGGCTACCATTTATGATTATTCTAATCATATGGTGGAAGGAGTTTTGTTGTGAGAAAAGGATCTGAACTTTCTTCTTTGATCTTCTGCTTACTTACTTTGTGGTCATGGGTGAAACACAACATTACTGAATTTGGTTTCATATTTGTAAATGAAAGAGTTCAGAGTACCTTGGGAAGAGCACATGCAAATGTCCTTAGGGATCAGATTGATAACTTTATTAGTTTGCTATGGCAACCATAACAAAATACCACAGACTAAATGGTATAAACAACAAAAAATTAAATTTCTCATAGGTCTGGAGGCTGAACGTCCAAGATCAAGGTGTTTCTTGGTGTTCCTAAGTTAAGTTTGGTTTCATCTGAAACCTCTCTTTGGCTTAAGGTAGCTTATTCCCTTGTTGCCTCTTCAGTGGTTATCCCTCTGCAAAGTGTCCCTGGTGTCTCTCTGTCTTACCCTCTTATGGGAACCAGTCAGATTAGGGCCTGCCCTAATGGTCTCATTTTAATTTACTTACTTCTGTAATGGGTCTTTATCCACATGCAGTCATGTTCTGAGGTACTTACTTGGGGTTAGGGCATCAGCATATGGATTTTGGAGGAACGTAGTTCAGTTCTTAACAGTTACCTAAATATATCAGGCAGCCTGGTCTAGCATAGAGAAGACTTTGTCCTCATCTTTATATCTGCAAATATGACTAAGACCCAAGTTAGTCTTGACACATGATGCTGACTCCCATGAGTCTTCGAGTGTTTGAAGAGGCTTAAGTAACTTATAAATTCAATTCATAGCTCCCATAGGATTGTAGAATTCTCTTCATTTAGGCCGGGCTCAGTGGCTCAGCCTGTAATCCTGCGCTTTGGGAGGCCAAGGTGAGTGAATTGCCTGAGCCGGCGGGTTTGAGACCCGCCAGGGCAACTTGGCGAGACCTCCTCTCTACAATAAATCAAAAAAATTAGCCGGGCGTGGTAGCGTGCCTGTAGATCCAGCTACTTGGAAGGCTGAGGCGGAAGGATTGCCGAAGCCCAGCAGGTCGAGGCTGTGGTGGCCGGGAGCGGCCACTGCACTCCAGACTGGGTGACTGAGTGAGACTCCAATTCAAAAAAACAAAAACAACAAAAAAAGAATTATTTTCATTTGATTTTTAATGAGTAATTTTGAAAAAAATTGTATATGCATATGCTTTATTGTTGGAACCAAGCAGTCAAACTGATTAACTACATTAGCAACTTCATCAAATGTACATAATCTTTATCAGCGTAATCTTCCCTCTTAAATCTCTGTCTAAGGAAAAGTCTTAAAGGAAGAGCAAAGCTTTGTGCCTAAAGATATTCACTGTAGCATGGTCTCTCAGAACAAGTAGAAACAGTCTTAATAGCCAGAAACAGGAGAATAGTCAACATGTTCAGGTGACAAAACTTATAGATCTCACTCTACACGAAAGTATTTAAATGCTGTCATTTTAATCTGGGATAATTCTCTTAGTATAAAGTTTATATGTGTATGTCCTCTAAAATTAAGCATACATGCATACCAAATATAAACATTTAGTCAAATTAAGCATTATTTATTGTATCTGGTTATTTATATCAATAGTAGTTTGATACTTGTTCATTGATTTATTGATATTTGATTCAAGTGGTCTTTTTTCTTTATTTAAAAAAATTTTTTTCCCCTAAAACTCTGCTCATCTTGTTATCAAGTTGTCTTTATTATTAAGGAAAAACTACGGGGGTGGGGAGGAAAGGGAGAAACTCCCAAACAGAGACTATTCTGTTTACTAACTTAATTTTTGTAACATAATTATTTTAAGTAGTGATGAGGATACTTTTTCTATATTCTGTTTCAAAAGTACCAGAATTCTAGAAAAGCATAAAGTGAGACCTACTGAAATGCATCATCAAAGCCTATTAAGTCTAATTTCAAATAATGATACAATTTTGGGGGGGATAACATGTAATTCTAAATGTAATATTAGGGCTTTCACAACAGTCATCAGAAGGTTGCTATTGATTTTTTATCTATTGTTAATAATGATTCTCATTTCTCTTCCAGAGGAGCTGTCTCCTACCCTGTGCTCATTCCTACATAATGTATACTTCCACATTTCCTTTGGTTGACTCTGTTGAGTAGGTGCAGTGTGGATGTGAGTGTGAAGTATTTTAATAATGCAATTTGGCTTTTCATGGTCCTTAACTCTAGAAGGAACTCAACATACTTATTATCAGGTTTCTGACGTTGCTGTATTGCTGATACTGCTGAAGGCTTCCTCTGCCATGGGCTGCCATTTTTGTTTGTTTGTTGTAGAGTAGAATAACAAACCACATCAAATCAGAACCTTGACACAGATGTAGC
Organism: Cephalopachus bancanus; assembly: GCA_027257055.1. Classification (NCBI taxonomy): domain Eukaryota; kingdom Metazoa; phylum Chordata; class Mammalia; order Primates; family Tarsiidae; genus Cephalopachus; species Cephalopachus bancanus. Next base: position 1,541,516 of record JAPVLO010000162.1, on the reverse strand, counting down.
CAGCTGTGGTTATTATCCAAATGTGTTTTATGTTTGAGGTTTCGTTGAATTGATTTTCAGAAATCCTGTTTTTTTAAATTTCCTGTTTGCATTTCTGTGTCAAACTTGAAGGATTTGGAATCAGAAAAGGAATAATTTCTAAGTTGGTACCAAATGATGTTTCCAGGACTGGTTTGTAGGATTAGATGTAGGTTTTTCAAATTGGAACCTTTTCTAATGGGCCCCTGGGAAATGTCTTAGCTAAATTGCAACAGTGACTGGTGAAGTCGATCGAGGTAAATTGCTCCCATTGCTGAGGGTTCAGAAACCAGGCAGTCGAAGCTAAAATTCCAGCGGAAATCGGGCAGAACTATTACAGATGGTTTCCCCCATGAATAGAGAAGGGGGTTGGTATCGCTGTTGATGAATGGAAGGAGATTATCTTCTGATTTTTGCAATGAATTGGAGACATGCTCTTTGGGAGACTAAAGAGAAATTTATGAGAAGACCATCAGAATCAGTTAGGTGATTATTTTCAGTATTGGCTACAAGTGACATCTAAGAACACACCATGATACCTTTGGACTCTAATGGTTTGTATTAGAAAAGTATCAAGAGACTTTTTGTGGTGTTTACCCTCAGTGAGCTCAGAGACGGAGGGATTGCCCAGGATCTTTTGAATTTCTATTTAACAATCAACTGCTGAGCATTTTTCACTTGTATTTTTTAAAAAATGAACCTCATTGGTTTTGACTGTTTGTGGTGGTATGTTAGAATATTCACACACCCATTATAAGATCTATCCTAACGTATCACAACAAACCAACAAGTCAAAACCAACAAGCACTTGTAATTGACATTATGGTGACCTTGGTTATGTCTCACTCAGACATCTACTTTGTGTTTAAGGCAGTCCCTTAAGCTCTGTGAAAAATGAGAATAATAAAATATCACAGAATTGTGTAGTGACATTAGGTCTTTTGTAATTGGTAAAACTTGATACTAACAACATCTGTCTGTCCATTTTTCTCAATCTCTGGTAAGTACAGAAAGTACTGAATTAAGGACCAAGCTTTAAATCCTTCAATTAAAGATTTCAAGGCTGAGGCTTGGAGAGAATTTATTGTGTTTAAGCTCTCTGTGACTCTTGGAAATTCTTCCTTTGTAGAAGTTTTAGAAGATCAAGCCTTTCAGTTTCCAAGGACAATAGAGGATTGAGCTGTTGAGACTTGTGTAACCATTACTTGTGTGGACTAAATGTCATGTAATTAATAGGTTTGCAGCATTTGCATACCCATTATAAAATCATATTTTGGTCAATTTTTCATTCTTCCTTCTTCATCTGTAAACATTTGGATGTTTATTCAGTGTTCACATTTTGTTTATTTATTTGTTCATTTTTTTAAATGTATTTATGAGTTGGAGTCTCACTCTGTCACCCAGGCTGGAGTGCAGTGGCATGCTCATGGCCACCCAGCATCGACCTGCTGGGCTTAGGGGATCCTTCCACCTCAGCCTTCCAAGTAACTGGAACTACAGGCACGCTCTACCACATCCAGCTAATTTATTTTTATTTTTATTGTAGAGATGAGATCTCACCAAGTTGCCCAGGATGTTCTCGAACCCGTGGGCTCAGGCATTCCCCTCACCTCAGCCTCCCAAAGTGCCAGGATTACATGCTTGAGTTACCTCACTCAACCCTAGCATTCACATTTTAATATTACTTGGATGAACTTGGCATCATATGAGTAGAAAACCAAAATTCATGTTTAATGCCTGTTTTGATTTGAAGGTGTCCCCCCAAACTCATGTGCTGGAAATTTAACCTCCAGTGTTAACAGTGCTAAGAGGTAGGGGTTTTTTGGGAGTTTTTAGGTCATGAGGGTTCTACTGTTATGAATGAATTAGTGCCCATGAATAAGGTCTTTTTGGAGGAACTTTGGTCTCTGTTTGCTTTGTGAGGACACAGCATTCTTCCCCTTGGGAGGATGCAGCAACAAGGTGCCATTTTGGAGGCAGAGATGAGGCTTTTCCCAAATCCCACTGGTGCCCGGATCTTGAACTCCCAGCCTCCAGGACTGTGAGAAAAAAATGTTTTGTTCTTCATAAATTACCCAGTCTCGTGTATTCTGTTATAGCAGCACAAATGAACTAAAGCAATACCAAAGGTGAGAATTGCCATAGATTTGCTATGATGATATCAACTTTTTGCCTTCCGAAAGTTAAGGCTGTAGATTTTTGATGGGTTGATTTTTGTTGTATGGACTCTCCTACTGATCGCTATTTGATAGTTTTTTTCTTATTGTCTACCAGAATTGTTCTTGTCAAACATTTGATGCAACTAAATATTTTCCTGTTTTCCCCACCACTGTTCATATCTAATTTAAGCTAGTTCCTCCAGGCTCTAGTGCCTGTGTTTTGTGGTTTGTAAAGTGCTGTGTACTTTTATAGCCTCTATAAATAACAAAATACAGCTCATGGCAATAACACTGTGGCACCCTAGATGTTTAGAGATAGCATGTGTTAGAAAGATGAGGGTAGAGAGAGACATATATCAAGGGTACAAAATGTCTAGTATGCAAAACTAGGCGTCACAACTCTGGGTTTTACGTTGCTTCTGATTTTGGTTTGTTTGTTAGTAGGTAACATCTTTTTATCTTTGGAACATTTTATACACAGAAACTAGGTATGGTGCTGTTTCCCTCTTTTCTCACTGCCGCTTCCTTATCTCTTCCTCCCATCTAATGTAGTAGAGAAGAAGAGGAGAAAGGATGGTTCACAGTATGATAAGATTTCCAACCAGATGCTTGCATGCTGGGGCCCAGCTTCCTCTCCTGGTCTTCCTGTTTTGTTTCAGTGGATCACCACAGCTGCCTTCTTATATTTGGGAGATGTTAAGCTAGGAGCTAGAAGCTATTTCTATTAGCCCTGTCAATATAGTTTGATAAAATGCAAATGTCTTTAAAATGGTAGATTTCCAATTAAAAGGCTCCAGCAGGGAGTCTGTTTTGATAATGAAAGTGATTAAGAAGTTTCTATTTTTTTCCATTAGTATGAATGTTCAGCTAAAATAGTTTAGCTTTTTGTCTGTAATTGGACTCTGCTAATGAGGTTCTAGTAACTCTTGGGTTCTAATAATGATTGTAACAAATCTATTAGTTCTCTTTGGTGGTCAATGCTGGGGACCAGAAGAACAGTTTCCGGATGGTGGTGTCAAGAAAGGTTCTTAATGCCACCCCTCTCTTTTTCTCTCTCATTCTAATGAATCAACAGAAGTAAATTTTTTTTTCTTTGGTTCTGTAATCTAGGTATATCCTAGGTCTGAGTAAAGCAAAATGTGTACCGTTTATCAGTGCTTATGTCTGGAATTGTCCTCAAAACCTATAGTTTATGTAAGGCCTCGAAACACTGGGTTTGGTGTGGAAAGAGGAGGTGCAGAGTAAACCCATCCACAGAAGTAAAGACTAGGTGCCATCTGAAACCTAATTTCTAGAACGTTTGTTCATTTAACCCCTTACCATACATATCTAGGTGCCCCAAGGAACAGCATGGAACAGGATTTTCTGGTAAAAATGGACTAGGCAGTTGAATATGCTCCTCAGTCAACATAACGTGGACATGGATTGAGACAGAATAGTTGGCAGGGCTGGGCTGCCATGGCTGTCTCTCAGCACCTCCTTAACAGCTCGTCACCTCCATCTTTATTAGAGTCAGTGTTGGTATTCTCTGATTTTAATAGAAGTCTGTCTTCTCACTGACTATTAATCTGTCATGTTCTTTGTTCATTCTCAAAGAACCTTATACTCTTCCCCTACAACAAGCTTCTGAGCAGAGTGTGCCTCTCTAGTAGGAGAGATTACACAGGGATTGGAGAGGCAAATTACTGTTTGGGTGTGCTCAGTGACTCAGAATGGTCACTGCGCTTGCTTTCTGATATAGGTTCTTAATTTCTTGATTCATGATTGTGGCCCTGTCTGTGTAGCCATCTGAATGGAATCATTTGAGAACTGACTAAAAATTTGGAGATGTTAAGTCTGTGTGAATATTTTTGTGGTTGGAAGAGCCATTTTTCTCTGGTTTCAAACTTGTATAGGTGATGTGCATATTATCTGTAGCTAATAAAAATAGAGGAGTTCTGGTTTTTTATTTAAATATCAGAATGACAAGTTACAGGAGAGTTGTATTTTGTTGGGGAGTAGAGTTTAAGGTCACTATGAGATGAAAATAGTATGTAGTGAAAATTACCCTTGAAAATCCATTTGGTAGCCGGGCTCGGTGGCTCAGCCTGTAATGCCGTGCCTTTGGGAGGCTGAGGTGAGTAGATTGCCTGAGCCCACGGGTTTGAGCCCCGCCTGGGCAGCGAGACCTCATCTCTACAATAAATCAAAAAATCAACCGGGCGTGGTGGCGCGCACCCATAATTCCGGCTACTCGGAAGGCTGAGGCAGCAGGATTGCTGGAACCCAGCAGGTCAAGGGTGAGGTGGCCGGGAGCGGCCACTGCACTCCTGTCTGGGCGACAGAGTGAGACTCCAACTCAAAAAAAAAAAAAGAAAAGAAAATCCATTTGGTGTCGTTTTGCTCAGATTGAAGTACTTCAGAATGGTCAGATGCATTGTCTAGGATCAGGAACAGTTTATAGTCCAGTTTGTTCTCTTTTGAGTGGAATTAGGAGGGAACAGGACTGGATAGATAGCTGGCAATATTTAACGTTATTTCTTCCCCTCCTCCATCCCTCCCTCACCATCTTTCTCTCTGAGAGAATGCAGCTATATACTAGTAAGTTAAATATTTTTATGACAAATTCTTTGTCTTCATTGCACTTCTGGAGTTTATAATGAATTGCCCCTGGAGAAGTTAATACCATATGATTTGTGTAGGTGTTAGGAGGCTGAACTGGGAATAGGCCAAGTCTTGATATGCTAGTGAAAATGTGCCAGCCTCAGACACAGGATTAAGAGTGGTCAAGAGAGAGAGACAAATCCCAGAAGCATTCAGTAGAATGTATTTTAGAAGTGACAGTGCTAAACTGTCTTTTCTCAGGGTGTTGACTAATCAGAAGCCAGGGCTGTCTGTCCCCAGGTCAGGGAGATGAATGCTCATCTTGCCCACAGAGCAGGAGGTAAACTTATTTGCCTAGCTGTGTTGAATTCTTTGTGCCATTTCATGGTGACTTCTAACTAAAGTATTGAGTTACTGCTGAATTCAGAGGACTCTTTTGGTTTCTCTCTAGCAACCTGTTCAATTCATTCTGGTTGCCTATTTTTCCGGCAGTCCTTCCTGGTGTCTCTTTTGTTAGGTGTATTCTGACTAGCTTTCCTTCCTCATTCATGTCCTTTGATTCCATGTATCTTATTTCTGAGTGGGGTTCTTTTAAATGTGTCTTTTCCTTGTACAATGTTGATGGAATCTTTTTTAAAATTGAAGGGTGTGTGTGTGTAGTTAATATGGAAGTCCATATATATATGTTTATTTAGCTTTTCCTTCCTTTCCTTTACAAAGGCGGCTATATTAACCGGAACAGTGTGCCCTGCTGGAGTGTGCATTGCTTAATCCTCTATTGCTTTTTAAACTCTCAGCCTGTAATGAATTAAATAGTCTTGACTCTTCCTGATAAGGATATTTATGGGTCAGGCTGGCAGAATTCCACAGAAGCACATCAGTGTCTCCTTTGAGTTGATGCATTCATGTAGAGGCATCCTTCTGAATGGAGGGAAATGGAAATGCCTTGGGACCTCTTGCTACCACCTAGCCTTCCAGCTTTGTGCCACTCATTGTCACCAGTGTGCTAGGTGGCAGGCTGTGGATACCAGTTACAGAAGACTTTAAGTCCACAGAATTATGTGCATTCACTGCTCAGATATTTCTTGAGCACCGGTGGGGGTATAAAGATGTTTCTGCAAGTAAATGGGGGTGGTGGGTGGGTGAGTCAGGATAAAATACAAATAAATGCAGAGCTAGGTAGAATCCATGTTTTGGGAGAAGCAAAATACCACAGAGATTCAAAGGTAGAAAGAAATGTAAGGGTTGGGGAATTTCATAGTTTGATAGTGCTATCAACAGCACATGCCATTTTGTATGTTTACCCTGTGCCAGGTGCTGAGCTGAGAGCTGTTCTTGCACTTCTAGTTGGTTGCCCACAAAGTTAAATCCCTATGAGGTGTGGGTTTTATTATCTTGATTTTGCATGTCAGGAAACTGAGGCTTGGAAAGGTGAAGTTACTTGCACAAGGTCAAACTGTAAGTGGAATCTTTGGGAATAGAACCCAGACCTGGCCCAGAGACTATACGTGTAACTACTCCATCATATTCTTTACGTTTTCTTGATTTTCAATTCAGTGCCTTATCTAGGTCACCAGTTCTTTCAATTAAAAAATGTGGTGAAATGAATGTGTTGAGTAATTTGTGTTGTGCTGAATGCTTATTGCTATTTCATGCTATACACTTAATTGCTTCTATATGCTTATTGCTTAATTACATAAAATGCAGTAGTCCCTTTATCATCTTTCTTCAAAAGTGCCCCTTATTTACTGTGGTTTAGGCAGATCAAAAAGCAAGAGTGTATGCTAACTTTTTATTTTGATGGCCAGAGTTCTTCTTGGTAATCTTTTCTTTATGAGTGCATTGATATCTCGTTGGTCAAAGCATGTGTCTAGTCAGAATGCAACTATTCAGCATGGAAACATCAAACAGATGTCACTGTGTAGCATCTTTCCCAGGCACCAGGATGACATCTGGACTCAGTATTTTGGTGTAAGAGAAATGGTTCTTGCTAATCGTGTTGTCACAGGATCATACATCAAACAGAGCTGGGGGCTGTGTGTCTCTGCCAATTGCCTTCTGATCATTATTCACCCTGAGTTAATGCAAAGAAAATGATCAGCTTGGGGGCCACAGGCTAATTCATGACTTACTTACACTATTGGTTTTCCAAGGGACCAAATTTAAGGTCTTTGTTTTCCATAGATTAGAAAAATGTCATGAATGGGTGATGTTTGGCCAACCTGTAAGCTAGTTAGGTACCTTCTGTGTTAATGTTCCTCCAGATGGTTAGCATTGTATACACCTAACTATTTGAGCTCTACTTGCAGATACACTGGTTATACTCAGTACAAATCATATAGAATGAATGTAAATGGTAGAATTAACTGTGAAGTAGTTTTTGCCATTATGATTTTCTAATTTTGATAGATTAGAAAAAAAAACCTGCCTTCTTGTCCTTATTGGAGATATACCACATGTTTTTAATTCTTAAAAAGTAGCCCTCCCACAGTGAAAACTCAGTTAGAGTTAATGCTGTAAACATTTACCAAGATAAAGAGCAGTTACTACATCCTTGAATCTTACAGGATCAGACCTGGAGGAAACTATGAGACTATGTGTCTTTTCTCACTAGTCAAATTTAGATTTAAGTCCCTCAGATGATTGCTCCTCTTCCATGTGAACAAAGACTTAGAATTTCCTCACCCATTCTGTAAGATTTTTCTATGCTCACAAAACTTTTAGTATAGATTGTCGTTTGTGTCTTCAGTTCTAGAGAGATAATGCTTCTTACTACCTTTAAATACACACACACACACACACACACACACACACACACACACACACACACACACACACAATGTCTATTATTTTCCTCCTCTTATACATGGTAATTTTTAGGGTTTGGAGAAATGGATTATATCAGATCTGGTGTTTATTTATACCAGATCTAGTCTACTCCTAAAACATAGCCATATTGCTTATTGTCAGAAATTATCAAAAAATATTTCCCCAGTAGCTCATCTGTACCACCACAATACAGAATGTTAAAAGGGTTTAGTTAGAGGACCATTTTTACACTTGTTTACATGCTGCCTAAAAGCAAGCAAATTATGAAACATGTAGTTTCTGGGTTTTTTTTTTAAACACTAAAAAAAAAATTTTTTTTTTTTTTGAGTTGGAGTCTTACTCTGTTGCACAGACTAGAATGCAGTGGAACTGGAATCACAGTTCACTGCAGCCTCTAACTCCTGATTTCAAGCAATCCTCTCATCTCAGCCTCCCAAAGTGCTGGGATTACAGGTGTGAGCCACCTCACCCAACCCCCAATTTTAAATTACCAAGAAATATACTAAACATATGGATATGCTTGGAAACAGATCACATGAACCAGGGACATTCATTTGGTACATTTGCTTTGGTAGCAGAATGAACCCTCAGTCATCTGTCACCAAATGTCAATCTCTGAGGTAGTTTGATTCTCAGATGATTAATAGTTCTGTATTCAGTTACTCCTTTTGGATATAATAGGTATAATTATTCAATATCAGTTAATATAAAACTATTTCACTGTTTAATAATGAAACTTATTTTAATAATGAAACTTAGTTTTCCATTTGAAAATTTAGAAAAAGCAAACCACATTTTATTTTCCATGTTATCTGTGCAAATTTTATTTGATTGGCACACACCAGACACTAAATGGAGAAGCCACAGTGAAAGCCTTTTTTCTTAGACCTGAACTAAGGGGACATTTTAACTTTAGTGTTGTCTACATATGTAAATAAGTATATATAAAAAAGCAGTATCTCATGCCCCAAAATTAGAAAAAAATGGAAAAGGAAACTAGTTTTTTATTTTTGTCAGCCATTTTGAGATTTCTTGATTCCATGTGAAATGGCTGTCTCTGTATGTAGAAGTGAGGGATCTAGCTCCCCCTCTTTCTCATTCCTTCCTGGAAGAGAATCTGTAGGTTGAATTGTGTTCCCTCAGAAGATATGTTAAAATCCTGCCTGGGCATGTGACATTATTTGGGCTGTATAACAACATTTCCGTCATGGACAAATCACATATACTCATATACAATGGTGGTCCCTTAAGATTATAATGGAGGTGAACATTCTATTACCTAGTAATATCATAGCTATTATAGTGTCATACCCCAACCCATTACTCATATGTTTGTGGTGATGCTGATATAAACAAACCTACTGTGCTGACAGTCAGATAAAAGTATTGCACATACACTTAGGTAAAAAACATGATACTTGATAATCAGCCGGGCATGGTGGTTCCAGCCTGTAATCTCCCAACACTTTGGGAGGCTGAGGCGAGAGGATTGCCTGAGACCAGGGTTTTAAAACCATCCTGGACAACTTGGCAAGACCTCATCTCTACAATAAATCAAAAAAATAGCTGGGTGTGGTGGCTCACACCTGTAGTTCCAGCTACTTGGAAGGATGAGGCAGAAGGATCGCCTGAGCCCAGCAGGTCGAGGCCACGGTGGTGGCCGTGAGCATGCCACTGCACTCCTGCCTAGGTGACAGAGTGAGACTCCTACTCAAAAAAACCCAAAAAACTTAATAATAATAAGCTGCCATATTACTGGTTTATGTACTTATTATACCTTTTTTCCATTATTTTACAGTGTACCCCTTCTACCTATACAAAAAAAGTTAACTATAAAGCAGCCTAAGACAGTGTCTTTAAGAGGTATTCCAGAAGAAGGCATTATTACCATAGGAGATGGATGGTATATGGTATGATTGCCCATGGAGACCTTCCAGGGGAACAAGATATATAGATGGAAGACAGAGATGTCGATGATCCTGACCTTGCGTAGGCCTAGTTTAATATGCGTGTTTGTGTCTTAGTTTTAAGCAAACATGCTTTAAAAATAAAATATGGTAAAAATAGAATGAAGCTGATAGAATAAGGGCATAAAGAAAGAAAATGCCAGGCACAGTGGCTCACGCCTATAATCCCAGCACTTTGGGAAGCTGAGGTGAGAGGATTGCCTAAGCTCATGGGTTCGAGACCATCCTGGGCAACTTGGTGAGACTTCACCTCTACAATAAACCGAAAAATTAGCTGGGTGTGGTGACTTGTTCCTGTAGTTCCAGCTACATGGAAGGATGAAGCGGAAGGATCACCTGAGCCCAGCAGGTCAAGGCTGTGGTGGCCGTGAGCGTGCCATTGCACTCCAGCCTGGGTGACAGAGTGAGACTCCAACTCAAAAAAAAAAAAAAGAAAGAAAGAAAGAAAATACTTTTGTACATCTGTACAATGCATATTTGAAGCTAGGTGTTATTGTAACAAGCCAAAAATGTTTTTTAAAAATTGAAACTTTATAAAGTAAAAAACTTATAGTAATCTAAGACTGATTTATTATTGAAGAGATTTCGGTGAAGAGGAATAATTCTGAGTCTTAACCCAATTTTTTGAGACCTTGCCTGCAAGGCTAACATAGTTGTGAAAAAATAAAAGAAAAATATTTTTAATAAATTTAGTGTACAGTGTCAACGAAGTCTATAGGAGCGTACAGTAGTGACTTAGACCTTCACATTCATGCGCCATTCACTCACTGACTCACCCAAAACAACTCCCCTTGTTGCTCCACTCATGGAACAAGCTGTCTTCACGGTGAGTGTCCTGTATGGATGTAGCACTGTTTATCTCTAATGCAGGATTTTTACTGTACCTTTTCTGTGTTTAAAAACACAAATGCTTACAATTTTGTTCGAGTTTCCTACATTGTTCATCACTGTAGTGTCTTGGCTTTGCAGTTTTAATCTAATTCAGATGTGTCATGGCTGGTGTTTTCATGAGATTAAGTTAGGACCTAGAGATACACACAGGGAAGAGAGCTGTGTGATTTACGGAGGCAGAGATTAGAATGATACTACTGCAAGCCAAGGAATGTCAAGGACTGCCAGCAACGACCCAAATCTAGGAGAGACAAGGACCTATTATTCCATAGAGCCTTTAAGAGGGAGCATGAGCCGTGCTCAGTGGCTCAGCCTGTAATCCCGCGCCTTTGGGAGGCTGAGGTGAGTGGATTGCCTGAGCCCCGCGGCTTCAAGACCCGCCCTGGGCAACTTGGCGAGACCTCATCTCTACAATAAATAAATAAAAAATTAGCCGGGTGTGGTAGCGTGCGCCTGTAGTTCCAGCTGCTTGGAAGGCTGAGGCGGAAGGATCGCTGTAGCCCAGCAGGTCGAGGCTGCGGTGGCCCAGAGCATGCCACTGCACTCCAGTCTGGGTGACAGAGTGAGACTCCGACTCAAAAAAAAAAAAAAAAAAAAAAAGAGGGAGCATGGTCCTGTCAGCATCCTAATTTCTGACTTCTGGCTTTGAACTGTACAGGAACAAATTCCTATTGTTTTAAACCACCCAATTTGTGGTAGTTTGTTGTGGCAGCCTCGAGTAACTAGTTTCTTCCCCCTTTATTATAGTTTACATTTTGTGATTAAGAATGTCTTCCCTTTTTATAACAACCATCACATCAACAACAGTAAACAAACAAAAAAATCACAGGGTCTTTAAGTAGACATCACAGTTTGCCAAGGGTGTTCATTTGGATTTCCAAAATGTTACTTTGAAAGTTTCACTTGCTCATAAAAGAACTGGCATTTCTGGAAATTGTTATACTGGGCTGATTTCTGAACATTGTCCTTTCTGTGCACAAGGTTTCCCTTCATGCTTTATCTACCCCTAGGAGTTGTCTTGATTGCATCTCTTTCTAAGCACCTGCCCTTTTCCAAGCATCTTCCTAAGTATATTCTCTCATGTTGGTGCTAGTGAGACTTGCTTGACATTAATTAAATGTAGAACAGAGGTACACACCTCAGCAGTTGTGTAGTCTCTAATTCTCTCAAATATGTTTTCTTATGGTCATGGCCAGTCTCTTTTTCACCTCCTGTTTATAGTAAGAAAGAATGGCCCCTAAGTTTTAATTAACTCTGTGTGTTTCAAACTTAAAATCCTAAATAGATATTTAAGCAAAACTCCAAAGACCTTAACAAACTTTCTTTAGGTAGATTTCTCTAAACTTCCAGTGATTATGGCCAGTATATACACATTACTTTTTGTATTCTGATATTTACAACTGTTCACACATCACCTGTTTTTACAAACAGCTTTATAAAGGAATATAATTGGTATGCAAGAAAACCCCACATATTTATTTTTTTGTTTTGTTTTGTTTTGTTTTGAGTTGGAGTCTCACTCTGTCGCCCAGACTGGAGTGCAGTGGCCGCTCCCGGCCACTGCAGCCTCGACCTGCTGGGCTCCGGCGATCCTTCCGCCTCAGCCTTCCGAGTAGCCGGAATTACAGGCATGCGCTACCACGCCCGGCTGATTTTTTGATTTATTGTAGAGATGAGGTCTCGCCTGCCCACGTGGGTCTCGAACCCGCGGGATCAGGCAATCCACTCACCTCAGCCTCCCAAAGGCGCGGGATTACAGGCTGAGCCACCAAGCCCTGCGAGCCCCTGCAAGCCCTCCTTTTCTATGCTACACTCTTCTCTCTGATACTTTGTGTCATGAACTTTAACCACCTTGGTCTCCTCAGATCACCAGAAGTTCCTACAAGGCAGTACACTGGGACAGTTACAGGGCACATTTGTTTTCTGTCTCTTAGCGTCACTGTCCTTTATTGCCTGTTTTCTGGTGTCTCGAAAACCATCTTCCTCGCCCCACCACCTCCTTCCAAGTTCCCCTATTTAGGCTTGGGTGTGTATTTTGGTTGACAACAAAAGTTCCATACTTTTCTTAAATTACTACACTTTTAGTTTTATACGCATGTATTTCATTACATTAAAATATTATTTCCTAATTATTCCCTTATTCCAGATTTCAGTTTTCCTAATAGTTTTAATATATACATTTTTTTCCTATTTAGGATTATTTATTATAGAACTATATCCCTCAAAGTGGTTTATTAATTTAAGGGTATAAGCTAATTTTCAGATTATACCCCATACAATTTTCAGATTTTCTATGTAAAATCCAGTTTTCTTCTGCCCCTGATTTTGTTAGATTTCTTAAATTAACAGTATCTTAAAATTGTTTTAATTTACATATAATATTGCCAGTAAGGATGTGCATTTTTCATGTACTAATTTACAACACTTTATTTCCCTTTGTGTAAAATTCATTTCCTTGGATTACTTTCAAATTAGAAGAATTATTTTATTGTCTGTGTAGCTGCATCTTTGTGTTGCTTTTTTATGAGTTTCATTCCTTACTTTTCTATATTTGATCTTAGAAATAACATTTCATTTTGTAGAACTTTAGAATTTTCATGTTCTAGAACATTAGTGTTTTGGTTTTTTTTAACTGATGTTACACACTATTTTGTGTCATAAATTTACTGTTTTTTCCACAGCTGGGCTTAAATCTTAATTTTTTTTGTTCATTCCCGCATTTGTTTACTTGCTTAATGCTTAAGAGTGTGATATGAGTGGAAGTTTTTTGCAATGCCACAAAACAAACCAACATTCTTTTCAGATATCTACTCTCCTGATATATTCATATTAGTATCTCATCTCATTTTAGCCTGGTCCAAGCCATCCTCTTAAAACTAGGTGTTGAAAGCCCGTTTTTTCATTCAACAAGCTGCTTCATTGAACAGTCACATAGATGTTCATGAAGCCTACACTGACTTTCAAAATCTTCCTAGTCACAAAACACTTGGTGTTTATTGCTGTTTAATGCAGAAGTTTAATCATCTCTGAAAATGAAAGTTGGCTGTAACATGGTTGTTGGTGTGTATTCCATGAGGTGTGAAAGATCTGGCCGGAATCCCCTTGAGGGTTGATTCCTTTATTAATTTATTTATAAATATATATGTAAAGTGTATGTGGATGTGGGTTTGAAACTCACTAATGGACATTTGTTGATGGCTCCCTAGATGCCAGACACTGCTTCTAAATTGTCTTAGTCCATTTGTGTTGCTCTTTATAACAAAATACCTGAGGCTGGGTAACATTGAAAGAAAAGAGGTTTATTATACTCAGGGGTCTACAGGCTGGGGTGTTCCGAGAGCATGGCATCAGAACCTGCTTAGCTGCTGGCGAGGGCGTTTGTGTGCGTGATGACATGCCAGAAGGTCAAAGGGGGAGGTGCTTCTGTGCGAAGAGCAAAACCTTTGGGGAGCCCTGGCTTTATAACAGTCCACTCTCAAGCGAACTAATAAATTCTCACAACTAATGCAGTCTGGCGGCACAGAGAACTTGTTTCCTAGAGAAGGGCACCAAGACATCCATGAGAGATTCGCCTCTGTGAATCAATCAACATGAATTTTGGTAGGGGCGAGCAAACCATATCTAACCATAGCATAATTACTTGACAACTATTTGTAAATCCAATCCTAATATTTTGTGACTGGAAGGATTTATTATCTACAGCTACAGAAAAACTGAGGCACATATAGTTGTGTAAATTTGCCCAAGACAATGTCATTAATAAGTGGCAGCTGGTAAATATTGAAGTAAAAAATAAATTTCTTCTCTGAGAATGTTCCCTGTTTTGAGTCTATCTGCAATATAGATAAAGAAAAGAAGGATGAAAAGCTAGTAAATCATATCTTTGTTGAAGGTAAAAACTAGTCATAAAAGTTCACAATATTCGCAAAGCACAGGCTTCATGATATAAGCAGATAGGACTCTACCTAATGTTCTGACCTTTAGGTATAAAAAAAATGTTATTCATACATTGTAAGCCTTGCCTGATGCTGTACTTTTGTCCCCATACTGGCTCAGTTTTCTTTTGAAATCTGAGCTATTATTTCTTAGGACATTGAACATTGTTAGTATTATAATCTTCATCATCTTAATGGAAATTTATTGTTGTACATAATGGAAACTTACTGGTCTATGTAATTATCAGGCATTTCTAACTCTACCTTCTAAGCAGCACATGAATTTATACTGACCCTTTCATGTCAGTATAAAGTCCTCATCTTACTGGCTTCTGTCCTGCTGTTTGTTCTAGGGCAGAACAAAGGTGGAATGTTAGTGCTTCATTTTATTTGTTTGAGTTGCCTGTAAACACATACCATCACTCTTGAAATTGCTCTAAGAAACGGAGCAGCCGATTTTAGTCATGTTGTTTATGTGCTGGATTTAATTATCCAGTGCAACTAAAGTTTATTTTTAGCTGGGCGAGGTGGCTCACACCTGTAATCCCAGTACTTTGGGAGGCAGAGGCGACAGGAATGCCTGAGCCCACGGCTTTGAGACCAGCCTGGGCAGCATGCCGAGACATTGTCTCTACAATAAATAAAAAATTAGCCAGGTATGATTGTGTGTGCCTGTAGTTCCAGCTACTTGGAAGGCTGAGATGGAAGGATCACCTAAGCCCAGCAGAAAAGGGTGAGGCTGCGGTGGCCATGAGTATGCCATTGCATTCCAACCTGGGCAACAGAGTGAAGCTCCCACTCAAAAAAAAAAAAAAAAAAGGAAACTAAAGTTGATTTTTATTTAACTTTCGTTCTTTTATTTACGACCCTGAGGGGTTTTTTTGTTTTTGTCTTAAAATGAGAAATTTATGGGGTAGTGATACTTTAAATTAGAAGATGAGTGTGCCTTGTGAAGTTTTGCATTGTGGAGACCACACCCTGCAATATGTAGTTTTCCAGTCAAAATAGAAATAAGAGTATTATGTAAAATGTGTGAGCATAGTAGTTCTCATATATATGGATATAATAAAGAAATAAAGGAGAACCTTTTTGTGGTTCCAGTAACTGTGTCATTTAGACATCTGTGTACAAGGGGTGGTATGAATTAGTGATATTTCTTATAACCAAAGGTTCAAGTCCTTTATGTTAATGATTGGTAACAGGAATGAAGATGTTGGGGTTGTATTCACTCTCTCAGGCTAAAGCTTATGCACACAAGGCCCGATTTAACTGCAACTCGGGACAGATTTTTCTGCCAGGGGACCAATTACTTTTCAGCATCTCATGGCCTTTAACCCTTTGGGATCTGTGAATTCAGGGAAAGCACATTCCTATTCACGCCCTTTGTCACCCATAGAATTGTGATGCATGTCTACTGTAGTCTGTCTGCTGCTTGCACACCTCCTGAGTTTTAGTCTCTTGAGCCCTTTTCATCCTCATTCACAAATAGTGAATTTTATAACTATTAGGTTAAGAGTTTCTAGTGACACAGCTTATTAAGAGAAAAGTCAAAGTTGTTGCCGCTGCATTTTGTGATCAAGGCGCATGCTGTACTCTCCTGCCTATTTCCCCATAAAGAGTGGACACAAATCACAGAACAGAGGAAATGAAGCCTTCTTATGGCAGAAGGGCTTGATTTTAGGGGAAAAAAAACTGTACTGTTGTTATATTGACATGTTAACATTGTGTGTAGTGTATCTTGGAGTTGGCAGAAGTAAACATTGAAAAACTCAGGAAGAGTTGATAAAGTTGTTCAACATTAGGGAGGATTTGGTAGAGAAAGAGATTCTTTTAGCTTTCTAGTACAGACTTGGGTGTCTGTTTTTTTTCCTACTTGGATAAATGGAAGAAGAAATTTGGTTGTCCATGTTTGACGATGGAGGCAGGTTCAGAAATGGGCAGTAGGAACACTGTAGCTACTGTTACTGGGTGAAATCGGATATTATGTTGTTGATTTCCAAAACATATTACCATAGTATGCACTAGAGTAGAAAGTGTGCAAAGGGGAAAAGCAGTATATCTGTCAGCTTACTAAAAATAAACAAACAAAAAAGTTGATTTTGAGTTTTTTAAAAATACTTTTATTGATGATTGCTTGAGACAGGGTCTTCCTATATTGCCTGGAGTGATCTCGAACTCCTCGGCTCAGCGATCCTCCTGCCTCAGCCTGTCAAGTAGCTGGAATTATTAGGCGTGTGCTGATGGGTGCCACTGCACCCAGCTCTGATTTTTGAGATTTTTATACTGTAGCATAGACTTTTTTTTTTTTTTACTATGGCAGAGCACATAGCAAACCTTCAGGCAGTTCATGAATGAAAGGAACAAGATGCTGTATTTTTGTTTTCCATTATCTGTACCTCTGCCTTTCACCTGGAAGATAGTCCAAAGACTTTGCTAAAATGAGGTTCCCCTCCTTCACAGCCACAGCTGCTCATCCTCGTGTCTTTGTTGGGTTTTCTCAGAAGTTAGCACTTGGTTTTACGTCATGCTCCTTGCCCTTCAATGTAGGGTTTCTTGAGCCCGACTGGTCATGTTTGTCCATGCCTGCGCCAGTCCCATTTACTTATCTTCTCAGTGTTTGCCTTGTCATCATAATTTCTGATGAATACTGTAGAAAGAGGAAACTTTGTTGTCAGACTGACCTGGTTTTTTGTGACTTAGTGGTGACTAATCTTGTATGCATTATTTAACATCTTTGAGGTCTGGTTTCCTTGTCTGTTAAATGGCAATATTGTTAATTCTTAGTCTAGGAATATTAACTGAGTCTCCCATAGTGCCTGTGCATATTAAGGCTTTCAAATGTTGCAGTAGTGATTGAGTGATTAATATTGTCACTCAAGCTTATGTATTTAACTTGCTCACTTTGGATCCCTAACTACAAAGATGCCTAAAAGCAGCCTCTAGCTTTTTGTGTACTACACATCCACCTCATCTAACTGAGAGCTCCAGGCTGCTTTCCTTAGGTCTGATGCATTTTTTTCTGCTGAAAGACATATACTAATACTCATAGCTTTCATTTTGAATTGCTTATTCTCAAGTGTTGTTTTAAGTTGATTTGTTATGCTAATGTCTTAACAAATAATGTACTTCCTAATTAGTCCATATGTAATAAGGCAAGGTACCTACCTGCATACTTGCTTACAAAAATTTCTGTGTAAAAACCCTTAGCTCTGCTTTGCACTGTGGGGGTGGGAGGATTGTGGCAGTACATGGAGAAATCTGTTCTCTCTCTGATGTGAATGCTAGTGACATATTACACCAGAGTAAATCATGGAAGCTGGGAATACATGGTTGTTGGAGTCATTTAAAATTGGTTTGGACAATATGCTGTTGAACAGAACACCTTTTGAGTAGTTCTGGTCCTAATTACATCTTTCCTCTACCACTATAATAACCTCCTAACTGGCCTCCTATTTCCAGTTGGTCCCCCCTCTAATCCAGTTCTGTATCTGGCTGCTAGATTACTCTTCCTGAAATATTTCTCTGATTCTGCCACTATTCTTATCCACAACTTTTTAAAACTTCTCTTTCGTAGACAAAAAGGCCAAACTCCTAATGCTCCATGGTGTGGCCCATGCTTTCAAAGTTATTTCTTACAATGTGTTTTGTATACTCTTTTCTTTCAGAGTGGTTCTTAACAAAGGGAGTTTGGACATGTGTAGGGACATTTTTAATATACAGGTCACTGGGGACACTTAGTAGGTTTGGGCCTAAAGTGTTGCGTGGGACAATCCTGCCTACTAGAGATTAGACCTAGCCACAGTGGCGGTGGTACATCCATTGAGCAGTATGGCATCAGTTTACCAAATTACATTGTGGTTTTCCATACATGCTTCATGGATTCTTTCCTTGTTTCTTTTCCTAATTTGCCTCCCGCCAGGATTGCTCTTTTCCCTTATTTGTGTAGGCAGGCAGGGCCATCTGCGTGAAGTTTCCTCAGATTCTTTGTGTCAAAAGTACTCTTTCCTGCTGAGCTACTGTAGTACTTTATCCATATCTTGTTTTATGGATTTCTTCTGTGCTTGTGTTGTTGGCACATGTCTCATCTCCAACACAGGATTCATGTTTGATTCATTTTGTATCCCCAGCATGCAGATGGTGCCTTGAAGGTCATAGACACTTGTTCTGAGTGGATGGAAAAGGTCTGCTTCTGACTTGAAGCGATGGCAGTTCAGGAATTGTTTGTTATTTGAAAGTCCCCACCTGAGGGACTGAATCATTTTGCTTTCTCATGTCTTATGCTTCGTAATTACTTTCACATCACACTGACTCAAGTATAGTCGCTTCTAGTTGTGAAATCTAGCCAACATGTGAAACAGCTACAATTCATAGTGAGTAGGATCATCTTTGGAGGAAGCAATAGGATGAGTGCCTGAATCAGAATTCTTTTCACCAGTTAGAATAATGGAGTACCCACATTGTCAGGGCCTTTTAAAATATATGGATCCAATCTCCTGATATTACAGATATCATGTGTGCTCAATGAGGCTAACTTGTCCAAGGCAACACTGTGAATTAGTGGGAATGATTTCAACATTGTTTTATTTCTGTTTTCTTTGCCATCTCAGATTTGGACTTAGTATCACCTGCTCTTTCAAAGATAGCTTCCTTTGTAATTTTCCCTCTTGACATAATGAAAGTCTATTCCAGTATTTTCTGTTTAGGGTTTAACTCACTAATCATAAAGACCCCATTAATCTTCTCTCTTTTGCTATAATAATTGCCTTTAATAAGCAAATTAGACGGTTAGAAGACATCTGTAGTTTGGGACCCCTTTTTATTCGGTTTGGTCATTTAGAGCAACAGGCAGTTGGGTTTCACAATGCTCTGAGGATTTAGTTGCCTGAGGTGTCCTTTGACTGAAAAGCAAGTTCTTAGCCGGACTCAGTGGCTCAGCCTGTAATCCCGCGCCTTTGGGAGGCTGAGGTGAGTGGATTGCCTGAGCCTGCGGGTTCGAGACCCACCTGGGCAGGCGAGACCTTGTCTCTGCAATAAATCAAAAAATTAGCCGGGCGTGGTAGCGCGTGCCTGTAATTCCGGCTACTGGGAAGGCTGAGGTGAAAGGATCGCCGGAGCCCAGCAGGTCGAGGCTGCGGTGGCCGGGAGCGGCCACTGTACTCCAGTCTGGGCGACAGAGTGACACTCCTACTCAAAAAAAAAAAAAAGAAAAAAGAAAAGCAAGTTCTTTATGATTTTGGCAAGATTTAAAATTCTACTGAGCTACTGAAAACTCAAGTTTTATGACCTGTTAGGCTGCATTGCAGACACACTAATATTATTGCCTAGTCAGTGAGAAAGATTACTAGGTTTGTTCTGTAGGGCATCAAAGAATAAAACTAGGATCAGATAGATGGGAACATATATTTCTCCTTAATGTGAAAAAAAGAACTTTCTAAGAAAGGTGTCCTGTGAGAGAGCGAGTGAACTACTCCAGGAGGAGGTGATAGTTTCCTTTCATTGACGGAGTTTAGGTATGGGCTGAATAACCATATGGTGGGATTGTGGAGGATTCTATGGTCTTCTGGAAAGGAAGAGACCAATCAATTCACCCTAGAAATAGTGCATAATTATTAATATTTCTATACGTTGATTGCAAGTAACGTGTTCTTGTTGAGGCTGCGTACTCTATGTGGTAATGATTATTCCTTCCCCCCCCTCATTCATTATACTAATTGATATAATTGAACTCCAGAATGCATCAAGAAAAATGGAAATGGGTTTATTGCCTATGATATTGAATTTCTTTATAATTGTAAGTCATCCTAGTTATGCCAAGTTGCCAGAACAGGGGTATTAGCAGTGTTTTGGGTCTGTAGGAGTTAATAAATGAAGCAGAAACCTTACTGCTCTTTTGATTTCTCTTTTGGAATAGGAATCCGGGTGTGAACCTTATTTCACGGTTTGATTTATAAGTCCTCCTTTTTTTCCAAGTAATATCTTTTGGCTAACATTAAGGCAAATTAGCCAGATGTTTATCTATTTGATAGAACTTTCCCTTCTCTTATTAACAGTTAAAGTAAAAGCAAGCATAATGAAATGTCATTCTAGTAATAGCGAAAATGCTCCAAAGCATGTTCAGATTTGTAATCTCATAGAATACATGGGAATAATGGCCTGGGTTCTTCACAGTAAACATATGACAGAGGGTAAACTCAAGATACTGAAATTAGGTAATTGTAGAACCTGGTCTGGATTCCCACTTTCCACTTAAGACTAGTTCCTACAAAATTTTAGTGGGGGTTGTATGCAATTTATCTAAGTAGTGACCAGATCCTTTTAGGTATCTTCACTGTCAAACTGTAAGAGCTATAATTCTGCCCAAGGCTTCATCTCAAGAAGAGTTTCATGCCCTGTCTGGTTGGATCCTCAGTAACTGTTCTTAGTACAGTACCTGTCTGATTTCCTGTTGTTTCTTGATTGTCTCCTCCCAAGCAAGGGAGATTAATTTAAACACACTGACCTCCTTTGTGGTTGAGGATGATCACAGTTGAGTTCTGATTGTTTTTCAGGGGGAAAAGGGAAGTTAATTTGATGGGATCTTAATCAGGTTTCTGTGATATATGTGCATGAGCTTGGAAAGCAGTCGTGGGGTCCTACATTCCCACATTGGCCTTCACTGCCTTTTGCCAGGGACTCTAATAAGATATTGGTCTTCAGATGAGATGTGCATTTCCTTTGATATTAAGACATCTTTATACATTTGGGAAGCTTATTTCTCTATTTAAACCTCATTCTGTCATAGGTTGCAATCCTTTAGGGGCAGAAATGGGTTGTTAGTTTGCTGAAAATAGAATTTAATTGACTACTGTACAGAGTAATGATTTTTAATTTGGCAAGAGAGTCATGATTCAATCAGCCTATTAGGTCTTCACAGTTGTACGGAAATTAGAGAAAGTAACTAAATCATTCATGGAACACTTGGCTTTTCCCTCTGCAAACCAGATCTGTAGACCTCTGTGTGATTGTGAGTTGTATACGTTGGGGCTCCGGACATCATGAGTGGTGATGGTGGGGAGGGAGGGAAGCATGACGGCACTGTGGGTAGGGTTGCATACCCATCTCTGACCTGTTTTAGTGGCCTGAACTCATCTTTTCAACTGTCATATGTTTATTTCCTATAGAAATGTCAAAGGCTAGAACTGCCCAGCAGGTGAAGCATTGTCTTCCTCCCACTTTGCTAAATAGGAACTAGACCTATTACACATAGTGTAGGAATGTACATGGACAGTAATTTCCCTCTCAGTTCAACAAAGCGAGTGGGGACTCATGGCAAGATTCTGTTCATTGGAAATTGGGGAGGGAAAGCCATTCTGAATTTGTCTCCTTTACAGGGTGGTTATCACGTGCCTTCTGAGGCATCCATGAGTCACCTTCTAGTGAGGCGCCGTTTCACTTGGATATGTAGAGCCATGATTACTGTTCCCAGCAGACGCTGAGCCAGATGTGTGTACAAGTACAGAAATGAAGTCTGGCAGCTGTTAGCTAAACTCTTCAATAGCCCTTATTCATCTACTTCAGCCTTTTTTGATTTTTGAAGCCTTCTAAGATATGAACAGTTTTTGCCCATGGGGAACAGGCTTCCTCTTCTTGGTGACTGACAAGATACTGGCCAGCAGACAGTGATTAGCAGGAAGCTGTGATTCTCTTTTTCCCTTGTTGAATATTGTATTAACGGACTACAGCAACTTTGTGCTACAGCAAAGTCATTTGATGTCATAGGAGATGCATTTTTAGCTTTTATATGCTTGTACCTATGATTTGAGAGGCTGGGTGCTATGAACACATTGATAATAAGATTGCTTTGTTAAAGGAGGAGGTTATAGGCCAGGCCCACGTGCACAGTCCTGAGACCCTTGTAGCAGCTATACTTTGAGTTTAGCTTGGACTTTTTTTTTTTTGCTTCATGTAACATTTCATGAGAAAAAATAATTTCTCTTTAATCATCAAGTACTTATTTAGCACTTACTGTACCCAGATCTTTTTATGCTCTGCCTTTAAAACTTGTAACACTCCCACTAGGTTGGTAGTGATTTTTGTTGTGTTATAAAAGTATAGTTTAGACTTGGATGATTGATTAGCATGCATTAATGTGGGGACTTATACCAGCTATTTTAAATTGGCATTTTCATTGTGTTGATAGGAAACATGTTATATGAAAACTTTTGGGTTCTTAGATATTCTTGGATTAATGCCACTACATTGGGATGGACATTCCAAGATACAAAGAAAACAAAGTAAACAGAAAGCTATTAACTTTTGTTGAGTTTAACATGGGTTATATTGTGATCGTACTTTTTGCATTCTAACTGATTTCAACTTCAGAATGTTATCTTAGAATTCTTCCTCCCTTCACCTTTGATGCCTTCATCTCGTCTCATTTATTGCACAAGCTTCTTGGCTCCCTGTTTCAAGTATGACTTCTCATTTGGTCTTTGTGAAATTCAAATCACATCACTCCCTTTCCCAAAAGTTCTCCTTGATTTTTGTATTCTCCAGGGCCACATACACACACATGCACCCCAGCATTACCTCCTGTCACAGGCTTTTCTGACCTCTCCTTTCTTTTCTACTGCCTGCTTCCCTTCCTGCCCTCTGGAAAACTCTGACTCTTCCTTCAAGGTTGAAAGGGAGCACCTCTCCCTCGCCTTCTTCCAACAACATTATTTCTTAAAAGAATTAACAACTAATTCAAAAAAATTAGAAAGGTATAATTTCAGAGTAATGGAATTCTTTCAGTCTGGAATAACTTACAATGAATTCATCTAAGCACATTCTCCCGACTTTGTTCTCTGTTTTTTCATTTTATGAGAACTGGGGAAAACTTCACCACAGGCTGTCCCTAGTTCACAGACCTGTGTTTTTGAACCTCTTGTGTAGGTAGTGAAAGTGGTAGAGAAGTTGGAATTGTGAGGATGTGAGTGAAGCAGGAAAAATAGAAGAAGGCTCTATTTATTGAAATGTAGAATGTATTGGAAGAGAATAGTTTTTAAAGAAAGGCATGAGCAGTGTGAAAGCTGGAAGGCCTGAAAAAACCTGGTGATCATGAAAGGAAGGCTGACTCAAAGGAATGCACTTTGATTGACCAGTAGAAGGAAGGGAAGGGAAGTCAAAGTAGAAATTAATTGGAAGATGAACAGCCCAGAGAGGCAAGGGCGAGATGCGAAGCTCTCCTCCAAGAGTTTTTAATGACTTGCTTCAGTTTTGTGGGCTGATTCTTGATTATGCAGAGATAGAGGTGATACTGATTCTTCTTGCGAATTTTTATACATGTTATGGAAAGAGAGAGAGAGAAAGAAAATTCTTACACGTTTATTATAGGTGAGATGACATTCTTTAAGAAATATCATCCATGATATGGCCACTGGGGAACTTGAGCCATTTAATCTTTTTGGCCTAAAGTAATCTAACAATTCAGTACCTTTCTGGGTAACTGTAATTGCTAGATGTTCAATAGTCATGAGATTTAGTTAGCATTCTTGCTGTCAAATTGATTCTTAATGTTTATTTACAAAACCTCAAATGTGTATCTAAAGCCTTTAATGCTTTCCCAGAGTTATCCATTGTATACTCACTAGATATGAAATATCAGTTTAACAGGCTACCAAAATGGTATTTAATGGTGGTTGACAGGATAGTGTTTAAGGACAATATATATTGGACACTTACATTTTTCTATTATCTAACTCTTGGCACAGATCATTGAATTTAAGTTATACCGAGATTGCAGATCTGCCTGCCTTAGCAACCCCACCTATACTGCATGTTTATTTAGTCCCAGAACCTTCCTGTACCTTCTGCTTTCTAAGCATGCACAGAAGAAAATAAAACAATTTTGAATTCTACCTTCACATATACTTGCATTAGGAAAGACGTTTAAAAAATTTTGAGGAACATTTTCCAGGACACTTTCTAAAGCCTGGAGCCTGGCAGAGACCAGTTTTAGACTATTTGTTGAGATCAGTTTTTTGTTATTGTTTTATTGGGCTTTTTTTTTTTGCTTTGCTTTTCATCTTTTCTATTGCTTGCCCTCTTTGGTTATGCTTAGAGAATGTAGTCTTACCACATTCCAACTTAAAATTTGAGGGTAAAATTGGTAAATATCAAGCTATGTAAAGGAGTGTCTGTTTTATAACCATATCATTTTCTGTTGAAGTTCATTTTAAATTGATCAGTGTGTATTTTAGGCATGTGAAATGTTCTCTTAATAGCTTCTTGGATAAAAATACATTTTTCAGTTAGATAAGTAAATGAAATCGTCTGGGTTATTGAGCATGACTCACTTAAAATTTCATTAGGACCAATTTCTCTGCCCACCCTTTTTTAACTGTATATCCTGCCGGTGTGTTGTACTTAATATTTCACAAGAGTTAAATTAAACCCTCGAGATCAGGATTTGGGATAATAGTCCTTACCTTAAGACAAGCACTATGGCTGTCTTTACTCTCCACTTTTCCTTTGACCTATTCTTGGTTTTCTTTTGACTCTTGCTATAGGTTTCCTTGCTGCTGGTTTTTTTTTTTTTTTTTCCATAAGAAGGGGAATGACATATGAGTTAAACTACAAAGAAATTTGGAATGATTAAATGAATATAGTATCATGTACATAACTGTAGTGTTAATAAGAAGCTCTTTTATGACTGGTCCAATTTTGTGTATTTGCTTTTAGTTTCTCCCCCACCTTTTTGAGAGGGAGCCATAGGTACACACCTATGGCTTCTCATCATTGCCATCTGTTTACTGGGATACTTTCTACTTACTTCTCTGGCCCCTACCACTTGTAATTCCTAGGTTATAGCCTTGATGTGGACTCAGTAGGGATAATATCTGTAATCTTTGAATACTATGTAAAAGTTCTTGGGATTAGAACCAGCAAAGCCATCAGTGTTTTTTTCATCCTTTATATCTTTTCTCTCAAAGAGTTTAGCTTTGCTGGTGCCAAATTAAATAATTTTAAAAGAGATATTTTTAAGTCATTGGAAATGCCAAGGGGAAAAGTGTAGCTCTTTATTGTAATCTTCCTGAAATTGCAAGTAAAATTGGTAAATCAATTTATGTTTTAGAAACATTGGGAAAAAGCTATATAAAGAAACGATTTTTAAAGTTTCCATTTAACAAGAAGAGTCTTTATGACACAGATAATCACTGTAAATTTTTTGTTGGAATTTTTATTTCTGTAGAACATTTTATTTTATTTATTATTTATTTTTATTTATTTATTTATTTATTTGAGTTGGAGTCTCACTCTGTCGCCCAGACTGGAGTGCAGTGGCCGCTCCCGGCCACCGCAGCCTCGAACCTTGGCTCGGGCAATCCTTCCGCCGCAACCTTCTGAGTAGCCGGAATTACAGGTGCGCGCTACCACGCCCGGCTGATTTTTTGATTTACTGTAGAGATGAGGTCTTGCCTGCCCAGGCGGGTCTCAAACCCGTGGGCTCGGGCAATCCACTCACCTCAGCCTCCCAAAGCGCGGGATTACAGGCTGAGCCACCGAACCCGGCTCTGCAGAACATTTTAAACAGTGCTACTTGATTTCTGTTTGGATTGATTGACATAACGCTCATAATGTTTGCAAATCTAGACAGAAAATAGAGAAGACAATGGACACATGGCTATTTGGGACTTATGGAACATTTTTTGAAAATTATCCCAGGTAATAAACTTTATTGCTAAAAACCTATAATTTAGATATTTCCAATGAATTAAAGGAGATCAGCTTGTTGATAACTGTCCCGTGTGTTCAGAATTCCTTCGAATGGAGTCCAGTTATTTTTAATTTAAATTCTTAATTTGCCGGTTGAATAGAAATTCTAGAAGAGACTGGAAAGATTTGGAGTACAGTGGGAAGTCCTAGGGCTAGGAAGTTGGTATGAGGCAGTAGTTTTTTCTTACAACAATGACAGTCCTTCTGGCTATTGATACTCAACTTGCCCCCCCCCTTTAGTTAATTTTGGTGATGGTAGAGGCAGGGTACTGCCTCATCGGAGTCTTTTTCTCTCAGACACTTCTAGTTTTTCACAATAGCTGATTTTAAGGCTGTGGCTTTCTTGCTAATAATGGAACATTGGTGACTCATTTGATTGCTTTGAGACTCTATTGATTAGCGTTGATATTTTAAAATGTGTCACAAGTATTTCCTTCCTGTTAGCTGCCTGCAGATACAAGGGACTTTTGAAATCTGGCTCTTTGTTCCTTTTCCTTTTCTCTCTGTTCTTTCTTTCCTTCCTCCCTAGCTCCCAATTTGGATTAAAACTTAAAGAGCTTAGGCCTGGAAGACATAAGATATTTACACGACTGAGATGTATTACCTTTAAATTTTTGAAAATGAACTTTTAAAGGTTTATTTTTTAAGATTTCCACATCGTGCCACTATCTGTGCAGACTGACAGTTAACATGGGGTGGGGGGGGATGCAAAAAAAGTTACACTCATCAAAACATTTTTAAAAGAGACCTAAGTTATATTTCCTTTCTGTGACCTGATTTAATGGAGACATTTCCACCTCAAAGGAGAATCTCCAGAATGCATATATTCTCACTATTAGGTGAACCAGTGTTGCTTTGATGTTCTCATGCCCTTGGTTGAATGTGAATGTTACAATGTGGCACGTTTTCCAGGAATCATAGGGAATTGACCCATTTTATGTAACTTTTACAAGCCTATGGGCATTTAGAGTTAGAAGGAACATCATTTAGATCTAGTCAAAAATTTTTTTTAACAGTGAAGAAAATTGAAGCCCAAAGAAATTAAGTAATTTTATTCAACAAACATTTATTGACTGTGTACCATGTGTCAGACTCAGTACTAGGTGCTGGGGACTACAAAGATGAGTAAGTTTGAGTTCCTCTTAGAGTCATACGTAGTTTTCAGATCATACAGTTTGTAATTAGCAGATCAGGGAATAGGATATTTATGAATCATTCATGATCCAGTCTATATTGATGTGACAGAAGTTACCGCATCTGCCTGTCCTTTTGCCTTTTTGCTTTACTCAGTCATTTAATAAAGATGATTTTTAAAAACAAAATCCAGTGTTTGCCCTGACCCAGTAGCCCCTTTAGCTGCCACTCTTTCTTGAAAGATTAGTGTATGCTAATCATCTGCCTTTTATCAACTATCTAACCTACTAAAATCTGATTGAAACTGCTCCTGCCAAAGTTACTGCCACCTCTAGTGAGTGTGTTTCTGTCTTCATTGTAACCTCTGAGTATTTTTACTGTGTTGTCACATCTTCCTTCTTCAGACTCTTTTTTCCCTTGGATCACTGGTGCCCCAATCCTCCTGCCCCTTCCCCTTTTTGGTTTTCATTTTCATTAGAGTTTCAGTTGCCCACTTCTTATTCCCCAAATGGGCCATATTTGTGCGCCTCTTCACAGCAAGTGTCTGTCTACCCTTAAATATGTAGCGTAAGATCATCTCCTCATGAGGCGTGTCTGATCTTTTCAAGAATTTAGTCACTTCCTTCTCTCTGTTCTTAGAGCACCTTGTTTATACAGTATTTCCTAATCCTGCAGTCTTTTGGTTTGTACATCAAGCTGCTTCTGCTAATTTTTTTTTCCTTGAGAAAAGGGACAACTTCTCCAGTGACTGGCACATAATAATTTTTAAAATGTAGTTTTCCCCAAAATGACTTCACACTTGCTCAGGCAAATATGTGTGAAGCACTGCCCTTCCCCCCGCCCCCAGCAGTAGGTCCCTTTGTCTTTCTCCCCTCTCCACTGGGCTCTGTGAGCTAGCCCAGTAGATTGCTGCCAAGAAACAGCCTGTGGTGATGCACTATTAATGGTAGATTTATAGTTCTACCAATTGTTTATCAGTATATCAATTCAGTTAAGAAGCTTAAACATAGCCCTTAGTTACACTCAGATCGATTGCCAAATTGTTTTTAACAATTCATAAATTATACTTGTGTAAACGTGAGCTTAGCCCTGATT
The DNA here is from genome assembly GCA_027257055.1 of Cephalopachus bancanus. Classification (NCBI taxonomy): domain Eukaryota; kingdom Metazoa; phylum Chordata; class Mammalia; order Primates; family Tarsiidae; genus Cephalopachus; species Cephalopachus bancanus. The sequence goes on along the minus strand of JAPVLO010000162.1, from coordinate 1,513,166 downwards.
AAATCTGAGTTTGTAATTAGTGTGAGGCAAATAATTGAAACTTTTTATAGCTAATAATAAGGGAATTTTATATTTCTCACCGTTGTAGAGAGACTATCCTACATAGTGGGATTGTTTCCATATTTAATTGTAACCTAAACATTTGTGGCCATCAGTGTGCTAGCTGTACCTTGACATGCAAAAAAGACATAGTGTCTGCATTTAAGGAAATCCAGTGGACTGCAATAAGAAGGTATGCAGGTTGATTTTCCCTGATTCCTCTTTGTCTACCTGTTATATGGCCGTGACAGTACTTTTGGACCTGATAGCCTAGTGATTCATTTGCTGAGCTAGAGTGTTTTTCTCTTTATTCCTCATTTCATTTAGGTTGTTGACCCTTCATCCTTTGCTGTATACTTGTACTTGATCAAAATTAGATGAATAAAACTAAATCAAGATAGAAAAGAGGTATATCCTCAAAAGAAATAGTGACCATGTGTTACCATTAAGCTGTTCAGTTATTAAACTGTTCAGTTAAGCTGTTAAACTTTGTTTTTTAAATTATAACCCTTTCTTTGACTTGTGATTAGTTCTGATATCAAACTTTATGTGTTATGCCTGTAGAAGTATAGGTAATATGGATTTTTAGACTGGTGGCTCTGGATTTTTTGTTTGTTTTTTCTTGTAACCTCCTGGTCTTGGGTTGTGTTCACATTTGTAAGATTTATTAGGTGAACATTCTGTAGCTAGGTGGCAAGATGTTCTGGCTTCTTATTAGCAGTGACCCTGGATGAATTTCTCACATTCAGCAACATTTGCTAGGAACTGCCCAGCATCCTTGTCATCTGGTGGTGAGAAAGAACTTGGATTGGGGGAGGAGGTCACCTTGTGCACATCTCTGGGACTGGGGGCTGGGGGTGAGGTAGGTTGAGGTGCTGTGTAGGGAATGCTCGGGCTGCATTGTTTCTCTTTTCCTTAAACATATGAGCTCTGCTAGGACAAGGAACTTAGTGCTTGGAGAAGGAAAATGACTGTTTTTCTCTTGCTCTAAGCTGTTGGAGGCATCTGGAATTATTAGATGCTCCATGATAGCATCTGGTGGCCATGGATTTTGAAGTTAATTAAATTAGAATTCACCCTTTGCCCCTGCCATTTTTAGTGGAATAGCCAAGTCTTAATTTCTCTGAACCTCTTTTTCTTCAGTCTTTAAAAATATAGATAATCTTTACCTACTCGACTGAATTGCTTTGGGGATTAAATGAGCATAGTGGTATCAAAAAGGTGAGTCAAACACTGTTTTTAAGTTCAGATAGCTTCTAATCACCTATGTACAGTGCATACTGAGTTTGGTCAGATGTACTATGAGAGAATAGAGGATGTATTTATTAGAGAATTGACAGAGGCTTCCTGGAGGCAATGAACAGCATTTGAACATGGCTTGCAGAATGTTTGGAATTTAGTGAACAAAATCTTTCACAGTGAGATAACAGTCACATCCAGGCAGAAGAACATAAAAGGAGGACTAGAAGATTCATTCCTGGGACCTCCTCAGCAAGTATACGGTTTAGAATATTTTTTGTTTGTAGCAGAACTTGGCTAGCATTCTTGATTAAGTTCATAAATAGTAGGTAAGTAATCTCTTCTTGTAATCAACTGACTGTCAGGATTTATATCTGAAAATTCTCATATTAACGTGGAAATTGAACTTGATAGCATTCCTGATGCCTCTCCCGGATTAAAGAAATCAGCAGAATATTATCTTGAATGAGCTTAACTTTTTTTATTGTGATAACACACATAACATAAAATTTACCATCTTAACCATATTTAAGTACAATTTAGAAGCGTTATTACTGTGGAACTTATCTACAGAACTTGTCATACTGCAAAACTGAAACTCTGTGCCCACTAAACAATTATTTCCCTTTTCCTCCTCTCCCAGCCCTGGGGGAAGTACCCAGTTCCACTTTTTTTGACAGCTGGCTTAAGAGATATTTCTCGAGTTCATTCAGTAACATTGCATGATAAAATATGTTGCATGCTAAAATCTGGGATTTTTCATCTCACTTGTGGTAGAAAAATGACATTTTGTTGGCATTTTGGGCTGCCTGTTCATATTTGCCATCTCTTTTAACCCTTTATTTGCATCCTGTTTTATGTGATACAGTAACTCCATTGGAACATTAAACCTACCTTAGTTTTCCATTTTTACCATGACTGTGATTTACGACTCCATGCATGCAACCTTCCTGTGGTTGGGCTTTATAGCCCCAAATGATTCACTGTCCACAAAAGTATTCAACAACATATTAGGTACAAAAAAACTATAGGTTATAGTCTTCTCTTATTGTGTAATTTTTGTATCTTACAGACCCCATGGATTAGATGCATACTGACTTAAAAGTCTTCTCTTTGTGTTACCAGTTGTTACATCTCTTGAGCATTTCTTTGTCATCACACATATTAACTGTGGAAGCCCTTTAAGTGCACTTATTCCTATTTTTGTTGGGTCTTTTGTGCGTATTTGCACAGCATAGGTGGTCATGCTGTGTGGGGGCTGGCCAGGTGTAGGTGAAGGTGATGTGCAGTAGGTAACAGTGAACTTTCTCTGCAGAGTGCTGGTTATCAAGAGATCTGATGGTCATTTCTTTGTCCAGTAATATAGACATATAGAGGGTGCTATTAGCTACTGTGTCAGTATCCAATATGGAGGTAGAAACCATACCAGCGATTTTAACAGAGAGAATGTAATATAAGAAATTATTAGTTAGGTATGGGAAGACTAAAAAGGTAAAAAGAGACACCCAAGAGTACCATGGATACAGTGACTGCAAGACATAGCCTCCATCCCTACGGTTGGGGGAATAAAGAGAAGAGGTAGAAAATGTGAAAAACTTAGAAATTTGGAGGTTGACCCCTTGAAACTGGGACACAGATGTTCAGCTGATGTCCAGCTGATGCTTCTGTCTCCAAGGTTGGGGATGGGACTGGGACTTCACGGTACTGGGACCTGGACTTCCTAGGAGTACTGGCATTTGACTGATTCTGGTGAATCTGAGGAGGTAGGTGAACCTGTTTCTGATAATGTTGAGTAAACTTCCAACTAACTCATCTGCTGCTGCTATTGGAACACAACTGCCATTGCTGGGAGGAGGAAGTGATGCTCTGGAATAGGGAAGAGTTTGTCCCTTCTTCCTGTCCAGTATTCCTCTGGCTCCCACTTGTTAGAGCCTTACAGGGAACCAGCTGGCAAAGCAGAAATGTGGTTTGCAGGTTCCTTGTCCCAGCATCACAAAGGAAAAATTTTAAAAGATCAGTTTTGAAGCAGAGTGACAAGAGCTTTGTTACTGACACAATGGCTGGGTCCAACTTTCTCAAGTTTGGTGAGCTTCCCAGGGTGGGCGGACATGCATTGTGTGTTGAAATTAATTGACCTTTTCAGGTCTGTGGAGGATTGTGTATGGAACCAGTTGCGAGTGAAAAGCCAGTGGGTAATCTGCCAGTTCTTGCTATCACTGTGGTTGGGAGACAGAAGATAGAGAGAGACTAGCGTGGGTTCTAGATCAGACATTTCTTTGTTGGAGTCTTTTGCTCTGACATGTATGATATTGGGCATGCTATTCCTCTGGGCACCTCACTTCTCGAATCTCTGTTTAAGTAAACCTAATAATTTCAGCTTTAATATTGTGAGGATTAGAATTAATATGGTTAGTGTGCCAAGCACATAGCAGGCACTCAAAGAATTAGTGGTGTTTATTTTGCTTTTTAATGAGTTGTTATAGAAATTTAGAGTGGCGCCAAACATTTGTGTTAAAGGAGTTAAGTTGGGATGTCAGCAATAGGAAAGGGTGAGATTGTCACGATGCCACAGTGATAGGGTTGACATCACAACGTTGTTAAATAGGCACCATTTCAGTTTCTCTTATGGCTAAAAGGGCAATGGAATGTAGGGTGGCATTACATAAAGCAGGAGAGAAAACTATTCTCACAGATCAAGGGACCAGTCTCCTGTCCCATGTCATTCCTGATAGGTGACACAGATGTGGACAACAGCCACAGTTTTAGAATGAGAAGCACCCTGTTCTTGCTCTCCTGCCCTTCCTCCTCACCTGACTGTTCTGTGTACTCTTGTTACTTGTCTGCTTGTTTGCTAGGTGTAACCAGTTAAGAGAAAAGACTCTCAATAAATTCATGAGAATGTGTGTTTCAGACTTGGTGAAAGGACACTCTCTTTCTGAGCAGCATCCTCCGCAGGCTTCAGGCTTGTTATGGTCCGTTTGCACGGTAGGCCAAGGTATACTATGTATATATGATAAAATTGCTATGCAAGCTGGGAGCTAAGTCCACATGTCTGTGCTGTTCACAGTTCTTTTAAGTTTGTTTGCCCATATTTCTCCATGGTAGTAGTGGGTGATAAAATGTTGGAATTTTCTGACTGATGTCAAGTGAACTATACAGTTAAAGAAAGTCATCTTCATTCTGTAAGGTTAGACTGATAACTGTCCCAAAGATGTATAGGCCTCCTTTTATTCTGTGTTTACACACAAGCTGAGAGTACTTTGAATTTGGTGGATAAAATATGTGGCACTAGACCTGGCAGCCTGATTTAGACCTTGGAGGGATGCAACTGGCAAGGCAGAAACTGAGTGTCTAATGGGAGACCTTTCTGCTGTACACTTACATAATTCAGTCTTGTTTTTTGAAACGCACAACAATTTATTGCACAAATCTGACTGGAAATCTGGCTCAGTTGAAGGTTCCACTGGCACCAGCCAAATAGTGGTGCCATATCCAGCATCATTTTCCTTTCTGTGTTCTTCCAGGAAGAAACTTTAATAGTAATTATTATTTTTTAATATGTTGAAGAAAGGAAGACGTTCACAAAGAAGCCTTTCTCTAGCAAAATGATATTATCCTCTGAATGAGCTCACCCGCTCCTGCTGTCTATTACAAAGAAAACTGGTTTCCTATTGTCAGAGATTTACTTTCTTTTCCTCCTGTTCATTTCCCCTTTTCTAGAGCTGTGGGAGGGTTTGTGGCACATCCCTGTGCTGGATGGGTTTCATCTGGCTTGGAGCCTGTACTTTAAGGAACGGGGTTGTCTCTTCCGAGGGCCTTGGCTCTCCATTTTTAGCCTGGGTATGAACAGTAAGAAATGTGGGAGACTATTTCTCCATTACTAGAAAGCATGATTTGGGGCCAACTGGTTAATTATGAGCTTCCAGTGAAAAGGAAAGCAGTGCCAGAAGGGCAGAGCCAGTTGTGATGTACGGGTCCCTGCTGCCGCCAGCCACCATGCCGTTTTCCATTACCCCGCAAACCTCTAGGCCTGCTTTTGTCTTTGAAGGGTTCTTTCTCTCCAGTCCCTTTTCCCAACTGCTTTTAAACTCTGGTTTCTTATTTGTAGATTTTTATGTCTTTTCTAATGAAGGAATTTCCCCATGTAATGTTGATTCATGTTTCTAGTCGATCTTCAGAACTATTACCTAGGTAGAAAGAGGCTCTTCTGTAAGAAGCACTAATTATATTTTGTCTCAGCTGTTTGCTCTCTTAAACAGCATATGAAGAGGATATTTTATTTAGCAAACATCATACCTGTTAGTACTGCTGCAGATTAGTCTTTCTAGAATAAAGGGCTCTATGATCTTTCACTACCGTTTTCTTCCATCTTAACCCCAAAATATACCAACTCCAGCAACTGCCTTTGCTTAGGATTAATCTCAAATTCATGAGGTTTTTTTTTGTTTTTTGTTTGAGGAAGCTAGTTCTTTTGATTTCACATTAGGAAATTACCCCTTTTTATATTGTTGCTTGCTATATTTGTTTTACTTAACTGTCACACTTGAGATATTTTTAGCGTATCTCTTCAGCTTTACTTGAACTCAGAATGCTATTACATGTGTTCTGTAAGAATTTCTGCTAATAGCTAATGATAGATTGAGGGTGTGTTTTTTTCAAGATCATAAGTAGTAGAACTCATTATGTTAAACTCAAAGTTGTAGAGAGAATAGAAGATTGCTTTCAAGTCTTTGCCAGGTCAAAAGAGAGCATACTGATTATTTGGATTTTCTCTAACATTACACACAAAATGCCAAGAATACTACTTTGCCATCAGTGATTACAAAGAGGTTGGGTTTTACAATTGTACAGTGAGATTTCTAGTCTAGATGCTTTCTAATCTTTATTTATTAATGAGTTTGTGGCATTGTCTTTATATAGAATCATATTTGTGGCAGCATCTTTGTATCTCTGTATAGAATCATATTTAGCAATAGGAGCCAGAAGGTTCAAGAATAGTTTGCATCCAAGTAATGCATATAAGAGCATTCATTTGATGAATTTGCCAATGATAATATGAAGTTGCAGTGATATTCTCCCCTCTTAAATTCACTGTGAGATTTAATCATGAGACTTAATTCATTATGAGATTTAAAATGAAACTAACCAGTTTCATTTGTTCCCATAATCACAAAAATACATTTTGAGTTGTCAAAATTAAACCTTTTAGATAGGCCTTTCTGTATTCCCCATTTTATTTTCTCAGCATGCTAACATTTTCTAGGAATATGACACTTTGCTGGGCACTTTCTAGGCACCATAAAGATCTTTTTTTCTCTCACATAGATCTTCCCTTGTGTAGTCTGGTAGAGAAGATAAGACCTGTGTGAAGTAATTAAATTATAGTAATACAAGGCAGAAAGTGATTAGTGCTGTAACTTTGGCTTATCTCTTCTTCTGTTTGTTGACATTTTTGTTCTTGTTAACATCCATGTTAGATGCTGTAAAACTTAGCTAAGTAGCTTTGCTTCTTAGTAACAGTAAAAGTGGAGATTTGTTTTTCCATGGAGTTTATATTTGCTGAAATGTTCCTTGAGTATGAACTTAGAGTTGCCTCATTTGTACTAATATAATTAGTCAGTTTTGATTTTTTTGGACAAGGTTTTGAAGTCATTTTGCTTGGTTTCTCTGCAAAGTTATAATAAGGCAAGGTAATACTTACTTTGCTGATTTTTGAGAGGAAACTGAGGCAAGCCCCCAGGTAGGAGGCAGTAGCTTGTGCCAGAATTACTGTTTAGAACCCAGGTTTCTATGTAGGTCAGCAGTAAGCTGCCCACTTAATCATTTATAAATGATTAATCTTAATCATTTGGTACCATGAAATATTTGGGGAGTGTTTCTTTCAAGGTCCAGGACATCTGTTTTCATCATTGACCTCAGGAGTCCTGAACATGAGCTTTGTTGTCTTCAAGGATCTGGTGCCCTTTCTGCCTCATTATTCCAAGCTTACCGGCTGAATCCTCACGATCCCTCTAGGAAATATATCACAGACTTTCTTTCCCCTTGGAGCAGATGGTTATTTTCAGAACATGTCATGGATGGGGAAAAGTTTGTGACCTGTCACATGTTGGAAGCCGGGCCTGTGAAGGGACGGGAAGATGGGGCAGGGCCCCCCATGCCTTTGTTGCTTTTGGTTTTCCTCGGTGGGTCTGGGTGCTGTGTTGCGGCTGGTTGCACAGCTTCCTGTGGGTCTTGGCCTCCTCTGGCATTTAGTTCTGTGACAGGTAATGTTGTTGTTTTATTCTATTCTTTATCCTGTTCCTGCAGTGGTATTTGTGGCCTTGTGAAGGGACCCCACATGGGTTGCCCCTTGGATAATGATTCGGGGGCCCTTAGAGCCTTTAAGCTATTTATTCTTAAAGTCTTGACAGGTACTTGGGGGAAACAAAGACCTGATGCTCGACTCCTCTAATTTCCTCCCCAACCCTCTCTTCTCTGTCTCTTTCCTCCCCCATCCTTACTGCATCTGAGCAATACATAGCATATATTTCTGAAAATGCTCTTAGTTGGCTAATGTAATTGAGTAGAAGAGCAGTCTCTAGAGGCAGATTTTTTTTTCTTGTATGATGCTCCTTAAAATGGTACTTTAATTTTGGGATGTGCAAGTTCCTGTGGAGTATAATCATATGCTATGCACGGGAGATAACGGGTCAGTCTCTTCAAGGACATGAGGCTGCCTCAATTCACTTTACTTCTTTCCCTCTCTGATACTGTGGAATTCTTTCCTTCTGGCAAGTTGCCAGGAGACATTTGTAACCAGGACTGTTTCTTGGACCTGCCACTTCCCCTTCTTTTCTGCTGTCACTGTGACTAGTATAGGTCCAGACCCCTGGATGCTTATGTGGACTTGGGCAGGGAAGGAGACAAGATATGCCTACTCCTGCCATTCCTTGACCATGGTCATGTTGCTTTGTTCTCTTGGATTCTCAGATGCCATATTCAGTCTTCCAGTAGTTGCAGCTAAGGAATATTTAGAAATCTTATTTTGCTACCATTGTGAGATGATGTTTCTTGTTATCTGTGTTGACGTTCAAGGGGTTCTGAGTTCCCCAGTTGTTATGAACCTACCTACGCATTTCTTTGTATAACTTTATTGAACCATTTTGACATTAATTAAGCTCCCCAGTATGACTTTCTGGCTTTTTAAAACCTCTGATCCTTTTTTCTTTTATTGCCATTGATTTCAAAATTGGCGGGCCAAGTGCTCAATATATATATATAGCGTTTCTCAAAGTGTGGCCCCAGACAGTCCTGGCAACTTATTTTAAAAAATGTAGTTTTCGCCATTGCCTTGCTAGACTCTGAACTATGAACTTTTACTTACAGTAAAAGGGGGTATTGTGACCCATAACAGATGGGATTGTTGTCAGCATTAAGACTACTTGATAGGGTTGTTATCAAAAACTGTTATTATTCTACTTTAAATTCTAGTGCTTTGCACATAATAGATCCTTAAACATGGGACAGCAGGATCACATAGGGGTGTCAGAAAATTCAAGAAATTTGTGGGTCCCACAAAAGCAATGGAACCCTTAAGGAAACCACTGATCTTGCATAATCACCCCCTTCTAATTCTACACCTGTAAATTTTATTCAGAAGATTTTAGTTTTAAAAAAAATTTTGATTTTAATTTCTACTGTTCACCATTTTTTTTTTGCTTCCTAGAATACATATTAAATGTAATTGCATTGTTATGAATTTGGTGCTTACCCAAATCATGTCTCTGTAATGGACTGCATTTACTTTTAAGAGGTTTTTTGAGTGGAGAGAATGAAATAGAGCTGGTTGAGAAGTAAGACTTCTTTTTCTGTGCAACAGCTCCTGAGGAGGTGTGTGAAATGTGAAACTTCTGTGTGTGGTCCTAGAGGTAGAGTTAGGTGTCCTAGGAAGATGAACCCTATCTTCCATTTGTTCAGGGTGGTACAAATTTAAACCCTCTCCTGGCTGCTTTCTAGCTAGCAGACCTGCCTTTTATAGAAATGTGCTACTGTGCATGTTAAGGACTGCAAGACAGTGGATATCCCTCTGTATTCTGTCTCCTGGCTGCCAAGGGAATTGAAAGGTCCTTAATTGTAACTATGCCCAGGGCATGTGGTAATGCTCCTATTTTAAGTCTATAATTGAAATGGAAATTGCAGCCTTTGTTTATTAAAATGGCATGTGTGGCAGGGCAACTGGGACTGGTCCATTATTTACTGTTTGAAATTTTATCTATTTTAATCTGATCATGTTTGTAGTTCATATTTTAATTCAACAGTCAGTTTTAAGATCATCATGGAATATAATTCCGCTTGACTACACTAACTCATTTTATAGTGGCATCTCCTTTTAAAAATAAAAATCAAACTTGTTTTTCATCCTTTTATTTAATAACATGTTTGCAGTTAAATTATTCCTCTGTATCATGGAAGAATATATCTTTGAAAGAGTGTCTTTTTTTAAAAAAGGAAAAAAGTGGAATTTAGTACATTTCTTATTAGGAAAAAAAAGTCCATTTATTCTCTTGAAGAGAGAAATAAAAGTATGAGGCATTGTGAGAAATGGGAAAAGGTGATTAAACAAGGTTTGGAATTTTCTTTTCCCTAAACATTTTTGTATTACAAAAAATTCCAAGTTTATATAATAATATAATAAACATGAGTTTCTTTTTCAGTCTTGATATTATTCCCTGTGTGCTTCGGTTCCTTTTTTCCTTTTCAACATTACACATTACAGATCCAGTCAAGAGTCCCTGTGTTCTCATCCTCATCCCCGTGGCTTTCCCTCCCTCCTTTCCTATTTCCTCCCCACCCATTCCACATCAGTAACTATTATCTTGTTTTTCATTTCTGTGCAGTTTTATACTTTCGTTGCTTACATAGATTTGTGAATAATAAACTGTCATTTGTGTCTGTTTTCAGTCTGCATTTTTATAGGGCTTTACTAAATAATGCTACAACTTGCTTTTCCAGCTTAGTATTTTTTAAATTGGTTCATTTGCTACGTTGCTCTACATCAGCTTAACTGCTGTGTATTTCATTGTGTGACTGTACCATGTCCACTGTGGAGATGGACATTGTTATACTTGTCTTGCATATATGAGAATTTTCTGGGGTATATACCTATCCATAAGTAATATTTCCTAGTTACAGGTATGTGTATCATCAATTTTAACCAAACAGTGCCAGGTAGCCCATATCAAAATACTAAAGTAGTTAACTTATTTTATAGTTCCCTCGGTGGTTTCAGGGCATTCTTATTTCCCCACACTATTACCTCTAAAATTTTGGCCGATATAATGTATCTCAATTTACATTTCTCTGACTACTATGGAAGTTATACTTTTTTTTTTTTTTTTGAGTTGGAGTCTCACTGTGTCTCCCAGGCTGGAATGCAGGAGCACTCTCAAGGCCACCGCAGCCCCAACCTGCAGGGCTCAGGTGATCTTTTCGCCTTAGTCTTCCAAGTAGCTGGAACCACAGGCTTGTACCACCATGCCTGGCTAATTTTTATTTATTGTTGAGACGAGATCTCATCATGTTGTTCAGGCTGGTCTCAAACCCCTGAGCTCAAGCAATCCTCTCGCCTCTGCCTCCCAAAGTGCTGGGATGATATGCCTTTTTTTTTTTTTTACTCTTAATGTCTAGTTGGAGTTCTTTGGTAAAGTGGCTGTTGGTATCTTCTGCCAATTCTTCTATTGGTTTTTTTTTTTCCTTACTGATTTGTTGGAGTTATTTACTGAGTAAATCAAAGAAGTCAGAACAGAACTTCCACTGACTCTCACTCCCCCATCTGTTCATCCACCTCACAGAATCTGCATCCATACACCTACAGATGAGCTACAGGGCCCTATGCAAAGCTACTGCATCCATGGACATTGTTTGGACATTGCTTTAGCGGTTCTCTTCTACGTTTTAACTTATTTGCTTACCACAGGACCATTGCCTGTTATTTCTCTCATCTGAAATCAAAAACAAAAACTTTCTCTTCACCCTGCTGGGTACTGTATAATCATTTTGTACACCTTTGTGGCACAGTTTTTGAAAGGACTGTGTATACAATTGACCCTTAAACTGGGCAAGGGTTGGTGCGCCAATCCCCACACAGTCAAAAATTCACTTAGAACTTTTGATTCCCCAAAGCCTAACTACTAATAATCTAGACTGGAAGAGGAGGGGCTGGTCTTGCTGTCTCTGAGGTAGCAGAAGCAGGAGAAAATTCTTATATAAGTTGACCCACACAGTTAAAGCTCATGTTGTTCAAGGGTCAGCTATACTTGCTTTCTTCAGGGTTTCCCATCCCATTCTCTTGTGCACCCATTCTTTCGGGCTTTTACACCTAATGCCCCACCAAAACTATCCTTATCAAGGTACTAGTGACCTGTATGTAGCTAAAGTAAATCTCAGTTCTCATTTCAGTTGCCTTCTTTGAGGCTGTTGTCACAGTGGATTATTCCCTCGTGTCCATTTGCTTTCTTTCCTTGGCCTCCAGGACCAATTAATTGGGTAATTTACTCCTGCCTTGCTTACTGGTTGCTCTTTCTCATTCTCCCTTTGCAGATTTATTCCCTTTTAGTTTTGGAAGATACCACCTCATATTAGAAGGTACCAGCAACTTCCAAATGTATTTCACTCAGTCAGACCAAACTCCTTATTTGTATGTCCAGCTGCCCACTCAGCATCTTCACTTGGAGATCTGATAGCTGAAGCTTAGATGACCATGACTGAACTCCTGATCTCACCCCCACCAGTTTGCTCTGTTGCAGTCTTCCCCACGTCATTTGATCACCCAGTTCATCTTTCCATTTGCTCGGATATAAAACCTAAGTCATTCTTGATTTCTTCTTCGTTCACGTCTCATGTTCCATCTATCTACTTGGCAGAATATTTCCAATTCTGACCACTTTCTTACCTCCCTCACTGCTATTGCCTTGATGTAATCCACTTCATTTCCTGTCCCACATTTCCATCATAATCTCTGAAGTTCTCCCCCCTGCGTTGCCGTTTCCTTGCTGTGGTGTCTGTACTCAATACAGAAGCCAAAGTAATTCTTTCAAATGCTGTTACATTCGACCATCTCCTACCACCTTCACTGCCCTCTGCTCTTGCCCGCGGTGTCTTTGCTCTGCCTTGAATCCACCAGGCTTGTTTCCAGTGCACATTGACTGTTAGCTTTGCCTTTCTTCAGAGTACTGCATGTCCCATGCCTATTTGAATCTTTGATAGAGTGAGCGCCTCTCCTGCCTGGTCACACGACGCATGGCCCTGCACCTATGTTCCCTCACCTCCTGCTCTACTTTTTCTTTCTCCACCTCACTCATCACCTGTTCGTCTGTGCTTTGGATTTCACTTTTTTCATGATGCCTTTTCAGTGAAGAGCTCTTTAAATTTTTGAAAGAGCCACACTTATCGATCCTTTTTAAAAATGTGAGTTGTGTCTATTCAGCCTCAAAAATTTTTTTCATACTTTTTAAAAATTGAGGTAAAATGTACTTGTAAACTTTACTACTTTTACCATTTTTAAGTATATAGTTCTGTGGTAATAAATACGTTTATGTTCTTTCTCCCTCTTCATTCTTTCCTCCCCCCAACCCTTGTTTAAGAAAAATCCTGCACTATTCCAATGTTATTAAGTTTTATGAATACCATTTTTAAGATGAGGCTAGGTAGAGCTAGGTCTGAACAGGAATTGAGAATATGGACCTGATTAGCAATCCCTTTCATTCCCTCCTAGTGAACATTGGCCAGGCTTCTCATTTTGGCAACGAGCCAAAAATACCTTCCTGTAAAAATGCTGGCTGTGTTTTTAGATGCTGCGATGTGGATATTGGGCCTTCTTCCCAAACTGGTGAAGGGTACAGATGACTGACGTTATCTCTTCCGTCTGTAATGTGAGTCACTGCAGGGCCTACATGCAATGTCATTTCTGAGGGTGAATAGTGATTACAGCACATATTGGTTTGTATATTATCCACCCACGAGATGAAGCAAGCATTCTTTTATATTTTTATTTTTTTTAAAAATATTTCCATGTAAATTAGAATCTAAACTAGACAGTTCTTTTTAAGCAGGCAAGATTCTGCTAAAGTCCTGTTTTCTGAGAATACATTCTATACCTCAATTGCCTCTTAGAGATTTCAAAGGCTTTTATGTACCTGGTAATTTGGAGGAATTGCTTTTATTTTGTGGTTTCTTAGGGACTTCTAATATCTCTCTTGTAAGATGTTTGCAGATGTCAATAACTACTAGCTCTGAAGGGTTAGAGTAACAAAATCACTCTGTGATACCTTGTTTTTTGCTTGTGCTATTAGTTCTTTTCTAGTTTCATGAAAGACATATAATCAGATTCTGAAGTTGGCCTGTTTTTTACTGGGGTGTTGTTGTTTCACGACTTATTTTCTTTCATTCTTTTGAGGTTATTTTCCTTGGCTCAGTACTATGGAGGGTCTTAAAAGCAGAATTCTTATTTAGACAACCATTTTCACACATTTAGATGTACCTCATTTCATGATCTTCATTTGAAGGCTTGTTGGTACTGTAGTTCTTACCTCTCATTCCAGATTTTAGAGTTCCAGTCAAATCACCGTGTACTTCTGTGCTGTTTCAGAATACGTATGGAGATGGGTGCAGTGGCATGCACCTATAGTCTCAGTATTATGGATGCACTGAGATGGGAGGATCGCTACAGTCCAGGAGTTTGAGACCTGCCTGGGAAATATAGCAAGACCCTATATTTTTTAAAAAATAAAAAGATTATGTGGGTAAGGTGCAGGATTTCAGGTTCTGTGTCAAATCATAACTATGTAAGGTCAGTGTTGTTACTTTGTTCATTTCATTTTTGAAAATGTTCACTTGGGCTTTTGTAATCAAGCGTCTACTCTATGTAAACGGGCTGTCCTCTGTTGCTTGGTGAATATGAATACACTGGTACTTCTTTATTCCTGAGAGCTGATTCTGATAACCATTGATTTTTGTCTTTATTAAAAGTCCTGTGCATTAGTGGCACCTAGTATCTTGTCTGGCCAACATTCATACTGTATCATTACTCAATCACTCAATAGAGTTAGTGAGTGCCATCACTAACTCTATTTTGTGGCTTTACATATGTTACACTAGGCTGCTAATTTGTGACCTACTATTTTCATGTGGTATCCAGGACATTTATAAAATATTCAGAATCCTGTACATCTGTCCCTTGTGTTAAAAAAGCACTCCCCTAGCCCAGGCACCTTTCATGTGTTCCATTTTCTCTGTTATTTTCTGCAAGAAAACCTCAATGTTATTTTATTTCTCTAAAGATTTTTATGTTTAGGGTCATCCCACTCATTAGACAATGATCATGACACTCTAGGACCCTGACCAGAGCTCCACCACCCCAGTGCTATACCCTGTTTAGAGTATATCCCATATATTAGTCTGGGAGAAGGAGACGTGTTAACTTCTACAAGCATGCTGGGATGATGATGATGAAGGAGACGTGTTAACTTCTACAAGCATGCTGGGATGATGATGATGATGACGACGACGACAATGGTGGCGATGATCCTTTTTTAAAAACAGGAAGTAAGCCGGGCTTGGTGGCTCAGCCTGTAATCCCGTGCCTTGGGAGGCTGAGGTGAGTGGATTGCCTGAGCCCGCGGGTTTGAGACCCGCCTGGGCAACTTGGCGAGACCTCATCTCTACAATAAATCAAAAAATCAGCCAGGCATGGTAGCACATGCCTGTAATTCCGGCTACTTGCAAAGCTGAGGTGGAATGATCGCCAGAGCCCAGCAGGTCGAGGCTGCGGTGGCCGGCAGCAGCCACTGCACTCCAGTCTAGGCAACAGAGTGAGACTCCAACTCAAACAAATAAAAAATAAAAATAAAAATGAAAACAGTTCGATAATGAATGTGAAGCTCCAATTTCCTTGAAACTGAAAATATTATCTGCATTCTCATAAGACATTTTCTTGGTCATAATCAATGAATTGAATGTTTATATGATGTGCTTGAGACATTGAGGCTTAGCTTGTGCCTGGCAGGAAACATCTATTTTAATCCCCTTAACCACAATATTGACCATAGGATGATTTTTAAATAGGGCATTAACATGATGAAGATTGTTTATTTGAGAGTAGTTGGCTATTTAAGGAAAAAGTAACTTAATGTATTTTTTTGACTACAGATTAGATTACACATAGGTGTCTTATTTTGTCACATGCATAATAGGTGGCAAAGGTTTGGCTAGGTTGAATAAGCAGAGGATGGGGAGTCAGTGATGTACCTCTAGGTTAAGAGTCAGTTCTTAAGCCGGGCTCGGTGGTTCATCCTGTAATCCCGCGCCTTTTGGAGGCTGAGGTGAGTGGATTGCCTGAGCCCGCGGGTTCGAGACCCGCCTGGGCTGCGAGACCTCATCTCTACAATAAATAAAAAAATCAACCGGGTGTGGTAGCACATGCCTGTAATTCCGGCTACTCGGAAGGCTGAGGCAGAAGGATCGCCGGAGCCCAGCAGGTCCAGTCTGGGTGACAGAGTGAGACTTCAACTCAAAAAAAAAAAAAAAAAGAGTCAGTTCTTGATGTTCTCCTTCCTGTAGTTTTTTCAAATATTACCTCGGTCCTAGAGATTCCCAAATCTGTACTGATAGTCTTATTCCCTTAGCATACTTGGTCTTTATATAACATTCTGCATGTTCTTGGGGCTACTTACTTTGACTATAATTTTTGAGTATGTACTGTGAGGGACTGGGGAGTTAAAGAAAACCAAATGAACAGGGTTTTTGTTGTCTTGGGACTTACAGGCTAGTGAGAAAGATACATTAATTATACCAACTGGTCTAGCCAAGATCTCTTTTTCCTTTTTCCTTTCCTTTCCTTTCTTTCCTTTCCTTTCCTTTCCTTTCCTTTCCTTTCCTTTCCTTTCCTTTCCTTTCCTTTCATTTCCTTTTTTTTCCTTTCCTTTCCTTCCCCTTTACTTCCCCTTTCCTTCCCCTTCCTTCCCTCCTTCCTTCCCTCCTTCCTTCCCTCCTTCCTTCCCTCCTTTCTTTCTCCCTCTCTCTCTTTCTCTCGCTCTCTCTCTTTTTGTCAGATTCTCGCTCTATTTCCCAGGCTGGAGTGCAGTGACACATTCACAACCACCCCAGCGTCAACCCACTGGACCCCGGCGATCCTTCCACCTCAGCCTTTCCAGTAGCTGGAACTATAGGCACATGCTACCTCGCCTGGCTAATTTTTGATGTATTGTGGAGATGAGGTCTCACAAAGTTGCCTGGACTGGTCTCGAACCTGCAGGCTCAGGCAATCCACTCGCCTCTGTCTCCCAAAGTGCTGGGATTACAGGCTGAGCCACTGAGCCTGGCCGATCTCTTATTTCTTATACACATTCTCTGCTCCTTCTCAGCCCCCACCAAAAGGCAGAGGATTCAGCTTGGGCATGTCATCACGACTCAACATCTGATTCCTACTCCTCTTGTATTCCCTTTCTCTATGCTGTTGTCAATTCTTGTTAATTCATTTCTTTAAATGTCAGGTTCCTATCCCATCTTCTGCCACCTTCATCTAGACCCTCTGGGGCATCAGCTGTAAATGACATTGTTTGGAATAACCTCCTCTTTGGGGAGGAAGTCTAGGGCTCATGAGTTAATGAGGTAATTTGTGTGTGTGGGTGTGTGTGTGTACATAGTATTCCTTCTTGCTTCTCTCCTTTTGCTTATTCTGTTTTTTCAAACTCTGATTTTCTTTCTAGTTCTTTACTATCCAGCAAACTCATTAAATTTCACCTTATCAGTGAAACATTTCCTGATTACTTCTTTCTTTCCACTTCCCCGAACTCTTAACAACAATAATAATATAGACTAGGGACTATATTGTCCCTAGTCTGTATAACGTAATTTAGCACTTAATCAAAACCACTTTGTGTTGCTATTTGATACCTGGAAATCCTACAGGATTTCTTGTATTACTGTTTTAAGTTTCAAGATTTTTGAGTCTGGGATTACACATATATTTACAGAATATTTTATGTGAAGCTAATAGTTGGTAGTTGCTGAAGAAGGGTTATTGGAATAGTAGAATTAGATTTAAAATATCAATAAATATTTGAAAGTGCCTTCTACTTATTGAACATCTTCTAATTACAGTTTCTATCGCCATTTCCCTGTTAATGAACATTTAAGTTGTTTCCATTTTGGGTAATTACAAACATTCTATTTCTTGTTTTTGAGCCTGTCATGTGAAAAAAGATAATCTTACTTCCAATAAAACATTTCAGCCAAATATTTATTAATTATTATGTGACTAGCACTCAAGGAATATCTCTGATTCCAAGAGAGAACCAATTTCAGATATATTCCAGTATCTTGTGCAATTGACTGTGTTTATTTTTTTTGTTTGCTTTTTCATTCCTGATTTGGTGTTTTATTTTGCTTTTAGGATAAGAACAAGAAACTACGTCCCCTGTATGACATTCCCTACATGTTTGAGGCCCGGGAATTTCTGCGAAAAAAGCTTATTGGGAAGAAGGTAAGTTAGTGATGATGACAGAAACATTTGCAGGTGGTTGGGTTTTTGGGTTTAAGCTAATTCTTTGGAGACAATTATTTTAATCCGGGCCCTTTGCCAGCAGATGACATTCCTCCATGAAGTCAAGCAGAATTACTTTGATATGAAGAAAGGCGTGTCTGTGTGTCAGGAAGTGGTACCTCTTGGGAGAGGTTTAAAATTGGGGCCCTGACCACAGTTTGATTGCTAGTGCTCTCACGGCAGGGTCCAGGCTCAATTCCAGTTTCAATAATTGCATATTGCCCTGAGCTCCATTCACTTGGCTCTCCTGTTCTCTCTAGCCACTTTCATTAAAAGCCCAGGGCTGTGGGATTTACTAGTGAGGGAAGATTGTTGCTTTTTCATCCCCCCACTTCTGAGGGAATGACTGGCTAAGGGGAAGAGGAGCTCTCCTTAGACTGGGAGCAAGCTTACTGGGATACACTGTGGTCTGAATGCTACCTGTAGTCCTCTGGCTTGTCACATTTCCTACTGCCCTACTGCAGGTGCTCTGGGAGTTGTTTTTGTCAGAAAGGATGTGTAGCTTCCTGGTAGTTCCCGTGCAGATTTTTCTACAGCACATTGGCTTGTAGTCTAGTGCAACAGCTCAGAGGCCCTAGAATGCATCTCTTTGTGTTCTTCATTAGAGCATAATATTCTGTGACCAGCTACAGAATTTGCATTCTGGAAAGCTAATAGTGAGCATTTCCTTAATTTTGCTGATACCTCTACCCAAAAAGTTCTGGGTAGTTACTTGTGGCCTGAATGAGCAAAGAAAATGAAAGGATGGTTCCTTTGATGGTAACTGAATTCAGCTCAGGGAGGGACTGTGATTCATCTTTTCCTTACTTAGCTTCAGTTTTGATTCTGGGAGAAATTTCATATATTGGGTCAATTTTTATTGTATCATCAGAAGAGTAAGGCCATTCCTTTTTTTGTTTGGCCATAACACATGAAAGCCATATTAGCATTCGTTATTAAATCTATTGATGTTACAACAGGTTTGATAAGCCTCTGACTTTTGAACTCATGCCAGAATGGTATATCATAAATATAAATACAACCAATTTTTTTATATGTCATAGTCACTGGAAGGATAACTATAGTAAGAGATTTTAAAATTGGTTATAAGGTGAAGTTGCTAATTTTGAGGTAGAAAAATCAAACTGGATTCCCTAAAATGAGTATTAAATCTTCTCAGGTTTCTTCAGAGAATAGGCTCATTTGTCACTGTATAAAACTTGACAGAATACTGTATTCATTCATGAAGTGTAGCGTGAATGATGGCTTTCAGCGTCTTTCATTTCTAGATCTCCTGTTGTCTGATCTCATGTCTAATGCCTCTATTTCACCAGGCCAATATCATATCACTCGTTTACGGGCTCATAAACAATTGCATAGAGACAACCAAGGAATTGGCCTCACAAGTGTGGATTTCTACTGAAATCCATCTAAGCTCTCATTGAAAAGCGTGACAGCACGTATCTGATTCGTTGCAGCCATTTGTGAAGCATGTATTATGGCACCCACCTGGTTTCTTTGAATATTGCCTTACCCTGCTTCTGTGTCATCTTTGGGAACATAGATCATAGCTTATTGCAGCAGCTGCTGGGTGGTCCTGGAAAATTAGTCCAACGGCTCTGTTCTCAAAGACTAGTGCCAGGCCGTTGTAGAGTCGTCCATTACAGGATAAAAGGACTGGCCTCCAGTGTCAGATATGGTGGCAATTCTTAAGCAGTTAGGCTCCTTCTTAGTGGGAGAAGCCTGGCTTACTGGTTCCTGTGCAACAGACTTGATTGGATTCTATTGTGCTGAGCTCAGGTTTTGTCCCCCACAGTGATATGGAAAAATGATGAATATCGTATCCCTGCATAGTGAGTAGGATGCAGCTCAGCTCTGCTGCGCTGGAACATTCCTGATGCAAACTGCTTTTTCTGACTCACCACCTGAAACCACTTGCCTGTCTTCTGGGCCCATCAGTTGCGACAGTGAACACCCATGTGCTCTGGCGTCTGGGAGCAGGCAGGGCAGTTGCTGCCTCAGGGGGGTGGCTAGCACATCATAGTACATTTCTGCCAATTCCCTTCAGACCTCTGCAGCTGTTCAGCATGGCATGTGGTGATTCAGAGGCACCGCGAGGGAGCATGTGTGTCTATGTGCCTGTGTGCACGAAAGCTGATTAGGGCAGCCTGTCACAGCTTAAGGAAGATAATGAAGGTAAACTCATCTTCTCTGCCTAGACTATTATTTGACCTTCCCAGATAGTCCATAATATGACAATTGTGATGAGTTGCTAGAATATAGAGAAATAAGATTGAAGGTAAACTGCTCAGGTGTTTTCTTGACATTAATGACCTTCACCCCAGTTTTGGAAATTCATGTTAATTCACTCCTTAGTTTTAGTTCTGGATAAGTGCCTTAATTAATCATATTGCTCTTGGAGCCTTAGTTTTATCCCTTGTGAACTGGGAATATTATTTGCCTTTCTTCTCTCCTGGAGTTGTATTATGAAAATTCTTTGATAGTAGTTTTTGTGTTTGTGCAGATACCGGTAAGGTATATGGTGTGGTTTTGCTTGATAATATCGTTGTATAGAATCCAGGACAGCCCTACTTTTGTGATTTATTCATGTTGCCATCAAGAGACTGCATTAGTGTACAACTAATCTGACTGATATCCTAAGGGGTATCTTTTCCATGTCTTTCATTGTTGGGTCTGCTGACTTCATTGCCATTTCAACTCAGTGCATGGATTTAAGAGTAAAGTATTATCTAGTTCGATGTGGCATAAGGGCTTTAGCTTCCACAAAATGAGTATGTGCTAATGCTAAAGGGTGTGTGTGTGTGTGTGTGTGTGTGTGTGTGTGTGTGTGTGTGTGTGTTTCTGATTGAGGTTGTGGCAGAAGAATATGTGTGTATCCTTGAAGTGTTTTGGAAGCTGCCTGAATTGCCCTATCACGTGGTCCAACTCCCTTCCCATCCCCTCTTTACCATCTGCCATCTTTTCACTAAAATCTTGACTAAGGAATATCTGTGGTAAAGGATATTCTTGTTAATTTCTTCAGGGGCTCATCATGATAACTTTAACATGTCTTCTAGTTTTCTCAGTGATTTTCTCAGTGTGAATAAGATGGTGGGATAGATGTCTTCCTAAAAGAGCAAGGACTACAGTTCTCTTCTAATAGCAAGGGTGATTTTTTTCTGTTTATAATATTTTCCTCCTTAATGCATAGAGATTATCCCATGGGATACAAGAATTTGTATGCCCTGGTCATTTTACTTTTAGCAGAATTAAGTAACAACTAGGATCTTCATTGAGATTTCTCCCATATACCTCACAAAATGTCTGAAGTTGAACCTCAGTATTTTTTATCCATGTAATACAGCATTTTAAAATATATATGAATCATTCTTATAACTCCCATCCCCTAATTGCAGAATTTCTGTCACCATGGGAACCATTGTATTTAAAGTTGGAATTTGTTTGGACAATTGGAGGTTCAAAAATGGTGGAAGAGATGGAATTGCAAGAAACCAGAGTACACTGAAACTTCAGTGCTGGCAGTAGATGTTCATTGCAGACTGCGTTATCAGCAGAGACCTCTCCCCTCAACTATAGTCCTGTTTCCTTAAGGTCATTTTTACTGTTTCTTTTGAGTAAGCACATTTTGGAGATGAGCCTCTTTTGTAAACTAGCCAGCTGCCTTTGTGTGGCTTTTATATGCAGCTGAAATTTGTTCTGTGAACTAGCCTTGCTCTTTTTTAGGCACTTAAAATTGGTCATTTTTCTCGATCAGTGCAGACATTTGGGAAGGTATGGGGCTATAAGTAACTTAATGGTTATTTCAAATCCAGATTGCTTTAGGTTGTTACTCTTTTCAAAATCTATCTTCCCAAAGGTTTGTACATTTGAGCTGTGGAAATGGGAGTGATCTCCATGTGCACCAGCCTTAGGGAATTCACCACATCCAAGACAAATCTTGTGTTCTTACAGCAGAAAACTGGGTCTCTTCCAGTGTTTTAGGAGTTGCTCCATTCCCGTTTTCTTTTGCTCTTAGAGACATCGTTGACACCTTCTTATTGCAGGCCCTTACTGGGGCCTCTTGGGATATGTGTGTGAATATTTCCTCCTCTTTCTAGTGCGCTGCTGCTACCTTATGTCTCTTCTGACCTGGACTCCTGTAACCTTCTTACTGTTTTTTTCATAAGACTCAGAGATTGCCTCATTTTAGGAATCCAAAATCAACCTGGAAATAGTTAATGTTATATGTAATGATATTATCCCTATTCTGAGTAAGTGTGCTCCTGTGAGCTAGGTTGGCAACCCAACTACTGCTATAGCCTTGTTTCTATGAAATAAAATACTCTAAATGGCTAAGCAGAGTTTAGGAGATGTGGCTCATTGGTAATTGGTGGCTACCTTTGTGTGATTTTCATGCCCTCAAAATTTGTTCTGTGAGCTAGACAGACTCCTTTTTTAAAGTACTTTATATAATGCCCAGTGTGTCTTAAAGGGGAGGAGGGACTGCCATTTATTGAGTTCTCTCTTCGTGAGAGAGAAACACTGAACTCTAAGAGCATGGTTTTCACTTTTAATTTTCACCTTCACCCTACAAGATCTACATATTATTTCTATCTTTACAGGTAAAGAAAGCGGAGCCTATAGAAATTAAGTACTTGACCCAGCTGCCAATGCTGCAATTGCTATACTGAATTCAAGACCATCTGAAAGGTCCACTTCTCTGTTGTGTATACTGACTCAGATGTAGACAGGGTCATGGTACATCTTGGGATAATATCTGTTCCCGCATGTAACATCTAGCTTACATGCTACAAAAACTTGATTCTTTAGCTTCCCTTGCCCTAGTCCACAGCTATCAGGAGGTGGTAATCGCACTCTGTATCTGCCTTCAGAGTGCTTTCAGCCCACTAGACATGATCTCATTAGTCTTTGAGATGTCCCTGTGAGGTGGTGTTTCATCAGATTGCTCTTCAGAGAAACCAGTGTCAGACTACGTGTTTTTTCTCTTATACAGACAATGTGAGGTCATAGGTAACATTGCTAAACCAATGTTGAGACTTGATTTCTCTCCTGTTTTTTCAATCCCTTGGCATAGGTGCGGCTTCTGGGGGTGTCAGGGAGAAAGGAAGGACAGGCGTTGCTTTATTTCCTGGCCTGGAGCCAGGGAGAAGTTGAGTAGTACTCTAGGCTGCTTGTTCTACTGTATAAGAACAGATCTCTGAAGGCACCAGGGCTAGCATTCCTTAGCAGGAGCAGTTTTTCACTCAGCTAGTGAGAGCCCTTCAAGGGCATTGTGCTTTCCTGAGGAGGACTTGACCCTTCTCCCTGCTGTTTAACAAGGTTGTCCTTTTCCTTAAAAACACTTGTAAGTCTGTCTGTTGTATGTTACCTAATCAGCTGTGTTAAGTACAAAGCTAGGAGTCTCGGAATTCTTGTTCTTAATCACCTCTGATGTTTTTTACTTTGGATTTTATAAACATTTCTTTTGTCATATCCACATTTTTCACTTCATATTAATTTGATTCATCCACACTGTGGAAAAGTCCTTTACATTAATGATCAAAATAGGCCCTAAGGTTGTGAGTGCGTTGTGATTTAAGTTGACAGGTTTATATGGGGTTGCTTGTCCTTGCCTTCTCAGTGCCAGCTGTTACCATCAATGTGGCTGTAAATTTTTTGAAGAGTGACTGAAGATTGAGAGATGTTTCGCCATTTCTGACTGTGTCTTTTTCTGGTAAGCGTTTTCCCACTCAAATATGATAGGAACATGTCAGAATGTGTTGGAGACCAAGGTTCCCATAGATGCCCTTTGCCCTTTTGATTTTGGGGCATATTCCTAATCTTTATCACTTGAGTCATTGGCTCCCTTGTCTTGGTGAAGGTTGATTAACAAAAATGACTGGAGTTGACTTGATCCTGGAAACTCAGCAAGGTAGTTTTCTTCTGCTGCCACCTAAATGCTCTTTTTGATAATGAGTTCTTTTTTCTTTTTCTTTTTGTTTTTTTTGGTCTGCAGATTGTAAAAAGTACCTCTGTGCTTTGGGGGCTGTCAGGGTGTTGAGCTGAACACACAGCTCTTTGGTGACGTGTGTTATTTGTATGATGTATATTGTAATATCCTCTTCAGAAAACATCTCTAAGTTAAATGAAAAAACAAGAGTTTTCAACTGCATTCCTGGAAATTTCTCCTATATGTTCACCTGTGGGAAATGATTTATTAGTTACCAGAATCCTTGAGATTCTCATATCTCTGGGTAATACTCTTATATTACTTTGTTTATTATTAAAGACTTTCTTCCTTGGACTCCCAAGTTGCTCATAGTTTTCTGGTAAAAGTTCTTATATTTATAACATGATTTGTGGTTGGCTTGTTTTAAGCCACCCACTCTTGGTCTTTTCAGCTAGGTTTCTGAAATGTCGTCCTTGGGACTGGAAGTTTTCATGCTTATTCTCTGCAAACTGAGATTTTATTTTAGGGGGAGATTTGTGCTGAATCAGCTCAGCTGTGTTTGGGGGTAGGGAGAGGACAGGCTTTTTTTCCCACTTTAAAAATAACCCTTATGTGCCAAAAAACCCTATAAAATGTGCTGAATTGCAAATCTTCTCTAACTTCCTATACCTCCTGGTTTACAGAGAGTAGATTCTTTTAGCTTGGGCTCAATGATACTGTGCAGAATATCTTATGTTGTAGAAGAATGTAGAGTGACTGAGTACGGATGTGCTCATTTGGAAAGGAAACTTAACCGTTGCTTTTTCAGTATTTGTTCTTCAAAATAAAAGTAGTTTCTTCTGCTTGTAACCTTAATAATGAGAAAAAAATTCTAGTGTATTTGCAAAATAACACAAAAATAGTCCAATTTGGGAGACCACTGTGTGGCTTCTCTTTTTATTATGCTCGATAATGTTAGGCTAGCTGTTGAAGTTACCTGAAAATTTCTTTCCCAAGGGTATGAATGATTTGCATGTATTCAGCTACAAGCCAGAAAATGCCAATGATGGCCAGGATGTACCAGAAGATAGGAAGAGGCAATGAAAGCTACTTTCTAAGGTTGAAGTTTGTTCACTCTTTATAGCTAGGTGATGGAAGTGATATTTTCAGATTGCATCTTCATAATTGGGGTCAAGCAATTGTAAGTTTAAAACTATGACTTCCTTTTAAAAATGTATTTAAATTTTAGTGACGCTTTTTGCTTTTATCTGAAGTACTTTTGTTGATGCCTACAACTGTCTTTTTAACTTTTTATTGAGCAGTTGTCTTTTTTCTGGCAAATTTTTAGGTATTCCTAAAGTGCAGGAATTTTATCCTATGAGTATTGCTGGCTTGGACAGTCCTTTCTGATGTTTTCGTGATGATATGTGTAGTAGGTTTTAGAGCGTCCCCCAAGAATACCTATCCATTTGGAACCTTAGAACGTGACCTTGTTTGGAAATAAGGTCAGATGTAATTAGTTAAGTTAAAATGAAGTGTAATACTGATTGTGGTGGGTCCTAAATTCAATGACTGATAGCCTCAAAAGAAGAGATATGAAGGTCAATGGAAATGGAGACTGGAGTGATTCAGCTACAAAGCCATAAAATGCCAATGATGGCCAGGATGTACCAGAAGATAGGAAGAGGCAATGAAAGTTACTTTCTTGAGTCCTTCAGAGATACAATGACCTGGTCTACTCCTTGATTTTGTACTTGGAGCTTCCAGAACTTCGAGAGGGTAAATTTCTGTTGTTTTAAGCCAGTTTGTGTACTTCATTAAGGCAGCCCTAGGAAACTAATACAGTAGGAAAGCAAATTTAGCTTCTTGTATCTGGCCACTTGACTCTTGCTGGACTTCTTGCTTCTGGGTTTATACTTCAGTAATTAGTTCCTTTGCCAAAGTAATCTGTGGAATTGGGTTTGATGATGTAGTGTTCTTTGACTTCCTGCTTGTCTTGTCTTGCTTCCTTTATTTGTGTTTATCTTTCCATCAGTACTCCTTCTGGCTAGTAATGCTTCCCTCTTCCAGATCCACTGATAGTTGGTGTGAAGGAATTGACACATCCAAGACCATTTCAGTTTTGTCCGTAGGCTCATGCTCAGACTGTTGTCCTGTTTCCTTCCTTGAAGGATGAGCGCTGATGTCCATTTAAGGAGGCTGCCCTGTTTCGTGGTCATCCTAGTCCAGGGCCTCTGTCACTTCCACTTCAATAATTGGAGGCATTTTGAAATATTACCCTTGGAGAAATCGTTCCTGGCAGTAGCTCCTGATGAGCTGGGCTCATCTCATTCAAGGTTGATGAATAGAACATTAGTAACAGTTAGCACAAGTCTGTCTTCTGGAACACCATCTCTAACATTCTGCCTGCTTGTAGTGAACCTCATGTGAACTGTGGTAGAATTTTCTTTGGTAACTGTGAGAATTCCAGATTTTCTCTTCAGTTTGGTTTTTTTGGATTAGAGTTTTTTCCTGCAACTTTGCCTTGTCACCTCTTCTGGCTTTAACAAGTGGGCTGAGCTGAGGAACAGTTAGAACTCAGAAAATAAAGGTTAATAGTTGGTATATTTATTTTCTTTAGTACTCAACCCCTGAAGCTTTGGCCATACATAAACACTTCTATGTTAAGGAGACCTTTAACATGTTAAGAAGTAGCTCAGTAAAATCAATTCATTTCTATTATTCGTTCAGCAAATGTTTTTTGAGTAACTGCTCTGTGCCAAACCATGTTGTAGGCATTGCTGATAAATTCTAGTCTCATGGAACTATTATTTTAGAAAAACCACATGTAGTTGTTGAGTTGTTAGGTAACTTTGTGGCGGTAGAATAAAGATGAAGAAAATATCATCTCTGTCACAAGTTGCTTACAGTCTAACGGGTAAGGTGACATCTATCATGTGAGAAGTTGAATAAGAACAGATTTGAATAACTGGTAAGCTAACAGAAATGTGTCACTTGGCAGTATTTGATTAATATTAATGTTAGTTGTACAGATCATGGTTATCTTTTACAGATAGGAGAGGTCTCACCTGCTGGGTGACCTTATGTACTTAATAAGCTCAGCCACAGATCATAATGCTGGCTCTTACTTGTGAATATTTCCACCCCTTTTTTCTCTGCTTATGGATCGCTGTTTCCAGCTTCTGGATAGCCAACTGCAGTCCCGGTAGATACCTGACATCGATTGTGTCCAAAATACAGTTCACGTCTTCCATATGTAATTTTTTTCCCTAGCCAGAAATTGCCTTGGTTTTGCTGTTGATCTTTCTTAACGTTATCACCCTTCCATTACACAGAACTTTAGAACCAGTGATCTCCTGACCACATTCCAATCTTCTTCATAAACGGATTCACCTGGTTCCAGATTCTGCCTGTTGTTTTCCTTTTTATGGTTTTGCCGGTGAATCTCTTTGAGTCTGTGTGTTCCTTAGCTCTCATATTATTTGAGCTCACCTTAGCTAGTCGCCCTGCCCATTTTGTCTGTGCCATCATGTACACTGCTGTCACACTTGCTTTTAAAATGCATAGGCCAGATCATGTCACCAACTCTGCCAATACCCAGTTGCCTGCAAAAAAGAACCTGACTCCCTAAATGAATATAAAAACAAAGGAAAGGCAGCCGTGTGTTAAATATCGGAATTTTACACCAGCTTTTTGCTTCTGTTTCCAATCTTACTACCTACTTTACTCTCCATGTAATATGTCACAAAGACCTTCTCACCATGAACGTGCCAGCCATTTCACAGCTTCTTGCCTTCATGCTTGTTTCTCTGTCAGGAATCTTACCTCTATTCTGTATTCCTGGCTCCCTATGTAAAGTCTGGTGTTCTCTGTCTCCTGGAATACTTCTGTGACAATTTCTGCTGTAAATAGTTCCAAGTCTAACGTACCTCCCCAACCCTCTAGGGCAAACAGCCTGCCTGTCTTTTCTTTTCATCAGCTCACAGTTCCTAACACTGTGCCAGATACTGAGAATTAGGGTAAGGCTCTCAATAAGTCTTTACAGAAGAAGTGGGATTTGTTCTGTGCTTTGTCATGTGAAAAAGATAGGGAGTATCTGGTTATGGAGAAGGGATGGAGAAAGCACGTTGTGTAGGAGAAATGATTTCCTTATTACCTGCTTTTAAGATTTCCTCAAACTAGTGTAGACTCGGAGCCCTGATTCAAGGAGATGTCAGGCATAGTATTGTGTGACTGAAATACAAACCAGAACCTTTACCAGGGTAGGATAAATGTGTTTTTCTCATGTTTTTCTGTTGAGGAATCATAATCATTAGATTATCACTTCATCTGACTGGCAGCATGCTTGATGAGTATGTAGTCAGACCCTCATCGTTTAGCTGATGTTTGAAGTCTACATGAGGCAATCTGAGTAGTCACTTCTTAGCACTGCAGGTCTGATTTGGGAGTTTTTCTGTGTCTTTTTTTTTCATAATTGAGAAAATGCAACATTTGTATGTTCTCCTTAAAAGTCACAGAAGGATTTACTAAACTAGTAGGCAATAAACTAATTTTTTTGGCTTCAGTTCTCCATTATTGTTTTAAAGCTCCAAGTGACAGGTTGATGGACCCTGCTTGCTCCCATCTCCCCCACTCCAGACTCGGGGTTCATAATGTTCCTAGTCCCCAATCATAGTCCAAATGAGTTGGAAATAAATGACTTGCTCCATTTTGCCACACCTGCAATGTATGGTGCACCTTTCTGCCTGGCAGGTTGCTGCTGAGCCCAGCTCCTCAGAGCCTGTCAAAGTAGAATTTGATGCTCAGTGGAGTATGGAGAAACAAGTGGCCAGTTAAAACACCTGACTGCCCTACTGGGTCAGTTTTCCACCACCTCCAAATCTTTAGCACCCCTTTCTCCTTTAACACAAGAAGAAAAAACAAGGATAGGAAGAGTCAGAATGAAAGAAAGGAAGAAGGAAAATCACAGAAGTGACCCAGTCTTTGATAAGAAGTTAAGTGAGTGTGTTTAGGTGAGATGGTACCCTAAGCACTAGAGGTCTGGGGGACTTCTCTAGCTTTCTAGTTGAATCTCTGCATCTGAGAGAGAAAAATTGCAATTGTATGGTCTGTACAGTCATGACGTCTCTGTTTTGATAGCTGTGGTTCCTTGGGTGTGACAGAATAGGGGAGAAGAATCTGAGCAGCAGCAGCATTAGAAGTACATTATGGACAGACAGAATGGACGGGACTGTTGAAGTTCCTCACAAGGGAACTATGGAAGCCTGCTCCTCAGATGCAGGTCTGTAGTCTTGTCCAGAATTTGTCAGGCTACATTAAAATGACGACATGGGACACTTCTGTGACCTCAGAAGAAGGAAGATAAGCAGTTGGTGTTTGTGTATGCTCAAATTCTTACACTTGGGAGATAAGTTTGTTTCTTTCAGTGTTTTTTATTTTCTTGATTTGGAAAACCCAAAGGAATCTTTTTACCCCCCAACCTCTAAAAAGATGATCCCCCCCACAAATGATTTTACTAAAGAAACCAGAAGGGCTCAATTAGTCATCCTGGCATCTCTAATCAAACTCTGATGTAAAAGCGTTTACTTAGAAATGTGTAGTTTTCCTAGCGTAGACTCTGAAGAGGGCCACCATAAAGAGGCAGATTTCTATTATAGGACACAGGATGGGTTCTAGGTAGAAAAACCTAATAGCCTGGAGCCCTAGACCTGAAGTACATCTATTCTTTGTTATTTGTCTCATCTCATTCCATTTTTATTTTGGCTCTTACTTAACTCATCTCCAAAAGGGAAAGAAACTGGAAGCTGTAAGGGTCTATTTATAAGGCTTATTTTGAAGATTGTTGCCCTGTTTTGTATTGATTGACCTACTTTTACAGTTCTGAAAGTTTAATCTTTTTGTCATCAAAGATTTGTTTTATGTTGTCATTATTACTATTTTTATTATTTTATTTTTTGAGTCAGGGTCTCTGCTGCCCAAACGGGAGTACAGTGACACAATCACGGCTCACCTCAGCCTCGTACTCTTGGGCTCAGGCAATTCCATCTCAGCCTCCCAAGTAGGTGACACTACAGGTGCCCCGCTACACCTAGCTAATTTTTCTATTTTTTTTTTTTTTTTTTGTAGAGACGCAGTCTCGCCATGTTGCCTAGTCTGGTCTTGAACTCCTGGGCTCAAGCAGTACTCTTACTTCAGCTTCCCAAAGTGCTGGGATTACAGGCTTGAGCCATCGAGCCCAGCCTAAGATTTGTTTGTATTTTAAATATAAATGCATGTGAATGCCTGATGTGATGAATGTGTGTCACACACAGACCCCAAAGCCCTGTGACCGCTGGGTGATTCTTTGTACTTACTATGAACCCTGAATATTAGAGGCCTGTTTGTTGGAGCATTGCAATATACATCTCTACTGTCTCTGTGGAGTAGCTTTAATTATCCTAATCTCCCAGTTTGCCCACTTCTCTCCAGCCCCCACAAGCTGGGATATCGAACTCATTCTTTCTCCACCTCAGCTTAGGTTACCGAGTTATGGCCAAAGCAGAGCTTTTTATCTGAAATGTTTCAGTGGTTAGAGTGATGTTACAATCCAGTTAGTTATTGGGGCAAGGACCTCTTTTCTCCTTTTCTAAGATCTGTGGTTTCTAATGGTTTTTCTCCCATTTGAGGGCTGGCATTTGTTTCATTCGTCATCATTCATCAGCTCACTAAATTTTGAAATAATGGCTTTAGGACTCAAACTCCATCAGAATGATTGACTCCTTGACATTAGCCAGGTGCTTTTTCATGTTTTCCCCTGGTTTCTCCCATTGCCAGTGGTAGAGTTTGCTTGCTGCCAGCAGTATGGAAGAAAAGCAGCATGTAGTTTGAACTCCACAGCATGGGAGAATTTTTGAAGATGAAAGACAGAGATGAGTCATGTTGCTGCTCTTCGGTATTTCTGCTTTGGTGGTAGTTAATCATAGCTTTCCAGGGGCAAGTGGTAATAAAATCACTATGTCTAGGTAGATTTATTATGTCTCTCTCACCATTCAGAGACTGAAAGTGGTATTGATAGTCTCTTATATTCCCTACTTTACAGACACAAGCTTCCTCTTCCTTTCTTTTTGTCTCTCTAACCCTATTATTATTTTCTTTATTCCCGCTCTATTTCTCTTTCCTTTTCCATCCTTTCTCTCTGCCTTCCATTTTCAGTCCACCTCCTCAAAGGTTCTTAGATATTCCATATGAACATTGTCAAAATGCTAACCTTGTAGTAGCTCTCATTTTCCAACATATACACTCCATCTGCCTTAATGTCTGACTTGGCTATTGCTGTGGATCCCTGGGACCTTTCTGGCCTTAACAAGAAAAAAGTGATTTGCTAAATGCCATTTTTTCTTGTTTCTGTTCTTCCTCCCAGCAGCATGAAGCTTGGTTCATAACCAAAGTTATCAGAGCACTAGCTTTTTTCTGAACAAAGTCCTCTTAGTTTTTGCTTGATGGTTCCAGTTGGTTCCATTTTGTTCTTGGGCTTGGAATTTCTTAAATTAACACACAGAATTTTCTAGGCTAGGTAATATCGTGGTACATTTAAAACTCTGCCTCCTTTAGCTGCCATTTCCTGCTGTTTTTGGAGAGGGGAAAATTTGGACAAGGAAGAAGTTGTGTCCATCACTCTTCTCTGTCTGCATTTCTCTTCTTGGAAGAATTGTCGTTGATGGACCAGGGCCAGGATATGAGTGTCCTAGCTGGGTGCTCTAATGATGCATCAGCTTGATGCTACCCTAAGCACATATAGCTTGTGGGGTGCTTGGATGTTGTATCAGCTGGGAAAAGAATAACTATTTGGACAACACTCTGACCTGCTTCAGAATCTGTGTGTTTTCTGTGCATGACCCAGCTTCCTGTAATTCACATTTGGATTGGATTGCTTCTTCCTTAATTCCATGTTATCATCTCTGTCCTCTGACACTATGTGTCCAGGTTGATGAGTAACAGTGCAGGGTTGATTTCTCTGCATCCTTGTTTTTTCCTTTTCTTGCAGAGATTGCTTTTTACTTTGGGTTGATTTCTGTGGCCAGACAATGATACATTTCCTTATAGGACTTCTTTTAAATTTAATTTTTAAACAGCCAGGAAGACATAATTTAAAAAATTTTTGTTTTATATAACATAACTTGCTCTCTACATTTTAAAAATAGATGTAGAAAGGATGTGTAAGAAAAAAATAGATGCATAGAAAGCACATATATGGATAAAGTAGTGATTCCTTTTCCATTTTCTCAAGATTTTTAAAGTCATATCAAGAAAGTAAATGAATTTGGCTATTTTATTTGCTGAAACAGACATTTGACGTCATCTGGCAGGAAAGTCAATATGGAAACACAGAATATTTTTTGACAAGCTGTTATATAAAATAGGAAGACATGTAAATTATTTAGCATGTTTTACTTTATAGAAATTTTTATTTACTTGGCACCAATATCATTTTAAGACTGTGATAGTCATTTTTTAATTTTAATTATTATTTTGAGTAGATAATACATTCACTTGGTTCAAATTCAGGTGCAAATACAGAGTATGTAAGTGAAGGCCCTCCTTTGCCCTGGCCCTTCACGGGTGCATTTTACCATCCCAGAAGCAAGCAATGTTATCATTTTTCAAGAGTCCTTTCAGAGATGTTTTAGGAAGATATGTTTGTGAGTGGATGGGTATTCTTTCTTTTTACACAGATGCTAGCATCATAAATACAGTTAAAAGTATATGCAACACCAAAAATAGTATCTTTGCATTTGTGTTTCATTTCTGTGTGTTTGCAAGTACTAATTGGTTATCATATTTGATCTGCACAGTTTAAGGAAGGCTTGCAATTTTTCTGCAAAGTTTTAGTGTTGTTTTTTTCTATGGCCATAATTTTTCTGCTTGGAAAATGCAATTATGAATTCTAATACTGATAATGCTATCCATTCTATCCTTGCATTTTGTTTTTGAAGTTTTGTTGTAAATAGCATTTACTGCCCACTTTTTCAATTACAAAACCAACACTTGTTTATTCTAAATAATATTTTTGAAAAAAAAGGGAAAAGGATAAAGGAAAAAGAAAAACCACCCAGGGTAGCATCTGTTAATATTTGAGTGAATATTATTCCAATATTTGAAATGCACTTGGGTGTTTGTATAATTTTCAACTTAGCTAGTAATTGTATATTACTTATTGTCTTATAATCTTCAGTATGATGATTTTTCTGTTATCAAATAGTCTTCTGCATGAGGTACTTTTGTCATTTCATATCGAGTGTTTAATCAATATCCTATTATTGGCTGTTAGTAGTGGTTTAATGTATAGGCTCTGGAACCAAGAAGACATGAGTTTGAATCTCTAGGGTAGCACTACTTAACTCAGTCTTGTTGTGAGCATTAAGTGAGGTAATATATGGTTAGCATTTAGTGCAGTACTTGGCATATCACAAGAGCTCAATCAATAGCAAACTACTGAGTCAGGGCTTAGGAAAATAAAAAACACGGAGCAATATATAAGACAAATAAAATGAAATCGTTTTATTCTGTGTCCTGATAAGGCTGAGTGAGAGAGAGAAGGGTCCAATGAGCAGTGGTTGCCGTTGGGCAGGGGCGGATGTGGGAATGATGCAGTTCTTATGAGGGAGAAGTTGGCCAGCATTCTGTTTTCCTGAACTCTCTCTGACCCCATCACACTGCTTTCAAGCCCAGTCTAGCAAAGAAGTGTTTTTCATCTCCAGGTGCTGGGTTTCCCTGGCGAGGCTCTCCTGAGTGGTATGAAAGTGGGAAGGGGCCTTGGGAAGCGGTTGTGGGGAGAGAGCTCTTAGCATCTTGTTTTCTTCTTTTCTGAGTTTCTTGGCACATTTTTCACAGTGGGATAGAGTTCCCATGAGAACTGGCAGGACTTCTGAGGAAAACTTAATTTACTGAGACCCAAAGGAAGCTTAAAAAAAAGGGCAAAGTATGCCCTCACCAGTGGTTTTTTTTTTACCCCGAGTTTCTCTAAAAGTCTCAAATTTGAAGCTCAAAATTATGGATTCTCAATCTCCTGAATGTACCTATCTAACTATGACTGTTTGATCATCAGTTAGAAGCAAATGTTGGATGTCCTGCTTTTCACCTCCCCAAATTAACACTCATTTAATCTAGTGTGCAAAATATTCCCTTTTTTTTTTGAGAGCTTGACACATTTACTTCTATCATTCATCCAAACATACATACATACATACATGCATCTATCTATCTATCTGTCTGTCTGTCTATCAACCGATCGTATCATCTATCTTCAAATTAGTTGGTTTAATTCAGTGACAAAGAATTTAGGGTAGAGCCAAGACCAAAGAGCAAACTGGCAGGATTCTGGATGGGGTTTTGTTTTTGTTTTTAAGAGGATTCTGTGCTAGTTTTATTTTAAATTCACACCTTAGGTAGGAATGACTGAGTGAAAACGACTGAAGAGATGATGAACCACTGTATGATTCCTTTTTTTTTTCTTAACAGAAGTTTATTCTTTTTTTCTTTTTTAAGATTAGAAAATATAGTTTATTTAGAAAGGAAATTGAAGAGAGAGAGAAAGAGGGGATTCGACCAGGCTCAGTGGCTCAGCCTGTAATCCCGTGCCTTGGGAGGCCAAGGTGAGTGGATTGCCTGAGCCCGCGGGTTCGAGGCTCGCCTGGGCAACTTGGCAAGACCTCATCTCTACAATAAATCAAAAAACTTAGCCGGGCATGGTAGCTCGCGCCTGTAGTTCCAGCTACTTCGAAGGCTGAGGCGGAAGGATCGCCGGAGCCCAGCAGGTCGAGGCTGCGGTGGCCGGGAGCGGTCACTGCACTCCAGTCTGGGTGACAGTGTGAGACTCCAACTCAAAAAAAAAAAAGAAAGGGGGGATTCACCTCCCCAAGGGAGGAGAGGGGGGCCAAAGCTTAAGAAAACATGGCCTGGCCGTAGCTCAAAGAGAACATGGTCACATAGCTTAGCAAGGCAGTGACCAGAAGTTTATTCTTAAATGTGCAACAGGTATCGCTTCAGGAACAAACAAGGAACAGCTTACTTTTTGCCAGACTTTTTAATTTTCCCTGTGGCTGGGGGCCCTTCCCTGAGGCCTTCACTTTTAGCTCCTTGGGTTTTATCTGCTCCTCTTTGTTTTGTTTTTGTTTTGTTTTTTCTGCTGGAAAGCCTTATCTTTCTCATCCATCTCCCGCCTGGTTCTTAGGATGTTTTATGGCTGGACATGGCTCCTGTTGCTGGGCGTGGTAGCTCAAAGCCTGTAATCCCAGCACTTTGGAAGACCCAGGCAAGAAGATTGCCTGAGTCCAGGGGTTCGAGACCAGCCTGGGCAACTTGATGAGACCTCATCTCTACAATAAGTCAACAAATTGGCTGGGCGTGGTGGCTTGTGCTTGTAGTTTCAGCTACTTGGAAGACTGAGGCAGAAGGATCACCCGAGCCCAGCAGATTGAGGCTGCGGTATCCGTGATTATGCCACTGCACTCCAGCCTGGGCGACAGAGTGAGACTCTGACTGGGGAAAAAAAAAAAAAGCTGGACTGTTGATTGAGGAGGTGTTGGTGAACTCAGGTATTGATTAGGTTTAGGTGATATTATAAAGTATATTAATTTGTACTCCCATGGGTAGCATATTTTGTTTAAAGTACCTTGATGCTTTGTGGGAAAGATTTGTTATGATTTGTATTATAGAATGATACTTCTTGTTTACTCATAGTTGACATGTAAGCAAAAAGAATTTACCCTGGTATTAAATATGGAGTATGTTGAAAACAAAATACGAAATGAAATAGAATGCTGCTTTATTTAAAAATGTAGCCAGACCAGGCTCAGTGGCTCAGCCTGTAATCTCAGCATTTTGAGGAGCCGAGGCAAATGGATTGCCTGAGCCTGTGGGCAACTTGGCGAGACCTTGTCTCTACAATAAATCAAAAATTAGCCAGACATGGTAACGCATGCCTGTAGTTCCTACTGCTTGGAAGGCTGAAGCAGACGGATCATCGGAGCCCAGCAGGTAGACGCTGGGGTGGCTGCGAATGTGCCACTGCACTCCAGTCTGGAAGACAGAGTGAGACTCCAACTAAAAAAAAAAAAAAAATATATATATATATATATATATATATATATTTGTTATGCAAATACAGTGCTATATTGTTAAACTATCCATTTCCCAAGATGTGGTACCTTTGAGTTTTCACTGATTTTAAATGATACCCCTTTCAAAATTAAGTGCAATTAAGCAAAGTAATTAATTGCAATAACAGGTATGATTTTTGTATGTGTCCTTAGCAATAGTGCCATTTGTCCTTTCATGGAAAGGCAGTCGGTGCCTCATTTTTAGTAAACCATTGAGGTTTTATTTTGTTTTTAGAAGCATCTAAGTAAGCTAAGTTCCCCGATAGAGATGAAATCTCTTCTCTCCTTGTTCATTGGAGACAGAACAGGTATTCAAGACCCCCTCTGTGGTTTTCCTTTTGCTACCTGATTCTTCATAAGGTGTTTATTTTAAGGACCAAAGCAATTTAGGTTGAGGATTTTGTTTCACCAGCTTTACAGTCTAGAAAAGTTCTAATCTTTACACATTTTCACTGTCCTAATCACTTTGTGTTTTCTTCTCATCCACCACGTAGATGGTAGTAATGGTAGTATTCTCAGTGCTGGGGAAAGGTTAAGATTGCTTTGTTGTTCACACATTTACATGTCTCCTTGTGAATTCTTTTACTTTTTTAAAGCTTGCTTTATAAAATAATTGATGCACAATGGAGTGCCATCATTTCTGGTAGTTCAAACCATCTTGCTTTTGTTTACTGTCATATTTTCTTAGTTCTTGACTTTGGAAAGCATTGCAAACCTAATCTTGATCTTCTTTGTGACTAACACCATTGGTTTTCATCTCAGATAATGTATTTATCAAAGTTTTGGTCTGTTTTTTGGAATATATATACACAACTACAATAGTTTTGTTAATTGAAAATAAGGAAGTAGGACCGTGTAGTCACTGAATATAAATTGGTTGATTGATTTCAAGCCTTTTGGAACATCAGACCCAGGAATCCATCTGCCCTGTTGTCAGAAGTACGTGGGTCACTGCTTTTCATGAAGGACACTAACTCATGTTGCCTTAGAACATACACCTTCACTGTGATTAGCTTTCATGTTCCTGCTGTGCTTGTTTTCCTTATTATAAAAACAGTATATGCTTATTATAAGTTTGGCAAGGAAAATTAAAATTAATTCAAATAGTATTTTGGGATATTTTCTTTTACTTATGCATATATTTGAATTGGTCTATATGTTCTTTTTTTAATTGACAATAAAACCTGGATACTTCCTCACATTCTTAAATGAGCTTTTATGTATTTATTTTAATGGTGCTATGTGATTTTATTTCATGATTGTATAATTTATTTGACCAATGTATGTTCATCCTAAATTTTTTTTTTTTTTTTAGCTATGGTGATGTGGTTTTATGTTTTAATAAACAGGCCATATTGTATATATTGGTATTGACTAGATTCATTGAGCCCTACAGAATCACAATCATCTGGGAAGAGGTAAAGGAAGAGTTAAAAACAAAAAACTGTGTCTACTTATTGACAGTGTAGAATACTTTCTGAGAGGATTTGGTCATTTAAGAAGCATTAATAGCTTTTTCCCCCCTCTTAAGTCCTTATCTCACTTAAAAGGTCAACCTTTTATGTTTCCTGGGATTTTAATTCTCTCATTTTAAGGTTTAGTTTCATTTCTCTTTTATCCTAAATATCATTCAGCTGCGGTTATAATGGTTATTTTCTTAATCCCTCATTTAAAAACAACATAGTGACAAATATTCCCTTATTTCAATTTTTAAAAGTTTTGATGTGCTTTTGTATAGATCAGCAAGATAGCGATAGGGTGGAGAGTTTTGGAGAGAACCAGAGACAGTAACAGAAGTTGAAGTTCTCTGTATGTCAGCCTTCTCATGAACTGTCCTCTCAGCCACTTCCCTTGTGTCATCTGTTTATTTTATTTTAAGTATAAAATGTTAAATTTGAGTCTAAAATGGCTCAAACATGGAAGATCCTTGGGCTGGCTTTGCAGACTGTACTTCTATCCAAGCATATAACAGACTTAATTTCTCAAACTTGAGATGTTATTTGTTCTGATATTTAGGATTCTAGTCATAACTCTTTTATTAAAATAGATGTTTGAATCTGGGGATGTCACAACTTCTCTGGATCTGTTTCCTGTTATAGTGTATGCTTGCTGTAGGTGATAACTGTGGTCCTTTTCGTCCTGAAGTAAATGTTTCATTTTAATTTATCCTTTGAGAGCTCATTTAACCAAGTAAGAGTTAGCATTAAAAATGAAGTCTTCAGCCGGGCTCGGTGGCTCAACCTGTAATCCCGCGCCTTGGGAGGCTGAGGTGAGTGGATTGCCTGAACCCGTGGGCTCGAGACCCACCTGGGCAACTTGGTGAGACCTCATCTCTACAATAAATGAAAAAAACATTAGCCGGGTGTGGTAGCGTGTGCTTGTAATTCCAGCTACTTGGAAGGCTGAGGCAGAAGCACCACCGGAGCCCAACAGGTCGAGGCGGTGGTAGCCAGGAGTGGCCACTGCACTCCAGTCTGGGCGGCAGAATGAGACTCCAACTCAAAAAAAAAAAAAAAAAAAGAAAAGAAAAAAGAAATCTTCAAATAATTAAAAAATTATAAATATGAGTATTAATCATAAAATTAATTTTTATTGTACTTATATGTTTTCTTTTTTCACTCCTTTCTAATTTAGCCTAATTCCAGACGTCATTTATATTTCATGTTTCTGTCATAAGACTCTTTTTCATAATTTTTTAACAAATCATTTAACCTCTGAATTGCTACTATGATTGTTGTAGATGTTAGTGTGTCTTTCCGCTGCTTCCAAGTTTATTCAGCCCGCAGCAGCTAAAACAATTTGCCAAAGTTCATAAGAGGCAAAACTGTAAAAAGAAAAAGAAAAAAAGATATAAAGTTTTTACTTCCAGATAAAGATTGATTACTGACATATTGTGGGATTATTAACAGTTAGTTAATATGCATGTTTTTCAGGTTTTGACTTGTTTATTAGACCAATACCAACTGATTCTTCTCTGTTTTCTCCATTTGCTCCATATCACTGACTATCTCTAATATGCCTATAAATTCCTATTAACTGTGGGGTGTTTTTCTAGACTTTTCAACCCCAAGTATATTATTAAATATTAGTTTATTTTATTCTTATGTTTATCATGATGTTTACTCACAGGAATTATAGCAGGTGTCATAATCAAACGCTTATTTCATGAGATCTGTTAAAGTGTTTCATTTTATAATCTTCTGTTAGTTTCAACCATGTGTTATATAGGTTTTTTATTTATAAATGTATTATTTATTCTCAACATGCCTGTGCATCTTAGTTTGTCTTTTACAGAGAAAGTAAAAAGGCCTAATTTTTTTTATATTTCAGTAGATAATTAATTAACCCCAAATTTGGTTGTACCTTAATACATTTATTTTCATTACTATTTTGTTTTATTTTTTTAAATAAATGTATGTATGTAATCATCATTTTTACTTGCTATTTTTCTAATAGAGCACATTTTATTTTTATTTTCTATACCCTCTGGTTGTTCTGATATATACTCTTAAGTGATTGGGCTGGAGATTATTCTTTTAGTTTTTATTTTGAGATTGTTTGATAATCCCCATTTAGAGTGACTCTGTGAAGATCTTGGACAGTGATTGCAGTAAATTCCTTTCTGTAGTTGGAAACCTCACTTGCTGATTTTCTAGTCTTTGTAATCTTGGTTGTTGTATCTCGATGCTTCTATCACTGTCAGAGCATTTTCCTCTAAAAATGCAAGAAGTTTTGACTTTTTTCTTCTTTCCTTAGAGTTGTATAATTCTCCGGCAATTCTACAGTGTCAGAATACTATTAAATATCATTACTTTTTTTCTTGGACTGGTCTTTGGACAACCAAATTTATAGTTCAGAATGGTAGCATAAAAGTAAATATTCTATTTTGGGGATATTGACTTATCTCCTGGGCTAAAAGACGGTCTTTTATTTAATAGCTCAAGAATAAAAATTCATTCCATATTAGATCATGGAGCAGAGCTCCTTGGATCAATTTTTGTTTATTCTTCTACTACTGAGCTGCAGAAGAATTTATCATTAGTTTTCCACTGTGAACTCTAGAGACAGGGGAGGGGTCAGGTGAGCTAACCCGAAGAGCATCACATAGAAATTACCGCAGGTGATGCACCAAGGAGTGGTTCATTGCTGTTTTATACCAACGATATATTCAAACAGGCTATGTAGCCAGGATATGAGAGTTCCTGAAACCTGAGTTACAGTCTGGTTCATATGAAGTGAATGAGTGTGTGCAAGGAAACAGGGAAGCAAGAGGGTCAGGTGAGGGCAAAAGACCTGTAGGGATTCTTTCCCATGGCTTATATCTGTGTCATGTGCATCCTAGAGAGTGGCTACACTCTTTATTAGAGCAGATGAACTGCTGTGAAGCAGTTCCATTTCCTCAAAGGTGTCTTATTAGTTGGTTGGTTGGCCCATCCCTCGAGACAATGAAAGAGTTCTTCCTCTTTATGAGAGAGTAGGCTCTTTTAAAAATGGTTTTGGTTGAGGTTCTCTGAAGTGGACAGATTAGGAGATTAGAATATTTCTCTTATATGACTTGACTCTTAGTTTGTGTTTGTTAATGATAGATAGCTCTTCTCCATAGGCCACCCATTGCTCTAGCCTGATTCTCAACACAATTTCTCTTATTATTAAAAATA
The DNA here is from genome assembly GCA_027257055.1 of Cephalopachus bancanus. Taxonomy (NCBI): domain Eukaryota; kingdom Metazoa; phylum Chordata; class Mammalia; order Primates; family Tarsiidae; genus Cephalopachus; species Cephalopachus bancanus. The sequence continues at coordinate 1,472,606 of JAPVLO010000162.1, read as the reverse complement.
ATATTATCACATGATCTTATTAAAGTGGTTCTCAGGCCGGATGTGGTTTCTCAAGCCTGTAATCCCAGCAGTTTGGAAGGCTGAAGCGAGAGGATTGCTGGAGCCCAGGGGTTCAAGACCAGCCTTGGCAATGTGGCAAGATCTCATCTCTACAATAAATGCAAAAATTAGCCAGGCGTAGTGGCTCGCACCTGTAATTCCGCTAATTGGAAGGCTAAGGCGGAAGGATCACCTGAGCACAGCAGATCGTGGCTGCGGTGGCCATAAACATGCCACTGCACTCCAGCCAGGGCAACAGAGTGAGACTCCGACTCAAAGATATATATAGATATATAAAGTGGTTCTCAGCACACTTGCTCTTTGTTATAGTTGCAGTCTCAAAAGTACACCTTACCAGATAAAATATGGCATATCCTTGCAGTCAGTACCATTGTGTCATGATGAAGCGAGTGAAGTTTGTTCTACGAGAGGAGACCCAAAAATCCCTGGAATTTGTTTACCAAAAGAATGTGTATTTTTTCTTAAATGTTTAAATGCCAGTTACCTTCAAAGTACTCTTCATTTGATGTAATACAACTAATGAGATACTTTATCCACTGCTCTTTGAACTCACCAATTTCGATGCCTTTGATGCTTCTGCCTCTTTTGTTTTACTTTTCCACATCAGCAAAACGTTTCCCTTCAAGGATTTTTTCATCTTGGGAAACAAAAAAATAGTCACTTGGGGCAAGATCCGGAGAATAGGGCGAGTGGGGTGAAGGGACCATGCCATTTTTTTAGTCAAAAATTTCTGAATAGCTGGCATAGTGGCTCATGCCTGTAATCCCAGCACTTTGGGAGGCAGAGGTGAGGATTGCCTGAACCCAGGGGTTTGAGACCAGTCTGGGCAACTTGGCAAGACTGCATCTCTACAATAAATTTAAAAATTAGTCAGGCATGGTGGCATGTGCCTGTAGTTCAGCTACTTGGGAGGCTGAGGTGGAAGGATCACCTGAGCCCAGCAGATCACGGCTGTAGTCACTCTGAGCATGCCACTGCACTTCAGCCTGGGCAGCAGTGTGAGATTCTGACTTAAAAAAAACAAAACAAAATAAATCAACTGAACACTCAGCATGGTGTGGGCAGGTGCCCTCATAAATCACCCATCATGAAATGGACAAATGCATTAACAGACTCTCCAAAAAAAAAATTAACTGAAGCTGAACACAGTCTCTTACAACAGTGCCTGCTGATGTACTGATGCCAATGGGTTCCTAGAATACTTAGGTAACAGTGGAAGCCTGTATCACAAGGGGGCCGCCCTCCAAAAGATAATTCCGGGGTTTTTTGGGTTCTTCCTCATATACCACGACCTAGCTGAACCTACTTGTCCCAAGTAAAATAATTTAGAAAGAAAAGACTACAAATTATGTGATTTCACATACACAACAAGTTCAGAATAGGCAAATCTGTGGGAACAGTGACTAGATTGGGGGTTGTCGTGGGAAGTTGGGAATGAGCAGTGACTGCTTAATGGATGGATACAGGGTTTCTTTCTGGTGTGATGAAAGTATTCTGGGATTAAATAAGCGTGATGGTTACACAGCATTGTAAATATACTAAGAAATATTTTTAAATGGTGAACATGGTGAATTTTATATAACATTTATGTATTAACAAGTACATCTGCATGTTAGTGGCGTGACTGCTGAACGAAGAAGTTCTTGCTGTTTCTTGGTACCAGTGCTGGCTGGCAATTTTTCTAGTTCATGATTTAAGTGGTGGTGAGAATGTGGATGAACTGGCAACTGAAACTGAGGATCCCCTCTTTAGGAGAAGCAGATACTTGTCCTGTGGCTTCCTGATTCATGGAAAGTGCTGTTGGATACTCTCCTTTATCTAGTCTTGTCATCAGTGGGTAATGTCTTGTGTATTCACCACCTTTTACCGAACTCTGTATTGCAGTTCTCCTGCTTTCCCTCTTTTCAGAAACTATTTCCTAGTTTGTTGACTAGGAGTAGATAACAAGCCTTATATTTTGGGATTCTCTGGAATGTACAGTTATAAATGTGTGAGTTAGAGTTCTTCTAATGGGGCATATTGCAGAGCAGTTTATTGGCACATAGGCCATATTTTTCCAGATTATTTCCTACCCAGAGACAGGGCTCCATCAGTCCAAGACTCCTGATGCCACATCTCATTGCATTAGAGTACAAAACAGAACCCCCATAGACAACATCACTTTTTATTGACTGTACCATGAGGGTTTGGGGAGACAGAATGAATCTGTTTTGTTCACTGGGGTGCCTCGTCTCCTTTTCTACTCTACTAATGAGAAACACGATCAAAGACACAAATGGGGCTGGGCATAACCTGTCCCACATAGCAGCTCTTAGTCTTAGAACGAAAGGGAGGACAGCTGGCTAGTCCGTTGACTGGTGAATGGTCAGTGGCCAAGTAATATTTTAAATTATTTTCCCACTCTTTCCCAGCTCTGTGAAGGGCTGCAGCTAGGTATAACAAACATCAACCAGTAGTATCAGACTGTCAGTAATCAGCATGCCAAAATGTAGTTCCTTGTTACATGACAAGTAGAGAAAACATATGGCAGGCAGGTGGTGGTGGCAGGATCATTATCAGCTCAGAGTGAGACTGGCAGTTCATTTGCAGATAGTGATGCCCACCTGCCATGGCAACAGTACACCACTGGGCACCCGGAAGCCCTCATGATCGTGTCCTTCTCACAGTGTTTAGCCTACCCTGCATAATCCTTACTGGTTGGCAGACACTACTGAGTAGTGACCATGGCCTCAGTGTGGGAACTATTGTGATGAAATAGATGCTCCATGCTGAAGACCCTGGTTGAGAGCAGGCTACTTCTGTTTAGGGTTCTATTGTATTTTATTTTATTTTATTTTAATTTTTGAGTTGAGGTCTCACTTTGTTTCTCAGGCTGGAATACAGTGGCTCAGTCGCAACTCACTGCTGCCTCCAACTTTGGGCTCAGGCAGTCCTCCCACTTTAGCCTTCTTAGTAGCTGGGACTAGAGGTGCGCACCTCCACACTTGATTGATTTTTTAAATTTTTTTTTGTAGAGGTGAAGTCTTGCTATGTTGCTTAGGCTGGTCTTGAACTCCTGGGCTCAGCTGTCCTCTTGCTTCAGCCTCTCAAAGTGCTGGAATTACAAGCATGAGCCATCGCGCCAAGCCTGTTGTTTTGTTTTTAAAGATAAATTTTTTAAATATATTTACGTAGCTTACCATACTGTTCATTTTTCTTAAAACTTAATCTTTTTTCCCCTTTCCAAATGTAATTTGAAAGATTAATTTCCTGTGGGAGTATATGGTGTGGCAAATTGAAAATGCTTTATAATTGTACCTTCAAAGATAAGCCATTCTAGTGGCAGATATGCTCCTCCAGATTGTTTCTATGCCTCCCTCAACGTTTGTCCCCCTAATAGGATTATATTTTATTTGCCATTGTTTATTTGCCTTTCTATTTGAATGTCTTTCCATAGCAGAATGTATAGACCTCATTGTTTTCAACAGTTACATCACATTCATTGAGAAGTACTGGTAATAGATTGGTGAAAAAAGTCGGCCTCATCTCTGCCAACTTTGAATTCAGGTGCTATATCTCAACTTGTAATTGTGCATTTGTACATATATCTTTGTATCTATAGACTGAATTCCTAGAAGTGGAGGACATACATATTAAATGTTAGTAGAATGGCCAGCTTGACATCCAGTGATGTTATAATAATTTAGAATCCTGCCAACAGTGAAAAATACCACAATTGAAAGTTCATTGTTTGGTGGCTCAGCCTGTAGTCCCAGCACTATGGGAGACCGAGGCAAGTGGATTGCCTGAGCCTGCGGATTCGGACCAGCTCAGGTAACTTGACGAGACCTCATCTCTACAATAAAACTAAAAATTAGCCGGGTGTGGTAGCACATGTCTATAGTTCTGACTACTTAGAAGGCTAAGGTGGAAGGATCGCTGGAGCCCGGTAAGTCGTCGCTGGGGTGACTGTGAATGTGCCACTGCACTCCAACCTGGGCAACAGAGTAAGACTCCAACTCAAAAAAAAAAGAAAAGAAACTTCATTGGGGCCAGGCTCTGCTCAGCCTGTAATCCCAGCACTTTGGGAGGCTGAGGCAAGTGGATTGCCTGAGCCCTCGGGTTCAAGACCAGCCCCAGCAACTTGGCAAGCCCTCGTCTCTACAATAAATAAAAAGATTAGCCAGGCGTGGTAGCATGTGTCTGTAGTTCCAGCTACTTGGAAGACTAAAGCAGAAGGATCTCCGGAGCCCAGCAAGTCGTCACTGGAGTGACTGTGAATGTGCCGCTGCACTCCAGCCTGGGTGACAGAGTAAGATTCCAACTCAAAAAAGAAAGAAAGAAAGAAACTTCATTGGGGCCAGGCTCAGTGACTCAGCCTGTAATCCCAGCACTTTGGGATGCCAAGGAGAGTGAATTGTCTGAGTCCATGGGTTCGAGATCAGCTCAAGACCAGCCCCGGCAACTTGGCAAGATCTCGTCTCTACAGTAAATAAATAAAAAAAAAAATTAGCCAGGTGTGGTAGCACATGCCTGTAGTTCCAGCTACTTGGAAGGCTGAGGTGGAAGGATCACCAGAGCCCAGCAGGTCGACGCTGGGAGGGCCGTGAGTATGCCACTGCACTCTAGCCTGAGGGACAGAGTGAGACTCCACTTCAAAAAATTAAAAGAAACTTGGACAAAAGCACAGACAACAGTGATTAAGTTCAGCACATAGAGAAGTAGATAAAGGTGGGAAAATTATAGTGGAAGCACTGAAAATTCTGTAGATCTGCATGTGACAGATCTATAAGGAGTACTATTCTTCATAGAGGGAATGTGTCACAGCACAAGACATCAAAATTTGTTAATTTTATATGAAGTCAATGAGCCATAGACTATTTTTATCCCCTCTTTACAACTGCCTCTGAGAAATGGTAAAGAAGGTACATTCAGGTTGACTTGTGGTACTTAGACATGCAGGGTATTGGCTCGTCTCTTCAGAATGTAACAAAATAGACAAATATATTCTGTATTCTGAGATGGGGGACTAAAAATATGGAGTATTTGTCTTATATTACCACCTGGGACCTTTCACTTTATTAATGGATTATTGATCGTGACTTTTTTTTTTTTTTTGAGTTGAAGTCTTACACTGTCGCTCAGGCTAGAGTTCAGTAGCATGCTCACAGCCACTGCAGCCTTGACCTGCTGGGCTCAGGTGATCCTTCCACCTTAGCCTTCCAAGTAGCTGGAACTACAGGCACATGCCACCATTCTGGGCTAATTTTTTTGTAGAGATGAAGTCTCACCACATTGCCCATGCTGGTCTCGAACCTGTGGGCTCAGGCAGTCCTCTCACTTCAGCCTCCCATAGTGCTGGGATTATAGGCATGAGCCACCATGGCCGGTGATCATGATTTCTAATTATTATTCCTTTTGAGGGACCATCTGTCTTCCTGGGAATGCAATTGAACTCTCCTCTTGAAATAACCAATAGATTTGGGAGTTGGCTTAGAGTTACTTGGCTTGTCTTGCTAAGTTGTTGTGACCTTATGTACCTTGGACAGAACAACTTGGTGGGGGAGAGAGAGAGAGAGAGAGAGAGAGAGAGAGAGAGAGATGCACATAGCAAAAAAATCTACCTTCTAACTCATTTTTAAGAGTGTGGTTTAGTGGCATTAAGTATATTCACACTGATATGCAGCCATCACTACCATCCATCCATCCCCAGAACTTTTTTATCTTACAATATTGAAATTCTGTACCCATTAAACAACTCTCTCTTCATCCCCTGGTAGCCACTCTCCTACTTTTGGTCTACAAATTCTACTACTTTGGGTACCTTATTTAAATGGAATCATACAGTCTTTCCTAGTAAGTAATGTCCTTAGAGTTTTAGAGTTTCCTTCCTTTTTAAGGCTGAGTAATATTCCATTTTGTGTATATATCACATTTTGTTTATCCCCTCATCTATCCTCTGGAGATTTCAGTTGCTTTTGCCTTGTGGCCATTGTGAATAAATTCTGCTATGAATATCTCTTTGAGATCTGCTTTCATTTCCATTGATATATATACCCAGAGAAGTGGAATTGCTGAATCATGTGGTAATTCTATTTTTAATTTTTTTGAGGAGGTTAAGCAATATTTTTGCTTTATGTTTCTGATGATGGAAACCAGAACACCGTGGGACTGGGAGAAGGCTTCTTTGTCTATACAGATAGATGCCTGTGCTAGCCTACTTCATAAATACAAGCCTTTTGGGATGCAAATGATGTGCTGGATCTAGGCTTATCCTCCAATGCGAACTACCAAATATCTGAATGTGCATAAGCGTTTGGGACTGGGGGATCGGTTGTACGTATATGCAGGTTTTCAAAGCAGTGACATTTAGTCAAGAGAACTGTATTTGAAGGTGGATGCAGGTACAGTGCAGAAGGGTCTTTCATCAGGGTCTGTGCAGTTTGGCTTTAGTGGTCATTGCTCTATGCATGGTGTGTCTTTGATCAAGGAACCTTGTTGCATTTGGTAGGTCTCTACTAAATAGGTGGCATAGAGGGAGAGGATGGCATTTTACAGAAGGAAGGGTTTGTGACACTGATGCCTTAATATCTTGGAATGTGTGCTTAGCAACAAAACTGAGAATAATTTATATATACAAGTGTTGTATCCTTGGGCTATTTGACCACTAGCATGTATTCCTGACAAATTATCATCTTTTTCTTCATAATTCTCTGTGAGGTCATGATACATGTCCTTGAGGTCAATTCACCATCCTAACTTAGGCCTTTAGTTAACTTACCTAAATTTATATATTCTTTGTCTGGGTGACTTCTCAGTGCTATCTCATGGACATGCTGGAGAAATGTGAGTGCTCTCTGAACTGTAGTGAATGCAGGATGGCTGTTCTATACTAGCTTTACTCACTCAAGCAATACCTAGCCCCTTGCCCCAGTGCAAGAGGAGTTCATTGGAACTCTTGACAGGGTACATACTTTCGTCCCCACTTGTACTGATTAGATTTCCCAATTTGGCCTTTTGGTGAGTACAGACATTTCAAGTTTTCATAGACAGAGCAAATGTAATGTAACCTTTTCTTTTTATTTTATTTCTTAGTATCCATTTCCTTCCCCAGTAATTCATAGAAGCCATTCAGCAGACCTGCTTTCTTCATATTCTTGATCCTCTCATCATAGTTTTATTACTGCTTTTGGTGTAAAGACCGGGTGACATTGGGTGACACAAAGGCATAAGTATCTCCATATATTTGTGCTGCTTGTGTGGCTGGAACTCCTCCAGGGAGAGTTCTGGACGAAGTGATTTAATTTCCCCTGACTGCTGGTGACCTTGGAAATTTTGGCCACAGATGACTCTGATTGACACTTGTATAAAGGAGAAAAAGACCCACACTCAACTTATGTCCTTTAGAGTAAGGCAGTGGGAGGTGGCAGCTCTGATGAGTAAAAAGGGACATGCAGAAGTCATAAGGGGACACTCCTTAGGGACAAGCATTGTGTATTAAAATTTGGTTTTGGTATGAGATATGCCAGTGATAAAATAATGAGTAAGATAATGGTCAGAGCATTAACACACAGATTGTACTTTTAAAGTATATTTTGTAGTGTTATAAGGACTGAAGAAGCAGTAGGTTTAATGAAAATGCTGGCAGCCATGGCGTTATTTTCAAATAGTGATCTCTATGTTTAGCTTAGGTACCCCATTCAGATTTATTTAAAATATTTTCAGTTGTCAAAAATTTGGTGTTTATATGTGCCTATTATTTACCTCCAAATAAAACCATGCGGTATTTTTTCATCATTTTAATGTTATGTTTGTTGCGACATTGTAGTCACTACCTCTAGAAATCTTTGCTATTTACTAATGGTTCTGTACCCCCAAATGTTTTCACATATATCTGTGGCTCTTGCACTTGTGTATGCTTCTAATTAAATATTTACCAAACTAAAGGTTTATCAGGGAGAAATGATGTTCACTTAAATGAATGCCTAATGTCAGATAGAGACTCTTAACATCTCCACGGCCCTGTGTGAAGCTGTATTTTGTCTTTCCCCTCAAAACAGATAGAAGCATCTGCCCATTCATTAGGGCCAGAAGAGACTCATTTTGTCAAAAATACATCAAATAAGAAAGACATTGACTCTATGCTTTATAAAGGTTTAATGTTTCATTGATGAAAATGAAATGTGCTTAGAATAGTTCTGAATGTGTGTGGGGGAGATAAGAAGGGCGATTGTAGATGACAGAGAGCAGCACAAATACACAAATACATGGGAACCAGCCTAAGCACCTAATTAACAATGATTCAGAAAGGGGCATTGAAGAATACAGCTAGGCCAGATTGGAGAGGTAGGAAAGGAACCTTGCTTTATGTCTCCTAATCTTTGCAGTGTAGATAAGACAACAAAAGGTATACTTTTGTGTGTGTGTGTGTGTGTTTGAGTGAGAGTCTTACTCTGTCACCCATGCTGGAGTGAAGTAGCATACTCACGGCCACCCCAGCGTCGACTTGCTGGGCTCCAGTGATCCTTCTGCCTCAACCTTCCAAGTAGCCGGAACTACATTTGCGCGCTTCCATGCCCGGCTAATTTTTGTCTTATTGTAGAGACGAGGTCTTGCCAAGTTGCCCGGGCTGGTGTCGAACACACTGGCTCAGACAGTCCACTCATCTTGGCCTCCCAAAGTGCTGGGATTACAGACTGAGCCACCGAGCTCAGTCTTTTTTTTTTTTAGCAGGATTTATTGAGAGGATAGAAAAGCTCGCAGAACAGGAGGCACCCGAGGGGGTTGCCCTGCAAATGTTGTTTTAATCAGAACTCAAAGATGTCCTAAGGAAACAAATAAATTTCAGCTTTTTACGATTATAAAACTTTATAAAAATAAGTAGCTCCATTTCTTTTTAATAATATCAAGAACCAACAGAAACATTAATTATTATTTATTTGTGTGTGTATTTGTGTGTCGAGGTCTTATTCTCTTGCCCATGCTGGAGTGCAGTGGCGTGATCATGGCTCAGCACAGCTTCAACCCCAACTTCCTGGGCTCAGGCAATCCTGCCTCAGCCTCACTAGTACGTGGGACTACAAGCGTGTACTACCACACCCTGCTAATTTTTTAATTATTGAATTAATTTTTAAATTTTTTGCAGAGGCAAGGTCTCACTATGTTGCCCAGGCTGGTCTCAAACTCCTGGGCTCAAATGGTCCTCCTGCCTTGGCCTCCCAAAGTGTTGCGATTACAAGACATGAGCCACTGTGCCCAGCAGAAACCTAAATTATTAACTTTATAAGCAGATTTTTTAAAACCCAAGTTTCTGGCCACTATCTACACAAAATTCATCCATTAGAATAAACTTCAAATACTAGGTAAAGAATTCTAGAATTATGTTGCTAACTCAAGAATTAGTAAAGTCCAGCTATTGAGTTGGTAAAAGGCACTGAAAGTATTGTTATTAAACTGTTGAATAGAATATATTTTACATTAGTAGTTTCAGAGTGGGAGATTTTTTTCCCCTTTTACAAATTTATCCTCACACCTGAAGTTGGTTTTAACTAGAACTGAAAACGTATGTAACTTATCTTTGTAATCTAGTTGGATAATAGATTTGAAAAAGATAATGAAGGGTAAACATTTTATTTTTGTTATACCTAACTTTTCATACTATGTATTTTTAAAACTTGGTTCAAAAAGTGTTTACAAAGATTCATAAAACATAAGAGAAGTTCACAAGGAAAATAAAGGGCAAAAGCACCTCAAAAGGTAAGATCATATGATAGATGACTGATGCTAAGACTCGTGTGCCTTAATAGTTAGTCTTGAAATGCCCAGTCCCATCTGGTGACCACCATATGTGAGTTTTGAGTACTTGAAATGTGGTTGGTCCAAATTGAGATGTGCTGTGTATGTGTAAAGTACACATCAGATATTAAAGTTTTAATACAAAAAAATCTCAGTACTATTAAAATAATCATTATATATTGATGTAATAGCCTAGCAAATTTGAGTTAAGTAAAAATAGTATTAAAATTAATTTCACTCATTTTTAATTTTTCAGTGTTGCTATTAGGAGAATTAAAACATACACATGCCATGCTCATTTGTCACTTATTATATTGCTATTATACAGTACTTGTCTAGAAGAAGCTGAGTTTGACATCCTGTGGAGAGAGATGAGCAGCTCCATAAGCGCTTATGTCTGAATTAGCTGGCAGGTAAGCTCAGAGCATGCCCAGAGGCAGGACCAAGAGGCTCCTGAGCGATTTGTTTTGAAGTTCTTTCTGCATCTAGATGAATGGATGATTGATGTGCATTTCAAAGTTTTAAAAAATATGCATCACATATATTTTTTACAATAATTTCATAAAGTACTTTTAATAGGGAAGAAACATCAAGAACACATTATTTGAGTATTGATATATAGAATATATGGAAGGTCTTGTTAAGTCCAAAGCAAATGGAAACTTGGTTGCTATTTGATGTTCAGTGTCTTCCTATAATTCAGTAAGCCAAGAAGTATCCTGCCCAGAATATCTCTAGTTTGTGTATTAATTGAGATGGTTCACAATACTGTGCTTCAATTATCTCTGGTAAATAAAATATCCAATAAATAGTACCTGCAAATTTAATGTATAAAGTATCTAAATAAATATTAAATAGTGTCTCATTCTTTAAAATAAGCCCTACTTAGCTCTAAGTTGGGATGAATATGTATGAGGTACATATTTTTGTTTGCTGTGGCACTTTAAAGAGAAAAGTGTATTTAATTTAGTCTTTCTGCCTCATGATTTCCGTAGTCTAGTGATTTAAGTCAACATGCATCTTATTGATGCATATATGTATGTGTGTATATTTATTTATTTATATCTCATGGGTACTTATTTAGCATTTACTCTGTCCCAGGCACTTTTCTAAGAAAATCAGTACATGCTTATCTAAAAATAACTGACACTTAGAACTTGCTGTGATTCAGGCAGTGTTCTAAATACCTTTTGTATATTAATGAATTTTTTCCTGTGAGCAGTGAGGTAGGCAAGTTATATGTGCTAATTAGAAGCACAGAGACACTAGGTAACTTACACAAGTTCACACAGCTCTTAGGTAAAATGTCTGGAAACCAAATGCTGCAGCCTGGCTATTCCAAAGCATCCGTGCTCTAAAATAGGCTGTGTGCAATATTTTGTTTTACTTTAGTTTCTAGATAGCACCAGTTGGACTTAGGCCAGATGATGTTGTCTACTCTGCATCTGGGATGAATAGAGGCTTTTCGTAACTTCCTGAAGGTTCTGTCATGACAGAGGAGTTATAAAAGGTGATTTCGGGTTATAAAAGGTGATTTTGAAAGGGTATTTATTACAGCCCTTTTTACATTTTTGAGTGGCTGTGTGGAATAGTGGGTGGGATCATGTGATAATTATGCAAAATAGCCTTATACATAGTGTTTTAAACCAGGGCTCTGGTAACAGGGGATCTTACATTTCATATGTTTAATTAATTCAAAGTGTGTATCTAAATGTACCAAGACAACTTGTTAAAAATAGCAGATCTTTTCCTTGAGTGTTGTAACTCTGTAAACCTAGGTTGTAAATTCTAAAATGCTATCTTAACATGTCAGCGGTCACATTTGAGAAAATGTCAACATAATCAAGAGGTCTTAAGGATGTCAAACTGCACATAGACTCTGTCAGCTCAGGTGGGTAAAGGATACTGGACTGCCTAAACAATGATTTGTAGCCTAAATAATAATTTCTTGAAACTCAACCTATATAATCCCCTCGGCTTCTTTATCCAAGAAGTCAGTGGTTTTCAAGGCATTAACCTAACTCACTCTCCTCTTGCCTGACAAAGAATAAATCTCTTCTTCCCCTAGCTCATTGCCTCATACTCAGTTGATCTGCGAGGGATAGCAGCGGTTTGCTAACTGGACAAAACCAGTAGCTCTAGTTACATTAAAGTTGTAACTCTAGTTACAGTAAAGCCAAACTCAGGCTGCAGCCTGTGGAGATGCGCTTGCTTTTCTCCCTAGCTCATCTCACCTCAACTTTTATGCTCAGGCAGTTCACATTTTGTTATCAGCATCAAAGTTTATGAAGTTCTTTTGTGATTTGACACTGTTCTAGTTACTAGTTGTATGAAGACTATCCAGAGATTCTCAGAATTTCTAAGTGTGGTCCAGAGCCATTCTATCATACTAAACTATTTCTAGACTTTACAAGTAGCTACCCTTTCTTAGCTTTGAGAACCAAATAGTATGAGAAATTATATGTATTTTGCTTGCTTAATCTTTCATGATTGTTTCTTTTGATTCAATCATTGGAACTTTATTACAGTTTCAATATATTTTTCTTCCCTCTGTCCTCCCCCCCACCCACACACATGCATAGTTTAAATAAATGTTTTGTTATATAAAACAGCAGAATGGTCAACAACTTTGTCAATGTGGTCCTCAAAATGCCTAACTTCATTTCAAAGATGTCCTTCATAATGTTATATCTGCAGGCATTGCTGATTATTTGTAATTATTCATGTAAGCAATATTTGCTTTATTTTCCCCTGCTACCTGGTAGGCCTATTCAACGCTTTCTATGAATAAGAGACATGGTTTCCCCTCTCATGGAGCTTATGATATGTGTGTTCCAATAGATTGTAGTAATATAAGGTAGGAAACAGCAGTTTAAGAAAACACCATGGAGTATACTGTGTCTGACTTAATTATAGAATTCTAGATTTAAGTCATCTCTAAAGTTTTAATCTAGTGCTCTTATTTTCAAGGTAAAGAGAAACTGAGACCTAAAGATGTTATGTAACTCATTTGTAAGAGAGCAGCAAGTAGAACCAAGCAAGAGCCTAGCATTCCTTGTGGTTGGTCATTGCTGTAAACAGGAATCATGCTTTGAGTCAGTGATACAGCCTTTTGGTAATGTATTTGTAACATACTTGTATACCAAATATTTCAGGAGTATCTGCTTTAAAAAGGAAGAACACTGCTGTATTTATTAGTTTCTTCTCTTCAACTCATGCCATTTCGTATGTGTTTAACCACAAACACTAAATTCTGCCTATCATTTACTCAGATGAAGACATTGCTAAGATTTACATTGGTTTTAATTGAAACTGTTAAAACTGTGGCTCTTTTTCAAGTGATTGACAGGTCAGTGATGAGTATCTAGAGATGAAAAATTCCATGGTAGAGGATAGATCTCAGAATCCACAAGAGAAGGACATAAATGCTAATTACACATTGACTTTAATTCCTAATTTGTCATAGCTGCCTGCAGGTGTGTATCTTGGCTGTGGGCTATTCTCAGGGCCTCATTTGTATTTGATATTTTCTCTAATAATGTTGCATTTACAAAGAGCTCTTTAATCTCGGACTTATTTACAGTTCTCTTTATCTAGGTATAGGAAACAGTTAATTGGCCAATGAATGCCGTTGTTTCTTTTGGTTATTGAGGATTAAAGTTTTTCTGTCTTTCCATTGATTTTGTGGAAGACGGTTTTAGAACAGTGCCTCGATTTGGCCTTCTGGCCTGAAAGATGCACAGGTGTTCGCTTTTATTTGTTACTCTCCTTGTTACTCCCACCACCGCCATGCATGTGGCCTTCTGGATGAATTAGTGCTCTCTCTGAGTAGAGTGTTCATGTTTCTGTGCTGAAGAGCTGCTGTCCCACCCCTCTCTGCCTGCTGAGGAGGAGACTTGGCATCGGCAGATGCAAGATAACCTTGAGATTCACTTAGTTTATTTTTAGGCAGTGATGATTTCTTTTTTCCTGGTAGTAGAATTGAGAGCTTGAGTTTGTTAGATGTATTGGGTGAAAACACAAAAGAATCATGGACTTTAACTTCCCACCACATGCCCCCCAGTGGACCATACCCTGTGGATATGTCCTATTTAAAATTGGTCCTGAGATACTTTTCATTCCATGGAATGGCCACCTTTGCAGTCTAGCTTCCATACACTTGTGATTTCTTGTGTAATTTCTGTCACGATTCCAGCTGTCCTGTTGCTTTCCTGGCCCTCTTCCTGCTTTGTTAGGTGAGTTGTAGGGCCTTGTCCAAGGAGAGTTCTGTGTGTATCAACTTAGCATCAAGACTACTTCCCGAGGTGAGTGGATTGCCTGAGCCCGCGGGTTCGAGACCCGCCTGGGCAGCAAGACCCCATCTCTACAATAAATCAAAAAATCAGCCGGGTGTGGTAGCGCATGCCTGTAATTCCGGATACTCGGAAGGCTGAGGTGGAAGGATTGCCGGAGCCCAGCAGGTCGAGGCTGCGGTGGCCTGGAGCGGCCACTGCACCCCAGTCTGGGCGACAGAGTGAGACTCCAACTAAAAAAAAAAAAAAAAAAAAAGACTACTTCCCCTCTCATTGATCTGAGTCACCCATGCCTCTCCATGTGCAGACCTACCATCCATTGCCCTTTGGATTGTATTAACTCTGGCCAGCAGCATGCAGGGAAACTATTAAAACTTTTTTCTTGGAGGGAACTAGTTGTTCATCTCCTCCCCTGTCTGATCACATGTCTCACATTTACCCATCTCCTGAGTTTTAGAGACATAAGCAAGACCTCACAGTAATTTCAAGCTAGATTCTGGTTTTTAGAGCCGTCTTTATGTCTTTTTATTTTCTGTGTTGTTGTGTTATGACAGTACTTCTCATAAGAATGATTTACCTTAACCTCAGCCTTTAATTGGCTTGCTCTCTGATAGCTCCTTTCATTGCTTCTGAAGCATGATTCGATGGAGTGTTCTAGTGAGTGATCTGACAGTTGGAATTTTGAGGCAGCTGTCCTTTTCCAAATTTCCATGTTCATTTTTAAAATAAGTTTTTGAAGAGAAGACTGTTTGAAAGGATATTAATGGTGCTTTCCAGCAGTGTGACTGAACTTGATGCTTGTGCAATATGCTGTCTTTAAGCTGATCAGTAAAAACTGAAGATGTGTTTAGAAAAGGGATTCTGGACTGTGGGGATGGCTTAAGTCGACTTGAACCGATGCTTCTCTTCAGTGTAGGTGTGTAACCTTGTTTATGACTCAAATCAAGCCTACACCTTTATTCTATAAAGACATACCCTGTATGTTTGCTAGAAGATACCACATGCTTGTTTCTTTTGACACATAAGCATGTTTATCTCCAAAGGTTTTAGAAAGAAAAAGCATTGCTTAATGTGTGCATCCATTTATTTAGTGTATAGTAGGACTAAACAGTTTTCCCACGTTATGCTTCCAATTTCCTATCATCATACATAACCTTTGTTAACTCAAAACCTAAAGATTCTTCTAGTCCATTCTACCCTTTTTTTTTTCTTTTTGACCCCCATAACTACCTGACTCCAACTGTGTTGGTATTGGAGGTAGTTAGATTTGTATTTTTGATTTACATACTGTGAAACTAATTCCAGGCATCTTTGTGATTGCCATATTGTTTGCTTTTTTTGATAGCTCTTAACTTGGTCCTTGAGAAGCTATGACATACTGAATTTACTTGCAGTTTTTCTGTGGAGGCAGTTCATATTTTTAAAAACAGGGTTTCAAAGTAGTCTGACCCAGAAAAGGTTAAAGAACTGATTTATTATAATGTCTAGCAGTCCTGCAGAAGTTGTGCATGCCTCTCCTTTGTCAAGTAGAATTTCTATGGGGCCTTATGTGTTCTGTCATAAAGCATACCCTTTAGTTATCAGCTTTAGTCTGTCTTTTTAAAATAGACATTATTTTTTTGAGCAGTTTTAGGTTCACGGCAGAATTTAGTAGAGAGTACAGATTTCCCATATAACTTCTGGCTCCCCCCTCCCACACTCCCACCCTCCACACACAATGTCCCACACAAGAGTGGTATAGTAGTTACAGTTGTTGAACTACATAGGCACATTATTATCACACAAATTCCATAGGTTTCACGCTTTGTGTTACACTGTGGGTTTTGGCATTTATATAATGGCATGTATATACCATTCAGTATCATACAAAATAGTTTCGTTACCCTGAAAATCCCCTGTTCTCTATACATTCATCCCTCCTTACCTCCTAACCCTGGCAACTGCTGAACTTTTTTACTGTCTTTATAGTTTGGCCTTTTCCAGGATGTCATATAGTTGGAATCATACAGTATGACACCTTTTAGATTGGCTGCTTTCACATAGTAATGTGCATCTAAGGTTCCTCCATGTCTTTTCATGGTTTGATAAGCATATTTCTTTTTTTTTTTTTTAGATTAAAAACTGTAGTTTATTTAAAAGTAAATTAGAGAGAGAAAGAGAAGGGAGAGAGAAGATTCATCTCCCCAAGGTGGGGGAGGGGGCCAAAGCCAGGAAGCATGACAACAGCCATAGCTCAAAGAGCACATGGCCACATCAGAGTCTAGCAAGGCAATGGCCAGTGCATTTGTTTTTAGCACTGAATAATATTCTGTTGCCTGAGTATCCCTCTTTATTTGTCCATTCACCTACTAAAGAACATCTTGGTTGCTTCCAGGTTTTAAGCAAAGCTGCCGTTAATATCCATGGGTAGAATTTTGTGTGAACATAAGTTTTCAAGTCTTCTGGGCAAATTCTAGGATCTGTATTCCTGGATCAAATGGTTAGAGTATGTTTAGTTAAGAATCCACCATACTGTCTTCCAGAGTCGCTGTATCCTTTTGCATGCCCTTTACTGGTGAGTTAGAGTTCCTGTGACTCCACATCCTTGAGTGCATTTGGTGTTGTTAGTGCTTTGGATTTGGGACATAATGGGTGTGTGGTACTGTCTTATTTCTTAAATTGGCCATTCCCTAATGACATGCTGGGGAGCTTCTTTTCCTATGCTTGTCGTCTGTGTGTCATCTTTGGGCTATTCGGACCTTTTGCATTTTTTAATCAGGTTGTTTTCTCTCCCTTTTCTTTTTTTTTTTTTTTTTTTTGGAGATGAGTGTTTCACTCTCACCCAACTAGAGTCCAGTGGCATGATCACGGCTTG
Organism: Cephalopachus bancanus; assembly: GCA_027257055.1. NCBI lineage: Eukaryota > Metazoa > Chordata > Mammalia > Primates > Tarsiidae > Cephalopachus > Cephalopachus bancanus. The sequence continues at coordinate 1,455,626 of JAPVLO010000162.1, read as the reverse complement.
CTGCAGCCTTGACCTCCTGATTCAGGCAATCTTTCTGCCTCAGCTTCCTGGATAGCTAGGACTACAGTGTGCACCATCACACCCAGCTAATTTTTTTTTTTAATTTTTTTGTATAGATGAGGTCTCACTATGTTGCCAACCTGTTCTCAAACTCCTGGGCTCAAATAATCCTTTCTCCTTGGCCTCCCAAAGTGCTGGGATTATAGGAATGAGCCACTGTGCCTGGCCTGTCGAGCTGTTTTCTTATTATTCAGTTTTAAGAAATCTTTGTATATTTTAGATAACTGTCCTGTATCAGTTATATGTTTTGCAAATATTTTCTCCCAGTCTGTTGCTCAGCTATCATATTACTGTTTTTTCAAATCTTAGATCTAGAAGATCAAACTGCAAGTAAGCTGATCTTTTATGATTGTGCAGATATATTTGGCTGTTAGTAAGCTATGTTGCAGACTCTCAACCCTAACTTCCTTCTTTATTTTTAGGTCAATGTGACGGTGGACTACATTAGACCAGCCAGTCTAGCCACAGAGACGGTGCCTGCCTTTTCAGAGCGTACCTGTGCCACTGTCACCATTGGAGGAATGTGAGTGTTCTGACTGGTGGGGACTCAGCTGTCATCTCAACCAGCACAGAGTCCTCTACTCATCCAAGTCTCTCCTTCCTTTCACTCTGTGTTGCTTTCTCTTGCTCTTAACCCAGTGGTTTATACTGTGTATGACTTTATATTTGCAAAGTGCTTAATAATCACTCATTAGCTAATCACATACTTTCATTATTGTTGTTATTTAAGATTTATTGGGCTCTGTGTGCTTGGCATTATGGAGTACACACTATTAATGTTAGAGTCACACTGTCCCAGGGGGCCTCCAGAATGTTAGGTCAGGCCCACTTGCGTGTGATCTGATGCTGCATGAAAGATGCAAAGAATTGCACAGAAGTTAGATTAGAAAATGTAGTTTATTTAAAAAGTAAATTAGAGAGAGAGAGAAAGAAGGAGGAGATTCACCTCCCCATGGTAGGGAAGGGGGCCAAAGCCAGTTAGCATGGCAACAACCATAGCTCAAAGAGCACATGGTCACACCAGAGTCTAGCAAGGCAGTGACAAAATGGCTGCTCATGGTTGAGTCCTTTTAACCATTTCCCTTTGATAGGGAAGGTCATTAAGGTGATTGGGTGGTGGTCTGCTCCATGTCATCACAAAGGGGCAGGTAAGTACTTTACAGCAGGCAGATGGATGGGTTAGTCACATGATTACTGCCATGGTGGGAGACAAGGGGAGGGGTTAGGGGTTTTTCCTGCGAGAGACTTGTACGAATTTTGCAACAAGGGGAGGGGTTTTTCCTTCAAAAGACTTGTCAGACATTTGCAATCCACAAACTCCTTAGCAAAAAGCCATTTCTATGACTTCAACCAGCCAAGAGATGATCTTTGATATTCTGCCTTGACAAGGAACCTAAAAGTTTCCTAGAGATTATTATGCTAAACCATGAATTGGAAGGTTGGGCTGTCCTAGTCTTCCTTCTGATGGAGATTTGCCCAGGGGGTGGGGTAGGCTGCCTCTGGACCTGCAGTGAAAAATCTGAATGCTTCCTAAAACCTGCCTATTGGAAATTGATCTGTATTTAACCTATGCTAGATTCAAAGTGTATCAGGGGTAAAGTCTAAGCAAAAATGGTTATCCTGAGGCAAAAAGACTATACTAAACTCAGTTTATTCTAAGTTTTTATAGGTGTCTCCTTTCAATTACAATAAATAACACCATTTATTGGTATCTAGCAGGCCCTAGTACTGTCCAAAATTAGCTAAAAAGATCTTCTGCATGTTGGTTGAGGAAATTCAGTTGTAGAATAGTGGGGGAAGAGGGAAGAGGAGGAGAGGTTACTTGACCATTTTCTGTGTATGGAGGTATGTCATCAGTAGGTGATGAGGTCTTCTGTTCTGCTGTACTGGCTGTAACCTGGTCATATCCCAAGGCCTCTTGGCAGCCTGGTTGGGGAAGTCTTTAAAGGGAGGTATCTGGTAGGGGAAGGAGGAAGCCTGCTGGGCCAAGCTTCCACAATAAATATTAAAACAATCAAGTCAGTCTCCAGTAGCAATTCTTACTTTGCATAAAAGACACCAGCAATGGTAATTGTTTCCTTTTCTACTTAACAGTCTTGAATGTTATTTGTTACCAAACTTTTATTTTTCTTTTAAGGGAGCATATTGGAGGGGAAGGAAAGAGAATAGATTTCTCATCGAAACAAGGATTGTCTTATTGAAAATACAAAGAAACCCTTTGGAAATACCTCTAAGCTGCAGCCTGCCTGTGAAAGGAGCCAGGATCCTGAGTGATTTCACTTCTTGAAACTCTCCTGTCAATAGAAGCCTCTTTTCCCTCATTCTTGCTTTCACATTTGGAAATGACTGTTTTAGCCACTGTTACCACTCCTATGCTTATTAATGTTGTTAATGTTCACACAATTGGAGGTTTCATCTTTAACAGGTGGTGCTCAATATAGGCGTTTGATATTATTATCTTCACACCATCAGGCATCAGGCTTTGCTAGAAGTGGCTTCTTGACAAATCAAATACTTTTGAAATGAAAAAAACTAGGCCATATTTTGGTTATTCTTCTATCTGTCTAACTGCAGTAATGATTTATTACAAATTCGTCACCATTTCTTAGGAGCTGACTGCATGCTTCTCTACTGTAGAGAGCTGAAATGTTAGTATTCCTCCCCTATCTTAAGTTTTTGCTGTCACAAACAAGGAGTCTTCTCCATAGATAACTGCTTCTGCTATCTAAGTACTGGTGAAAACAACTTCGCTTTTGTAAAAAACACACATCTTTATTTTTGGCAGATGATCTCTACCAATATTTATCTAACATCTCATTATAGTAGATTATCTTACTTAGTTACTGCTAAGATATATTTTAAAAATAAGTTTATGCTGCTTAAAATGAGGTATTCAGGGAATGTTTTTATAGGGATATTTTTATTTTGGGGGTAATTTGAGACAGATGACTTTTTAAAATTTCCAGAGTAGAATTGCAGCCATGTTTTATGCCAAAACAACCTTCAGGTTTCTATGGCATTTATTTTTGCTTTGACTGAGTTGACTCCTTCAGCCTTCCTCTCTGTGTAGATGGGGTCGCTCTCTGTTTTAGTCTGGGTTTTAATTACATTCTTGAGACTTTGTAAGAAGGTGGTAACTCTGCTTTCAGTTTGATTGTTTAATAGCATAAGTTGGTCGGTATTAACTGACAACATACAATATCTGTACTCATACCTGCCAGAGATGATAACCTTGAGTTTTCTGCTTCTTGTTAATTGGATTTTATGAAATATTACTTTTGGAGATTTACAATATTAATTTTATCTATTTATTTATTTTATGAGTTGGAATCGCACTCTCTCGCCCAGACTGGAGTGCAGTGGCACGCTCCCGGCCACTGCAGTCTCGACCTTTTGGTCTCCGGCAATCATTCTGCCTCAGCATTCCAAGTAGCCCAAACTACAGGCATGCGCTAACGCACCTGGATAATTTTTGATTTATTATAGAGACAAGGTCTCGCCAAGTTGCCCGTGTGGGTCTCGAACCTGCTGGCTCAGACAGTCTGCACGTCTCAGCCTCCCAAAGTGCTAGGATTACAGACTGAGCCACCCAGCTTGGCCGAGATACCCATTGTTTAAGAGAAAATATGTTTATCAAATTCACCAGAAGCCCCCCCATCCCCGTCCCTTAAGGACATGAAAATCTCAATAACTCTCTATTGAAACAACTATGTGCAAGCATTCTTAGAAGTGTAAGGCAAACTGAGAAAAAACAAATTTGTTCATTTCCAAACTTATCTGCAACTTGGAGAACTCGGGTCTCTTCCACAGCTTTTACCCCATGGCCCTATATTAATTTTATTTAGGTGGTTTCAACAAGGCAGTTCCTGGCATGACCACAGGTTTGTTTTTATCTCATCAGTCCTCTAAAACTTGTGATCATTTACGCTTTGATTTGATGATTGGAAACTCAGTGCCAAAGACAGGCAGACCATCGCTAGCAGCATGCTTTCCGCGTTCTCACCTTATTTGTAGCTTCTGTTTATTGCCTTGATCTTGATCTTGTTTTTATTTATCTTTTTTTCCCCCAAAATTTCCAGTACTTTTCAAAATATCTTCAAATTGTTTAGAAAATTTGAGGTATTCATAAATAAGAATCTCCAAATATCCAGCTTCCATTCAGAATTAAGTATACTCTAGTAGCTTTCTATCTTAATGGTTAGTTATTCGTAAACATTGCCTAGAGAAGTTTTGTTTTTTGTTTTTGTTTTTGAGTTGGATTCTCACTCTGCTGCCCAGGCTGGAGTGCAGTGGCATGCTCACAGCCACCTCAGCCTTCCAGATAGCCAGAACTACAGGGGTGCACTACCATACCTGGCTAATTTTTATTTATTGTAGAGACGAGGTCTCGCCAAGTTGCCTGGACTGGTCTCGAACCTGTGGGTTCAGGCATTCCACTCGCCTCAGCCTCCCAAAGTGCTGGGATTACAGGCTGAGCCACTGAGCCCAGCTGATATTTTTTTTCTTTTTTTTAATATACATTCCAAATTTTTTTTTTTTTTTTTTGGGGAGTCGGGGGATCTCACTCTGTTATCCAGGCTGTAGTGCAGTGCCATGATCATGACAATCAGGGCTCACGGAAGCCTTCAATCTCCTGGGCTCAAGCGATCCTTTCACCTCAGTCTCTTGAGTAGCTTGAGACTATAGGTGCATGCAATCGTGCCCAATTAATTTGTTGATTTTTTTATAGAGACGAGGTTTTACTATGTTGCCCAAGCTGATCTTGAACTCCTGGTCTCAAGCAATCTGCCTGCCTTGTCCTCTTAAAGTGCTGGGGTTACAAACATGAGCCACCACACCTGACCTTTTTTTCATTTTAAAAATTAAACTGTAGCTGATCTCGGTGGCTCAGCCTGTAATCCTGCACCTTGGGAGGCTGAGGTGAGTGGATTGCCTGAGCCCGCGGGTTCGATACCCACCTGGCCAACTTGGTGAGACCTCATCTCTACAATAAATCAAAAAATTAACCGGGTGTGGTAGCATGCGCCTGTAGTTCCAGCTACTTGGAAGGCTGGGGCAGAAGGATCACCAGAGCCCAGCAGGTCGAGGCTGCGGTGACCGGAAGCGGCCACTGTACTCCAGTCTGGGCAACAGAGTGAGACTCCAACTCAAAAAAAAGAAATTAAATTGTACATTTATTTCTAAATCTCTGCTGTCTGGACGGGATGGGCCACCTATTTGATATCCTGTTGAATTATCTAGCTTCCCATTTGGAACGAGGCTCAAGAACACTAATTACAGAACTTTCTGTTTGTGTGATTTACATCTTCCTCATCTATTACAATTGTCCCACTCATATTTATTTGTTGCCACATTAGAGCCATTCCTCTTTATTAAAAAAATTTTTTTAATGTGTTTCTAAGCAATGGTCTCACTACCTGATATGCATAGAAGCAAATACTGTGCCATTGGTTTTTGAGAAAAGAAAGGGCTTTATTAAGAGGTCAACTGGCAAGGAGATAGGAAGCAGGACTCAAATGTATCTTCCTGATCTGGGAGTTAGGTCAAATTTTTGTGGGTTAGGGAGGACAGGCTGATATGCGGAAGCATTGGTGAAGCAGGTTTCAGTTGGAGTGCTTTAAACTTGGCCATTTATGGTAAGGTATGGAATGATGGATTTCAGCACCAGATGTTTCTAGATAATGGAACCCTGTTTCCAAAGGTGTCCTGATGTTCTGGTTTTGGTCATGTCCTGGCCTTCTTGTTTCTGCAGGGAGGAAACATTGGTTCTGAGTGTTATTAGAGGTCAGAGCTTTTCCCACTGTACATACCTGGGCTACAGTACTTGCAATTTTGGGTGTGCCGCATCTGCAAGACAGCTAATTAAACAATAGAGTTGAACTAGTTTGAGCTGATCCTGAGGTCAGGTCACACATGCAAGTGTTTTCATAAGTACACATTTTTTGTGTGCTCATATTTCAATGATATTTAATGAAGTACGTAATTAAGACAACAAGCACAACCAATATAAACTAGATTTGGGGACAAAAACAAATGGCTCAGCTGATTGGAACAGAAGTGTGCAGGTGTGTTAGAGTGGCCCTCAATCACTCTCACTGGCATCTGTCAGTAGATTTTGCTGAGTTCATAGAATGTGTGAATCAGTTAAGGCAAGAGTTCATTAAGAGAACTTCTATGGTGTACATTGCCTCTCTGAAAGGTGAACTTTGTTCAGGCTTGAAAAAACGTTATAGAATTAAGAAGAAACCCAGTCTAGATTATGTCTGTGATAATCTGTGTGTTTGTATACCTACATTTAGACCTTCCAGCATACAGTAGGGCTCCCCTGTTATTAAAAGAGAATAGTGGCCTTTTCTAACTATAGAAGAGTTTCTCTGAAACTGATGATTTTGGGGGAATGAGGGGAAGGAGGCAGATGAGGTGGTGTCTCTTAGAGTTATTTCAAAACCAATTTTTAGATGTATTTCACATGCAGAGTGTGTGAATTGTCTGTGCCCTCAGTAGAGCTCTATCTAATCCTTTGTTTCTCCTTCTGATGTGTGGGGAGGAGTTGAGTCATAAGGACTCTGGCATGGTCTTGCTGGCTTGACACAGGCTTTAGCTCCCCACCTCTTGCCTGCTGGGAAATCAATGGAAACAAGATTCACCATTCCTGTAATAGATTAAAATTTTTTTCTTAATTAACTTCACTATAGAGTTGGCAAGACTTATCTGTTAATAAAAACAGTTTAAATAAAAAATAAAAAGATCAAACTTTGAGTCGTTTCTCATTCTCTGACTCCTGGGTTAGAAATTAGCTGATCCTTTTAGGCCTGGTTTGTGACATGAAGCTGTCAAGATGGTGCTTCCTGTTAATTACTTTTTATTGTATTTAAGACACTTAAATAACTCTTCTTGTGATTTAGTCGGCTATGTAATTAGCTGCAGTGATTAAAATCTCCTTTCGTTCTTGCCAGGGCCTTGTTGAAGAGTGAGATTTTCTGGGGTGACCTTCCCTGTGCTGGACTTCCCAATTACTTTGAGCTCCAATTTGGCAAACTATACAATCTATTAACTCCTTGCTCATGTCTTTCTGCATGTCACATTTTCACTAAAAAGTGTTAGAAGAAAATGTGTTCAATTTAGAAAGGGACATCTACAAAATATAAGTAGTGTTAAATCTCACACATACACACACTCATTCTCACCACATTGCACACTCACCCCTCACCCCAGGAAAATTGTCACATATCCAGAAGTTGCAGTGTCACTATGACATTTTCCTATTATTTCCCAATATGTGTAGTATTTTACAATGGTAGGAAACGATAGATGTGACCCGTTTGTGAAAGTTAAAAAATGGTACAGAGATGGAATGTTGGCAGGGGGAAGTTTCTTGTTTTTCTGCACAAGATCACATCTTTTGAGAGAGGTGATCTGTATTTTGTAACAGTGTTTGTTCTTCACGTAGTTTCACTCTCCTGCTTCTCTGCATCCCCCTCTTTCTTGATTCACCACTGCCACTCGCCTTGATGTCTATCCAAAAATGGGGCCATGCTTCCAGTGCTTGAACATCTTAGGTGACCTCTTCTCTTCTCTAATGATTATCACCCAGCAGATTCAAGGTCATATTTAAGAACTTCTTTTCTGTCTCTTTGGATCCTTCATGAATAGAGCTTAACTTTATTGTATGTGTATAAGCTAGACTATTAAACTTGCAAGGAATAAAACTTAGGTGGCTTTTTCTTGCTTCTAATTTGCAGGGATCCTTTTTTTTTTTCCCCTCCAGCTGTTTTATTAGTGACTGAAGCATTAGGTTGGGTCTTATCCTTCCTCTGCTAGAATATCCTTTTTTAATCCTAGTTCAGTTTTTCTCAGTCACAGTAGGAGTAAGTGTCACACAGCCCCCAGCTTTTCTGACTAGAGTTCTGTAGCTTTGAGGCTTTTATTGTCAGCCAGACCTCCTATCTCTCAGTTTCAAATGTTAAAACATACTGCTAATATGTGACTTTCAAGCTATACTCAGGAAGAACATGTCCTCTTGAATCCCTCTTTTCCGCCCTAGTCTTCTTACCCAGAGAGGCCCACAACATCCTAAAAGTTGTCTTTCAGCACTTGAGGAAGTATGGTGACAGCATTAATGGCAGTGGCTCTGCCAGGAGGTGAGATCTGCATGATAGCCAACCCTTTTTTCCACAGACTGATCACTTACACTTTATTATATTTAATGAAATGTGGTGGTGACTCCTCCCCCCACCCCACCCCGCTTTGAAGAAAAACCAGACACCAGAATTAAGGTTTGTGGAGTTTTTTCCTCCTTAAATCAAAACAAACCACTAACCAACCCAATCAAATTGTCCCTCTTTCCCCAAAAGAGCAGCTTAGTTGTTTTTTTAGTCCTAGGGTGCTTGATTAATATAATTGTGCAACTTCTGCTATGTTGAGTAGAAGTATGCTTGTTTATTTTGAGGACACTGGAAACATCTGTAACATTTAGTTAACAATACTTTGGAATGAGGGAGTTGAATAATTGGGCCTATCTCTGCTAGCTCAATATAACAATCATTTTAAGAGACTTGTCCCATAAAGCATTATAAGAAGGAACTTGGCTACTGCACAGAGTTCAGGATTGCAGTCAGGAAAATATTGTTGAGTTTCAGACAAATCTGTCTCTTTTGTTAAAATATTATGTGGCTGTCTATCTATGGAAGCCTCATGCTGCCAAATCTTATTTCCTTAAAAACTTGATTTCAGATTACTTTATTACCATCATTTCTAGATGGAAGTTCAATTCAGCTTTTCATAATGGCATCCTTGAATCCCACAAATCAGCAAAATCCTTTGCTGAGGTATGTGAGAGCTTTTTCTTTCCCCTTTTTGCTTCTTATAATATCAATTGAGTAGAGTGCCACGCTGTGGATGGATGGCTTGAATATTAACTGAGCTGAACCTTGGGAAGCTCCCCCTTGTCAGTTTCCCAAAGTGTACCATGGAGAACCCAGGAGAGAGGAAGGCTTTTCTTCAAATCGATCTGTGTTGTAACTTTTGCTTCATGTCTCATTGCAACATGTCTCTAATATTTTTAAATCTCCTTTGCATTTTTGGTTTATATTCAAAGAGATGTCTTCTACTTAATCTTCCAGGCTACTTGCTTAGCCCGCCAGCCATGCATATTGACTTATTTTCATTCATCCCCACTCTCTTGCTTATTCATTCATCTCCCTTACGCATTTACTCACTCATTAGTTCATTCATCAAGTATTTATGGAATGCTTGGTATGTACTAAGCACTGTGTTAGGTATTAGGCATCATGAATATATTGGTAATTCTAAAACTGAAGTGATTTTTCCCTCCATAAATTTACAGACTATTCTTTTAATCTAGCCCATTTATTTTGTCTTTTATTTCATCATTTATATTTAAATTTTTGTTCTTTAATTGTTCTGTTTTAATAGCATCCTGTTCTTAGTTTATGAATACAGTATTTTCTCCATTATCTCTGATAACATTTAAAATTAAATCAGGCCAGGTTCTCGGTGGCTCAGCCTGTAATCCCAGCACTTTGGGAGGGCGAGCAAGTGGATTGCCTGAGCCTGCAGGTTCGAGACCAGCCAGGGCAACTTGACAAAACCTCATCTCTACAATTAATCAAAATTAGCCTGGCATGGTTGTGCACACCTGTAGTTCCAGCTACTTGGGAGACTGAGGCGGGAGGATCACCAGAGTCCAGCAGGTTGACACTGGGGTGGCCATGAGCGTGCCAGTGCATTCCAGTTTGGGCAACAGAGTGAGACTCCAACTCAAATATAAATACTTAAATTAAATTAAAGGAAATAACACTCTCCTCTGTGATCTGAATTATGTTTCCTCCAGAATTAAATTTTCTCTGTGTTTATTTTGTTCATTTCTTTGATAAGTCCCCAAATATTTATAAGCCTCCATCTATATTTAGGAAGGAATGACCTTACTGGTTGGAGTAGACTTGGTGTTCCTCTGTATTTCTCAGGTCTGTTTCCCCTGGACTCTGACATGACAGCAATTAAGTGCTCAGGTTTCCTTGTAGGGTGCCTGAAAGCATCTGTGTCTGGAGCAGACAAATTATAGACACCACTGAGATTGTCAAGGGACAACCAGGCTCGGTGTAATCCCGTGCTTTGGGAGGCCGAGATGAGTGAATTGCCTGAGCCCGTGGGTTTGAGATCCGCCTGGGCAACTTGGTGAGACCTCATGTCTACAATAAATCAAAAAATTAGCCAGGCGTGGTAGCGCACACCTGTAGTTCTGGCTATTTGGAAGGCTGAGGTGGAAGGATTGCTGGAGCCCAGCCAGTCGAGGCTGCAGTGGCCAGGAGTGACCACTGCACTCCAGTCTGGGTGACAGAGTGAGACTTCAACTCCAAAAAAAAAAAAAAAGAAAGAAAGAAATTATCAAGGGAAAAGGGGGCTTTCTAGTCTTTCCCAGGATCGTTGTGCTAGAGGACTCTAAGGTGGGCTGGAATAAGCAAGCTGTCTCAGACACTCTGCTTCTGCTTTTCTTTCAGGCCACATGTCCATCTAAGGTTCTTCTCAAGCTAAATCACCTATCATCTGTTATTCTGTAACCCATGTTTCTTTGACGTGAATTATCTCATATGACATTGATAATTTGGGTAATGGTATTGGCATAAAGGTGAAGTCGTATTGGTTTGTAAGCAGTTCACAAGTTGACTCAATAAGAGAAGATTTTTCACATTTTTAAAGGGAGAGCTTTAGCCATATATAAAGACTTAAAAAAGAAAAATCTGAAAACCGAAAGTTGGGAAATCTATAACAGTAACTACCTTTAGTGTAAGTTGTGACTACCTTATGGCTTTGGGAATCTTAATGCTTTCTACTATGTTGGTGGTAAGCTCATAGCAAGCTGTAAGCAGAGTTTGAAGAGCTGTGTAGACATGTCCTTTAGTATTAAAACAGTGGATTGTTGATGAGTGCTAAACCCTGCACCTGATTTTACCTTCTAATCAAAATGGTCTTTGTTAGAAGTAGAGTCCTCTAGTACCTTCTCTAGAAGGAAGAGGAAACATGACAAGCCCAGGATTTAAGGTATCTCTGATAGGAGAGATTTAACTGTGCTTGTATTCTTACAAGGTTTGTTTTTTCTAGTGCCCAGGCTACAAAGTTCCACAGGGTTCATTTAATTGTTTTGCCCATACCCTATTTCCTCCCACGTGCCCTGTATTTTAGGGGTTTCTGTGCCGTTTTGTGGGCTGTGTGTTGTTGAGGAGTACACATACAAGTAGATGACAGCAGCAATGCCTACACTTACTCATAAGAATTCTGGTTGGATTTTCGCCAGGAGTCAAAACTCTCTGCTCCTAGCTACTCTGCGGGTATCATCGAGAAAGGGATGGGACTCTGACTGAAAGCAGCTTCTGATTAATGCTCAGATGATGTCCCCTAAAGCGTACTCACTGTGGTGTTTGGACATGCTGATAAAGGCCCTTGGAGTGTCCTTACTTCTGTTTGTCCTACCATTTCTCCCCCACTCAGATACCATCTGCTTTCTTTCTTGCAGGGTTTACACAAACTTTCTGATATGCTGTTAACACACTTTACTTATTGCCCAGCATCATTAGGGCTTTGTTCTTTTCCATATCTGTCTTTTTCTTATTTCAGTGAGACCTTATAAAGGATGCCACTTGGACAGAAATTCTCAGGTGGGGTAGTGCAATTGATGTGCTAAGGAGAGGGGACATTTGACATGGTTACCAATAAGCACAACTTCTAGGTTTCTTATATGCCATTTCTCAGCCCTTTCTCTTTATAATTTCTGTGGTCAGCACAGTGTAAAGTGTTAAAGAGAAATAGGAATGGAGTTTTTATAGATTTTTCTAACTCCCAGTAGTGAAATCACTTAAAAGGGATTTGCTCCAGTTCACACTGAGTGATCTTTTAAAAAGTAATAAAAATTGTAGTAACATTTTCAAAAAGTTTAGAAAATAGGGGGAAATTACCTATTATTTCATCCTGTTAATATAATAGCTACTATTTTGAGGAATCTCCTATTGAGTACTAGAGCTTTGGGGGGGGGGTTGTTTTTTTGAGAATTTAATTTAGGTGCAGAAACACTTTCACCACTTTGCATAGTGTTAATGAAGTCTAAGGCAAACTATTGTTGGATCTTAAGAATGTTTGCCAATTTTTTTTTAAAATACAGATATTGGAAGTAAACAGGCCTGAGGTATAACCTCAGCTCTACTGTTCTTGGGCCTTAGGTTTTTGGGGTTTTTTTTTCTTTTTTTCTTTTTTCCTTCTGTACATAAGAGATAATAATAGTGAACCTCATAGACATGTTGTGAGGATTACAGGTGATATTGCATTTTAAATGTTTAATATAATGACTGAGACATGATAGCCAAGTACGTAAGTGAGCCCTCATTCTGTCCAGGGACCTAACTCCCAATGGTTATCACTGAACTAGTTGTATCTTCCATCTTTTTTCTCTGCCCTCTCTCACACTTCTCATATCTGTGACCGTTTCTTTAAGCTTAAACTTTTTCCCTGTGTAAAGATTTTCCTTAAGTGTTTTTATATTCCACTCTCTTCATATCCATCACACTCTGTGGCCAACTCATTCACTGATAGGACTGCTGCCTAACAGATTGTTCTAAGGACAAGCTTAGTAAGTATTCATTGCCCCAAGTTTAATTTAACAAATAAGCCAAAATGCCCAATTGGATTATGTTTCAATTTTGTTGTACCAGGCTACTTTATGGAAGGCACTTGGGTTTGGATTTATCTCTTCTCTCACTTGTTCAATTGTCATGATGGCTAAATTACATCCATTTTCTCCCCAAATATTGAATATATACTGTGTTCCCCTAAGACAGTAATGATTGATAAGTACTTGCATAAAGGAAGAAGTAATAGATATTCATGAGTAACTCTTAATGTTTCAAGAAGCTTAACACACACTTACCATTTAGTAGCACCCAATTTATTCCATAATAAAAACAATTTATTGGATGCCTTTCAAACCAAGAGATGAGCTAGCCAACTACTTCCCTGGGTATACTTGCTCTAGCTAGCTATCTACTTGCTATTTTATTTAAGGTGGTAAAAAGCCAGAGGGCTACCAACTTAGTGTTTTAGGGAATGTTTTTCTATCCCCTCTACTCTCCAAAGGTTTACTCAAAGTCACAGTCAGTGGAAATTTTAGAATGACCCTCTCTGCTGTGATGCCTTTGTGAATTTGTGCCGTCAGTGAAATTGTGTTTAAAACACAGAAGCACACGGGCCTTGGAAGGGATTTAGGCAATCTTGGGACCTCGGAGGTGAATATGTATGCTAGAATTAGGAGGTATTTAAGAGTATAAACTTCTAAAGAGACTTAGGACTGCCTTCCGTTAGATTTCCAGTGTGAGTTTTTGCATGGAACCCTCTGACTTTCTGACACATGTGCTTGCACGTAAACTGGGATTCAGTAGGCTGTTGCTTTAATGTGAGTTTCTTTTTTTTTTTTTTTTGAGTTGGAGTCTCACTCGGTGGCCCAGACTGGAGTGCAGTGGCCGCTCCCGGCTACCGCAGCCTCACCTGCTGGGCTCCAGGAATCCTTCCGCCTCAGCCTTCCAAGTAGCCAGAATTACAAGCATGCGCTACCACGCCCGGCTGGTTTTTTTTTTTTATTGTAGAGATGAGGTCTCGCTGCCCAGGCGGGTCTCGAACCCGTGGGCTCAGGCAATCCGCTCATCTCAGCCTCCCAAAGGCGCGGGATTACAGGCTGAGCCACTGAGCCTGGCTGTGAGTTTCTATTGTGTTAAAAAAAATGTGGTTTATAGTCCATCACGTATCAGGTCAGTAGCAAGGGAAACTATGTTACAGTTCTTACACCATCCATGTCCTTCCAAAAAGAAAAAGGGATTATCTTGGCATTGACTACAAAATCGCCTTAAAAAAATAAAGACAAGAAGCAACTATACAAGGCTTTTATTTCTGTCACCACTTTTTCAGAAACTTCTCCCTGAAATATTTGTGTGCCACCTGGCACGTTGTAAAGCTGTAGAAAGATCAGATCATTGAGTGGGGTTTGACCACAGAGTGTCTGTGGTAGCTTATTGTGTTTCAGAGCAAGGAACCAAAACAATTCTTCTCTTCCAAAAGGGAAGGAGAGAATTTTAAAACCCTTAGCCTTTTGCTCGGCTCATTTTTTTCTTATACTAGAATTCTGAATCATCACATTAAAAAAAAAATTCTGGTTTCTAATTCATAGGAAAAATGTTGATCTTTTTTCCACATTTTTGTTTTCAGTTGGTTAGTTTTATAAGTGGGGTCTCACTTCTAGAGCTTTTACCTGCAGATGTTCTGTGCTTTATGCAGTGAAAGCCTAAAGCAGCTGCCGCAATCCAGACTTTAGCCACACTGGCATTGGGTTTGATCCAGTTGCTAATGGACTGTGGGAAACAAAACACCACTCCCCTCCTTCTATAATGCCAGCTGGCCAGTATGTGGGTCATAAACCATAGTGGGGCAGTTTTATCTGAGCCATGCCAGATAAAACTTATCTTGCTTGTGCACCCTAAGAAGCAACCTGTGCTAAAACAAATCTCTTCTAACTAATCTAGGATGATTGGGTTTGACAGACGAACATAGTTATACTTCCAGTTATTAGCAGCTTACTATTTCTCTGAGCAGAATGACAGCCTTCTAGAATCTAGATTGTTGAGTTTCTTCCTCTAAACACAGCATTTACGTAAACTATAGGAGATGTGAAAATGGCTTTCTGGGGCTGCCCTGTTTCCATTTAGGACTTTTCTAGACCTCTCTGGTTTGGCTGGTTCTGCTTTCACTGTCAGAGCTGATCATCCCAGATGCCATTATATAATTTTCTGTCTTGGGGTATGTGTTTGTGTGGGTGGGTGGTTTTGTTTTGTTATTAAGTGGTGTTTAATGTCAAGCTAATAATAAACTGGGTATGTAGGCCTGGTTTTGTCATAGTGGCCACGAGTTAGCTTATTTGTCCTTATGCCTCAAAAAGGCGGAGAGCACCCTTCCCCCACCCCCATGTGCTGTCTACGTTTTGGAGGGGCCTTGTCTTCACAAGGAAGTACAGCAATGGCAGTTGGCAGTTCTGTTCTACAGAGACAAAGATGAGAAATCTTCTCTCTGGTTACTACCACATAACTAATTTCTTGGCTTCCTGTGACTAAATAGAGCCAGTAAGAATGAGGGATTTGGGGTTTTTTTTTTAATTTCTTTGAGTTGGAGTCTTACTCTGTCACCCAGGCTGAAGTGCAGTGGCACACTCATGGCCACCGCGGCCTCGACCTGCCAGACTGTGGTGACCCTTCCAAGTAGCTGGAACTACAGGTTCATGCCACCACGCCCAGCTAATTTTTTTTTAATTTATTGTAGAGTCAAGGTCTCACCAAGTTGCCCAGGCTGGTCTCGAACCCCTGGGCTCAGGCACTTTTCTTGCTTTGGTCTCCCAAAGTGCTAGGATTACAGGCTTGAGTCACCGTGCCCAGCATGAATGATTTTGCTGTTTCTGAAACAATGTCAAAGTTTGCTCCATTCCCTACCCATAATTCTCAGTTTCTTGTTCTTTGAGAAAGTCAGGTGGTGTGACATGTTTATGATCCTGGGTCCTTAGAAGTCTTCTTTCTTGGCAGTTGCAAAACTTAATAAAATCACCTGGTATGCTTACAAAAAATAATGATGACCCAAATTTGACATCTACATACTGATGCTTGGAGTTTTAAAAAAACAGGTCTCCACCCATAGAGATTCTTATTTTGTTGGTGTAGTGTAGAGTCTGGCCATGATATTTTGTTTTCTTTTTATTTGTTTGTTTGTTTGTTTTTGAATCAGAGTCTCATTTTGTTGTCCAGGCTAGAGTGCAGTGGCACACTCATGGCCACCGCAGCCTCAACCTGCTGGGCTCCGGCAATCCTTCCACCTCAGCCTTCCAAGTAGCCGGAACTATAGGCACACGCTACCATGCCTCCCTAATTTTTGGTTTATTGTAGAGACGAGGTCTCGCCACGTTGCCCAGGCTGGTCTCGTACCCACGTGCTCAGGCAGAGCCGCTGAACCCGGCTCATGGTATTTTGAATATCGAATGCAGCCTGTATTGATAATCACTGAGAAAGAAAGTCCAAAGGCAACAGGAGGTGCCAAAACCAACATTCTCCTTTATTCTCAGATCAGCTTTGCAGCATAGATACAGGTAATGGGAGGAATAAAAAAGACCTTACAAGTGTTTATGTTCTCAGATCACTTTTAGTTCCCAAGCATGAACTTTTACAACTCCATTAATTTATCCTGTACCAACTCTATTCAGAAAATATACATGATGGTAGACCAGTAAAGGGGCGGGGTGGGTGGATTTTTTTTTTTCCTAGATTTTTTTTTTTGTTTTTTTCTAGCTCTACCTCCAGGTTAACCTACAACCTTGTAAGTCATTTAGCCTCTTTTCCCAAGCTCCTTGTCTGGCCTTTTTGAAAGTGACATAAATAACACTGTTAATATTTTGCTTCCTTAATGTGTGTCTTCTTAGTAATCTAAAATTCCTTGAAACCTCCTCTCCAATTCTTGATAGAGTGGGTTTCATGAGTGGGTATGTTTGGGGGTGAGACAAGCAGTTAAAATGAGGATACAAGTTTCCCATCAGCTATGCATAGATTGTTCTTTTTGTAGCCCTTCTTTCCCAGGCTTTTGATCGTAAATGGTTAGGTTTGCTTGGAAATCTATGGGTTTACAAAGTGCTTTGAGATACTTGTTCTACACTAATGCAATTATACTTTGTCCAAACAGTTAATTCTTAGTGATCTCTACCAGTTGACTCAATGGCCTCATTGCCATTAGCCATAGACCTTAGTTAAACTGGTTACCTGAGAGAACAGTGCTATAGTAGAATAGTGAATTTGTACCTGTGACGTTTTTTGGTTTTTGTGTGTGAGGTTTCTTTTAACTCTATCTAGAACTGATTATCAAATTAATAGATTTTTGTCTCTTTAATGACTGTTCTATTACTGTTGTTTTAAAATTTCCTCAACAGGAATTCTTAGACAGTAAAAGGCATTAACCTTTTTTGTTGGCATATTGTTACAAATAATTAAAACTGTATCTCCAAGTAACAAACATTTGGGGGGACAAAAGAAAGTCAAATATAATTTATCCATTTTTCAGGCTCAATAATGTCAAATGTGGGTTTATAAAGACTTACACCAATAGTTAAATACCTAAAAAGCCCTGGAGTTTTTTTGTGTTCTAGACTGATGTATCTGGAATTAATAATGTGTGTTTTGATGACTAAAGCATAACTCTTTGGCAGCCTTAATACAAACTAATATCCTGGAGTAGATTTGCTGTTTTATATTGATGCCCTTCTAGATGTAAGCCCATTTAGGACCCTGGCTGTTTTCTCTCACGCCTTTGTATTTGTGAAAAGGGCTTTTATTCAGCTAGTAAACAAAGGTATTAAAACTAGTCAATGCCATATGTTAAATATTTTGAATATCATCTATGTTTATAACATGAAATATTTTAAGAATTAAGTTACCTGGTCTTAGCTCTTCAAGACTGCTTTTCAGAGGAAGATGTAAATCTTGGTTTGTTTTTTTTTTGTTTCTTTTTTGTTTTTTTTTTTAGTTGGAGTCTCACTCTGTCGCCCAGACTGGAGTGCAGTGGCCGCTCCCAGCCCCCGCAACCTCGACCTGCTGGGCTCTGGCAATCCTTCCGCCTCAGCCTTCCGAGTAGCCGGAATTACAGGCATGCGCTACCACGCCCAGCTGATTTTTTGATTTATTGTAGAGATGAGGTCTCGCTGCCCAGGTGGGTCTCGAACCCGCCGGCTCAGGCAATCCACTCACCTCAGCCTCCCAAAGGCGCGGGATTACAGGCTGAGCCACCGAGCCCGGCTAAATCTTGTTTTTTTATAATGTATTAGCAGAGAGGAGAGTCAAGAACAAGTATTTCCGTTTGGGTTTGGATCCTATGAACTAGAACTGTTTTCTTCACCTTATACTGCACTTGAGGTTTGTGTGCTGAGAGTGTAGCTGAGAATCATTGCCTATAAAGGGATTCTCTCAGCCTGACCATCTACTTGGTGTCATTTGTTTTTTAATGAGTGCTAGAACCTAAGACAATAAGTGGAAGTCTCTGGAGGCTTTAATTCTCATATTCAGAAACTTGGGGAAGCAGGGGAGAGTGTATAGGCAAAGAGCAGGTTGTGCTCACCTGTGCCAGGTTTTTGTGTGTCACCATGCTTTGTCTTTAATGCATTTGTTGAGAGCTTTTGTTTTTTCACGTTGATTGGGTTCAGCAATAAGACAGTAGTATTCACTGTGGCTTAGAAGGCTATCCCCATGTTGCACCCCACACCCTACAGTTTATCTTCAATTTTACTAGCTAAGTCTTTCTCTGGAAAGTATGCTTCCTTATTTGTGGCAGCTCAAGAGTGAAAGAATGTGTTCTCTTTTCCTAGAGTCTGCTAAAAGCAGTATTGTGAACTAGAACCAGACTTATAATTATTCTAAAAGTGTTCTAATCTTGTTTATTGTTAATCTTGTTTCTTGGGCAAAAGTGTTAACAGCTCCCCACTCCCACCTCCCAGTAGAACAGGTAAAATCTGGCCAGATTGCAGAATTCTCTTCTCCCTCTTAATGTGTCTCCAGGAAGTTTTTTGCTCTGGAGTTCTGTGTCCGGTGATTTTACAATGGTAATTCTCTATTTGCAGCATAATTTTCTGTTTCCCCTTACAATAACAAAACTGCTGTGATAGCCATCCAACCATTAAAAAAATCAGGTAATTCATTTCTAAATTGGAACTTGTTTCTTTTTAATCAGCCTTGTAATGTATTGCAGACATCACTCTCAAGCATTGGCTACAGAAGTGATTTAATGCTGGCTTTTTAATGACTCCTTCATTAATCCTGGTATTCTGGGATTTAGCACTCACTGGTCTCTGACCACTGGAAATGATGAAAACTTTGATTTCATGCATATTGGATAACACTGGACTGTTGCCGGAGCAATGGAGTGTGATTGAGAGTGCTGCGGATGGATGGGTGCTCTCCCAGGCTGTGCACTAACACTGAAGAGGTGAGCATTGTATCTCTGTCAGCTCAGGGTGACCTCTTTGCAGCACAGATGGGTTTCAAGCAAGATTTCACACCGACAACTTCACTGACAGATCTCTGGACTTGTGAAGTCAGGCTTCACCTTTTCTGCTATTTCCTAAAAGATACTTTCTTTAAGAACATGTGCCTTAATTTTGGATTTTTTTAGTCTAACAAGGTCACCGAATTGTATAGTGGTGAGACATCTATAAGGCTACGTAGTCCACCTCCTTCGCTTTGCAGACAAAACAGCCAGGTCCAAGGGGATCGACACAACTAGGCCAGTGTTAATAATAATGAAAATTAATAACAACAACAGTGACCACCAACACACATCATACTTCCGATGTGCCAGGCACTCTCTAAATGTAGCAACCTATCTTTTCCTCACAAAAGCTTTAGAAGGAAACACTGCACAGTAAGTCCAGTATTCCACACAGCTTCTTTCTGCACCTCCCGCTGCTGTTAAAAGCAGTGATTCTCTCACAGCCTTGGTGACTTTCCTTACTCTTAATGGAAGCATTGTGAATGTTCCTTGGAAGCAAGGTGCCAGTTTATTTACTATAGTGTCTTATGACCAGAGGGCTAATACCCTGAATAAATGCCAGGTTCTTTTTTTCCTCAAAGAAATTGTTGAGAGAGGAAGTCATCTTACACTTAGAGTCTTCCCAGAGGCTGTCATATTGCAGAGTGCTTCCTCACTTTTGGATATATGACTTAACCAGTGCTATATGAAGGTCACATGGTAGAATCATTTTTAAAAGCTAACTTTTTTTTACACAAATATAATAATTATTCCTAACTCCCTAATTACAAGTGTTATGGTACATGACCTGTTAAAAATTCACCTTAAAAATGCAGTACGTGAAGGTAGGGGTCGGCAGACTTTCTCTAATGGGACAGATAATAAATCTTTTCAGCTTTGAGAGCCATATGATCTTGTTTGTAACTATTCAGCGCTGCCTTTGTAGTGCTAATGCAGTCATGGATAATACAAAAACAAATGGGTGTGGCTGTGTTAGGATAGTACTTCAGTTACAAAAGCAGGAGATGAGTTTGCCAACCCCTGTTCTAGGGACTTTGGTTATGGAGTTATGAATTGACAGTATACCTGTAGAACAAATGATAAAATTTAAGATGCAAGAAAAAGATCTCAAAAGGTATCTTCAGTGATGGTGTATACTCTGGTGTTGTACACCCATACAGAGTTCAGCTTGAGTGAAATTCTTCTGCAATTAATGGCTTAAACAACAACAACAAAATCTTGCAGCTTTATAAATATTATAAATATTTCATTTACTTATCCAAAAAGTTAGTTATTCACAACGAGCAAGAAGCTTTTCCTACACTTCTAAGTCTTTTTTTTCTCTTTTAATTTTTTTATTTCAAAGAGGGGTACAATTCAGAGGTTTGTTTTGTTTTGTTTTTTCCAGAGGATCTGGTAGTACTTCATATGCAAGCACATTTTCTTGTAATCTTTCTCTCTTGACCCCTACCAGAAACTTAGTTTAATGAGGAATGGCTGTTTTTTGGAAACTGTTTTCAATATGGTCTGATGGCTTTTCACTTCTTTCTAGTTAAACTGTCTTTGTTGCTGGTCACTGGGGATAGAATAGTTCGCCACTTTCTCTGTTTGGCGGCAGCAGCAATCAACTAACCATCAACTTCTAGTTGTACTCTTCTCCTGGTTTTTTGATTTCATGAGCATGTCTTTATTTTTCTGGATGTTTGATTCTCATTCTTTGTTTGATTCTACATAAGTCTTGCTAGCTAGAAAACTTTTGAATCCATATAACAGTGGAATCTTTCCTGTTAGAATTTTATCACTTGGACGACAATTTAATTTTCAGATTTCTTTCTGATGTCTTTCTCCCTTTTGTCCCTCTCACCTATCAGTACTAACTAACAATTTTGTTTGTTTTTGTTTTCGAGTTGGAGTCTCACTCTGTTGCCCAGACTGGAGTGCAGTGCCATGCTCCCAGCCACTGCAGCTTCGTCCTGCTGGGCTCCGGCGATCCTTCCATCTCAGCCTTTCAAGTAGCCGGAACTACAGGCGTTTGCTACCACACCCAGCTAATTTTTGTTTTATTGTAGAGACAAGGTCTTGCCAAGTTGCCAGGGTGGGTCTCGAACCCACAGGCTCAGGTAATCCACTTGCCTTAGCCTCCCAAAGTGCTGGGATTACAGGCTGAGCCACCGAGCCCGGGCAACAATTTTCTTTATATGCCTTGTTGAAGTTTTTAATTTGATTTAATCAAAGTCACCTCCCTGCACAGTACATTTTGCTGGTCTACTGGAGACAGTTTTTCTTTCTTTTCAACATGCCCCTTTTCATATGCATCTGGAGTAGCAGCTTCATTTCCACTCCTGAATAAAATGAGTTGGGGAAGCTTCTCATTGGCAAGTATCTGGACTCTTTGGCAAGAGTGGGGGTAAATTCTGAACCAGATCTATCACCAGCAAAGTGAAAAGACCAATTTTTATGGTGTGGGGACACACCATATGAATGAGTGAATATGAGTGAATGTACTACAGAAGCGCCATTTGTATCTGTTAAATGTAAGGGATTAGATAATCTGTCATTATGTTAATTCTGGGTAACAAATGGTGGAGAATTCTGCATCTCAACCATGGGAGAAATTAGCTTGCACCCAGATCAGCAGTCAGGCAAGAATTCCATTGAGAGATAAACACTATTGGTGATTACATTAGTGTGTCCCTCTGAGGACATCTACACACACACTGGGTTTCTTCAGTTTCTCTAGAGTGTTACATATGCTTGACTGTGGCCCCTTCTACTTTACAGGTTGTCCTTCCTCCTGTCTATAAAGAATTTGAGGTGGCTTTCTTCACTTGGTTAATGTAGGAAGATAAAGATTAGAAATAGCATAGGTAAATGTGGCTCAGAGCATTAGTGTAGCATATGGTTTTTCTCAAAGAAAGATGTCATACTGATGTCAAAAACATTGTTGATTGCCAGTCTATGGAAAGGAACTTCAAGAGATGAAATGAGAAGCAGGAACGGGATGTGCTCTTTCTATGTGCCATACCTCACCTTTGACATAAGATGTTGGCGGAGGAGGGGGAACGAGGAGGGCTGCTGGGACCAAATGGCCGGGGGCTCAGGCAGTATAAGTAAACATTCACCCAAGTCATGTTAGAGTAGAGAAACAGATTTATTGAATACTCTGCAAGAGAGCAGCAGGCAGAACAGTGTCAAGGGAGCCATCCACACTGAAACAGTAGCCTGGTGTTCTTCCCAGTGGATTTGATCTTCTTTTCTCTTAGGATGACTTGTAAGAGTCCCCATCCTACATTTGCCATGCAAATGAGGCAGTTCTGATTGGTTGATGTTTGAACTTGATTGTAGGCCACTCATGGGCCAACTAGAGGTTAACACACAGGGCTTCTCTTTTACAAAATGGTTTCCACATAAGGTATATTAAAAAAAATTTAGGCCGGGCTTGGTGACTCAGCCTGTAATCCCAGCATTTTGGGAGGCTGAGGCGAGTGGATTGCCTGAGCCTGTGGGTTTGAGATATACCCGGGCAACTTGGTGAGACCTCTTCTCTACAATAAATCAAAAATTAGCTGGGTGTGGTAGCGCGCACCTGTAGTTACAGCTACTTGGAAGGCTGAAGCAGAAGGATCGCTGGAGCCTAGC
Organism: Cephalopachus bancanus; assembly: GCA_027257055.1. Classification (NCBI taxonomy): domain Eukaryota; kingdom Metazoa; phylum Chordata; class Mammalia; order Primates; family Tarsiidae; genus Cephalopachus; species Cephalopachus bancanus. The sequence continues at coordinate 1,432,826 of JAPVLO010000162.1, read as the reverse complement.
AGGTCGAAGCTGCGGTGGCCAGGAACGTCGTGCCATTACACTCCAGTCTTGGCAACAGAGTGATGCTCCAACTCAAAAAAAATTTTTTTTTAAATTAAATCTTTGGGCTTCAGCCGAGCTCTGTGGCTCAACCTGTAATCCCGCGCCTTGGGAGGCTGAGGTGAGTGGATTGCCTGAGCCCGCGGGTTCGAGACCTGCCTGGGCAACTTGGCAAGACCTCATCTCTACAATAAATTAAAAAATTAGCCGGGCATGGTAGCACACGCCTGTAGTTCCAGCTACTTGGAAGGCTGAGGCGGAAGGATTGCCGGAGCCCAGCAGGTCGAGGCTGCAGTGGTTGTGAGCATGCCACTGCACTCCAGTCTGGGCGACAGAGTGAGACTCTGTCAAAAAAAAAAAAAAATCCTTGGGCTTCATATTCTTCAAGGGTCAGTCTTGATCCTACAATGTTTTCTCTATAAATGATTTCCCTTTGATATTATCCTAAATCATAGCTTTATCTATCCTCTGTATGCTGATGATTATCAACATTTTATTTTTCTTTGTTTATCTCTACTCCCAATTTACCACATACCTGCTCTTCATTTCCATTTGTATGTCTTACCCTATCTTAAAACCAATATGCTTACTGCTAATGCTGATGAAAATGAAGGCTTCACATTCAAGTATGCCCCCAAATCACCTGTGTAGTTTATTAAAACACATCCTAGGTATTGGACTAAACCCAACTTTTATAGTACTCATTAAATTATAATCTTCTCTCTACTGATTCTGTATCAGTCAATGACATATTGAACTTGAAGAGAAGCCAGGAATCTAGATAAGGGTCATTTTGAAGAGTTGTCCAGGTTGATTGGATAGACTTCAGAACTGACCACCACTTGTACAGGGAATAGTTCCAGATATACTTTAAATAGGCATGGTCATTCAGATTTAATGAGTTTCTAAGTTGGATTATGAGCCATGTCTCAAGACATGGCACTTCGGACTGGGAAACCTAAAAGCTAGGGGCTTCCCATCTGTAGCTTTGGTTTCTGCCAGGAACTGAAGTAATTGAAGGTACTTGTTCCTGCCTAAGTGACCCTGGGGTTTGGGGAGAAAATGATTTCTTAGGAAGGTAGTGATTTTGTTGTTTGTATGTTGAAGAATTCCCTTAGTAGTTTTTTCCTGTAACTCTTGCACTAGCTCTACTCCATGCACTCAATCAGATCTAAGCCTTTTCTACTTGCAAGTTTTCTCCTCTCCAAATCCACCTGCATAATACTGCTAGACTGCTAGATTAATTTTCCACAAATGCTATTTTATGGTGTTATTTCACCACAGCAGCTATTTTAGACTTCAACAATTGTTTTTAATCAAGCCCCTACTCAACTTTATCCCCTCCTCTCACTCTCAGCAGTCAGTCTCATCTCTTACTTTATGGAGAAAATTATGTGCTTATTCTCTCAACCCTAAACTTGCCTTCCTCATGCTTGGTTTCTTTTCCCATCTCTGTATAAAATGTGGGCTTCTTCCTTGCTAAACTAAGTTTTCTACCTACATGCTCTGGATTCTGGCTCTATTGGATCACAGGATTTTGTGCCATCAGTTGTCGTCTTTTTAGCTAATTTTTTAAAATTACCTTTTCATATCAATTCATGCTCTGTTAGATATGCTTTTTTTCTTTTTCCTTCTCTTCATGGCCAAGTTAATTAGAAGAATGAAAAGAAATGTTAATTGTCTCCATTTGCTGTTCATTCCTTTCCCTTCTGACTCTGACCCCTCCACATCATTCACCAACATGTCCGTCCCTCAAGGACACGTCTCAATTCTTGCTTTTACTTCATCTCTCTGTAGTATTTATTTCTGATCTCAGTCTTTCGAAACTTTTTTCTCCTATCTTTTCAGTACACTGCCCCTTTCCCGGATTTCCTCCTTTGGCTGTAATTACTTTTTCTCTATCTGCCTTGAATATTCCTCAAACGTTAGTGCTTCCTAGGCTTCTGTCCATGTCCCTTTTCTTACCTCTACTCAGTCTTTGTAGGTAGCCCCATCCATCTTGTGGTTTCAGTGTGCATGCAGATGTTGCTGATTCCATGGCCCTGTCTTGAGCCCAGTTCTTCATACTAAGCTTCCCACCAATGGTCAGCTGCTGACTAGACGTCATCACTTAGATACTGACACACACATGGCTAACGTGAGCCCATGATCTCTTCTTTAAAAACTCCTTTACTCAAATGTTCTCATCTTGTTTGATGTGTTCCTGTTTGCTTAGTCTTTTAGTCTGGGGGTTGAGGCGCCTTGTTTATCTTCCCCTTTCTCACTCCTGGGATCTGTTTACCTATTAGTATATCTCAGGTCCTTTCATCCTTTCCTTCCTCACTGAATGGTTTATGTTGTCAGCATAGAGCAATTCAGCAGTTTCCTTACTGTTCGCTCTGCTTATGGTCTTAGTTTCTTCCAGTCCCTTTTCTACATTACTGCTATAATTCTGTTCCTGAAACACAAATCTGGTTTTTATTCTCTTGCTTAAAAATCCTAATTAATCATTCCACAGCCTTTCTGATTATACAAAGCCATGATCTGGCCCCTGCCTACCTCTCCATGTTTATACTTAACACACCGCTGTTCTCATCCATCATTTTTGTAAAAAACAACCTAAATATACTGTTCTTGAATTCAATATGCTGTCTGCCTGGGACATATATTTCACCTGACTAGCTCTTATCCTTCAATATTTCATGTCTTAGGAAAGCTTTACCTTAGGTAACCTGCCTGAAATCTGAATTGGGCGTCTTGTGTATATCCCTCCACAGCACCTTGTACTTAGTTATACTAAGGCTTATAGCACTTACAATAATCAGTCACAAACATCTGTTTTACTCCCAGTATATAATACACTTTCTGCCACGTAGAAGGTCCAAATGCTCATGTCCTTTCCATGGCTCCCCATGGTTTATGTCATCATTTCTAGGCTTGACTTCAGCCTGAAATACAGTTGCATACTATGCCTTATGTGCCATCCTTTAGAATGCTAGGTGGTCTGGGACCCTAAAAGTCCTGCAGGTTAGTCCCCTTGCTATGTTAGAACCGAAAAATAGGACTTAAAAGGTAAATGTCTTTCTCAAGTTTTAACTAACCTAAAGCCAGAATTGAAATTTAAAATCTCATGATTCCAAAGGTAAGTGAAACCCAACCTCATTTACATGTAATCTCCAAATTGCATCTTTTTCTTAGGCCACATGAACATTACATTGTCATTTTACTTTTTTACTATAGTTTGTGTCCTTTTTTGTTTTCCTTTTTCTTATGTAACAGATTATTTACTGAGTTGAGTGCATGTACCCTTCTTCATCCTGGGCATAAAGCCATGAATATCATAGAGAAAAATCTGTTATTTGTGGAGCTTACATTCCATTGTGGGCAGTCAGATAAAGAACCAACGAAAACACATTGATGATGAAAAGTACTGTAGAGAAAAATAAAACTAAAAGGATAGAGGAGATATTCCAGGGTTGGGAGGGGAAACATTTTCAGCAAGGAAGAGTCAGGGAGGAGTCGGGGAGACTTTAGTTACAAGGTAACATGAGCAAAAACCTGAAGGATGGGAAGGAGGCAAAGGGATCACCCGAGACAGAGGTCTTGTGGTGCTAGTGTGCCTGGACAGCCAGAAAGGCTGTGAGCAAAAGCAGAAGGAGCAAGAGTGAGAGTGGTAAGTGCTGGGGGAGAGCAGACCACATACGTTCTTCTAGTACTTGACTTTCTTTCTGAGTGAGATGGGAGTTTGGATAGAGGAGTAGTGACAAGTTCTATTTGTTTCAACTGAAAAGATTCATTTTGGCTGAGAATTATTCTGATTATTTTGGCTAAGAATGGAATTTAGGGTCTTCAGTGCTTTTCTTCTCTCCTTTTAGTAAGTTCAAAGTCTGTTGACTTTTTTTAAAAACTTTGTATTTTGAAGTAATTACAGAAGTTGAAAGAGTATCACGTGTTGATTCATATCCCCACCCGCAGTTGAGATGGAAGATCATTCAGTCATCACAAAGATCTCCCTTATGCTATACCTCCTATTCCTTTCCCCTCCCATCCTCCCTGACAACTGCTAATCTGCACCCCATCTCTATAATTTTGTCATTTCAAGAGTTTTCTGTAAATGGAATTGTGCAGTATGTGATTCTCTGAGATGGGCTTTTTTCATTCAACATAATGTCCTCGAGATTCATGTAGGTCTTTGCTTTTATCAATAGTTTGTTCCAGTTGATGAAAGTAGGAGGCAGGCTGTCATGGTGGAAGGATACCTGTTTTATGACTTGAGACCTGAGTTCTAGTCCAAGTCCTTCATTAAGTATTATTGTTTCTGGATCTCAGTGTAGCCATCTGTAAAATGAAGGCATTGGGTAGCACTAAGATCCTTTCAGTAATAAACTCTGATATATAATACACACATATGTACATATATATGTGGTAGGGAGGAGGAGAGAGAGAATGGCCGGGGGGGCTATAATAATGAAATTCGACCTGCCTTCTCAATACTTAATGTGCAATAATCTCCTATGGCCCTTAGTATATTGTCAAGCTTATAATGATTACTCAAGAAACATCTCATAATGGTTTTATTGACCTATCGCTGCTACTTATATTTTTCAAGTATAAGCTTGATAGGTCAGTATAGTACTTGGTAAACTATAGTCATACGTTTCTTAACAATGGGGGTACCTTATGAGAAATGGGGATTTCTCTATAGTCATACGTTTCTTAACAATGGGGATACCTTAGGAAATTTTGTTGTTATATGAACTTCATGGAGTGTACTTTCACAGACCTACACAGTATAGGCTACTGCACACCTAGTCTAGGTGGTGTACTCCATTGCTCTTAGGCTACAAATCTGTACAGCATGTTGCTGTACTGAATACTGTAGGCAGTTGTAACACTATGACAGTATTTGTGTATCTAAACATAGAAAAGCTTTAAAAGACTTTTAAAATAGTACATCTATAGGGTGCTTACCACTAATAGAGCTTGCAGGACTGAAAGTTACTCTGGGTAAGTCAGTGGGTAAGTAATGAATGAATATGAAGGCCTGGGACATTACTGTGTACTACTGTAGGCTTCATAAGCACTGTACACCTAGGCAAAATTTATAAGAAATATTTTTCTTTCCACAACAAGAAATCAACCTTAGCTTATTGTAACTTTTTTATTTTATAAACTTTTTAATTTTTAACTTTTTGACTATTTTGTAATAAGACTTAATTTAAAAACTCAAACACTATACAGCTATAGGAAAAAAAATTTTTTTTACATGCTTATTCTGTAAACTTTATTCTTTTTTAAGTTTTTCTTCTAAACTTTTTTGTTTGTTTGTTTGTTTATTTTTGAGTTGGAGTCTCACTCTGTCACCCAGACTGGAGTGCAGTGGCTGCTCCCGGCCACCGCAGCCTCGACCTGCTGGGCTCCGGCGATCCTTCTGCCTCAGCCTTTCAAGTAGCCAGAATTACAGGCGCGCGCTACCACGCACGGCTAATTTTTTGATTTATTGTAGAGATGAGGTCTCGCCTGCCCAGGTGGGTCTCGAGCCCGCGGGCTCAGGCAATCCACTCACCTCAGCCTCCCAAAGGCGCAGAATTACGGGCTGAGCCACCGAGCCTGGCTTAAACTTTTTTGTTAAAAATTAAGAAACAGACACATACATTAGCCTAGACCTACACAGGGTCAGGATCATCAGTATTACTGTCTTCCACCTCCACGTCTTATCCTACTAGAAGGTCTCCAGGGGCAATAACATGTACGGAGCTGTCATCCTCTATAATAACAATGCCTTCTTCTAGAATATCTCCTGAAGGACCTGCCTGGGACTCTTATACTTAATTTTTTTTTTAAATAGAAAGAGTACACTCCAAAATAATAATAAAAAGTATAATATAGTAAATACATAAACTAATAACATAGTCATTTATTATCATTTTCAAGTTTTATAAACTATACTTAATTGTGTGTGATTGGCAGCACAGTAGGTTTGTGTACACCAGCGTCACCACAAACTCATGAGGAATGCATTGTGCTAAGACATTACGACAGATATGACTACCAAGTCTCTAGGCAATAGGATGTTTTCCAGCTTCATTATAATCTTATGGGACCACCTTTGTATATGTGGTCCATCACTGACCAAAACATTATTTTGAGGTGCATGACTATATGTGAATGTGAAGATGAGTGTCTGATTTTTTTTTTTTTTTTGCACTTTTTCAGTGCTAAAATACAGAAGTCAACTTCCTAATTAGCCTAATATAGTGAACCACACTGGTACAAGAAATGCCATAAATTACTGTTAAATATCAGTTTAATCAGTTCTTTGTTCTTAAATCAGTTTTTGAACATATTCTGCTAATAGGCCAAGTCACTTGCAGATGAAAAAAGTAGAAGGAACTAGACAGTGCAGAATCCAAAGTTTAGACTTTGGTTTCCCTAATGGAAAATGCTATGTTCTTTTTCATTTATCCATCCTCCTTCCCCTTTGGTATACATGCTATCTTAAGGAAGTGGTCTGTATTAGGGAGTTGATGAGAATCCGTATTTTCTCCTGAATATACCAAGCAGTCTGCCCTCCTACCTTTTGCCAGGACTGTCAGTGCTCGCAGTGGGTAAGGCCCTGAGAGTCACTAATGAAAAGCTTAAAATAAATTCTTCCTACTGTCATTGTACTCTACAACCAGAAAGTGTATCAAGTGTAAAATGTATGCTTGTTGAAATGATTAGCCTCAAATATTATCAAGTGGTTGTATAAAGATGTGAATAGGAAGATGTTGCTTTGTTGGTTAAGCTCTCCATGACAATTGATCAGTAAATCCTAGTTTACATTAAAAATTAGATAATTTATCTGACCTGGAAGGTATTTTATAGAGCTCTACCCTTTTTTTCTAAGTATGGAAACTGGGAGTGTGCTTTTGTGAGATGAAGGAGTTAGAGAGAGAGCCCAGATGCTCTGCTCTGTGTCACTGCTCTGGACCATGCAGACTTTATGAAATAGGCTCTGAATTACTCTCTTTGGCTGCTTTCACTATTGGAGAATAAATATCAGTGCTGTGTATAACTTCTTTCTTTTGTTGCTGTGGATAATAGAGAATTGATCAACATTTAAACATTTCTGTTTTGCCACATGCATCTATTTTGCACTGTTCTCGCTCTTCACTTATTTTTTGATAAAAATTTTAAAATAATGATTATTTTTCCTATTATGAGATAATACCTTTTATTAGACTCTCCTTTTTTTTTTTCTTTTCTTTTCTTTCTTTTTTTTTGAGTCTGGGATCTCACTCTGTTGCCTAGTCTGGAGTGCAGTGGCACAGTCATGGTCCACTGCAGCCTCAAATTCCTGAGCTCAGGCAATCTTTCCACCTCAGCCTCCTGAATAGCTGAGGATACAGGTGCGTGCCACCATGCCGAGCTCATTTTATTTATTTATTTATTTATTTATTTATTTATAGAGACAGTGTCTCATTATACTGCCTAAGCCTCCCAAAGTGCTGGGATTATAGACATGAGCCACTGCACCAGGGAAATCTTACTTTTTTAAAAAACTTGACACATTTTGAAATATCTTTTTAAAGAGAATTGATTTTCCCTTTTGTGAGTTTTAAAAAGTAAAATAAGATAAGCTCAAATATAGTGTTTTTAGTACCTGCAGATATGAAATTGTCTTAATAAGTAAGGAGTTTACTGTCTGATTTTTTTTTTTTTTTTTTTTTTTGAGTTGAAGTCTCACTCAGTCGCCCAGACTGGAGTGCAGTGGCCACTCCCGGTCACCGCAGCCTCGACCTGCTGGGTTCCAGCTATCCTTCCGCCTCAGCCTTCCAAGTAGCTGGAACTACAGGTGCACGCTACCACACCCAGCTCGTTTTTTGATTTATCGTAGAGATGAGGTCTCTCCAAGTTGCCTGGGCGGGTCTCGAATCCGCAGGCTCAAGCAATCCACTCACCTCAGCCTCCCAAAGGTGCAGGATTTCAGGCTGAGCCACAGAGCCCGGCTTAAATATATATTTGGTCTTCCCAGCATCTGACTCTTTTTTTTTATTGAGTTGGAGTCTCACTCTGTCGCCCAGACTGGAATGCAGTGGCCGCTTCCGGCCACCGCAGCCTCGACCTGCTGGATTCTGGCGATCCTTCCGCCTCAGCCTTCCAAGTAGCCGGAATTTACAGGCATGCGCTACCACGCCTGGCTGATTTTTTTTTTTTTTTTTTTAATTGTAGAGATTAGGTCTCGCTGCCCAGGCAGGTCTCGAACCCACGGGCTCAGGCAATCCACTCACCTCAGCCTCCCAAAGGCGCGGGATTACAGGCTGAGCCACTGAGCCCGGCTTGATTTTTTTCTATTAAGAAAATGTAGGCCAGGCTCAGTGCTTCAGCCTGTAATCCCAGCACTTCGGGAGGCCGAGGCAAGTGGATTGCCTGAGCCTGCATGTTCGAGACCTACCTGGGCAACTTGACGAGACCTCATCTCTACAATAAATGAAAAATTAACCGGGCATGGTAGCACATGCCTGTAAGCTCCTTGGAAGCCAGAGGTGGAAGGATTGCCGGAGCCTAGCAGGTCGAGGCTGCGGTGGCCGGGAGCATGCCACTGCACTTCAGTCTGGGTGACAAAGTGAGACTCCAACTCAAAAAAACAAAAAAGAAAGAAAGAAAATGTAGTTTGTGACAATATCTCTTTCAACAACAGACCTACTTCACAGCTACCTTGTTTATTCATTCTTCTAAGCACCTGTAATTTTTTTTTGAGACATGTCACCACTCTGTCACCCAAGCTGGATTGCAGTGACTTGAACTCAACTCACTGCAGCCTCGACCTCTTGAGCTCAAGCAATTCTCCCAAATCAGCCTCCTGAATAGCTGGGACTACAGGTGTGCACCACCACACCCATCTAATTTTTGTATTTTTTATAGAGGCGAGGTCTCACTATGTTGCCCAGGCTTGTCTTGAACTCTTGGTCTCAAGTGATTCTCCTGCCTCAGCCTCCCAAAGTGATTGCAGGTGTGAGCCACTGTGCTCAGCCTAAATACCCAGAATTGATCTCCTTGCTGGAATATAGTGATATCTTTGTAAAAACAGAGGTACCCATTTTTTTTACTATAAGATATTCATCTTTTATATATTCTACCCTTTAGTATGTTGTGAAGCTATCCTCACCTCATTACCGAACCACACCTGCCCTCTGCTTTTCCTGAGCGTGGTGGCTGGGACTGTTGGGTTATTGATAGGTTGCTGGATCTTACAGAGGTCCCAGTGTTCAGGTAGAGAGCACATCAGTAAATCTCTACTCAGCTATTCGTGAACTGACAGGACAAGGTAGAGTCCTTCCCTCTTACTTCCCTCCACTGGGGGCTGCTACAGGGGCAGGACACCATTGTAAGTTGCTCCCTCTTTTTTGTAACACTCCCCAGGCAGGAGCAATTAATATGAAGAGCTTTGTCATATGTCTGTGTCTCACCTGATAGGGATGGGGCAAGGGTGGGCATCTTACATGGTTTACGGCTTGGCATGGTATCCCATTAAGCCTATAATGGTAGATATGTTGAAAGGGAAATAACAATTTTTATTTCATATTGTTTAACATGTAATATTTAGCTTTTTTTTTTTCTTCTTCTTGAGTTGGCGTCTCACTCTGTCGCCCAGACTGGAGTGCAGTGGCCGCTCCCAGCCACCGCAACCTCAACCTGCTGGGCTCCAGTGATCCTTCCGCCTCAGCTTTCCAAGTAGCTGGAACTACAGGCATGTGCTACCATGCCCGGCTAATTTTTTGATTTATTGTAGAGATGAGGTCTCACCAAGTTGCCCAGGCAGGTCTCGAACCCGTGGGCTCAGGCAATCCACTCACCTTGGCCTCCCAAAGCATGGAATTACAGGCTGAGCCGCCGAGCCCAGCTAATATTTACCTTTCAAATACATATTTAAAGACTATATTATGCACAAAGATATGGAATGACTACAATCAATTTTCTTATCAGGAATCTTGGCAGGTTACTGAGAAAGACTTCCCTGAGTGACTATACAGACTCTTAGTTCACACTTCCCACCATTACTGAGAGAAGTTGAGATGTTTTTTGATGCCTCTTTCCATGCTCCCCATACTCCTCATTTGTGAAATTTTATTTCTCAAAGAAGAGCAGAAAAAATAAGTAATGAAGGAAACATCTCCAATGAATATTTCTACTTTGTGAGAATATATTTTGAAAGAAAAGTCATCAGACATTTTCAAATCATTCTTCCCTTACCCCTCAAAAAAATCCTTTGAATTTGCAGAAGGCCTGCAAATTATCGTAATTAAATGTTTAATATATAATTTAGTTAGCATATTAGTCTTAGTGTGCTCAAATTATAATATGATGTAGAGAGATTATTTTTAATGTTCTGATACATTTTTAATGTAGTAAGGGCAACTTAGATAATTCGTGTGCACAATAGTTTTATTTCTATTTTATAGAATTTTAAGAGAATAGCAGTATAATACAGGAAATAGGCTGAGAATCAGAAGGCTTTGAGATGCCCATTGTGATGGTCTCACTCTCTGTTTTTTTCTTAACAACTCATTTAAAAAGGTTCATGGTTTCTCTCTGGATCTGTCTTCATCTGTATATGGAGGATTTGGGTTAGTTTATCTCTGTGGAGTTTTTTGCTCAAAAATTCTATGACTCAGTCAGTTATTACTTTGTTTTCATCCAACAGCTCACAGAATCTCCTGGGAACTCAGTGAGTAAAATCAATCAACTTAGCCAATAAATATTTATTGAGTGCCTACTAAGTGTTTTGCTCTTCTTGAACCGGTAGGGAATATGATGTGGTTGGGAAGGCAAGATATGCACACAAAGAAGATAATAATGTACAGCAGTAAAAGCTGATGCCAAGCTAGTGGCGCAGCTGAAGGCATAGGAGAGTGCAGGCCATGATGACTGAGAAATAGCTTGTTCAGACTAAAGCAGAATGTGGGGAGGGGCTTATTGGAATAGAATTAGAGATTATATGAGAGTGGATTGTAGAATGCCTTTAATAGTCTCTTACCCTGTGATTTGTGGTACTGATGAGACAAAAGAACCCGGATTTGGGAACAGAAAACCTGGCTTCTAATCATGGCTCTGCCATTATAAAAGGATGACTTGTGACAAGTCTGCAATGTTTTACTCTTTTTTTTTTTTTTTGAAGCAGTATGTATAACTACCTCCATTGCTAGGATTGGGTTAATATGCAGTCAGACGCCTGTCCTATAGCAGATACTCAGTAGATATTCATTAAATCTGAAATTATCTTTTGAGTTAAAATGAAATAGTTGTGTCATCAGATACTTGCAGGTCAGGGGTTGGATGATGTACCTGGCAATGTCCTTTTCATCACTGAGATGCCACATTTCTGCTCCCAGCTTATGTGTAGCCCTCTTGTTGGTTACACCTCTATCATGTACAAACACAATGACCTTTCTGTGCTTCAGGTTTCTCGTTTGTGTAATAGGGAATGATAACAGTCCCCATCTCATCAGAATTTTGTGCAGATTAAATGAGTGAGCAAATGCAGAGCATTTAGTATAGTGCATAATAAACCTGGTCTTCCTCCCCTTCCCCTACCATTTCCTTTTCCTGTTCCCTTTTCTCTTTTCCTGTCTCCTTCTCCCCACAACCTGTCCTACCTCCTTCTCTTTCACTTCTTCCCCCTCCATCATCATTCAGGTATAATAAGTTAATGTTTGCCTCTGTATTAGAAGATTTCTAAGGAGTTTTCCATTTGGCGATGGATTTGAGAACGAGGATCACTTGCCATGTTAAAGCTCCTAGGGGATTAAGCTAACAGTGTTTGGGATTGGCCAGCATAGCAAGGAGACCAGCTAGGGGAGGTGGCAAGAGTCCATGTGAGAAACAATGGGAACCTGGACTGGGGTAGAGAAAGGGGGAAAGAAAACATTCGTGGGAGAAGCATTGAAAGTTGAGTTTCAGAGATTTTATATAAGAATGAGAGAGGTCAACCCTAGAAGCTGGAAGTATGATGGTAAAGCTGTTGGGAGGAGAAGCCGATTTGGTAAGATTCAGAGGAGCTTTTTATCTAGGGAAGTGAGTTTTATTTTTGAAATGCTGAGTTTTACACGATGATGAATCATACAAATTCACATGTCCTGCAAATAGTTGAAAATGTGAATGTGTGGCATATTTAGCAATGAGTGGACCAATTTGGCTGGATTGGAAGTGGATATTTGTTCGACAGTTTACTTTCTTGAAGCTAAATCCAGTAATTAATTGGTGATCTTATTGTTTTTGAAGGATCTATTTGTCTCCTTCTGGGAAAGAAGTCATGTTTGTCATATAGAGGGAGCGTCACTTTGGGGACATTGCCTCATATTCTGTCATATAGGGAAATTCAGACAAGTCCATGCTGTTTCTTTCTGTGAAACAGACATTTTTTTCTTCACTGTGTTTCTTCTCTCTTACTGTGATGGTTGGAGACCAGGGACAATATTAGATATTTAGAGATGGGTATTGTTTTATTGCCACTTATATTTAAAATGCCCACATACTTCAGCCAACATCCATCATTGTCCTGACTTCTTCAGATATTTTGCCGACTTGGAAGTGCAGTGGTACTCAGAGTGGCTGACATAATGGACTATAATACCACAGTTTTACTTGTCTTATAAAGCCATAAGCATGATATTGCAGAATAAATGAAACTATCAAATAAGAGGTAGCAATAAGATTACAGTACTGCAGAAATCCTGGGGGCAGAATTAAATTGTCTATTTACTAGCATAACTATTTGATAAAACTATTTGATGTTATGCCTTCTTCTTCCTCTTTTTCTAAATTGCTTTGATCCATATTTTTAACACTATCTCCTCTAGCCAGATTTATGAAGTGGGTTAGTTGTTTAATTCTGCTGCTTCCATGTGTATTTATTTCTATCTCATCTTCCTCTGTTCGTGGTTCTTTCAGGAGATCTCAGGTAGGTGTGCTTGCCTAGGTAAGTAGGGCATGAGTAGAAATGAGGCAGTGGGTATGAGATGCCTCCAAGATACCTTGGTGTAGACAGTTAGTGATTCCAACAGGGTGATTATGAAGTGACATCTCTTCATCATCCACTTTTAAAACTCAAGTTCATAGACATTTTTGGTTTCATTTATTTTCTTCCCAAACTGAAGGGTGCTAGTGGTGCTCCGTGGAATGTGGTCCCTGAAGCTAGAGAGGCATTTGTCAGTGCTCAAGTAGAAGTTTATTATTCATGATGAAGTGTGACTGAGATGTGCTAGAGGGATTCAAGGATTTATCTGTCTACAGAACAGTCATATTGTCATGGAGTGACTTCTGCCGCCTTTCTCTTCCTTCCTTTCCTTTCCCTCCCTCCCTCCTTTCTTGCATTAAGCATTTCTTTTTTCTTTTTTCTTTTTTTTTTGAGTTGGAGTCTCACTCTGTCGCCCAGACTGGAGTGCAGCGGCCGCTCCCGGCCACTGCAGCCTCGACCCGCTGGGCTCCAGCGATCCTTCCGCCTCAGCCTTCCAAGTAGCTGGAACTACAGGCACATGCTACCACGCCCGGCTAATTTTTTATTTGTTGTAGAGATGAGGTCTCGCCAAGTTGCCCAGGTGGGTCTCGAACCCGCGGGCTCAGGCAATCCACTCACCTCAGCCTCCCAAATACATGGGATTACAGGCTGAGCCACCAAGCCTGGAGCATTAAGCATTTCTACCAGTCTTGTTTATAAGTTTCCTTTCATTTTGTCATCCTTCTGAATTCTTAAAATAAGACTAAGTCCATATCAGTCTTCACTATTTTCTTTCTACTTCCTTTTCTCATGTGGAAGGATGATTAGGAATCATTAAAGTACAGTCATTATTCTCAAGAGTTCTTGATTTTTGTGTCTAGAAAATGCTCTCAGCCAGGCTCGGTGGCTCAGCCTGTAATCCCAGCACTTTGGGAGGCTGAGGTGAGTGGATTGCATGAGCCCACAGGTTCGAGACCCGCCTGGGCAACTTGGCGAGACCTCATCTCTACAATAAATCAAAAAATTAGCCGGGCCTAGTAGCATGCACCTGTAGTTCCAGCTACTTGGAAGGCTGAGGCGGAAGGATCGCTGGAGCCCAGCAGGTCAAGACTACAGTGGCCGGGAGCGGCCACTGCACTCTAGTCTGGGTGACAGTGTGAGACTCCAACTCAAAAAAAAAAAAAAAAAAGAAAATGCTCTCAGCTCTCAGCTCTTAGTTGTGCTTAGAACCACAGACCTGTATATAGCTGAAGGTTTGTTAAATACAAACTAAAACTTATTGGAGAGATTTGTCTGGAAGAGTACTTTTTTAGCTTGATTTGTTTTTAGGTTTAATTTCATATTTGCCCATTCATAAGTCTGTCTTTTTTAGGTCATGCTCTCAGTGGATCTTGCCATGCCTTATGCTGCCATATAACCACAGCTGGGCTGGTGGGTTGTCAAAGAAAGACTCGACTTCCAGAGCTTGCAGCAAGGCTACTCTGGCCTAAGATTTCTTGTGCCATAATGCAGCTCTTTGGCAATCCTTGATTTTCTCCTCACTTCACCCTAGTTGCTAAAACCTGGCTAGGGACATAGAAGCATTTGAACTTTCCTCTTTGTTTTCAGCCTATATTGTGAATGCTGGCAACATCGCTAGCCACTGTTTTGGTCCTCTGGTGGCCATCCTGGTGACAGCATTGTTAAACAGAAAAAGGACTTGTTAATCAGTGTAAAAGGATTTTAAAATCAATTCCAGTCATTTTTAGAACTACAGAAGTTTAAGAGGGAAGTGAAAAAATAGTGAAGATGGTGGGAGAGAGATTTAGTAAATCTGTAAAGGATGTGTGCCACCGAAGTGTTTCTGATTATTGATGCTTCCAAAACAGAATCTCCTGACTACGGATGCTGCTTGGTTAAGTGAGAAATGCCTCCTGGATATTTAGGAAGAAAAGAAAGGAGACAAAACATCAGCGATTCAGAGTCACAGGAATTCAGCCAGTGGGTACTGGGAAATAAAAAGCATTGGATGGGAGGGGGTATGGTGTGACACCTTGGAGATGTCACGATACCAGCTCTTGGAAAGTTGCCTGTTGTTTTGTAGGACTTTTTCCTTGTTGGAGGGTAGGTTGGAAAATAGTGACTTATTAAAAGATATTTGCTGTCTCTAGATATCTTGCATCTAGAATTTTGCTCTTACCTTTTATAGATTTCACAAAAGCCAAGTCTGTCTCAAGCTTGAAATGGTCAGGTTCCTGCCTGAAAGAGCATGCGTGTTAGGGACCTTGGTGTCAACTTGTAGTGCAGATCTAAGGGGAGTCTGGCTTTGGGTATGCTGACCATTAGGCGTTTTCCATATTGTTCACTGTCTTTTGGGATAAGGAGCCCATATCCTCCATACATATGAACAAAGGTGGAATAATATTCTGAAGAAAACAGTTTTTTAATCTTCTGAGGTTTCTGCCTCCATATTGAATCCTGTGGTAACCTCTCTTACTTACCTCTACCCTAGTTGCAAAGAAAGACATCAGCACCCTGTAGCTTCCCTTCTTGATCAGCCTTACAGTAGTACATCCTCTGAATAGCTGACGAGAAATGGGATCAGCCACCTGGTATGTCAGAAATCAATATTGAAGCTCTTTCAACCAGGGATCTCCATCCCAGCACTTGTGAGAATGTCTGTGCTTGTGGCGATTGTTCAGCCAATGTGTAAAGGAAGCAGAGGCAGTTTTTCAGCATTAAGACATTAGAGCATTTGGCAGTCATGGGTGACAGGCCTCAGGCATGTCTGATGTCTCACAGTAAACAGCCATGGGGGTGGGGGGAGCATGCCATCAGAGGCCCTAAAGGTATTATAATGAAATTATATAGTAAGTATGTGTTATATGTGAGCACATGCATGTACCCACATGAGATGTGCAGCTCTAGTATAGATGAAATGACTATGGTAGTTCCCCTTCATCTGTGGCTTTAGTTATGTGGGACCGAAGCCTGGATGCATTAAATGGAAAATTCCAGAAATAAACAATTCACACATTTTAAATTGCACACCTTCCTGATTCGCCCCATCTAGTGATAAAATCTCACTCTCCAGCCCAGGATGTGAATCATCCCTTTGTCCAGTGTATCCAGGCTGTATATAAGTCCTACCTCTTCGTCACTTAGTAGCCATTTCAGTTATTAGATTGACTGACTGTTGATGCTGTCATAATTATAATTGTTCTATTTTATTATTAGTTATTGTTGTTAATCTCCTACTGTTTCTAATTTATAGGTTAAACTTTATCACAGATGTATAGGAAAAAACAATATATTTAGGGTTCAGTACTATCTACAATTTTAAACACTTACCAGATGTCTTGGAACGTAGCCCCTGTGGATAAGGAGACGCTGTATTTTGAAAATACTGCACTGTTAATTATCTTTCAATCCTTTTCTTTAACCTTTACTAAAATGTATTGCAGAAGCTTTTCTTTATGGGTTTACTTTATTCTGAATATGTGCCAACATGTGTTTGCCTTATGGAAAATATTCTGTTTTTGTAATCTCCATGGACACCTTAGTGACTGATAAAACGTAGATAATTCTTAAGTAGAAAATATTAAGCTAAAAGAGCTAGATAAAAATCTGTGAGCCAGAACTACTGAGCTATCAGTTATCCTTTTTCAGATGGAGAATGAAGAGGTGGGAATGTGAGGGAGAGTTATGGTATTATCCCCTATGACTACTCTTGATAATGCTGGGGCTCAGAACTTGATACTCCAAAGGCTAATGTTTTGACATGCAGAAAAGTCTTACAAGCTGCCTCATAATCATGGCCCCTCTAACTTTCTGTCCCCCCACCCCCCACTACAACTCCTCCAGGCTCAAGAAGGAGGGAGCAGTTATCTCTGAAATTTTGTTTGACTAAGAAAGCTTCTTTCTAACAGAAATGCAGTTGTTTTAAGTCCCCTACCTAGGGACTTCATCAGATAGCCAGGGCAGATGAATCACTAGAGTATAGTGGAGACAAGCAGACATCACCATGCTCAGATACATTTTTCATCGATTCTTCTGAGGTCAGCTCCAAGGGATTAAGTGGTAGACACTCCGCTTAATAAGACCACCTTTGTTCGTGTGCAGCACCACTCTCCACCTTCTTAGTCCATTCTTCTTCATGATTTACTGCCCCTCAAAGGAATTGTTGCATTCCCCATCTCCTCCACCCCCCATGAAAAAGAGTATGTAAGCTTCTGTACTACACTGGGTTATTGGGTAATCATTCTGTAATCCCCCCGCCCCATGCTATGCATGTTAAAATAAAAATATATATGCCTTTTCTCCTTTTAATCTGCTTTTTTCCCATTGATTCTTATGGAGCTTTCAGTGGGTAAAAGATGTTTCTACCTTAACCCATACGATGTCTCTATCCATTTAATCCAGAGTGTATCTGTATATGCAGAAGCCTTTATTTTTATTGTCATAGTTGAAAGATGCATTACCTTTAGCTGTGATTACAACTGGACAGGCAGATGCATAACACATAGTTATAGTTTGCCCATGAAGAAGCAAGTTCAGACTGAGTGTGAGCTCATGCCTGTAACCCGAGCACTTTGGGAGGCCAAGACGAGAAGATTGCCTAAACCCAGAGATTTGAGACTAGCCTGAGAAATGTGACGAGACCGTGTCTCCATAATAAATTTAAAAAATTAGCTGGTCATGATGGCACGGGCCTGTAGTCCCACCTACTTGCAAGGCTGAGGTGGCAGAGTCACCTGAGCCCAGCAGATCAAACCTGCAATAGCCATCATTAGGCCACTGCACTGTAACCTGGGCGGCGGGGTGAGACTCCAACTTAAAAAAAAAAAGCAGCAGCATTAAGATCAGCCTTAAGAGGCTCTCTCTTCATGGTTTGGCTCTATAGAAAGTTAGTGGTGGTTGGTGCCGATTGGAAACAATTCAGTCTTAAAGAAATTAGGGCAGATCAAAGGAGGCTTGCTCAGGGGAGTAGTCTTGACTTGAAGTGTCAGAGCCCATAGGAAGGTTAGGTGTGTTCACACAGAGTCCAAGCTGGGTGCAAATGTCCATGTGGGAAGGTGGCTCAGTGACAGAGCATTCAGCCTGAGCATCCACTCGGGAAAGGGTTGATGTCAGTGATACAGTATTGGTTACACTCAAAGGGATTGCTCCTGTTAGTAAAAGAACTAAGGATAAACCCTGGTTCTTTGCTGTCAGAGGAGGTAGTTACATATATGAAAAGGAAGAGAACTAGAGTGAGCCCTGTCCTGTAGTGGTGGATTAGAATTGTAGATACTTGTGTGAACTCATGGTATGTGGGTTCAGGTTCTCCAAGGAGCAAGTGCCAAGGATTAGATTTGCAAGAGATTAACTCATCTGAGGGATGATGGGAAGGGAGCCACTGAAGACTGGGAGAGGCCTCAGACAGTAGTGTGGGTCAAACCCTCTGTGAAGAAGGACTGGGGGGTGGTGAGGATGGCGGAAAATTGGATAGGAAAAGTCTAAGTTGTGGGGCAATTCTAAAGAGTTTCCTTCTAGCTGGTAGGGAGTCAGAATTGCCCACTTGAGGAGTCCCATATCTGTTAACAATAGACCTGCCTTAGGATCTCTGCTGTGCTCAGCTATTGGCTGGGAGTAGCTGTTGGGAAGCATAGCCTTGGCTGAAAAAGCAGTGATGGGTTTCAAAGCACAGGAACTGAACTGTCAGTCAATTATGCTTCCTGCAGTTGTCAATCCAAGAGGTGCATTTTCATGACTGCCACACTTGGTTTTCAATAGATGTAGAAATAAATATAGATAAGTGGCTAACTCCAGAGTTGGGGAAGACAACTCAAGATAAGCCTGGAACATATTGCTGTGCCAGAAAGCAGAGAAGTTCTCAAAGAGGATGGGAGACATGTCCAAAGGACACAGAAGCCAGATTGTCTCAGTTCCCAGTGGCCAAACTGGGAACAATTTGAGCATCAAAGTAATGAGAACAGTAGGGTGAATTATAACTATTTGGACAAAATGAGATTCTATGAATTCATACTAATACAGATAAGTAAATTAATAACTCAGGAGTTTGATGAGGGATGAGATTATATAGTTCAAAATGTCTCCCCCCAAAATACCTATTTATTAAAAGAGGAAAAGAGTAACTTTATAGCAGAGAAACTTGTATACTCCCCAAATCAAATGATCAAGATTAGCATCATAAATAAATTATGCATCAGAGTATATAACTTTTAATATGATGAAGAAGCAGCAGACAAACAAAAATAACTGACCTGTACTCTTCAAAATTGTCAAGGCCATGATAGTCAAGACAGACTTAAGAGAACTGTTCCAGACTAAAGAGACATGACCACCAAATGCTGTACTGTATTCTGAAGTAGATCCTTTTTCTCTAAGTATTTCTTAGGAAAAATTGTGAGTAGGTTTGTGAATTCGATGGTAGTAATATATCTGATTCTCCTCATTTTTTGAGTATGTAGAAAATTGTCCTCATTTTTAGGAATTGCACAATAAATTATTTGAGATGCATCCAACAGGTAGTTCCTCTCTAGTGGTTTAAAGAAGAGGGTTTAAAGTTGTCCAGCATGTGCAACTTTTCTGTACGTTTAGATGGTTTCAGAATTACACATGCACAAACGCACATTTTAAAAATTTTAACACTTTTAGACAATTATCTGACCTATCAATATATTGTTTGTTACTTCCAATATTGGTAGAGGTGGGGAAAGCAGACAAAAATCTGAGCCAACAACTAGAGTCTACTGTCATTGAGACTTTATTTCTTAGGATTTTTGTTCTCTTGTATGTGTATCGGACACCTTTTCTCTGTGTTGTCATAATATAGGACCCCACATGTTATAATGGGGAAGTATGATCTGATTACAGCCTGCTTGCTGTGGAAAGAAGTGGGAAGGGAAGATGTCAACTACACTTGTAGATCTTCTGAGCAAGGCTTGTTGCTTGTTTTTTTTTTAATATCGGGAACACCTGATCATGCCTAGTGGAAATTGTTCACTTTTAATAGAACCCTATATTTCTCTTTTAGTTTGGAGAAGAATTTCAATCCCAGCACTAATTCTCTTCATATTTCTAGCTGATACAAAAAGAGATGACTGCTAGACTTCCAAGACGGTCAGGTCCCTTTTTATATGCTGATTGTGAATTATCCATTTAGGCCAGATGTGTAATTGGAGTAGAATTACTTATACACCCAAGAAAACAGAACTTACAGATTTGTCTAAAGCAACATAATATCATGGCACACAATTTAATGTTCTCTTTTCTTATTGGACAACTGCTCAACACACGAATGTCGGGTTCTGAGCCATCTTTAGCCTGGGGAAAATCTCCCAACCTTTCATTAGCAGCCAAAAAAGATGAATGAGACAGTCAAGTACATGGATCTGTTGCACTCTCCTTCTATCCCTTTCATTCATTTTTTTAAATTGAAGTATCAAGAGGACTGGGTTTAAAAAATGTGGTACATATACACGATGGAATACTACGCAGCCATAAAAAAGAGCAAAATCATGAATTTCGCAGCAACCTGGATGGAGCTAGAGTCTATAATACTGAGTGACCTCTCACAGAAACAAAGATCTGAGTATTGCATGTTCTCACTCATATAGTGGACCTTGATCATCCAACGCACTACCATAAGAAAGTGACTGACAGTGGTGGGAAACTATGGGGGGGTGGATGGGACTAATGGTAGTAAACATCTGTCTGGAAACGGGGAGACACCTGTTATCAACAAGGGGGCCTGAATGAAGCATATTTGCATACCTAACCCTTAACTATACCCCACAATATCAAAATGAAAAATATTGTTAAAAAAATTTTAAAAATAAATTGAAGTATCAGATGATTGGGAGGAGAAAGACAAAAGCTGGGAAGGCATGTAGAAAGTGACTGTCCTTGACTCTATCTGGGCAAACTAGGCTAGGAAAATAATGTTCCACTGCTATGTTTCCAAAATGGTCAGGTGTTTTTCTTATACTTTAAGGAGCACTTCAGATTTTTCAGGATGTTTTAAAACAAAAAGGAAAGATTGTGTTTCAGTTGTGCTACATTTTTAGAAAATTATTTTTTAGTATTCTAGATGAGCTAAATAATCTCGTTCAGAAAATCATTTGCTGTCTACCTTATGCTAAGCATTGTGCTCAGTACTGGGGTACAGAGCAGGAAAAGTGTGGTCTCTGGCCTCCCAGAGTTCATCACTTACCAAGAAAGACAGTAAGTGAATAACTGCCACATTGTGTGATGGTATGTCCCATGGGGATGCACCAAGAAGACAATACATGTGATTCTCACATGCCTGCCATGTAGTAAATGCCCAGTAACGACAGTTATTATTATTTCGTGTATTTTTACTCTCCCTACTGCTGAGTACCAGCACCACAACTGTTCCTCCAGGAGAAATCTATAATTAGGGATAAGAAGCTGAGAGAACATGGCTTAGATGCTAAACTTTAAAGGAAAAGGAGAGGAAAGTAGTGGGCAGAGTGTGGAGGATCTGGGACTCTCAGGCCTCAGCAGCTCCATATGGCTGGTCTTAACTGGTTTGTAGACATTTGCTGATGGGATAAAGAGGGCAGGGCTCGGAAGAGCAGGGAAAGATTTGTGGCCTCGTATCTTTCCTGGATAGGCAGGCACTCAGTAATTCCATGAATTGATTTGAACAACATTAACAGGAGTGGATCCTTAAACATTTGTGTTGGTTTACTTAGTATTCTCTAGCTTTTTCTAGGGAAGCTTTTCGTGTGAATTTTTCCTTACCTACTCTGCTGTTCCCACTTTCTCCTTCAGACCCTATGTATTGACTGCAAAATGTCAATGCTCAGTAATTCAAAATGCAGTCACAAATAATTCTTTGTCCCCTTGGCATTTAAAACTGCCCAGGATATCTCAAACTGTCAAAAGTGGAGTTGTCACCCATGCCACTCCCCGGCCTTCTCTGTTAGTGGAGTCTCTCTCTTTCCCTGTTAAGGCTCCTGGTGACAACCTTAGTTAAATCCTCACCATGTATCAACATCTACATCTGCTGATTTGGGGCCGTTGCCTTCTCCATGCTGCCAAACCCAGCTCTGGGAAGATGACAGCATTTGCCAGCACACTTCTGTGGTGACTCAGGAGACAGGATGGCCAGCAAAGCAGCCTCTTTGTGGGAGTGGATTTTGAGAAGTGCTAATTCCGTGGCAGTTTGGAGATATTAATATCGTGCTGGCAGTAGATAAACAAGCAATAGAGGGGCATATAATGAGAAGATAATCACTCTCAGCATCTTTTCTTCCTTTCTCTACCAGCACATGTTTTCTTCTTTTTAAAAAGTATGCTCTCCTGGGTTTTGATGAATAGAACCCTAAATGGCCTAAACATGCTCAGACCATGGTTAGTTCATCTCTCAGCAGCCCCACAGTGTGACTTTCTAAGAACCACTCGTGTGTTAAGAGTGAGCTACATTTTCAAACAATACTAAATCATAGCATATGGCACAGTAGCCTAGTGCTCACCATACCCTCTCCCCAAAGGGTAGCGAGCCAGATGGTTTGAGTGGGGCCTTTGGTGTAATTATGACAGACACAAAGAAAGACATAACCACCACTCTCCCGTAATAATATCATGCCTCTTGCTTTTCAGTATTTGCTACAGTTAATTATACTTAATTTTTGAAAATCTGTTTTTGCAGTTTGATTGTTCGTAACTAAGTTCCCTTTCCGAACTGGGAAGGAACCATGCAAGTGTGTCTCATTGGGTGTCCTGGTGTTATTTCTCAGGCATTCTTCTCTAGCTAACAGATGCAGGCCACTTAGAGCAACACTTCTCATTCCCAAGTGGAAGCAATTTTCTTATTCTGGTGAATAAAAAGAAGAGTGAATGCACTTGAGAATTGTTTATTGTTAGATTATAACCTGATGTCTTCTGTAGGCCCCTTGGAATATTGTTCCAAAACGGGTCATCTCAGATTTTAAACTTGTAACTTTCTTTGTTGCCCCTCTCAATTCATTTTTCATGAAGAATTTCCTTTTTACTAGAATGCTTCCCTCCCACCTGCCCTCTTCTCTCCAATTCATTCATGGTTCCTAGCTTCTCCAAGCCCCCTTTAGGTGGAAGATCCATGCTCCGGAGTTATGAGAAGAAAAACACTTTGACTGTTCTGTTAAACTAATGCTTCTAACATTGCTAAACTAAAACAAGAAATTTTCTAGTTGTTATGTAGGCTAAAAAGGAGATTTTGAGAAATTTAGGTCATGCTTTTATGTGTTCAGTTTTCTGTCTGTGTGCCTAATATTTTAGAGCAGACTTTCCTTGAGGGTAGTGACTTGTTTATAACATTCTGTAAATAGCCTGGCCTAATGTGGGCTTTTTACAGATATTTTCTGCTAGTTTTAATATATGGATTGATATAGCATCTGACTGTACTAACGAGAAAAATGCTGAGCTAGGAAACTTTGTTATTTGACCTTTTATTTGGATTTCTAGCTTAGCAACTCATTGGTCTTGAAACTTTGCCTTCTCCCTCCCTCTGCCAGAATGTGTAAAGACCTCCAGGTGCTAACTGTTATTATTTCTGTTGACTGAGCCCCATATGCACTTCTAGTGCTCACTGACCTATCTTTTCTTTTGCAGAAACATCGCTGAGGCTCTTGTCAGCAAGGGTCTAGCCACAGTGATCCGATACCGGCAGGATGATGACCAGAGATCCTCACACTATGATGAACTGCTTGCTGCAGAGGCCAGGTGAGATGAAAAAAACACACTGGGACTCACGGCTCCACTTTTTCTTCTTTTCCACTATCGTGTGTATACCTGAGCAGAATGTGTTGGAGTACATTCTTGGTATACCTGAGAAAGCTTGTATCCTTTTATTATTCCAGGTTTTCCCCCTGAAGAGAAAGACACACTTTGAGCTTGCAGTCTAACTTTGGTTACACATACTTGGGCTTCCATTTTTTCAAAATATGTAAAATAGGTGTATATTAGATATGTTTTCCCTATGTGGCTTCTTTAGTTTTCAAGAAGAAAGTGTGGATGAGCCCTTTATAAGATATTTTTATCTTATTCCTGAAACTGCGAAGACCTCCGAGGAGAACAGTGCCATTGCCCCTGTTTCTTACCTCTGGAGGCTTCTGTTCCCAGCCCCTCCCATTCAACACCTCTAGACCTTTTATCATGTACAAAGGAAATGAAAACATTTATTAGGAAATGAGATTTGGTTTCAAACACTTTTGAGGCTGGCAGGAGAGCATTTGAGAAGCCCTGTGACATTTTACTTTTGTCCTTCATCCCTGTGACTGATTGCCCCAAGGATATGCATACCGCTCAGCAGTATTTCTTGCCACTGACATTCTTCAGGGCTCTTACTCAGGAAGACTTTTGTCGCTGAGTGGTATGGTAGTTGAGTGATTTCTGGACTAACTGGGAAACAGAGCAAGAAGAGAGCCACTTATTGCTGACTGACTTGGATAGCTCAGCAAACTGCCTGGACTCAACCAAAATATATCCATTTCTTAAACGTGATCACGGGCGCTGGCCTCACTCAGCAGTTTTTCGGTAGCTTCTAGGACCTGTTTAGTTCTAGGAGTTGGATGATTGTCAGGTTATTCTCTACTGTTAGGAGAGGAATGAGTTTGGGCACATGTTATCCAATCTCAGCTTCAGACTTTGTCATTGAGATCACTTCTGTTGCTCTTTGGCCCAGAACATTGCCCTGATATGTGACATTTACCTCTAACATGATGTCACATCCTGATGGATAGAGCATCTGTAGAATGTCACACAGAATGTCAGCTGAGAAATCAGTCTGTCAGGCTGCTATGGGTTTTAGATTCTTTCCTGTGTTTCCCAATAGACCCTGTCTAGGACTTGATTCTTAAGTACAAAGAGTCCAATGAAAATACCCATATCTTTGGCTTTTTAAGGCTCATTAGTGACCTTTGGAAAAAATAACATGATAAACAGTCCATAATTGGTGTTTCTCATAAACCTCCTCGCTTACTTTCTTTTCTCCCTACCTATATTATCTCTAAGCTGGGTAGGCTTAAATAACCTGTGATGAGGAATGTGGCTTCACATTTCTTGGTACTGTTTGATCATCTGGCTCCTCTAGGAAATGAATAATCACTAAACTACAGGCGGGATTCAGGGTGGGTCCATGGTGGGCATATTCAGCCCAATGTGATGGCAACTTGAAGAATAGATTATGCATTTTTAGAGTGGAGCACTTAGCAATACAATGGGATATATAGTTATATTTTCCACACTGGGTTCAAACTGCCACTAGTGAATATTTAATTCTGACAGGCAGGTAAGTGTGGAAATAGTTTGCAAGGCTGCTCTGGAAAGTGAGGCCAGTATAAGCTCTCTTATTATGCTGTTAGAAGTAGCCATGTTATGCTATAATGTTTAATGAGTATGCATAGATAGTGACATTTTTTTAAGTTTTAGTTTTTAAGAAGAAAGTAGCCTCTTTGGTGCTCAATTTGTGCTGAAGTAATGTAACAAGATGCTTACTTGCTAAAGCATTGAACTGCCCAGAGATAATTGTGTTGAACCATTGCTTTTAGGCTGATGGTGGAAAAATTGACTTCGGGGGTCATTGCACTGTTGGAGGTTGAGTAAATGGAGAGAAATTAACCACTTTCCTAAGCCTGTGA
Source organism: Cephalopachus bancanus (assembly GCA_027257055.1). Lineage (NCBI taxonomy): Eukaryota > Metazoa > Chordata > Mammalia > Primates > Tarsiidae > Cephalopachus > Cephalopachus bancanus. The sequence goes on along the minus strand of JAPVLO010000162.1, from coordinate 1,407,200 downwards.
GGTATTGCCATAAGGTAACGCAGGCTTCGTAAAGAATGGGGGAAATATCTGTCATGAACTGTGAGTGGGTTTCATTCAGAATAGTATTGTCAGCGAACCCAGGATGGTGGCCTAGTGCCATCCTTAAGATGCTAACCCCTGGGGAGGTGAAGTCAGATGCGAAAAAGATCAGAACACCTGCTGGATACGAATGGTGGCTTTGTAGCCATTAAGAAAGATTTTCTATGCAGAATGTACCACTCTTTTGAAAATGGAGTTGACCTCTTTTCAAGACCACCTGGCTCTGACACTAGTAATGTTTGAGTTTGCCTTTGTGCACAGCACTATGTTCCCCCATGGCACACTCCCGTGGCCCCTTTGCTTTCTTACTGGTTTCTGTCACCTCACTGCATGTCAGAGCTCTTTTACATCCTTCTTTGCCCTCTTATGCTGCCCGTCTCTTGAATATTAGCTGAGTGTAGGGTTGTTTTCCCCTAGGAAGATTAGCTGTATTTTTTCCAGTTGAACTCTGCTTTGTGATTTTATGCTCCTGTCGATATGGTTTCTCTACCTCCCAGCTTTGCGTCCTCTGCAGATCTCATTAGCGAGTTGTTTACTTCTTTTCTGGGCCCTGAATAGAACCCCTAAAAAAGAATGGCTTTGGTGTTGACCCCAAGTCTCTCACTGTAGGCTGTCACTTAACTGTCTTTTGTTTATCATCCTTCAGCCACTATTTAATCTTCCGTGATTGTGTATGAACCAAGCCACTTTGAATTAATTTCCCAAGTAAAATTTCTAAAGGTACTGCATCTAATGCTTTGACAAAGGCCAAATTCATAACATCTGCTGCATTCATATCAGTCATTCATTCTGAAACTCTTTAGTTAAATAGTAGATAGGCGAAGAGAACGTAGCAAGGCCAGCATTCTGATAGTCCCTCCCCACCAGAGTAGCAATTCTGACAGATTTCTTTGACCCTGGCCCTAGTTTTCCGGTTTATCTCTGGATATCACTGGTGCTATCAGCACTGGTACAGAGTGCTCTTCCATTGACTTTGTTTTCCAGTGTGCTGCTTGGCCATTAATCCTTTTAGGGAGACGTTGTAAGCTTTGGCGAAAGGACAGCCTGTTAAACTTGTCTGGTTTCTCAGGTCAGCACCGCTGCCTGCCTAGAAGTTGATGAGCTTTCTCGAGCTTTTTCAGAGCACTGCAGCCCCTGCTTCCTCAGCAAAGGGGTGCGATCTGCCAACCTTTCTCAGAGCGTCTCACAGAAGTTCAGGGAGCGATGCAGTAGGCACTCATTGGGAGACCAGATAAGGCAGGAGGGAAAGAAGAATACCAATTTGCAGCTTGCCTGCTGCTTTCGAGCATATCCACCTGCCTGCTAGAAACAGCCTCTACCACATGAGCAGCTGTGTTGGGTTTGCTCACCCTTCAAGGCTCCTTCATTGAGATTTCAGGAAACCTTCCGTCAGCTTTCAGGAAACCTTCATTATGTCTTAGATCCACAGACCATCTAGAGGAAGAAATACGTCTTTTTTGTTTAAAGGATAAATAAAATTCCCAAAAGACAGTCTTCCTTTCCAACTCAGTTGTCTATCATCAGCAGCCTCCTCCCTCATTACCTTGTGTTCTGGCAAGATAAGGTTTGGCGTTTTCTAGTCTATTCTCGAATCAGGTCTTGTTTCTCTCGTGGGCTCCATTGAAAAGCTTTTGATTTGGGTCCAGGGTTCTGAGAGCTCCAGCATGTGTGTCCTCCACTTTATTTAGAAAAAGTACTTAGGTGCGGGTGACCCCTAGTTCTCTCTCACCATCCTGAACTTAGTCTCTCTTTTTAGAGGTACCATATGGACTCCTGAAGAAGTGTGAGCCATCTTTACTGTTCTGTGGGAGCCTAATGTTTGATCCCCGCATTGCCTTTCCAGAATGTCCGTGTGGTTTCACATCAGTATTTCTGGGTGACTGCCTGCTCCTCCCTGGTCTTGCTGAACCTTCTACACTTCAGGTGGCAATTTTGGCTCCTCCAGGGCATAGCTCCTGTACCCTTTGGCAGTATTTCTGAGACAGTGAATCGCCATGTGACCTTCTTACTTTCTGGAGTGTTATCCTTCCTATACTCTAGCTCATGTATTTGGTATAATACATCCAGTTTTATTTTAGAGAAGCCAGAATGTGAATTTAATGATCATACTAAATGTTTTTCAAGTTGGGCATGTTATGGACACTGAAGACAAGTCGGTAATGATCAGAGTCATTTCAAAGCCTGCCTGTGTGCCTACCGTCTACGTGTATTCTCCTGATGCTACCAGTAGCTTTATTTTAAAGGTAATATTTGAAGAATTCCTAGAAATTGTTAGAATCTGTGGCTCATCTCAGGAAAACACAGAAGTTACATTAGTTCAGAAGTTGGAGCTTTATTCCTTTAAGATACCTTTTAATTCTAAGATTTTGTGATTTCAAGATAGGCTGTATATATTCAGAAAAGAAATTGATACCCCAGCTTGACTGTGGGAAAGCAATTGTATTGAACAATCTGGTGTCTGAGCAGATTTAAATGAATTTAGATTCATTCTGGACATACGTAATGAGGTTAGGGTTATCTCAGGAGAAGAGAAAAGGGCAGGCTCTTTCTTATCTTTTCATGTGAATTCTATTTCTTGACTGGCACACTGCAGACTCAGAAAACCATGGTGTTGTCCTCTGTCTTTGAGAGGCAAGCATGAACCTGCCCTCATCTCAGCTTCGCCTTGACTCCCTCTCTACCCTGTCCCCTCAAGGACTCATTTTTCTGATTGAGCAAATGCTCTTTTTAAAAAACAAAGAACTAATGCTCTGCCTTGCTGACTTCTGCATCTTCAGGCTGCAAACCCTGTAACTGCTGGTCTTTTGCTTTTTTCCAGTGTGATTGGCAGCACCCTCCTATGGTAGACTTCTTTCTGCTTGAACCTCTAGGAAATCTTTGCTGGTATTTCCATCACAGACTTCAGTCAAAAGACTACAAACGTGTTGGTAACTCTTTCCTAATATCAGCAATATCAGCGGTCATTATTAAGAGGGATGCAGCAAAAATATCTGTTGGTAGGGTCCTTCATATCTGTATCTTCATTTTTAATGGCATTCACGTACTGGCTACAAGCAGAATGTGAAGAGGGTTTCTTGCCAGCACTTTCTGTTGTGAAGTGAAAAGATAGAACTTGAGGACTTAAATGGAAGAGGTCAGCACACTGATTTTGCAGAGTTGTGATTTGCAAATGTCTTGGTAAAGAGCAAGTTTCTGTACCAATCCATTGAGAAAATTGGCATCGGATTTGTGTGTGTTTTGAAATTTTAAAACTGATATATCCTATCACAGGGTTTAGATACATGGTTAATCAGTTCTCCAAGAAACATGTCTTTCCTCTGTCAGGAACAGTTGTCCAAGGGTGGCTTATGTCCCATGTGATGGCTTTAAATTCATTTCTTCTCTTATTCTCATTTTCTTGAGTGTATCCTGGGTCCCCGGCATTGGGGGTAATAGTGATGAATAAAAAAATTATAGACCTTTAGAAATCCTATAATCGTAGAAGGATAGGCATTAAATACTTTGAATAGTTTCTCAGGATAAGGCAATTTATTCTATTTCCTCCCTTTTCTTACATGTTTTCTTAGCCCTTCCTCTTTTCTCCCTCTTTATTTTTAACACTGCTTGCCTTACATCTTTTTTATTCCATCTCTCATTTCTATTAAATTTTCCCATGAGAGCATCTTCCTGAAATTCATCTTTTATGCCCAGCCTCTGTTCTTATCTTCTCAATAGTTTAATGGTACAGCTTTAAATAAACCAAGATTTCTCACTTTCAATCTAATGACCTCAACAAGTGAAAATTCTTTTTTAATAAAAACTAGAACTTACTGAATACTGTGAAAAACAGAGCTTTCACTTGAGGTTTAATCATAGATTCCTGTAACGCCAGGGTACTGTTGGGTCTTTCAAGCATCATAGGTAGCAGGAGTCGAGTGATTTGGCACTGGGCTCCTCACCCAACTGCATGACATCATGCCAGTGCAGGTTGGAATCCAGCATGGAGAAAGGAGATTGGCCTTGTTCTTACATATTCTGATGGCTTCCTTTCTTCTTTAGCTCTGGAAATGCACAGCCCCACTACATTTTGGACTTGCAGTGAGGTGCCGCCATCATGAGGTTGCTAATTGGATTCAGCACGTGGCAGTTGGGGTTGGAGTGTTCACTGCTGGGGAATAGGGAAGATCAGCTATTGCAAGTGGTTGTGGTAACAGGAAAATGCATTAAAAGAGCTGGCGTGGGGAAGTGATTTGACGATGCAGCTGAATGTGGGGAAATTTAGCTTTTCCCTTTCTTCAGAAAAGATGATGCACTCAACATCCAAATAGCAGTAATCAATCTGCATTTAAGGCAGCACAAATGGCCACTTCTGGAGAGCTGTATAATGTCTCCATTTCCAAATAGTTTTCTACTTCAGGATATTAAGAGGATCTTTTCACTCCCTCCATCCTATGCTTCTCTTTCCTCCCCGCCCCTAGTTCCTTTTGACGTAACTCAAGCCCTGAGCCTTTTCTTGATGACTAGTGTGAGGAATAGGAATTAGCTTTGTCTGCTATCTTGAGTATCAAGCTATGGGTAGGTCCTGCAGGCCATGGTGAAATGTTGGACTAGTGGGAAGCATTCCTCCTTGTCTGAGCTTCTCTGTTTAATCATTGTTAGTCATGATTCTGCACTGGTTGTATTTCTTCAGGGAGGAAGTTGGTCTGGACAAAACTTCCTAGATGATTTGGTCATCATGTCCTTCTGTACCCTGGCCCCCCCAAATAATGATCAGCTACAACCACATATCAGTCCAGAGCAGCCTGCCACTTCTCTCCCATCTCAACTGTTCTCTTGGCTAAGAGGCCCTTGCTCCTTTCACCAACCCCAAATATCTGATACATTTGAAGATTTCCACACTGGGAATATAATTCCAATCCTAAATAAATTGCAGCAATACAGTGATAACACTTGACCTTGACTTTCTTCAGTGTCTTACAATCCACTTTCCTAAACCAGTGGTTCTCAGACCAACAACACCATTGTCACTTGGGAACTTGTTAGAAATATAAGTCTTAGTGCTCTGCTCCCAGCAATCCTTCTTAACACATTCTTCAGGTAATTCTGATACATACTAAAAATTTGAGAAGCTCTGTCCTAATCAATTCCTCATCACTATAAAACAAAGTGTGTGTCCTTTTATACCAGATTAATCATTTAATCTTCATTAGAATCAGAATAATGGTATAAGCAACAGAGGACAAGGCATGGAAGGCCAAGCTTTGGATTTCTGTACTCTGTTGTAGCTCTTTGTTCACCTTGACTCCGGTTTCTTTCCCCTTCCTCCTATTCTGCCTTCATGACTCCCTAATTCTATCCCTTCTGAGTAGCCTCCAGCAGCTCTTGGCTAATTTAATGTGAAATCATCTTGAATGTTGCAGTGCTTGCTTGCTTTGGCTCATCTGTGATATCAGGTGGCTGAGTGGGTCGGAGAACTGAGTCTCTGTTCGGCATATTCCTATCCTACTTTTGCTCTAATCCTTAGAAATCTCTTAGGAGGACTATAGTTCGAATAATTAATCACTGATACATCAATGCACAGAATGTTATAGCTGCTTGTGAACGGGAAATCCGCTTCATAGCTTCCTTTCATTTGCAGGATTTTTAACATCTAAATTTCTTGTAAACTCCCTTGTGCATTTCTGTTTTATCCTAAGCTGCTTCTGACTCTTCCCCCTCACGCCCTCCAGCTTTGGGCCCAGAAGTTGAGAAGGATTACTTCCCATTCCTCTTGCTTTTTCATTAAGTTCAGAGAGCCAAATCTCTAGGGTACGACAATGAATTTTTTCCAGTAGGTCCGAGTAAATGTAGTTCACATTGGAGAACCATTCTGCAAACTGAACTTCATCTAACTGTTGCTTTTCACTCAGTCAAAGACACATTAAAATTTTCTGCAGGCCAGTCACAGTGACTCAGCCTGTAATCCCAGCACTTTGGGGGGCCGAGGCCCAAGGATTGCCTGAGCCTGGGGGTTCGAAACCAGCCTGGGCAACGTGGTGAGACCTCGTCTCTACAATAAATCACAGTAAAAGCTAGCCAGGCATCATGGCTTGCATCTGTAGTTCCAGCTACTTGGAAGGCTGAGGCGGAAATATCACCCAAGCCCAGCAGGTCAAGGCTGCATTGGCCGTGAGTGTGCCACTGCACTCTAGCCTGGGCGACAAGAGTGAGACTCCAACTCAAAAAAAAAATTGTCTGCAACTGATTTGTTCATGTTACAGTAACAAATATTTTATCAACTGTATTGGGGATATAAAAAAAAAAACCACATGATCTAGTGGTGATTTGGGTGAGCAAGCAAATAATTACAAACATAATTGCAAAAGATATACATGGCTTGCTAGGATGCATAAGGAAAGAGACATCCAAATCGAAGGGTTACCCACAAATAGGGTGCGTGAGGCAAGGCAAAGGGCAACGGAAAATAATGCCATTTCTTGCCCTATGACATAGCAGTTCCTTTTCTCCAGGAAATAATTAGCAAGGTGCCTATCAGTTTGTCTTAAAGGTACTCATCATAAGTTGGTTACGATGACTCAGACCTGTAATCCCAGCACATTAGGAGGCCAAGGCAGGAGACTCGCTTGAGTCCCAGAGTTTGAAATGAGCCTGGGCAACAAAGCAAAACCTGGTCTCCACAAAAAAATCAAAAAATTAGCCAGGCATGATGGCACACACCTGTAGTCCCTGCTACTCAGGAGGCTGAGATAGAATAGAAGAATCACTTGAGCCCCCCTGGAGGTCGACGCTATGGTGAGCCATGAGCATGCTACTGTATTCCAGCCTGGGTGACAGAGTGAGATTCCAACTCACATGCAAGCATGCATGCATGCATACGTACATATGTATAATTAGCTGGGTGTGGTGGTATTTGCGGTGAGTTGTGGTTGCGCCAGTACATTCCAGCCTGAACTACAGAATGAGACTCGGACTCCAAAAAAAAAAAGGTGATTCCTTGTGGCATTATTTATAATAGTAGAAGTATTAAACTCACATAAATATTTAGAATAGGAGATTGATTACATTTTGAACCATACATTCATATATAATGAATTTGCTGTGCAGCTATCTTAAATGATATAAAGAAATTAATGACATGGGAGAATTACCATTTAGCTGTTGTTTCTGGCAGGAAAGAAAGAGCCTGCAAAACCTTTTGCTCAGTGGTACAGTTTTTAACAGTATAACTGGATGAGCATGCCTGTTATAAGAACTCTAAAAACATGCTAAGGATACTGTTTTTTTTCTCATTGTTTCCCCAGATTTCTTCTGGTGAAGAAGAAATAATCAGTAACTTGCATGGAGAAAATGGCCTCATTTTGTGGTTAGGACAGCAAAAACTATAAAAACAATGTCATTGAGGCTGTTTTAAGTAATCCTACCTTCCTGGGACCTTGTCCTCTCAAGAAGACTTTAGACTGCTAATGGTCATTGCTACCGAGCTCTCTCATATTTCTGTGATCCTGATCTGGAGTGGTAGAGACTACTTGCCATTTGCAAGTGTATTCCCCTCATACCTGCAGAGAACAGCAGTGGGTTGGCTGTTCTCTGCCATGGAATGCAGAATCCCCTCCCCTCCTTTTCCCAGCAGATACATTGTCATACCTGGCACAAAAGCATATATCTTCATTTCTTCCTTATATTAGCTTTAGACGAGATAATGACCCAGAGTCCTTTGTTATTTGCTTCCCTCGTAATTTCCTCATAATACCTACTGACTCATTAGGCCACCTACCTCCCCTTGACCATAAGACTCAATCTCCTCAATTCCGGTCTACGCGCTCTCCTTTTCTGCCTTATCAGCAATCTTCATTTTTGTTGAAAATGCAGCTGCATAATCTCAGCAACTCCACCTACCATTCTGTACCTGCTCCTGCTCTGTATCTAATTTTCTAAGTGGTGGGACCCTGTTGCTTCCTCCGGCTGCCAGGGAGCCAGTAGAAAGGCTGAAGGAATTGTGGATTACTGCCAAGTTTCATTAATGCCTGTATTTGGTTCACACTGAAACACCATATTCACCAATGTGACCTGCAATACAATGAGAAGTGCTTTAGAAAGTTAGCAAGTTTTTCATTCTTTGTTCTGCTTTTTAACCTTTTCTATTAGAATTAATTTTCTCTTTTCCCGAGTCATTTTTCCTTGATTGTCTTATAGGAGTTCCTCACAGTCCTGCCACTTGGTTCTGTTTTATTGTTTGCAGTGGTCAAAGCTTTATTCCCACTCACTGCCACTCAGATTCTTGCCCACCTCCTCTAGTTCCAGAGGAAACTTGGTGTGGGATGTGGTGCTTTTGTTCTGGATGCTCCTATGCTTCTGTTTTTGCTCAGAGGCCAGGCTTTAAACTCTTCAGCCCTGGAGCATAATCATGAAACTGTGCATCCAGCAAGAGCCAGCCAACCTCATTCTCTTGCCCTCCAGTCACATCGGCATTATCTCTATCTCCGATTTGAAATATCAGAATTCTGCATTAATCAGTTACCAGGCAATGTTCAACTTTCCTAGGTACAGTTTAATTGAACTAGATGACCCTGAGTTGAAACCATTATGGGAACATAGCTCTGTGTAAAATACCATTAAAAAATGTAGGGACAGAATCCTTGACCTCAAGGTGCCTACAGTCTAGCTCTAGGAAAAAAGATCAATTCCTGAAGCAACTTGAAAGTCATATGCTGCAGTTTATAATTGCATGCAGAACTGAGTGATACTCCATATTACATAATAATACAGCCATTTCAAAGGAGTTCATCTAGAACCCTAGGTTAACAATTTCTGTTGTGACAACTCATTTATGATTGTAGTGAGGTTGTGGCTACAGATACACGATACTTTTTTTCATTCTGTGCTGGAAGGACTGGTTGGGTCAAAAGGGAACAAAAGTTGGGGGACACACATAATCAGTAACTTGCGTGGAGAGAATGGACCTAACTGGATTAGAGTGAGTAATATGGAAATCAAGTGAATACACAAACTGGGCCACATGATAGATGCCCATGAAAGCATAGCATAAAGAATTTCTACATGATTTCCCAGGCTGGCTGTCTTAGTTGGGAGTATGAATCAGGGAGTGAAATGATGGTGCAGATTTTTATTGAGAAGTCATGTGGCAGTGGTGAGCAGTGTTCAAGTAGTTGTGGTATTTGAATGGATTGAGTGAATTCAGTTAAAATATTCCTGATGTTATCTTGGAAATAAATTGATGAGGGCCAAAGTGAGACCCAACAGGGTTACAGATGGGTCAAGTGAGCACAGTTACAAAGGAAGAAAGTGTTAGATGTAGGGATAAAGCAAATGCAGAGGTAAGGGACATCTTGAACCCTGGTAGCCAGGGAAGCATTGTTAACGAGAAATGGCAGATGAGACTGTTCAGGGGCTCCTAAACTCTCAGTTCTGTGGTCTCCCTTGCCCAGCACTCCCTGCTACCTCCCTATCGCATGCCATTTCTGCCTTCTATCACTTTATTTTCCTTAGATCCCTTTTATGTATGAAAGTAGTTCTTTTTGGAAAACTCTTTTGAAAGCGTCTGCTCCCTCAGAAAATTCATGTGTATACTTCAGAGTTGATTGTAGGTGTTGGTAGCATCCTAGCTGATGCTCTCTGTGTCACCAGATTAAGAATGCCTGATGTGACAGCCATTTTCTAATAGTGAGAAGGTTGGATCTAACCTCAGATCCTCTGAATTTCTTTGTAAGCACACAAAAATATTTGTCCAGAATGACAATCTGCCACCATTGAATTTATGGTAAGAGCGAGGCCTATTTGTTGGCCCAGGTACTGTGACTGTGATGCTAAGACTTTTACTTGGAGAAGATTGGCTTTAGGATTTTCTGAGTGAGCTAGAGAACACAAAACCTAAGAGCGAATTTGCATAAAATGTATGCCATCATTCTAATCCTGTTGTGCTGTGGTCATGAGGATGATCTCGCTGTAACAAAGTCCTCATCTGCCTTTGCAACGTTGTGGGTTTTGTCTTCTACAGAGAAACCAGCAGCACCTAATAGGTGAGGATTTCAGACTTGTCCGTTTAAAGAGAGCAGAGGTTTTCAGTAAACCGAGTGGTCTCCCGGAAGCCACCTAGAACGCTGAGTTTATCCCTCTGCTGCCCTGGGCCCCATAGCACATATGTGTATATATATAGTGACTTTTCCTGGTTGGTGGTGGCTTTTGATCATGATTGACACTGGTAGTCTTCGTCATGTGTGGACTGCTGCCTTTTGGAGAAGAACGCCTCTGAAAGGAGCTGGCTGTGTTCTCCCCACTGCTCCCCTTCTCCTGGCCAGCCTGAAACCAGCCTGCCTTTGTGAGGAAGCGGCTATTAAAACAGCCACCACAGGAGGACTTGAGGAGTCAGGAGTTTCATTCCTTGCCTAATGAAAAAGGATGCAGAGCTGTGGTGCAGCCTGCAGGGAAAGGCAGTGTGGGCAGGGAGTTCATGTGCGTGGTGTGGCACAGGCGTCGGTGGAGGCAAGGCTGCCACCTGCCTGCCCTCACATGCCAAGACGGGGCTCCACAGACTGTCCCAGAGAAACTGGGTTCTGTGAGATGCAGAGCAGCATTCCTTGTTTCCAGCAGATCCTGGGTCTCCATGTCACGTGTCCTTGTAGCCGAGAACACATGCATCCAATGCCCTTTGCAAAGGGCTGAGGCAAGGCTGCTCCTCTTGGCTTCTGTTCCTTTCTCCTTTGAGATACATGCCTGTGTTTCTCCGTGGGCGGTTCCCCCAGATAGTCTTGAGGAGAATATCTTGCTGTGACATCAACCTTCTGTCAAGCTGAGGGAGGTTTTCGGAGATGGCTCACTTGTGGTCATTTCTGCAGCAGGTTGGGAACAAGAACCAAAGCAGCTTCTGCTCCCAGGGAGAGATCTAAGCTGAAACAGGACATTCTGCCCACTTCTCACAGGCCGCTTATACTCTGTAGTCTGGGTGTGGTACACCACTCAGACGTTATGGCACTTCCTAGGTGGACATTATTTTAATGTAGTGGTTAACTACTTATTGTTAACTTTCATATTTGTTTCCCTTTTGTTAAGAATTAACAAAATAAGAACTGTCTCTTAGCTTATATATGATGTTACAGTGCTGCTTTCTTGCTGACTCTTGAATGTGGCAGAAATGGATCTAATTTAATGTGTGTGTATATTTATATGACATTATATTATATTATATTATATTATATTATGTATATTTTAAGAGATAAGGTTTTGCTTTGTCACCTAGTCTGGATTACAGTTGCGCAATCAAAGCTCACTGCAGCCTCAAACTTCTGGGCTCATGTGATCCTCCCACCTCAGCCTCCCATTTAGCAAGGACTACAGGGTGTGTCACCACACGTGGCTTATTTAATTATTTAGAGATGGGGTCTTGCTGTGTTGCCTAGGCAGGTCTCAAACTCCTGGGTGCAAGTGTTCTTTCTGCCTCAGCCTCTCAAAGTGCTGGGATTAGAGGCGTGAGCCACCTTACTAAGTGTACTCTAACAATAATATTTTAAGTGTAGAAAAATTAGTCTTTGAAAGTTTGTTCAAAGTTTATGCCTAAATACAAATAAGTATCTAATAAAATGCTTGTTAGGAATGAGATAGAGCATAAATGTTGTTTTTAAGAAAAATTTTAAGATAATTTTAAAGAATTCCCTACACTATTATCCACATTTTCTAAGTTTTGGTGTTATTTTTCCCTCTTTGGTAGCATGTTTAGTTTTGGTTAAATCTTGGATTTCTGCTTAAGGCACAGAGCTACTTTGGGGTCACAGGAAGAAAGCAGAGTTATAGCTTACCACCTCACTACTTTTGCCTCGAGGATTTTTGCTTTCTTTTCTTTTTTTTTTTTTTGAGTTGGAGTCTCACTCTGTCGCCCAGACTGGAGTGCAGTGGCCACTCCCGGCCATCGCAGCCTCGACCTGCTGGACTCTGGCCATCCTTCCGCCTCAGCCTTCCAAGTAGCCAGAATTACAGGCATGCGCTACCGTGCCCAGCTAATTTTTTGATTTATTGTAGAGATGAGGTCTCGCTGCCCAGGCGGGTCTCGAACCCGCGGGCTCAGGCAATCCACTCACCTCAGCCTCCCAAAGGCACGGGATGACAGGCTGAGCCACCGAGCCCGGCTGATTTTTGCTTTCTAACTTACTGCTCAGGCCCCGTTCTTTTCTTCTCATGGTGTGTGAGATGTTCTCCAATCCCCAGTAAAGGCCACAAATTCAGCAGTGCTCTAACTTGAACCTGTCTGTTGGTAGCGCAGATCTATTTATTTTGGTTGTCCTTGTTGTTAGAGGATAAGGCTGTAGGCATTTGGAGCTGCAGAAAGCATTGCAAGCCTTGCCCTTGAAGAGGATGAGGTCCGGTCATGGTAGGAGGGACTTGCCTCACAGAAGCTTTGGTCTTAAAGCCATTTATTCCACTTTACAGTAGCAGTATAGGGAGAGCCTGTTGGTTGCAGAGGAGATTATTGAAATGGGACACACATGGTGAAGCAGGGCTTGGAAGGTGGCAGCATTGGATCATTAGTTGGCTTCTGGCCACCATCCTCTTGTCTTCTGCTGTTGGCTTGTAAATCCCAAGGGTAAGGGCCTAACCTTAAGGCGCAGCCTTGGTCAGGGACCATTAACAGGATCCCTGAGTGATAAATCACTAGACTAAATTGTAAGGGGAAATATTGCAACCCATTTACAATTCCTGAAGCTGAAGCCCTTGATTCAAATTCAGGAGGAGCCATGAGATTCAAGGAACTTTGATGTGCTCTATTTCCGTTACCATTTCAGATCAGCGTACGTGAGAGCAGATGATTTTTATTTTCTTGTCAGTTCTGTACTTGACCTCATCATGGAGTAGAAACTAGATAGTAAGGAAGACCGTTGCTTGTTTGAGATCAGCTGAGTGAGAGACAGTTCCCCTGGAATGGAGGAAGGGCACTCAGGTGGATGGTGGAAGCCCAAGTGCATAAGAACTACAAGTGGACTTTTCTGCTTTGCACTGAGCAGCCCCTCTCCAATGTGTTTGGTGCAGGTTTTATTTTTAAAAGTGATGCCCTGAAACTAACCTTGCAGAGCAGTGTCCTCTGCTCCTGCTGCTTGAGTGAATGCCTGAGTGGGGAAAAGGTGGAAATGTGGCTGCTAGTGTGAGGGCCCCCACACTGCGACCCGTATCCCTGCCTAGGCAAGTTTCACTACACGTTCTCTGGAATTCCAAAACTCTAAAAAGTCTAGTCCTGAAGCTCCGATTTACTTGGTGGCGAGATGGCAGAACGCACCAAGAAGGTCAGAATCATCAGTACATATGGGACCCACTATGGTGCCTCCCTCTAAAAATGATAAAGAAGGTTGAGATCAGCCGGCACGCCAAGTACACTTGTTCCTTCTGTGGCAGAACCAAGATGAAGAGATGATCTGTGGGCATCTGGTGCTGTGGCTCCTACATGAAAACAGTAGCTGGTGGAGCCTGGACCTTCCATACCACTTCTGCTGTCACAGTAAAGTCTGCCATCAGAAGACTGAAGGAATTGAAAAACCAGTAGAAAGTGGGCATGGTGGCTCATGCCTGTAATCCAGCACTTTGGGAGGTAGAGGCAAGTAGTTTACTTGAGCTCAGGGATACAAGACCAGCCTGGGCAACATGGTGAGACCTCATCTCTACAGTAAATAAAAAAATTAGCCGGACATGGTGGCACATGCCTGTGGTTCCAGTTACTTGGAAGGCTGAGATGAAAGGATCACCTGAGCTCAGCAGGTTGAAGCTGCAGTGGCCGTGAGCATGCTACTGCCTGGGCTAAAGAATGAGACTCCGACTCAAAAAGAAAAAAAAGAAAGACCAGTAGAAGCTCCACCATTTGAGATTTCACTAGCCTATAATAATTGGCTTAATTTATGTTGGGGGAAAAAAACGTCTTGTCACCATAGTGGGAACACACCCTTGACTCTAATTTTCTTTCTCTAAGCTCAGGACTCTTCCCTGCTGAGGCCTGCAGGCTGGTAGTACCCGGGAAGGTCTTGTCTCATAGTGTAGGGACCTAGTGATTTAGCAATCAGCTTTTATTCTGTGGTCCTTCATTTTGCACCAGTGAGCGCACCCCGGGATGCTTAGGCTTCTGTCCCTAAAGCTACTTACTACTTAGAGGATTGGGAGTTTGGGACAAACCAACCCATGGTCCAGGGTGTGGCCGAGTCCCAGAGTCCCCTGTCAAATCTTCTGTTATTACAACTGAGACTGATTGAAAATAAGGCCTTGTGTCAGTTGTGTAGCACTTGCTAATTTTTTTCTACTGTTAATTGACTTTTCTATACAGTGTTGCTTCATTCACGGCAACTTATCTTTTTACCTGGGAGGAACTTATTTCCATTAGAACTGGAACACTAGCTACGTATTTTGCATTCAAAATATTTCATGTGATTAAAACACTGTTACTTCTGTTCTTAAGAGTGTGCTCTTCCAGCTGATTCTTCTTTTGTGCTTGGAACAATGCCTTTAATTTGGAAACAAGTAAGGGAGACCTCTGATTATCAGGCACACTGTTAGCAGAAACTGGCAGCCAAGTACTGGTAACTGGGCTTAAAAGAGCAGATTTCAAGGCTGGGCATGGTAGCTCACACCTGTAATCCCAGCACTTTGGGAGGCTGAGGTGAGAGGATTGCCTGAGTCTGCAGGTTTGAGACCAGCCTGAGCAACATGGCGAGACCTTGTCTCTACAATAAATCAAAAATGTTGGACATGGTGGCACACACCTGTAGTTCCAGCTACTTGGAAGACTAAAGCAGAAAGATTGTCTGAGCCCAGCAGGTTGAGGTTGCGGTGGCTGTTAGCGTGCCACTGCACTCCAGCCTGGGCGACAGAGTGAGGCTCCAACTCAAAAAAAAAAAAAAGAAGAGCAGCCTTCAAATCCTCCTCCATCAAATCCTCCTGCAGAGACTGGCAACCCAGCAGCGTGCAGTGTGACTTGTGTCATGTCTACTTTAACAACCCACAGTTCTCTTCCCATTTTCCCACTCTCCTGTATCCCTTCCCCTTGTGACTTTTATTTTAATCGTTTTTCTCTTCTTCCTCAACAGAGCTATTAAGAATGGCAAAGGACTGCATAGCAAGAAGGAAGTGCCTATCCACCGTGTCGCAGACATATCTGGGGTGAGTCCTGTCCCTGAATCCATCTGGGTGACTTGGAGGCTCCAGAGTGTGTCTGCGTGTCTGCGAAGGACTTCAGCTTAGATGTTTTCTCTAGCTTGCTTCTTTTTGGGCGCTAAATGGTCATTTTTGCAAGATATCTACTTAGGCATCTATTCGGAGCCTATTTTGTAGTCTGGAAAAGCAGAACTCAAAACGTTCAGTTCTATACCTGAACTATGTTGCTTTTTCATTTATAATTACTATGTTTTGAGTTTCGAAGGTACTTCTTCCCAGTTGTATTACAATAAAATCATCTCTTTTTAAAAATCCCAGTCTAATTCTCACTATGAGTGGGAAGTCTTAAGGGTAGAAGAAGGTCAAGTATAGGTTTTAGGACAAGTATAAGAATTAATCATAATTTCCTCATGACTTCTTTTTTTCTCTACTTGCCCATAAGTGGGAGAGAATGGAGAAATGTGTGAACATCCTTTGAGATGATAGATATGGATAATATAGAAGAATCGATGATACAAATGGTTCAGAGCTCCCAAATGACTGTGTCCAAAAGAGTGCTTAGCAATAAGGACTTCACCCTTGAACATTTAGGATCTCTTTTCACTGAATAGATCCCTTGGTTAGTTGAGTGGGTTTATTCATTTGTTGAACAAGTATTTATGAGTGTCTGCTATATGCCAGGAATTGCTTTAGGCACTGAGAATATAGCAATGAAGAAAATTAATGAAGTCCCTACTTCCAAGTGGGAAAGGGAGACAATTACAATGTCAGGTGGCAACAACTGCTGCAGAGAGAAATAAAACGGACTTAGAGAATAGTGAGTAGTGCAAATACTGATTTTGATTGAGTGGCCAGGGAAGGCACCCTCTGTTCTTGAGGCACACACCATCCATTTCAACTCCCATAGTCAGTAATATTTAAGGAAGAAATCAGGTTGGTGCCATGCATTTGGAAGGCCACATAGCCCAGGGGAGATGAAGGAGAAAGGTCTAGTAAATCTGAGCATGGATACTCAGGGAATTTGCCTTGGGCACTGAGAAGGATATATAGTATAAACAAAAGCATCCAGAACTCAGCCTACCCCGCAGCCTTGATGAATTGACTGTGTTATATCTTCCTGCTGTGTTGTGTGTCCAGGCCTGGCCAAGGGTTTTTCTGGTGTTCTTGGAGGTTGCTTATTACAGATATGTCTGCCAGCTCACCGTTGCCTAGGTATGCTGGCATCCTGCTCATTTTAAGCCAGGAGATTCTGGTGAGCTTTTCCTTCTCCATAGCCAGTCACTGCAGATAACGGGCGAAGCAGTGCTACCTACAGCACGTTAATTGGACTTCATTCTAGAGGTTGGGGCCTCTGTTAAGTGGGTGAGGTACAGGGACATGCATCCTTGTGGTTTAGAATCTGAGAAGAAAAGTTCTGAAACCTGTAGCTAATGGCCTTTGAGCCACAGGTGCCTGTGATGTATCTGCTAAGGCTCATTTTTAACAGGCGTGACTCACCCAGTGTGATGCTATTTGGCCTATTTTCTCTGTGACTTACCCAGCGGAAATATTCTTTGCATGTATACTATTAATTTTTTTAATGTATGTGCTGTGGCATTCTCAACAATATTTTCCTTAATATTTTGGTAAAGATGGCATAATAATCAAAGGGCAATTTTTTTGGCTGTTCAGCTATAAGAGGAAAAAAGTCATAAATACCTGTTTTGGAAAACACAGTGTAGGCTCCTCTACACACACCACCAGATATGCCTTTGCATAAGGCCCACACTCCAGGGTCTTCTGGAAGCTGAATTCAACTGTTGGGATAGGCACTTGCTTTTGGCCCGCCTGAGTTCATGTTCTTGCTTGGATTTAAGGAGGCTTTTGAGGCTGAGGCGCACATGCCTCAGGAGTTGTCAACACCTCCCAGTGTTCTGTCCTAAAGATCTTTATGACTGTCTTTGAATCTTATACTGCCTCCTACATTGAAGATTTCTGGTACTTTCTTATTCCTTTGGTTTTTCGTTTGTCTGTTCTCACTCTGTCGCCCAGGCTGGAGTACAGTGGCATGATCACGACAGTTATGGCTCACCGCAGCCTCAACCTCCTGGATTCAGGCCATCCTTCCACCTCAGCATCCCAAGTAGCTAGGCCTACAAGCACATCACCAAGTCCAGCTGATTTTTTAATTTTTTTTAGAGGCAAGGGTTCACTGTGTTGCTCATGCTGGCCTCAAACTCCTGGCTCAAGCATTCTACCCACATGGGCCTCCCAAAGGGCTCAGATGACAGGCATGAGCCACCGTGTCTGGCCTGTTATTCCTTTGTTTTTGTTATTACTTGCAATGGGTCCTGTGAAACTTATCTTGATTTGTATTTTTATTCCTACGCCACCTACTCCCCCTTAAACTGTAGTTCAGTTTCATACCTTTCTTTATTCTCTTTTCTATATGTATATTGGAGGATTGGTTTAAGTTATTCAAAAATAAATTCCAGTTAAATTTCCCTCAGTTGCCCAATTAATAAAAGAGGAAAGCTTGAGGAGGTAGGAGACTGATAGTGAAACAGCTATTCAATTTAAATAGATGTCAGATGTGACCTTGTCTGCCTGAATTACAAATTATTCAGCTAAGATTGCAATTTTTTGTGGTCTCTGTAATAGAGGAGTTTTTCTTTTCTACCTTTCTAACTTTCCCTTCTTTCCATCACAGTGTTAAGTCTGTGTATGTGTTGAGTGCCCTTGTCTCATTTAAGTGAGATGTATAAGTTTTCTGCTTTCTGAAGTGTGCTGGTGATTTTGCTGTCTGGGGGACAGGTAGGCACGTGGGATCAGGCAGACAAACAGCTTACAGCCTAATGAAGAGTAAACACCTGGGGAAAAGGCAGTGCAATATTCATATATGTAATGGTTTTATAAAGGTTTCTTAATCGTGTTTTAATCTTTAACTGTGTTCCCCGCTGCCCATATTGATTCCCCTCTTAGTTTAAGGTCATGATAAATGGAGAGTTTTGTCGAACCGTCAGTGTAGCCAATATGCTGCCAAAATAATTTACTATGAACTGGTATTTGTGCATAATACCTTTCACCATCTTCCTCTTCACACCAGTACACATCCATGGAAGAGTAAAAAAAGACATGTATAAGCACAAATTTTGTTTCCTAAATGCACTCAAATATGTAGGGCTGGGTGTGGTGCCTCACGCCTGTAATTCCAGTACTTTGGGAGGACAAAGAGTGAGGATTACTTAAGGCCAGGAGTCCAAGACCAGCCTGGGCAGCACAGCAAGATCTCATCTTTACAAAAAAATAAAATAAAAAATTAGTCAGCTGGGCATGGTAACTCACACCTGTAATCCCGCACTTTGGGAGGCCAAAGCGAGAGTATTTCCTGAGCCCACGAGTTCAAGGCCAGCCTGGGCAACTTGGCGAGACCTCATCTCTACAATAAAATGAAAAAAAATTAGATGGGTGTGGTGGCACGCACCTGTAGTTCCAGCTACTTGGAAGGATCGCCTGAGCCCAGCAGGTCGAGGCTGCGGTGGCCGTGAGCGTGCCACTGCACTCCAGCCTGGGTGACAGAGTAAGATTCCAACTAAAAAAAAAAAAATCAGGTGTGAGTATAGTATATGCCTAGTCCCAGCTACTTGGAAGGCTGAGACAGAAAGATCTCCTGATCCCAGGAAGTCGAGACTGCAGTGAGCTTTGATTCTGCCACTGTACTCCCGCCTGGGCAACAGAGTGAAGACACCAACTCATAAAAAAAAAGAAAAGAAAAGAGGTCCCCACAATATCAAAATAAAAAATATCGATAAATAAAAAAAAAAAAAGAAAAGAGGTTATATCTTGATTTTCAGGCAAATAATATGTAATTTTGTTCCCGTTTGTTAGCTGCCTCTAACTAAACTGAGTTTCTACCCGTTCTCCATATCTGTTCTCTTGCATTTTGAAAAATGGTTTCTCAGGGGTAAGGGTCAGACTGCACTAAAATGCTTTGGTGTGGAGACTTAGCAAGTGCAAGACCTGCTTGGCTGACTTCGTATGAGGGGATGTCAGTAATCCAAGCACAGGGGTGAGAGGTCAGTGCTCTGCCTCGGCAGGTGCAATGCCAGCCTTGTGGTAGCCAAACGAGCAGAGCTTTTTGTTTGTTTGTTTTTACAGATGGTTTTTTAGATGTTATCTGAGTGTTGTGTTTTTCCATAAGGTGGACAGAGCATCTGCATGCAATGCCAACTGAATGAACCCCCTGTTTGTCTAAGGCTTTGTTAAAAACTTGGCCTGTCTGTATCTTTTGCACCTACTTTCCGGGAAAAAAGTACTTACCACCAAATTGGTAACTTAGATCTCGAAGAAGTTATTAGTCTGCCTTTATTTCCGATGTTTCAAGGTATAGGAAGTGGGCTATTACAAGAACGAGCCACTGCTATCATTTCTATTAGCACTCTGGTTTCCTTTCAAGCCAGGATGTTCCTGTATGTGTGGAACCAACTAAGAATTTGACCGACTTGATTTGATTTGGAGGACGGTTCTGTGGTGACTGCTTCACTTCGTACATCCTTGTTTCATTATTAGTTGGTTTTGTTTTTTCCCTAATCTCGACTTAACACCCTCCCTCACCAGCATACAAAAAGTTGGAATGTGCATGTCGGTGTTCTTTATCTTAGGTTTCTCAGTTGTTCTTTATCTTAGGTTTATTATTGTTTTCGCTGTAGCCTGCTCTGTAACAAATACGATCTCTTGCAGATACAGAGTGTAAAACAGGCAATAAAGTGGGGCTGGTGCATGGCTTTCTGTTGTTCTGGTAGATCAGACAAATCAATTATGGCTCCAAGATTAGCGAGATCTCTCTACTCCTCAAGTTGCGGCCAGCCCTGAAGTGCTGATTTCTTCCTTTATCTCCACTCCTCCTTCTTCTTCCACGTTGTACATGAGCAGTACTCAGTGAGTCATGGTGTATATTTGAGTTTTCCTCTGTGGCCTTTTCCTTTTCTGTCTCTTTCCTCTGTTTAGGGGAAGTTATGATGTTTGTTTGTTGATGACACAACAAGAAGATAGTATCCTCTTCAGTCTTGTTTTTTCAGCTTACTAGAATGGGAATAATCTTTCTTTTAGTATATTCTGCCTTTCCATGTTATGTAGTCCTGACAACTCACCTGTTAATTTCATTATTACAGTGTTTACTTTTTTCATCCAGGAGTCTTTTTCTTCTGAATTGCTACTGTGCTTCCTTGGTCATTTATCATATTGTATCTTGGTTTCTTGCTCATATAACATAGTTACTTTCCCATAACCTTCTCTTTCCATAACTGATTTTTGTTGGCGATACATATATTGCTGATAAAAATACTCTTAAGTCATGGGCTACAGTGATCCAACAGCTAGCTCTGGGAGGGTGCAAGAAAAAGTCAGACTTTTGGGTCCCTAATACTCATGAAATGAAGGGAATCATGAAGTAGAGACTTAAAGAGTTGGCCGGTGGGATTCTAACTTGTTTATATAAAGAATTGAAGTGTTCCTTTAAAATCAATAGATAAGATTAGGCTGGTCTTGAACTCCTGAGCCGAGGCAACCCTCTCACTCAGCTTCCCAAAGTGCTGGGATTACAGGCAGGAACCACTGCACCCAGCATACCTTCTTAAACTTGAATGGAATAGTCCTCATTTCTATGAGAGGCTTGGGAACCTTTAAAGGAGTTAGTTACCTTTCCTTTAGCTGCTTTATAGATTTGGGCCTCATTGAACGAGTAAGAAAAAATGAATATTCATTAATTCGACTAAAGAAAATTAAAAGAACAAAGCGGTTTGCCCAGTAAGTCCAAAGAAGGTATGTTAGGTCAGTTAGCCTGCACTACCAGTAAAATACAGAGAATTGCACTGAAATTAGATTAAAGGAAAGTTTATTCAGAAAGTAAATCAGCCGGGCTCGGTGGCTTAGCCTGTAATCCCGCGCTTTGAGAGGCTGAAGTGAGTGGATTGCCTGAGCCCGCGGGTTCGAGACCCACCTGGGCAACTTGGCAAGACCTCATCTCTACAATAAATCAAAAAAATTAGCCAGTTGTGGTAGCACGCACCTGTAGTTCCAGCTACTTGGAAGGCTGAGGCGGAAGGATCACCTGAGACCAGCAGGTCGAGGCTGGGAGACTGAGACTCCAACTCAAAAAAGAAAAAAAGAAAGTAGATCAGAGAGAGAGAGAGAAGGAGAGGGTGGACTCACTTCTCCAAGACTGGAGAGGAGGCCAGAAGCGTCTTGCATGACAGCGAATGCCTGAGACTAGGGGTTTCTAAAACTTCTTTTGGGGAAGGCAAGCAAGCATTCACAGGAGCTGAAGTCATGGTGTTTCTCATCTCTCTAATGACTGGATGGATGGGTAGGTCGGCCTCATAGGTGAGAAGGGCTGAGCTGAAAGACAAATTCTTTGGGCAAAGGTGTTTATTTTAATGTCCTGTGACTTGCCCAGGGTTCTTTGGGCAAAGATGTGTATTTTAATGTCATGTGACTTGCCCAGGGTTCTGCTGGCCTCTGCTTTTGCTGCCCTGGGAAAGTCCCAAAGGAACTCAGAGGCAGCTCACTGTCTGCTGAATCTGCTTGCCAAAGATCACGTGCTCCCTACATGGGGTTGGCCCCTGCAGGAGAGCTCATACAGTATGAGCTCGTGGAAACCAGAAAAACTCCACTTTGGGCTCTGTCCTTTCAAGGTAAAAGCAGCATAATTCCCCAGGGGGTGTATAAGTTAGGTCTGTGTTACATTGCGTTTTCCCTTGTATGTCCTCTGGCCCACGTAGTTTAGATTGTCTTCTTATTCGCATATGAGTTTAAAGTTCCTTTAAGCAGTCTTTCCCTTTGCTGTGATCTCTGCTATTTGATGGCACCAGTGCCCCTCTGAGTGTTTTGTGTTGTTTTGTAAATAACCCTTCCCTGTCTTACCTCCCTTGGCCCTCCATCATGTTCTCCTGTCTCTCCTGTGCTGACTGCAGTCTAAGTTAAGGTACAGATAGCACAAGGTTTCAAAGCCTATGGTTCCCACTGCTGGGTTTCTGTGACCTGGAGGGGTTGCCTAGCACTGGCGCTCCATTCACAACCGGCCACTGACTCCTCTGCTGGGCTCTGCATTTGCTGCCCTGGGAAGGTCCCAGGGACCTCACAGACAGAGGCAGCTTACTGTCTGCTGAACCTGCTGGCTAGAGATCACGTGTTCCCTGCATGGGGTTGGCCCCTGCTGGAGAGCTGTGGTTGTGAGGAGTGTTGGCATCTCTAGGTGGCTTTCTTGCATCTCTGCTGCATACGGTAGCTCAAGTTGTTGCTAATTTGGGAAAATATATTGCTCTCTCGGTTCCCTTCTCCTCTTCTAGAACTCTTTCTCTGCAAAAGAATTGGATGCTATTAAGACCTTGGTTGTGCCAGAGTTTGCTTTAGCCGGTTGCCCTCACTCATGGTGGAGGCCATTACTTTATTGATTTGTTGGGGTCTTATTTTTATTTTTTCTGTCCATAGTTTTTTATTTGTTTGTTTTTCTTTTTCTTTTTTTATTTTATTTGTTTGTTTGTTTGTTTGTTTATTGAGTTGGAGTCTCACTCTGTCGCCCAGACTGGAGTGCAGTGGCACGCTCCCAGCCACCGCAGCCTCGATCTGCTGGGCTCCGGCAATCCTTCCGCCTCAGCCTTCCAAGTAGCTGGAACTACAGGCGCTTACTACCACATCCAGCTAGTTTTTGATTTATTGTAGAGATGAGGTCTCGCCAAGTTGCCCAGTTGGGTCTCGAACCTGCGGGCTCAGGCAATCCACTCCACGTTACAGGATGAGCCACTGAGCCCGGCTTCTTTTTCTTTTTAGAGATGGGGTCTCACTGTGTTTTCTAGACTGGCTTTGAACTTCTGGGCTCAAGCAGTCCTCCACCTCAGTTTCCCATATGGCTGGGACTACAGTCACGCAGCACCACACCTGCTGTCCATAGTTTCTTTGCTCAAATGAGCTCTGTGTGGCCAATTCTTGTGTTTTGAAAGCTTTCCTGTTCAAATTGTCCAGAATTGCACGGGTATCTCTCTCTCCTTTTATATGAATCTGAAAGCATTTTTTATTTTCATGGGAATTTTTTTCAAGATTGCATTTCAAAGCATTTACCACAGTTAAAGTACAGTGTTCAAGTACCTTCTTTTACAGATTTTAATCCACTTCAGACTGAGTTGTGTTCCTTTGGTAGGGGACCAAATATAGGACATGGTGTCTTATTTAGTTGGGAGTATCAGAAAAAAATGTTCAAGATTTTGAAAAAGTCAAGATTACCCGGTATCATTCCAATGGCTTGCTGGGTGCTGCCTCATAAACCCTGTCGGGTTATGTGGTGCTTTAGGGGCTCTGCTGCTCTGTTTTGGGCTAGACTGTTTGACATCTTTGTGGTGATATAGGAATGTAGTCCTGTAGAGAGACAATTGATTTCTGCCTGTAAGAGTAAGAGAAATGATTTCAAATTCCATATTTACTCTATAGTTTCCTACATTTTGGCATCTTTAGAAAATTTACTTCAGCATTCCTAGTAGCCTGTCTATATCTGTACTTCAGAGTCTCCTTTGACTTTTTCTGAATCTTTCCTTAATTAGTGGGTTAAAATAAAATTTTTGACATGAGTTCATGTTATGTTTGTATAAGAGTCGTGATTTTACCTTATTGAAAATTATCTTTTAGTGAGGGAAACAATTGCAGAATCAAGAAATACAAAACCATTTATAACAATAGGCAATCAAAGATTACAGAATTGTGTGACTTGAAAATTTTTGTTTTATTGCCTCCTCTATACCTGGAAACATAGAGAAAAATTTGGTTGTGAACATTCTAAAAAAAAGAAAGAAAAAAACTCTAAAGTGAATATGCCTCTTTCATCTGCTGAATGTCTGGTTCCAAGTCTGTACCTTACTTAGTCTTCCATTTGTTCAGAACAGTCTTATTTTGGAAAATTCAGGCACCATGGCAGATATCCTTGAAGTAGTGAGCTCAAATTGGACATTGAAGGCAGGGCCACAGTGTTTTGGTCTTCCGTGAGAAGGTCAAACCTCTGCAGTTCAACCTCTAAGGAAATGTTTGACCAGGTGACTTACCCAGAGGTGGAGCACTATTACAAGCTGGGCTGCTTAATTTGTTGCTGCTTATAACAAAAACATCTTCCTCCCAAAATAATCAGTAACATGTCGCTACCATCAATTCTGTTATCAGGAATTCTGTTTTCTGCTGTAAATTTTTCTAGTTCCCTTTGAATTCCTTGTTTAACTGTGACTTCACAGGCAGGAATGCATGCAAATGAGCTACAGGGTCCTAGCTTTTATTTAGGTGCACTGAGCTGTAATGAGTTTTGCCTTTCTTCTTTGTTCAAAGACAGGAGAAAGGAAATTGCAGGAGTTCAGGAATATGGTTTTTTTTTCCCCCAAAGTAGCATCTTTTTGCAAAGAGAGTTCCCTCCAGCACAGACTCTGCTATAGGTGGTTCATGCTCTCCTGGTCTCTCTCCCGTTCTCTGAGTGCATGTATATATTTCTCTGTGATTCTATTTCATGGGTCAAAATTGGTTAAATGAGCCCATTACAGACGTGGCTGGGATGATTATAAGTATATTTTGAAGGCAGTTGACAAAATTCCTGATTCCTGGGTTGAGGTGTGTGATGGGCTTATCTATAATCTGTCCCATGGCTGTGATGAAGTGATGTGATAAAACTTGAAATATTTCTGTGGAGCCCCAGATTCTCTCTCCACTTCACCATCATAACACTACTTAGCCTTAGATTGAACTCATTTTTTCCTGTGGCTATTGCTTATGTAAACATCTCAAAGTAAGTCATTTTACTAACATAGACATTCTGCTTACTTGTGTTTTAGGTCTTTATTTAGCATGCTTCCAACATATTCCCTACAGAATATGTTGTACAGAATTTTGGGCACTCTTTGCAGTGTTGACATCCAGATATTGTTGAATTAGAGCTCAGGGTGGCTTTGAAATGCCCTAATAGTTTTCTGCCTCAGTTCTTCAGGAAATGGTGTTCTCAGGAAGAAATTATAGAATTCTTAATACAATATTGGATTTGGAAGATGCCTGAAAATATAAGCTATTACCGAGGTTTCTAATTTGGAGGATGACCTATGTTCTATTGATTGTTCATTACTGCAGCATGCCCGAATACTTCCCCCACGGTCAAGCCTGTTCATTTTCTTTTATATCATACTCATCTATTCCACTATTTAAGGTTCTCAGTCAACCGACTCTGGCTCTATTGTTAATTAGCACTTGTTGAGTGGCATTTCTTTCTTTTGGAATGCAGTCTCTTCTCCCCTCCTGGCCATGCCTTCCTCCTCCTTCAGTCATGTCTTCTTGCAGGTAATTTTCCCTTCTAATCATGCCCTTCTTCTGTATTTACATAATCATATTACCATGATTTTACACTTGTTAATAAGTTGATTGTAGTGGTTTTCCTTACTAGTTTCTAAAATCCTAAGAAAGGGAACTCTTTTTTGTAGCTCATTACAATGCCTAGTTTAGATTTGATTTGCCAGGTGATAGGCTCAAGCAGGATAAACTTGTTTTTGCAAAAAAGTGACCCTTGCTCCAAGGATTAACTGTACTAGTTAGTAACTATCAGCCAACAGACTGCTAAAAGCATGCAGCAGAAAGGGTGCATGTATTCTGGAATATGATGGCAGTGTGAAGTCATGATTATTAGCATAGGCTCTAATATCAGATCATCAAGTTCAAGTCATGGCTCCGTTGCTTATTAGTTTGTCACCTTGGGGAAGTTATTTAATCTCTCTGTTCCTCAGTTTTCCTATGTGGGAAACAGGTATGAGAATGGCACTTACCTCATTAGGTTGTGGTGTGATTGACTGAATTAACACATACAAAGTGTTTAGAACAGTTGACATAATAGCTCAACAGGGAGCCATGGTTCACATGATGGTGCTCATTATTATTAAGTTACTGAGCATTCTGCCTAACACACTGAAAGCCCTTTCTTTTTTTTGGGGGGGGGGAGTTGGAGTCTCACTCTGTCGCCCAGACTGGAGTGCAGTGGCCACTCCCGGCCACCGCAGCCTCAACTTGCTGGGCTCCGGCGATCTTTCCGCCTCAGCCTTCCAAGTAGCTGGAACTACAGACGCGCGCTACCACACCCGGCTAATTTTTTATGTATTGTAGAGATGAGGTCTTGCCAAGTTGCCCAGGTGGGTCTCGAACCCACGGGCTCAGGCAGTCCACTCGCCTCAGCCTCCCAAAGGCGCAGGATTATAGGCTGAGCCACTGAGCCCCGCTGAAAGCCCTTTCTAAATGGTAGCTATCATCATCATGAGTAGTGTTTACATGACAAATTCTTCTTCCAATTCAAGTCCCAAATCCTACCTCTCCCTCTCTTGAGTTCTTTGACTGCCTCTTTATCTCTCTTTTGACATTTAGCATATGCCATCTCTGACTTGTTTCTTAAATGCATTTCTCATGTTGAGTCAGTGAATGAATGATCAAACAATATGTATTCATCAGGAGTTTTTTATGTGCCAAGCACAATACTGAGTGTTGAGAATATATTAAACATGACAGATTAGTCTTTATAGAGCGTTCACAATTTGTTATATAATTACAATTGTGATGGATGTACGGAGTCCTGCGAGAGTGTATACTGATGGCCACAGCTTGTTTTAGGTGGTCTGAGAATGTCTTCAAAGTGTTTTTAAAATGAGGCCTAAAGGAATTAGCAGATCTTGTTCAGGGCTGGAGGATAAAACTATGTATAGGAAGGTCCTGAGGAAGGATGGAGCTTGTATTCAAGTGGAGGGCTGGTCAGCATGACTGTAATGGGAGATGCAACAGTGAATGACTGAATCATTTGGACTTATAGTCCTTGACAAGGATTTTGAATTTTATCTGAAGAACAATGAGAAATCATTGAAACGGGAGTGAAATAATTAGGTCAGCAGATTAGATCTAGATAATAGATATGTTCCCATTCTGGCTGTTATATGGAGGTAGACTTGAAACAACGGCCAGGGAGAAATTTGCAGTGAATAGAGACTGGAACCAGGGTTGTGGCAGTGGAGGTGGAAAGATAAATTTGAGCTCTAATGTAGTAGAAGAACTGGGAGAATTGGGTGACTGGTTGAATCAGGACTCAAGGAAGAGAAATCACATGTCATGCCATGAGCATTCGAAATGTCAGGCTCAGATAACTGTTGGACGCTAGTGCTCCTTTTCTGATATGGTAAGCACTGGGGAATAGATTGTGAGGAAAATTAAGAATTTCTGAACATGTTGAAATTGAGGCACTCATGAGCCTTTCTTGTTTTTGTGTTGTTGTTGTTTTTTTTTTTTTTTTTTTGAGTTGGAGTCTCACTCTGTCACCCAGTCTGGAGTGCAGTGGCTGCTCCCGGCCACCGCAGCCTCGACCTGCTGGGCTCCGGCGTTACTTCCACTTAGCCTTCCAAGTAGCTGGAACTACCCGTGCTACCACGCCTGGCTAATTTTTGATTTATTGTAGAGATGAGGTCTCGCCAAGTTGCCCAGGCGGGTCTCGAACCCTCGAGCTCAAGCAATCCACTCACCTCAGCCTCCCAAAGCGCGGGATTACAGGCTGAGCCACCGAGCCCAGCTAGACATACACTTTTCGGAATGTCCTAACAAAAGTAACGCATAAATGTCCACAATGATAAGTGAGAAGTCTTGAGAGCACCCATAATTACATGTGCATGGATGGATAAATGGCAATCATGTGAGATCCTTGATTGAACAAACTAACTCTGTTATCTTCAAAACTGTCTCAGTTCTTTGCCATGACTCAGGCACTCCGGGGTACATGGTTTTTCACAGATAGGCTACATTCTTTAGTCTCAGTTCCAGAACCCCAGTATAACATACACATGTGGCTGTGTTATGTCAAAATTGTATCACCACTGGGTGGGGTGAGATCAAGTCTGTATTTTCCTTAAGAAGAATTACAGTTCCCCTGCACTACATTTCTAACTGCTTTAAGAGTATTTTTCTGTAAATGTAGTTTCATTACATGTATTTTTTACGTATGCATGGAATTCTGGGTACACGTTATTAAATCTGTTGCTGAGCCTAACTGTGGGGCTTTTTACAATGTGCTGCTGTCTTTACTAGGAGCACATTTTTAAATTCTCACATCATACTAATGTGAGATTTTTCTTTGTTTATTCATACCTATTGTCCATACTTTTTTCACTCTGAATCAGTTATCTACATTACACTCTTATTCCTTAGAAAAGAGCTACTTGATTTGAAGTCATCAAGACCATAAAACACTGCTTAGATCTTTTTTTGATAGAATCATGGAGCACATTTCTCATGCAGCTTCAGGTCAAGGTGTTTTTGACATCAGTTTACAGACTTTATTACACTGTCAGTTATATTTATTTGTCTTGAAATATATAGAACAATTATAAAGGACTAATTCACTGTAGAGAATGTTGATGTTGACATGAATGACCTCTGGTAATTTATCAGTTTATCTTTGCAAAGCTAAATCAACCTTAAATGTTAAGGAACTTTTTTCTTTTAGAAACAAAAATTTGACTGGGTGCGGTGGCTTATGCCTGTAATTCCAGCACTTTGGGAGTCCGGGGTGAGAGGACAACTGAGACAGACAACTGAACCCACAGGTTCAAGACCAACCTGGGCAACTTGACGAGACCTCATCTCTACAGTAAATTAAAAAATTAGCCAGGCATGGTGGTGCATGCCTGTTGTTCCAGCTACTTGGAAGGATCACCTGAGCTCAGCAGATTGAGGCTGCAGTGGCTATGAGCATGCCACTGCACTGCAGCCTGGGTGACAGAGTGAAACTCCAACATAAAAACAAACAAAAAAAACTTATGATGTGTTTTTCTTTACACAAACTTTCTTTCAAAATTGTTGTTTTAAATGCATCAAATATAAGTGTTAGATTGATAAGTTGAGTCAGTGCTGTGTTATACAAAGAATTGCACAGGATATAGATTAGGAAAAAGGGAGTTTATTTAGAAAGTAGATCAAAGAAAGGGTGGATCCACTTCTCTAAGAGTGGAGAAGGGGCCAGATGCTTAAAGGAGTGCCCCCCCCCAATGTTCAGGGGTGGGGGCTTGATAGGCTTTCCTTTAAGGGATCAAGCAAGCATTCTTGGGTGAGACATCAAAGAGAGCTGACTTCCTGGTGATTGTCTGTTTCTTACTATCTCTGATGACTGCCTGTGGTCAATCAAGGGTGATCAATTGCATAGACAAGAAGGTCTGGGCCGGAAGCTGGAAGACAAATTTTAAGGACAAAGATGTTAATTTTAGTGAAACTCAACCTGGGGGGGGGGACTGATTGTTCTTCTAGTTAATGATTATTGTTGTGGACACAGCATTGACCTAGTTGACCAGGCCTATTCACAGTGACTAGAAAAACTCCATTTTGGGCTCTGTCCTTTCAATAAGTGAGTGAAAAGAGATAGAAATCATCTGTACTACTATCAGGAGAAATTTTTCTGTGGTAATACTTCTGTTCATTATAATGTGAGTTTTTTAGTTTATTTTTTTCTTTTTCTGGTTTTTAAAATTGTTTTCAGGACTAGGAGCTTCTGGGTATTATTCTTAACTATACAGTCAATGCCTAGAACAGTTCTGACACAGTATAGGTGCTTAGCAGATATTGTTGGATGAATGGATATTGCAAATTGTTCTGCTGCTACTGATTTAATCAGACTGGTGTTGGATATTGGGGTTGTTTGTATTGTTTTTCCCTATTATAAACAACATTGATCCCTTTAGCCAAATCATAGACTGTAAGTTATTGTCTCAGAACATTCCTATGTAGAAACCTAGGCCAAAAAATACTGTGTATTTTTTCAATAATATCATTCTATAAATCTTTATTGTGTAAAATGTTTGGGTTTTTAATTCAATGCATTTGTTTTTCTTTGAAACATTGACCACCTTCTATTTTAATTAATGATAAATTTCTTCCATAATTGTTGCCATTTTTCTCTGTGTTGGAAAAAGTAGAACTTACTCTTCGAATTGTATAATTATCTATTTTTATTAACTTTTTAAAATATTGGGCTGTAAAAAAACTAAGTAGCATAATACAAATAACTTTTACTTAAGGATTGTTGAATCTACACTCCACATATATGCAGGCAAAAATGAATGTTCAAAGTACTTTTCGGAGAAGCTGCATTCTTGTGTTGGGTGAGGCACAGTTTAGCATGACATCAGTTTCCTTGCCCTGAGTTCTTGATTTACCCATGAAATGAAAACTTGTGCTTCATCAGATGTCTTTTAAGTTCTTTATCTCACATTTTAATTATCTCTCAGGTCATTTTCTAGTTCTATAATAAATTCTTACCTTTTGCCTATAGAGACTTTGTAAGTGATAAAAATTGATCTAAAACTTTTAAAGAAAACAATAGGATTTCAAACTATAAGTTATTTTTTTTAATCCTAGCCTTGTAATTGATATTCACAGTTGTTGATGTGCTTTGTTCCTTATTCTCATTGCCACATACCATGTATAAACTATGTTTTTAGGCCAATCTCATGTCTCAATTCTGAAAATGAACAGGATATGGTATTGCTATAAGCATTCATTACCATTTGATTCTTAGAAAAGTAACAGCGGAGTTATTAATAGTCTAAATGGCCTTTTTTGATATCCCAATTTGTTGTGCTTATCTTTACCAGCTCAAATAGAAATGCTACCTTTAACTATTATCAACTTAATGGTTTATTTAATATAAATTGGATGTTTGCAATTTGAATAAACTACCTATTTTTAGAAAATATTTTACCTGCAAATAATTGGAAGGCACAGGTCCCAGTGTGTTAAGATTTCCTTATAAACATTTTCTTCTTACAAATTGGTATTTCTGAAGCACTGTCTCTTATTCCTGTGTTTTTGACTAGATACAATTAAGCTTCATACTAAAATAAGCTTTCTTCACATCATTACTAAAGCATTCACTTGTATCAAAAATATAGTGCATTACTATGCTGATGAATAATGGAAGGAGTTTGTTGATTTCAAAGTACTCTTGAGTAGGATAGGCTTTCGCCTGAATAAAACTACAAAAGCAATTCTATATTTACTTACTCGACTTGAGAGAGATAAGACATTTTCTCTATGAAGTAAGAACCAGATTATTTTTATATAAGGGCAGGAGAGTAAATCAAGAAAGCAGAAGGCATGACTCCAGGAAACAATGTGGGAAAAGATGTGAGGGGAGTTTCCAGGGTCTTGGTGAAGAGAAGGTCATGTAAGCTACCAACGTGCAGAGGCCAGGAGGAGGGCAGAAGAGCTCTCAGAGGAAGCTCTTCAGTTGAGGGCTATTATTTATGAAGTCAGAATTTGGTAACCAGAAATTTTAATAATAATCTGTTGAGAAGATAGAATACAGAAAAATGAGAAAAGGGACAGTTTGAAATGCAGTAGGGGATGGGAAGAGTGGGGGTTTATTTGTGGAAACCTTTCTGGGCACCACAAATTATGAGCAAAGCTTTCAGATTGTTCTGTGGATTGGTAAGCCTGAGGAGGGGCATTGCAGGTCACCTTTGGCACTACCTTGATGGTTCCATCATTTTCACCCAGGTTAGAGAAAGTAGATTGAAGACAGGAAGAAAGCAAGCTTCTGTTGTTGATACTTTATTCTGACTAGGTATGCACTTACTTCTGTCCTTTTCACTTGAGGCACAGATACATGATCATCTACACTTTCTGTGTCTAACTTATCTTGCCAAAAAAGTTCTGTAGAATAAGCCAAGGGCATTGTATTTCCTGTTGATGATAAAATGCAGATTTTCCCACTAAAAGGCAATGACTTCATTTCTAAAGGTTAAATTGAATGGTTCTCACAGCATAATTTCATATAGTTAAATTTGGAAAACTGAAAAGTCATTCAATAAAAGAACAGTCTCTGAACTTGTATAGAATTTTTATTTGATTGAGAACTAGATAGTACCTTATTCATGTTAAGCAGTATCACATGATTTTGTGTCGAGATAGAAAAGAAATGTCATTAGGCATATGTACATAGTAGAACTTTTTTCTGTATTTGAACAAAATATGTTGTCTATATGGCCAACTGAGGATGACCTCATAGCTCCTGATGATTTTTCTTTGAGTCATTGCCTAATAATTGAGACTTTCTTGTGCTGCTCTTGGGGAACTGATAAGATTTTTTTTCTATGTTCTTCTAACCCTTGCTTTTTCATGTAAACCATTTTCTGCTTAAATTTCATAGAATATATTAATACATTAATAGCTAATTATATTAAAGCAATTGATGTAAGCCATAATTACTGAGTGGTTAATTTTGAACTTATTCTCTGTGAGCTACTTACAAACTACTTGACTAGGAAAAGAGTTGAGTTAAAAAAAATTAAAATGTTGCATATTCTACATACTGAGGCCATTTTGTTGGGTTTTTTGTTTTGTTTTTTGTTTTTGTTTTCTGAGTTGAGGTCTCACTCTGTCGCCCAGGCTGGAGGGCAGTGGCACACTCTGGGCCACCGCAGCCTTGACCTGTGGACTCTGGTGATTCTTCCGCCTCAGCGTTGTGTGTGTGTGTGTGTGTGTGTGTGTGTGTGTGTGTGTTTGAGTCTCACTCTGTCGCCCAGACTGTGTGTGTGTGTGTGTGTGTGTGTGTGTGTGTGTGTGTGTTTGAGTCTCACTCTGTCACCCAGACTGTGTGTGTGTGTGTGTGTGTGTGTGTGTGTGTGTGTGTGTGTGTGTGTTTGTTTGAGTCTCACTCTGTCGCCCAGACTGGAGTGCAGTGGCCGCTTCCGGCCACCGCAGCCTCGACCTGCTGGGCTCTGGCGATCCTTCCACTAGGCCTCCCAAGTAGCTGGAACTACAGACGTGCGCTACCACGCCCAGCTAATTTTTTGATTTATTGTAGAGATGAGGTCTCACCTGCCCAGGCGGGTCTCAAACCCACGGGCTCAGGCAATCCACTCACCTCAGCCTCCCAAAGGCGCGGGATTACAGGCTGAGCCACCGAGCCCGGCTTTGCCTCAGCCTTTTAAGTAGCCGAAACTACAGGCACGCGCTACCATGCCTGGATAATTTTTTTGTTTTATTGTAGAGATGAGATCTTGCCAAGTTGCCCAGATGGGTCTCAAACCCTCAGGCTCAGGTAATTCACTCACCTTGCCCTCCCAAAGTGCGGGATTACAGGCTGAGCTACCAAGCCTGGCCCATTTTGTTGTTGTGTGTTTTAAAAATTAAGGTATAATGTATATACAGTAAAATATTAACATTTTTAGTTTTAACAGATGTGCATTTTGAGAAACATGTACTCATATAACCATCACTACAGTTAAGATAATAGAACTGTTTCATTATCCCCGAAAATTCCTTTGTTTCCTTTGACACCTACACCTAGTCCCTGGTGACCACTGATATGCAGCTCGGCCCCTACAGTTTAAAATTTGTTAAGAATGGACTGGGTGCCGTGATCCCAGCACTTTGGGATGCCGAGGCAAGAGGATTGCCTGAGCCCGGGGCCAGCCTGTACAACTCGGTGAGACCTCGTCTCTACAATAAATTACAAAAAAACTAGCCAGGCATGGTGGCGTGCGTTTGTAGTTCCAGCTACTTGGAAGGTTGAGGCGGATGAATTGCCTAAGTCCAGTAGGTCGAGACTGCGGTGGCTGTGAGCATGTCACTGCACTCCAGCCTGAACAACAAAGAGTGAGACTTCAACTCAAAAAAAAAAAAAAATTGTAGGAATGTCATATTAATGGAGTCATGCTTTTGAGATTCATCCATATCATCACCTTTATCATTTTTTCTTTTTTTTTGAGTTGGAGTCTCACTCTGTCACCCAGACTGGAGTGCAGTGGCACACTCCCGGCCACCGCAGCCTCGACCTGCTGGGCTCCGGCGATCCTTCCGCCTCAGCCTTCCAAGTAGCTAGAACTACAGGCATGCACTACCACGCCCGGCTAATTTTTTGATTTATTGTAGAGATGAGGTCTCGCCAAGTTGCCCAGGAGGGTCTCGAACCTGCAGACTCAGGCAGTCCACTCACCTCAGCCTACCAAAGCGCGGGATTACAGGCTGAGCCACCGAGCCTGGCTACCTTTATCATTTTTAGTGCAAAGTAATATTCCCCATTGTGTGTTGTATTATAGTTTATCCCTGGTTGAAGGTTATTTTCAGCTTTGAGTGATTACGAATAAAGTCCAAGTCATTTTCTGGAGGTTCGTAATCGATTTCTCTAACATAACTTGACTTTGTTTCAGTGGACTGCCATGGTTGCCAACACCGCTTTGCATATTTTCATTCTAAACACTAGGGTGTGTCTTCTCTGCTTAGCATTCACCAAGTCCTAGTTTCTTTTCTCAGTATTATACATTGTGGAAAAGAAACAGATAGTAGGCGACCTACCAAACAAAACTATTCGTAGATGCCTAGCCTCTGTAAGGCTCCCTAAACCTGTGGAGGATTTTAGTTCCTTGCAAGTTTGACTGCAGATTAATTGCTGTCTTTTGTATGTGGGAGAGGAAGCTACCTTACCCTGCTTTGTGGCGTCCCTCTTTCAGTTCAGCGAGCGTGCCATTCCCACCCCTTCTGGCCTTTGGTCTGTCCTTATCTTGCTAGTTCTTTTTTGGAAACTTTGCCTAGCCAGGAACCCTTTTTTGAGTCTGGCCCCCACTCTGTTGCCCAGACTGGAGTTCAGTGGCATGATCATAGCTCACCGTAGCCTCAACCTCCTGGGCTAAAGCAGTCCTTCTGCCTCAGCTTCCTCTGGAGCCTGGACCACAGGTGCACACCACCACACCTGGCTAAGTTTTTTATTTTTTTGTAGAGATGAGGTCTCGATGTATTGCCCAGACTGGTCTCAAACTCCTGGTCTCAAGCACTCCTTTCGCCTATACCTCCCAGAGTGCTGGGATTACAGGTGTGAGAAACTATGAGCCATAGACAACACTTAATGAAAGATTCTTGGTGGCCTATCTTCACCTTTTATTTCTGTTGTAATTTTTCTTTTGGGGGCGGGGGGGACTTTCGTTAGAGTTTTTTTTTTTACTAGGGTTGTCTCCTGTTTTCAATTCATTCCTGCTAAACTTGCAGCCCAGTTTTTTTTGTTTGTGTTTTGGTTTTTGGTTTTAAGTTGGAGTCTAGCTGTCGCCCAGGCTGGAGTGCAGTGGCACACTCACGGCCCACAGCCTCAACCTGCTGGGCTCAGGTGATCCTTCCACCTCAGCCTCTCAAGTAGCTGGGACTACAGGCATGTGCCACCACACCCTGCTAATTTTTTTATTTATTGTAGAGACGAGGTCTCATCAAGTTGCCTAGGCTGGTCTCAAACCCCTAGGCTCAGGCTGTCCTCTCGCCTCAGCCTCCGGAAGTGCTGAGATGACAGGTGTGAGGCACCACACCCAGCGGTTTCCAGTTTTATTTGAGTCCCCCTCCCCGCGTCCCATTCATTTCAAGAGATTATCATGCTGTATAGCTGGTTTCTCACAGAAAATCGTAAGCTCATTCTATGAATTAAAATGTCACTCGAGGCCACAGAGCCCAAGATGTGGAAAGGAGGAAGAGTATGGAGTGATGGATAATGCTTTTGCCTTGCTGGTAGGGGATGTAGTTGTGATTTGTCTTCCATATAGCTGCAAAAGTAATTCTCTTGGCCTGCACAGCCCAGGAAAGATAGATAACCACGGCAGTGAGTGATCACAGTACACCTTCAAATGAGAGGGCACATTTGCTTCAGTATCCTTAGCGATTAGTTCTGATCTCTGTACTCTTTCATCTGTATCTGTCCTCTTGTTCACAAGGATTTTGCTACCTTAGCATTAAAATTGGTTGAACCCAAACAGCACTGTGCTCTGGAGTCCTTTATCCTGGTGGGACCTAGCAGTGCAGTGGGCTTTCACAGGGAGGCAGCCTTCTGGAGTGGGCCGTAGAGAACACGGCTGGACCCACTGCTCCCCGGAGTGGAACCCCCCAGAGTGGCTTATTTTTCATCTGCTCCAGTCACCCCGCCAGGAAGACACCTGAGGGTTGAAGGGCTCCTACAGCTGCATTTCTCCAGCGCTGGTAGAACCCCTCTACACTACCATCATACATTCTGCATGTATTTGTCTTTCGTTCTTTTTCCTGTGGTGTTAATCAAAGAGTGATTGTGATGTTGAGAACTAATTAGTGAGCTTCATTATTAACAATTCCCATTTGAGACTTGCACATGATAATCCTGAGTGGTTAATTGTTAACTAATCGGTTTACTCTATTCCCATTTCCCTGTGCTGTTTTGTGTGCTGTGATGTTTGTCTCTCACCAGTCCTTTCTAGTTTCATGCCTGCTGTATGGGGATTTTCAGTGGAGAAATCATAGGTGTACACGGACAGCCTAAAATGCTGTTTCAGAGTTTGACTTTCCTAAGTTCTGCTCTGCTGGGATCCAGGTGAGCTGACTCTCTGGAGCAGTGTTCTCTTGGACAGCTTTGTCCTGTGCCTGCTCTACAAAAATTCTGCTTCCTCTACTCCCCCACTACCCATCCAACTTTCTGGCTTTCCCCACCTTGGAAATGCATTGTGCTAAAGTATTTTAAGCATGTACTTGTATAACAGCAAGGTACTTTGTAGACATAAGCTGCCATCTGACTGCTGAAGAGGTTTTCTTATAGCTAGAGACAGATGTCCCCACATTTGGAAGAGATTTGGCCTGACAAGCCAGGAGTCAGGGCAGAATAGGAGTGTATAATTAAGGTGTTTTTATAACCTTTGCTTTTCTCTGAGGATCATTCTGCCTTTCTGGAGGGTCATTCAAAACCCTGTTCCTCTAAGTTGGAAATATAGATATTAACATCCTTTGAAACGAAGTCACCCCGGGCACATTTGTTGCATCATTACTTTCTCAATTTCAAGGTGCATTGAGGAGGCAGAAACATTCCTTAAAGAGATGCCATCCACAATAGCAGGTTAAATGTAGTTAATACAACCTTAAATTAGCTTTTCTAAGAGTACAGGAAAATACTTATGTATGGTTTGTTGTAGAGCACAGGTAATGTGAAAATTACCAGTGCAATGCCACAAAAAAGCCTTATCAGAAGTACAGTTGCTTCCTGATTATGTACATCAGTGGAGGGGAATATTGGTATAGATAACAGAAAACCATAGCTAATTTATCTACTTGAATTCTCAAAGCCATGAGCCACTGCAATGCTGGAAGACTATGCAAATAGAATCCCAGCCCTTATGTTAATAAGCCACAACATAGCAAACCTGAGGGCAAGAGTCTCTCAATGTTGATGTCTGAGAAGAAATATTCAGTATTACCCTGAAATGAGCATTCTATATATCAAGTCCCAGTGTTATCTCTTTGGAATCTGAGGCTTTTCATTTTTATTTTTAAAAACACATTTTGGGATAAAATGTTTCTAAAGAAATTGTTAATTGCACTTAATCTCAGTAAGTTCGGCCTCAGGATTATTAGAGGAGAACTTAAAATGTCGTGTTAATGACATCTCTTGAACTTCATCACATTAAGATCCATTTGGCATCTTGAGCTTCTCAGTAGAGCCTAAACTGGTCTCTGTGTTTTAGTTTTTTCCTCATATGTAAACTTTATTTCATTTAATTTTATTTAAATGAGAAAGGGTCCCAATGTGTTGCCCAGGCTGGCCTCAAACTCCTGGGCTCAAGGGATCCTCCTGCCTCAGCCTCCTGAGTAGCTGGGATTATAGGCACTCACCATCACACCCAGCTTACTTGTCTGTTTATCTTTTTCTTCTTAACCCTAGAGTTGAGTTTAAGAGATTGGAACACAGTACTATACCTCCACAGGCACTTTGGAAAGAAAATTAGTTAACCACATTCAGTCAGTTTTATAATCGTATAATCAGAATTCCTAAAATAAATAATTCCCATAACTAAATTAGCTGGGAAATATTTATGGCTAATTTATTTATGGCTGCATCACCTGAGGAAACTTACCAGTCTTCTTTACCAGTGATTTCATTTGAGCCACTGAAACAAATATTAAAGGTTTCAAGAATGTATTGAAAAGGAATATGCTAAGAAACAAGTGCTTGAGATGACAAGGAAAGACAGAAACCATTGTGTGGCTGTTACTAAGATTCGAAGGAGTTGGCATCTTTTGGTTATTTCAGTTTTTTTGAGTTGGAGTCTTACTCTGTCGCCCAGACTAGAGTACAGTGGCACGCTCCCGGCCACCGCAGCCTCGACCTGCTGGGCTCCAGCGATCCTTCCACTTCAGCCTTCCACATAGCCGGAATTACAGGCACGCACTACCACACCCAGCTAATTTTTGATTTATTGTAGAGATGAGGTCTTGCCAAGTTGCCCAGGCCGGTCTCGAACCCGCGGGCTCAAGCAATCTACTCACCTCACCCTCCCAAAGCACTGAGATTACAGGCTGAGCTACTGAGCCCAGCTAGTTTAATTCACTTTATAAGGACTTAAAATTCTGTCAACTTGGATGAAGTGTCCATCTTTTCTCTCTCTTTTTTGAGTTGGAGTCTCACTCTGTCACCCAGACTGGAGTGTAGTGGCATACTCACAGCCACCCCAGCATTGACCTGCTGGGTTCCAGTGATATTCCGCCTTAGCCTTCCAAGTAGCCAGAACTACAGGTGCGCGCTACCACGCCCGGCTAATTTTTGGTTTATTGTAGAGACGAGGTCTTGCCAGGTTGCCTGGGTGGGTCTTGAACCCGCAGGCTCAGGCAATCCACTCGCCTTGGCCTCCCAAAGTGCTGGGATTACAGGCTGAGCCACCGAGCCCAGCCCGTCTTTTATCTTAATGGATGGTCCATGGATATATCATCTCATCTAACTCTTGCCTTAAGATTGGGAGCAGGCCGGTCATGGTGGCTCAAGCCTGTAATCTCAGCACTTTGGGAGGCCAAGGTGAGGGTATTGCCTGAGCCCACGGGTTCAAAAATGGCCTGGGCAACTTGGCAAGACCTCATCTCTACAATAAATCAAAAATTAGTCTGGCGTGGTAGTGCACGCCTGTAGTTTCGGCTACTTGGAAGGCTGAGGCGGAAGGATCACTGGAACCCAGCAGGTCAATGCTGGGGTGGCTGTGAGTGTGCCACTACACTCCAGTCTGGGTGACAGAGTGAGATTCCAATAAAAAAAAAAAGATGGGGAGCTTCATGTCGTACCTTGTAATTTTATGTGTCTGGAAATAAACTTGGCCAGTTCTTGCAGACTTTTAAAATTTGCTTTTATGGGCCGAGTGCAGTGACTTACTCCTGTAGTCCCAGCACTTTGGGAGGCTGAGGCAGGAGGATCACTTGAAGCTAGGAGTTTGAGACCACCCTGGACAACAAAGTGAGACCGTCTTCTGTACAAAAAATAGAAAAATTAGCCAAATGTAATGATGTGTGCCTGTAGTCCTAGCTACTCAGGAGGCTGAGGCAGGAGGATCATTTCAGCCCAGAAGGTCAAGGCTACGATGAGCCGTAATTGTGCCACTGCACTCCAGCCCGGGTGACAGAGTGAAACCCTGACTCAAAAAAAGTTTTATTTTTTACCTTTGCCTTGCCATAATCAGTGACATGCCATTCTCTTTGCCATCTTCTCATATATCATTTCTGGAATAGGACTGGTGAGTTGTGGGTTGAGACTTAGAGGAGTCAGGAGCATCTGTTGATGTTTATTGCCTGGATAGCAGTAAGGTCTCTTCAGTTCTCCTTGATTATCCTCAGTCTGAGTAGGTTTCTCTCTTTATAAAGCAAGTGATAGTTTAGCCAAAAGGGAAGAGAGTCTGCTGCAACTTCCTAGTTAGTAGTAACATTAAAGGCATACCTGTGTGTGTATGCTGTTGTTATAAGCCTTTTTTTAAAATTTCCAATAATTATATCCAAATGGCAGTGATGAGCAAAAGACTATATTTAAAAAATATAGATTATTCCATTCTTAAGAAAAAGGCCTTCTCTTCAGAGACATCAGGTTGCCTCATGATTTGCGATAATCAATTTGATAATTGTTGTTGACTTACTGGCTCAGCTCATGAATAATGTCCCAGTTTGAGACAAGGATGGCAAAAGGATTTTAATCAGGTAGTGCTTTCTTTCCCATGGAGCATTTGTCTTGCTTGAGTGTTTTGGACTTCAGCCAACTTCATTGTTCTTGCTGTAGACATGTAGCAAAATGCATGTTGCTTCAGTGTTCAGTGGGGAGGTTTCCAACCCACTGAAAATCATTGTTACCTTTTACACTGTGCCATTCGAGACAGTGAGAATGGATGACTGTCTCTCTTTTTCACTGAGAATCTGTTTGATGGGAAGGATGAATCTCATTACTATAAATATTGTTTTCATCCAGCTTACCTCACTGCTTCCGAATAAGAGGGGCTCCTTTGGCTTCTGTGGAAGCTCTTGAAATACTTGATGACTTGTTAAATTTTCATTATTTAACGTGCATTAATTTAGATATAATAACTCTGTTGCTAGGAGAAGAGTTGGGAAGGAAGAGCTTGGCTAAGTGCAGACTGCTTGTGTCACAGAAGTCAGAAAAGTGTGCAGAACTTGCTGTCCTCAAAGAGAGTTTACAGTTCTGCTGGCTGGGCTGAAGACCTGAAATTCTGACATCCAGAGACTTAGTTCCCCAGCATATGCGATATGATCTTCTGATGGTTGCTTACCCTATCATCTGTTTAATTAGCTTGCGAGACTGAAAGGGCTTGAAGGCCCTTGACTCCTATGTAGCTGAGAGTTCTGAAGTTTGAAATGTCCATAATTTGGTACTCTGGAGGTTGGAATGCATGGACTTGGTGTTGCTGCATTAAAAAAGTTTGAAAAGTGCTACGCCATTTTGCGTGTTTGTATCACTTCTGAAATTATTATTGCTGATGTGTAGTGGTCCTTGTCTCTATGGAGCACATCCCGCTGCTATAGATTTCCCAGGTAGGAACAGTGTGCCACAGGTATCATTTCATTCCCAAAATGCACATAGAGCAACAGTTGCTGTACTAGTGCCCCAAGAGGTCTAGCTTCTCCTCAAGGTTAAGGAACAATGAGCTCTGAGTCTTATGTAACCCATTTAAGATTGCAAATGAACTACTTTTGGTTTCCTGGGAAAGGGTTTCAGGGGCTGTGTGACACAGCCTGTGCTTCACTTTTTTTTTTTTAATGAAAATTAAAGGTTAAATTAACCTGCACAGAGGGTTACTTCTGGTCTTCTGACTTCAATTTTATAAAAAAGGAAGATGAGGCACTTCTTCCTGCCCCAGAGAAGATGTGAACATCTCATTTTCCAAACACCCTCCTGAGTACTTAGTAACTGAACAGAGGAAAGCATCGAGTTAATGAGAATGTTCCGGAATTCTTTTTTTTTTTTTTTTTTTTAGTTGGAGTCTCACTCTGTCACCCAGGCTGGAGTGCAGTAGCACACTCACAACCAACTAGCATCGACTTGCTGGGCTCTGGCAATTCTTCCGCCTCAGCTTTCCAAGTAGCCAGAACTACAGGCATGCACTACCATGCCTGGCTAATTTTTGCTTTATTATAGAGACAAGGTCTTGCCAAGTTGCCTGGGTTGGTCTTGAACCTGCAGGTTCAGGCAGTCCACTTGCCTTGGCCTCCCAAAGTGCTGGGATTACAGGCTGAGCCACTGAGTCTGGCCCAGAATTTTTGATGAACTATATAACTTCTATTGAGGTCACAGGGGTATCAGATCTATGTCATGGTTTCAGAAATGTCTGATTTTATAGGGTTGTTTTATAGGCTTCCTGTGGTCTGCCAAACTTTTTCTCCTAGATCAGAGAGGAAGAAAGGGTACTGAAGGTCCATTACTTTTCAATGCTTTTTTTCTTCCTTTCTCCATCAGGATACCCAGAAAGCAAAGCAGTTCCTGCCCTTTCTTCAGCGGGCTGGTCGTTCAGAAGCTGTAGTGGAATACGTCTTCAGTGGTTCTCGTCTCAAACTCTATTTGCCAAAGGAAACTTGCCTTATCACCTTCTTGCTTGCAGGTAAGTTATGTGGGTTACATGTTCAGAAGCTCTCCCTGCAGGCTATATACATCCTCCTTTCTCTGCATTCTAGATGGGTCCCAGAGTACACTGGTGCTTTCGTCTCTGGTTGGGATATTCACATGCAGTTTCTAGATTGGCTCCTCCTGTCACTGCTGACCCAGCCCTGCACTTCTTTTTGCTCCACATTTCCACCAAATGCGGGACACAGGAGTAGAGCAGCTTAAAAGACAGCACGTGACCTTACACAGCTTGAGTGAATTCCAGACCTTGAAAAATAGCAGTGATAGAATTCTCAGTGTTGACATTATCCACTTGAGATAGGCAGGCCTCAGAAGAGCCGAAGCACCTGCCTTGAAGCGCTCCAGACAGTGCTATTTGTCTCTTATTGTTTTCAGATGTCATTAGGATCCCAGGCTTTTATGAAACCCCAGCCGTGACTTGGCTTTCATAGGCTCCTGCATCTATACTATTTGTTGTTGCTCTGAGGTTGACATGCTAAGGCAGGCCTTGCTCCTTTCTTTGCTGACTGAATGTACATCTTATCCCATCTTTTCTGGTAGCTTAATATTTCACAAGCCAACAAGGCTGTGTATAAACTCTTTTTAAAGCAATTTACATTTATGCATTCAAGGAGCAAACTGCTTCACTTCTTGCTTCTGGCAAGTAATAGCTACTTATTTCCAGTCAGTACTTCTCAGAAACTGTGGTCTTTGAGGGAAAGCTGTCATTTCGGCCAGACTTCGTGCCTCAACCTATAATCCCAGCACTTGGGAGGCCAAGGCAAGTAGATTGCCTGAGTCTGCAGGTTCGAAACCAGCCCAGGCAACTTGGTGAGACCATGTCTCTACAATAAATAAAAAATTAGCTGGGTGTGGTAGCGCGTGCCTGTAGTTCTGGCTACTTGGAAGGCTGAGGCGGAAGGATCACCAGAGCCCAGCAGATCGACACTGGGGTGGCCGTGGGCGTGCCACTGCAGTGCCTGGGTGACGGAGTGAGACTCCAACTCAGAAATAAAAAATAAAAGCTATCCTTTTACTTCCATATCCCGCAGCCACTCCTGCACACACAAACATTCCTTTACAAAGGAGCTATTCCGTTGTGGTCCCCAGATGCACCTTGCCTTTTCTGTTGCTGTCCTGTTGCCTCAGCACGATTCTGGGATAGTACTTGCTATGGGGAAAGAGAAACGGGAGCCATGCTTACTATCTCCTGCCAGATTGCCTTGGCTCCTTTTCCTAGAAGGCACCGGTAGTTTCTTGTCTGGATAAGGGTCTCCCTCAGGCCCCGACTAAATGGATTGAGTTATGTGAGATAAATCACTCCCTGAACACATGACCGTGAAGCTCACTGCTGTGGCTTGGCTGTCACTTCTCATTGTGGCCCTCTTGCACATTCTTATGAACTTGATCACTGCACAGCTCTGCAGGCTTTCTGAAGGGACTAATTGAAGTGTGACACCAAGCTCAGGGGCAGCTATAGAAAAGAAGGGCTGCTGCAAATCCACACCTTCCTGGAGGGCTCTTCTTGTGTTTCTGAGAATGTGAGTTGAGTTAAACCGAGGGGAGTGTAGCAGTGTGAGAGAGTCCTGTCATGGAATCACTTGTGCCCTTTTCCTAAGGTTTCTGTACCTGAGAAGTGTTCTTGCTGTGAATTCTTGTTGTTATAGAGGTTGAGGTACAGCATACCTAGTTTGATTGCGTTTAGCTTCTTTCCACTTCATAGATACTGCGGTTTTTAGAGAGGTTTGTGGTGACCCTGTATCGAGCAAGTCTCTTGACACCATTTTTCAAACAGCAAGTGCTACTTTGTGTCTCTGTGGTACATTTTGGTAATTCTGACAATATTTCAAACTTCACTATTATTCTACCTATTGTGATGATCTCTGTGATCAGTGCTTTTTGATGTTACTGTTGTAATTATTTCGGGTCACCACAAACCACAGCCATGTAAGATGGCAGACCTAATCAATAAATGTATGTGTTCTGACTGCTCCACCAACCAAATGATAAGAAAGCAAAACAAAGGCAGATGCAGTGGCACATACCTGTTGTCCTAGCTACTTGGGAAAATCACTTGAACAGAGGAGTTAGAGACCAGCCTGGGCAACATAGCAAGACCCTATCTCAAAAGACAAAGAAAAGCAACCTAATTGCTGATATGGAGGAAATTTTAGTAGTCTGTATAGAAACTCAAACCAGCCACAACATTCCCTTAAGCCAAACCCTACTCCAGACCAAGCCCCTAACTAACTCTCCTCACTTCTGTGAAGGCTGAGAGGTAAGAAAGCTTCAGAAGAAAAGTTTGACACTAGCAGAAGTGGTTTTATGAAGTTTAAGGGAAAAGACTGTCTCCATAACATGAAAGTGCAAGGCGAAGCAGCAAGTGCTAACGTAGAGGCTACAGCAAGTCTTCCAGAGGATCTAGCCTAAATCATTGGTAATGGTGTCTACACTAAACAACAGATGTTCAGTGTAGATGAAACAGCCTTCGATTGGAAGAAGATGCCACTTAGCACTTTCAGCACTAAGAGAAGTTAATGCCTGACTTCAAAGTTTCATAGAACAGGTTGACTCTCTTTTTAGGGCCTCTTGCAACTATGACTCTTAAGAGTG
Source organism: Cephalopachus bancanus (assembly GCA_027257055.1). Taxonomy (NCBI): domain Eukaryota; kingdom Metazoa; phylum Chordata; class Mammalia; order Primates; family Tarsiidae; genus Cephalopachus; species Cephalopachus bancanus. The sequence continues at coordinate 1,362,490 of JAPVLO010000162.1, read as the reverse complement.
ATCCTAAATCTACTCTGCCTTTACTCTATAAATGGAATAAGAAAGCCTGGATGACAGCACATCTGTTTACAGCACGGTTTATGGAATTTTTTTTTTTTTTTTAAGTTGGAGTCTCACTCTGTTGCCCAGACTGGAGTGCATTGCTGCAGCCTCGACCTGCTGGGCTCCAGCAATCCTTCCGCCTCAGCCTTCCAAGTAGCTGGAACTAGATCCTTCCGCCTCAGCCTTCCAAGTAGCTGGAACTACAGGCGCATGCTACCACACCCAGCTAATTTTTTATTTATTGTGGAGATGAGGTCTCACCAAGTTGCCCAGGCAGGTCTCGAACCCACGGGCTCAGGCAATCCACTCACCTCGGCCTCCCAAAGAGCTGGGATCACAGGCTGAGCCACTGAGCCCGGCCGGTTTATGGAATATTTTAAGCCCACCGTTGAGACCTACGACTTAGGGGAAAAAGGGTTTTTTTAAAAAAATGCTACTGCTCATTGACAATGCATCTGGTCTTCCAAGAGCACTAATAGAGCTGTACAAGGAGATTATTGTTGTTTTCATGTCTGCTAAGACAACATCCATTCTGCAGTCTGTGGATCAGGAAGTGATTTCTACTTTCAAGTCTTCTTATTTAAAAAATACATTTTGTAAAGCTAAACCTGCCGTAAGAGTGATTCTTCTGATGGATCTGAAAAGTACATTGAAAACCTTCTGGAATGGATTTACCATTCTAGCTGCTATTAAGAACATTTATGATTCATGGGAGGAAGTCAAAATAGCAACATTAACAGGAGTTTGGAGGAAATTGATTCCAACCCTCAGGGATGACTTAGAGGGGTTCACGACTTCAGTAGAGGAAGTAACTGCAGCTGTGGTGGAAAGAGCAAATGAACTAGAATTAGAAGCAGAGCCTGAAGATGTGACTGAATTGCTACAATCTCATGTTGAAACTTGAACAGATGAGGAGTTTCTTCTTAAGGATGAGCAAAGAAAGTGATTTTTTTTAAAAGATGGAATCTCCTCCTGGTGAAAATGCTGTGAACATTTTGAATTGACCACCAAGGATTTAGAATATTCCATAAACTTAGTTGATAAAGCAGCAGCAGGGTTTGAGAGGATCAACTCCAATTTTGAAAGAAGTTTTTCCATGGGTGAAATGCTGTCAGAAGCGTCACATGCCAGAGAGAAATCTTTCGGGAAAGGAAGAGTCGATCGATGCAGCAAATTCATTGTTTTATTATTTTAAGAAATTGCCACAGCCACCACCCTGATCGGCCATCAATATTGACACGGAACCTGCCACCACTGAAGGTCTCACTGAAGGTGCAGATGATCATTAGCGTTTTTGCGCAGTAAGCCTTTTCGTTAGTGGTGGGTTTTTTTTTGAGTTGGAGTCTCGCTCTGTCGCCCAGGCTGGAGTGCCGTGGCATACTCACAGCCCTTCCAGTGTCGACCTGCTGGGCTCCAGCAATCTTTCTGCCTCAGCCCTCCAAGTAGCTGGAACTATAGGCACATGCTACCATGCCTGGTTAATTTTTTATTTATTGTAGAGACAAGGACTCACCAAGTTGCCCAGGCTGGTCTCGAACCCACAGACTGAGGCAATCCACTCGCCTCGGCTTCCCAGGTGCTGGGATTACAGGCTGAGCCACCGAACCTGACCTAAAGTATTTTTAATAGACTTCACTGGAATGTAAACATAATTTTTATATGCACAGAGAAAGTAGGAACTTTGTGTGGCTAGCTTTGTTGCGGTATTCGCTTTATTGCTGGATACTGGAACTAAAGCCACAACATCTCCAAGGCATGCCTGTATATATTCAACTCATTCTCATGGAGAAACAAAAGACTCCTATTGGCAGCATGGAGCTTCATCCCAGAGGTGAAAAAGAGAATATTATTCTTTCTGGGAGAGTTGGCCACGGATTTGCAGGTGAAAGAAAACGTTAAAGTTCTGGTTTTTAAACTCAAAACTACCTGAATGGAACCAGCTCAGAGCACAGACCTACCTTGGCTGGAGTTTTCCTGCAGAATCCTTGTGGTGGTACCTTGCTTAGACACAAGCAGTCTGATCTCTCAACCCTGCACCAGCCAGTTTCTCTGTGTACTTGGCATTATTCTAAACTTAGCAATTCAGAAGGCATTGCCTGAGTTAACTTACATTCTGAAAGACAGATTACACAGAAACAAATACATGATAAAAATAGAAGCTTTTTACATTTTTCTCCTGCCATAGTGTATGCTGTTCTATTAAGCATCTTTGGGTTTCTTCAGAAACCTGGCAAGGATACAGGCCATTGAAAAGTCTTAAGAAAAAGCAGATCTCAGTTTGAATACTGGCTCTTCTGCTTTAGGGAAGTTATTAATCCTCTTCAGGCCTCAGTTTACATGGTAGTTGTAACTGGAGATTGATTCCTCCCTCTCATAATTGTTGACGAGCTTTAATGAGTTGAATCTTCACCAAACCTACTATAAAACAGATAATCCATAAATATATTTTCTTTCCGTTGCAAATAGTTAGTGTTTTACATAACTAGATTTTACCTGATCACTGAGTTTGAAATAGCATGGTTGTGTAGCATGTGTGCTCATAGCTATGGCTCTACCATGGAGATTTTGACCTATCCACTAATGGAAGCCAGTCAAGGAAAGGAGCTGTGCCAGCCTCCTTCTAACTAAGCTCACTGAGACTTTGGATCAGGAAACTCTCCGTTGTCATAAAATCTCATCACAAAGAATACACAGGCAAGATACTTGAAGAAAACTCAGGAAACTCAAAGGAATACAAGCATGGAAACAAGCTGTAGTGTGGGACACTAGATGAGAGGATAGAATTACGGACAAAGTCCAGAGGTGACCCTGAGGTGGAAATGATGATGTCTTTAGGTGGAGATCAGAGAATACCTGTCTGAAGTAAAGGACAAGTAAGAGTTTGCTGTGTTGGGGAAGTGGAGTGGGAGGAGAGGCACATCCTAGGAAGAGACAGCAGCAGGCACAGAGTTGTGATATATCCGTATGCATCTGAGCAACCATACTTCCTTTGTTATGAGGATTATAAAGAGTAGGGATGGAGGAGGGTAGAGGTTGGGGTGAGGCTGACTGCTCAGATACAAGCTAGTCTTTCTCCTTTGGATTATACTGTGGGCCTTCAGAGTTCCTGAAAGGTTTAAGCAAAGCAGTGACATGTTCAGACTTGGTTTATTTTGGTGGATACATTGGAATAAATGAGACGAGAGTCTGGGAGAGGAGTTAAAAGGCAAGAGAGTAGAAGAGGCCTGAAATCTGACAGTGGAAAAAAGCAGAGAGACTTGGAGAAGTAGGAGGTAGACTTGGTAGGATTCAGGGAATGACTGGACTTTTTTGGTCAGGGATGGGGTATAGTATAGTGGAGAAAGTAAGCCATCCTAGGCTTGAGCAGTCAGGTAGATTGTGGGTCTACAATCAAGGGCAACACAAAAGCAAGACTGGGTTTCAGGAACAGGCTATTGGTTTGGTCTTGGAATAGCTGTGGGAATGTTTGAGCTCAGCAGGGGAGCCGAGGCAAAATACTCAGATGGGGGAGTCAGCACAGAGGCAGTAGTTAAACTGTTTCAGCGCATAGAAGACAGGCCACAAGGAGTAAACACTAACCTGTGCAGAGCGAGCTACGAATTCACCTGTGGGCAGAAGAATAGAGGCAAATCGGGAGAGGGTTGTCATCTGGAAGCCTTGGGAGCAGAGAGCTTTGAGGTGTCAGCAGAGTCAGATTTTACGTAAAAGCTCAAGTATGTAAAATCTGTGAAGTGATTTCATAATTGGTAAGTCACAGGTGACCTCTGTCGGTATAATTCCATCAGAGTTGAGTCAACTAAAGGCATATTGCAAGTGATTGGGAAGTAAGGAAACAGATATCACATGTAGACTGTGCTTCCCAAATACCTAGCAGAGGATGGCAACGTAGTGCAGAAAGCGAAACCTACAGCATAAAGGTAACATTCCAAGGGCGTCAGCGTCTTGAGAGGAGTTTGAGAACTGTAATTCTTGCTCAAGAAAGTTGCATGGATATTTGATAAAAGCTACTGAATGTACCTATTGTTTTTATAATACCAATTATAGAATGTAAAACTCAACAAAATCTTCTTGGCAAATGAGGTTATAAAATAGATGGAGTGAGAGATTATCATGGGGAACATGAGATCTACAATGTTGGGAGGCACTGGTCTGAATTCTGAGAAGGAACCTGGAAAGGCTGCAATGGGATCATTAATAGAGCAGTGACCTAGAAGAGACAGAATGAGTGAGGTGGATGGAACCGTGGGTGGGGGAGTAGCCTTAGAAAGAGCAGGACCCCTGGGTCCTCTGACTCCAGCTACCAAGCTGAGAGTGAGTGAAGGGGCACATGATGTTCATGTTATGGATTGGTCACGTGGGCAGCAATCGTCATGATGCAGCTTTGCCAGTTCTATGGTATGCACTCTCCATTATGTAAGCATGGCGTTCTGCAGGAAATAATGTCGGTGCAGCAAGGAGGGAGCTGGGGTTGTGAGTCTCAAGGGGAAAGTCAAGCTAATTGTTGGGAGCAGTCCCTTATGCGCTACTCTCATTAATCCCAGCCTTTTGGAGAGCCTCTGTACTTCAAGGTGGGATGGACTCTTTCCATATCTGTGTGGCCTTTTTTTGGGCAGACGGCCCCACAGCTTGATAGGGAGTGGCATTTGGCCCGAGCCAGCTGGCCGCTCTGTCACGGTTCCTGCACCCCTGTATGTGGAATGATCACGTAGTCAGATGGGATAGCAGGTGGGGCCGGGGAAGTCAGCTGGAGCTAACAGGTCAGCGCCTCCTGAACGCTTTTGCCCTCTGGTCCTTTGAGCACCTGCCTCAGGTTTGGTCGGTGAGCAGGTGACCTTATACCATCAGTACTGAGACCGTTCAAGGTCTCTCTGCTTGCTGGTGTGGGCTCCTCCCAAGCATGCTTATTTCAGTTTGGGAGGCAGTCACAGTCAGTTCTTGTCCTGAGTTAGCAGGGAAGGCAAGATCCCCGGGCAGCCTGCATTTGTTAAAAAACCTCCTTTTTCCTCATCTGGCATTTAGGGAGTACCATACATTTCCTCCCATGAGAGCAAAAACAGTTCACCCACTATCTTTATTTTTAGTTTATTTTCACTTGTCGTGTGTGTCCCATTTTACTTTAGTATCTTGTCTAAAGGGAGACTGAGTCACATATTTGGAAATCACTTGGCCCTTGATTCGCATTTTTATTTAAGAGCACCAGCAGGCATGGTGTTTGTGTCTTATTACTACAACCTTTATAATAAGTTTCCTTCTTTGGAATTGCCTCCTCAGCTGTTGGGTATCAGGGTCATGCTGCGGGCACAGTTCAGAGAAGTTGTCTTGTTGGATAAGCATGGCAGGTGTCAAGGTGTGGTGCCTGTAAACCAAATGCTTTTCTCTTGAATTAGAAGAGAGTAATCTGAGGTTTCAATGCAAATTGTCTTAGGGAGCCTCGTAGCTGAGATCTGGGGTCTTCTGCCAACTCATTGAGTAAGCCCACTCACATTTGCATTTCCTTAGTCTGAAAGGTGGGATAGCAATTATTATGATAAATTCCAGCGCTACAGACCAAGGCATATAAGGCAGTTGTGGAGTGGGGAATGGGTAGCAGTCACCTTGCATGGAATTCATGGTACAAACCACCTAGAAGGCAGCAGCCACTTGGGAGGGGATTACCCTGTGGTTCACAGCAGGTGACTTATAATTAACCAGTTACCTATTCATATGAAGTAAGATTTCCCTTTTCCTGCACTATAGCATTTTTCTTTTTTATCCTCTCTCTTTCTGATTACAATTCCCCTCTGGAGCTACATTATGCCAAGGGAGGCAATGAAAAATGTTCTTTTTTGTTAGTTTTGGGGACAGGCTATATAGTACAGTGGTGCGATCACAGTTCACTATAACCTCGAACTCCTGGGCTCAAGTAATCCTCCTTTTTCAGCCTCTTGAGTAGCTGGGACTGCAGGCATCGTACTCAGCTAATATTTTATAATTGTTTGTAGAGACACGGTCTTGCTGTGTTACCCAGGCTGGTGTTGAATTCCTGAGAAAGGTTTTTGGTCTCTGGGATTTAATAAATGGTGGTGGGTTTATGCATGGCGAACTGAAAGTTTTGCTTGTGTGCCTTTCCACCCTGAATGCCTTTGAATAAAATGCCTTACTTCCTTCTTTTATTTGAACGTCTCTTCTTCGAGCCAATCCAAGTTGGAATATCAGCTGCCTGTTTCAATAGAACAAAAACTTCTCATGAGAGGAAGGGAGGGAAGGTGAACAGGAATATGTGTCTCATCTCCTGGCCCCAGGAATGGTGGGTCCCCATTGATTACCAATGCCTAACTAAATTACACAATTAAAGCCAATGTATGTTTAAGTGAGAAATCCCATTCTGCTATCACAGAGGTGCTAATGAATCAGGCTGTTATTGTGGTTGTGTTTTCTAGGCTTCTATCCTTAATTAAGCAATTACAGGGTCTGCTGATACTTATGAATTCCTTTCAGATGCTTTAATTGAATTGCATCTTAATGGATATTTGTGAAGTGGGTATTCTTTCTCTTGGGACTTCCCAGTTTGATTCTGTCTCCACTGCCTACTTACTTTCAGTTGGGTCCCATAACTAGAAATGTACAGCTTAGCATGAGACTTTTCTGAAACTGCTCTAGTTTTTTACTTTTAAAGATATCATTACAGGAATTATAAGAATTATGTGTATGTTGGGGGATCCGAGAGGGTTACTTACAGGAAAAAATGAGCACAATGAACGAATTTCAGGAGTGTCTTTTAATGAGGCCAAGATTTTTGCAAGCACACTATAAGAAAGACAATCTTGAATAAATAAATTGTGGATGATACATAAATTAAAAAGATAGCTTTGCCTCGAACATCTTTTGCTGTAGTAGTGTATGCAGCTGTATGAAAAATGTAAACAAGAAAAAACAAAAGAGCTGTTACCAAAAGCAGAGTCAACATACTACAAATGCAGAGAAAAGTACAATTAGTTGTCAAATCCAAAAGCCTTCCCCAGAGAGATGGCATTTGAGCTTCCAAGAAGGTCTTTTTCTTCAAGCAAGCTGAGTTTGATTCATCTAGGCAGAAGAACTCTGCCTATATCAGATTTCAGGAAAAGTTGCCTAAAAGAAATGGATGTACTCAAGAATCATTTTTTTCTGCGCTTTTCTACTGGGGTGTAAATCTCCTTCCCAGCTCTCTTGCCATTAAGCATTCACGGCTCTGCCCTCAGCTCCCTGTCTATGCAGGCACCATCACCCACTGGTCATGTGGATGAAAGTGCAAACCTCCGATTATAGCCTGATTATCTTCTATCTTTACACCATGAATCATCCCCAGAATGAGCCTCATCATACTTGTGGGTCATTCAATCATATGGTTATTTAATAATTTTTTTATATCTGCTGGGCACAATACTAGAAATACAGAAATGCAGGACATAGTTCCAGCCTTCAAGCAAAGTAATTGTGTCTACTGATGTGCAGACATGGAGAAAAACTATTTTCAAAAAACATAAGGGTAGGAGAAAGAAACACGCTTTAAATACTATGCAAATGAAAACAACTCAGATTTTGTGGAACAATAAGAGTAAATATTGTGCTACTGTCAAAAAGATGAAGGCAGTCCTGGTCCATAACCCAGAAATACAGGATCCAGAGAGGGGTGGGGCTGAGCACTGGTTGCCCGGGTGGTGCAGATCTTGAGGATGGTGGACCATCTGAGGGCCATCCTTTTAGGAAGGCCATCAGCAAACTGCAGGTGGATCAGATTAGAGAAGCGTGACCAAGGATGATGGTAAGAGCCTAAAAATGCCAGCACTAGAGCACAGGCAGTTAAGAATGAAAAGAGTGACTCCACAGCATAATGGAGTGTTTCAGGTAAAAGAGGGAGGGACTCGATTTGCTCAGTAGCCATTTTAAATATTTTTTGATAGAGGCAGAGTAATAAATAAAGTTTTCAATAAAAATATTTGTTCAGTATGGTTTAATGACAGTCATAGACCTTGGAACTAAAATACTTAAAGATGAATTTTTGCTCTCCTGCCTCCTAATTAGTTATTTCTGTCAGACTGGACTCCTTATCTTGGTGTGAGGCTGGTGACCTGGAGGTGAGGGAGACAGCTAAGCCCATATGGCATTGATGTGCCAACCTATCTAGGGCCTCCTGTAGCTGAGGGAAAGATCATCCTGGCGATGGCGTCACCTTTTATGGAGTCCGTCAGACTGCTGTGGATGCAGCCTCCTAATTGGGGTTCAGTTCTCACATCTCAGTTGAGTTTTGTGTGCCAAGAAAATGTAGATGTTGGTTTATCCTCTGCTGTTCCATGATTGGCCCTGTGAAATGGATTTGAATGGATAGGCCAGTGAGAATTCTTCTATTCTCTGACTAGTTCTTCTACTCTGAAGCCCTCTCATGCTTTTTACTCCTACTACTTTTGAGTTTTAATATAGATGAGGCAAGGGATAGGTACAAGACCTAGCCTGTGCAGAGCTAGTGAGAGCCAGTGGAGTGGTACAGAAGACCAGACCTGTGAGCTTTTCCACAGCGCTTTTTCAGGTTCTTCTTTCCTCCTCAGTCTGTCTAGGATTGTCTAAGATGCCTTCTACTCAGGTGGGCATTGGGGTGAAATGAGACACACACAGAAATCTGATGGCTTTTCTCTACTCGATTGTTTCCAACAACAGCACCTGTGTGTGCTTGTGCCCAAATGCTTTAGTTCTGATGTCATTCTTGTGACTTTCCCAGAAGAACACTTTTTGGTGTGGCTTATTCAACACCATCTTGTCAACCTGTGGACATTTCCCAGCAGCCACTTAGTAGTAGTGTTGACAAGCTAGTGGGCTACTCACCACTACTCCAGCCCTGTGGGGAGTCCATTTGGCCAGACTAATAGTTGGAAATGGCAGACCCTAGATGCAGGAGAGGGAGTGTAAATGGTTTGGTAATTTGAAATTAAAGGTTAATGCTTTGAAATCTGGTAATGGGCAGTCCCAGGGTGAACAGTGCACACTGCTGTAAGACTTAATCCTCGTTGCTATGGAAACCACCTCTTACATCCCCCCTTCAAATAGATTTGACTGGGTTTAAAAAAGTAAAACAGATCCTCATTAATGAAAAACTGTTTGACCCTCCCCAAACCACAGTTCATTGCTCACCTTGAATTTATTTCAGAAAGATTTTCTGAGGCTTCCCCAGTCTGATGGGCTGGATTTATTAGTCTGTGCCTGGCCCTCCGTGTAAACTTTGAATGAATAACACTTACCTGGGAATTAGAACACATTGGGCCTCCAGTGTGTGCAGCCTGTGCGAGCACACCTTCCTTGAACCTTGAGAGGGTGTCACAGAGTTTCGCCCCTGGAGCCGCATAGGGCCACTGACCCCAGAATGCACTTCCTCACGCCCCATACATGGGAGTTCTGAGGAAGCCCAGGAAGCTTCTCCCCATCTCAGTGCTGGAGAGCATTCCCAGATTTGCAGCCAGACTGCCAAGCACAGGCATAGCAGAGCAGGAACAATTCACAGAAGTTCCTTTCATATTTGGAAGGCATCTGAGCACAACTGCATTCTCTCAGTCATGCTTCTTCATCACTAGAGCGAGCTTTTCCCCAATTAGTTAAAGTGCCTTCTTCATCTAGACCTTGTAAGTTTGGGGATTTTTAAACCAAAGCTGCTTCACCCTTTGCCAGTAACGAAGCAAATGAGATCTACATCTCACATGGCTTTTGCAAGATTCACTTAGAGGCTTCTCAAGTGAGCTTTGGAGAAAACTTTCTATTCAAGTTTTCTGGATTCCCTGTGGTTTTCCTTAATATACTTCTTATACTCTGTAATGCTTTTACAGTAGCATTCCTCCATAAACCCTAGTAACTCCCATGCTTACCTTTACTATATGTAGGGAAATATTTAAATCAACTAGTTAGTCTATGCCTGGTGGAGAAGTTCCCATTTCCCTGCCCTTGTGTGCCTCCTTCTCTTGAGCTTGTACATCTGGTAGTGATTTTTCTAGGGTTAATTTGGGTGTTTTTATTTTTAAATTGGAACATGGTGTCTGTCTCTTCTCTGTGTGTGTTTTGGATGCAGCTCCTGTGCTAGGCATGTGGTTATTAACTCCACTGATATACCAGTTCGCTCATTAGCATTTGCATTTTAAATTACAAGCTAGAGCAGACGACATTTATGCTATATTTGTACCATTGCCTTCTTCATGAATGATGTCGTATGTGCAGGGAATGCAGAAATAACTCTTCTAAGGCCCTGGTGTATTTTAGTCTCTTTTTCAGCAAACTGCTATTTCTTTTTTACTCTTGATTCTCATTGTTTGATAGGGAATTTTTTTTTTATTCTTTTCCAAGTTTAGACCTATTTGTGACTGCTACTGATTGGGAAGTGCTAACGACAGACAAACCCTTCATATGAAAATAGGCATATTGCGTAGAGTGGCCATCTTTCCTCTCACGTGGTGTGCTTTGCAAGCAGCCTGCCTTGATTTGAGAGGAGGAATTTTCTCCTCCACAGTGTGGTGGGTGGGAAGACGTGGTAACTGATACTTGTTCTCTTGCATTCTTGTTCACATCCCTCTTTTTTATAGTTGATTAGTCAGTGGTTATTTAGTAACACCTGTTAATTGCTTGGCACAGAAAGGAGTCAGAAGGAAATAATGTATGCCTTCAAGAAGCTTATTTTTGACAAAAGCATTTAGATTGCACTGCAGTACCACATGTGCCTCAGTATTAGAGTGTAAAATCCCAGTAGAGGTGGGCTTCTTCAATGAGGGTTGCCAGTCGTTAGATCCTCATGGAGCAGCCATTGCTCTTGGCAGATGGTGGCATATCTAGATCACAGTAACCAAGTCAAAAATGCGGTCATGGATCATGGATTATGGGTCTGTGGCTGAGCCTTCCTGGGCTGGCCCAGCTCTGCTTAGCTTAGTCTTTGGTGGGTTTCTGGCAGCAGGACGGAGGCAGAAAGCAGATTCTGGTAGAGAGTTCTGTGTTCATGCCATTGTGCTTCTCCTCTGTGATCTCTAATTTTAGTTCTCTGGGTTCTGCTGCAAGAATCCTTCCTACTGGTGAATTCTAAATTTTAAAACATAGCATTAAAAATCTAGGGAACTCATTTTGGAAATAGATATGCATTGTAGATAGGCAAGCGCAAATTCTGCATTTGATACAAACTATTTTTATTTCCTCACCTTCTCCCTAAAGGTTTTCTCCCATAGTCTTCATTCTGCTAGTAGCTGTTGGAATAGCGAAGACATGAGCAATTTCATTTGAGGCGAATAATCCAAGTACAGATGAGGTATTAATTCAGAATCTGAGCTTTTTAATCCTTTTCATTGCTGCATGTGGCATATCATACAATAATAAAACAAATTGCATGGTGTGGGGTAACAGCATTCTATGCCTACTGTCATGTTGACACATTTCCTGCTATGAGGTTGGTCTCACAGTTTACACTGCCATGTCACACACCGTATTCCCTTGGAGGGTGGGTCTTACCCATTGGAATGAATGCGGGGGAGTTAGTAGCTTTGGTTCCTTCAACACAGCGTTCAATCTGTGCCACCTTACAGTGTGAATTTTCCTTCACATTTGATGCTGCTTTGTATGTTTCCTTTGCTTTTATTATTTATGCTTTTAATTTTTTTTTTTTTTGAGTCAGAGTCTCCCTCTGTTGCCCAGGCTAGAGTGCAGTGGCATGGCCACAGCAGCCTCAGCCTTTCAGATAGCTGGAACTATATAGGCACACGCCAACATGCCCAGCTATTTTTTTTTTAATTTATTGTAGAGATGAGGTTTCACCAAGTTGCCCAGACTGGTCTGGAACCTCAGGGCTCAGGCAGTCCTCTCGCCTCTGCCTCCCAAAGTTCTGGGATTACAGTCTTGAGCCACCACACTCGGCTATTCTTTTAATAATTTCTTACCCTGGTATCTGTTGATTAAGATTTCTAAGAAACCCTACCCAGCACAGCAAACATTGGAGTCAGATCTTCAGATGAGGTCTCCAGTTGTGTGAGGGCTTCTTTCACCTCAGTATCTAAGAGCTCAGGCAGGGCCACTTCCCACCTGTGTCTTCCCATTCATTTATTTCCATAAATGAAAGTACTCATGAAATCCTTTTGAAAAGTTGAGGGGCCAAACAAAATTGATAAAGAACTGTTACCTATGTCTGTTTTTTTGTCTTTGGAGGTGGTCCATTTTTGACACATTCGGTGTTTGCTGTGCCCTTTCGTGGCTTCCATGAACTCCAGGCTCCAGACATAGGCCTTTGTGCCTCGGTCTTTAGCTTTTTTTGGTTTCTGTGCCTGTCACCTGGTGGAGTTGTTCTCCAGAAACTAGTAAGCTGTGCCTAACAGGGCAAGCCTGGAACTCATGGAGGGGATGAGTAGGGCTCTGGAGACTGGGTGGAGGAGGCAGGGCAGGAGATGTCACTGACTTGGCGTCACCTGTGCAGTCAGGTAGGCGAAAATTCATTTGATGGTGTGGCAGCAGGCACCTAGATGGCATTTTGGGTGTTCATTCAGTAACGTTTAGAAATGCTACTTAACGGCGCTGATGAAAGCAGTTTTGACAAACAGCTCACTATAGAGCCATGGAATCCCACGGACTATCTTTCATTTTTCCATTACATTTGTTAACCCGGTGAAGGGCTGATTGCTGTCAGTCACTCCCCATCCTGCTGAGCTGGTGCTCCAGAGGAGGGCGGATGTGTCTTGCCTGTGTTCCCCCAGCTGCCAAGCCATCCAGCCCTCTTGCGGTTCTGTGCACCTACCTCTACTCTGCCATTGGTTTCTGACGGAAACCTTGAATTAAGTGGGTTAGGAATAAACTGCTTGAATGCATTTGTGCAGATAGCTTCTCTCACCAGCTATCTGAAGTGCTTTTTGAAATACACGGGAGCCCTTTGTAAACTGCTTTATAAGCTGTGAAGTCCATTGTTGCCACTCTCTGCAGCCAGCGTGTCTCTAACCTAAGTAATGTCTACTTGGCTCTGGGCCAGGGCTTGGTATTGGAAACTCGCGTAAGCAGCAAAGCCGCCCACCAGAGTCACTAGCAGCTGTTGCAGGTTGGAGGATTTGCAGAAATTGAGATTGCTGTTCCCAGATATTGGCACTTGCCTGGGGATGAATGACTGAGTCTGTGGAGGGGACTCTGTATGCTTTCCTTCGGCCTTTTATTCTCAGCTCTCCATTGTGGTGCCTACTCAATGGCCCCGTTGTGGAGGGGGATGGCTGAATGGAGGGGTGAGTGGCCTGCCTCTGCCGCCATTCCCTCTCTCAGTTCGCCTAAACTGAGGCATTAATAATGGCTCTTTGATCCCCTGAACTGGTTCTTGGGGCAAGAATTTCGTGGCACATAGCACAAATGCCCAAAGACTAAGAGTCCAACCTTGAGAGGGCAGAGAAATGAGCTTCACCTGAAAGACAGTGAAGCAAGCCCTGCTTTGGTTACTCTGATGCCCTTTCGTCTTAACCCACCTACCTGCCCCAGAATAGCCAGAGAAGTAAGACCAAAGACCAGAAAAGGTCTATTCTGATAAAGTCATTCATGGGTAGTGTGTTTATTTCTGATATGACTGCCCAAGAGTGGAATTTTTAGAGGGTGATGCCACTTTGTATAATTTCTTCTTATCACATATATCCATGCATATTCATATATGCACATTTTGAAACCAGTATTCTAGTGCCATCTTTCTAGAAATCATACTGCAAAGAAACAGCCTTGAATAAGGGACATCCCCCCCTCCTGCCTCCAACCCCCACCATCACTCCCTGTCAGGTCACTTTCCATCACCAGCATGTAAGATGCTTGAGGGCAGGAACCTTGTCCATCTCGTCACCACTGAACCCACTTGGCAGTGCCTAGAATAGTGCTTACCCGAATTTGCACTCAGTAGTTCTTGGATGAATGAATAAGCATTGATGTTTCTGGGCTAACATTTGGATAATTTTGAAATTCAGAAAACATCCATAAGCAAGGTGTTAATTGAAATAAAATTTAGGTGGGAGGCAGTGGCTCAAGCCTGTAATCACAGCACTTTGGGAGACCAAAGCGAGAGGATTTCCTGAGCTCAGGGACTCAAGACCAGCCTGGGCAACTTGGTGAGACCTCATTTCTACAATAAATCAAAAATTAGCTGGGCGTGGTAGCGTGCACCTGTAGTTCCAACTGTTTGGAAGACTGAGGCAAAAGGATCACCTGAGCCCAGCAGGTAGAGGCTGCGGTGGCTGTGAACGTGCCACTGCACTCCAGCCTGGGCAACAGAGTAGGCGCCAACTCAAAAAAAAAAAAGAAAATATTTTTAAAAACCAGTAAAATTCAGAAAACAAAGTCACCCTTCTGTTCCCATAGAGAAAGAATGTAGAACCACAGCAACCCTGACGTCTCAGTGAGAACCAGACTGGGTGTTTCTCAAGCAAACTTGAGCCATGCCTAAATCTGTCCCCAGAGTCACAGAACCTTACACCACCTCACTGGAACTTGGTTTTTTTCATGGAATGAAGGAGTTGGATTAGGTTTTTCTAAGGTTCGTTCTAGGTCTGAGTTTCTAATAATAATAGCTTTTATTTAATTAGGATTAAATTAGTTAATTTGCTGTGGATTAAATAATTTAATCCTTACCACAGCCCTGTGAGATAGGTGCCATCTCATTACAATCCCCATTTTCAGATGAGAAAACTGAGGTCCAGAAAAGTTAATTAACTTGCTAACAGCAAAGCACATTTTTTGGATCTAAATGTATGTGCTCTCATTTAGAATGCAATGCCCATATTGCCACTGAACATACTCTTACCCAGGACTTACCTCCTGTATTTTTCCAGGTAGTCAGGGAACTTTCCAATCTTCCCTTCATTTCAGTGCATCTGTCTGTGCTCTCTCATTGACTGGGAATCAGCCTGGCATTGCCTTTCTTTTTGGGATGACCAAAGGCAAAACTTAAGAAGGGAACAGTGGTAGTGACCCTATTTAGGAAGTATAGGAATGGAGGTAGGAAATTCTGGTTGTTTGGGGTTTGGGTTTGTTTTGCTGGCTCCAGAGATGATGCCAATAGGAACACATCTAAGATGAGAGCATGACTGGAACATGTGATTTTAGGGGGGGAGAGCAGGTCAGACCTGTGGGATGGGTTTATGAGCTGGGGCATTTATGGACAAATTAAACTTTAGCCCTGAGTAAGCAGAGTCCTAAGCCAGTTATTACAGCTCTGGCACTTCTAATGGGCCCTGTGCAACCTTATAAATTATTCAGCTGCTTTATTAATAAAAGACCAAGCAACTTGCCTAGTCCTGGTGATACTTAAGTGTGTAGCTTAGCGAGAACAGGTTAGAGGAACAGAATATCTGCTGATCACCAAGGAACCCTCCTTTCTAATTTGGAGATGACAAGGTTAAACTGACTGCCTTCAGGAGCAGAGTTGACAAAGAATGCATATAACTGGTGTTGAAATGTTAACTATGTAACAAAGGGCTTTCCTCTGAGGAAGTGGCTGCTCAGGTTTCCTGGACTATTGCATCTGATGCACCTTTCACAGAGTGGCATGATTGTGGTGATTGGATGTCTCAGGAGATCCAACATTTAAGTATGAGAAGTTTTTTGGTTTTGCTTTAAATTCTTGGGCCTTTTAATTTTAATATAATTTCATATTACACAAAAGTTGCAAGAATACAAGTACAAAGATCTTCCATTTATCTTTTATTAAATTGTTAACATATTGCCCCATTTACTATCTATGTAGTTTTAGAATCAGAAGATTTTGGCCAGATTGCCTCTCACTTCCTAAAATGTGGTAAATATTTTTTTTTCCCATCCCACATAGAGCATGCCTTTCTCTAAACATTCAAGGGGTCACCATATTTGTTTCATGGCAGCAACCATGATAGTGCCCCACTGGTGACCCATGGCAATTGGACATCCAGCTTTTCCAGGGAAATGTCTACTCTCAAGTCATCTGTTCAAATTGCAGGCCAAGTATGAGACCAGTGGGTCTTTTTGGTTCAAAACACATAATTCTAGCAGTTTTGGGTCGGGGCTTTTGTTGGGCTCAGATGTTTTCAGGGATGAGATAACCCAAAACTAGCATCTAGGTAATGTAACTTAACAGGCCCACTGGGGATGTGAACATTCCAGGATGTTTGCGTGCTTGCTTTTGGGGTTTCTCATGCTGCCCCTAAATATGATAGGAGCTTCATAATCTTATGTGATTTCAGACTTCAGGACATAATTGTTCAGAGGTATGGCAAAGTGACTCATTCACATACACTTCCAAGCATGTTTGAATTCTGTTATTTAATAGCATTATGAGAATAACAGTGATTTCTTGATGAACTGTAAACATTCTCTGAATTCCATCCTGCTGAAAGCAGAGGGACACCACGGCAAGAGGAAGATCTCTTCTGATGCTCCCTGGCTTGTCAGCTAAAGAAGCATAGATGGCGGGGTGTGGTGGCTCACACCTATAATCCCAGTATTTTGGGAGGTGTAGGCGAGAGGATTTCCTGAGCCCAAGGGTTCGAGACCAGCCTGGGCAACATGGTGAGACCTCATCTTTACAATAAATCAAAACTTTTTTTTTTTAAATTAGCCAGAAGTGGTGGTGCACACCTGTAGTTCCAGCTACCTGGAAGGCTGAGATGGGAGGATCACCTGAGCCCAGCAGGTCAAGGCTGAGTGACAGTGATACAGTAAGACTACTACTCAAAAAAAAAACATGGAAGACAGCTAGGATCTGAGAACCTCAGTCTGCAGTCTCATGTTTCATGGATAAGATTTTAAAAGAAAGTCTCTTTTTTGTTTGTTTTTTCAACTTTACATGCACTACACCATATTTGTTCTTCCTCATCTACTCCATGGCTTTTCCTCCTGAGTGTTCACAGAGTGAGTGCCGTATTGGCGTGTGTACTTGGTGCTCACTGATTAAGGTCCTTTTTCCCTCACTCAGCTCTCTCTTCTCATTTGTCAGTGAATGCTCTGATTTTATACCAGCAAGCGTTGTGCCAGTAATGACTCCATTCCCAGCATTTGTACTTCTTTTGTCCCCATTGCTACCCACGATCTTATAGAGAGCACTTCAAGGTGACTGTTACTTTTCAGGACAGCAGGGAAATGCTCGGTGTAGTAGGGTTGGGATAGGAAACCTAATTCTAGGGGAATAAAATAGGTGAAAGATGAATTGGAAATATCTTAAAGGAAGGTTGATAATAGAAAGTTTAGTGAATAGGAAATTGGAAGACCGCGTTTCCTGTCCACACCGCTGCTTCCTGTGTGGCCTTAAAACAGCTCACACAGGTGTCTGCCCCCACTTCTTTGGTTCTCACTGTCTGTGCTCCTATAGGCTCTATCCCTCCCCGCCCACCATCGTTAACTCCGGGTTATAGTCTTAGCTAGGTGGCCTTCGATTGTATTAAATGGTAGCTGACGTTCTTTCAAGGCCTGAAATGCCATGATTGTATGAACCCTTCTCCTTACTCTCTTACATTTCAAGTTTGAAATCAAGTCAGCTGATCAGCAAATTGAGGTGATTAAATTATTGCCCTGACATAAATGTAATCTGTATGAGTAGGAGATGACAGCTTAGAAGACAGCCTGTGTCTTCCCTCGGTTCATCAGATAAACACTCTAATTGGATGACAGAGCTCAGTTTTAAAGTAGCCTGAGCTCAAAGATGAGCTAGCCAAGGGCTAATGCTAATACTATTGATCCAGTTCTCAGAAGAGCAATTAGAGCCCTAATGAGATGAGGACCTTGGGCTTCTGGGACAGCACCAGAAAGAAGTTAAGCTGTGTTGAAAGGTCTTATCAACTGCTTTGAGGCAAGCTACTTGTTTGGGTTGCACCCTTTGCTCAGTGTCTTCCAGATGTCTGTTTAAGATCCGGGCCCCTGGATAGGCCAACCCTCTTATGGTTCTCTTCTGGTTGGAATTATAGATTTATTGTGCTAACCATTTGATTTATCTGGGATTTGTCTTTCTTTGTCAGGTGCCCAGATTTAAACACATAAGCTGAGAAATACATAATTTTAAAACTCTGTTAGAATGCTGTTTCGCCCACTTCATACATGTGGTATATTAAGGGTTCACCTTTAGCAACAGCCCAATTAGTAATTGCCAATACTGCTTATGTGCGGTGTGGGATTGTTAACAGTTGCTATGAGAACCTTAACTTTTTCACTCCCTGACTCATTTTACATGAACAATGCTAATGTGAAGAGATTTGAAGGGGTGGGCTGGGAAGACAGGGAGCTAGCAAGTAAATAAAACCCTGTTCTCTCTTGAGTCACTTTGGATGGTAGAGTCTCAGTGCTCATTCAGTTCTTCCACCTTGGGCTCTCGTGCATGTTTGTTTTCCCTAAATCCTTAAGAAGAAAGTAAAATAGTTTGACCTTTATTTGCATCAAACTTAAAAGCAGTTCAAGTTCAGTACTTAGCCGGAAGATTGCCTTTAATGAGCCAAGCTTAGAAGAGCTGGAACTTAATCTCTTAATGTTTGGAAGGAGATGAGATGTGCATACACACTGAGAAAGCAAGTTTACAGCTTTAACTATTAAATTCAAAACGGAATCATTCTCACAGCAGCATTTAAGAACAACAACAAAAAAAAAACTGGGTTTTTTTTTGTTGTTGTTTTGTTTTTTGGAGCAAAAAAAGCATCTCATCTACAGCATGTGCCTGTGTGTGGACTCTTGAATTTTATAAAAACACCCTTTACACAGTAGCTCAGAAGTCGTCTTTACATGTTTTCAACTTCATCTGAGAACAGAATTTCTGTTCCAAACCAGGCTCCTTCTCCTTGCAGGCTCCTCCCCGCTCTCAATTTGGCCCCCACACGGGGTTAAGTGTGGGTTAGATCCTCTAAAGAAGGAAAAGGTGCTTCTCTCAGCCTTTGTCAGCGCTAATGGCCAGCTGTGTTTTGTGCTCGATCATTCGGTTTTTTCTTTCCCTTGTCATTTGGTGGGCCAGGTTTTATGCTGAATAAAAAATAAAGAGTGCTTATCCCCCTCGCCCTTCCCCTCAGTTCTCCTCCTCTGCACACTGTTCCTGTAGAAAAAAATTGGAATGCTGGGTCAGAACTTCTTCATTTGTACTTTGGAGCAGAAGCTTTAGAGGAACTGGGGCCACCAGGACCCGTGAACTCTAGGACTCCAGTAGCTATAGGATAGTGCTCCCAGACTTGTACTGTCAATGCTGGTGATTTGCAGACCCCTCTTTTAACTAGAAAGGGTCTAGACTTTCCTTCTTTTTTTCTCTCTCTCTAGGTTTGGAAATCATGAAATATCCATTGCACACACAAAGCCTTGGTGGCTCAGACAATAGGTTTTGGAGCCAGTCCCATGGAGTCTGAGCTTAGGCCCCCTCACTTGCTAGACCCATGAAACTCCATTTCCACAAAAAAGAAGTAGGGATGAAATAATGTCGTTGTGATCAACAAATCAGTCCTTTGAGGTTTTTCTCATCTGGTGACACAGCATTTGTATGATGCAGGCAAAACACTAGGTGCCATTTAGAGCCAAAATTTGATACATGATTTGAATCCTGTCTACATAAATACCATCATCCAGGAAGGCCACCTTCTAGGGCATACCCTTGAACCAGCACTGGACGTGGTGGCTTTCTCTCCCATCCATGAAACGTAAACTATAGTCCTACTGGTACCTTTCCCTTCCTCCTGCCCAGGTTAGCTCTTGCTTGGTCAAAGGTGCTGGTTCCTTAGTGGAGCATACCAGGCTGGTCTGTTATTGTGGGCACGTCCTACAGAGCTATGATGGATGTTTCTTGCCTTGATGCCCATAGTGGGATACTCTGTGTGGTACAGCAGAGTAGAACAATTAGCCCCCACGTGAAGGGCACTAGGACAGTGTTTTCAGCAGTGATGGCCGTAGCTGACTGAATTTCAGATGTAGGTAAGATTACAGACTTCTAAAAAAGATTCTGAACTTCACACTCATCAGGATGGCTACTATCAAAACAAAAAATAGCAAGTATTGGCTAGGATGTAGAGAAATTGGAACCCTTGTGCAGTGCCGGTGAGATTGTAAAATGGTGCAGCTGCTGTGGAAAACCATGTGGAGGTTCCTTAAAAATGTTTAAATGTAATTACCTTGTGAGCCAACAATTCTACTTCTGATTATGTATCCAAAGGAAATGAAATCAGTATCTCAAAGAGAGATACGCAGTTCCATGTGCAGTGCAGCACCTATCACAATGGCCAAGATATGAAAACAACCTAAATGGCCATCCTGGAACGAATGGATAAAGAAAATGTGATCTGTACCTACAATTGGATGTTATTTCGCCTTAGAAAAAAAGGGAGGTTCTGCCATTTTTGACAACATGGAGGAACCTGCAGGTCATTGTGCTAAGTGACATAAGCCAGTCACAGAAGGACAAATACTGCATGATTCCAATTATATAAGGCAGCTAAAATAGTCCAACTCCTAGGAACAGAGAGCAGAATGAATAGTGGTTGCCAGGAGCTGGGAAAAGTGGGAAACAGGGAGTTGCTGTTCAGCAGGTCAAAGTCTCAGTTATGCAAGACGAGTCAGTTTCAGGGCTCTGCCTCCAATATTGTGCATGTTGTTAATGGCACTACGTTATACATTTAAAAATGTGTTAAGAGGGTAGATCTCATGTTAAGTGTTCTTAACACATTAAAGAAGAGGGAAGGATGGGGAGAGATTCTGCTTCTAAAAAGGAATTCCTTCCAGTTAGTAAGACTAATTTGTTCAGAACAGAATGTGATGGTCCAAAGTGGGGGCTGGAAATACAGGGCCGACTTGATTAAAGGGCACGCCTGAGATCAGGGGACATTTTGCAAATCCTGGTCCCTGGTCCCCTCCTCCTAGTAAGCAGGGGGACACCAGCAAACGGCTCAGGGATTGTCTGGTGTTCTTGAAAAAGCAATAAAAGGTGCAGCATGGTGGCTCACGCCTATAATCCCAGGATTTAGGGAGACCAAGGGAGGCCAACAAAAGGCTACTTTCTCTAGCTGAGGATCCTTTCTTTCTTTGCCTGGCTTATTTGGACCTGCATGTTGCAAAATCCACATTTGCCACACTGAAGGAGCTAAATCCTTTTCCTTCTTCATGTCTCCCTTTATTTATTTTTATTTTTGAATTGGAGTCTCATTCCATCACCCAGGCTGGAGCAGTGGCACACTCACAACCACCTCAGTGTAAACCTGCTAGGCTTTAGCGATCCTTCCGCCTCAGCCTTCCAAGTAACTGGAACTACAGGCACATGCTACCGCGCCCAGCTCATTTTATTTTATTTTTAAATTTATTGTAAAGACGATACAAGGTCTCGCCAAGTTACCTGAACTGATCTCAAATCCTCTCGCCTCAGCCTTCCAAAGTGCTGGGATTGCAGGCTTGAGTCACCACTCCCGACCACGTCTCCTTTTAAATGTCATTTTTTTCCCAGAGAATTCTGCTGGCTCTTAGAGTAGAGTAAGCTCTGACCCCTTTCATGTGCCCCTGTAGTTCTTGCTATTTCCCCTCCCTCATTTGTACTTCTTATGTAATGTAGGCCTTCTCCAGTAGGCCTTAAAATCCCAGACTTCTTTGTGCTGCTTGTCCCTATTGTATCTCTCCCCTCCCAACAGACCCTGACACGTAGTAGGCACCCAATAAATGTGTGTTTCATAAGTGGACATTTCATACACTCTCAAAGCCATACATTTCATAGAAAATAGGAAACAAGAAAGGTATGCATATTCTTACCTACAAGGTCATTGCTTAGCAGCTTTGAATCTTGATTCCTGCAGGCTGTCATTTCCAAGATACTCATGGATTTTTGTTCTGTGGTTGTATTTGTGGCACCAACATGCCTTTCTAAGAGTCTCTTGAGAGAATATTCTACCTCTAGGAATGAAGACTGTACATAAATAGAGATCATCACTGATTTCCAAAGGGTAGCCAACAGCCACAGAGAGTGCAAATTGAAGGAGCAACTCAGGAAACAAGAGAAAGCAAACTTCTGTTAGCTCTAGGCTGAAAATGAGAAACCCTTAGCTTTCTTGTATTTTTTTTTTTTTGAGACTCCATGCCCTAGGAGCCTCTAGAGATTCCTCAGTAGATCCATCAGCCACCAAGGAAAGCAGCTATGTTAGATTTTATAGCTGTTTGCTTTAGCTTTCCATGCTTGTAACTCATTTTTGACTTGACAGTTTACAGCAATCTAGATTTTTTTGAAGTTGCTTATCAAAATTGAAAGTGTCAGCTACCCAATATTTTGAGGCCGGTAATTAACTAGAACATTTTTACTTAATGTAGATGCTTGTAAAACATCTTTTCTGTATCGATAGAATCTCGACCACTTTTCCTAGTACAGGTGAAGAGCACAGAAAGAATGGCATACAGGTAGAAGAGAAGAGAGCATCTGTGAGCGTGTGTCGGATCCTCACCTGCCAGCCACAGAGCTCCACTAGGGAATAGAGCTGCCTTGGCAGATCCCTCTTCCCGAACACCTTGGACCTTTCCTCCCTCCTCCCCCGCCCCACTCACACACACTTCTCACTTAGAGACTCCTCTCCGGGTCCTTTTTAGTTTATTTGTTTTTCCTGTCCCTAGCTTTATTCTTACCCTATTAGAAAGGAGGGCAGTTAGGAAGTAAACATTTGTGTGTGTGGACCGAACCAGTTAGTTTCATGGCTTGTTACGTGGATTACTCATTTAATTTCCCTTAACTCGCCCAGTCTAGTTTATTGTCATAATGAACCTACCTGGGGCAGTAAAAGAAATGTCAAGTAAAAAGGAACATTGCTTTTGATAAGATGCAATTTTTTCCCTCATCTAGTCTATCAGCAAATCCTTTTCACTTAGATTTGAAGCTATTGGAAAACAAGTCTTGTTAATTTTCATTTATTCAGCGGCTGCTTATCCAATTTGGCAGTTACCACTTCCTTCTCTGGTCTCTCCTGCTGCTACTCTTATCTTAGCCTTTTCACTGTTCCTCCTCTCCTGTAGGGAAGGAGAGGCAGAAGGAAATAAAATTTAAACAGTAAATGTAGCTACTTATTTTTTAACTTGATCAGTTGATTATTGCATGGCAATATGCAGAATTGGGAAATTAAACTGGCTTTTAAATTTTTCTGCTATCTTATAAGAACTTCCTGGGATTTTGGGCCAAGATGGACTGGCTGATTGGTGTGGACTAGAAAGTAGATAGGACAGCTAGGTGAGTGCCTATCAGTGAAATGTGTCGGCCAGAACCTGCTTTCCTTTCTTCCCCACTTATTTCAGCAAGTATTTATGGAATGTACAATGTGTTCTGGGAACACAGCAGGAAACAAGACAAAAGCCCACCTTCATTAAGCTAACAGTAGGGTTTTGTATGGAGGTGCTGTATTAAAGATCTTATCTGTGAAAAATATATGTATCTTTGCTCCCCCCAAAACGCAGAATGTAAACCTCACGACTGCCGGAGCTTTTGTTATTACTTGCTTGGGTAAGGCAGTCCCTCTCCCATTTCTGCTTGATTTCTGTTTCTCTGTGATTAAACAGTGGCTCTGATAGTCTCTTGAAGCAGGGTTGAAGAGACTCTGGGGAGATCGCCTCATCCTTTCATCTCTTGTGTCTTCAGCTTTGTGTGGAACAGCCATCTCTCTTCCCTGGAAGCTCAGGCTCCACCCATCTGACCACTCTCCAAGAGCTTTGTATTTGTGTTGGCAGAAGTTAGGATCTGGAGAGCAATATTTCTTACGGATTAATTGCCAAAGTAATTATATTGTAAAATAATATGCATGATTGATATTTAATACATCCCTCTCCAGGGAGCTGGAGAGCTTCATTGATTTGGAAAGATGAGCCAGCTGCTTGTTTAGGAGCAGAGCTTTGTGTGAAAAGCCAATTGGTGGCCTGGATCACAAGGCAAGGGGCAGGTGATGGTGATGGGAGGAGGATAAAACAACTGCCAGGTCACCAAAGAACAAAAAGTGACTGAGGCAGAGCTCAGTCAATTAAAGGCTGATTTTGCCAAGGGTGAGGAGGCACCCAGGTAAAAGAAACACAAGTAACAGAAGGATCTGTGACCTGTGCTTTTTCCAAAGAAGGTTTTGAAGACTTCTGTATTTAAGGGGGAAAGAAAGAAGGTCGGGTGGGAGGGTGGGGTAGGCAGTGAGGCCAGCAGTTACACCTGTAAGGCTTTGATTAGTGCTCAGTGACTCCACATTTTACGGTGAAAAGAGAGGATAGAGGCCAAGTTCATTAGGCATTCCTCTTGTGAATCTACATTTTACATACGATAAAGTAAGCATGTAAAATTTCAGCTGTTTGTTTGAGAACAAAAGGAAAGCAGGTTTTGGTTTGGTCTGGTTTGTTTTTTTCTTTTGGGTGACTCAGTTCCCAAGCTTAATTTTCCCTTTGGCATAGTGAGTTTGGGGTCCTGAGATTCTATTTTTTTCTTTCACATCATAAAGGATGTTCACCGAGCAGTATCCCACTGGTTACACTCAAGGATTCTTAGCTCCCTAGGAGATGACAGGAAACAGACTCTCGTGTCTTGTTCAGAACGAGTATCCCTAGTCTCCGCAGTGGGACCACACCAATTCAGATTCTCCACCCCTACCCTCCTGCTGGCACTAGGACACTGGCTCAAGAGCGGGATCTGGCAGCTCTGTAGAGTTTCTTCCTCTCCTTGTCGAGCAGGGCACATGCAGCCTCTCTGTGTGGGCGACGTCCACATAAGGAGAATGCCTTATTTATTTTGGGTCCATGAGCTTGCGTAATGTGCTATTTAACACCCTCCTAAAAGCACTTCTCAGCACATGAGCTAGTAACGAAGCCCACTAAATCCTGCCTCTTCTGGGCACAGTGGGCTGTTTAAGGTTGCTCCTGCCGCTACGTATTTATGGACAGGGGCTGGAGTTATGACATTTATCTCTGTTGGTTAGGGCACTGATATATATCTGCCTGCGTCTCCCATGGAGAGCTGCACCTTATCTTGAGAGAGAGAGATGAGAGCATTCCCATAACTCATCCTTCCGGGCTCTGAGACTGTCAGTGTGGGAAGCCACTTTACTCCCCTAGCCAGTGGGTGCGGGGTGGCACATGGTTATGCATACAAGGGAGATTTTGGTGGTAAGATTTCCTAGGATTTGCAATAAGAGAGGAGAAAAGGTAGCTCCTAATAAGCTCTCCTTTGGGTGTCATGTTTTGTTCAGCCTGCTTCCTGGCATGGACCCCCACCCCCCTCTCTCAGGCATATGGTCAGGAATCCGTGGTGTTTATGGAATCGGTTTATTCCAGTCTTTCTGCTCAGACAGGACTCTGTCTCCTCAGCAGTCTTCCTGCTTCTGTTCTCAGGACCCTTCTGGTCTATCTTCTTCACATAAGGGAGACCATTCTAAAACACACATCTGCTCCTGTTATTACCCTGCTTGGAACTTCTCAGCAGTTCTGTGCCTTCAAAATAAGACATTCATGGCTCTCCATGATCCAAATCCTGTTCATCTTTCTAGCTTCACTCCCTGCACCCTGCCAAGCTTTCCTCCTGAGCAGAGGTACTTGGAGAGTCCACACCCCACCATGCCGGCCCCAGCATCTTGCATACACTGCTTTCTCTGCTTAATTCTGTCCATTCCCTTCTCTCCTTTTATCTCCAACCCCAGAACATGGTGTAGGTATATGCCCCTGGAGAAACCTCAGTTAGCATACATGCCTCTCTCTTCCTGCAGCCCATGTGTTCCTGGTTTATCTCTGTGCCTAGTCCTTAGCACAGTGCCTGGCACGTAGGAGGTCTTACATCTGTGTGTGTTCAACGAACAAAGATTCCCTATAGCAATTCCCTGCCAGGTCTCTGCCCCATCTCCTTTCTCTATTGCCATCCATGCTCCCTGAAATCTAGAGCCCAAGTCCCCCTCTTGCTTCAGAGTCTCGTCCTCCCACCCCCATTTTATAGTGGGACTATATAGAATATATCCGGATACTTTATCCATAGGAGCCAGTCCTTTTTGGGGAGGGTGATGTACTCGTTGAATCAGATGAAATACTCAAGGCAGCGAACATTCGAATAACGGTTAGGGTCTCTGGAAGTTCATATGAGAAAGAGACAACAGGGCTAGGTGGTCAGGAGAGGCTTTAGAGGGTCTGGAGCTTTAGGGCTCCCCAGGTGCTGTCTTCTGGTCTCCCAGTGATTATTATTGGCCTACTGCTGAGCAAACCACAGTTCAGGGCAAACTACCTCCTCATTATCCCAGACATGAGCGCTAGTGTAAGGGAAGTTTGATGATATGGATTTATGCATCACGCTTCTGCATGTACATGTCTGTGTGTGTTTATGTGTGTGTGTTTTTTGTCATCTTCTCCTTGATACAATCTCTCCTCTTTATTTTACTGCACATCACTTATAATCCTCTACCATTCTGTATACTTTGTTTGTTGTCTTTTTTTCCTCTGCAGAAAGTAAGGTCTATGGAGGCAGGGATTTTTGTCTGTTTCATTCCCCGCCATATCCTCGGACCAGTGGGCATTTAGCCAACAGTAACCATTTCTCTAAACAGGGAAATCCCGAGAGGCCATCTAGAAACCTAGCATTTACATCTGCTATGTGGGGTTCTCTGCCAGCAAGACAGCAAAGTATTACATTCTGTGATCCTATAGTTCTGTCTCCGGCTCCCCAAAAAGTTAAATCCAAGTATGGTTTTTCTTCAGAGGTAACTTGCCATGTTGTCCCTGCTGCTTCTGAATCATGGGAGCAGAGAAATGACAGCGTTACAACCATGTTTGTTTTCTTTTGTTTTGAGACAGGGTCTCTCTCACCCATGCTGGAATGAAGTGGCATGATCCCAACTCACTGCAGCCTTGTCCTTCTGGGTACAAGTGAACCTTCCACCTCAGCCTCTCAAGTAGGTGGGACTACAGGTACATGCCACCACACCCAGCTAATTTTTTTTATTTTTTGGAAAGACGAGGTCCCACTATGTTTCCCAGGCTGGTCTTGAACTCCTGGGTTCTAGTGATTCTCTTGTCTCAGCCTCCCAGTGTGCAGGGATTACAAGTGTGAACCACCACACCCGGCCACAACCATGTTGGCATCATTTGGAACCAGCAAAACAACCCAGTTGGTAATTTACTAACTAGTGTCCTCTCCTGCAGTGGTTCTCAGCATGCTGGTAAGAACCTGGCCCCATGTGGGTCAGAGCTAGTTAGGTGGTCATGTCATTGTGAGGGTGCTCTTGATGAACTGGAACTTATTCATTACCTCACCTCGTTCTTCTGCTACAACTGCCCTTGTTCTTCTGCTACAACTGCCCTCGTTCTTCTGCTACAACTGCCCTTGTTCTTCTGCTACAACTGCCATCCTGCTTACTCAAAGCAGGGACTGAGAATATGACCTCCTAAGTTTCTGTTTCTGACCATTGTGTTTCTTGGAAGGCTATTGTTTCTATTCCACGTATTATATACCTTTTAAACAGCAGAAAGATACGGCCTGTCCTTGTCAGCCCTGGTTGTACAATAAAGGTCCTGGGTCTTCCAGAGCAGGATTTCTTGAGATACTTAGACTAAGAGAATTGTGTGATGATAACAATGACTGCAGTTAACTGGGCTGTGACCAACAATGTTCATTTGTTTCTTCAGCTCACACAGGGATCCATGTTGAAAGCTAGGAGACATCAGGGTACAAAGTGAACTGGGTGACCAAAGGGCCTCAGTAGAATCTGCTAAAGGATGAGTAGTATAAGGCCTAGATTCAGGATTCAGGTCAGCCGCTGGAAGTTTCTTCCCTATTAAATCTCACTGGTTCTTACCACCCAGTGATTTAGAATGAAACACTTCTGAATTATGTTAGTAGGCACTTCATGTTTACCAGTGCTGTTATATGCTTTATGGCAAATTATCTGACTTAATACATGTAATAATCCCATTTTTACTTTCACTTTTTTCCTATTTTATTGGTGAGGAAACTGGGTCCAGTCCTCTACGTACATGTCACCCCTGAAATTATTCGAGGCATGTACTGCGTAGCCATACATGGTCCTGGGATGTAGAAAACTAGGACTAGCTGGAACCACTTTACCTCTGAGTACCAAGGTTGGCAGGAATGTTAATAATAGTGTCCTATAAGGCTGCGGTCCAGGTTCCTCGCAGTGGTCCAAGCTTCTATGTAAAGGTTTGGAAAGTCCCTGGATAAATATGACACATCTTAGGTTGACACTGTTACCTTGCTTTCATCTTCTGTGTCCAGAATGCTTGGCCCTTCTTTATGGAACTCTGCCTGTCAGTTTGGATAGAGACAAGTGGGGCTCTCCTATCTGCCCCCCGGTCTCTGCAGAATAAGAGGGGAGAGCAACAGAAGAGAAAACCACTGGATAACCATTTTAGAGGCGTTAGGTGGACGTTCCCAGGTACAGCCAGTGACTTCTCTGTCCCTGGATTCTCTGCACACATAGATAATGTGACCTGAGCCTAGAGTTGCGGGCAAGGATGACGAGTGAGAGCATACAGCCTGTGGCACATTCACTTATTGTTGCCCTTGTTACAGTTCTCAGGCAGTGTTAAATTAGCCAGTTAATAAAAATGAATATACCATTGGAAGCTACATTTGTGTGGGGCTTTTTGTTGTTGTTGTTAAATTGGCTAATTTAACACCATCCTAGAATGGTAGTGATGGTAATAGCAGCAGCCCACGAGTTCAGAAGAAGGTGGGGGTGATTTCCTCCAGAGCTTTCCCAGGCATTGCTACAGTCCCGTCTCTCCACTCTCTGAAGAAATGGGATAAACAGTCGGTAGATATCTGCTGGCAGTGGCCCTTGGGACGTGGCAGTGTACTAGCCACACCCCCACAGTCATGGTGATACCATTTAGGCGTATTCCCTGTCGTTGTACCTACACATTTCCTCACGTGGAGCTGCCTCTTTATTCATCCCTAGGTGCCATTCCAGCGGTGGCTTTCCATTTCCCTCCAAGCGCAAGCTGGCTTCTCACCACGGCCTGCAAGTGTGGACAGGCATACCACCCTTGGTTTTCTTGCTCTGGCGTCCTACTCCTCCCACTTTGTGGTTTCTGCTCCTGTGTTGGGGCCTTGGCACTTTGCCCTGTGTTCTCAATATCCTCATGGCTCAGTCCTCCTCCTTCAGACCCTCGGCCAAATGCCCTTTCTCATGAAGTCTTCCCTAACCCTTCTTCCTAAAATTGAGGAGCATCCCTCCTCCCCCTTCCATGCTATATTTTCCTCCATGGCTCTGTCACTGTGTTACATTGTACATATTTTCCTGCTTTGTCCTTCTCCTTCCACCAATTAAATTGCCAGAAGGTGAGAATTCTTGTCTTTTTCTGTCTGTTTTGCTGTCTGCTATACATATCCCCAGTGTGTAGAACAGTGCTTGGCACATAGTAAGCATCTGGTACATACTTGTTGAAAGAACAGATTCTAACTAATACCACAGTGTTCCCCTATCATACAGACATCTGGAAAGGTATGTTATACAAGTAGGTTTTCATTGCATTCTTAGTACCTGGCAAACATCGACCGACAGAAGAGTTCATTCGTGCTCCCTCAGTTTCCCCTGTCCCCTCTCATTGACCATCTGTTCTGACTCAGGTGTGGACAAGGAAGCAGAAACCAACCTGCTTCATAGCTGCTGCCCCTTCGTCCTCAGGAACTCACTGGGTGGCAAGAGAAGGTCCAACAGCAGGTCCGCTCCTCTCCCTTTCTTCCCAGGTTCACATTACAATACCATAATTGGTGGCACAGACACACTGGTTTTTTTTTTTTTTTTTTTTTTTTTTTTTTTATAAGTTAGAGTCTCACTCCGTCACCCAGTCTGGAGTGAAGTAGGATGCTCATGGCCACCGCAACCTCAACCTACTGGATTCAGGAGATCTTCTGCTTCAGCCTTCCAAGGAGCTTGAACCATAGGCGTGCACCACCCCGCCTGGCTAATTTTTTTTTTTCCAGTTGTAGAGAAAAGATCTCACCAAGTTTCCCAGGCTGGTCTCGAACTCCTGAGCTCAGACAATCCTCTTGCCTCCATTTCCCAAAGTGCTGGAATGACAGGCATGAGCCATCACATTCAGCTACTCTAGTTTTCTTAAGCTTCTAGAATGGATCCTTATACTGATTCCCTAGCTATACTGGGGCATAGGCAATACCTAAGACATACAGCAAGTACATCGCATGGGACTGCTTACATTAGTGTTATTGGTTCGTCCTCATCAAATGCCATTGGCAGAATATCCCTATCCCCAACTCTAGCAATTGCAACAACCAAAGATGACCCACCACACATATACACACACATGCGCATTAGAAAACTCCCTCTGAGTCGAGCACGGTGGCTCAAGCCTATGATCCCAGCACTTTGGGAGGCCGAGGCAAGAGGATTGCCTGAGCCACGGGTTTGAGACTAGCCTGGGCAACATGGTGAGACCTTGTCTCTATAATAAGTCAAAAAATTAGCTGGACGTCATAGCACGTGCCTGTATTTCCAGCTATTTAAAAGGCTGAGGTGGAAGGATTGCCTGAGTCCAGCAGGTTGAGGCTGTGGTGGCCGGGAGCATGCCACTGCACTCCAGCTTGGGCGACAGAGTGAGACTCCAACTCCAAAAAGAAAGAAAAAGAAAAACTCCCTTCAGAGATTGATGCTACTCCTCCTTGAGAATTCCTCATCTCTAATGGAAGAAAGAAAACATTTTATTATAGTCACTAGAAAGGGGCGGGGTGCAGAAGTTTTGCTGAGGATCATTGGGGCTCCAGCTGAGGTTAAGTGAAGATGAATTAATAATAAAGTGCAATCAAACTGGTTATATGACTTTCTCCATTCACCTGTGTGCTCCAGCCCCAGGCACATCAGTAGCCAAGAAAACAGACATTAAATCTGTATTCACCATGATCCTTTTGTGTTGATGTATAAAGTAAAAATGGACCAGGTTGCCATCTGTATTCAGATCTTCTCTGTGCTATATTTTAGGAGAGATTAGGACCAGACTCTGAGAGCCTTTGAGGGTGTATCAGATGCTGCAATGTAACAGTGAAGTTGGAATGAAAATTCAACTTCTGTGAGATTCAATACTATCCTGCCAGCTGCCCAGAAACATCCTGGGATGAAGCTTAGGGGAATCCCAAGGGAAGCAAGGTCTTGAGAAAAGTGTATTTTTGTGCCAAATGTGTCCTTTCTTTTCTACCTGGACCTGAGAGATATAGACAGGTCTGTGCAGAGGATGCCCCAAACTGTTAAAAAGCCAACTTTCTGGCCATGTGCAGTGGCTCATGCCTATAGTCCCAGCACTTTGGGAGTCTGAGGTGAGAGGACTGCCTGAGCCAACAAGTTCGAGACCAGCCTAGGCAACATAGCAAGACCTTATCTCTACAGTAAATCAAGAAAAAGTAGCTGGGCATGGTGGCACATGCCTATGGTTCCAACTGCTTGGAAGACTGAGGCAGAAGGATCACCTGAGCCCAGCAGGTCAAGGGCTGTGGTGGCCATGAGCATGCCACTGCACTCCAGCCTGGGCAACAGAGTGAGACTCTGACTCAAGAAAAAGCCAACACCTTTTTCCTGCTGTGAAAGAGCATTAATGAAATGCAGCCCATAGCTGGGCATGGTGGCATGTGCCTGTAGTTCCAGCTACTTGGAAGGCTGAGATGGAAGGATCATCGGAGCCCAGCAGGTTGAGGCTGCAGTGGCCAGAAGCGTGCCACTGCCCTCCAGCCTGTGTTACAGAATGAGATACCAACTCAAAAAAAAAAAAAAATGCAGCCTTATCCTTTCGGACCATGTACATCCACTTTGATGTGGACCCACTATAGGCCTTTCCATAGCCATAGCATTTTATCCAGATAGTTACTAAATCTGTGAAATATATACATACCTGCTTTACAAAACTAAAACTACAGTACTTGGTTAGTTAAGGAAGATAAAGGTACAATATGTCACATACATGTATTTCCAACATAATGGCATTTTTCCATACAAATGGTGTTTTGTATTTTCTTCTTACAAATAAAGCTGTGTGATAGTAAGATCCAGGCTCAGAAATCTTTATTCTGAGCCACTTGAAAATCAAGCTGAAATGTGAAAATAGAAGTCTTAGGATGACAGCAAAACAAATACAATTAAAGTCTCCGATTGAGTGTTTGCCACTGTAAAAAATACATGCAAAAGCACTCATTTTCAAGAAAGGAGGAAAGAAAGCAGAACCTAAAACCAAAACAACCAAAATTTAAATACTACTTTTACCACGTGAAATTGTCTAATCAGCCTCGCTTTCTTCTGTTGCCATCATCAGCTTCTGTTTGTTCTGATGCTTCATTTTTAGTATCGTTGTGGGCTTATGAAAGCAGAAAGATTGCCTGGTTGGGAACAAGCCTTTCTACCATTTCCTATGTGTCCATTTTTGACCAGAATAAATCAATGTGAATGCCAGTGTCTGCTCCCTCACCAGACCTTAGAGACCAGTTGGAACAAAAAGGGTATACTTTATCAAGCCTCATGAAAATCAACAAACAGGACACTCTCCTGCAACAACAGAGTTGCTCTTTGGGGGCAGAAGGTCATCTTACCATTACCTTTAAGAGTCGATCAGCCTGAGTGTTCCTGCCCTGTACCTTACAGTGATCTGATCCTATAAGCCTATTAAGATCCTATTTCATAACTCTCAGAAATTAGTAAGAGAGTTTAAAGGTAGGCTAGCTACATTGATGCACATAACTTATTGCTTTTCTTGCTGTTGCTAAAAAAAAAAAAAAAAAAAAAAAAAAAGAGTAATTCCAGAGAGTTCTAATATAAAGCTGAAGTACTCTTTGCATAAGGGAGTATGATGTATTCTCTCACTGCTTGGAATTGCTGTGCTGGAAGGAAGATGGGGAAAGGGAATGAATATAGTCAAATAAATTAAGCCTTGAAACCCAAATAGTGCTGCGTAAGCAAGCTGACTGCAAATCAAACAAAGGAGTGTTTGCTAAAGAATACATGATCTTAGTTGAGGCTGAACAAAACCAGGCTCTTTGTACATATGTGTATATTTCTCTGGATATGTGTGAAGAATTGTTGCATTGCCCCTCCCTTGGTCTCATTTCTTTGGCAAAATGTATTCATCCAGGAAGAAGAAAACTAAAGAACATATTTCCCAAATGCCAAAAGTAGTATTCAACAAATGTGGACAAGCCTGCTGGCAACAGAAGGCAGGGCATGTATGGTTTTTCTGCCTTTAAGGATCCCCATATTGCCTGCGTTTACTTTTTAAAATTTTGTCTTTTGTTTCTTTCCACTGTCCTTGCCTGTATGTACGAGTCTGGATGGCTAGGTTATGGTATGGACCCAGTTGATTCATTTTCTAGCCCCACCCTGCAGGCAGCTCTGATATCATTTCTGGAACAAGTATCGAAACTGTCCAACCGTCTGATTTTGCAGATGAGGAAAAAGAAACAAGTGGCATTGTCATAGTCACAAACCACGTTAGTGGCAGAATGGGGTTTCATCCACTGGACTTTAAGTTGTACAACCTGCACTCGGGCATAACATGGTCTTAACTTCATTTCTCTTTTTTGAATGCGTAGCTCTCAACTCAGAGCCAAAGATGCTGTAGGCATCAGTTCAAATGACACTGTAATATCTTGGCATCTATAGAAAACTTTGGAGTAGAACTTATTTTCTTTCTTCTTAGATCTTTGAATCAAATCAACAATTACTTTATCATTTGTTCTTATTATTGCATTCTGTTTGATCTATTTTTCTCTAAGTTGTTAAACAGCCTTTGGCCAAAATCATTATGTTCTGACCTGAACAAGTAGATTGGGGCAGCTCTATTCTAAGCTGTGTGAAAATGCAGAGCATGGACAGGATGTAGCAAGTTGTTCACTTTGGATGGAGTATAGACGGTGGCTGAGTGCTGAGGTAGGATTGGAAGTGTACATTTTTGGCAGGGGGCATTTATGGCATTTTGGGTGGAATGCTTCCTTGTGGGGAACAACCTGTAAATTGCCAAATGTTTAGTGTCTTAGCCCCCCTAAAGCCATAGTACCACCCTTCTGCTGTCAGAAATATTGGGTGCCTCAATCAGCCCTCATACTTTTCTGCACATTTCTGGGGGGTATTGCACAGCCATCAGGTCTTTTGGTTGGGAGGAGTGTCGGCAAAGGCAGAAAGTAAGGAAACACTGAAGGATAGTTTTCCTGGTTAGGAGTCGGCTCCTTCCCTTCAGTAGGAGCAGTATTTATTGACGTCAAATCCAGAGAGAAAACTCCCACGCCACCTTCACGCTGCATGCACAAGTTAGTGGCAGGAATGAGGTTGGTGGGGAAATGTGTTTGCTGAAATCACGATGGAGCAAGTCAGCAAGGAATGTAATTTCTGCTTTCATGTAACCACCGCTCGTTGCCATCCGTGCTGTATCTTTCCGGGAGCATGAAGAACTGCAGCTTGGCTTACCTCCTTCCTGACTTCCCAGCTGTTGTCTGTTCTTCCTACTTCACAAACTTCAGCCAGAATTACGTCCTGGACCTGGGAGATGCAGGCCCTCTCCCCCTACCCAGCACCTGCCCCTGCTGGCTTGCCTCCTGCAGCACTCTTTAGAGTCAAAAATATTCTCCAATTGCACTGTATGCATTTGTCCATACTCAGTTTTTCATGTAGTATCCTGCTTTTGCATTAGGATATGGTTACTTTGCCTTTGGCAGGAAATTCAAGTTGTTAAAAATATTTCCAAGAGATGCCTCTTAAAGCTAGTGAGGCCATTAGCCCTCCCATCACCAGTGTGGCCATTTTCCCACCTGGTTTGGACCATGGTTCAACACATTAAGACTTATCAGGAAGGTATTCTGTATATCATTTTCAGGGCATCTTCCCTTATGTCTTTTCCCCGATGCCTATTACAGCGCTGTTAGGTGTAGGAAGGGCTGTTGTTATGGCCATTTTACAAGTGAAAACACTAAGGCTGTGCAAACTTGTTACTTGGCCAAAGTCTCACAGCTTAATTAAGGATGGAACTGGCATTTGCTACTCCCCCATTTCCTCCCTCTCCTTTTCAGAGACTGAGGGAGGAGACCAATTTGATTTGTCCTCTTTAGATGTCAGAACAATGTTTCTTTTTTCAAAGAATATTTTAAGCTTTTCAATTCCAATCTTCCATTGAGACAAGTTCTTTATTCTTCTGCCTGCAAATTGTGACCTCCCGTCAATCAATTATCTCTGCCCCCTTTTAACCAGTCTACTTTGGGTTGAAAGTTATCTCAGTAACACAGAGACCTGCAGTCCATGTTGTCTGATACACACACACACACACACACACACATATACATATATAATTTTATTATATATATATAATTTTGGGAAAAGCCATTTCCACAATAGTACTAAGTTAAAGGTTTTTGTAAAGTGGGGTGTATTAAAACAATTCACTTTTTACTCTCTTAACTCTTTGAATTTCTTTTCTTTTTTTTTTTTTTTTTTGAGTTGGAATCTCACTCTGTCGCCCAGACTGGAGTGCAGTGGCCACTCCCAGCCACCGCAGCCTCGCCTGCTGGGCTCCGGCGATCCTTCCACCTCAGTCTTCCAAGCGGTAGCTGGAACTACAGGTGTGCGCTACCACGCCCGGCTCATTTTTGATTTATTGTAGAGATGAGGTCTCGCCAAATTGAATTTCTATTCAGAAGGTTTGATGAGACATCGACAGAAGGAAAAAGGGTGCTGTGATAATGGTTCTCAGATCACAGTTTTAATTAAAACTAAATCTGATTGATACCTGAAATGCTGTGTTCATTCAGTAGTTTACACACAGAGAGTCTGAATAATGATTACCTTTTTTGATGTGTAAGAAATTGTAACAAAATTTATTGGAGCAAAGAGTGCGTAGGATGCAGTTGTGTTTCACAAAGCTATTATTCCCTTTCTGGGTTAGAGGTGATCATGTAGTAGGAACGTCTTGGTCAGGTAACACAGCAGATCTGACGCCTCCTGAGCTGGACTGTCGTTCTCAGAAGGAACTCCGTTGCCCTGCCAGGACACAGATGCCTTGCTCTTGCTCCCTTCCCAAATCCATGGCACCCTCCTTTATTGTCGACGTCGAGAGCAGTGTTGGTAACCCTCCCTACACCTGTGCTTGAGGCCTGGGGGCCACTTTACTCAATCCCAGAGTTGCCTCCTCTGCAGGTCCTTTCCAGGCTCTCTGTGCTCATGCTGCCTCTGTCATTGCATGAGTCCACTGCCTTGTAACCGCCCGTTATCTGAAGTGTTGACACAACATGGTAGAAACTTAATAAGTTGTTGGTGGGTAGGTGGGCTCGTGATCTGTTGACCAGCCTAGCCAACCACAAGTCCTGAAGAAGAGAGGATGTAGGATATACCTGTCTTTGGTCAGTCACTATGAGTGCCTTGGACCCAGGAGGGAAAGATGATGTGCTGGGCTTCTTCCACCACACATTCAGGCAGAGCCAGCTCCCCTGCTTTGTATCTCCTTTAGCCCTGGTGCAGCAATGGGTTGTACAGGAAAAGGGAAGTGATTTACTAGGCAGTATGCTCGGTTCCTGATATAAATAATCATGCTCTCTTAGTAACTTCAAATCTATGATGTATCTCTTTTATTTTATTTTTTAATTTTTATTTATTTATTTGAGTCGGGGTCTTAGTCTGTTACCCATGCTGGAGAGCAGTGGTGTGATCACAACAATCATGGCAAACGACAGCCTTGACCTTCTGGGTTCAGACAATTCTTCTGCCTTGTTATCCTAAGTATCTGGGACTACAGGCAGGTGCCGCCACATCTGGCTATTTTTTATTTTTTGAGGTCATGCTATGTTGCCCAGGCTGCTGCAATTATAGGTGTGAGCTACCACACCCAGCCTATGATGTATCTCTTTTTGAGGGATGCAATTCACTATGTACATTTCAAATGTTAGTTTTAGAATTGCAAGAGTAGGCTTGAATTCTGGATCTTTATCATCCCTGTGCTCTAGAAGAAGGTATTTTACCTATCTTTGCTTTAGTTTTCTCACGAATAAGAGTTGTTCTAAGTATTAGATAGTATGATGCATGTTTTTAGAGTGCTTGGTTCCATACTCAACACAACTTTGTTAGCATTTACATCATAGTAGCTATTTATTGCTGTGTTGGTTTCTTCTCCAGAGTCTATACAGTCTCTTGTTATACTTCAAAAAACTTTTAATTATATGAGCTTAGCTATGACAATACCAACTATTTCCTAGTATGTGTTTTAAAAGTCTAGAATAGCCTACCAGATTTTCTGTTCCACCTGAACTGACAGGATCCAGTGGAAAAAACAACTGCCTGTCAAAAGATGGGGTTTATAATCTGCACTTTACTGCCAAATCTCTGTGTGACCGTGAACAGGTCATTGAACTTCTCTGATTTCTATCCAGCCCAGTTCCCTCTTCTGTAAAAATAAGGAGTTTGAGCTCTTGAAGGGTCTTTCTAGCTATACAATTTTATGATTCTGTGAAAGCTTGGGTGACACATTAAAATGTCTGTACTGCTATTCTCTTTTGTTTTTAGGCAGGGAAACCTAGGAAAGATGGGCAGTATGATTTCTTTCTCACATTTTCCTGTTCTGTGTGTCATAGAATGATAATCAAATGCATGTATTTTCTAGGTCCTTATACATGAACTTGTATTAAATGATGTTACTATCCCTCATTTGCCGTTTTCCCTTCTCAATTTTATCTCGGTAACATTGACCACGACCCTTGCTTGTATGAGTCTTTTTGCGTCAGTTCTGTCATATGATACGTAGTAAATCAGTAGATCTTCAATGCCTTCACCTCAGTTAATAAAAATTATGACTAGGCCCAAGTGTGAACTGGCATCACATGATTATGTTCACAGGATCATAAGAGCTGTGAGTTCAAATGCCCAGATTCATTCATTCCTTCATCAATCTTTACTGAGCTCCTTCCCAGCCTGAAGACACCCCTTGCAGCCAGATTTTGCTGGAGTTCAGCTGAAAGTTGTTTAGATGTCACTTTATCCTGTGACTTGATTTCTTTGCTACTTGGGGTAGTCACCAACCTTTTAACAAATCTCAGAAGGCTGTAGACTTTCTTACTAGAAAATGCCACATTAGGTAGGAGAGAAAAAAAAAGATAGCAATCAGCAAAGGAAAAGGGGGTCTATGAAAAAGCATTGCTACTCAAAAGGTCAGATAGTTTAATATGCCTGGCACATCTGCTATAAGAGGGTCAGTGGTTAAAAATTTATTTGGAAGCTGGGCTCGGTGGCTTAGCCTGTAATCCATCCCAGCGCTTTGGGAGGCTGAGGTGAGTGGATTGCCTGAGCCCGCGGGTTCGAGACCTGCCTGGGCAACTTGGCGAGACCTCATCTCTTCTATAAATCAAAAAATTAGCTGGGCGTGGTAGCGCGTGCCTATAGTTCCAGCTACCTGGAAGGCTGAGGTGGAAAGATTGCCGGAGCCCAGCAGGTCGAGGCTGCAGTGACCGGGAGCGTGCCACTGCACTCCAGTCTGGGTGACAGAGTAAGGCTCCAACTCAAAAAAAAAAAAAAAAATTTATTTGGAAAGCCAGATACCACAATCTTAGAAGAGTCTGTACAATGTTTTGTTTTGATTTTTTTTTTTTTTTTTTTGGTTTTTTGTTTTGTTTTGTTTTGAGCTGGAGTTTCACTCTGTCTCCCAGACTAGAGTGCAATGGCACAATCACGGCACAGCACAGCCTTGACCTTCTGGGCTAAGGTGATCCTTTCACCATAACATCCCAAGCAGTGAGGATTACAAGCACGTGTCACCATCACCTGCTAATTTTTTCTTTTTCTTTTTCTTTTTTTTTTTGCTATGTTGCCCAGGCAGATTTCAAATTCCTGGACATAAGCAATCCTCCCACCTCAACCTTCCAGAGTGCTAGGATTATAAACATGAGTCACCCACTGTGCCCGGCCTGTATAAGGTTATTTAGGTTTTACCTCATAGATCAGTTGTTGGTGACTTTGAGTCTTGGACATTCTCAGTGAATCATGAATCCATTTCTTCAGAAAATCCACATACACTAACATTATCATATCATTTCATTGGGTTTACAAACATTAGCCCCTACCCCTAGCCCATTCTTGACCTAAATTAGGAACTCCTAAGGTAAGTTGTAGGAAGCAGTGAAAGACAGGTAATAGATCATGTCATTTAAAGCAAAAAAAAAAAAAAAAACTAGGCTCAGTGGCTCAGCCTGTAATCCCAGCACTTTGGGAGACCGAAGCGAGTGGATTGCCTGAGCCCACAGGCTCAGGACCATCCTGGGCACCTTGGCAAGACCTGGTCTCTACAATGAATAAAAAATTAGCTGGGCATGGTAGCACATGCCTGTATTTCTGGCTACTAGGAAGGCTGGCGGAAGGATCACCAGAGCCCAGCAGGTCGAGGCTGCAGTGGCCAGGAGTGGCCACTGCACTCCAGCCTGGGCGACAGAGCGAGACTCCAACTCAAAAAAAAAAAAAAATTAGCCAGGTGTGGTGGTGCAAGCCTGTAATCCCAGCACTCTGGGAAGCTGAGTTGAGGGAATTGCCTGAGCCCATGGGTTCAAGAACAGCCTGGGCAACTTGGCGAGACCTCATCTCTATAATAAATAAATAGATAAATAAAAATTAGCTGAGCATGGTAGCGTGCACCTGTAGTTCCAGCTACTTGGAAGGCTGAGGCGGAAAGATCACCTGAGCTCGGCAGATCAACACTGGTGTGGCCGTGAGTGTGCCACAGCACTCCAGCCTGGGCAACAGAGTGAGACTCCAACTAAAAAAAAAAAAAAAAATTACGTATGACTTAATAAAATTAAGCACACAATTCTTCAGTGTACAACTTGTTGCACTTTTATATGTGTATACACTTGCAAGTAACCAGTACCCATATAGAAAGATATGAAACGTTTGCAATGCCCCAGGAGACTCTTTCATGGCACTCTCCACACAGATAAGTGGTGTCCTGACCTTTGTCACCATCGATTGTTTGTGAACTTCGAAAATGGAATCCTAATCTTAGTTTACCTCCCTTTTGTCTGTATGATTCACCTTATTATTGGATATAGCAGAAGGTTCTCCTTTCCATTGCGCTATGTAGTTTTCAAAGCTCACTTGATCACTGTATGGAGACTAGATCGGAAAGAGCCCAAACTCAGGTGAGGAAATGAGGCCAGGAGGTGGTTGCCATGACCTTGAAAAGAGGTGTGGTGGCCTGAGCTAGGCTACAGAGAGAGACAAAGAGGAAAGAGCAGCCCTGAGCACCGCTTCAGAATGCTTCAACATGTGGAACTTGATGACTTGATAATAGAGGGTGAGGAAGAAGGTGATCCATTTTCTGGTTTATAAATAGCACAGGGTTTGATGAGGTCAATTTTGACGCCTTGAATGTTAGATGCCTGTGGATATTTGCACATCCAGATAAATTTAGGAGAAAGGTCAGAAATGGAGATTGAAACTTTAGAGTCATCAGCTTATAGTGGAAGTGAAGCTCAGGACATGAATATGATTGCCTAGGCACTGAGTCTGGAGTGGGAAGCAGCTAAGCATAGGCCACTGTGAATCTCCGAGACTTGGAACAGTCAGGAGAGGAGGGTTTTGTTTTTGTTTTTGTTTTTCTGAGTTGAAGTCTTACTTTGTCACCCAGGCTGGAGTGCAGTGGCACACTGCAGCCTTGACCTGCTGGGCTCATGCGATCTTTCCTCCTCAGCCTTATAAGTAGCTGGAACTACAGGCATGCACACCATGCCCAGCTAATTTTTTGATTTATTATAGAGATGAGGTCTCGTCAAGTTGCCCAAGCTGGTCATGAACCCCTAGGCTCAGGCAATCCTCTCACCTCCATCTCCCAAAGTGTTGGGATTATAGGTGCCACCGCACCCAGCCAGAAGACGATCTAACAGCAGAGACAGAAGAGGTAGGAAGGACACGGGGGTAAAGGGTTAACAAGGCAGCCAGGTCAAGTGTGGGACAGTGTATCCTGTCAGTGTCCTTTGGGAAGAAGAGACTTTGAATCTGACCTAAGACGAGGTCGCTAACACCTCTTCCTAACCGTCCTTGTTCACTGCTCCTGTTCCCTGACTTCACTCTTTTGGTTCTGTCCTGTAGCTTTGTCTTTGGGCTTATCTGTGTGCCTGCTTTCCAAACTAAATTGCATGGATTCCTTTTTTTTTTTTTTGAGTCGGAGGCTCACTCTGTCGCCTAGACTGGAGTGCAGTGGCACACACTCCCGGCCACCGCAGCCTCGACCTGCTGGGCTCCAGCGATTCTTCTGCCTCAGCCTTCCAAGTAGCCAGAACTACAGGTGCCCGCTACCACGCCGGGCTAATTTTTGATTTATTGTAGAGATGAAGTCTCACCAAGTTGCCCGAGTGGGTCTCGAACCCTCGAGCTCAGGCAATGCACTCAGCTCAGCCTCCCAAAGTGCTGGGATTACAGGCTGAGCCACTGAGTCCAGCTAATTTGCATGGATTCTTAAGGGAGAGAGTCCATGTTACTCCATCTTCTTGTTACTTTCCAAAATCTAGCAGAGCATACCTTTTACAAAGTAAGTTGTCACTGTGTCCAGGTCACCTTTGTTTCTAAGGCAACCTCGAATTGAGTGGCCTTCCCTGATATGACCGTCTGAACCTCCTTGGGGCTGTCTTGCTGAGGAAGCTTGTGGATGGGGGTAGCCTGAAAACCCAGCTCAGCAGAGTCTCTGGGCAGCAGTCAGTATGCCTCTCTGGGAATGCTATTGTCTTCCAGCAAGCTAGGTGGCTTCTTGACTTACATAAGATGTGTATGTGTTCTGGCAGGGAAGAGCTGCCTGAGTGAGTGTTTAGCGAAAATGATTTGTGTGGAGTTACTTTGAGACCCCAGGGGAGGGAATGGCAGCCAAAACCTGCAGTATTTTAAACCACATCACTCATCTACAAAGATTAATATGTTACAGCATCTCAGCTAGAACATTGGTAAATGGGAAGTAAGACTGTTAGGGCCCCATCAAATAATAAATGTCTGTTCTCTCTGTCTATACCAATGGTTTGGATCAAACTTGGTACCTCATGAGTCTCTCATGCTCCTTCCTTGATCCTGTCTGCCCTGAAGATCCTTTTTTTTTTTTTTTGAGTTGAGTCTCACTCTGTCACCCAGGCTGGAGTGCAGTAGCATATTCATGGCCACCACAGCCTCAACCTGCTGGGCTCAGGTGATCCTTCTGCCTCAGACTTTCAAGCAGCTGGAACTACAAGC
The DNA here is from genome assembly GCA_027257055.1 of Cephalopachus bancanus. Classification (NCBI taxonomy): domain Eukaryota; kingdom Metazoa; phylum Chordata; class Mammalia; order Primates; family Tarsiidae; genus Cephalopachus; species Cephalopachus bancanus. Next base: position 1,320,332 of record JAPVLO010000162.1, on the reverse strand, counting down.
ATGTACCACCACGCCTGGCTAATTTTTTAATTTATTATAGAGATGTGATTTCTCCAAGTTGCCCACAACTCAAACTCTCAGGCTCAGGCCTCCACCTCCCAAAATGCTGGTCATACCCAGCTACCCTGAAGATTCTAAGTGGAATGCAAAGCTGACTTCCGTGGGTTGGCCTCGGCTCCCTCTGGAGTGTCAATTTCATTGCCCTCTCTCTCATTCACTACCTAGTGAGCAAGTTGGTTTCCTAGGAGACAGAGAAGTGAGCCCACTTTTGTGGCATCCCCAAATACTGACATTACTTAGGTGATTGAGCTTTGTGAAGTTCCAGGCTGACTGGGAGAAACCTCCTTCCAAGGCAGTCACCTTTCCTCCTGACTTAAGCATGAACAGCTGTCTGCTAAGGGTGGGTGAATTACAGAATATAGGATTTTCCAGCTTAGTGACATTAGGAGAGACAGCCTCCATATGAAACACTTCTCTTGTTTTTGTTTTTCTCTTGGCTGTTAGGCTGTGAAATTTGCTTCGCTGCTCCCCCGCCCTCTTGCTGACAGCTGTCCTCTTTGCCGTTCAGGAGCTGGTGTCTCCCTAGGATGACTGCCTGAGATAGAAAAGGCCATCTTCTTTTTCCCCTGGGTCCACAGTTGTATGGCTGAAGAGTTTCTTGTGCTAGGAGATCTAATTGCCTTTGACCCGGAGGGAACCATTTAGGCCAGAGGGTGTCCAGGCACTCGATGGATAGATTACAGAAGGAGAGCCCAGAGAGCAAAAACTCTATCCGTGACTGACTGTTTTGTTTTGTTTTATATTTTTAAAGGACATGCAATTACTTTAATGACAAAAACTGTGGAAACAAAAATATATCATTACATAAAATAGGCAAAATCACAAAGCATATAGCTTTTCAGATTCCCCAAAGTTCCTTACAAGGACATGCAGCCCTACATTTTTCTTTTAACGTAGGTGCCTTTTTATAGGCCTCTTATGTATACACCCTAGTGTTAGGCATAGTAGGGAAACCCAGAAGGGGACACACTTCAGGATAAGTGTTGCTTGTGTTTGCGTGCATGTAGGTGTGTGAGAGCAAGAGCGAGCAAGACAGAAAGATTGACTCCCTTCCGTCCGCACCCCTTCACAGCCACCACCTAAAAGGCTTCTACTGAGTTTCTTTTTGCTTGAGATACTGAACAAGAATGGCCTGACAGAGTGGAGCTAGGATATGGTGGAGAGTAGATGAGGAACAAAAGTGTCTTTGAAAGCATCTAGGAAAATCTGCAGGTTGGACCCCAGGAGCAGCAGACAGCTAGGGCTTTGGTGGCGAGTAAAGGGTGTGTGAGGCAGGCAGGTCACGGCAGGAGAGGCGGCTCCTCTCCTCCCCCCCATGCCCCCCAATGAGACCCGCTTCTCCTGCCAGCTATGCCAAGCACGTTACCCCTTCTTGTCTCTGCTCTGCTCCACTTCAGACACTCCCACTGAGTGTGTCTGTGCCTCTTGGTAGGTGGGTATAGCCCCAGTTTGCTTCCTACATTCTTCCCAAATATCACTTGCAAATTTGGGTCATTATAACAGCTGCTGTCTCCCATCCTAGGCTCAGACATGTGAGGCCAGCCCTCAGAGATGCGACTGCAGTTTCCTTAGCCCCTTACTCCTCCCTCTTCCCACCCTCTTTCCTTGGGGAGTGAGCACACACACGTGCACACACTTAAATGCCCTTGGCTGTCACAGAGGCCAGGATCAAGGTGGGAATACAGCTTGGCTGAGAGAGGTGTTCAGGTGTCCACCCTCCCTAATCACTCCTTGCCCCACCCCACCCCACCCCACCCCACCCCACCCCACCCTTACTAGTCATCATGATTCTGGCAAGTTTCCTATCCGGGTGCTGCCCTTCAGTTGTACAAAGCACACGAGAGCTGCTCTCCCCTCCCTGGAAGCCAGGCACAGCTGACTCACAGGCTAATGTCTCCCACCATCCTGCAGAAAATCCCAGGATGCTGGTCTCTCAGGTCTCTATTTTGCTCCCTCGTTGTGCTCACTTCTCTCCCTCTTTTCAGCTGAAGCATTGTGTCCAGTGTCAGAGTTCCAATCCTGGTGTTTGGTGCCCTGCTGCCACATTGTGACAGAGGCTAAAAAGCCTCATAAGTGCTCACCCTGCCCTCCCTGTCTGCGGGCCACAGTGATGACCAAAATCCTTTCTGCAGTGTTGCCTCTTTCCCTCAGGTCTCCCAACCAAAGAAAATAATCACTTCAGTAAAACCATCTTTCCCTGAATTCTGCAAAGTGGATTCCAGGCAGTGGTTGGGATTTGCTGTTCCTTTTTATTCCCAAGAGCCTGGTGAATGAGAGAAGGAAATGAATAGACTGCTTGTCACAACACCACCAGGGTCTCCACAGCGCCTGGGGCTACTGCTGAGGGAGGAGAATGCAGCGGGTTGGCAGGGGCTGTGGAGGCAGGATGCCTCCCCAGGACCAGCTCCCCCTCCCACACTGTCTCTTAAGGGCTTCCCTTTCCTTCAGCCTGGGGATGCCTCCTGCACTAATGGAGTTGTCTCTCATGGCAGCATCCTGCCTGGAGTAAAAGTCGAACTCTGCTTGGTCACACGGAGAGAAGACGTCTGACAGGTGTCTCTCCACACCCTCCTCATTTGTCCGCCACCAACAGCACATTTCACAGCCTAAGCTTCCAGAGCCGGCTCTCAGCAGTGCAGAAGAAGGGATGCTCCCTGGTGTACACTCTCCCACCCCCGTCAGACCGTTCTAATTAAATCAACTAGAAAGAGATTTTCAATTTGAAGATTCACTTCATATTATGTAGGGCTTTAAAGAGGAAAAAGAATAGAATGGTAGGAAATCAAAATTCATGTCTCATGAGGACCTTGGGAATGTTCAACCCATAGAAAATAAGACATGAGAATGAGAAGAAAGAGATATTGCAACAGTCTTCAAATATTTGAAGGGGTGTCAACTGGGTAATAATGATTTATATGGTTTCAAAGAATTGGACAAGATCTTAGAATGCTTAGGATGTCAGACTGTGGAGTTCCAGTTTGGTAAACTACAGGAAGCCACTGAAGGGTTTTCATTAGAACATGTGCTTTAGGAAGATTCATCTGGTAGTGGGGTGGATCAAGATTTAGTATAGGGAAAAATAGGCAGGTAGTTCAAAAGATTCTTGGCTAGAATTGACAAGAGCCTGAGCAAGCAGTTACGTTGAAGATTGTGAGGAGCAGTTGTAGAGGTGAAGTTACTGGAATTGACTGGATGTAGCCATCACTGGGTTTTGTGGATAAAGTTGGGAAGATTCAGTGGTGAGAGTTTCAGCCTGGGAGGATGGTAGTGCTGAAACCAGAATGGGGAACTCTGGAAGAGGAGGAGGAGGAAGAGATTCAGGAGGAAGAAGATGCGTATGGTTTTAAGCTGTGTTAAGTTTGAGTTCTTGGTAGGGCACCCAAGGGGAGATCTGTGTCAGACATTTGGCAGTTGGGTATGGAGCCTAAAGGTAGTTCAGGATTATGTGTCTGTGAATTCTGTGATCATGGCTGATAGAGAACCTTAAGAAGAGACAGTGCAGAGAAAAGAAAAAGCCCAACACACGCCTGAGGACACAGCAAGCAGCCCAGAGAGACAGGACAAACTGTAGAGAGACGCAAAAGGAGGAAAGACTCTTGCTAAGGGCTTGGTGCCCCGTGGTGAATGCCATAGAGAGGTCTAGTAGACTTCTGAGTATCATACAGGAGAAAGAGAAAGTCTGAACACAAACTCTTATGGGCAAAGGACTTCTGCACAAGAAGTGTGGTAGTGAAGGAATATTATCAGGGAGCAGAGGGAGGCGGTTGCGGTGAAGCACAAAGAATGGCAGCGCTGACATTTTCAAGGCCTGCACTTAAGGGGTATATGTTTTGAGTGGAGAAATAGGAGTCAGTAGGAGGAGAGTGGGAATAAAGGGGAAAGATGACAGGAAAGGGGGCAGTCACAGATCAGGGTGGAAAGAAAGGCCCAGGAGAGAAAGGTTAAGGGGACACACCAGCAGGTAAGGCCAGCTGCCTCAGACAGTTTCCCTGCACCATGTTTCCTTTCTTTTTACCTTCTAGGTTATGTGATCATACATTTTTTAGTATTATTTATTATAATTTAAGATATTCCTATGTTGTCACCTATACTGATATTCTAGTTATGGGACGCCAGACTCTCTGCCTTCCCTTTACCATTATTTTTTTTAACCAGCATGCAACATTCTTCGGAGCAAGTCAGCAAACTTCTTCTGTAAAGGGCCAGATAGTAAATATCTGAGACCTTGTGGGCCTTATGGTCTCTGTCACAAATACTCAACTCTGCTCTTGTACCATGAGAGCAATCATTGACAGCAAATGTATGTGGCTATGTTCTGTTAAGAATTCATTTATGAGCCGGGCTCGGTGACTCATCCTGTAATCCTGCGCCTTTGGGAGGCTGAAGTGAGTGGATTGCCTGACGCTGCGGGTTCGAGACCCGCCTGGGCAACTTGGCGAGACCTCATCTCTACAATAAATTAAAAATTAGCCGGGCGTGGTAGCGCGCACCTGTAGTTCCGGCTGCTTGGAAGGCTGAGGTGGAAGGATCGCCGGCACCCAGCAGGTCGAGGCTGCAGTGGCCGGGAGCGGCCACTGCACTCCAGTCTGGGCTACAGAGTAAGACTCCAACTCAAAAAAAAAAAAAAAAAAAAGCCGGGCTCGGTGGCTCAGCCTGTAATCCCGCGCCTTTGGGAGGCTGAGGTGAGTGGATTGCCTGAGCCCGCGGGTTCGAGACCCACCTGGGCAGCGAGACTTCATCTCTACAATAAATCAAAAAATCAGCCAGGCGTGGTAGCGCATGCCTGTAATTCCGGCTGCTCGGAAGGCTGAGGCGGAAGGATCGCCGGAGCCCAGCAGGTTGAGGCTGCGGTGGCTGGGAGCGGCCACTGCATTCCAGTCTGGGCGACAGAGTGAGACTCCAACTCAAAAAAAAAAAAATTCATTTATGAACACTGAAATTTGAATTTCATGTCATTTTCTCTTTTTTTTTTTTTTTTTTTTGAGTTGGAGTCTCACTCTGTCGCCCACACTAGAGGGCAGTGTCATGATTCTGGCCACCAAAGCCTTGACCTGCTGGGCTCTGGCGATCCTTCTGCCTCAGCCTTCCAAGTAGCCAGAACTACAAGCACGCGCTACCACGCACGACTAATTTTTTATTTATTGTAGAGATGAAGTCTGGCCAAGTTGCACAGGTGGGTCTAAAACCTGCGGGCTCAGGCAATCCACTTGCCTCGGCCTCCCAAAGTGCTGGGATTACAGGCTGACCCACTGAACCCAGCCTTTATACAATTTTCACACATCACAAATATTATTCTTCTTTTGATTTTTGTTTTAAACATTCAGAAACATAAAAGCCATTCTTAGCTCATGGCTGTCCAGAAACAGGCAGTGGGCAGACTTAGTCCTCAGGAAATTGTCCACTGTCCCCTGATTTAGAGTATGTTAACCAGAAAAAAATGGCTTTTAAAAAGCCAATTTTCCTTCACCCACAGCCTAACTAACATTCAAGCACTCATCAGAACTGGATGTATGTAGATCAGCCTGTGCTCTGGGAGCGACTTGGCTTTTCAGAACTCCTTTCCTTTTTTGCTTGCTTTTTTTTTTCCTTTAAAGTAAAGTTAGTGAGGTTAAGGACTCTTAATACTTACATAGAGTTTCTCAGCTCTTGAATTTTTTATTCATTCTCTTTGGTTCTTGGGTCTTAATATTCCTGACACTAGCTGGGTTTTCTTCCCTGTCCTACTAGCTGAGTATACTAATATCTAGACCTTTGGAATTTATTCGCCTCAGGAGGAGGAGTTCAGAGCAATTTTCTTTGAGTTAAAGCTCAAAAAGGCAATAGTTTGGAAGTACACTCCACACAGCTCAGAACCATTTTGTTCAAATAACAACACAGCTTGGTTTAGAAAAAGTCACTCTAAATTTATGCAAGTAAGTAGCTTTTACATTTGGCTGCCAGGTGTGTGCCAGAATACCTTCTGGAAGCTTACACTTGCAAGATCCGTGTGGGCATTTCCTGTGGCTTTCTCCTCACCTTACAGCTAACCTCTAGCAGCCTGAACAGTAGATTCAAATTTTTCTTCTCATCTATTAACATGGTTTAAAAAGTCCAAGATTAGGAAGGCTTTGGTGCCAAAAATGAAAAGTGAAAAAAAATCTAAGTTTTACTTGATTCAAAGATAAAGTTCTGTGTTTAAAATAAGAAAAAGCAAAGTTGAGGTTCTCATAGAAACCAACTCCCCCTCCTTGCTCAGACTCACTGTTGGTGCTTGTTAGGTGCTGTCTCTACAGTGCCACTGTGTTACATAAAAGCTTGGACCATTTTGGAGCTTTCTTGTCACTCAAAGACAAGAAAGGTAGGCATGGCTCTACCTTTGACCTCAAATGCTTTGTTGTTTGTGAGTTTGTTAATGAATATATGAGATTATTGCTTTGATATGGATAATGGAGACGAGACCCAAGGCAACAACTGCTTGGAGGGCACAGATCTTTCCCTGCCCAGTTGTGTTATTCTGCTACTAGTTGACAGTGACATTATTGCAGCTGCTGCTTATAGAAAACCCCAAAAATGAACATGTGCATTGGGAAGCAGACAGCCTGCCATCTCCAGTCCCCTTCCCAAACACACCCCCAGAGACAGCCTGGCAGGGTTGTTTACGGCCTGTTTTTGGGATGCCACAGGAAGGGAAAGTCCTCGTTAATCAGTGAGAGTTTTTTCTCCCTTTAAAAATCATTGTTTTCAGATCTTGCTCTGCAGTGGGGAGAATTATAAGAGCTTCTTCCCATGCTGACCTGATTGTTATCTTCTGTACTAGCTTCATCTGAAAAAGCTTTTCTCCTATTTGGGAGTGATTCTATGGTGTCTAAAGCTAACAATAAATCCTATTCGGTGAAGCCGGTTTTGCATACTGCCCAGTTAGACGAAGAGCAAGAAATCCAGTATAAGACTTCTGAGTCATCCCTTCCTTGTCTCTGCCACTGACCATAGTCAGTGATTGAGCTTTTAACACACACTTACCTTAAGGTTCTGGAATTCAGCCATACTAGAATTCCTCATCGGTTCTCAAAGTGTTAACTCATGTGGTTGTTGTAACAGGTTTTTTCCTTACTGGCATTCATGTAGCAAACAATTATTGAGTATTTACCTTTGCCAGATACTGGGGATATAAAGAGAATTGGCATATCCCTTTGCTCAAATAACCACAGGGTGAGGATCTACTGTTAACAGACTAACAGCAACTATTACGACTTGTATCAGAAAAACTTAAGGCATGTCCAACAGCCATGCACTGTACTTCCTGTCTGTAGTTGGCCCCTGTCTTCTGTCTCTTCTTCAAAGGCAGCTGCAGTTCCTGTTGCATTGTACAGACTTGGTCTTATTGTTCCTATTCCCAATTAACTTCAGTTCCTGGTCTTTCAACAAATGCATCAAACATTACAAAATCAGAACAACCTTATAAAAGTCTATCCTAAAAAATTGGAGCTGTGAACTAAAAACAGCACCAGTCTCAGCTTCTGCCCAGTTCTGACTCCCCTGACTACAATTACCAGAGGCGTTTGATCCCTTTAATTAGGATCCCTTCATTCTTCTTTTATCCCTTTATTCTGATCATTGGAAAAGCTTTAGCAGTGACATGTTCCAAAATTGGCCCACAAGATGCTACCTCCCCAAGGTAACAAAGTAGAGGTTTAGAGAACAAGGGAGAGAATAAAGAATTTGAGACAATGCGAAATCCATGTTTTATTTCTAAACCTTTTCATACAAATTGAGGCCTCCTACCATGTAGAAGGAACTCTTAGGAACCAACTGGTCTACCATTTGCCTTTTTCTTTGGGCCATTTTAGGAACATGAAATTGTAGTTCCTGAGTGAGATGGCTTATAGTCTTCAATTGTGAACTGATTCATTGACAACATTTGAAACTTGAGACCTCCAAATTATTTCTGCTTTAAAGCTTATAACCAATACCTAAGAGCAAGTTTTTGGTGTGCGAGATGTCACAGTCCTAATAACTAATGATGTGAACTGACTGGGTTTTGTATATAATTTTTTGTTCTTTTTTTTTTTTTGAGTTGAAGTCTCACTCTGTCACCCAGACTAGAGTGCAGTGGCCGCTCCCAGCCACCGCAGCCTCGACCTGCTGGGCTCCGGCGATCCTTCCGCCTCAGCCTTCCAAGTAGCTGGAATTACAGGCATGTGCTACCATGCCCGGCTGATTTTTTGATTTATTGTAGAGTTGAGGTCTCGCTGCCCAGGCGGGTCTCGAACCCGTGGGCTCAGGCAATCCACTCACCTCAGCCTCCCAAAGGCGCGGGATTACAGGCTGAGCCACCGAGCCTGGCTTGTATATAATTTAAACAATAACCACAGCCCTTAAAACTAGTCAGATGATCTGTCTGCTTCTACCTTTCATGGTTAAGAGTTCTTGACTCTGTCCTTTTTTTTTTTTAAAGAGACAGGTTCTATCTCTCTCACCCAGGCTGGGGTGCAGTGGCATGATCATAGCTCACTGCAGTCTTGACTTCCTGGGTTCAAGCAATATTCCCACCTCAACCTCTCAAGTAGCTGGGACTACAGGCACGTACCCCCATGCCTGGCTAATTTTTTTAATCTTTTTCTTATAAAGACTTAGTCTTGCTATTTTGCCTAGGCCAATCTCAAACTCCTGGTCTCAAGCGATCTTCCTGTCTAAGTTTTCCAAAGTGCTGGGATCACAGGCATGAGCCACCACACTCAGCCTTGATTTTGTTCTTGATGCTTAGGGAGAGAATTGTCATCTATATATTGTTACTGCCAAAGAAATTTTGAAATCAACCTGGACAGACTTAAAAGTGCTGCTTTTCTTGGCCTATATACAGAGTATAAGTATCTTGCTCTCTGTGTATAGTGGGGCTTTTTAAAATTTTGTGGGGTTTTTTGTTGTTTTTTTTTGGTGGGGAGAAAGGTAGTGAGGATAAGTACAGAAATGGAACTAATTGAATCTAGGGTTAACAAACTCTGCTGAGAGCCCATGGATTGTAAATTGAGTAGCTGTAGCAGCAGGAACTCAGGCAAAGGCATGGGAGTGCAGTCAGTGTGACAGGAAGCTTATTTTGGTGTTCTTTCTGTGCCTTGCCTTGACCTTGACAATTCTTTCAGGGACTGTGTACAGTATACAGAAAGGAGAGGTATCTGTAGTTTCCCATCTGGAAAACTTTACAGCAGTCCTGCCTAGGGCCTTGGAGGCCAGGGAGGATGATGAAAATGAGATGAGAGAGTATAGCCTCTTGTCCTTTCCCAGCTGTCTGTACCCATGTCTGCACTCTGTATCTGCTAGCCAGGCATGTAGACTGTATCTGCTAGCCAGGCATGTGGCTAGCAGACATAAAGCCTGGTTTTGTTCTGAAAGTCCCACCAAAACTTCCATTTTTGTCTCCATGGTTTGATCAACAAAAAATGTGTTAAAATTTCAGGGAGCATGATTTAAAACCGAGGTATTTTATATTTGACTATTGATAAAGAGGTCTTTGCCTAAATAAGGAAAACAAAATCACAGTTCACTGGTCTGAGCTGCTCACTGTAAGCAGAGGGTGAATTAGAGACCACCTCTCCGTGTTAGGACCAAACAATGGCGTTTCCATTTCCACAGGGAAACTTATTTATATCTCAGGAGTCACCCCCATGCTCAGCTTTTCCGACGTTTTGTCCAGATTTTCTTTCCCCTAATAATCACACCCCATTCCAGGCTAAGCAGTCCTTCCTTTCTCGTGTTTACACCTTTCAAATATTTGCAGATTGTGATCATGTCACCCTCTTAGTCTGCTCAGCTGTACGGATTTAGCACCTTTTATCTCCCTTTCAAGATGGGCCTCCACACTCCTGAGCCATTTGCTCCTGCACCCTTTAGTGTGCTCTAGTTTTCTACATTTCCATGTGGCCACATCACTTCCTGGAGCCGAACACAGATTATGTGTGAGGATTGTGTTCCTCCTTTGTTGTAGCAGAGGCAAACGTTGCAGCTGTACTCCAGCTCAGTTCTCTGACATTGCTAGTCATTGTAGACAGCTTCATCTCCATATTTCAACTGTATTCTCCAGATACACCAGTTTCAAGACCAGTGGGACATATAGCTGTGCGATAATTTTTTATCCTTGAGGTGTTGTGTAACCATAGGAAAGTGGGATATATGTAGTAAGGGATTCTGTTGGCCTCCCTCCTGGTGTTTGCATAAAACACCATTGTTCTCCAGATGCCCCAGACCAGGCCTCACTTCAGGTCTGCAGCCCGGACAGTTCACTAATCATTTCCTTCTCAGAGTATTTACTTTTTCCAGAATTATTTGTCACTAATGTTCATTTACTATTTATTGAGGATCTTCAATGCCATTGTGTGCTAGACAGTGTATTGGGTGCTGGAAATAATAAAATCTGAATATGACACAGTACCTGCCCTAAGGTGCAATTTCTGTGTTAGTTTTACTTTTATTTTGGTTGAAAGTACAAGATTCTCACAGACAGGTTCGTAAGGAGAGAAAGCAGAAGACATCCATGAAACACAGACAGGATTCTAGGGAGGGTCTTGTCTCACTGATCCTGGACCTGGGGAAACCTGGGCCCAATTCAAATTCAGAAAGTTCAAATCTAGAAAGAGTTTTATGGGCTCCCTGGTATCTGCGATTTCTGTCTGAACAGAGCTGCTGCTGGCCTAACTGCAGATGTGCTGCCCTGGAAGCCTGTGCAGTGGCACCTCTCCTTCCCTTCTCCCCCTGCCCCTTCCCACCACCACGTTCCACCTTCTGCTCTGACTTCCCATTCTAGCTTGTGTTGAGAGGCGAGAACGGAGGCCAGGGTCAAGTGTCCTGGCACGGCTGCCTGAGGCTGTCTCCTTAGCAAGGGATATGTCTTGGTGAGCTCCATGACTGACTTGTCCACCACATTCTGCCAAATTTTCAGACACACACACACACACCTACCTAACATAATCCAGATAGGTCACATGGCAAATTTAGTTACCAATAACATATCTTACACAATAGTGAAGGAAAATAACCTTTTCTAGGTGGTAATTAAGCTTCATAAGCACAATATTTTTTCATCATTGAATCCTTACCTTCTTTTTTTTTTTTTTTTTTTTTGAGTTAGAGTCTCACTCTGTCACCCAGACTGGAGTGCAGTGGCCGCTCCCAGCCACCGCAGCCTCGACCTGCTGGGCTCCGGCGATCCTTCTGCCTCAGCCTTCCAAGTAACCAGAATTACAGGCACGCGCTACCATGCCCGGTTGATTTTTTGATTTATTGTAGAGATGAGGTCTCGCTGCCCAGGCGGGTCTCGAACCCGCGGGCTCAGGCAATCCACTCACCTCAGCCTCCCAAAGGCACGGGATTACAGGCTGAGCCACCGAGCCCGGCTTGAATCCTTACCTTCTAACACAGTGCCTGGCCCAGAGTAAACACTGGCAAGTATTAGTTAAGTGGATCACACCTATAATCCCAGCATTTTGGGAGGCCAAGGCAGGAGGATCACTTGAGACCAGGAGTTCGAGACCATCCTGAGGAACGTAGTGAGACCCTGTCTCTACAAAAAATAAAAATAAATTAAAAGGCGAGTATAAAAAAAGAAATGGAGGTACTAAGGTCTGGAGAACTACAGGATTTGTAAGTATCCCAAGTGAGCAGAAGGCAGGCCTCCAGACCTCTTGCACCCTTCCCTCTGTGCTGTCTCACGCAGTGGTGAGAACACAGTGGACATTCTGCAAGCACCATTGACTAACCCTTCAAGTAGGTTTTTGTTTCCACTAGAGTTTTGCTTCCTTCAGCTAATGCCTGGTCTCTTGTTGCCAGACTAAGTGCCTTCTGAAAGCTGTCATGTATTTCTAGCCAACGAAGACTGGTCACACTTCTTAGCTCCCACTGCCTGATAAAGGAAAAGGTGAACACGCTTTGAGTCCTGAGGCATAATTATCATAAAACTCAACATAGAGTGTAAAATATTCAGAGCAATACATAACTCTCACAGCCATCAATAGAATCTCTTAATATAGCCATTAGCTTGTCATTAACAGGAATTTATACTTCTTGTTCCAAAGTTGACTGACCAAAGTGTTTGCATAATTGACCTAGTTAGTCAGTGTCTCTTAAATGTATAATTTTTAAAAATAGAATGATTGCTTTATGGCTGTATCTTTCACCCTTGCCAGCTCTGGCATGCCACCCTGTCTTTTCTCTCTTCTTTCTCTAATAAACTTTGTTTGAAAACTTTTTAAAAAGCCTGGCTCGGTGGCTCAGCCTGTAATCCCGCACTTTGGGAGGCTGAGGTGAGTGAATTGCCTAAGCCCGCGGGTTTGAGACCCACCTGGGCAACTTGGCAAGACCTCATCTCTACAACAAATCAAAAAATTAGCCAGGCATGGTAGCACACGCCTGTAGTTCCGGCTACTTGGAAGGCTGAGGCGGAAGGATCGCCAGAGTCCACAGGTCGAGGCTGCGGTGGCCAGGAACGGCCACTGCACTCCAGTCTGAGTGACGGAGTGAGACTCCAACTCAAAGAAAAAAAACAAAACAAAAAAAAAAAAAGAATGATTGTTATAGCCCAGCATTTTAAATTTGAAAGGAGGCACCCTATATTCCATGAGTCAAGCTGTCAAGCTTTGGGTGAGGAATCTCAAAAAGGCATAACCAAAATTAAAAGATTATATATCGGGACAAGACTTTGCAGATCTTTTATTTTATAGACAGAGACCATGAGGCCTGGAGAAGTTTAATAGTTCATCAACGGCAGAGCAGAAACCAGAACCATGACGTGCTCATGGCTAGTAGTGAACTTACTCTTACTAAACTATACAAAGAAGGAAAATTCTCCTTGTATTTTGTACTGTTTTAAGTAGTCTTGGTCAACCATTCATATCCTGGAGAGTCTTGAAAAGGTATGAAGAACGAGTTTTTCTATAGGCAGGTTGGCCTGTGGCGTTTTGAAGAGGTTCTGGAGCCACATGGAGTGGTCGGGCAGGGGTGTGTCTTGCCCACCTCTCCTGTACCTGCCCTTGTAGAAGTCAGTTGAGAAGGCTCCATGGGGAATCGCTCTTTGTCCTGGCACACCCCATAATAGGGAAGGAAAATGTTTAGGAATGTTTTCAGACAGGCTCGGTGGCTCAGCCTGTAATTCCATGCTTTGGGAGGCTGAGGTGAGTGGATTGCCTGAGTCCGCGGATTCGAGACCCATCTGGGCAACTTGGCCCAACCTCATCTCTACAATAAATAAAAAAATTAGCCAGGTGTGGTTGCGCACGCCTGTAGTTCCAGCTACTTGGAAGGCTGAGGCGGAAGGATCGCCGGAGTCCGGCAGGCCACTGCACTCCAGTCTGGGTGACAGAGTGAGACTCCAACTCAAAAAAAAAAAGAGAATTTTTTCGCTGTAGTGTTTTTCTTTTTTAATTAAAACAAAATAATTTTGTTTCTTGAATGCTGTGTCAGAAGTAAGCTTGGCACTTAACTTGCACCTGTGGCGTTTGAAGCACAGCTGAGACAATGTGTCCTTATCAGCAGGCAGCACAGCACTGGTATGTTATCGGAAGAGTCTGCTATTAGTGATAATATGCAGGATACCAGGTCCTGGGCCCTTCCTCCGCTGGCTGGGGAGAACTTCTGCAGCTCCAGTGATACCTCACTTCATATTTACAGTTCGAGGCCCTACCTGGCTTGGGAGCTCACCATTGCTGCCGCCAGCCTGCGCAGCTCAGCAACAACCACCTCGGGTTTGCTTTCTGAGAACCCAACTTTCTTTCTCTTCATCTGCTTTCTTTAACACTTTCTTCTTTTAAAGTCCATTTTATTGTTTAGAAAGCAGCACAGCGGGGACTCCAGCACAGGCGTTGTTGGAGTGCAGGTGCATCATGGCCTGGGCTGACTTGCTCCCTGAGCCTGTGGGGAAGGAAGGCACAGCAGAACTCCTCTTGCTGCCACCATGTATCTTCACCTGACTTTCAGCAACAACAGCAATGGACTTTGCAGCCTTTGTCAGCAGACAGCTCATTTCTTACCCTGTTCCATGACCCCTTAGGACACAAAAGCCAGTCTGGAAACTGGCAAACCCTACACTGGGGCAGCTTTTGAACTCTCCAAGGTAGCCATCAGGACCCGCCCCATCCTTCCAGCCTTCTGTATTTACATTGCAGTCTACACTGTGTTTTTTAAGCTGGCCCAATAGAGTCTTAAATCAATTCAGTGTCATAGTCATATTGGTTTTTTCTTTTTTCTCTTCTTTTTTTTGTTTTTTTTTGTTTTTTTTTTTGAGTTGGAGTCTCACTCTGTTGCCCAGACTGGAGTGCAGTGGCCGCTTCCGGCTACCGCAGCCTCAACCTGCTGGGCTCCAGCGATCCTTCCACCTCAGCCTTCCAAGTAGCTGGAACTACAGGCGCACGCTACCACACTTGGCTAATTTTTTGATTTATTGTAGAGATGAGCTCTCGCCAAGTTACCCAGGCAAGTCTCGAACCCGCGGGCTCAGGCAATCCACTCACCTCAGCCTCCCAAAGCTCTGGGATTACAGGCTGAGCCACCAAGCCCGGCAGTTTTTTCTTTATTGAGATGGGACAGAAGAGGGACTCTCAATATAACACATATAGTCAAGATCATCCATTGTTTTTTGGAAATGCATATGTGGATTATAGTAAAAAAGAAGTCTGAAAAACATTCGTCTTCAGCATCCTTCATCTGCAGGTGTAGCTTGGCTCAGCAGACATCCAGGTATCCTAAAAGCCTTCCTGCTCTCCTGGCCCTGACTTTGCACCTTGTTCTGATCAAAGGTTCTTCGAACCTCTTCCTACCCACTGCCTGTTTCTGAGTCCCTGTTTTGGCTTCCTGCCTTGGGCCCCCCTTGCCCCTTGGGAAGGTGTTGCTTCAGAGGAGACAGGTCAAAGAAAAGTTCCTTTGTCTTCTCTTAGTCACCTGCCTGACAGGAATGGATGTAAATGGATGTTTACTTACTTCCATTTTATTTTATTTTATTTTATTTGAGTTGGAGTCTCACTCTGTCACCCAGACTGGAGTGCAGTGGCCGCTTCCAGCCACCGCAGCCTCAACCTGTTGTGCTCCGGTGATCCTTCCTCCTCAGCCTTCCAAGTAGCCGGAATTACAGGTGCATGCCACCACGCCCGGCTGATTTTTTGATTTATTGTAGAGATGCGGTCTCACTGCTCAGGCGGGTCTCAAACCCGCGGGCTCAGGCAATCCGCTTACCTCAGCCTCCTAAAGGCGCGGGATTACAGGCTGAGCCACCGAGCCCGGCTTTTATTTTATTTTATTTATTTATTTATTTTTTTTGAGTTGGAGTCACTCTGTTACCCAGACTGGAGTGCAGTGGCCGTTCCCGGCCACCGCAGCCTCGACCTGATGGGCTCCAGCGATCCTTCCGCCTCAGCCTTCCAAGTAGCTGGAACTACAGGCACGCGCTACCACATCTGCTAATTTTTTGATTTATTGTAGAGATGAGGTCTCACCAAGTTGCCCAGGCGGGTCACGAACCCACGAGCTCAGGCAATCCACTCACCTCAGCCTCCCAGTGTGCGGGATTACAGGCTGAGCCACCGAGCCCGACTACTTACTTCCTTTTTTTTTTTTTTTTTTTTTTTTTGAGTTGGAGTCTCACTCAGTCGCCCAGACTGGAGTGCAGTGGCCGCTCGCAGCCACCGCAGCCTTGACTTGCTGGGCTCCGGTGATCCTTCTGCCTCAGCCTTTTGAGTAGCCGGAATTATAGGCATGCGCTACCACGCCCGGCTGATTTTAGATTTATTGTAGAGATGAGGTCTCGCTGCCCAGGCGGGTCTCAAACCTGCCGGCTCAGGCAATCCACTCACCTCAGCCTCCCAAAGGCGCGGGATTACAGGCTGAGCCACCGAGCCCGGCTACTTACTTCCATTTTAAAAGGGCACAGAAATAGCCGGCTTCAGCTTCCTGTTGAAATGGGGGAGCTCGTAATTTGACTTCCAAAGGACCCTCGTGAAAAATGCTTTGAATACATTTCTGCTCGATTTGTTAAACTCCTTGGGCCTGTTGAGCCATTGTGTTTTCTCAGTTGCACCACTTGGTGGTCTCTAGGATTCAGAGGGAACTGCTGGGGTCTCTGTAGCCTGACCAGTCGCTAGAGATTCCAGAACACCGAGAGAGTGACAAAGTACAGTGGGTGCTCAGCCAGGGAGGCGTAGAAACCTTTTGTGCCCTCATAGTGGAAATTCTCCCTAGTTCCTGCTACCCAATGTGTTGCCCTAGCTGTACCCCAGTTCTAGTCCCCAGTTCATAAGGCCCTACCCAGCAGCACCCTGACTCCATCCCACCCAAATGGCTGTGAGGGTCAGAAACAAACTGAACACTTGTCTTGGCACTGTTCTTGTGTCTGCAACAATGCTTTTTCTTTGGTTGTATGACAGGATAGTTCAATAGAATTGTTTATTTTTCTCTCTGACAATTCTGTTCTTGCTTAGTTTGCAGATATAAAATGAAAAGTGTTTTTGGCTATTGATGTTGTAAAAAGCATGGACTATCTTTCACATTCCGTTTTTCTCTAGCCTCATGTCTCCCTGCAGGGTTAATCTCAGGCTCTTTGGCTCATGAGTTTATTGCTGTCTTTCACAAAAATAAGTTCCACTCCTCCCCTGCAGCCTGGCTAACGTGCCAGGGATGAGGCAACCTTGGTGATCTTCTCAGCCATGCGACACTTGGGTAGGGCCTTCATCTGTTCCCTCTTTGCAAGAGTGGGAGAATGGCCACTGCTGCCAGCTCAGGCTGCTCTCCTGCTGCGTCTCTCTCCTGGCCTCACATGTTATTTGATGTGGTAGATTCCATTTGTGAGACTTGAGGCTCAGAGAGAAAGCTCTGTTCTTCATCTTTTGAAAGCCCAAGTTAGAGGCTAGTCCCTTTTTTCTGAGCTTTGTCATCTTGCTCTGACCAGAAGCATGAGCAGCACCTAGCTTTATTCATACATCAAGAGATGTGCCTCTGTCCCAGCAGCGGTGGGGCCTTTTTTCCCAGAGGCTCTCCCACAAGTGGTTGCCACCCCCTGGGCACCCTGCTTCTTGACTCCCTGCGCCAGATCTCCCGTCCCTTCCCTTGAGGCCATCTGTGAATAAGAGGTAGTACTTCCCAGTTCTGCCTTATTGCAGCAGGAGAGACCAGCAGTGATTCAGAGCCATGAACACTCAACGCATCCTCCCCTGAATTTTCATCATTTTCTTTCCTGTGTCTCTAGCCCAGTTCAACTTTTACCTCATAATTTTACAGCTGCAGTCTGCATTTCTTTGAGATATTTGTCAATCTTACTAAGATATCAGAATGTAACACAGATCATGGTCTGTCACAGATGACCACTGTGAGTGATAAATGTATTTACAAAGTGGATGATTGAATCAAAGAAAGGACAAAAGAAAGAGTTGGTTAGTGAGCACTTATTTTGTACAGAATACTGTGGTTGGATACAAAGAAGTATGAAGGATAGGATTTTTTTTTTTTTTTTGAGTCAGAGTCTCACTCTGTCACCCAGGCTGGAGTACAGTGGCATACTTGTGGCCACCACAGTCTCAACCTGGTGGGTTTGGGCAATCCTTCTGCCTCAGACTTCCAAGTAGCTGGAAATACAGGCACGTGCCACTACGCTCAGCTAGTATTTTTATTTATTGTAGAGATGAGGTCTTACCATGTTGCCCAGGCTGGTCTTGAACCCATGAGCTTAGGCAATCCTCTCACCTCTACCTCCCAAAGTGCTAGGATTAGAGGTGTGAGCCATCACACCCAGCACAGAAGAGGATTCTTTCCTCAGGGATTTTTCAGGCCAGTTATGTGGTCAAAGAAGACTATGGGAATTGCTAAGAGTGATAATGAGTATAAAGATAATAATAGCTAAAATATATTAAACCTTTCCATGTGGCAGCATCATTCTAAGTATTTTATATACATAATCTTCCCTAGTTCATACAGCAACCTTAAGAAGTAGATATATTATAATATCTGTTTTACAAATAGGGAAACTAAGACTTTGTCACTAATTTGACCAAAATCACAAAACTAGTAAGTGATAGAGTTAGGATGTGACTCTAAGTCTCTCTGGCTTTAGATACCTAATATATCACCAGTATTCTGATTTCTTTCTGTCTCATTCTGAATGAAAACTGATGGCACTATTGTCCAAACTGCAGCCAGAGGACAGAGGTGGGAAGCTTATTTTAAGAGGAAAATGACTCTCCATTAACTCTTAAGTTCGATGTATAAGTCAGATAGTAGGGAGAAAATATCTAGGAGTCAGTGGCAATGGCTCTCAGGAGGAGAATGGCTGGGATACCAGTAAGGCTCAGGTAAGAGAATCAGCCATTTTCGTAAGTAAGACTGTGGAACCACAAGGAACAAGGAATATAAGAGGAGAATTCATTTTGGGAGCAGGGGGATCTCTGCTCATCTCATTTGGAAAGCTCCTTTCCCCCAGGTGCCTTTGATAATTCCCAGATGCTGTGGCTGAGTCCCTCTCCGTTGGTGCTGCTGTGATAGTGTTGGTTTTTCCAGCTGGTGGAGAAATAACCCCTACTCAGCTTTTCCCACTGCCTTCATCTTAGTCTCACGGAATGGAAGTTAGATCTAACACCTGCTCTGTCGGAAGTGCAAGGGGACCATCCTTGCTGGACAACAGGCCTAGTGGCACCTTTTCATCACAAGTTCTCCTTTTCTCCTGACTCAGGCATCGAATGCCCCAGAGGAGCCCGAAACCTCCCAGGCATGGTGCAGGAAGGAGAGCCCTTCAGCGAGGAAGCCACACTCTTCACCAAGGAACTGGTGCTGCAGCGGGAGGTAGGACATCTTCCTGTTGCTTCTTGTATGGGGAGGGCTTGAAAATTCAGTCTCCCTTGGTCTGACGTTTCTCTGCCATGTCAGAGATCAGTTTGTCGCTATTCCCACTGCTCAGCCTTGTGCATCCACGATCCATTCTTGTGTCTACCCATATCTTATTTCCCTGAGCCCTGCATTATTGGCCAGCCGCCCCCAGATTGCTCCTCTCCACTGGTGGCCTTGGATGTGTAGTGAATACCAGGCCAGCCCAGCCCAGCCAGGAGCCTCATACAGAGTTTACAGCTTTGCATTCCTCCTCCTTGGTGAATTAGCCTGAGCTGCCTGCCTCCAGCGGGATTTAGAAGCTTGACTAACCCTGTCAGGGGCCAATTTTCTTTGAACATTTATTTGTATCTTTGAGTAATTGCATTTTCTGTAGCGGGTTTTCTGACTTAATTTAATTGTATTTCTGTTTCTGCCTGTTGGGCTGGCTCTTGCAGGCAGGAGTTAGGCTCTAAGCTGCTGTGGTGCCCTTACCTGTTAATTTTGCTCGTCTTCATCAACAGATTCATCTTCTTTCCAAGAGGATGCCCACCATTCATCCTGCTGGGGGGCCCAAGAAAGGAACAGTAGTGGAGCATGGTGGGCTCAGGCTTTTGGATCTGCCCTTGTCCCCATTTCTTTTACAAGGAAATGTATAGATTCCCTCCAGCTTTCATGCAGTGTCATAATATGCACAGAGATACACGTGTACAGGCTCCTGCAAGTTATCTCTCTCCCGTGAGTCTCTGTAGATTTTTTTTTTTTTTTTTTTTGAGTTGGAGTCTCACTCAGTCGCCCAGACTGGAGTGCAATGGCCACTCCCGGCCACCGCAGCCTCGACCTGCTGGGCTCTGGTGATCCCTCCACCTCAGCCTTCCAAATAGCTGGAACTACAGTAGCTGGAACTACGTGCTACCACGCCCGGCTCGTTTTGATATATTGTAGAGATGAGGGCTCGCCAAGTTGCCCAGGTGGGTCTTGAACCCGCGGGCTCAGGCAATTCACTCACCTCAGCCTCCCAAAGAGCTGGGATTACAGGCTAAGCCACCGAGCCCAGCTTCTCTGTAGATCTTTGAGAGAGCTGTGGACTTTTTCAGAATGTTCAGTGATACCAATACCTGTTTATAAGCTTTAGCATCTCAGAAGTACAAGAGAACAAGCCAGCTGATATGCCTGTGTTAGACTACCCTGGCCTTGAGAAAACCGCTGCTTTGCCTTCTAACTAGGCTGTATCATTCCTGTCAATTGCCACCACTTTGGGATTTCTCTAGCATTTGCTTTCTCATATTATGAAAGAAAGTAGTGTCGCAAAGCAAATCCTGAATTCCCCATTCCATTTTCCAGATAACCCATTGCAACTATTTAGGTACTGCATCTGCTTTGTTGGCTGCCTGTACAGTGGTTGGGGTCTTCAGGCCTCATTGGATCATCAGGTTCACTTGGCCCCTATTTTGCTTCTGTGATGGTAGTTTGTGAAGATGCTTATGGAATAGAAATCCTTATATTGACACGGATGGTGCCTTCCCCCCACTCCTGTTTGTAACTACACAATGTAGTTTGACTTTCTATCAATTAGTGATAGCCCCCTGCTGAGAAGCGGTTCCAGAGTCCAAATTTTCCAGGTGTTTATTAGCACCTGTCACAGTTTTTGAAGTGGTTCAGGGACTAGGTGATTGGGGCAAATATTGTAGAATTTCCCTCTGCCTTTGTGGGAATTTGGATAATAAATTGCAGAGTAACTATGTTGGAAAAAGCAAGTCCATGCAAATTCATGATGTAAAGACATTACAGAGGATGCAGCAGAAGGTTTTTGTTTGTGTGTTGCTCTTTGGATAGAGGGAGGAAATCCTTCCTTTCATTGAATTGCCTGAGACGTTTGTTGATGGCATTCTAGTCACTCCTTGTCTCAGTCAAATTTCTTACCATACTCATCTTCCCATTGTTTCACAGCTCCTGAAGTTTCTTTATCTTTCTTTGTCAACTCTTGATTTCCCAGCCACTTTTCTTCCTGATCATGTTTCTGGCCCACTGGTGAGATTGAGAAGTACAGAGGTCAAAAAGAATAGTGACCACTAAAAAGAATAACATTTGACTGTTGAAAAAAAGATTTTTTTCCCACTTTCTCTGATGCCCTTGGCATGTGGCTTGAGTTTGCAAATCCTAATCCAAAATTGACCTTTCTTGATTATCATGGCCCAATCTTTCATATCCCTACAATGGGGGCCTCTTGATAAGGAACCTTTCTGTATTTTCTTAGCTCCTTAAATGATTACTTAGGCTGGCAGTTTTGAAAAATCTTTACCCAGAAGAAATAATGAGTATGGCCTAAACTACGAACCAGTCAAGATTTTGACAAAAGGAAGCTATCGTATCCTCCAGTCCTGGAGATTACCTCCATGAAATGTAGGAAAACTGTTTTCTGAACAGTGTAGCGAGGAAGAAAGGTTTTATTTTTTACAGGTTTATTCATTAGCTTTTGCCTGTTTAGTACCTGCATTGTTATCTCATAAGTTGTCTTGAGGACTCTTTTTCTTCACCCACCTCACAAGGATCTAGAACCGGAGAACAGTCTGGGGCTTGGTTGTCCTGGATGCAGAGGCGCTTCCCGCCCTGAGTGGAAGTCCCAAGAGGTGCCCAGATGCCAAGTGTGGGCCCGCGGCTTCCCCCTCATGCAGCACTTACCTTCCGGAAGCCTCTGCTGTGCCACAGTGCACTCCAGGAACTCTTCTGGAACTGAGGCGCTGTGTGCTGGCCACAGCTGAACTGCTTTTTGTACCTTGTGCCTGTTTCCTTGATAATCCGATTTAGCTCAGCTAACCAGGTATTTGGAAGATGTGACTGTCCTTGGCCCTGCGCCATCCCTTTCTTTTTAAGTTTTAAATTTTTGTTCATATTATCTTATTTTTGGCCAGGATTTCTTTACCCCCTGCATGCTTTCTCCCAGTTACTAATAAATCTGTATTATCATAGGAAAGAAGCAGCACACAGATTTCATGATCTCAGTGTACTTCCTGGACCCTTCTGTGCGATCCTACAGAGGCCTGGTCAAGTTAGACTCCTTGAGATGAAACCATCAATTGAGCTGAGGAGAATATAGGGTGCAGGAGTAGAGTGGGGGGCTGGTGTATGGACTGAGTAATCATTTCTGCCCCTATGCCTAGGAGAGGTATGCAGAGTGCCTAGCACTGAAAAAATGACCCCATGTTTATTAAGTGGTTTGTCCAGCTTTGGGCAGTGCAGGAATTCCTGCTGTTTCTTCCTCTATCTTGGGTGAAGAGAGAGTTACAGCCTTTCCATCCTGGGTCCTCATGTGGAGCCTGCAAGCTTTAGACAAGTGTTTTCTCTGCATTTTCAGGTGGCCCCTATTTTCTTGAGATAACCCTGATTTCTCTGCGTTCCTTAAATTTATTTTACAAGGACACCAGTCAGCACAGAGCTACTGATATTCCTGGCCATCACCCAGCTCCATTTTCCTAACTTCTCTCCTGTCACCTTTCATTGCATTTCTTCTTTGTCTCCATCGTTCTACATGTTGCTTCTCCTCAGCTATTGATGCCTTCTGGCTTTTGTTTTTTTCCCTGATTTGGAAGTCTGGAAGTTCCAGGTCAGTGGTCTAGGCATTCTGGTGGTGCTGCTAGCCTCCAGGCAGGAAGAACAGTAAGTTAGACACCATGTCATTACCTGATTCTCTTTGTGACCTTGAAACCCAAAGCATCCAAGAAACTCAAAGGACATAACACTTATTCTTACTCAAAGGAAACTCAATCAACTCAACATTCCTTTGCAGCCTGACTCAGTTGGTATATAGCAAGGGTAGGCAAATCTGACCACTGACAGTTTTTACAAATAAAGTTGTATTGTAACACAGTCATGCTAATTCTGCCATTTATTGTCTATGGCTGCTTTCACACTATAACAGCAGGGTTGTGTAGTTATAACAGAGTAGCTATATGGCCCGAAAAACCTAAAATATTCACTATCTGTCCCTTTACAAAAATGTTTGCCGACCGCTACTATATAGGGTATGCTGAATTGGGTTTAAATGGCTTGTTATTGTCCTGAAAGTGTGAGTTGGCTCTCCTGTACCCTACCATTCAGGCTGTACTACTTCTGGACCACACCGCATGAGATTATTGTAGCTGTAACTGTAAGCTGAGTGTTGTGTCCCATTGGATAGCATGTGTTTGGTGAGCCAACCATCTCCTTTCTCCACCCGCCCTCCCGCCCAATACAGCTGCCTCTTTAAGGCAGTTTCCTGCCACACTGTCAAGGACAGGAAGATGTGTGATTTTCCAGACAGGAAGTTGTGCCCATTGCTAGCGTCCTCCCAGAAGTAGTGATAAGAGACAGCATTAGCTAATGGGTGGATCACTGGCTTAAAAGTGCAAACTCCTAGGTTTTAACACTCCAATTTTATGTGGTCCTGTATACATGACTCCTTCCTGTCTTGGTATTCTGTCTAACACACTGATCTAGCAATCCCAAGCCATCCTCTCCCTTCTGAGGCCATTGCTCTGAATAAAACAGTGACTTGGGATCTCTTTCCACCCTCTTCTAGGAGGCCAGCTAGCCGGCACATACTCATTGACCAGTTCCTTCATGTACAAACACTATTTTTGCTGTTGTATTGGGTAAACCTGAACTTTTAGAGAAAAGGCCATAAGGTATTATTAAAAGAGATCATTGTCACATTTTGACTCTTTTCACAGTTCCAGGCTGTAGAAGATGCAGTTCCCGGAGCATGGGGGCTAGATGGAGGTTAGGTGATCATTTCCAAGGCTTGTTTCGATGACCCCTTTGTCCTCTCTGAGACCTCAGAAGTTGCTCTTTGCTGCTGCCTGGAAAATGACGTCCTCATGCTGGACAGTCCCAGCTGAAAACTCAGGCTGCTGCCTTGACCTATTTCCCTTCTTCCTGCTGGCATTCAAAGAGAGGATGTCCCCCTGGGGAGCTCATTCTGTAGGCTGCAGTAGCCAGGGCACAGTCCTGGATTTCCTCTCTCCCCTACCCCTTGCTTTTTAAAAACAAAAAACAAAAATATATGAAAGCATTACAAGCAACTGTTGCTGTTAGAGGAAGATGCGTTTATGTTTCAGGGATTGTGGCCCCCCCATGAATACTGATGTGTATTTATGAAGGAGTGTCTGGGAAGGAAAACTTAGAGTAAAAGTGATTCTTTTCTCCTTCATTTTCACCCCAAGTATGCTGCATCCTGTCTGAAAACATAAACTGGTCTAAGCAGTGTGAAGTCATTCTCAGTCTCTGTTCCTCCCCACACCCTCTGTCTTTCCCCACATTCTCCCACAAGCACTGTAGCATATGCTCTCAGCCCTTTCTGTTCCATTTGTCTGTGTGGGCCATTCCCTGTCAAGGAGATGCATGGGAGGAGGGACGATGGCAAAGTTATATCTTTGGACTGAAGTGATGAGGACAGGGACAATTCAAGCCACAGGGAGTTCCAAGAGGGTGAAGGACACCTGATGGGGGTGAGGCCAATGAAACCTGCTCTCCACCTCTCCTTGACTGCCATGTCCCTTGGGAATGCTCACTGAGCCACCAATAATGACCTGTTGGAAAAGAAGGCAGGCTGTGTGACAAAATTTCATTTATTTGCACAAAGCCACCTTATTCTAGATTATCTTAGCCACTGCCCAGAAGAAAATGAATATGTGTTGTCAGCTTTCTAAGCAGTTCTCTTATCCTATGAGATTTTAAAAGTGATTTGGGGGCTCAGGCCTTTCTCACCTCCCCACACACTTATATTTCATCACCCACCCATGGTCTTTAAGTTCAAACAGTTTGTCCTTGTTTAAGGACAAACTTAAATTTTCTTTGAAGAGGGATCAGGTAAAACAACTCCTGTCTTAACAGTGATCAAACCCAAGTTTTATATAGCATTTTCTAGTTTAAAAGTGCTTTCATGTATACAATTTCACTTTAATCTCACAGTAAACCTATACGAAAAATCTTATCCCAGTTTTACAGTTAAGGAAACTGGGCTGCATAGTAGCTTCTATTCACAGAGCTACTACAAATGCAAAACTCAAATGTCTTGCACCCCAAATCAAGTATTTTTTCCCCCAAAATTTTGCCAGTTTTGCTATTAGAAGGTGATCATTCTTTTAGCCTTATTTTTATTACTTTTTCAACCCTAGATTGTCTGGAAGAAGTTAAAGGACTAGTTGTAAAGGATTTCTCGAGCCTAGAGGAGTGAGTCTTCTGTAAGGCCTGGATTCCATTTCTGGGTGTCTGTAGAGACTGCAGGGGGGTTGGGGAGTTTTGCTATGGCCCTGCTCCCCAAAACATTTGCTCTGCTCTTGCCACAGTTTTTATATCTTTTGACTGCCTGATTTCTGCTTCGTCTGCTATTTGACCTTTGTGGGCCTTACTTTTTTATATGACTGCTTCATTTCCATTTGCTTGTGTATATCCATATTCCTGTTTCTAATCTTTATTAAAAGACAAATCTGACTGGGTGCAGTGGCTCACGCCTATAATCCCAGCACTTTGGGAGACCTAGAGAGGAGAATTGCTTGAATCCTGGAGTTCAAGACCAACCTAGGCAACAGTGAGACCTCATCTCTACAAAAAAGATCCAAAAAATTAGCCAGGTGTGGTGACGCATGCCTGTAGTCCCAGCTACTCAGGAGGCTGAGGTGGAAGCATCGCCTGAGTCCAGGAGGTCAAGGCTGCAATGAGTAGTGCTTGTGCTACTTCACTCTAGCCTAGGCAACAGAGTGAGACCACGACTCAAAAAAAATTAAAAAGACAAATCTGACTGTGTAAGTGCAATTGTAAGTCCTCTTGCCTCTGGGACTGCCTCTCCAACTTCATGTCTCGCCTCTCCAACCTCCGCCACTTACTTCATTTTTTGTACCTTATCAGAACAGACTTGTTACACTGGCGTTTCCCCATATGCATCATTACATTTTGTCTCTCCACCCGGTACATCAGCCACCCTCCTTCCTTGTTTTCCTATTCGTACCTGTTCTTTAAGGTCCACCACCTTTTCTTAGAAACCTTCCCTTGCTCTCCCAGGCTGGTAAGATGTCCTTCCGTCGATCCCCACAGGACCCTGTGCATACATCTGTCATGCACTTACCGACAGTACTGGATGGTTCTATGACCCAGGTCTCTTCCCACTAGATTGTAAGCTCCTCACGACAGGAACTATGTTTTGTCTTTGTATTCCCAGTGCCTAGCATATAAGAGATACTCAATAAGTAAATATTTGTGAAATCAATTAATTGATTCCCTGTGACCTAATTCTAAAGTTTGGGGGAAAGGCCTCTTCTGTAGTTTCCCTTTATAGTTTTAGGGAAAGCTCTCTAAGCTCGGCATTTATAGGGCTGGGAGGAAGGCTTTGACATATTGAGCCTGGACACATGACTGCTACTTCAGGAACTTTTCACTGAAAAAGCTCATAACCAAGACCTGATTGTGTACTTGCTAGGGACCCTCACCTCCCTGGGTCTCCCTGCATGTCCAGTCAGTGCATTTAAAAACAATGAGATTATGCTGTGTGTTTTGAAAAAAATTAGCATTCAAATAGAAATCATTAATGTCCCTTCACTCTCCTAATACAGGCTACTGTCCTCCGCAGCTGTTTTCCATCCTCTATTTTCATGAATTAGACTATTAAATGAGGTGAAGAGTGTATTTTGAAGTTCAGGTCAACATATTCCTGTTTGGAGATAGGCTGTAAGCACTGTGTGAATCCAGGCTGTTATCTTCCCACTTACAGCCCCTTCATTTCTGGGCTCTTGGCCCGTTGCCAAGTGCTTTCTAAAAGTCCTGGAAAGAGGACCTGCAGATCTCATCCCAGCCCCCGTGTAAAAGTAGCATCACAGTGAGAAGAGATGAGGTAAGAAGTTAGCAGGGGGCATGCTGTCACATTGCCCATTTTGGCCCCTGACTGCTGGGTCCACCCTGTCAGCTTTTGAACACCTGGGATAGCTTAGATTCCAGTCACCAGTGGCCTTCCCCGAGCGAGCTCAGCAGCATGTGCGGATGGGTGCCAACCGTGTGCTGGCTCCAGTGGGATTCCTCTCTGCAGAGCTGCTGGCTCAGCTAGGCTGTCGCCCTATTCTTCTACTTAGAACTTTCATAGTCAGTCAAGCATAGAATTGCTTCCATTCTTCTGAAATAGCTACTGCGCCTAATTTTTCATTGGTTTGACCAAGATCCTATTACCTGTAATTATGTCATACAGGCTGACTGCTGGAGGTTTGATAGGCCTCACTGCCCTCCAGAAGCTACTATTCACATCCCAGGCTGACTGTTGGGATTAAGGGTAGAATAAGGCATGGTTTAGGGCCACAAGTGATTTGGCCTCCTTGTAACATGTAGGAAGGTCTCGGGGATGTAATTCTGTCCCCAGAAAGAAAATCTTTTTCAGGAGAAATATCTCTTCCCCTCCCTTAGGGAATTGGTCTCTACTATGGTAAACTCTTAAGAGACGTTTATGTTTTCTCCAACTTGTTTTGCTTACTATCCTATTATGAAAGGGAAATAAGAAATATAGTTCTAACGCCTGCCAATTTCACTTTCTCCCCGCAAGTGGAAGCACAGAAACATCGGCAATTCCAAGACCACTCTGGCACCTGATTTTCCTCTACATCTTTAGTTCTAACCCTGCTCAGTCCCAAAGCAAAGGTGCAAGAGGCTCGTACATGATTTCCTTTTACAGTTTTCTACTAGAAAGGCCCACAGTACTTGCTTTATACTCCATCTAAATTGAGACTTGGTTATGAGGACAGTCGGCAGTGATCGCCATTGGGGAATGCATGTGATCATGAATATTCTCAACAGCCTTGCTAAGCAGAACCCTTGTCACTCATGCTATGTGCTACTGTCTGCCCATTTGACATGGAATGATGTGCTTTATGAGTCACTCCTGTGGAAGATAGCCCTTACCTGGCCCAGTGAGACTCCTGGTCTACCTATCTTATAGTTATGTGGGGCCAGTGATGCAGAGCAAAGGGGGAAATGTGATCCAGAGGAAGAGACTGCTAGACTGCCCCAGAGGTAAGGTTTGTGCTAGGAGACCTAGGCATATGTGTTGCGTTTGCATATATCAGAATGCTCCTAGTGACAACAGTTCCTGGTTTCTCTTACCTCTTCAATCATCCTGCATATTCACTGCTCCTTGGGCTTTGGTGAGGGTTCTCTAAAAAAAAGAAAATGGAAGCTAATATTCTTAAGATAATAACAAAGGCTGAAGAAAAGCGGCTCAGAAGTTTTGTTTTTCAGGTGAAATAGCTCATTGTGAAGTCTGTGTACTCTCTGCTGGAGGCCTAATTTGGAAATATATTCAGACAAGCAGATATTTCCTTTACAAGCTAAAGATGACCTGCCCACTACCTGTCTTCAGAAGAGCTTCTGAACCCAATATATTGGCCACCACCCATGCAGACTTGAGTGTGACCTTTCATGTGGCACATCTTGGAGTGTCTTTGGGCCTTGTGCCTCTCTGTTCTGTTTGACCTAAACATTGCAAGCCATGCCCACTATCTGAATTTTCCCTTTGGAATTACATAATTCAACTCATATCTTTTTTCTTCTTTTTTTTCTTTTTTGAGTTGGAGTCTCACTCTGTCGCCCAGGCTAGAGTGCAGAGGCACGCTCACAGCCACCCCAGCATCGACCTGCCTGGGCTCAGGCGATCCTTCCGCCTCAGCCTTCCTAGTAGCCATAACTATAGCACTACCACGCCCGGTTAATTTTTGATTTATTGTAGAGATGAGGTCTTGCCACGTTGCCAGGCTGGTCTCAAACCTGCTGGCTCAGGCAGTTCAATTCACCTTTCGGCCCCCCAAAGTGCTAGGATTACAGGCTGAGCCACCAAGTCCAGCCTAAACTCATATCTTTTTAGAACACAGCTCTCTATGTACAATCGCAGGGCTACCTGAGTTTCCAACAGAGCATAAGCAGATTGTAGATTACATTTGCTCTCCAGGTAATACTAACATTCTGGTGTTTCACATGTGACTCCCCCAAGAACGCAGGATTGACTGCTCTGGTGGATGAGCTAACCTTTATCCTGGCCCCTTCTTGCCATTTGCATGCCCACTCCCTGAGTCTGCTGCCGAGGATTTGAGGAGAACCTCTGTTCCAAACCTGCTTTATTGATGAACTCTCCACTTGCTGCTCTACCCGTGACAGTTTCTGGTCAGCTGAACTTAAATAGATCTTGAAAATGAAAGTGACCAATGGTCTGTTATGAAATGCTGTGGTGCATGAAATAAGATTATGAGCAAGCTTAAGAATTAAGAGCAGAGATACACTAACCTGGCCCAAATAACATATGTCACATAGTCAGAAAGAAATAGCTCATTCTTAGACTCCTCTCCAGGACATTTGAGGGCATCTTTTCCTTCTTGGTCCCTTAACACAAAAATTCTGTTAGTAACATGTGAAGATTCAGACCTGAGTTCTCATTCCTCATTCCAATTTCACCATTTTCTGTGTGACCTTGGACACATTCCTTAGCCTCTAGAGCTAGGACAATCTCGGTGCCTATTAGAATTCAATGTGAAGGGTGTCTCTCATGTTGTGCAGTGCAGCAGTCCTGCTAAATCTAATTGCCTCACCTGTGCAAAAAGAGGGTACCTTATTGCCAGGATGATTGTGAAAATTAAGTATACATGTCCAGCCCTCAACACAGAACCTAGTAGATATTAAATACTCAGTAAACAGCAGTTTGTGGCGTTATTTTTATTATCAATAGAAATTCTCTCGGGATTTAACTAAAATCTTGAATTTGAACTTCAGTGTGGGCAAAACCCTATACCGGGGTAGAGTTGTAGGGTGAATTTTAGGTGTGTGTGTAATGAGCTGCATTCATACTAGAATCAACAGAGAATAGTTCTCTCATGTTCCTCACTCCCCAAACCTGTCTGTCTAAGCCAGGGCTGGCACATGTGTATATACTACCTCCATCAAGTCTATCTGCCTGTGGATGGCACTGCCAGTCATCACGCTGCTGTGGCCTGGGGTTCAGATCTTCCTCAAAACAGGGCTCCTCACAACTACTGCCAGTTGAATGGACATGGCACTCTCATGAAAACCTATTTGCCATCTTGGTTTAAGTTTGCAAAAGAGTATTTCTTTAAATATCTTTGAGAGTCAGCCAGTATTTTTTTCTACAAAGTAAGATTACATGGGGTCTCTTTGCCTCTGATTCTGCATGGACCTGCACATTAGGCAGTATCATGTTCAGTGGAAAAGCAGAGGTCTGGAGGTAGTGCCAACAAAGTCTGACCTATGCAGGAAACCCTTTCTAGACTTGAGTAAGGACTGGTAAGGCTGACTATTGCCAAGGGAGATCCACAGATGTCTAAGGAAGAGTGGCTTGAGTGTCTGCCACGTACTCCACCTGCCATGGGGGTATTTGGAGAATGACCAGCCAATGCCAAGGACTCTCTATGCTCTTCCTCTGTTGCATAGGTCTTCTTTCCCATTGTCACTGCATCTTGAAAATGAAGGCTGCAGGGATGACCCATCTAGATCCTAGCTGCCCGGGCTTCCTCGCCCTCTGACAGAGCAACAGTTCTCTTTTTTGTCTCCATGCTTTCCTACCCCACCACAGCAGACCAAGATGGCCATAGGTTTGTCCTTGACCTACATTAAGTTGGAGAGTCCAGAATTAAAAAGGATAGGAAAAGAGCCCCGAGAAGACTCATTTGGGATGGTCACTGCAGCAAGGGCAGCTGCTCCTAGAACCAGGAGTGAGTGATTGAACTGGAAACTCTTCACCATGCTGTTTTGCTTCCCAGGTTAACATAATGCCTTCCTCTTTTCCCTTTCCCTTCTCTTGATTTGCAGTGGAATTCTTTTTCATGCTTTCCAGAAAAGGATCTGGCATAGGGTGTATAGCTAGAGGTGGGAGATCATGCAGATAAAACCAACAGGTTCCTCCATTCTCGACCAGAGACCTACATAAGCCATTTCATTTCCCAAGTCTCTCCAGGACTTGCAGTGCTGGGGTGTTTTACTTCTCCAGTTAAATAAATCTAAAACCACTGACCCAGGGTTTTTATAGCAGTGTTGCAACCTTATATGAGGAAATGCAACAAATAGTCCATTAGCACTGATTGGATATGGATTTTTGGCCTGGCCACCTGCCACTCGGTAATTTTAGAATAGGGTCACTTTCGGAATTGGAAGTTTCCTTGTAGGAGAGGACTGGTGTTTGCTAAATAGCTGTTTCTTACTGTCATTCCCTCTCGTAGCCATGCCTTCCACCCCGAAGTAGGGGGCCAGTCCCGTGGCCTTCCTGGCAGAGAGGGCTGAGACTTCTTCTTCATTAGCTTCAGGGCTGCAGACGTGGCCATTTCCAAACACCCAGGGTGTACTTAACCGCTTCCTCCTTCTAATCTCAGCACTTCCACTCTGAACACATCAGCAGCTTTATAACTTAGTTTATTTTCCCCTCTCTGTTTTGGCCCTTCAGGTATCTGTGGGAGGAAGGTGGGGAAACTGGCAAACTGTGGTGGCACTGAATTCAGAATGATACAGTTGCGTCCTGAGTCATTGTCTTTGGAGAATCATCTAAGCAAGAGTGCCAAGAGCATTCTGAAGGGCTCTCCTTGCTTTCACACATCACTGACTGGCCTGTCTTTGTTTCTCCAGCTGCAAAATGGGGGTACTAAGCCTTTTCCTGCCTTGAGAGTGCTAGAAGGCGAATTCTTAGGTGTGGTGGGAGGTTTCTGAGGAGACACAGGCCTGAGATGATGCGCTGAGGGACCTGGAGAGGGACTTCTGGTCAGTCTCTCCACCCCCCCCCCCACCCCCGCCACCAGAGTAATTGGTGGAATAAGGGAACTATTGGTCTAGGAGATCTCTGTCCCACATTGGGTTAAACTTTGGGCTAAACTTTGGTCATTGTTCCCTTTTCTCTCTGTCATGAAGTCTGTTGCATTGCCTTTTTCTTGACATGAGCAGGGAACTATGGTTTCTGATAAGCAGCCTTTCCTAAACAGAAACTGTCCCAGAGCATGTAGAGGTTCTCTGTCTTCTTTGTAGCCAACTGGTTAGATTCAACTCAGAGCTGAAGATGAAAATCAGATACTAAATATTACATCTTCCTGCTGTAGGCTGTTACTCCCCTCTATCATACCACCATGCCTTGTTTCCTGGTTGTCTGGATACAGCCATATTTACATGTGCAGTTTGTCTTCTGGCCTGAATATGGTCAGTATCCCTTCTCCCTAGGATTACGAGCATACCTCTGACATTTTGACCTAGGCCCCTGATATTCATATCATATCTTTCAGATCTGACATGTCCAGAGTGTTCAAAGGGCAGGCCTGTGCCCCAGAAGCCATGATCTTTGTTATTTTCAAGTATGATGCAAGATAGTCTTGCCCTATTTGCTGCCTGTCTATATTTTCTTGGCATGTGACCCAAGAGTGGGATTAGTAAGGTGTAGCTGAAATTGCCCTTGAAGCTTTTGATTCTTGCTTTCCCATCCAGAGTCATAGTCAGTTGTTGAGATAGCCCTGCCCAACACCACTCAAGTATGGCAACTTCAAAAATCCCTAAGGCCTTGGGATCCATTGTACTTCTCAGGGATCTAGCCTCATATCAGGAGAAGTCCTGTGGCTCCACATGTCCACTAGCCCTGACGGAGCATCGCCAGCAAGTGAGGTGCAGGGGGAGGTCCAGACGGCTCTCCATGGCCAGCCTTTCCAGGAGTGAGAAAGGGCTCCTCGTGCCACACGCACACGTGCATCCAGGCGTGCCTGACACCCAGGGATTGGAAGACCACCTCCAGGGAGTACAGCAGCCTCACATGGCCAGAGTTTCTTTCATCTGTCCTTCTTCTTTTTCTTTCACCCACCCCCTTGTGCTTCTGTAAGTTGTACAGTATCGTTGAGAGATGTTGAAGAGATCAATAGCAATTCACCTTTTCCCTTATTGATTAAAGTCACGGCAAGAAAAAATGACAGGCAGTACCAATTCATTTATCATGAACCTTACATTTCCTACCACGCCACTGGTGACCTCTCCCAATGCCTGTGATGTTCCCAATCTGCAGTTGGGATTACTCCTGTTTCCAAGCTGCTTGGATAGGAGTGAGAGAACCATTGTGTTTGGCTCCTGTAATCAAGGCAGGTGAAGCAGCAGCCTGTAGGTACCGAGCAGGAAGATTGCCGTGAGCCTGTTCTTTGGCTCAGTATTTATGAGTCCTCCCCACGTGTGTGTTCTCTTAGGCAGAGGCAACGTGGCAACGGTTGATGGAAGTTGCTGTCTCCCCCAGACTTCCCCAGCCCCCACCGCCCCCGAATATGACATTTTTCTAAAGGACATAGCCTTCCTTTATTATCAGTTTTGCCACAGAATGTAAATTGAGTGTGGTGAGTGAAAAGCCCATGAGCCCACGAAACTGGCTCTGCTTTTGCTGAAGGTGCAAAGTTTTGTCACTGGTTTCATGAGCCTTTAAGACGTAACTTTGGCTCACCCCAGGGGAATGGAAGGTGCCCAAGGCCGGGCCTCAGTGGGACAGGGTGAAGCACAAGCACACAGCCAGACTTCACCAGAGGACCACTGCCAGCTTCTTTCTCTACCTAGAAGCAAGCATGGGAAGGACTGGGTGTTTTGTTCACCCTCCCTGGGAACACTCTCTGACTCTCACTTTGGAAAAGTGATGGGGACCCCCCCCCATTTCCCAAATATAACATTTTAGCTGCCACATGTTAAAGTGCACTTTTTTTTTTGAGTTGGAGTTTCACTCTGTCGCCCAGACTGGAGTGCAGTGGCTGCGCCCGGCCACCGCAGCCTCACCTGCTGGGCTCCGGTGATTCTTCCGCCTCAGCCTTCCAAGTAGCTGGAACTACAGGCACGCGCTACCACACCCGGCTAGTTTTTTGATTTACTGTAGAGATGAGGTGTCGCCAAGTTGCCCAGGCAGGTCTTGAACCCGCAGGCTCAGGCAATCCACTCACCTTAGCCTCCCAAAGGCGCGGGATTACAGGCTGAGCCACCGAGCCCGGCTTAAAGTGCACATTTTTAAAACTGCATTGCAAATAGCAAATACTTACTAGTTGGCCCACCTAGGGGAAGGACCAGTGTTCTTTGAATCCCAGGACTCTCAAAAAGGACCAGTGTTCTTTGAATCCCAGGACTCTCAAAAGGGAAGTTAGCACTGCCTACAAAACCAAAGCTTGGTTAACCCAGCTGCTACTTCTCTTTCATGTATCATATTTTGAAATTTGTTGGTTCTCACACAGAAGCAAGTATTGTGCCCCATGCCCTGCGTGCTTATCAAGCCCTCTCAACCCCTCCATCAGTGCTGAAGTTGGCCTGTCAAGGCACAAGTGAGCCAGTCCCCAGCACTCCTGCCTGTGTAGAGTGCTGGTGGAGAGGCTGCATTTGGAGGGCTACCTGGAAGATAGTCCCACTCAGCCACTTACCTGATGGGCAGTTAATGGAAGCAGGGGGAGTGGCAGTTTCCAGAGCTGGCTGGCCATTGTCATCAGGGAGGGCACAGTCTTTTGTGTTAGCCCAAGCACACAGCGAGACTTCACCAGAGGACCACTGCCATCTCAGTCACGTTTCCTGAGTGCCCAGTGGGCTGAGGTCACTATTTTGGATGTCCCTCTCCCGGTAGGAAGATTTCGCTAGAAACCCAGTGTCACTGTGTCAGGTAGCTCTGCGGTCTGCGGATGCCAGGCCTGGAGAAGGCAGCCAGCTCTCTGTGAAGCTGGTTAATTACATGTGAAGCTGCCAGCAGGACAATGCTTTTTTCCCCCCATGGATCATTAATAAACCATTCTGGCCTGATAATTCCATCATCTTCCTCAGCTTTGTCGACAAGTCCTCCTTTTTTAGTCTAAAGCTTTAAAAATGGCTGGGATTGGCAAGTGAGAGGGAAAAGAAGACTCTATTTCCATTTAACGCACGTGTTTTTTTCTTGTGCTGGTAAGTGGCCCCCTGCCTCTAGAGCATCTTGGCAGCCAGAGTATAAAGGGTTCAAGGCTTGCCATGGGTGGGAAGTGGCTCAGCTCCTAATATTTGCAGCAAACTACAGACCAGGCCTGATTTGGAGACGAGGCAACTAGTGCAGCAGATGGCAAATAGTCCCGCTCTACTGGGGCTCGAGATATGCACCATCTTTTCCTTCAGCCAAGGCAGCCTCACTCCTGCGCTGCCCGAACACAGAAAGCAGTTCTGGGTTTTTAGAAACTCCTTTTTTAGGCAAAGATGGAAGGCAAGACAACTATAATATGGGAAACTCAAACTAGTGATAAACATTTTCCTGTTTATCAAACTAAAATAGTTTGTATATCAAACTGAAATAGAGCTTTTCCTTGGTTAGCTAGAAGAACTTAGAATAGAAATCTACATTTTTCCATAGAGCATTGAGTGTAAAAATAAAAACAAGTCATAAATAGAAATGAATATGACCCATTCAGTTTCCAAGGACTTCACCCTTCATAATACTGAATTAGAGCATTTCATAGCTGTAAGGGCTCCAGAGGTTATGAAGTCTAACATTTTGCAGCAGATGAGAAAACTGAGGCAGAAAGAAGTGAATCACGTGGGCATGTTCACATGGTAAATTCCTGGCGGAGCTAAAATCTCCACATTCCCATGATATGGCTTCTACCTTTGTCCCCACAGTGCCTCCCAGACAATAGCCGCCACTACCTGATCACCTGAGGTACACGTAATAATGTGAGAATATGACCGTGACATATAAAAGGAGGTAGCAGACAGAAGAGGCAAACAAGTGAATTCTCTTTCAACAGTATCATTTTAGTGAGAAAGGGACCAGAGGCTAAGTCAGAAGAAGAAGCCGCCAAGAGCCTCGGCCTTCTGTGAGGAGACGTACAGAAAATAACTGCACACAGGTTGCAAAGACAAATGCACACAGGTTGAGAAGGCAGCCGGAGGGGGAGGAGGACAGGTGTCTAACAAGCCTGGAAGTTTCCATTGCTTTTCTTGCTATGCAATTGTTGAAAAGTTGCTGTCTATTCATGCCAAATCTAAGCTTCAGATGAGTCCAGAGGAAAAAACAAGAAGTGTTGTTATACTCTACTATTATAAACTGAGGAGTTTTTTCTTCTTCTCCTTCTCCTTCCTCTTCTTCCTTCTCTTCCTCTTCCTCTTCCTCCTCCTCCTCCTCCTCCTCCTCCTCCTCCTCCTTCCTCCTCCTCCTCCTTCTTCTTCTTCTTCTCTCTCTCTCTCTCTCTCTCTCTCTCTCTCTCTCTCTCTCCAGTAGCCTCTGGTCTTGGACTTGCTGCCTCTGCTCTCACAGGAGGCTGATTTGGGCACTAAGCTGTGCTGCCAGGGTCTGGGCATTTCTCCCACTCTGTGACTGAGGCTGGCTACCTATCTTGTTAGCAGTGACGTCTGTTTGTCTTTTAAGGGCTTGTCAAGTGGGGGAGGAACAAATCATAATTTCTGGCAGTTTAATTTTATTAACTCTGATTTTTTTTTCCCCTTTTCCAAAGCGCAGATAAATGGAATCGAACATACACATCAAGGCTATATTTAGTCCTCATGGTGTGGTAGAGTAGAGAAGGCACAAACACAGAGGTTTATCTGCTACCTAGTAAACACAGGGAGGTGTCAGTGCTGGAGAATTCAATAGCAATAATAAGCATTTATATGGTACAATGACAGCTTTGATACAGGGCATAATTTTCTGGGGATTGCTATTAATTGTGCTTCTGCCTGTGAGCGGCCCCCTGGTGAGGGGCTTGGAAAACACAACGCAAGTTAAGCTATATTAAACATCAATTAAAACAGTGTAAAATAGAAACTGAATAAAATATACAAAGGTCGGAGTAACTGTGAACATGCAAACGACACTGGGGAAAGGGTTCGAACCTGGTGAACCTAGTATGCTGGTAGAATATTGTTCCCAGTTGCTCCTAGCTTCTTTGAGATCCCAGAGATTGTACATTTGCTAGAGAGTGGATTACAATACCCTCTAACCTTTCCAAGTTCAGTGCCTCCTCAAAAGGGTTTCAGAAAGTACTCATTGCAGCCAACAAGAAATGAGAGAAGACAACCAGAGTCTGCTGGTGCTGTCCAGTAGAACCTTTTGTGTTGATGGAAATGTTCTTCATCTGTGCTGTCCAGTATGGTAGCCACTAGCCACATATGGATAGTGAGCACTTGGAATGTGATTTGTGCAACTAAGGAACAGAACCTTAAATAGAATTTCCTTGGTTTTCATTGAAGTCGCCACATGTGACTAGTGGTTGCTGTATTGGACAACACAGGTCTCTAGATAGTCTCCTGCCCATTGGGCACTCTAGCGGTATGAGGTTTGCATTCATTCTTCTTGAACAAATCTCCTTCCCCCATATCAGTGAGTATGTTTTCTCAGTACTTTTTTTGACCCTTACCCCTGATACTCTTGACATAAACTTCCAAATGCTTTCATAAAGGTTATACACAATGCCAAGACATGAGAAAGGAGTCAATGCCTGAATCAAACCACAGAGCATTGCCTTTGTCCTTGCCTCCTTTTCTCCTGACAGCCCCTCGTCAGGCTAATACAAGAAGTTTCCTGCTCTCTCAGAGAGAAAAAAAGGGAAAGCTTCTGATTTCTGGCTGCATCTCACAGATCTGCAGAGTCGTCACTGTTCCCCCTGAACATCTGATTCCATTGCCAAGTCTGACCCTTGAGACTCCCAGAATCTGCAGGAACTGCAAGATTCCCAGGTAATCCAGGAAGCATGCTCCTGACGTTCTTTGGTCCCTTTGGCAACTGAGCTGAAAACACATTTCTCCATAACTCTTTCAATACTTGTTGAATGCTTATAATGAATCCATTCATTAGGATGACATAGAAAGCAGAACAAAGCACTATACTTGTAATCACAAATCCCATGTTTAAGTCCTGACTCTTCCAGTGACTACCTCTGTGACCTTGACAAAATCATTTCACCTCCCTGATGCTTCATCTTCCCCAATAAAAATTAAGCGTGTTAGACAAAATGATCTCTCTGTGAGTACAGAGAGGACGTAGAGTAGAGGTTCAGAGAAAGAGGCTCAGATTGCTGTGAGCCCTGTGCCTCCACGCGGCCTCCCTTCAGATGTCAGCCTGCACTTGAAGCAGCCCTTTCCTGAGGCCACCGAGAGCTTCAAGCAGGTCTAATTCCCACTCGCTCACACCTGCACATTGCTGTCCAGCACCACAGACACATCCTGAGCCAGACTGCATGGCATTACTGCCTCTGGTGGTTATTATACCCGTGCGCATGTCAGGGAAGTCAAGAATAGTTCCCAGTTATTTTGGGTTGTCCTCAGTGATGCCACTGGGCCCGCTGCAGGAGAGAGTGAGAGATTCCTTGGCTTGGGCAGTGGGTCCATAAAGCAAGAGAGTTGGGGAGTTACCTGAAGAATGCAGGTCCCCATGCTGGCTCAGCAGCTGTTCACCAGCCCCCCTTCACCCAGTAGTCGCTAGTCACTGCTCTGGGGACTGTCCCTAGCCGCCCAGAGCCCCTATGGAGCCGCCAACACTGCACAGCTCACAAAGGGCCTGTAGCATCTCTAATTGAGGAGCTGGTGAGCGGACGCCCTCAGCAGAGGTATTTTTAGCTACAGTGATACAGCCTCATCTTTTTGCAAGATGTTTTGTTTAGTTATTTTGTAAATGAAATAAATAAAATTGGAGACGGTAGTGCTTACACCCCAGTGCCAACACCCAGGAAGTTTTGGCGCACCCTCCTCTCCACAGGCCTATATAATTAATCCTCTCTAAGTCCAGGTGTTGAGGCTCAGAGTTTGCCAGAACATTAGGCCAGAGAGACAGTGTGTACAGAAGCAAGAAGAGCTAGAAATAGGAGGAATGATGCAGACTGGCCCGGTACAGAGGTGCTGAGTGCCTACGAGCTGCCAGGGCAGCTGGAAACTACCCTCATCTCAGGCATTTCAGATCTCTGATGGATTCAGTGACTCAAGCAAGTGGCCTCACTCCTGGGGCGAGGGCAGACTTGCGTATACTGAGGATTCTGTGCTGTGCCTTGCCCACTTGTTAATGTTTTGGTTTTTCTTCTCTTCATCCTGTCTGTGACTTGTCACATTTTCCTTGGCTTTTTTATTGTGTACCAAGTGATCAGGGGCTACAAGATGGTCACAGAGCTTGCTTCAGATCCCAGAGTGGGACCCTGGATAGATCAGGGCAGTGTTCTCAACTCGGGCTGCATGTTGGAATCATAGGGTGGGGAGGCTTAGGAAAGTTACTCATGCCTGGGCCTCCCTCCAAAGGTTCTGACTTCATCAAGGACTGGCTTTTTATGTTAAATTCCGCAGGTGTATTCGTTGATACCAAGGAATAACATTGTTGATTTTGGTAGGTGTGATAATGGCATTGTTGTTGTGTAAGAAAATGATTGTATCTTTTAGAAGTATGTAAGGTTAAAATGGCATCATGTCTGGGATATGCTTTAAAATACTTCCCCAAGGGAAAAGGGGGGTCCAATGAAGCCAATATAACAACTTTGGTAATTTTTGCATCTGGATAATGGGCATGTGGGAGCTCATTACTGTTGTTTTCAAGTGTTTTCGATTTTTCTTATTAGAAAAGTTTTTTTAATAAGATAATTTTTTTTAAAATGTTAAAGGAGAACCACTGGCTTAGGAGATTCTGATTGGCTCTCCATACCCTAGAAGTTCAGCTTGGACCTGGGACTTTGAGACTTTTTGGCTAATCTTTCTGGATTGTTCCCATGAGCATTCTGGACTCTTGGTAGGTGGAGGACAGGATGAACACAAAGATCAAATTAGGCCTGAATCTAGAATCTGACTTCAGAAGCAGACAGCTAGACAGCTGTGTCTCTTCCACCCAGTGACCTCACTGTGACCAGCCCTGAGAGCTGTCTTGGTGTTTACCTGCCCTGGCACCTGCCAGCACTGCATGCCCCATCCTGAGGACCCCTCTGGCAACCTCAGAGCAGTGGAAGACAGCTGCAGCTGCACTGTGACACATGCCTCAGAAGGCCCCGATCTCCTCGGAGTGCTCAGCACTGTACCAAGGGGCACTTGGCTACTGCTGGGACGGGAGGGCTGGAACTTGTGCCTCCCCCCACTGCCAGAAGTTCACATGCTCAGTTCTGTAAGCATGCGTGTGTGAGATCTCTTTTGTGTCCTTGGGGCCTATTCCAACTCCCAAGCATTATTCTGCTCTGGCTGCTCAGCAGGAGGGACAACCAGCAACCTACTGCATCCAAACCACATAGAGCACCAGAGTTCAGACCGGAGGCTTCCATGCCACAGTTACCCACCGCCACCTTGCTTAGGACCCTGGCTCAGTACCTCTTCATTCAAGCAGGCTGCCAGCTCTTCTTGATTCAGGGGCTTTGTGGGGTATACCTAAACGTTAAGCCAGTCTGTGTTCTGCTAAGGAGTCTGACCAGAGGGAGAGTGAAGGACTGCCCCATTACTCAGCCTGCCCCAGGTTTACATGACTGTGCTCCTTCTTACTCCCAGGAGCCCTGAGACCGTCCTTTTAGCCAGTGTCTGCCTGAGAGGGGCAGAGGTCACCCCCTTCGCCTCTGCAGGAAAGCCTGGTGCACCTCTGTCTTCTGCACACAGTCAGCTTCTGTGGTCCCACTGCTGTCCAGCGCCCACATCCAAACTCCAAGCAGGGGAGTTTCTTCCTCCACCCAGCCCTGAGAACAGTCCTGCTGTAAGGCCTGCTATGCGTCTCCTCAGGGGATTTGTGGGCAGAACGAGGCAGAGGCTTCCCCTGCTCTGGCTCCCTCCAGAGCACCCCCTGCACATACCTCTACTCTCCATGGTCAGTCTCCCCCAGGCGCTGAGGGCCTCAAGGGAAGAGACTCAGTCCTTCCTCTCCATTGCCTCCAGCACCCGGCAAGGTGTAGTCACTGTACTGGTTCTAAACAAGCACACTCACGAATAAGGAAGCCTATTCGTTTCTAAGGCAGGAGCACCGCCCACTACTGCTCATTCATGTGGGCTTGTGAACCTAAGACCGCATGCTGACCGCCTGGTGGTCTAGAGTCCTGCCACATCAGCTTGTAGAGGAGCCTGCAACTAAAATTGTGAGCAGCCCATGGCTGCTAATGGCTAGAGAGAAACATGTTGCTTTGCTTCCTCCTTTGCCTTTGGAATAAGGAATAGTCTCTCTGTGCCTCGATTTCTCTCATTTGATATTCCTGGGTCTCTGAGCAATCTGTCCTGTTTTCCTCCTTACCTGGGACTCTGTTTGTGGGAGAGTCTCCCTTTGTTTTTCCAAAGCAGTCAATTAACACCTGGCCAGTTCTTTTGGAAATTATTCCTCCTGAACCTGAATGAAACTCCAGAGACCATAGCTCTGCTTAAAACCATGGACAAGAAGTGCCCCGCAGGACTGTCCTGTCTTTCAACAACTAGACTGACCCTGAGTCTTCTCCCTGTTTCCCATTCTAGTCTAGAGCAGGCTGGGTGTTTGTACCCTTATATCTTCTGGGTGTTTGTTCGAAAGTATCGAAGTCCTGTCGCCACCCCTAGAGATTGAGATGTATTTGTTCTAGAGTCTAGATTTAATCTACACTGGCATTTCTGTTTTCTTTTATATTGTTTTTACAGAGACAGGGTCTTACTCTGTCACTCGGGGTGGAGTACAGTGCCATGATCATAGCTCATTATACTGTGGAACTCCTGGGCTCAAACAACCCTCCTGTCTCAGCCTCCTG
The DNA here is from genome assembly GCA_027257055.1 of Cephalopachus bancanus. Lineage (NCBI taxonomy): Eukaryota > Metazoa > Chordata > Mammalia > Primates > Tarsiidae > Cephalopachus > Cephalopachus bancanus. The sequence continues at coordinate 1,278,810 of JAPVLO010000162.1, read as the reverse complement.
AGTAGCCAAGGCCTACAGGCGCACAGCACCATACCTAGAGATGAGGTCTCACTATGTTGCCTAGACCGTTCTCAAACTCCTGGGCTCAAGTGATCAGTGCTCAAGTGATCAAGTGCTCAGCCTCCCAAAGCACTGGGATTACAGGTATGAGCCACTGCACCTGGCCCTTACACTGGTATTTTTGTAACAGCTTCTTTAGTGTTGGTAATAGGAAGCTAGAGCTGAGAACCATTGTCTCAGAGTCTTCAGTAGAAGGAGTTAGAGCAGACTTGTCCTGAACAGTCCGTTGCTGACCTTCCTTTCTCCCCCAGGGAAGGTGGGAGAACACAGCATCTGTGTCATCATCCTTAGCTAGTTCTGAGACACAACTCCATATTGTGCAGTTAGTGGTGCAGCCTCCTGCCCACCCCCAGGCTCCCCCCATCCCACAAAGTCCACTGCTTCTTAACCTTGGGCAGATGCATGGAGGGAGACATGTGAAGGGGCTCAACTTTGCTGTGGGGACATTCATGAGGGAGAACGGGCCACAGCTGTGGCTGCAGTTTGTTCCCAGAAATGAAGGGTTTTTTTAAGATTCTAGCTCAAGGAGTGCTCGCCTATATCCATCCTCCCAGCTTCCAAACACCACATCCCACCATCAGTAGCAGAAGAGCCTGCCTGCCTTAGCAGAGAGAGGCCAGGCCAGACACCAGTTGAAATCCCAGACGACTTCCTACCCTCCCTCCATATCTTGACAGATATTTCAAGCTTTAAGTCCTCATTCGTGCTCTGCCTACTTGGCTGGCTGTTCTTGCACTTGAGCGGCTTGTTTGCCTGGACAGGTCCAAGCTGTCTGAGCCATCAGCAGCTGCACCTCCTCCCTCGCGCCTTCTGTCTGCGCCAACCTTGATTCACAGTAGTGCAGATGGCCCCAGCCATACCCAGCGACGTCTGCCACTCCCATACCCTCTCCTGCCCTGCTTTCCCAAGGCAAAGGAGCTGGGCTAGGCCTTGCCTGCAGGTCAACCTGGGTCTGAAAGGAAGACCACTCTGAGTTCACCTTCTGGCAGTTGACCCAAGTGACATAATACAAACAATTTATCTGAAACTCATAGGAAAAGGATAGGGCTAGGTTTAAGTTCATATTTTGCAGAAAACATTCTCCAGCCTGCATCAGGGCTAATCTGTTTTTGCATGTGTCCTTAGTACCACCCTCCTTGCTTCCTAAGTATACCAGAAGCTGAGAGAGAACCAGAGGAAAGAGCAGGTAGCAGAAATCACCTTTCTTTCTTTTCCAACCCTTTACTTATTTTAATAAAGACCTTGGCAACTTCTCAAAGTGCCACTCCTTGATTTTTTTCAGTCTGGTTCAAGGTGCTGAAAGGTAGTACCCTGTGATACACTATTGCAGTCCATTCGTTTTCCTTCTCCCTATTCCTTCCCAGCAGAAATGAAGTGACTGGTAACAAGTGTGAGAGGAGCCATGGGTGACCTTGCTCAGGAGACAGATCTGCTGCAGCCACCTTAGGGCACCACTCTGCCCTTCCTGTGCTGGCTACCTCTGAACACTTCAGCAGAAGTGTGAGCTGCACAGGAATCAGATGTCCCATCTAGCAGGCTCTCCCTGAGCCAGACATAGCTATCCCCTCTGGCAGCAGCCTGCAGAAGGGAGGGAATCTTGGGGAGGCAGTCCTGCTTTGGATGGGCCATAAAATGTAAATACATAATTTGTATTGATGCTTGTGTCCTCTATAAACCAAAGGGATCCCAGCAGCTGTCGGAGTACCATTGGTACAGCCATACCTATATTCACATGATTCAACCCGAAGCTTAGTTAGCTATTACGTAGGTATTCAAAGATTTTTTTCTGCCTCAGGGGAAACTCTTCCAGTCCTAGGCTGCTTAAATAGGGAGAAACATAAGCCCCCAAAACATACTTTTTTTTTTAAGAGATGATATCTCGCTATGTTGCCCAGCCTGGTCTTCCAATTCCTGGGCCTCAAGAGATCCTCCCACCACAGCCTCCCAAGTAGCTGGGACTACAGCCGTGTACCACTGCACCCAACCAACCATTTTTTATAAAGGAATATTAGGACTGAGATATATTATCCACTCTCTGTACAACTTGGGGTGTATTCTTCAAGATAAGAATATTTGTAACTTTTCATAATGACCTTTATTGGCACCCAAGGACCAATGATACACCGACTAAAGAAGATAGAGAGAGCCGGGCTAGGTGGCTCAGCCTGTAATCCGACGCCTTTGGGAGGCTGAGGTGAGTGGATTGCCTGAGCCCATGGGTTCAAGACCCCCCTGGACAGCGAGACCTCATCTCTATAATAAATCAAAAAATCAGCCGGGCGTGGTAGCACATGCCTGTAATTCCGGCTACTTGGAAGGCTGAGGCGGAAGGATCGCCGGAGCCCAGCAGGTCAAGGCTGCGGTGGCCGGGAGCGGCCACTGCACTCCAGTCTGGGCAACAGAGTGAGACTCCAACTCAAAAAAAAGAAGAAGAAGAAGCTAGAGAGGCCTGGAGACGCACCTGCTTCTTTTCCTAGAGTTGGAAGCCAGCCACTTGGTGAGCTCTCTCATACTTGAGGGGGCCATGTGGATGGCAGGAGACTCAGGGGTCACTGAAACTATCCAACTGAAATGCTGTGATGGCCTAGGCCTAGGACTGGACTCTGCTCTCTTTCATTCAGTTTGAGACATAAGAAAGATCCTTTACTGAAGGGTGGAGAACCCAGAAACCTCTCTGACCCTCGAACACCATATGATAGGTCTCACCTAAGCAGTCAGTCTCATTTTCTTCATAGCTACTCCTGCCTTGTGTAGAAGTCTAGGTCACTTTTTCCTGTTACAGTCATCACTTAACCTATTAGCAATAGGAAGCCTCTCTTGAATCCATTCACTTCTTCTGGTATCTGACCAAATCTTAGTGACCTGCCTGCTTTGGTTTTTGATCCATAAATTTTAGTCACTTGGACGTGCCGGACTGAAAGTGACTTGCAGGTACAGCCCAGATTCTTGAGGCGTAGTTCTCAAGGATCTGTCTCAGTCCTTCAAGTAACCATCAAATTGACAGCCAAAAACTCAAGCCAGCAACATGTGGTAGACACACTATCGTCACCACCCTGCCCTGCTCCTCACACACCCGTTATGCCAGAGAACAGCCTTGCACTCCTTGTGTAGAATTATATGTCACTTCTCTATAAAGGCACTGTGTCTGGGACTACAGAGCTGTAAGAGGGACGCTACCTTCCTCATCCTGCAGTGAGGTGTCATTCAGAAGCATGCACAGCAGGGCAGAGGCACGGAGATAGGGCACGGAGGTTCCACCCCCGTCTTCATGTGGCACTGCCTACAAACCTCCTAGACGGAAACCTGCAGAGGGCTGCCACTGGGCTGCCGTTGCCAAGAGCTGCCTGCACTGCGAGTCATCCTGGTGTCTGCTTTCCACCAGGGAGCCCTGGACGCGCAGGGCTGCGGAAGTACAGCCACTCCTCGCCCAGGGAGACTGGGCTCCCTTATCTCTCAGGCTCCATGTGTGGCATGCACTGAGGCTTAGACATGAGAGATGTTCTCTCTGGGGACAAATCAGGAAAAGCTTGCCCAGCTGATACTCGTCTCAGTTCTGAGTGGAAAGCACCATGTGGCCAAATGCTGCTGCCCTACCCACACCTGCTTTCCTCTCAGACGGCCTCACACCAGTAGAGGGAAGCCTCTTCCAGCTCCTGCAGCAGCTCCACCTGGGGCAAGCTCTCTACCCTATGGTGTTCGGTAAACGAGCAGTGAAGCCTGAACCTCCAGGAGGGACATGAAGGTACCCTGAGGGAGGCAGACGCGGCTCAGCCAGTGTGTTTTGGTTGCTGGTTTCCGCGTGTGAGATGCTCCTGGTTGTTCCCAAACTGCCTTGCCTCTCTGTGTCAGTCCAGGCCCATATGCACTGTGGCGTTCATGCAGGGAGTTGGGAGGGGAAGTTTTGCTGCTTTACTCTGGCACCTGACAAGGTTTCTCTCTCCAGCACTGGCATTGCCAGTGGGAACTGCTGAAGTGGCACTCTAGAGAATCACCCGGGAGACCCCTCCGCTTCTGCCAAGCTAAACCAACCCTGCTGCGTACTCCTCTGAATCACACCTCACTGCGGCTTAGCTCCTCAGCACAGCCCAGGACCTTACAGGAAAGTCCTGGGAATCAGCAAGAGAGGTGTTTGAGGAGAAACAAACTGATGGAGGAAGAGGGAGTGCCGCTCAGTCATCTTTTAAGTGGGAAGGGAAAGGTCATCGGAGCCATGTGCAGCCCGGGTTGGATTATTGTGGACTCTGCCTTCCTGCGGCAAAGGGGGCCAGCTCACTGGGTCCAGCCCTGAGTACTGCCAGCCCCATCCAGCTGCTGACAGCCCAGCACAAAGAAAACACATGCTTGGTTTGCATGTCAGCATGAGCCCATTTTTAGCCCTTGCCCAGGAAGGGCAGTTCACGACACAGTAATTTAATTAAATCTGCCTCCCTCTATGGCCTACATATTTGAAGAGGTTTGGGGGAAATGAATCTGGCTGAGGAACATTACCCTGCCGCTCTGGCACTGCCCCAGAGCCGAGCCGCAGTACCATAAAGGGTCTCGCCGTCCTGAATTCGGCCCAGGGCATCTGTCTGCACTGCAGGCTCTCTGGCCAGGCTGCCTGCTGGCACATCTGGCAAGGCAGCCTCTAGAAGCAGTCCATCTCCCTCATAGGGAAGCCACCGAGGGCAAAATAAAGGGACTCCCGACCCCCTACTCAAGACCTGCTGGCAGCAACTTCAATAATAACTAGAGCCACAGCGTTGGCTTTCCCCATAGATGTTGGTGTATTTAGAATGGAGAGGGCCGAATGAGAGAACCCCCCATCCTCAACTGACCCAAAGCCTCAGCCTTTCATGTTGTGAGACCACATCCCATCTTCTGCCCCAGAAATGACCAGTATTGAAGGACCTTGAATAAATTCCCCAGTGAACTTACTACCATGTTTCATATCTCAAATGCTCTTCAGTTTTGTCCATTATGCCCGACCTTCTCCCATACCCACACTCCACACCCCAAAGACCTGCCCCTGCCTCCCAGCCACCAGTGCCTATCTTGCACTGAATTCATCAGCTCATTGGGAGGCACCTGGCCTTTTGCCTTCTCTTGTCGTCACCCCATTATCCAGAGAAGCTGCCATGATAGGTCATCCGTTCTTACTGCTCACCTCTAACCTGTCAGCCCTCGCTCCTAGGTCAGCTGCGCCAAGACTGCTACAGAAGAGCATTCTCTGTGGTTATCTTTCTCTCTTCCCACCAAGAGCACATCCTCCTGGCTAGCGAATGTCTCCTGTGTAGTGACAGCAGTACCTCCGAGAGAAGGGGAATTTCTCTGGCACAGTTCGTCTCAACACCAGCATAACACAGGCTGTTGCTTAGGAGTGGGAATCATTAGAGGCAGGCCATTATTGGAGGGGACCCGTCTCTAGGGGAGCTAGCAGAAATTACTGCTCCTTAATAGATGGAAACTCATTTGCCTGAAGCCCCCGCCCTACTCTTTATTTCTCTGCATTCCCCACCTCCAAAGGACTTTGAAGTTGAAAAGAGAGGTAACTTCACCCAGTACAAGACAGCAAATTTCTGCTAAATTAACTTGGTTAAAAGACATCCTTGCCTGAAAGTGGCTGTTCTTTTAGAATGTTTCTTTTGGGACTTTGCTTGAAACCATCATGAAGGAGACAAATTCTAATTAAATGTATGTGATAAAATTATAGCCAGGGCTACTCTGTTCCCAAGAGAGGATCTGCTGAGATGGGAGGAGAAGGACATGAGTTACTAGCCTCTTGGACCCCTGTTTCAGAGTAGGCCCAGAGTCAGCCTGGACTGTCTAAGCTTTCCCTCGAGGGTCCCCTTGCTCACACAACACAGGGAAGGCAAGGGAAGTAGCACAGGATTCTATACTTCTCTGCTTCTCCAGGTTTTCATGACCTTGAACAGACCTCTAACATGATTTAGCTTCTGCAGACCTTCCTCACCTTGCTACCCTGCACTTTGTAGGGAGAAGGGCAAGGCCACATAAGCAACAAATGCCCCTTTTAGTTTATCAGCTGCCGTCAGAACCCACATGCCCTGGAACACTTGTGGTTGAAGAGAATGAAAAGTTGCCTGGTTTCTCAGCGCTAGCTCTTTGACTGAAATTATGAGTGGGCGCCATCTGCCTCAGTGCATTAAGCACAGATACCGTACAGTGGGAAAGACCTTCCCCTTCTTTCCCTCCCCTCCTGTAGGAGAACTGGAAGGGATTGTGCTCAACTGCAAACTCCATGGGGCATTAATCACTTAGCCATTCTGTAAGTCACTCCTTTTGGAGTTGTAAGTCTTGGTGGCCCTGCTGGTATTCGGAAGAGTGTTGGATTGAGAACCCAGAGACCAGAGATATAGTCTCTGCATCATAGTCTCTGCATCACCAGCTTTGTGATACTGGCTGAGTCACATCTCCCTGGGCCTCGATGTCTTCATATCAAAATGAGGGGATTCAACTAGATTTTTTGTTGTAAATTCCCTTTGCTGATTCCACAATGCAGAAGTTAGAAGTATGAACCACTACCACCACCCCCACCGCAAGTTAGAACTCATGTTCTTAGTGTCCCTGTCATCCCAAGGTCAGCCAGCCTTGATAACACACCCATGCTGTGGCAGCTGACATAATACCACTCGTCAGAATGGATGCAGACTTTAAAAAGAAAGGGAAGCCAGGCTGGGTGGCTCAGCCTGTAATCCCGCACTTGGGAGGCTGAGGTGAGTGGATTACCTGAGCCCACGGGTTCGAGACCCACCTGGGCAACTTGGCGAGACCTCATCTCTACAATAAATCAAAAACTTAGCCAGGCGTGGTAACGCGCACCTGTAGTTCAAGCTACTTGGAAGGCTGAGGCGGAAGGATCGCCGGAGCCCAGCAGGTAGAGGCTGTGTTGGCCGGGAGCAGCCACTGCACTCCAGTCTGGGCGACAGAGTGAGACTCCAACTCAAAAAATAAATAAATAAGTAAAATAAAAAGAAAGGGAAAGGAAAGCTACCCAGTTTGCACCTTTCAGACACAATGACTAAAACAGCAGCACATAGAAGAGACCACTGCCTGTTCTTCTTGTGTTCATATGTCTCTGCGGCTTCAGAACCTTTTTTCTGACTCACACACATACAACACCTTCAGTGCTCACAACCTCTTCCCTCATGAGCAAAACAAAATGAAATGCAAACATTGAAATATCTCAGTCTTGTCCTGTCCTTCCAAGTCCCCTCTCCTCACTTCTAATAGAAAAAAATAGTCTTCCCTTCCCCTGGTTCCTTTAGCAGTCTCTTCCTTAGACTTTTCTTTTTCTCCCTCCTTTCTAACTCCAGACATCCCCTTGCCCATCCTTTGAGGGATGAATTGGAAGAATATGCTGTCATGTCACAAGGAAGCCATTGTCAATTCACACGGCCAGACACTAATAGGATAAAGTATTATCCGACTTCCTTTAAGTCCAAAATTAAGTATTCTTGCAATGGTAATAGAGTATAACTTATAACAGGCTGCAGGAACAGGCTGCTAGCATCAGAGGCCTCAGCTCCGTTTCTGGGCCTATTGTGAGAGATGCACTGAGCTCTCCTCCCAACACAGCTGCAGGATTCAGGGCCTGGCACTTGGTTTTGTCTGAACTGCCTTGGTGGAGAGCTGCCTGTAGCTCATTCAGTTCATCTACAGTGGGAGAAGGTGTCTGAATGGTCTTAATGAAACTGGATTAGTGGGCAGGTGAAGGGGGATAGTCAGGGCCTTGAAGACTGGGAAGAAGTAGCCTGAGGCCAGAAAATGAAACTTTGCACAAGAAACATTTAGTGTGTGAAAGCTCTTCTCAGTCATCCTTGCTGACTCATTGAGCAGGTAGAGTGACTTATCTAGTGACTAAATCAGCACAAGCTTAGAGATGCAGGGAAATGAGGGTTGAGACCTTAAAGGAACTGTAAAAGAGACTACAGGTTAAGGAGTTGCCTTGGAGAGGAAATAGCATGAGAACTATTAGAAGGAAAACAGAGGCCTAGCTCGGTGGCTCAGCCTGTAATTCCAGCACTTTGGGAGGCCAAGGAGAATGGATTGCCTGAGCCTGCGGGTTCAAGTCTTGCAACTTGGCAAGACCTCATCTCTACAATAAAATAAAAAATTTAAAAAATTAGCCGGGTGCGGTAGTGCATGCCTGTAGTTCCAGCTACTTGGAAGGCTGAGGTGAAGGATCGCCAGAGCCCAGCAGGTTGACACTGGGTGGCCGTGAGCGTGCGTGCCACTGCACTCCAGCCTGGTGAAAGAGTGAGACTCCAACTCATTTTAAAATAAACTGAGTAAAAACTAAAATTTTTTTAAAAAGAAGAAAGAGCCATTATTCTTCAAAATGGATCGTGCAGGATTTCCTAGGTCCTGTCATGGCAAGTAAATGTACTCAAATGGGGATTATCGGAAAGAAAACCTAATATAATTGAAGGGTGTTTCTTATTAGTGGGGCTATAAGAAGGTAGGTGAGTATGGAAAAAAAGAAAAGTGGATCAAGGACTGTTTCTTTGGCATTCTGTAATTGATCTAAATGTTAGTCATTCCTCGTACTGCCCCTGAGTGCACAGAATATATAAACCTGAGAGGCTGAGTAGTATACCAGCCCCCACATCTGGCATTAGAGAAGCCTCTCAATTCAATGCTTCTCCACTACAGTTTCCAAACTCTCCTTGATGGGATCAGCTATGGAAGATCACGCATCCTCTCACATGCTGACTTCCTTTGACAAGACAGCATCTCCCAGGGATATCCCCCACAGGCCTCAGCCTAATCTCTCTGACTCACTACAAGGGTCCATGTGCACTGAACTCACAGTCATCAGTATTTTTATTGGAAACCACGATTTATATAACATACTCCCACTGGAATAATATGCCTTTTGTTGGCAAACAGCAAGTTGCACCCTCACCTCTCTACCCCCCGTGACTGTGTTAATAGAAATGAGGGAATGGGTTCAGAGCAGATCCCTGAGTGAGCCTGTCAGGGTCAGAATTAGATTACAGCCCTGAAGGCCAGGTTGCTTTCCCAAGCAGTGGACAGCCTCCAGGATAGGGAACAGGACTGTTGTGGGTTGGTGGTTTGGCCCAAGTACTGACAGCAAAGCTGGCATGTTCCAGAGGATAAAACCTGTGATCATCCTCAAATCTAATTCTAGCCTCTCATTAGGAAATCAAAATGCATTCTTTCTTCGCCTCTCTTGGAAAGTTGGTCTTCCTGCTTTTCTTCTACTCTGTTCTGTGCCATGAATTTCACACTAACGGTCCTCCCCCATCCAGGGTCCAGCCAGCCTATTGCTAGCTAAAGCAGAGGAATCTCCCTGGCTTTCCTTCTTAACTGCATTGCAGACCCTTAGCCTGTACATCTGCCATGTAGCTCCATTTTTCTCTCTCATGCTCACATTACTGTTCCTTTTTCTGTCTTTCTTTTCTCCAAGCACTCCAAAACCGCCTGGAAGCCCAAACAGCCTTCTCTGTGCTGCCTTCTCCCTCTTAGTGCCTCCCCCTCTCCCATTCTAAGTCCTGGTAACGCTTTGTGGTCAGGGAAGAAGAGTTCGTCACTGACCTGAATAATACTGCTTTGATTGTGCCCTGCCTGAGAAACAAGGATGCATGGAGAAGACTAGGAAGCTCTCCTTCTTGGTAAAGGCCAAGGCTTCCTAGGTGGGTATTTTCTATGCCAGCCCTCAGCTTATACACCACCACCAGCACCTCAACTTTCTTTAGGCTCCCTTGTCTTGAGCCTGCTACAGCACAGCTTAAGGGACGGAGCACAAGGCAGGGTTTTCCTGGGAAGAAAAGAACAACCATATTTCTTGGCCTTAGAGATACTACTGCCCCTGACTTCCAGATGAGCACCCTTCCTCTCTAGAATGGTTCAGTAGGCAGGTTCTCTCTCTGGACATGTACACTGTTTGACAACAGAAGTAGTGACAGGGCTTGCCTGCGGATCTGTACTCTTGTGTATACTGTCAGATAATCACCAACTACATAATATTCACTGAATGCTGTAGGACACTAATCTAAGTATGAGGCATGTGTGTGTGTGTTATATATTTATGTGTATGTATATACATATTATTTAAGTTCTCATAGTAACCTGTGAAATACCAAAGTAGATACTGATATTATCTCCATTTTACAGATGAAAAAACTGAGTATTTGCCCCGTCACACAGGTATCAAGTAATAGAGCTAGGATTCAACCCAGGAAGCCTGGCTTCAGAGTCTGTGTTTGCAAGCACTAAACCATATTGCTTTAGAGATAGATAGATATAGATATAGATAGATATAAATCTAATTTCTGAAGCCCTTCTCCCTACTCTAAGAACTAATTTACTTCATTTTAAGTTAAAGCAAATATAAAAACAACATTAATCCACTGCCCAAACCATTCTTTCCCTACACTGGAAAAGGCACTTTCTGAATGGATGGAGACCAAGAGAGTTGCTTTGGGCCAAAAGTTGCCTTGCAGTTTAGCTGAGGCAGGATTTAGAAATGGCGTGAACAGTGCCTGCATTAGCCGATGGCATGGAGCACCAAGTGCCATTGGAGGAGATAAAATCAGAAATATGTTTGGATATAAATGTTCTCTCTTTTCTAATTTTAAGCCCCTACTGCTTTGTTGCAGTGAAATGGTGGCACCTTAATTGTGGGCTCTGGTCCCCTGAGGTAGAGGCCTGGGGAAGGGCCCACTTAGCCTTCTCCCAGTCTCTGCCCATTACCACTGGAGGAAGCCAGAGACTATGGACTCTGACCCTCTTCCAGACAGCAGTAGGAATTGTTTTACAGGGACTCTCTGCAGGCTGTTCCACCCAGCACCTACCAAGTAGCTGGCCTTAATACATGTTAAATAGCCATGGTAAAGCTCATGACTCCAGGCCTTAGGAGCTAACCTGTCCACCTTTACCTTCATTGACAATAGTCCACCTTTACCTTCATTGACAATAGGATGCCGCATTACACTGAAGGGTGTTAAAAAGCCCTGGAGCAGATTATGGAAGTAGTAGCTACAGCATCCCACTTAAAGAGCTGAAGCTGGGGGAGATGCAGGAGGGGAGTGCAAAAGAGCCCCCAGTGTTCCCATCATTGAGCCAAAAAGGTAAAAAAATACTCCACTATGGAGAACTTTCCTCGTGGGTATTTTAGGACCTCTAGAGCTTTGGGTCCAAGGTTGGGAAGAGGCCAAGCCACCTTCTCACCGTCACCACCCAGTCATATCTACTCTACCATTTTCCTGCCTGTAGCTGTCACCCCCATGGGACTCTGTAGTTTCTGTCCGCCATTGGGCCTGAGAATCAAGAAGCTGTAATGTACCATCCTGAGAGTCTGATCCCTTAGTGAGCACATGTGGCCCATGTGCCAACTGTGGTACCCCTGCGGTCAGAATTGTGGTTAGGCATTGAAGGTCACTGAGCCAGTTCTAAAGGAGATTGAGAAGCCCTTAGACTTCTCAAGGAGCACAGAAGTATGTATAGGAAGATCCCATTGTAGCTGAGTATTAACAAGGAAAGAAATATGTTTTTAATAGCCCATAAGAGTCTGAGTGAGAAAGCACATTGACTTGAGAGCCAAGAGAGATCTGGAATTTAGTTGCAGCACCTCTTCCTCTCACTAGCAGTGTGACCTTGGCTATGTCTTTCCATTTGTCTGGGGCTGTTTTCTTTACCGTAAAATATGCAGGGGTCAAACTGAATGATTTTTCATGGCTTTATATTCTATAATGAAAATTCTCTAACTCCACATAATCAGCAGCAGAGTCTTTACCACCAACATGTTGCTATCACTACCCCCCTAAAGAGCTACCAACCCGTGTTCCACCCCAGGTAACAAATCTTGTCCAAGCCAGAGGATGAGTCACTAACACAGCATTTATGGTTGCACTTTGAGTGTTCATGGGACGCCTCTCTGAAGAACTGTCCCAAGTGCCTGCTGTAGAGGAGGATATACTGAACATTATGGCAAAGGAAGGTTACTGCTCTAAAAGCTGAAACAGTACCTAGGGGTAGGCCCACTGGGGAAGGAAACTATCCTGCTGCTCCAAGGATACTTACATCTAGGATCCATATTCTGAGTCTCCTCTAACTGCTTTGCGATTCCTTCTGGAAAGTACTTCCACGTATTCTAAGACCAGAATATGTTCTTCCCAGGACAAGTGCATTTGTTCATAGGACTCTTCCCCATAACTGTTGCAGGCCCATCTCTCTACCTCCCCCCTCAGGCTGTTCGTCACAGACCCTTAGTCATTGTAGAGTTACTGCATAATTCCCTGTCTGCCCAAATAGCTGTCACACACACACAAAAAGGAGGGGTGTTAGGAAACTGGCTCCCCATCTTCTGGTTCTGAAGCAGCAGCTTCCTCTGCAATTTCCTTTGAATGCATACCCAGGAAGCTGTTTTAAACAGCCTGAGTTGTGTCTTGTGGCACTAGGAAAGGGAGTAATTTCTTGCTTTTCAATGAGTCCTAGCCAAGTCCCACCCTTCGCTCTACTGCAGTGTTCTTTCTTTTACTGGGGGTATGGTGGCAAAGGAGAGGCAGAGGGAATGTATCTTTGGTGCCTGGAAACCCGAGTGGCCGTTTCTAAGTGTGTGACCATGCATATGTGCTGGCACAAACACCGAGACCAGAAATGATCTCTATGCCTAGGAGGATTAATAACTGGCCCTCGCTAGCCAACTGCTGCAAAGTGCTGCCTGCTTCTCTTTTCCTCCTCAGTACCACAGAGTTCACACCCACTCAGCCTCAGTTCTCTGCATTAGTATAAATACTGGTGCTGAAGAAGCGCAGGGTCCCAGTTCCCACAGTCTCTCTAGAAATCAGTACTCAGTAGGCATTGGCAGACAGACACCCACCACCGAGACATGTTTGGTTATTTAGCACCCAGAGAACAAGAAACACTACCATGGGAAATGTAAGCCGAATGACATTATTGCAGACCTCATGAATGTAGGTTCCCCAGGGTCCCCGGGTAGAACTGGTGCTGCCTGACCAGCCGCTTCTGCTGAATTGGCACTTAACTTTTGGCCAGGGCCCAGGAGCTGAGGCTGACCCATTTCCCCTGCTTTTCCAGGACATAGGGAATTTGGTTATACCCCCAATAAAGCCAGGGACTAACACACTTAGCTCGTAGAAGATGCATTAGAATTGGGGTGCTTTTATTTAAGCTAAGGAAAGGTTGTTGACAGCTTTAGCATTTTACCCACACTTTAAAAAAATTAACATTTTTCTTCCCCATCATACCCCTCCCCTCCCCCCTTTTTTTCTTTAAATAGAAATGACTTGGTCAATGCTTATAAGAATCTATAGGTTCAGGGTCTTATTCAATTTAACCCTTTGGGGACATGGAATTAAAAATTCAACAATATTTATTAAAATACAAAAATACACTTTTCTCACATTACAATCAGTGTTCTTTTGTTGGCAGTCGCCTCCCCCACCCATACCACCCCATTTTGAATCTGAACCCCTTTATTTCCTTTTAAAGCTAAAGTAATAACTGAAAGAAGTTACATCGTTAAATGGATCAGAACAACAGAGATCTCTGCCTTCCCCACCCACACCCACCTCTGCTCTTCCACCTCCTGCTGAGGTGGCCTAGGAGAGGGCAGCTTCCCTCAGTGTTCCCCATTCAGGACTCCATGCAGAGCCCACTCGTGTGCATGTGTGCCACTTGTAACTATGGATCTCACATCCTTCTTAGGAACCATCCTGGTGGGGAAGGGCTTCGTGACTTTAAATGTGCCCATACCTTTTTGGTCTCTACTTGTGTTCTGCCCCACCCCATCGCCACAACCAGTTGACATCGGCTGTAATAATCCCTAATGAATCAGCATTTAGAATAGTCACCAAGTCACAAGCAGGAAAAAGCTTCCACTCCCCCAGGCTCCCCATTCCCAGCCTCTCCTGCCTCTCCACCTTAAAACAAACAAAACCTTTTTTAAACAAAATCATAAAATGCCATCATTGTCTACAATCATTTGTCAGATTCCAGGAACAACAGGTGGACATGGCACAATGCTCATCTATGACCTCCTGTGAATACATTCTCTCTGCTCTGCCTTTCCTTCCCACCCTCCCTGCTGCCTCACCCCCTTCAGGGGCCTTCTCCTCCCCCTCATGGGAAACCCTGAATAGACACATGCCTTGCAGAGTGGGTTAAGCCCAACTGCAGGAATCTGGTGCAGCGTGAAAGCATTAGGCTGAGCTACGCCAGCTCCCATCCTTCTCTGCTCCTTCCTGAAGCACTCTGTCAGGCAAGGCACATGCGTGTCCTGGTGCGCAAGCCCAGGAGACTTGTGCACATGGACAAAGACTCAGCCCCTTTAAGGGTTCGTTTGAATTTTGGTGGTTTTTCTGTTTAGAATACATTTATACATCTATCTTCCCCTTGGTCTCTGAAGAAAAAATTATTGCCTCTAAGGTTTTGGCACAGTACAAATTCATGGTGCTTTTTTTTAAATATTTTTTTTAAATAAGGTAAATCTGCAAAGACAGCTCTCAGCTTAAGAAAGATGTCTATAGAAATGGATATTCCTATATCCTATGAAGCATCTTCTAAAAAATGACAAATTTGTTCTATCCCTCCTACCCTCTCAGCAGCCCGCACTCTGCCTCTTTAGGGATGTTTGTAGTTTTAGTTTGCTTTATCTCAGCAGTTTCAACCTTATACCAGAAATCCCTTCTGGTAGCAAAGCAAGTTGGCTTGTGGACTGTTCCCCACAACATTCCCAAGATTCCCCCCTCCCCCTTTAAATAGAACTTACAAGTTAGAAAATAGTTTTGCTTTGATTTTGTTTTTAAATTTTAATATAATCTGTTACCAGCCCATAGATTTAATATATAAGCATATACAAGAAAAAGTCTCTCCCCACTCTGTACAAAAGTTGCTGTCTTTTTTTTTTTTGTGCATTCTATTGCATTTTATAAGTTTTGGGGGGGAAGGGAGTCATATTTGAGTTTCCTGTACCTTGTCCTTGGTGTGGGTCTGAATTATATAAGGTTCAGAGATAGTGGTGACTGTGGGGTGCAGAGAGTTCCCCAGGCTGTTTTCTGTCCAGTGGGCCCCATGTGCTGGTTTGTAGGTGTTGTAGTTAATATGGTCATGAATTGTGGGCAGCACTACTGCCCCCTCACCTGATACACCGGCTGGAGCCGCGGTTGCTGCTGCAGATGCTGCCGCTGGGATGTCTTCATCCACCTGGATGATCTCAACTGTCCGGGCGGCTGTCACTGTACTCCGCTGCTGGTGCCGCTTACGAAGTTTATAGAAAACAATCAACATGGCAGCAGCTAGCAGCGTCACTGCCACAAAGCAGCCAATGATGATCTTGGTGGTCTTCATGACTTCGTCCAGGCTGGTCTGCATCTTGTCAGTGGTGTCTGTCGCGGGTACTGCCACCTGCTTGGGCACACGGGTGGTCTGAATGAGCACCGTGGTGGAGGTGGTATATGCCGGCTGGTAACCAGTGGACGTGGTAGGAACAGGCTTGAACTTTGGCGTTGTGTCCTCAGGTGAGATCTCCGTGGTCTCCACTGTCACGGTGGTGAAAAAGCTGTAGTTGGAGGTGTTGAGCTCGGCCGTGCTCACGTTGAGGTAGGCCGAGGCATTGGAATTGCCTGCCACATTGGTCACCATGCATGTGTACACCCCAGTGTCCGAGAGCAGCACATGGGAAAAGTTCAAGGTGCCATCGTTGAGTACAGAGATCCGGGGGTGGCGGGAGGCGTGGCTGAGCACTGTCCCATTGGGCAGCAACCACTTCACGGAGGACATGGGGGGAGTCCGACACTTAAGTTCCGCCATCCGACCCTCAGAAATATTGAGGTCTCGAGGTGCATCCATGATGAAGGGGGCCGAGCACTGGAAGGAAGCCTGGTCCACCTCAACCAGGTAGCGGCCTCGCATGTGCATGGCGCGTGACAGCGGCCACAGCAGGTGGAATTGGTGGGTATGTACTCCCGAAGCCACCAGGCCAGCCACAGAATGTCACAATCGCAGTTCCAAGGGTTGTGGTGTAAGTGCAGCTCCACCAGGTACCTCAGGGGGGTGAAGAGGTCATGGGGCAAAGAAGAGAGGTTGTTGTGGGCCAAGTTGAGCTCCACAAGTGAGGCCAACCCATCAAAAGCATTCCGCTCAATCAGGCTGACCTGTGAGTTCATGACCCACAGCTTCTTGAGGGAGCTCAGGCCATGGAAGGAGCCAGGCCTGATCTCGGGGAAGTGGTTCCCTGACATCTCCAGCTCTTCCAGCCCCACCAGTGGGGTGAGGTTGGGCATGTCTTTAATGTTGCACATCCCTAAGTTCAGGTACTTGAGGTTGAACAGCCCCTCAAAAGCCCCCTCGGAGATGTACTCCAGCTTCTTGAGCTCCCCCAGGTCCAGGCGCATGAGGGAGGGCACCCGGTTGAAGGCGTAAGAGGGGATGCTTTCGATGGGGTTGTTGCGAAGCCAGAGCTCCCGCAGCTTGGACAGATACTCGAAGGCCCCGCTGGGGATGACTGTCAGCCAGTTGTCAAACAGCTCCAGGGTGTTGAGGCTGGCCAGGCCATTGAAGGCCCCCACCTCGATCTGCCGGATGGAGTTCCTGCCCAGCTGCAGGACCTCCAGGTGGTGAAGGTGGCGGAAGGTGTCCGCCTGGATCATCTGGATGTTGTTTTCCATGAGGTTGAGGTACCTGGTGTTGGAGGGGATACCCTGCGGGACCTCGGAGAGGCCCCGGCGGGTGCACACCACCTTGCTGAACTGGTTACTGCACGAGCAGACGGAGGGGCAGTTCTGGGGCCCGGCTGAGGCGGCAGCAACGATGGCTGCACACAGAATCCACACTTGGACCGTGAGGTAGACGACCGGGAGCAGGACGGCATTCCAGGTGTGGTGGTGCACAGTTACCTGCCACAAGAGCTTCATGGTGTGGCACGTTCATAATTCACCATCGCCTGGGATTTTGGCTCGGAAAGGAGAACCAGCCCTACCCCGGCTTAAGCGAGCTAAGAGCTCCTCTTTCCATCTGGAGAAGGAGGAGGGGAGGGGGCGATTAGACACGGAGCAGATCGGCCGAAAAAAGCCTGCCAGACTAAAACGCGGCCCCTCGCCGACCAGTCCCCCAAGGCAAGCCCTCCGAGAGCTGCGACTTTCTCTGCCTCACCGCAACCGTCCCCACCCAGTTCGCCGTCACCTACCTCGGAAGGAAGGCAGGAAAGAACTGGCGTGGTGTCCTTAAGCTTTCTCCACGGGAGCCGGGCACCTCGTTCCCATTCCGACTTCTTAGTTTTAATTAACAAAAGGGGGAAGTCGTGGGGGTGGGGAGGGCAGAGGGGAGGGGAGGGGACGGGAGGGGTGGGGGAGACAAAATGGCTTCTAGTAAATCCGGAGCCGGAGCCGGAGCTGGCGAAGCCGCGGAGTTGAGGCGCGCCAGGGAGAGCCGAGGCCCGGCGGGCTATGCAGGTGCATGCCCCCCCCTCCTCCCGAGGAGCGGCGCCGCCGGCGCTTCCCGGCTTTGTCCTTGGACCCCGGCACCGGCTCGCTCCCGCCGCGGGGGAAGGCGCCTCATCGCCGAAGTGTGTCTCCGGCGCCCCCGGCCCGCGCCCCGGGCCGCCGCCGGAGGGGGTGCGGGGGCGCCCCGAAGCCGCCCAGGCCGCGCTCGCTCGGGGCTGCGCTGGCTCTCGGCGCGGCCGCTCCGGGCCGGAGGTGCTGGCTGCGAGAGTTAAGAGGTGTCCGCGGCGCCTCGCCCTCCCCCGGCGCACACCCCCTGGCTCCTCGCCTCTCCCGCCGCTTCCCGAGGCGAAGGCTGGGCTCCGTCCTCCAGTCCGCGGCCGCCGGCGCGGCGATCCCTCCAGCCCCGAGGGGCAGCGGCGCGCGGCTGCGCCGGGACCGGCTCCGCCGGCGGAGAGCGCGCGCGTCCGCGGTCGCGCCCGCACCGCAGGCCCCTTCAGGGAGTCCGGGGGCGGGCGCGGGTCCGGTGGCGGCGGCCGCAGCCCCCGGCGGCGCGCAGCCGCCGGTCGCCACCCGCCACTGCCCGGCCCCCGGCGCGCCGCCGGCCCCGGCTGTGTGCGGAGGGAGCGAGTTGGCGGCTCCGGCGCCCGGCGCCCTCAGTGGCCGCGCTGGCCGCGCTCTGCTGCAGCGGCGTGAGCAGCGGGGGTCGCGGCTGCGGGCGACGCTCTGGAGCCCGGGAACATGGTCCCCGCGGGCTAGCGGCGGCGGCGGCGGCAGCTGCGGGCCCCCTGCGCGCGGCGCCCACCGTCTCCTCCTCGCGCCGGGCTCGCGGTGGTGCAGGCAGCAGCCACGCAGACTGCTCTCGCATCCTTTTGTCCTTCAGTGGGAACGTGAATGTACTGCTGACGCATACTGTTCTGGGCGAAGATTAGCGTGATGCAGTGCTCCCGAGTGCGCCCGCTCCCCCTCCGCGCCTGCCCTCGAGGGGTTAACGCCGCGCAGCCCCGCGCCGCCGCCGCCCGCCCCCCAGACGAGGGCAGCGGGGCCGTGGCGAGCGGCGAGGACCCAAGTGAGCGTCAAGTGAAGGGCCGCGCGCGAGTCGCGGCGCTCGCAGCTATTTTGGTCCGCTCGGAGCGAGCCGCGGGGTGGCCGCTGATAGGCTGGGGCGGGCGCGGGGCTGCAGCAGGGACACCGCGCCGCCCCCGCCCGCGGCCCGGCCCGGGGAGCTGGGCTCAGGCGCCGGGGAGCCGGAGGCTCGACGGCGCGCGGCGGGGCTGCTGCGGGGGACCGGCCTCCCGCGCAGCCCGTGTCACGCTCCCCCCCGCCGGGCGCTGGCGGGGCCCGGGCCCGCTCGCGCTCGGAGTTGGGAGCTGCATGGCGGGGTCTCGAGGCGGGCGGCCGGGGGGAGCCGGAGCGCTGAGGGCCTGGGCTCCGCCGCCGCGCTGCCCGCCCCTCCCTGGCGCGCCTCCTCGCCCCTCCCGGCTCGAACTGGGGCTTTGAAGGATAGTTTTCTTAATGAGGGTTGCGGGGGCGGGAAGCAGTGGCAGGAAAGACCAAGTGCGGGGAGCAGGGGAATGACAGCCCGGGACAGTGCGGAGGCCGGCTGGAAGGAGGGAGGCGCGCCCCAGAGCTCGCGGCACAGCCCGCTCATCCGGGCGCTGCCGCCGTGCCCCCGCGCCCCCGCGCTCTCCGCAGCCCGGTATCGCCCTGCGCCTCTCCCCTGCGCCCGGGGAGTCGGCGGAGCGGTTACGCCTTCCACCACGTGAGCCTCCCAGCCCCTCTTACGGGACTCCCCAGAAGAATGCAGCAAGCTGAGGGACGGTTTGCTGGGAAGGGAGTTCTTGCCCGTTTGTGGCGAGAAAAGACCCTGCGGCATTTCACAGACGAGTGTAGGCGCACAGGGCTGGGTCAGCCTCTCCCATCCCCCGAAAAGGACTGTCCCTCCTCTGCCCACTGGGGGTGGGGCGGTCTGTGGCTAAGCTCTGAAAGCAGGTCCAGTAGAATACGACACGGTTTAATATATCCCTTGCCTTCAAGGGCTGTCCCCACCCCTCTCCCCGTGTGATTTCTGGCAAGCTCGCTTGTGAAGCCACCATCACCTGCACGTGGGCCGTTGCTTAAGAACGAGGAGGTCCTGGATTTCTCAGCTGTGTGGATTCTACCACACCCATATCCCGGTATTGTCTGTTGCCCAGTAACCTGAACCTCCTTAAATGTGTCATGGAATTCCTGAAGGAAACAGCTCCATTGTAGGCAAGCGGGGTTCTCGATTCTTTACTAAGACCTTTCTATTTGCGTTTATAGTCAAATGATAACCTTAGTGGTTTATATGTATCGACCCTTTAGTCTGTGTGTCCCACTGTTAATAATTCCCAGCAATCCCGTTATCCATTTTATATGGGCAAACATGTTGCCTAGGGTCTCTATAAACGGTAGTGTTTTTGAACCCTGGCACACTCAGATGTCACGGAACTTGGGTATGGAAGTGATTACCCCAAAGTATTCTCCCAGGAGGATGAGAGCTCAGGTTTCATTTATCCACTTCCACAGTCGTTTGTTGGGATGTTTCTCTGCCGTGTGCTGCCCACCATACCAAGAACATGTATCTCCTCTTATTTAATCTTCATTTACCCAGTGAAGTAATTACCACACTTGACTCCATTTTACAGATGAAGGCACTTAGCTCAGGCAGGCAAATAACTTGCTCAAGGTCATACACCTGGAAAGTGACAGAGCCAGTGTTTCCACCCAGTCTCAAGCCCCTGAGTCCAGTATTTTAATCACTAACAAGACATTCACTGTCTACTCCACAGAGTACATGGTGGAGGTGGGGGGGAGCTCAGTGAAGGGTGGATGAGAGAAATAGGATGAAAAGTGGAAGGCTGGTTGAGAAAATAAATTTCTTTCACTCACAATGTTTCGTCAAGAAGAAGAGTGAGAGAAAAATGAAGGAGAGTCAAACCCTGGTACTGGGGTTTAGTTCCCTCTTTATGTCCCTGATTAAAGCCCCACTGCATATCCTTAGCTTCAAGCAGAACACTACCAACTTGTCAACCCAGGAAGTGTGAACCCAGGCTGGAGGAGATTTGTGGATGACAATCAGAAACTCTGGTGAAAGGTTCTGCTCCTCACTACAGCTGTCACCAACCTAGCAGAGTGGTCTAGTGCCGGAGAAGGTCCCTGGCCAGAGTCGGTGGCCCACCAGAGTATGGCTGTCCCTCCCTCCTCGGGCAAAAGAGGGACTCTGCCTGGGCTGGTTTCTTGCCCTTGTAGGCAGACTCAGCACATGAAAGCTGTTGCCTCTGTGCTTTGAAGGTATATGGAAGGGTGGGCTGACTTGACTCAGACCAGTGCCTAGTAAGGAGGTTGTTTCCCAGTAGATGTGTGTGACTGCTGCTGATGAAGGTGAATGTGCCCAAGCTCCATAAAGCTCTACATAGGGCTGCTTTGCTCTCTGTAGGCCAACTGGGTGAGGAAGGCACCACTGAACCTACAAACTGGACCTCAGGAGCCTGTGGGGCCATTGTAGTGCACAGCCTTTCTGAAATGAGAGCAGGGCTGCAGCCTCTCATCCTTTAACCCAAGTACCTTCTAGCCATGGACTGTTGCTCCTCAGCCCCTGGTTCTGACTGCTTCCTTGGAATGGTGCCACCAAAGAGTAAGAAGGGAAGAAGGCCACTTAAACCCATGAGAAGAGAAGGCAGACAGATACACAGGACTGAAGATGTTTTCACTTGGAGTTTCACACAGGGAGACCGCTCTGATAAGCCAGTGTGAGCTGAGAGGCCAACAGTGATTGGGCAAGGCCTGTGTCAGCAACTTGG